>CM049438.1:28418609-29668609 GCA_026929855.1 Poa annua
ACTTGGGGTTGCCAAGCTAACGTTCTTTCCATGTCGAGGCATGGGGACCACCCATTAGTGGCTGAGACTCTATACAGCCTGTGGTGGCTCGTTAACAGGAGAGCTCGGAGGGCTGACCCTCAGGAGAAGCTTTGTGAAGCTTGGAGGTGAAGCCGTGAGCTTCCCTCTAGAGATAAAAAATGCCTGACGTGACAATGATCACGGGCGTGACTATGATCACGGGTAGAACTTGCGTAGATGCGCGATGTTCCACGGGTTCTTGACGGGGATGCCGTCTTTAGTCTCGAGGCGCGCAGCGCCAGGCCTGGCGATGTGAGAGACCCTGTAGGGGCCTTCCCACATAGGCGAGAGCTTGTGGAGACCTTCTCTGGAGAGGATTCGTCTGAGGACGAGGTCGCCCGCCTCCAGAGTGCGCGAGCGCACGTGGCGGCTGTGGTAGCGTCGCAGGTCTTGCTGGTACTTTGCCGCTCTGAGGGCGGCACGGCGGCGCAATCCCTCGAGGAGCAGCAGGTCGTCGTTGTGGAGGTCCTCCTGGGTGTCCTCATTGAAGGCAAGGACCCGTGGGGATCCGTGCTTGATTTCTGTGGGGAGGACTGCTTCGGCTCCATAGACGAGGGCGAACGGCGTTTCACCAGTGGGCTTTGAGGGAGTTGTGCGTATGGACCAGAGCACAGATGGGAGCTCGTAGATCCAGCCCTTGTCGTGGCCCTTAAGGATGTTGAAGCTTCTGGTCTTGAGGCCCTTGAGGACTTCCGCATTTGCTCGCTCGGCTTGACCATTGCTCTGTGGATGAGCCACCGAGGCGAAGCAGAGCTTGATGCCGAGTTTTTCGCAGTAAGACCGGAAGATGCCGCTGGTAAACTGCGAGCCATTGTCGGTGATGATGCGATTAGGCACTCCGAAGCGGCAGACCAGGCTCCTGATGAATTTCACCGCTGCCCCGGCTGGTATACTGCGCGTCAGTTCGACCTCGGGCCACTTGGTGAACTTGTCGACGGCCACGAAGAGGAAACGGTAAACCCCTTGCGATTTCGGGAAGGGGCCCAAAATGTCCAGCCCCCAGACCGCGAACGGCCACGAGAGCGGGATGGTCTGGAGCCCCAGCGCCGGCTGATGGATTTGCTTGGCGTGGTACTGGCAGGCGTCGCAAGCTTGGACGATAGTGACCGCATCTTGAAGCGCTTGCGGCCAGTAGAAGCCGCTCCTGAAGACCATGCCTGCGAGGGTGCGCGCGCATGAGTGGTGGCCGCACTCTCCACTGTGGATGTCTTTGATCAGCATTCGGCCTTCTTCAGGAGGGACGCATTTGAGCGCGATCCCATTTGGGCGCTTGTGGTACAGGTCTCCCTCGAGGATGTAGTAGGATTTTGCCTGTCAAGCGATTCGCTCTGCTTCCGCATCTTCTTCCGGGAGGACCCCCTTCATCAGGTAGTCCTCGAGCTCGTCAATCCAGCCTGTTTCTTGATGTGCCGCTGTTAGCAACAGACGCTCCCCTGTGTGAGGACCACAATCGGGTGCCCCAGCCTCAGGAGGTGGTGGGAGTGCTTCGTCTGTGCTTGCGGCCGTAGCTTCTTGTGGCTGCTTTATGGATGCCTTGGTGAGCCTTTCTTCAAAGACGCCTGCCTGCTGGGCTTGTCTTCGCGAGGCTCGCTTGGCGATGTCGTCGGCCTCCTGGTTCTCTTTCCTCGGGATGTGCATGAGCTCCATGCCTCTGAAGTGCTTCTCGAGCTTGCGGACCTCTTCAAGGTATGCGGCCATGTGGTCGTCCTTAGGCGTGTAGCTTTTGTTGGAGAAGTTGACAACCAACTGGGAGTCGTCCTTGACGAGTAAGTGCTTGATGCCTAGAGCGATGGCGGCCCTTAAGCCGGCGAGAAGGCCCTCGTATTCGGCGATGTTGTTGGAGATCTTGTCAATTGTCAAGAATAGCTGGACAGCGTAGTAGAGTTTGTCGCCTTTGGGCGAGGTCAAGATGACGCCTGCCCCGCCATTGCGGCAGGCGAAGGCTCCATCGAAGTGCATGGTCCAGTGGCTGGGCATCGTGTCTCCAGAGAGCTCGGCCTCTTCTCCCCGAGGCTCTTCAGGGCTTGGGTCAGTCCATTCGGTGACGAAGTACGCCAGCGCTCGTCCCTTGATGACTCTTGTGGTGTCGAAGAGCAAATTGAACGGCTGCAGCTCGATGTTCCATCCCGCGACACGATCTGTGGCGTTGGGGTTGCGCAAGATCTGCTCCAGGGGGAAGGAAGTGACCACCGTGATGGGGTGGCCCTGGAAGTAGTGTCGCAGCTTCCTAGAGGCGATGAGGAGCGCGACGAGAATCTTCTGCTGCATTGGGTACCGTTCCCGAGCGTCCCGCAGTACTGTACTGACAAAGTAGACAGGGTGCTCGACAAGGGTTGTCGATGGAGGTGCAGCGTCAGCTCTCTGCGGAGGCTCTTCAGGGCCCTTGTCGAGATCCGCCTGTGGAGGGGTCTCGGCAAGGGTGTTCGGAGCAAACTCGACTTGAGGCTGTGGGCTTGGCGGTGGGTCTGTGGAGACTGCTCCTTCGCCGAGATCTTTGTCGGGCGGCATTGGACTTGGAGTGGCAGTGCTTTTCTTGGGGAGGACTGGCTCTTCCCTTACGGCCACCAGGACGGCGCTTGCGGTCTGAGGAGTGGCTGATAGGTACAGCTTCAGATGTTCGCCTGTCCTGGGGGCTACCATGACTGGTGGGCTGGCCAAATACCTCTTTAAGTCTTCAAAAGCTTTGTCTGCTTCAAGGGTCCACCTGAATGTGTCAGACTTCTTCATGATCTTGAAAAATGGCAGGGCTCTCTCGCCGAACTTGGAGATGAAACGGCCCAGGCTGGCCATACAGCCTATTAAGCGCTGCATGTCCTTGAGCCGGTGAGGAGGCTGCATTCCTTCTATGGCCTTGATCTTGTCAGCGTTTGCTTCTATGCCGCGGTGAGACACGAGGAATCCGAGGAGTTTGCCTGAAGGTACCCCGAAGACGCACTTGGCGGGGTTCAGCTTGATGTTCACCTTGCGCAGGCTGGCGAAGGTTTCCTCGAGATCCTTCAAGAGAGTGTCTCCCTCGCGAGACTTGACCACAATGTCGTCGACATAAGCTTCTGCGTTTCTGCCCATCTGCGCCCCCAAGGCTATCCTCATGAGCCTCTGGAAAGTGGCGCCGGCGTTCTTCAGGCCGAAAGGCATGCACGTGTAGCAATACACACCACAGGGGGTGAGGAATGATGTTTTCTCCTCGTCCTCTTTAGCCATTTTGATCTGGTGATAACCAGAGAAGGCGTCAAGAAAACAAAGGAGGTCGCAGCCGGCGGTGGCGTCCACGATCTGGTCTATCCTTGGCATGGGGTATGGGTCCTTGGGGCAGGACTTATTAACGTCTGTGTAGTCGATGCAGAGTCGGCCTCCTCTAGCGGGTTTAGGGACAACCACGCCGTTGGAGAGCCAAGTGGGGTGCGCGACTTCGTGGACGACATTTGCCGATTTTAACTTTTCTACTTCCTTGACGATGAATGCTTGCTTCTCGGGGGCTTGCTTCCGCGCTTTTTGCTTGACGGGGCGTGCGTCTGGACACACGGCTAAGTGGTGCTCGATCACCTCCCTTGGTACACCGGACATATCTGACGGAGTCCATGCGAACATGTCAGAGTTTGCCCGAAGGAAGGCGACGAGCGCGCTTTCCTATTTGGGAGGCAGGGCAGCGCCTATGGTGACGCTTGCCCCGGAGCCCTCAGCCCCCGAGCAACTGGTGCTCAGCGACACCTTTTTCGTGGAAGCTTGCTCTTGAGAGAACATCTGTTTCTTCTTCTTGGGCCTCTCGAGAGGCTCCATGTCCTCGTCAGTCGGGAACGCCATGGCGGCTGCCTTGTAGGCGCTCTCGACAACGCGCGTGGCATCCAGGATATGACCATGGATGGCGATAGTGCCAGCGCTGCCGGGGATCTTGACCATGTTGTAGGCGTGATGCGTGACGGCCATGAACTTCGCGAGGGCGGGGTAGCCGAGGATGGCGTTATACGGCAGGCCAATGTGCGCAACGTCGAAGTCGATCAGCTCAGTGCGGTAGTTCTTCTGCGTGCCGAAGGTGACGGCCAGCCGGACCTGCCCCAGAGGTGCGATCGAACCACTGGTGACCCCTGTGAATGGCCTGGAGGGCATGAGCCACTCGTAAGGCACTTGAAGCGTCTCGAAGGTCTCGATAGAGATGACGTTCAGGCCAGCGCCCCCATCAATGAGCGTCTTGGAGACGACAATGTTGTTGATGGTGGGGGAGCAGACCAGGGGGAGGGTTCCAACAGTCTTGGTCGACTTGGGGTGGTCCTTGGCGTCGAAGGCGATGGTGTACTGAGACCACTTGAGGGGCCTGGAGGTCTCGACGCTTGGGAGTGCGGCGTTGAGCTCGCGGGCGAACTGCTTGAACTGGTTGTTAGACTTGGGCGCCTGAGCTCCGCCGAGGATGCAGGCCATAGCCCCCCTTGGGGCCTGGTAGCCTCCATCTTCCTCGTCGGGGAGGTTATTGTTCTTCTCGACGGCGTTGGCTTGAGTGCCCGGCGGCTTCTGGTAGCCGCCCTTGCGTCCGCCTCTGCGGGGGCCGCGGCCTCTGCCGCGGCCCCCGCTGCCATCTTCTTGCTTGCGCTCCCTCCTCAGCCTCTTGAGGTCGAAGCAGTTCTCTGTAGCGTGGCCGCGCCTGTTGTGGTAGACGCAGAACGGACGGTTGTCCTCCTTTTTGTCGCCAGGCTCAGGGGAGTCTTTGAGGGCGTACTTGGCATCTGGTTCAGCCGCTAGGACAGCGGTGGTCTTGTGCTTGGTTTCTTCCCGCTTCTTGAGACTCTTGGATCCTTCGGCCTGGTCGTCTACCCACTGGCTCATCTTGACGAAGAGGAGTCCCTCTTCAGGCTTGGCGCACTTGTCAGCGAGGTCGAACAGCTTTACCACAGAGGTGAGCTTGTCGTGAATGCCCAGCTTCTCGAGCATCCTGCGGTTTGTGACGCCCTCTCTGAAGGCGGCAATGACTTGTGTGTCGGGTATGTTCGGGATCTTGTTGCGCACTTGGCTAAAGCGCTGGATGTACTTGCGGAGGGTCTCATCTTTCCTCTGCACCACAGCGCGCAGGTCATTGTGGGTGAGCGCGCGCTCATATGTGCCCTTGAAGTTGGCGACAAACTGCCTGCAGAGCTCCTCCCACGAGCCGACGGAGTCTTCAGGCAGGTTGAGGAGCCATGACAGCGCGGAATCCCTAAGCGCGTGGGAGAACCAGTTGGCCATGACCTTGTCGTCCCCTCCTGCAGCTTGGATAGAGGTGGTGTAGAGCTGCAGGAACTGGATGGGGTTGCTTGACCCGTCGTAGCCCTTGGAAGGGCAGGCCTGAACTTCTGTGGCCAGACCACGCGGCGCAGAGCGCGGGTGAAGGCCCTGCAGCCGGTGGCGTACGTGGCGGTTCCGCCCTGCAGAGCCCTGCGGTTCTGTTGCCCCGCCTGGCCGATTTCCTCGACGAGGCGGTTCTGGAGGTCCCTCCGGCGCTCCATCCCCACCCGCGCGTCAGGCGCGGTGCGCTGCACGATTTGGCAGTCATGCGGCGAGGACGCATGAGAGGCAGCCCTCTGTGCCGCGGCCGGAGGTGGTCCCGGTGGTGGCGGAGGTGCATCCGGCGCGGCCGTTCCTGCGCGGCCAGAGTGGTGAACCAGCGAACGCGACGGAGCGGGGCGCGTCGTCGCGATGTCGACGAGGTGGTGGACGCGGTCGAGCCACTGGTCGTGGGCCTTTGTGTTGGGCCGGTAGCGGAGAAGCTCCTGAGCCATGAGCAGCGCAGTGTGTGGACCGGGCTCTGGACGTCCCTGAGAGGACGCGCTCTAGCACCGAGACGGACGCGAGGACTCAGCGTCCTCGTGGTGCTCGGAGAAGTCCTGATATGGGAACGACGGGGGAGGTGCAGCCCAATTTCAGGACTCCACCAAGTTAGGTGTATTCGTCGTGTGTTGCTATTTTAAATAATTAGAGTTTTTAATAATTATGAGTTTGGGCTTGGTTTGGGCCTGTCCAACCAAGTCAACGTAGGGTCCATTAGGGGGGGCGGTACTGTAGCGCGGTACTGTAGCATCCCTCCCCTCATATAAGGAGTTGCTAGGCATCGTTTTAGGGTTAGCTTGAGTTTAGATTAAAAACAGTCCATAGACTTTGAGCTCGTTGGTGAAGCATCCCTCCGGGGACGGCGATGCCGTTTATCAGTTTGTAATAAAGATTGCTGCGAGGGTGCTTGTGTTCATCAAGTGTTATCGTGCTCGGGTTAGAGGCGTGGTGATCTTCATCACGTTGCTTGCTGGATTTATTCCCCACCTTCAGGTGACGCCGTTGGTGTTGTTGGAAGGATTTACCGTCCGGGTTACTCGTTGTGAAAGATCGGGACAACGAACAGAGGATCATCCCCTTGATCCTTATCATGTGGTATCAGATTACTGGGTTTATCACAGCGAGTTTTGTTTGATCAATCTGCTAGATTGATTCCGGTGGAGATTGGTTCAGGCGGAGGCTGTTGGAGATCGCGTTCGTAGAGATCGTGTCGGTGGTCGTCCTGCATGGAGTCCAGCGTACAGCCGGCAAGGAGGTTAGATCGATTGCAAATTTGCTAAGATCGTTTTCTGCTGCAGTCCCGATCGTGGTTGCTTTTGATCGTGGTTGTGTGGAGGTTGGCTGGAGCAGCACGTGAAGTCCAGGCAGTGCGGTTCCTGCTAGATCTGCTAGTCAATTTCAAACACCAAACATCAGATCGTGGAGGAGCAGCAAGGGACAGCACGTGGTGGTGTTTGATCATCAAGTCAAGGAAAAGGAAAGTCCAAACCGGATAGGAAATTCCAAGCAAGATCGGATCTGATAAAAACGGAAAGATAAATCTCGGATTTCATTAGTTCCGGATTTGGTGGGATTCTTTCTCGTTTTGTTTTCTGACGTGGAGTTTTGGCAGGAAAGGAAAGTAAACAAGAGGCAGATTCGGATTTACTTGGCCGATAAGAAAGGAAAGGAAATACCGGAGGAAAGGAAAAGGCAAGAGGTCAGCTTTGATCTCGCGTTCTGCCCAGTCCAGAAACGACCGTCGTCTTGTTCAGCCCACAGTGACCTGCACGTGAGGAGTCGGGACTTGGGAGGCTACCAATTGGAAAGTACATAAAATTACCTTTCCGACAAGTGCTTATTTGCCTGTTTCGGACTTCCTACGAGGAAACCACGTCCGTTTTAAATTCAGAGTTTCTGTCAGTCCGAACCGAATTTGACGTGATAATGAGTTCGTTTCAGGGTGATTTTTATGGCAAGAGGTGTGTTTCTGGTGAAAGGTCCGGTGATGTTTATCATGACTACACTGGTATCATTGTTGGTTTCGTCTTTGATCCAACTAAAATCAAGTGGAGATTGGACAGCTCGGCGACGCCTGCAGAATATCAGTCTTGGGAATCAGACATGGACAGTGGTTTTGCAAAATGTCGTACGCTTGATTACAATTTTGGTGACCCTACTGCATTAGTTATTGCGTACCGGCGAGTAGATACAAAGTTGTCGAGTTGGTGGCGGGAAGAGATGCGTGTGAGAGGCATCACATGGCAAACATCTAATTGGGAGGAATTCAAACAATTTCTGCGCACCAAATTTGTGGAGCCGTCTACGGATTTGGACAAAAGTCCGGTGGAGGATGTTGTACCATTGAGTGGGCTGAATATGCAACTCAAGAGAGTACATGGTGATACTTGTATGACAGTGGATAGAGGCCAGCGATGGAATTTATTTCAGGCGCAATGCATGATCAAGGGCAAAGCATGCAAGTTGATGATTGACAGTGGTAGCTACTGTAATGGCATTAGCAAGGCGGTTGTGGAAGCGTTGGGTTTATCCACATGGCGTATTCCAGAACCGAGGCATGTTGAGTGGGTTAATAGCTGCGGTATGATGAAGATTACTCACAAGGTTCGTGTGCCATTTATAGTTGGTGACTATGTTGATGAGGTGGAATGCGATGTGTTGCCATTGGAGGTATGTGGACTGTTACTTGGACGTCCATGGCAGTATGATCGCAATGTTACTCATGCTGGGAGAGCAAATACATATTCTTTTGTGCATGATGGCAAACAGCGGACTTTGAAACCTATGCAGGATGATCAAATAAAGTCTGATGTTGAGCTGGTGGTACACAAGGAGAAGTTGCGCAAGGCTAAGCCAAAATCTGAGCTAGCTACGCCGCAGCCTGAGGAGCATGATGCACGGAGCGTCAGTGTTGACATTGTTTCAGCCATGCCTGTAGATGACAAGCCAGTTGTACTTGTTAGTGACAAGCCGGTTGAAGTTATGCCTCTGATTGATGAGAAGAAGGAAATTCCAGTTCGTGTTGACATGGGTGTTCAGACCGATGATAGTGGTGCTGATCGTGTTCCGGTGCATATGGTGCCGCGGGTAGTTAGCCACAGTTTTGTGAGAACACCTCGGAAACGTTTTGTTGGAGCAGCAGTACGTGTGCATAAAGGCAATGATGGACGTGTTCGTCAGTTGTGTGGCCCAGGCATTACTCATCTTGTGCAGGGTCGTGCAAAGCAGGTTCATGTTCAGCAACACGAGGTTCCAGCAAGAGTTGAGAAGAAGAAGATGGTGGCGCCTAGGTCCAAGCTCATGTGGAGAAGGAAAGAGATGCAGCCGCCGAAGACTGTATCAAGTCGAGCAGGCCGAGCGGGAGGATGTGGTGAGGAAGGCAAGCGAGATTTGAAGATGACGAAGACGCGTGATGTTGTTGCTGCTATCACGCCACCCTTTCGAGCCGACCCTCAAGCGTTGAGGACAACGCTTCTTGAAGGGGGGGAGGATGATATGGGAACGACGGGGGAGGTGCAGCCCAATTTCAGGACTCCACCAAGTTAGGTGTATTCGTCGTGTGTACCGCGCTACAGTACCGCCCCCCATATGGACCCTACGTTGACTTGGTTGGACAGGCCCAAACCAAGCCCAAACTCATAATTATTAAAAACTCTAATTATTTAAAATAGCAACACACGACGAATACACCTAACTTGGTGGAGTCCTGAAATTGGGCTGCACCTCCCCCGTCGTTCCCATATCAGTCCTGAAACTGTAGCGCGGTACTGTAGCATCCCTCCCCTCATATAAGGAGTTGCTAGGCATCGTTTTAGGGTTAGCTTGAGTTTAGATTAAAAACAGTCCATAGACTTTGAGCTCGTTGGTGAAGCATCCCTCCGGGGACGGCGATGCCGTTTATCAGTTTGTAATAAAGATTGCTGCGAGGGTGCTTGTGTTCATCAAGTGTTATCGTGCTCGGGTTAGAGGCGTGGTGATCTTCATCACGTTGCTTGCTGGATTTATTCCCCACCTTCAGGTGACGCCGTTGGTGTTGTTGGAAGGATTTACCGTCCGGGTTACTCGTTGTGAAAGATCGGGACAACAATCATAGGATCATCCCCTTGATCCTTATCAAGTCCTCGTCGTCGCGGCGGTCGCCGCCGCGGTGATCCTCGCTCTCGGGCTCCTCCACGTGCGGGCCGGTGTTGGCGCGCTCCGCCGTGCGAGGGCGGCCGCGGCGGCCGCGAGTGGTGGCGGTGCCGGGCTCAGTATGAGCCCTGTCAGCTGCGCGCCTGTTGGCGCGTGTCGTGCAGGTGTCCGTCATGGCGCGGAGGCTGGTCGAAGGTTGAAGACGCGCCTCAGCCCCTACCTGGCGCGCCAAATGTCGGAGAGTGACTCCCACGAGACAGGGGTGGTCACACTCTGAAGACTATGTTCGAAGGGGGCTGAACGCGGAGGTCAAACAACCCTCAACCGGCACGGCGACGGTGCTCGTCGAGCCTGAGAAGGGACATCACGACAGAGAAGGACACCAGCCCGTACCCAGGTTCACGGCCCTCTGGAAGAGGTAACACCGCTACTCCTGCTTGTCTGTATTGCGCTGCAGAGGGTACAGTACAATGAGCTTGCCGAGGGCTCTCTTGTGACAGGGTGGAGCTCAAGGAGGGAACTCTAAGGTCTCCTTCCTCCTCGAGTGCACTTGGCTAGCTTACGCTATGGTAGAGTGCTCAGACTCCGATTGATCGATCCCTCGCTACGGAGGTGCTCCCTCTCCTTTTATAGGCGCCCCGGGCCTCATCCTTGCGCCCTGCGCAGTGGAAGGGTTCCCACATGGCGACGAAATGGAGGAGCGGGGTGCACCGCCGCTGGGTTGTCCACGGACTCGGTCCATGGTCGTAAAGCCTGCCCTTGATGTAGGAAAACCACCGTCCGCGCAGGACGGCCAGCTGGTGCCGCAGAGATCGTGGGGGTGCCCACGGTGATGTCGCCGTTGGAGCGTAGCGCCGGCCATCCGCTTTATCACCAAAGGGGAAAGCTTCGTAGTCCGGCGCGGGGGGCACAGCTTTGTTGACTCCTTTAATCACCAAAATGGCAACTGCGGCGTCGTCGTCACCGTGCGCAGGCGTGCGCGTCACTCTGCGGCCGCGGCAGAGGCCATGTGCGCTCTGCGGTGGTTGCTTCACAGCGAAGTATCTCTACAAGGCCTGAGCGGCCTTGTGGAGGGATTTGCGTTGACTCCTCTCCAGGGGAGAGAGCCTTGTAGAGGGGCAGTCGCGGGGGGGAGCCTCTTCAGGCATTCGCTGCCCCTTTAAGCCCTCTCGAGGACTTTTCCCCTCGAGAGTCTCTCCAAGCGTTTGTTGATAAGGGGTGGCCCGATCTTCTCAGTGAGCGGTGGGTAGATGGATGATGGTGGAAGATAACTTGCGAGAATCCGACGAACTCTCCGGCTGTTCCCCCGTTGCCAATGCAACAGCTCTTCAACCCAATCGATATTCGCGACGCCTCACACCGATGCAACGTAGCCGCCGACCACGAAGCGGTTTTGCAATCTACTAATTCCCAGTGGAACAACAGATCACACTCAAACTTCGGATAATAATCTCCAGAGCGCAACACAGTGGAGAGGTTGAATTCCTGAGCGCAACACAGAGGAACTCGAATATAGATGAATGCTTAGCAATCCAATCTAGGGTTTATGTTTAAACGTGGTCTCCCCTAAAAGCCACGACTTACAAGCCTATATAAAGGCTGCTGGACGTCCAACATTGTGTTGGAGTCAGAACCTAACTTTCCTAACTTTAACGGACTTTGTTTGGAAACAGGCAGAAAACAACTAGTGACTTGTTGCGGTCACCGTGCCCAGTCCGAGCCGGGCCGGACCCATTGGAAAGCCCTTCAAATTGCCTTTTCAGATTGTGCTTCTTTGCTCTATTTGGAGTCCGTATAAAGAATCCACGTCCGTTTCAAATTCAGGACTTCTGTCAGTCCGAACCAAATCTGAACAAATCTTGAATCCGAATTGGAAAGGATCTTTCTTTGTTTGCAGCATCCCTTCTTTGCGTGATGGCTCCACTTCCTCCCTCGCCTCCCTATTCCTTGCCCACATCTTCTTCTCCATTCGCCATTATCTCCATTAACTCAAACCTAATGATACATAAACATAATAACTTAGGCAGTATAACATTCTTATAATTCATGGGATCATATCCAACTAGGAATGAGTTCATCTTATAATAATCATCGCTCATGTTTAGTATTTCCTTCCAGTTTAAGCATGGATAATCATCATAATCCACCGATATATCCTCATCATCCTCCCTTTCTTCAAGAAAAGCCGTCCGCGGCTTTGGATAAGCTGAAAGTGGAAGAAACAAAAAGAACAACGTGTACGCAGAGTATATGTATATATAGCAGGTTGTATCATGTTTGTAAATAGGATGATTATTCTCAAATGACAAAATGCAACGAAAATTGCGAGCATACCACATATAATTGTCATAATGGAACCAAGAAAATCTCAGCAATAAGCAATCAGAATTGCAAGTATAAGTGAAGTTCATAGAATCATGATCAAAATGATAGACACAAATATATAAAATCTTATGATTCAGTATTAAATCCAATGTCCTCACAGAAGATCGATGATCAAATTTCATGCTATCAAGGTCAAACCAATCCAAACGATGCAAATCATCATATGTGTCATACCATGCTTCAATTGCGCTACTCTGATATGTAGAACAAAGCAATGACCATGCAGCACAAACAGGTAAATAGTCATGTCCATTATTTCCAGTACTTAAGATGCAACTCAGTTTGCAAATATAAGTGAAGCATAAATCAGTTTGGGACAAACAAGACGTATCTGCATAGTCGCAATCAAATCTAGCAAGATCAGAACAGTCCAACAAAAAAGATGCTACCTTTGTTCGCTGTAGTATATCAAGTAGACTAGAATACAACATAGTATAATGAAACTTAGGTATTGCCCCAAGGCAAAAAGATTTCGGCACATAGAAAATTTGACTGAAAACGGCATGTTTTACTTCAGCAATTCTATCAGAGGTAATGCATATATGATCCACCAAAAAATTCTCGTTCATGCTATAATCACTAATTAAATAGAATCGAAAACAGTTGGCATAGGTGCTAGAATTTACATATGAAATTTCAGAAATCCTATTCATAGCACAACTAATGGTAAGAGGTTCTTCTAGCATGATGTAAAACAAAACATCAGTCGGTTATAGTTTAGCAAGGATCTCTTTATGTGTAATCAATACCACATGATCAAAATTCGAATTTAGCAAATTATCCCATGGTGCTGAAATATGTTTGCGTATCAAATCACTAGAACTAGTCAGCGTAGAATCATACTCACAAAGTGACGCGCTTGCTGGCTGCAGCGCAAAATCAGTACCTTTTTCAATGGCAAACTCCTCAGATGTAGTAGGCACTGAAATAGGTTCCTCTAGTGGTGATGCAGGTTGAAGACTTGACGGCTCCCTTTCTTCAAAAGCAACCTGCATATCACAAGAAACAACATTAGAAGGAGAGATAGTTACATTAGCAGAAATATCCTCACATGTCCTATCATCTACTACACTCATGTTATCTTTTTCTCTCATACTATCGAAGTGGATGCACTCAACCTCACGTTTAGTGGAATCACACAGCTCACTTTTTATAACACTCTCACTCAATTTGGCTATGTGGCGCTCATTCTCACATGGGGTTTGATGCACAAGTAGCTCAACAGTTTTCAGATTCGGACACTCCACAACCATGCTCTTGTTCGTTTTTGACATTAAAAACTCTTTCTTCTTTTCCTTCCGAACAAGATGAAATGCATGAAAATCGTCTTCAGGTGTAGGTTGTAAGTATCTCTTCCTCATGTTCCAAATGATGGACAAACCATCAACACCTCGTGGACAACTTGCTTTAAATTGTCTCCACCACAGTGCTCCCAACATGATGTGACAAGAATGATAAGGGGTGGCCCGATCTTCTCAGTGAGCGGTGGGTAGATGGATGATGGTGGAAGATAACTTGCGAGAATCCGACGAACTCTCCGGCTGTTCCCCCGTTACCAATGCAACAGCTCTTCAACCCAATGGATATTCCCGACGCCTCACACCGATGCAACGTAGCCGCCGACCACGAAGCGGTTTTGCAATCTACTAATTCCCAGTGGAACAACAGATCACACTCAAACTTCGGATAATAATCTCCAGAGCGCAACACAGTGGAGAGGTTGAATTCCTGAGCGCAACACAGAGGAACTCGAATATAGATGAATGCTTAGCAATCCAATCTAGGGTTTATGTTTAAACGTGGTCTCCCCTAAAAGCCACGACTTACAAGCCTATATAAAGGCTGCTGGACGTCTAACATTGTGTTGGAGTCAGAACCTAACTTTCCTAACTTTAACGGACTCTGTTTGGAAACAGGCAGAAAACAACTAGTGACTTGTTGCGGTCACCGTGCCCAGTCCGAGCCGAACCGGGGCATGGGGCCGGACCCATTGGAAAGCCCTTCAAATTGCCTTTTCAGATTGTGCTTCTTTGCTCTATTTGGAGTCCGTATAAAGAATCCACGTCCGTTTCAAATTCAGGACTTCTGTCAGTCCGAACCGAATCTGAACAAATCTTGAATCCGAATTGGAAAGGATCTTTCTTTGTTTGCAGCATCCCTTCTTTGCGTGATGGCTCCACTTCCTCCCTCGCCTCCCTCGTGCTAGGCACCTTGATGTTTGTCAACAGCCTCCATTCCTTTCCCACATCTTCTTCTCCATTCGCCATTATCTCCATTAACTCAAACCTAATGATACATAAACATAATAACTTAGGCAGTATAACATTCTTATAATTCATGGGATCATATCCAACTAGGAATGAGTTCACCTTATAATAATCATCGCTCATGTTTAGTATTTCCTTCCAGTTTAAGCATGGATAATCATCATAATCCACCGATATATCCTCATCATTTGGCTTGGTCCGTAGTCATTCTTCGGTACCGTCACGTGCGAGGGCTGTGGAGAGTGGGCCCCGCACACCCTGGTTTCCACTGGGCCGACAAACTGAGTGTGATAAAACAACTTTCACGAACACATTTGCTTCATATGATATAAATATTCTCATTATCTAGCAAATGCTTAGGCTATTCATAATAAGATATATATAAATGGTGTCACCTAGTTACTTATGTAAACTATGAAGAGATGCCAATCATACCAATAGTAAATAACATGAAACATATCAATTCACAGGATTGCAAGGCTCATAAGAAAGTATGATAAAGTGGTATCTCGCTTGCCCGAAAGTGTACAGCAAAACATAAATGCCCAGGCACCTCTGAGATTCATGAGTAGACTAGAGATAAAGATGTCAAAGATAAAAGCATCAAAGTTATACCGCTGTTAACAGTATTCTGGGACAAGCACATTTCACTAAGAATGACAACTATGCTCTCAAGAAGGTGCTCAAAGAAGGATGGTGACTCAACAGTAAGTAAAAGATATGCCCTTCATTGAGGGAAGCAGGGATTTGACATGTGCTAGAGCTTTTCATTATTTTGAAAACAGAGGTACAATTGTTTTTGAGTGGTGGTTGTTCCGTCAACGAATGGCAATAGAGTTCTTGTTATCTTCCATACTAAGCAAGTTGAGAGCGGTTCCGAATTATTTTAAAATCAAGCATTTATAATATGCATCTTTATATTTTATCTTTTTGATATTTTGACACTCCTCCCAACCTTTGCTTTTCACAAACCATGGCTAACCGAATCCTCGGGTGCCCACCAGCAATCACATACCATGGAGGAGTGTCTATTTTTCACTTTTCAAAACTTTTGATATTATAGTGCTCTAACCAGCTCTTTGCAATATTAGTGACAAGCAGAGGAAGCATGCAAGTCGGTTATTTAATTAGTATGGAAGATAACAAAACCAACTACTACTTACTCATGAGCTCAAAACAGTGGCACAAATTTAGAAGTGTTTGAACGTTTTAAAGGTAGCACATGCAAATTTACTTGAATGGTTTGAAATGCCATGCATAGGTATTTGTAGTGGACTCTTTGGAATAACTTGGTTTTCATGGATTTGGAAGCACAAGCAATATTGCTTAGTACAAGTGGAGGCTAGCAATAGACAGGGAAGCGACAATTCAAGAGAGCAATAACCGTCATAATCATGCTTGCGACAAAATAAAATTAACGGAGGCATAAAAGTGATACTAGAACTCTGAGGCAAAATAAATCATCAAGGCTTAATTGACTCTTTGTTTTCAGTCATATACATGTGTGAGCATGTGCCAAGTCGATACAAATGAATTTGTTCAGAGGAGGATACCACAATGTCATACTCTTCCATGAACAAAACAATGCAAGCAAACATCCATAGAAACATGTCATCTACTATTAATAAATTGGAATTGATCATAAGAGAACATAAACAACTAAGCATCCACCAATCGACATATATCTTATGCGAACCATCTAAGCATGCTCACATGAATGAGTATATGTACAAAAATGAAAAAACAAATAGAGTTCATTACCAGCCTCTTACCCAACTTGAATTGTCTTATATCGTCATTATTGCTCTTTCACTTGTGTGGCTTGAATAATATGAAATGAAAACCAATCTTCACGGAGTAATGGATGGCATTGAGCTCTGAAACAAACTATACAAAACCAAAAAGAAACAACAAATATTTTTGGATTTTCGGATTTAGGGACTAAAAACAGATCAAAAACAGAACAGCCTGTGAAGACGAATTTTTTCGAGTACCTTAACATGCTCAGATCAGAAAACTCAAAACTAATAAAAGTTGCATACATATCTGAGGACCATGCACAAGAAATGTCAGGTCATTTGGATTTTTCTACAGGAAGTTATGATTTAAACGGAGGACAGCAGAAATCTGTCCCTGCGGAAAACAGCAAACAACAAAGCAAAATATTTTTGTGTTTTGAATTAAATACTAAGCATACTAATACTAGATACTAAAACAAACCAGCAAGAGAAATAACAGAAATCTTGTTGGTATTTTTGAGTTTTGAAAAGCAAAGCAAAACATGAACAAATAAAAGAAAGAGAGAAAACTAAAACGAAGCATGGATATACAAAGTACCGATGTAATGATATATAGATGAGTGTGCTATCGGTATACCTCCCCCCAAGCTTAGGCTTTTGGCCTAAGTGGGAATCAGCCCCATTGTGCCCAGTTCTGGGCTTCGTCGTGGTATGTCGAAGACCCTTCCCCATAATACGAGCTCGAAGATGCGCCGGCGTAGTGCGTGGTGTAGTCTTCCTCGGGTGTCTCCTCCACACCATGCTCCCTGTAGAAGCCTAGTGTGCTCAACCGCTCGTCCAACTCCACCACCGAGTACGACCACGGCCTCCTGTCAATACTGAACAAACCGGGCTGCGGCAAAGGGATTTCCCTTTCAGTACCGTTAGAAAACATTAGCTTAAATACAAGGTTCTCCAAAGTGGATCCAATAGTAACAAATTGATGACCTTTCATTGCAGCAAGGTCGAGATAGCAAGGAGCAAGTAATGTATCATTAGGATCAATAGGCAGCCCCAAATGTGCAACAATACGCGAGGCAATAATCCCTCCATAAATGGGTCCCTTAGTAGCTAAGCGGCGAGCAATCAAGGTACCAAGGTTAAATAGGAATTCACCCTTAAGTGCAGCAAGAAGAAATGCAAGGTGATAGTTAGAAATATTACTAGTGTTATCCCTACCAAGCACACTAGTGGCAATGTAGTAAGCAAAATACTTAATAGCTGGGAACTGAATGTTCCTTATCTTGCCACGTTGTGCGGAGCGGGTGTCATCATTTGTCACCTCCTGGTAGATTTGCGCCAAATCCTTCGGGTCCTTCAGATTCTTCTTTGATGTCCCCATGTACGCTGTACCTATCACATCACAAAACGTACGCAGAGGCAGGGTTATAGGCATATCATAAATCTTAAAGGAAACAAAAGAGCCAAATATTTTGTTGTTGAAAGCAAAACTTTCAGCAAAAATCTTGGTAAGCCTGACATATTGGGGACTCTCATCCAACATGTAAGAAGTCAGGCCCACCTTTTCCACAAGGATTTGGAAATAAGAAAGTCATTACATGGGCGGGATGCTAAGTTTGGGCAACCATCATCCCGCTCATCTACAATGCTTGGTGCTAGGATTTCCTCGTTGTAGGATTGCCTAACGCGAGTAGCAGCTCTTGAGGGCCTTGCCCTCCTTGGTGTATCCCTCTCAAACATGTCTCCATAGGTATGGTTATGCATGTTCCTTTTCTGAATTTTTTTAGCAAATATCATAAAAATTGATTTTTAGCCAACTAAATGAGGGGAAACCACTATAGTGACTTGCTAGAGGCTTAAGCATGCATCAAAACTAGTTATCCTCACTTAGAACAAGCATTTAAACTCACTAAACATGATATCTACAGCAGCAAAATACTCAATATATAATCCACTAAACAAAATTCTACTTGGATAATCGGAGGAGTCACATACCGGAGAGTGAATACCCCCAAATTTCAGCAACAAAGATGGGCTGTAGATGGAGATCGAAATTGCAGAGGAAGAACAGCAAGAACACGATTTTTTCGAAGGTAGATGTGTTTGGTCGGGAGAGAGAAAGGTTGGGGAGGAAGGAGAGTAAGTGAGGTGGCCAGGTGGGCCCTCACCACGTCCTGGCGCGGCCAAAGGCCTGCCGCGCCACCACCTCATGTGGGGGCATGGTGGGTCCCCCTGGTCAGCCTCTGGTACTCCCAGGTACCTGGATCACCCAACTTCTTTGGAACCTTGCCATTAAAAGAGTAATTAGCAAGCATAGTAGATATTTCCTCATTAGGAATTTTCCTTTTATTAGAGACAATATCTTTCATATATTTTGAATAAGGAGGCAACTTAATAGCACCAGTCAAAGGAATTTGCAAGAACAAAGGTTTCATCCAATCGCAAAATTTATTATAGTGTTCTTCTTCTTTGGTTTTAAGTTTCCTAGCAAGAAAAGGCATTTGTTTTTGGACCCAAGGTTCTCTTTCACTACCATGTTTCTTAGCAATAAAATCTTCCTTAGTGTACTTTTTATTTTTAGTGTGTTTTTCAGGTTCCTCTTCTATTTCTTCCTTATCCGAATTATCATTCTTATCATTATCATTGGCATTATTATTATCATTGTTAAGTTCATTATCACTTTCGGTTTCAGCATCAGAAACAGATATACTATTAGGATTGTTAACAGGTTCAGAGGATTCTACAACAGTTTTATGTTTCTTCTTCTTTTTCTTAGAAGGAGCACTAGGTTCATTAATTTGTTGAGAATCTTGTTCAATTCTTTTAGCATGTCCCTCAGGATATAAAGGATCTTGAGTAGATTTACCACCTCTAGTTGTTACTTCACAAACATGTTTTTCTTTATCCTTAGAGGCATTCATTAACATTTCTTTTTGCACTTTAGAAAGTTGATCAATTTGAGTTTGAACCATATGAAAATGTTTAATAAGTATTTTAACATCATTGGAGATTCTGTCAACAATATCATGCAAGTTACTAATAGCACGAGAGTTTTCTATTAAATGATTCTCAATTCTCATATTAAAATTACCTTGCTTAGCAATAAAAGTATCAAATTCATCTAAGCATTGATCAGGATGTTTAGAGTAAGGAATATCTCTATCATCAAACCTGATAAGGATCACTCCGATGATCCTTTGAGTTTTGCCCGATCTTTCACCGCAAGAACCACCGAGATAACTAATCTCCCAACAACGTGAGCGATACACGTAGCCTGAAGATGGGGAACGCCAATCCTGCGAGCAACTCGACGATGAACGACGAACCTCACGCTGAATCAACACGCCAAAAGCTCGACAACCCTTGACAGATTCAAGGACCTTCGCGCACACAGGATTACTCTTGACAATTCAAGAACTCTCTTGTCTTTATTGATGGATAACTAGACGAACGTCCGAGACGCCGTCACACGCCGGTCCCTTAGGACGGAGGCAACCTTGAACTTTTAGTTCTACATATTTTTCAACTCTCCCAATATTGTGGCACCCCCTCTGGTTATAAAGGCCAAAGGGGTAGGAGCCGCTGAAACCTAACCAGGTTCGACTCAGACACCTAAACCTAATTGGACTCAAACTGATACAAACCGACCCATGGTTGGGTTCGGCCATGTTTGCCACGCAGGCCCTAATTAACAACACCTTAGACTTATATTACTATTACATATGTCCTAGCGTGTCAACGGACCAATATAATGCCGACGATGCCCGTATCATCCTCCCCTTCTTAGAAAGGCGTTGTCCTCAACGCCGGAAGGTCTTCTCCAGCGGTTGTGGCGTCAAATTTGCACATCGCCACGATCCTTGTTCATCTTCAAGTCTTCGCCGGCCTGCCACACCACATCCTCCCTCTCGGCTAGCTAGACTTGCTCTTGGCGCCAACCATGTTTGGCACCATCAACCGGACTGAGACACAAAACTTTCGGACTGCAACGCAAACGCACCACGCAAATCACCCCAAACACAACAGGACAATTCCTGCACACCCAGGGTCCAAATCAGCTGAATACGCCTGCGGAGGCAATCTGAAATTGTTGGGACAAACTTGGCACATCATCCAAAACAAACAGCACAAATTACTGCACGCCAAGGATCCAAATGATTCAAGTCCACCACCGTTTGAAATTTAAATCAGTGTCTTTTTTTTTTCTGCTGCTGCACCAATATCTGCTCCGCTCCAAACATAGCTGTGGTCACGTACATGCATGACGTCCCAATCAATCTGCACTTCCTCCCGAGCAGTAGCAAACTCCGTTATTTTCTTGTTTTTTTTAACCCTGATTGCATTTTCACCACAAATTTCGGATCTGCATCAAATTTGTTTCCTTTCCTTTCTGTTTTTACTTCCTTTTGTTTCCCGAAAAAATCCCACAAAATCCGGAGCAAATTAAATCGAGGTCTCTTCCTTTCCTTTTCGGCCTTTTATATCTTCTCTTTTCTTATTTTCGAATCCCACGAAATCTGGAAAAAATAAATCCGGTATTTCCTTTCCTTTCGTGTCAACCAATCAAATCTTCTATTTCCGATCTGGTCGGTACGGAGCAATCAAGTCTTTCCTTTTTCTGTTTGTACTTTCCTTGTAATTCGACCTGAACAAACGGAAAGAGCCACGTCAAGAATACATGAGCAGCTCCAATCCTTCCCTGTATATCAATTCGATCCGAATTTTAAGAAACAATCTCTCGTAGGATATTTCCTGTACAATCCGTTCCTCCCTGCCTTTTATTTCCGAGACGCTCACCCGATCGAACGGAAACTCCACGACCACTTCTGTCGACCCTTTCCCTTTTTTTTTCTTTTCTGTACGTCGCTCGGCCGGAAACCCTCCACCAGAATAAAAAAGAAACAGGAGTTTCCTTCCGTACCTTTTGTTTCCAAGCTTTTCCGTTATGCTGCCCAACCGATCGAACGAAAAATCCACCCACGAACGAACTCGCCGTGATCGCAATAGATGACAGCTTCCGATCTTCCTGTCCAACTCGTCGGCTGCTACAACGCTGCCAACTCGCCATCTCACTTCCTCCAAGCGCCTAGATGCAAATCCTTGCCAACTCGTCGCCTTCCAACTTGCGGTGATCAACCTGGTGCTCTGATACCACATGATCCCTAATTAACAACACCTTAGACTTATATTACTATTACATATGTCCTAGCGTGTCAACGGACCAATATAATGCCGACGATGCCCGTATCAAAACCTTTGGGGAGAGTGTACCTCAATTATGGGTGAAGGAGGAATTGGCTTACATAATTCTTCTATAGGAGGTAAATTCTTCACATTTTCAGATTTAATACCCCTCTCTTTAAGAGATTTCTTAGCTTCCTTCATCACTTCATCATTTTATTCCATCATACCTCTCTTCCTTGGTGTTGGTGTAGGTGTTGGAGTAGGTTCAGGAATATTCCAATCATCATAATTCTGGCTTATCTTAGCCATTAATTCCTCAGCTTCTTCTGGAGTTCGTTTCCTGAAAACACAACTAGCACAACTATCCAAATATGTCCTAGATTCAGCGGTTAGTCCACTGTAAAATATATCAAGAAGATCATTTTTCTCTAAATCATGGTTCGGCTGGCCTCTTATTAGAGAGCAAAACCGTGTCCAAGCATCTGGCAATTTCTCATCCTCTTCTTGATTAAAATTATAAATCCTTAGCAAAGCATCACGTTGAGCACTAGCAGGAAAAATTTCCGAAAGAAAGTATCAAGCAAACCAATAGGACTAGTAATGGAACCAGGAGACAAATCATTATACCAAGTTTTAGCTTCCCCTTTTAGTGACAAAGTAAGTGCGCATCTTTATGTCCTCAGAAAATATACCACTCAAATTAGAGAGTTCATTCATGTGTTCTACAGCACTTTCATTTTCAGTTCCACAAAAAGGTTCTCTTTCAACAATAGCTATGTGAGCCAAATCAATAGAGAAATCATAATCTTTATCTTTAATGTTTATGGGAGATCTAGCAAATTTAGCATCAGGAGATAATTTATATCTAACAGCATGTTTTTCAAGAAGGCTTTTCATAGCAGTAGCATCTTTAGTAGCATTAATCTCATACACAAAATCATCATCAAGTTCTACATAAGTTTCAACGGGATCATCAGGAAAATACTCTCTAGACTCAGGTGAACTAGCAGAAGTATTAGAATTTTCAGCATTTTCAGTTTGTTTAGATTTATCAATTATAGCATCTAGAAAAGGTCCTAAAGAACCATTTTCATCAAGCACAGTAGAAGCATCATCATAATTTTCAGAAGCATTTTCAGATTCAGCAGAAGTAATAGTACGAGTAGCATGCAGCGGTGAAATAAGCTTACTCATCACAGACGGAGAATCAAGTGCAGCAGCGGAACTCAGAGTTGTACCTTTTCTTGTAGTGGATGGCAGTATGGGAATCTTCTTATCACCAGGCTTTCCCATGATGAATGAATTCCAGAAAGCAATATCAATCTCAGGTGAACTTATAAATAAAGCTATGCTCCCCGGCAACGGCGCCAGAAAATAGTCTTGATGACCCACAAGTATAGGGGATCGCAACAGTCTTCGAGGGAAGTAAAACCCAAATTTATTGATTCGACACAAGGGGAGCCAAAGAATATTTATAAGACTTAACAGATGAATTGTCAGTTCAGCTGCACCTGTGAATAGACTTGCTCGAGACAGATTATCAGTAGCGACAGTTTTATAGTAGTGACAGTAGTGAAATAACAGCAGTAGTGAAATAAAGACAGCAGCAGTGATTATAGTAGAGAGCAGGATTAAAATACTGTAGGCACAGGGACGGATGTACGGGCGTTGCATGGATAAGATAATTCATGTAATATCAAGACATAGTCATTTGCAGATGAATAAGATAAAGCATCCAAGTATTTATTAACCATAGGCATGTGTTCCAATTTAGTTGTGCGTGCTCGCAATCAGAAACTTGCACATCACCTTTTGTCCTACCAGCCCGTTTGCAGCGGGGCCTCAAGGGAATCTACTGGTAATTAAGTTACTCCTTTTAATAAAGTACCGAAGCAAAGCATTAACACTCCGTGAACACACGTGATCCTCACATCACAGCCATCCCCTCCGGCTGTCCCAATTATTGTCACTTTGGGCCTTCGGTTCCGGACAATAATATGTGTATACAACTCATAGATATGATCTAAAACATTGATTATCCTCATGATACAATAGCATGTTCAGATCTGAAATCATGGCACTCGGGCCCTAGTGTCAAGCATTAAGCATAACAAGTTGCAACAATGACGTAAAACACCGATAACGGATACTAGGCACCATGCCCTAATGATATTACTGCTATTACATGAACGATCTCATCCAATCCCTACCATCCCCTCAAGCCTACAGCGGGGAATTACTCACACATGGATGGGGGAAACGATGATGGTTGATGGAGAGGCGTTGGTGATGACGATGGCGATGATCCCCTTCGATTCCCCGTCCCGGCAGGGTGCCGGAACAGAGACTTCTGGTCCCCGAATTGAGTTTCGAGGTGGCGGCGGCGCACGGAGGTGTTTCTGGGAAAAGTGGTGAACGCCCACTCGTTCTTAGGTCTGAGGGAGTTTATATCCGAGAGGGGGGCGCGAGGAGGCGAACGAGTCGCCCTCATGAGGTGTTGGCGCCGCCAGGAGCCTGCCGCGCCAGCACCCTGTGAGGTGGGCTCGTTGCCCCCACTCCGTCTGGCCTTCTGGCTCCGTGGGTCTTCGGGCAAAATAGGGACTTTCGCATAATTTCTGGGATTTTTCCATAAAGTTGAATTTCTGCACAAAAATAAGACACCAGGGCAATTCGGCTGAAAAACAGCGTTAGTCCGTGTTAGTTGCATTCAAAACACACAAATTAGAGGCAAAACAATAGCAAAAGTGTTCGGGAAAGTAGATACGTTTTGGACGTATCAGAGATGCCCGCATTTGGTGGGCTGAACTTTCAGGTCCGCACCAACGTGGACTATGTCGACTTGGCGCTGCCCTCCAAGGTGGTATGGAGGAAGTCGTTCTTCTACGCGAGGGACATGCCCCTAGCCGGCGAAGTCAACCTTCTCCCCTTCCCCGAGTCGCCGAGTCGTCCGCGGAGACTGCAAGCGCTGCCTGACGACACTGATCGGCCGACGGTGACCCGACTCATGGCGCGTCTCCAGGAGTTGAAGGCGGAGGGGCTGTCCGGGCTCGACCTGGTGGGGATCTGGGTGAAGCACAAGCTTGCGCCGCTCCAGCGACGACCCACGCTGATGTGCGAGTACACCGGCGTCAAGGAATCATCACGTCATGATCGCACGCAGTACGGCACGATGGAGGACTTCGTGGATCGCATGAAGCGACTCACGACCCACGTCGCCGAGTGGGAGCTCAGCAGGCGCAAGCCGTACCGCGACTGTCGTCCGGCTCCCGAGGTAAGCTTCATGTTTGCATTCCTTCAGCCGATGTCGAGCCAATTTTTGTTAGAGAGGGGACTTTAATTCAGCCTTCGCACCGTCTTCCTGAGCAGGAGTTCCGAGCATTGGAGGGTCAACCCCCCATCACGGAGGATGACGACTCGCCTGTTACCGAGGACGCGGGCGAGAGCTCCAGGCGGCGCTCGCACCCCACACTTCCTCCCGACTTTTCCGCCGTACCGAGAGGTGACGAGGAGGATGGCGATGAGGATGATGACGCCTCCCTCCTGTTCCGGAGGAAGCGTGCCTCTTCAAGCGCCACTCCTGCCGACCCGAAACGGCAGAAGGTGGTGACGCTTCGCCCCTCGTCGAGCGGGTCGCAACGGGCTGCTGCGGCCGAGGAGAAGAAGGAAGAGAACAAGGAGGAGAGGGTGCGGGCCGCGCCGTCTCATACTTCTTCCTCTCCTACACTTATGTCTCCGCGGGCCAGTAGGCCGCGACTGGCATTTGCGTCCGTTCAAACCGCCGTGGTGGACAGGTATGAGTTATTTTTTCTTCCTCAAGCCATTCTGTCCTTCGCTCTCATTCATGGTTTACTGGTTTCTTGTCGGCAGGGCTGAGGCTCAGAGCCTCAGCGACCTGGAGGACGACGAGCCGTCTGCTGAGGCTCGTGAAGATATGGCGCGGGCCGGGAGCGTCGCGGCGGAGTCTAGCGACCTCGAGACCCGGCAGGATACGTCACCCGGTTCTGGGGACGCTCCGATGGACACGGAGGTCACTCCTTGTCCTGCAGCCCCCGAGGCCGCGACTGCTCCCTCAGCTGTGCCGAGTCGCACAGACTTGGCGTTGGTTGGGCCGAGTCAGGTCCCGTCTCCGTCCTCTTCGGTGCCGACTTTCACGGCGGCCATCCAGGTGCTGACGGAGATTCACCAGGTGAGTTTCCGACTTGCTTTTTATTATTGTGGCCATGTGTAGCCCCCGTGGCTCAACGTAGCTTAGCAAAAGGTGGCTGGAGTCTTTATAGTTGTTGCTTGTACTTCATTTTACCATTACTTTGTAGTAGCCCCCGGGTTACCTTGTTTGTCCATTTTTGTTGATGTAGAGGGAGGTCAACTTCCTGACCCGGCAGCTGGATGCCGAGCGGGAGGAGACCCGGCGCCTTCGCGCCGAGATAGCCGTCAAGGGACCGGCCGTGGAGGCGCCGTTGTCCGATGGTGTCCGCCGAGAGGTGGAGGAGCGGGACGCCGCTCATGGTGCCGCGGTCAACACGCTTCAAGAGGCGTGTGCGTATCTGACCCAGCGCTTGGAGGAGTGTGAGCAGTCGCTCGTGACTGCTACCCAAGATTACTCCTCCGACTTGAAGGGGCTGGAGCGGAAGGCGGAGGAGGCTAGGAACAAGCTCGTTGAGCTAGAAGCCCGGATTGAAACTCTTGTCACCGAGTTCTTTGGTGAGTGTCGGCGAGGTGTCCTTTTCCTTTTGTTATTTGCGCTTTTCTGATATGTCTTCATCGTTGTAGGTGCTCCCCCGGAGAGGCAAACGGCCAATATGCAGCTCGTCCGGTTTGGCCTGCTGGTGAAGAGTATCTTCGCGGCGTCGACTGCCATAGTGCGGGCATTGTCGCCGCAGGATGATCTGCCGCCGTCTACCGCCGTTGGAGCCATGATGCTGGAGAACCTACCGCAGGTAGTTCGCTGGCTGCCCGAGTCGTCGCGCCGAGCTGGTGCGTTGGTGATTCTGTGCATGGTCCGGGCGCGGTATCCCCGGACCGATATACACAGGCTCACCACCGGCTTTCCTCCTAGCCCAGATGGTCAAGCCTTCGATGTCGATGCTGCTGCTGATGAACTCGCCGGCTACGCCTGTCGGGTTGTGTAGCAGCTGGATCATTCGGAGTTTGTCTTTGACAGCATCGCGCCGACCAGCGACGATCGGACGCCGAGCCTGCCGGCGAGTGCTTGTTCGAGCGAGCGCTTGCCCTATCCCGGGCGCCTACCGGATCTGCTGTTGTGACGTCTTCGTCTGCCCGGGTAGAGTCTTCTCGCGCGGAGGTGGCGAACTTGGTCGGCGAGTCGACTGGCGCCAAGACGGCTTCTGCAGAGGCTTCGGTCATCCCTTTGGCTCCGACGCCCGAGCCATAGGCTGTTTTATTTTTTCTTTATTTTCTATGCATGGTGCCTGCTTCATTCGTGGCTAGTTGACCATGTTTCTGGAAGCATTATGTAACTGAACTTGTACCTGATGGAAGTTGGCCTTTATCGGGCTAATTTCCGTGTTCTGTTACTTATGCGAAAACTTTTACTTGTGTGTTCTCCTGTGCGCTTTCGTCATGTGGTTAAGTTTTTCGCTTGTGAAAGCTAGTCGAGCATGCAACCTCGCTAAGTGTGCCTCGCATGACGCTTTTTGTGTCGAACTCGGCTCCCTTTGTTGGTAGCCCCCGAGTTGACGGGTTCGCTACCAAGCCTGGATTGACGGCTGCACTACTTGTTCATATATGGCGATGGGCTGACGACTTAGGAGAAAACGAAACTTATTGTGTTTCTGCCGCGTGGGCAAGGGAGTCCAGTGTTGAGTCGCGCATCGTGGCGTGCCCTCTCTTTGACTACGTATCAATCACATGACGTGGGAGTAGGAAAAAATAAAGACTCGAAAGCGCGATGTAACCAAACGGAGCCCCCGAGCGTATCAGAGGCTGCCGGCTTTATTTCCTTGATTGATAATGGTATTACAAGGATAAGACACTTTATTGATGCTAGCGGTACATGCTTAATGTTCCGGCTATTTTTTGTTGTCCCCACAGCGACGCAGGCCTTTTAGGATCATTGCGCCGAGTTGGGCTAGGAGGTGGCCGATGGCAGGGAGGCATCCTAAAGGTTCTTCTCCGTGCTCTGAGTACTTCAGGTTGCCGGCTGTTGGCGTGTAGCGGAACGTCCCATGAGGTGTGACAAAAGTCCTTGTGTCCTTGGGTGCCTCTGTATCCTGGGTGTACTTGGAGCGGGCATCGAGGAGGCGCATAGCCTCTCTGCCAGCCGCGTCTACAAGCCTGTATGATCGATGCACATCCGCCATTCCTTGTTCTTCTTGAGGACTAGTCTCGAATCGTCGAGTCGGTCCGGGTATACTTCTTCGGCGACGAGCCCAGCAGCTAGGAGTCGGGCGATCCCGTTGCCGATGGTTTTGTGTTCTTTACTCGTGAAGCGTCGGAGGATTTGTCTTACGGGTCGTGCCTTGGAATTAGCTTGAAGCTTGTGCTCTGTGAACCTTCTCGGAACATCTTGCGGTTTGGCTAGGTGCCGTGCAGAGATGTTCCGATTCTCACGGGGAAGGATGCAGAGCGCGCTTTCCTATGCGCTGGCGACGCTTGTGTCGACCGTTGCCGATTTCGGCGAGTTCTCTTCGACCGGGTCGGCGTGTGGCGCCTCCTTGGCTGGCGCGATGTTGTCGCGTGCGTCGATGGTCGGCTTTGTGAAGATGGTGGCGTCATTGGCGTCGACTTGCCGCTTCAACTGCTCCAGGTATTCGGCGGCTATTGCCGACTCGGCGAATACTGCGTTGCCGGTCTCGCACTCGATGGCGCGGTCGACGTCGCCCTCCACGGTGATGATGCCGTTGGGGCCTGGAAGCTTCATCTTGAGGTAGGCGTAGCACGGTCGAGCCATGAACTTGGCGAATGCCGGTCGCCCCAGGATGGCGTGGTAGGTGCTGCGGAAGTTCACCACTTCAAACCAGATTTTTTCCAGTCGGAAGTTCTTCTTGTTGCCGAAGACCACATCAAGGGCGATTTTGCCCATCGGGTACGCCTTCCTGCCGGGTACAATGCCGTAGAAGGATGTCTTGGTCTTGATCAGCTGGCTGTCTGAGAGCTTCATCCTTTTGAAGGTCTCGTAGTACAGTATGTTGATGCTGCTGCCCCCGTCCATGAGGGTCTTGGTCAGGACGTAGCCTTTGACTTGGGGTGCGACTAGTAAGGCGAACTTGCCTGGGTAGTCGACGCGGGGAGGGTGATCTTGGCGGGTCCAGGTAACTTGGTGCTCCGACCAGTCGAGCCATTGGGGGACGTCAGGGGCTGTCGCGTGGACGGCCCGCAGGATGATCTTCTCTTCGCGCTTGTCGTCTAGGGCCACATAAGTGTGGCCCATAAACCCTGCGGTGGGGGGCATGTCGCCGTCCGCCGAGTCTTCGTAGTCGTTTTGGGCGCCTTTTTTGGCGCCGGACTTGGCTTTGATGATCTCGGCTGTACAGGAGCACTCGTCTGTGGTGTGCGTCGCAGGCTGTCCGGGTCGGCTGTGGAAGCGACACGGTTGTGCCAGTATTTCCGCGGCCGTGTACTTCTTACGGGGCTGGTAGGTGGGAGTTCGGCTCATGAAGCCGCGGCCTCCCCCGGTTGCGGCGGCTGCTATGAGGTCTGCTCGCTCGGAGCCACCCTCGCTCTTGCGCTTGTTCGCACTTTTGACTGGGCCCTTGTTTTTGCCCTTGCCGCCTTTCTTGTCGTCATCTTCACCCTCCGAGTCATCCTTAGTGGGGTCGGAGTCGGCGCACTTGTGGACGATGCCGAGTAGCTGTCCCATGGTCAGGTCAGCGTTGTGGGAGCATCTGAGCTTCTGCTTCAGCGATTCGAAGGTAGTGTTGTCCTCGAGGTGGGAATGCACCGTGTCCACGCTAAGCTTTTCGGCCGAGTTGATTAGGTCGGCGACCCGCTGGTACCATTTGCGGGTGGATTCTCCTTCCCGCTGAACGCAGCGCTTGAGGTCCTCGACTGTGGCGGGGCTCTTGCATGTTCCTTCGAAGTTGGCGATGAAGAGCCTCTTGAGCTCGCCCCAAGAGTTGACACTGTTCCTGGCAAGGTTATTCAACTAGGTTAGTGACGTCCCCTCCAGCATGAGGGGGAAGTAGCATGCGTAGCATAGGGCGGTGGCGTTCTGGATGCTCATGGCCGACATGTAGTCTGGTATCCATGTGGTCAGGTTGAGGCTGGCGTTGTACTTGGGGACTTCTCGTGGTCCCTTGAAGCTGCTGGAGAATCGCTCGCCGCGGATGGCCGGACCGAAGCACTTGGGTCCGATATCTTCGTCGTCGGTGTTGACGGCGCGTATTTCATTCAGGACGCCCCGTAAGTCGGGCGCCGAATGGTTGGAGCGGGCTTGCGCCTAGTTGTTGAGGATGATGTTTCGCGCGTCGTTTGCTGCGAGTCGTGGCTGCGCGGCACCCCACCAGTTGCTGGATACTGCTGGTTCGTCGCGACGGACTTGCGGGGACGGCTCGACGCGCGTCGGCTGCTGCTGCTCCTCGACGTTCTGTCTTATTACGATTGCCTGGTTGTTGGTCGATGCCGCTCGTTCGCTTTGTCCCGGTTGGCTGTAAAGCTTTCCGTGCGAGTCTGAGGCGTTCTCCTGAAGTTCCAGGGCTTTGTCCATTAGCTGACGTCCCTTGTTCCAGTAGGGGTTGTCCCTCACTTGTAGGCGCCTGAAGAGGGATGCGGCTGCGGTGACGCAGTCGACGGGTGTGGAGAAGACCCTGAGGTCGTCGTCTTCGTCGGCAGGTGGTCGGTTTTGCGCAGGGGGTGCTGGCGGTGGTGGTGCTGCCGTCGGTGGTGGCTGTTTGTTTGCCGGCCCCGACCCACCAGCGGGAGCGTCGCGGCAAGCCGCCTGCTGCGGATGCAGGCGGTTGAAGTCGCCGCCGAGCTGTTGTAAAGGCCCCCCTTTTATTATAAGGTAGCGACCTCCTGTGTATAGTGCTAGTCCCTGGATCGACTTGCTAGCACACAGTTTAAGATGAAATATCATAACATTGCATCAATATTCATTACACGATGATCCAGTAATAAAAGGGTTCGATACAAGGTGCATAGCCTATGGCTAGCTCAAACCGAAATAAACGCACAGCGGAAAGCAAATGGATAAAGTGAGCTCCATCTTCATCATGTGCCACAGGCAAGTCATGTTGGGTGGAGACTCGCGACCCTAACAATCTTCACTCTTCGTCAGAGGGTCCTGCAATGGTGAGTTGCAGCCCAAACTATATTGGGTCAGCACAATTGAATTGTGGTGGCAAGTTGACACTATGTTGACTAATCTAGTAAGTCTATACTACATGCATATTTGGCCACGTGGAGTTTGAGGCTGATTTGCATAAAAGCCAATTTTGTCCTATCATTTATAAAACATCTTTTCATCTTAGACAAAGAGTACCACTGATAGACATCAGTGAACACTTTGACAACAAAGAGTACCACCGATAGACATCGGTGAACAACTTTGAAAACTACACACAACGAGCACCACCGATAGAAAGCGGTGAGCTCTCCCAACCCTGGTTCACCCATCAAATTTTATTAAGAAATTGGGATGAGGAGATCTTCAACATCTGCCCTGTCTAGACGCTCATTTGTCCATAACCGGGGACACGGCTAAGCATACTTAGTTTTTAACTCTCGAGAGGGTCTGCACTTTCACCACAAGACCCAATCATTCCCTCCTCCATGTCAACCTATTATGAAATGGGAAAGAGAAGACCAGGACGAGACCTTTCCGAAGCAATTCCCCGAGTCACAACGCGTGACCCGAACCAACCTATCATCCCCCTACATCTGCTGGTCACGACGGATCGGGGTCTCGCAACATATATGATCAAGTCAGATCCCATATGACATGTGGCTGCACTGGAAGCTACTAAACAAGGTGCGTCTACAATCTCTTTGAGCCTGGGTGACTTTCCACAATTGTGCGCTTCCACCAAGGGTAATTACCATAGACATGAACCATAGAAATGGACCCGCTGAGTAGCCACCCACCATGGTTCTCCAACCAGCGCCCAGGTAGTTCATTGATTAGTTTCAGTTAATTTTCACTATCCAACTAATCAAAAACATTTTTATTGCTTGACTAAGCATTCTACCATGTACGGTGCTACTACGTTTCAAGGTGGGGGAGGGCTACACACTAAATAGGAGCATAGCATAATATAGTATCCACAAACAATTCCTAACATGCATTCTACAGAAAATACTACTATGCAATATATCAAAAATAGTAGGAGGTTTATGAGCGTCACTTGCCTTTTGAAAGTTGTCGTTTCTCACACTCTTTTCAAAGAATAACGTATCACTTCGTTCAATCTATAAGTTGAAAGAAAAATACAATAAACAAACAATTCGAACAAACACATAACACATAAAAGCATTCTTCACAATTATACGTTCATCAATATTTGTTTTAGTTCATTTATTTTATGGACAAGTCGTATCACATGATTCAGTTTACAAAAGGAATTAATGTGGTAGGACTTAGGGTTTGCCATTTGTGGTCAAGGGATGGTCTAAATCAAATTTGAATATTTCAAATCTGAATAGGTTGAAGTATTGTTTCAGTATTGTAATATTTGGTCATGTTCAAAATATTTGCACAATGCTTTTGTCAAAAGGAGGTAACACCATCTTCAAACTTTGGTGGTGACTTAAGAAGGTCACAAGATTTTAATCAACTTCACATGTTTATGAATCATATGGATCTAATGAAGTTTAGTGTTGTTTTCTCTGGATCTATAGTTATTTTAGTGACATTTTGCAAAAGGTTTCTCATTAACATGATTTATAGAATTTAAGTGTTATATCTAAATTACACAAATTGAGACTTTGATTTATAAAACACATTTCATTAGATAAAATTATTATTAACAAGTTTTAAACACATCTTTATAAGTTTGTATTTCAAAAGTGGTTTAGTAGGCTTAGTTTTGATACTTCTGGTCAAAATACATTACTTGTGTTATTTTTGTAAAAGAAAACAATTTAATAAGGTTAATAGAATTTAAACTATGTTAAAACATACAATTCGGGTTTCTGATTTTCAAATGGAAATGACATTGCTAGAAATAAATTTTAACAGTGCAACATTATTAGACAGATCCTAAGGTTTCCAAAAATATTTTATTTGCAATTTTTGGACTTATTGATTTAAACCTAGGTCAAATTTACTCAAATCTTCCATTTGAAATTTGAATGAATTTGAACTAGTCAAAATTGAAATTAAACGGTGCTAAAAGATTCTACAGGTCAAGGGCTTTCCAATGGTATAAAATTTGTCCAATTTGGAGTTGTAGTTAAACGGTTATGATGGTTTGAATTACAAGGGGCTTTTCTGCAAAACTGCCTATTTAATCAAAATAGAAAAATTCTTTTCCACGCGGGCGCTGACTGTGCGCTGACGCGGCGTCCACGCGGCGCGTTTTCATTGGCTCATACCGATTCGTTAAGTGTTCTAATCTCGGCTGTTGGATGGAGATCGGACGGCTCGGAGGCCAGGGGCTCACCGGACGGCGCGGGAGGTCGCCGGAAAATGGCGGCGCGGCGGCGACGGCGTCGGGCGTGCAGGCTCCAGTCGTGGCAGAGCTTCCGCGGACACGCGGAGGCGACGGCGGGGTGCGGCGCGACGCTATGAAGCCGATGGAGGTGGCGGCGTGGAGCAGCTCGTCCCAGAGAGGCAGCGGATGACGGCCGAAGTTGCGGCGGCGCGGACAACCTTCCGGTCGAGGACGAACTCGACGTTCCGGCTGCGGATAAAATCTTTCGAGGTGTCAGTGGCGTGAGAGAGGGTAGGTAAAACGCGATGCACGTGGTCTCGAGGTGCGGGAGGTACTGACCTCGCCGGGAATGGTGATGGACGACGGCGGATGGTGTCGACTCCGGCGAGCAATTTGTCGAGACTGGCAGCACGATTTAAGATGGGCAAAGAGGGGAAAAGGGTCCGGGGTCGTGGGGATCAAATAGGGCGCGGGATAGTGTGTGCTCCGTCTCTGGAGTGATCGTGGGGAAGTGGAGATCGTGAGTATCTTCTCCGGGTCGTGGGCGTTGTGGCCGGGACTGGAGGTTGGAGATGAGCTCCCCTGACAGGTGGGCCCCACCTATCGGTCTCAGCGAGGTTGGGGTGGGCCGGAGTTGGGCTGCTAGTTAGCGCGCGTGCGGCAGGTGAGTATCGGGCTCGGCCCAGTTAGCTTTTTTTTTTGTTCTGTTCTTCTTCTTGTTTTCCTTTTCTGTTTTTCTTATTTCACTTATATCTTTTGTTTTATTTAACCAAAAGACTTCAAACAAATTTATAAAAATCATCTCTATCACTTAAAACAGTCATACACATGTTTTGATTACTTTTCAAAAATATTGATTTGAAATATTGATTAGATACCAATTTGACACTTTTTGCAGAATTTTAAAATAGAGTTTTAATAAAAGGATTTGTCTCTTAAGAAAATCAAAAAGAATATCACAATACCAATGTTTAAAATATTAATTTCAAATCCATTTTCAAAATCAAATACTTGAGTCAAATCTATATTTAAAAATAGGAAAATATTCCAAATAGTTTTATGACTTTAAATATTGACCTAGGGTTTATTAAGAATTCCAAATGTAATGTTTTTTTTAATTAATAACTTATACAAAACATTTTGAAATAGGCATACCCAAAATAATTGAAGATACTTTACAAATATGGTGTTAGGGTTAAACAGTTATTTAGATTAGTTATTTATAGTTCCTTACTCAGGTTTGAAAATAAAGTTTACTTAATTGAATTAACATCATAATACTTTTGAAAAAATTCTAATCATCCTTTTAGTTTGATCTTCTTGGTTAAAGGTGATTTTATTTTAATATGAAGTAAAAGTTTTAAATTTTAGTGATTTTCTTTTACATTCCAAAATTTTGGGATGTTACAGCTGTCGAGCCGCAGCTCCAAATGGGAGTCACGATCTTCTTTTGACGTGCTTGTCGGTGACGGCCCCAAGGGCGATCGACTGAGCGTCGAGGACCTACTCTTTCTTGCGGATTTCTTCTTTCTGGCGAATCATCTGGATCCGCAGTTCTTCTTGCGACTTGGTTTGGATTTCCACGTTGGCCGGCGTGATCGGTGTGCTGAGCGGGTCGGCGATTACGGGTGGCACACACTTATCTTGCTGCAGCTCTTTTCGCTTGTCTGCTTCGGCCGTGCCGGGGCCGTCGGCCGCCATGAAGACGTGAGCGGGGTGATGCACTGGTGTGGTGTTGTTGGGAAACCCCAAGAGGAAGGTGTGAAGTAGTGTAGCGGCAAATTTCCCTCAGTGATGAAACCAAGGTTATCGAACCAGTAGGAGATGAAGAACACGTCTGAAGGTTGTTGGTGGCGCCGTTTACGATCACCAACGTGGAACCTGCACATAGCACAATCAAAGTACTTTGCCCCAACGAAACAGTGAGATTGTCAATCTCACTGGCTTGCTGTAACAAAGGATTAAACGTATGTGTGGAGGATGATGTTTGCAGAGAATGGGAGTAACAGTTTGTAGTTGGTTGTATTATCAGTTTAAAGAAAAGGACCGGGGTGCACAGTTCACTAGTGGTGTCTCTCCATAAATAATAATAGCATACATGCGGGTAAACAAATTACAGCTGGGCAATTGACAGAATAAAGAGCTGCATAATGATGCATATACTAATGACATGATGTCTAGTGTGAGATTCATTTGGGCATTACAACAATATACATATACCGTTCCAACCGCATCTATGACTAAAAATCCACCTTCCGGTTAGCGTCCGCACCCCTTTCAGTATTAAGTTGCAAGCAACAGATTATTGCATTAGGCAAAGTGTGTAATGTAAGTAATACAATTATCCTTAGACAAAGTACTACTGTTTTATCCCTAGTAGCAACAGTACATCTACAATCTTAGAGGTTGTTGTCACTCCCCCAGATTAAATAGAGACATGAACCCACTATCGAGCATAAATACCCCCTCTTGGAGTCACAAGCATCTACTTGGCCAGAGCATCTACTAGCAACGGAGAGCATGCAAGATCATAAACAACACACAACATGATATATTATGAAGCAAATGACATAGTATTAATTATCCATCGGATCCCAACAAACACAACATGTAGCATTATATAAAGATGATCTTGATCATGATAGGCAGCTCACAAGATCTAAACATGATGGCACAATAGGAGAAGACAACCATCTAGCTACTTCTATGGACCCGTAGTCCAAGGATGAACTACTCACGCATCAGTTCGGAGGCGGGCATGGTGATGTAGAGCCCTCCGGTGATGATCCCCCTCTCCGGCAGGGTGCCGGGAAGAGGTTCTGAACCCTCCCGAACTAGGGTTGACGACGGCGGCGGCTCCGTAAGGGTTTCTGGAAAAGTGTTCTGCCTCCAGGTCTTAGGTTTTTGGGGGTTTAAGTAGGCGAAAGGGCGAAGGCGGTGGAGGCCCGAGGGCCCGTCACGCGGTGTTGGCGCGGCAGGGGGGGCGCGCCCCCACCTTGTGACGGCACCTCGGTGCCCTCCTTCGTCTCCTCTTCGGACTTCTGGAACGTGTCGGGAAAAATAGGGACTTTGGTATAAAATTGTCCAATTCCAAGAATATTTCCTTAAGTAGTTTTCTGAAACCAAAAACAGCAGAAAACAGGGAACTGGCACTATGGCATCTTGTTAATAGGTTAGTCCCAGAAAATGCATAAAACAACACAAAGTGTATATAAAACATGTAGCAATTGGTATAATATAAGCATGGAACATAAGAAATTATAGATACGTTTGAGACGTATCAAGCATCCCCAAGCTTAGTTCTACTCGTCCTCGAGTAGGTAAAACGATAACAAGAATAATTTCTGAAGAGACAAGCTTTCACACAATCTTGATCATATAATAATGTAATGCATGTAAACTGAGATCAAATGAATAAAAGTTGTAGTTTATATTGATATCAAATGAGTAATGAATAAACAAGTAGGAAGAACAAAGCAAAACTTTCAATGAATTTGTACTCGAGAACAATCAACCGTGCAAAGTAGATATTAAAGATGATTTAAGCTTCAAGAATAACAATATAATCATCTAATGAATCAAACACTCATGACAACTTTGTGAAAGGATCAAGTCAAGCAATAACAATATGCACGTAGAAGATCATCTCTTTATTTGTTCACTCAAAAACAAGCAAGTGTTCAGCGTTGGTTCCTGGCACCAAGATGTTGTGGCTAAAAGAATAATAATGTTGGTTTGGAAGGCCAACGGAAGAAAGTCTCACACAGCTGAAAGTGATCATTAGACAAGAGGAAATCTTATAATCGAAGCTATGCAAGTAGTGATTGCCACACAACGGATGCACATAGAGCTATAAGTGTATGAAAGCTCTCCAATGGAACTAGTGGGGGTGCATCTAACTTGCTTGCTCATGAAGACCTAGAGCACTTTTGAGGAGGCTCATCATTGGAATATACAAGCCAAGTTCTATAATGTAAAGTTCCCCACATAGTTATACAAGTAGAACATGAAAACTCTCACATATGGAGTAAAGGTGCTAGACATGAGCACAAATGATGACTATGAATATTACAGGTGCTATAACATGAGCACAAGTGTGGATAAATAGTAGTAATGTTGCCCCCTTTTTATTCTTTCTTTCTTTTTTTCTTTTTTCTATTTTTTTATTTTTTTGTATTTTTCAGTTTCTCTTTTCGATGGCCTCCATGGCTCTTTTCACTTTTAGGGGCAAACATTCTAATATGACAACACACTTTTGATACAAGGATCTCATAAGGGATAAAACATGGTGTATGAAACGGTGCCTCTGCCAGTGTAGCAGGATATGCAATGATCTAGCGTAACATGGGTAAAACCACACATCAGCTGTATAGAATCATGCAAAGCAATATATAAATGATAAATGACAACAAGTCAAGTAATGTAAGATGAAAGTTGCATGGCAATATATCTCGGAACAGCTATGGAAATGCTGTATTAGGTAGGTATGGTGGATGTTTTGAGAAAGATATTTGGCTTATGTGTTGGAAAACATGATGAAGATCTCCCACGAGTTTTGGATGTACCCGCGAAGTATGCACCAACTCTCAATGTGAGAAAGGGCAATGCAAAGTACCGAAGAGGCTAGCAAATATGGTGGTGGAAGTGCCATGAAAACCGCAGCTTTAGAACTCACAAGCAAAAAGATTCCAACTAGAAATATGATCTTACAAGGCATAATGAAAATCACTCCATGAGGGACTGTGGCAAATGAACAAGTCACTGTTGGGTCCCCGACCGTAGCGCATAACACAAAGTCATTACGGTTGTTTTTAACATTAGAAGTCATATACCATTATGCTATCAACTGGATATTTAAGTGTGGCAGCGCTTCAAGTTTCCTTGACCAACCATTAATCGTTCCACTTTACTAAACCATCATGTTTAGCATTAAGCATATTAATATCTCAAAACAACATCAATGATTCAAGTGACACAATTTAATGATCTACAAGATTATGTATCATTTAGTTATACCATCTACCACATTTAACATTTTCTGTTCTTAACCAGACACCAATCAACTTATTTGAAACATAAACTCTCCAAGTATTTGACAATGAAGCAAGAGAGTATAACATATGAAAACTAACAGCTCTGAGCAAGAGGTGCATAAAAAATAAGAGCTAAAAATATTACAGTAGCTATAGACGAATACTCAACAAGTATAAGTGAAGAATAGGAGTATTCAAAAGAAAAAGCGGAGCGTGTCTCTCTCCCACACAAGAATGCTAGGATCCATTTTATTCAGAAAACAAGAATAACAAAAGCAAAAATAAAAACAAATAGACGTTCCAAGTAAAGCACATAAGATGTGGCGGAATTAAAATATAGTTTCACTAGAGATAACCTGATAAGTTGTTTATGAAAAAGGGGATGCCTTGGGCATCCCCAAGCTTTGACGCTTCAGTCTTCTTGAAATATGCTTGGGTGACCCACGGGGGCATCCCCAAGCTTAGGCTCTTTCATCTTCTTGATCACATCATATCATCCTCTCTCTTGATCCTTGAAAACTTCCTCCACACCAAACTCAAAGTAAACTTCATTAGAGGGTTAGTGCATAATAAAAAATTCTCATATTCTGCATGGAGACAATCATTATCATGGTACTGGACATTAGCTACAGCCACTGGAATTTTATGGAACAAAAAGATCCATTCAAAAACAGCAAAAGAACCAATGCAAAATAAATGGCAGAATCTGTCAAAAACAGAACAGTCCGTAAAGACAAAAAATTTCAAGGCACTTAACTTGCTCAAATCAGAAAACTCAAAACTAATGACAGTTGCGTACATATCTGAGGATCATGCTCAGCAAATATCAGATTTTTCCGACGTTTCTGTAAAGAGTTATGAATTTAACGGTGAACAGCAGAAAAACTGTTCCTGCGCAGAGATCCAAATCTAGCATCAACTTTCTACTAGAGACTTCACTTGGCACAACTTTGCAATAAAATAAAGATATAAAGGAATTGCTACAGAGGTAGGCATGTTCCTTGACTCAAGAAAATAAAATAACAGGAATAAAAAGTGGGTTGTCTCCCATAAGCGCTTTTCTTTAACGCCTTTGAGCTAGGCACAGAAAGCAAAACTCAAGTATTTCCAAGAGAAGAAGCATCGACATTATAGTTTTTACGAATAATAGAATCAAAAGGTAGCTTCATCTTCTTCCTAGGGAAGTGTTCCATACCTTTCTTAACTGGGAAGTGGTAACTTATATTTCCTTCTTTCATATCAATAATAGCACCAACCGTGCGGAGCAAAGGTCTTCCCAAAACAATAGGACAAGAGGGGTTGCACTCAATATACAAGACAATAAAATCAACGGGGACAAGGTTATTGTTAACCATAATAAGAACATCATTAAATCTCCCCAAAGGTTTCTTCAAAGCATTATCAGCAAGAAAAACATCCAAATAGCAATGTTCAAAAGGTGGCAAGTCAAACATATCATAAAGTTTCTTAGGCATAACAGAAATACTTGCACCAAGGTCACACAAAGAATTGCAATCAAATTCATTCACTTTTATCTTAATGATGGGCTCCCAACCATCTTCTAACTTCTTAGGGATAGAAGCTTCAAGTTTTAATTTCTCTTCCCTAACTTTAATGAAAGCATTTGGAATATGTGTAGTAAAAGCCATATTTAGAGAACTAGCATTAGGACATGTGGCTAGCTTTTGCAAGAACTTAATAACTGCAGAGATATTACAATTATAAAAATCAAAATTATTATCATCAAAGCAAACCGAACCATTATCTCCTATGCTATTAAAAATTTCAGCACTTTTATCAAGCATAGTTTCAGCTGTTTTAGGCAATTTTAATTTTTTGGAAGTAGTAGAAGAAACATTGCCAACACCAATTATGTTACCATTAATAGTAGGAGATTTACTAGCATGTGAAGTAACATTATTTTCAGTAGTAATAATGGTGCAAACTCTAACAATATCATCATCTTTAGCTAATTCTTCCTCTCTTTCCCATCTAGCACGCAATTGAGCCATCATCCTAACATTTTTATTAATTCGAACTTGGATGGCATTAATTTTAGCAAGGGTCTTACTCTCATTAGTATCATTAGGCATGACTTTAGATTTTAAAAGGTCAACATCAATAACAAGACTATCAACTTTAGAGGCAAGAATATCAATTTTCCCAAGCTTTTCCTCAACAGTTTTATTAAAGGAAGTTTGTGTAGTGATAAAATCTTTTAACATGGTTTCAAGTTCAGAGGAGGTATTTCTATTATTGCTATAAGAATTACCATAAGAATTACCATTATTAGGAGGATAGGGCTTATAGTTGCTATTACCATAATTGTTCCTATAGGCATTGTTGTTGAAATTATTATTTTTAATGAAGTTCACATCAACATGCTCTTCTTGTGCAACTAAAGAAGCTAAGGGAACATTATTAGGATCCATATGAGATTTACCATTCACAAGCATAGACATGATCATATCAATCTTTTCACTCAAAGAGGAGGTTTCTCCAACAGAATTTACCTTCTTACCTTGAGGAGTCCTTTCAGTATGCCACTCAGAATAATTAACCATCATATTGTCCAGAAGTTTTGTTGCAGCCCCCAAAGTGATGGACATAAAAGTACCTCCAGCAACCGAATCCAATAAATTCCTTGAAGAAAAATTTAGTCCTGCATAGAAGGTTTGGATGATCATCCAAGCAGTTAGTCCATGGGTTGGGCAATTCTTAACCAGAGATTTCATTCTTTCCCAAGCTTGAGCAACATGTTCATTATCAAATTGCTTAAAGTTCATAATGCTACTCCTTAGGGAAATAATCTTAGCAGGAGGATAGTATTTTCCAATAAAAGCATCTTTGCATTTAATCCAAGAATCAATACTATTTCTAGGCAATGAAAGTAACCATTCTTTAGCTCTTCCTCTCAAGGAGAAAGGAAATAATTTCAGTTTTATAATGTCACCATCTATATCCTTATATTTTTGCATTTCACAAAGTTCAACAAAATTATTTAGATGGGCAGCAGCATCATCAGAACTAACACCAGAAAATTGCTCTTTCATGACAAGATTTAACAAAGCAGGTTTAATTTCAAAGAATTCTGCTTTGGAAGCAGGTGGAGCAATAGTTGTGCAAATAAAATCATTATTGTTGGTGCTAGTGAAGTCACACAACTTAGTATTCTCAGCAGTAGTCATTTTAGCAAATTAAAATTCAAACCGAAAATAACAATAATAAAAACCAAAATAATAAATGACAATGCAAGTAACTAATTATTTTGTGTTTTTGATATTTAATAGCAAACTAAACAGGAAAATAAAATTTAACTAAGCAAGACAAAAACAAAGTAAAGAGATTGGGAAGTGAGAGACTCCCCTTGCAGATGTGCTTCAGCTCCCCGGCAACGGCGCCAGAAATTTACTTGATGCACCGGTGTGGTGTTGTTGGGAAAACCCCAAGAGGAAGGTCTGAAGTAGTGCAGCGGCAAATTTCCCTCAGTGACGAAACCAATGTTATCGAACCAGTAGGAGATGAAGAACACGTCTGAAGGTTGTTGGTGGCGCCGTTTACGATCACCAACGTGGAACCTGCACACAGCACAATCAAAGTACTTTGCCCCAACGAAACAGTGAGGTTGTCAATCTCACTGGCTTGCTGTAACAAAGGATTAAACGTATGTGTGGAGGATCATGTTTGCAGAGAATGAAAGTAACAGTTTGCAGTTGGTTGTATTATCAGTTTAAAGAAAAGGACCGGGGTCCACAGTTCACTAGTGGTGTCTCTCCATAAATAATAATAGCATACATGCGGGTAAACAAATTACAGCTGGGCAATTGACAGAATAAAGAGCTGCATAATGATGCATATACTAATGACATGATGTCTAGTGTGAGATTCATTTGGGCATTACAACAATATACATAGACCGTTCCAACCGCATCTATGACTAATAATCCACCTTCCGGTTAGCGTCCGCACCCCTTTCAGTATTAAGTTGCAAGCAACAGATTATTGCATTAGGCAAAGTGTGTAATGTAAGTAATACAATTATCCTTAGACAAAGTACTATTGTTTTATCCCTAGTAGCAACAGTACATCCACAATCTTAGAGGTTGCTGTCACTCCCCCAGATTAAATAGAGACATGAACCACTATCGAGCATAAATACACCCTCTTGGAGTCACAAGCATCTACTTGGCCAGAGCATCTACTAGCAACGGAGAGCATGCAAGATCATAAACAACACACAACATGATATATTATGAAGCAAATGACATAGTATTCAATATCCATCGGATCCCAACAAACACAACATGTAGCATTACATAAAGATGATCTTGATCATGATAGGCAGCTCACAAGATCTAAACATGATGGCACAATAGGAGAAGACAACCATCTACCTACTGCTATGGACCCGTAGTCTAAGGATGAACTACTCACGCATCAGTCCGGAGGCGGGCATGGTGATGTAGAGCCCTCCGGTGATGATCCCCCTCTCCGGCAGGGTGCCGGGAAGAGGTTCTGAACCCTCCAGAAGTAGGGTTGACGACGGCGGCGGCTCCGTAAGGGTTTCTGGAAAAGTGTTCTGCCTCCAGGTCTTAGGTTTTCGGGGGGTTTAAGTAGGCGAAGGCGGTGGAGGCCCGAGGGCCCATCACGCGGTGTTGGCGCGGCAGGGGGGGAGCCGCGCCCCCACCTTGTGACGGCGCCTCGGTGCCCTCCTTCGTCTCCTCTTCGGACTTCTGGAACATGTCGGGAAAAATAGGGACTTTGGTATAAAAATTGTCCAATTCCGAGAATATTTCCTTAAGTAGTTTTCTGAAACCAAAAACATCAGAAAACAGGGAACTGGCACTATGGCATCTTGTTAATAGGTTAGTCCCAGAAAATGCATAAAACAACACAAAGTGTATATAAAACATGTAGCAATTGGTATAATATAAGCATGGAACATAAGAAATTATAGATACGTTTGAGACGTATCACGGGGGCGGCCGTTCCGTCGGAGGACGGGTTGGTGGCCGTGTCCGACTCGTAATCGAGGACTAGGAGGATGGACGAGGCGTCGTCGTCGAGCGTGTTGGCGACCCAATCGGCATCCTCTTCATCCGCGACACGGATGGTGTTCCCCTCCGAGTCGGTAGGGCGTAGCAGTTCGTCGATCGCCGCCAGGTCGGCGGTGTTGCAGTCGGAGTCAGTGTCGGCCCGGGCGGAGATGGGGTCGTTGTCGGCTTGGACGGAGTCGGAGTCGCTGACGACCCGAACGGAATCGGGGCCGCTGTTGGGTTTATGGTTGCTATGATTGATGGTGGTGTCCTCGCCGACGCCGCATAAGCCGACGTAGCCAACCTTAGCCGTACCGAAGGGGACGACGTAGGCGTGCTCGACGCGCCCGCGTGCGGGCGCGCCGTAGGTGTGCGCGTCGTAGATGATGTCGAAGTTGCCGGCGCGGTAATAGGTGCCGTAGACGATGCTGTCGCCGCCTGCAAGCACGCCGGGTTTGAAGCGCACTCCTTCCTTCTGATCAGGATGACCCTCCATGAAGTAGATCCCTGAGATCGCTTGCCCCATGGTGGGCGCCAACTGTCGTGGGGAAGTCACGGCAGATGCCACGGGGTGGCTCATCTGAGGTTTGGAGCAAGGCGACATCAGAGATTCACAGAGGGGTTCGTACACACCGAGTTTACCCAGGTTCGGCCCCTCACTTGGGAGGTAAAGACCTACTCCTGCTTGTATATTATTGGATCTGTATGGGTGTACAATGTGAGCGCCTAGAGCTAGAAGATAGCTTTGGCGGCTATGAATGTTCGATGGAACCTGTGCTAGGGTTTCTCCTGGTCGCCTTATACAGGGGGCGACTAGGGTTTACAGGGAGGTGACAGGCTAACCAGCACGGCACTAACTATACACGGGATATCCGGCATGACGAGTGATCTTCGGGATAACCTTCCTTGATCCGGGTGGATATCGGATCTCCTCCCTTTACGAGCCGGTATACCGAGTCTGTTACGGACCCGGTATCCTCTCTAGGACCTTCCAGCCGGACTTGGGCCACCTGGTCTTCGTGGGCCGACTCGTAATTATGGGCCTACCCGGTTGGCGTATCCCCATCAATTGAGGAGTCTGCCGAGATCTAGATCTACGATGTAGGGGCAGATGCGAGCAGGAGGAAGGAAATGAGCGCAGCGGCGTGCTAAGCAAAGGAAGGACAATGGATCGGCGGCGGTGCAAGCGAACTACGGCGAGGGCGAGCGAGCTTGACCGCAGGAGTGAGAGTGATGGCTGCGGGAGGAAGAAGATGAAGTGGGGGCGCACGGGGAGAAATGATTACATTTCCCCCGTCCCCACTTATTTATTCCCCAAGTGGAGTTGACCTAGGGGCAAAACAGAAAAAAGCCAGAGATAATGATGATTTCGGGGAACCATATCCGAGGCGTCAGATTCGGTACCTGACAGAATCTTGGGTTCCCAAGATGGTCGCTCGACTCCTCAATTCTCGCGAAGGGATAAACATTAAAAATGTCGTTGACCAAGAAGGTTGACCGTTGTCTTCGAGGAAGACCAAGAAAGATTGAAAACTGCTAAGTCCAGAAGTGAAAGTCGTCAAGTGATGGCCGGGTTATGAACAGGCCGCCATCAAGAGCCGGCTAAACTGATACCCGAGAGCCTGCTTGCTTAATGATTGTTTATTGTTTTTCAGATGATAACCCGGACAAAAGAAATGACGGCTTCCCCAAGATTATGCCCAAGAGTGCAAGGCGAAGCAAGTCAATTCTGGTGTCCAAATTATCCTGAGGGCTACTGTTGGTGGGATCATAACCCGATAGGCCCACCGACATAGAAGACAATCCGGGCCGGGTAGAAGGCCTGGGCCGGAACAAGCTTAGAAGAGATGGGTCGGGTTCCACGTAAGCCGGTGCGCGACGTGTAACTTGGCGTACAAGGAAGGATCCCGAAGACTCGGTGACGAGGTTATACCAAATGGGTACCCAATCGTGTGGGTACCTGGTGCACGTGACGACTATAGCCCAATTGTCGATAGACTGAAGAAGCCCAACAAGCAAAGCCCAAGATAAAGATTTTTACCATAGATAGACATAGTCGGTTGTACTTTCCATACTTGTAGTCCTAGTCGGTTACGTACCCGAGACCTGTACCCCTATATAAGGGACAGGAGGGTAGCCGATCAAGGACACGCCCAACCAGAATCACCAAATCCTAGGGAGATCCACATCTCGCTAAACCATTGTATTCACCGCATATTCACAATCAATACAGACAGGCAGGAAGTAGGGGTGTTACCTCAGTCGAGGGCCCTGAACCTGGGTAACTCCCGCTTGTCAGCCGACGAATCTACTAACACTACGCGTTCTCTACCTCATAACTCTAACCCTAGGCTATCCGTCATGGGTATTGATGGGGACACCCCTCGTCAATTGGCGCCGTCTGTGGGAAACGGTAGTGTTGGATCTACGGATTTTTTGGTTCCAGCCTCAAACGGCCACTCGCCGATTTCATCAGAGGGATACACATCAGCGACTTCAGATCGCATCCAGATCACAGGCAACCACTCGCCAAGATCACCAGCAGCTACTCTAAAGAGGATCAAGCCCTATTCACCAGAAGCACAAGAAAACTATTCCAGCCTCGACAAAGGATTCGATCTAATAGTTGGTAAGCATAACTTTTTCGTTGATCAGTTTGGTGTGCAGGACTTGACCGACCAGATCGCGACTGAAGCCCCCGAGGAGAAGTCGGCTGCAATCGCATCCTCGACAGACAAAGAGATCACCTCATCACAGATCGACTCGATCCCGTCGAACAAATCCCCGATCTCCTCCATGTCATCACGAGAATTCTACAAACTCATGACAGAAAAATTCCCTGAAGACGAAGCTCAATCGACTTACCATAGCAATCCAGTCGAAGCACCGGCCATCATAAACGCAACAGCAGAAGACACCAGAACTACTTCATCACAGATCAGCCCGATCTCACTGCTAGGATCTTCCGCTGATTCCATGACAACAAAAGAATTCGAGGATTACGTAACTCAAAACCAATTAGACAAGGAAGTACAGACTGACCTTCAAACCAGTACCGACGAAAGCATAGATCCACTCGCTGAAACACGTGACCACATGCGGACAGAAGATCCAGAAGACAACATTCATATGATCGATTTTGTTGATCCGGAGTCCCAAGCTCTTCATGACGCGTTCACCGACTACGACGAACCTCCTGAGCAGTCGCCTGAGACGCGTGTTAGTGACAACGCTCAGATCAGCAAAAACCAAAGATCAGATACGAATTGGGATGGCGAAATTGAATCAATGACTGGCATTGACAGCACACACGCATGCCTCCCGATCATACCCCGGCAGGTCTACGTCGCAGAAACCTCGGCGGCCGCTGCAAGTCGAAGGCCTACGGAATTTCCCTATGAGGTTACGTTACCAGACGGCGTGACAAAATTAAACATAACAGCAGAAACAGCGGCAAAAGTAGACAAAATTATCGCGGACTGCACCATGATGCCAGCAGATGCAACCAACGAAGAGATTATGACATACAATTACTTCAACTGGCAGGAAACAATGCGACTAAAGCAGTACAGGGCAACACTCGAAGAAAGAAGGGGGCAGGCAAGCATCTCAAGTCAACGCAGGCGACAGCTATCCCTCAGCTCCACAGGAGCGACGGAAGGAGATCCAGACTCGCAAGAATCCCGGAAAGAGAAAGATCAGAAGTCACTCGGAATCTAGAACACTCGTTCATGACGCTAGACTCGGAGGGCATACTACTGCCAAAGACAGGCGAGGGCGCACTCATGTCAATAGGAGCATACCTTCAAGCAAATAAACCTCCACCAGGGGATCCAGCGGAAGAATTATACCTCCAGCAGATGAAGGCTTTGGCAATTGCGGCAAAAGAACTCGTAGAAGGAAGAAGCCAAGGGCGCAGCCGAAGCCGCTCACGAAATCATCGCAGTCGCAGCCCTCCACGAAGTAGCACAAGAAGGAACTCCAGTCGCCACCGATCAAGAAGCCGATCGCGAAGCAGGTCCAGAAGGTCGGACAGCAGGGAATCAGGTGACAATCGCAGCATCGGATCATGCGGGGCACAGTGTTTCACTCGGCGAATCCGCGAAGCCAAGCTGCCCAAAAAGTTTGGCCTACCAACCACACCAAAGTTCAATTGCAAACAAGAGCCTGCGGGCTGGCTCGAGGATTACAGGTTGGCAGTCGTATGCCAACGAGGAAGAACTACGACAGCACTGCAATACATACAGCTAATGCTTGAGGGCACAGCCCGCGATTGGCTCAGATCACTACCCGAAGGAACTTACGACTCCTGGGAACACTTCAAAGAAGACTTTATAAAATACTTCGACCCTCTCTGTGAAAGACCCAAAACGTTCGAGGAACTTCGGGCATGCAAGCAAAAATCAGGCGAAACGCTAAGGGCATACATTCGAAGGTGGACCGCCATACGTAATTCAGTCGGTACAATCTCAGAGGACAGAGCCATGTACGCTTTCACATTGGGAGTCTACAGAGACGACTTCAGAGAGACACTCGGTAGACAGAAGCCAAAGTCCATGTCAGAGCTCATGCAGATTGCGACTGAATGGGCGGATGGGGAAGACACCCTACGAACCAAACGAGCATCTTCTTCACACGATCATGACGATCGGCGTGATAGTCATGACCGTCGCGACAGAGACGAAAAGCGGCGGAGACGTGGCGGGGACTACGGCAGCAAAGATAAAGTCAAATTCGTCGCAGCTGGATTCTCACAAGACGACCATGGTTGGGAGGACAAGCGACACGACGACCGCAACAACAGTCGAAATGACGGCCGTCGTGACACACGAAGCAGCGACCATCACAACCACCGGGCAGACAACCGTCACAACAGCCGAGATCGAAATCAGTATGGTGGGGGATATAGAAAACAAGACTGGCGCAGGCGATCAGATCCCAAGCCAGATAAAACATTCCAGGAAAAGATGGAAGATCAATGCAGGCTACACCTGTTCAAAGACCCGGCGACTGGAAGATTGATATCCAATCATACCATGGGAAATTGCCGTGAATTCGAGCAGATAGCAGCAGACTACATAAAGCGACTCAGAGAGGATCCGCCGCCGCCCGCTCCGTCATCATACGCAGCAACACCACCACCACCACAACCAGTCGCCGCGCTCCCACCTCCCCCTCCACACAACACAAGTAGCCATATCGCAGGCGCCATACATCACATACAACAAGTCGTGGAGGAGCAATATCCAAAGCCTAAGGGACAGATGTACATGATTCAGAAAGGACGCCCTTCTAACAGGCAGCAAAAACTCCATACTCGACACGTTAACATGGCAGTGATGGCGCCACCCGCCATACCAGAATTTCTACGAGGATCCGAAACGATGATCGCGTTCAGTCGAGAAGATCATCCGCCATCAGTTTATCGACCAGGTCACGCCGCTCTGGTACTCGAGGCTCAAATTGGAGGATATGCCATGACCAAAATCTTCATGGACGGAGGCAGCGGCGTCAACATAATATTCGCTGACACACTTCGACGGATGAATAGGTCAGTCGAGAACTTACCACAATCAGTAAACACATTCCACGGCATTGTTCCAGTTAAGGCTATACGGCCAGAGGGGACAATACAACTCGATGTCACATTTGGAGACGCAGCGCACTTCAGGAGCGAGTCGATTGACTTCGAAGTCGTCGACTGGAAATCATGATACCATGCCATACTAGGGCGACCGGCGTTCGCTCGATTCATGGCCGTACCACATTACGCGTACCTCAAATTAAAGATGCCGGGTCCAAAGGGGGTGATCACAGTTAACGGAAACTTCCAGAGATCAGACGCCTGCGATAGAGATTTCTGCAAAATCTCAGAAGCGTTTGGAATGGAGCAACCTCCTGAAGAGCAATCACCCGACAGAAATTCCGCAATGGAACCAGAGCCCAAAAAACAGGCAGTTGCAACCGTCATACACGAAGTACATGCCATACGGACAGTCGAACCATTGGAGGGAGACGACAACCAGCAAATCGACGAGCTTAACAGACCCAATGCTTGGGTAATATATTCTGATGGATCGAAAGGAAGAAAAGTCACAGCCGCAGGTATAACACTCATATCACCCAACGGTGAACAACTTAATTATATCTTGCAGATAGATTTCGCCTTTCCATCAAAAATCGAAGCAGACTACGAAGGTCTATTCCAAGGCATGCGACTGGCCAAATCTTCAAGGGCAGATGAAGTTATCATCCGTGGAAATTCCAGCATAATTATACAAAACACAATGAGGGCAAGCAGGGCCAAGGCAGGTAATCTAGCCGAGTATCAAGACCTTTATGACATTCTATAGAAAATATTTAGCAGATGCGAGCTACAACATGTGACATGCACTCGCAACAAACAAGCAAGCAAATTGGCCACCATCGGGTCAGCAAAGGCGCAAATACCGCCAGACGCCTTCTTCGGGCGAGTTAGGCATAGATCAATCAAAAAGTGGCATCCTCAGCCCACTCCAACAGTCGCCATCACAAAAAAGAAGCTGGACAAGGACGACCCCACACTCAGGGCGACGGTAAAAGCGGCTCACCCCAACACATCAATCACAAGTTCGGCCACAAAAGGCAACATTATCATCTTCAACTTGGGAACCCCAAGCGGTGTCATCATAGATGTTACAGCACAAGCTAAGGAACATCCTCAGAAGACAGACGAAGCGCAGGCAATACTGCCACTCGAGGGACATGCAGGAGAGCATGTCATGTGGACATGGACAAGATCCTCCCTGGAAGAAAACCAAATGCTTCAACGAACACGCAAGAAAGATTTCGAGACCGCATCTACACAGGAAGGATCCTTCTTCATAATCGACGCCGGCGCAGACAAGTCAACAACGCAAGGGTCACAAAACAACTCAGACGACTCCTGGTGTTGCTCCAATAGCCAATAGTCATACCCAGACAATGTAATAAGACATATATGTCGGAAGAGTCAGCAGGTTTCAGACGCGCTCTTTTCCTTACCAGGGTACCTAAGGGGACTGGGAGGTTTTTAATGAGGCGGCCTGCTGGCCAATATCTCCAATAAAGAGAATATTCGTTCATCCTCTATTAGCATACTTTATCTTTATGATAAAATCAAAATACCCCACTCGATATACTCGGGGGCTGGACTTCAAAAGTTATCCACAAAACGGCTCAATATACAAAAACATCACATTGCCTCATAAAGCGTTGGACGAAGTCAAAATCTCATAAAAGACCACTCGAGTCACTCGAAGTTTGGTAACCTACTCAAATCTTCACTTATCAAAGCACCCCACCCGACGTGCTCGGGGGCTCTGCTTTCTTCCAAATACGCAAACAGCTTAATCGCTGAGATAATAGGAAATCGAGCCTTACTCATAAGCAATAAATTAGCCGCTCGAATGCTCGGGGGCTGAGTTGCAAACGAAACTTTACTAAAGACTCAAAAAATCTCAAGTATACTACGATTGTTGTTCACTCATAAAATACTTATCACACAGCCCACTCAATAGGGTCTAGCTTTGAAAACATACACACATCCATACATCTTTACAAACCCCACTCGACAGGCTCGGGGGCTGGACATATACATTCTGTACTATTACATACACCTAACCCTTTGAAGACTCGGAGGATGCCTACGCCAAGATCTACTCATCCTCATCCTTTAAAGGAAGATTGGAGTTGATAAGCTGCTCATGTAGACGATCTAGCAGCTTGCCAGCCGCGACAGCGGTCCGCTCCAGGTCTTTTTTCTCTAGTCGAGATCCAAAGTCGGGTGAAAGAAATCGCTGATTTGGATCTTGACTGTGAATATAGGCAAAAGCAGCGTTGGCTCCAAGAACAACCCTTCGAGTTATGGCTTCCCGGATTGGGTCCGCAGAACGGAACAGGTCCACCAACGCATAAATCCTTTGAGGCTGCGGTCCTTCAGGAAACAAAAAATGATTGGCACGCATAAGGGCAGCACGGCAACGCTCTATCAAGATAGCACCACGCCATACACGATCCTTCAGGGTCGCGAGTATAGTGGCGTGGTACTCGTCAAGCCAAAAATGTTGATGGCCGGTGACTGCGTTCTCAGTCGCATTGTCCAAACGCTCTCTGACCCGCGTTGCTTCGTCTGCAAAGCTATCAACAAAGACTGTGGACAAGCAGAAATTTCAAGACAAAGAAATAAAGAAATAACTACACATAATCAAAAACAAATCGACTGGTTAAATACCTTCGAGCTGCCTATTCGAGTGATCTATTTCTCCAAGCACATAAGCCTCACGCTGGGTGGCAAGTGATGGCCTCTCCCGGAGTATCTTAAGCTCAGTCTGAACGGTTTTTAACTCACGCTCCAGCATCACAACCTTTTGCTTCGCATAAGCCAAAACCCTGGCGTCATTAACCGCATGGGCAGAAGCTGCAGGATCCACCTGCGACTGAGAACCCTCTGCCGGTCTAGAGTCAACTGACTGTCAAAAAAGCACAATGGCATAACTCAGATCGAATCAACAAATCAAATCAAAGGCATACATAGAAGGAAGCCAAAAGCTCTCATATCATAAACATTAGAAGTATCAAAAGTACACACACATCGTGTGGAAGTTACTATTACAAGACACATGAATACTAGCTATGGGATACAGACTCTCCTCTGTCCCCACGCGACTTGGACTTCACCACACAAGCAGCGGCCCTACGCTCCATGGTTTTAATACAAATTTGGGAGAGTTGTGCAGCCCGCTCAGCCACCTTCTTAAACGGCAGAGGCTTCCCGTCTGGCTTCTTTGGGAAGTCAGACAAGATGCGCTCATAGTCGATGACGACATCGCTAGCAAGAAGGAGCTGGAGGGTGGACGCAGAGCCGCGTACCGTCTGGGTGCGTGAGAAGGCCTTCATAGTCTCTGTGCCTGGACCAAGCACAGCCGCGAATCCTTGCGCACTTGAAGGAACCGCAGTCGACGGCAGCACCTCCTTTAAAACGGCACCAAGGGTCTCCGTGGACATGTCTAGCGAGCCCTTAGCACATTGGATGGCTGCGCCTAGCTCCTCGATCGCATGGTCAAGTGACAAATTGTCACTCGACGCGCCGTCAGAAGCAGCGGAAGAAGAACCTTCGTAAAATCAAAAAAGAACGAAACTTCAGAAAGAAGCAAAAGATAAAAGAAGGATGCAACTACAGCAAAGATCTACCAACCTCCAATATCACGCATAAGGCCAAGCAGTCGCTTGGCACGCTCCTCATCGCAAGTTGCAGCAGAATTCCGAGCCTCTTCAAGCTCCCTCTCCAAACGCGACTGCTCAGCGGCAAGCTTCTTCTCCGCATCATCTAGCCGCTTCGCAAGGGCAGCGTTGTCCTCTGAAGCGATATAACACACAGTCGAAACAAATTCAAAACATGGGAATCAAATTGCAAGCAGAGCAAGCAAAAGGCAAAGACTTACTGCTCAGTTCTTCCAGACGGGAGCGGAGAACGGCTCGATCCTCCTCAGACTGCACAAATGCCTTCCCAGCGGCAACAAGGCCACTTACGGCAGGCTACACGAGAGAAGCTCATCATACATACGAAATATAAAAGTCGACACACCCAAAAGGCACCAGAAAAGACTTACATGGTCAAGCCACGAGGAGGTCGCAGAGGAAGACGGTCCCGCGGCCGGAGCAGTCGCAGGAGGCGTCGAGATTTTGGTGGTTACTGCAGTAGCCAAGGCACTCGCAGCAACTTCAGCACGAGGGGAGGCCGGCAACGTCTTCTCCGCAGCTGGAGAGACATGAGGCGGCCTGGCACTAACGCTATCAAACACAAAAACAAGCATACGTCAGTCAAAGAGAAGCAACAAAGAGACCTAGTGCAAAAACGTAAGAGACGCAAACACAAAGCACTCACCTCTCATCCTCCTCATCTGAGCTGGGGTCAATATTGAAGGATAGACCTCCAAACCTACCCAGCTCAGTCGCGGATGGTGGCGAACGCTGGGCCAGCGGAACAGCATCCTTCACAGGCGAAGAAATGCCAGAGTTCACAAGCTCTTTGCGCGTACCATCTCCCGACGAAGAACTCAAAGCTTCTTCAGAATGCACCCGATGCCGCTTAAGGACGGGTTCGGGCGCGGACTCGACCTCCCTCTGGTCCTCGCCCTCTCCATCGACTTCGGACTTATCCGAAGACGAGGTATTAGCAGCAGGAGGCGAGTCAACAGATTTCTTCCCCTCATCCTGCACAGTCGCCTCTTCAGCGGGACCGGCCTCAGGAAGAGGACGAAGTGAAGACACAGTCGAATGTCCCTGCAAACAAAGGAAAACAAATCACACACAAGAAAGAGATGCATCGCAAGAAGGACAAGACGTGAAGCTTATAAACAGAACGTAGAGTGCGAAACACTCACCTCAGGAAGGGCATTCATCAAATCAAAGGGCGCGGTCGAGAACTCATAGTCAATGACCTCATCGGTCTTGTGACTAGTTATCGACTTCACAAGGGAGTCGAGCTCGTTCTCAGATAGCTCCACCGCGCTTATCATGGTCACGTCATGTGCGCCTTCATATTGCCACATAGGGTGGGCGCGTTGCTGAAGGGGGCACACACGATGCTTTAAGAAAGTACTCATCAGCTGGATACCGCGAACGGTGTCCAGCAGTTCTTTGACCTTCTTCAAAAGGGGAGCAACCTCCTTCTCTTCAGTCGAAAGAGTATGCTCCCAGGCCTTCGTCTTCACAGGGGTGGTCCCAGTCGAAAACCCAGGCAGAACATCCTGGTCGACTGGGACGTAGAACCACTTGGATCTCCATCCTTGCGCGGACTCGACTGTCTTCAGGTTGAAGTACTTGTAGTCGCTCCGCACTTGGAATCCAACCCCTCCAACAGGGTTCACACGGCCGTTGCGGCACATGTGACGCACCCGAAAGATGGATTTCCACAGTGGCCAGCTCGGGGAAATCCCCAAAAAGCACTCGCACATCACCATGAAACAGGCAATGTGCAAGACGCCATTGGGGACCAGATCGTGGATCTGTATCCCGTAAGCATAAAGAAGCCCGCGCACAAAATCGTGCAGCGGGAGGGCAAAACCGCGAGGGAGGAACTCGACGAAACATACCCGTTCGCCGGATCGCGGCTCGGGGAAGACCTCCTTGTTCGAGGGAGCACGAGCGGCGAGTTCTTCAAATGAGGGCAGCAAACCCTCCTTCCGAAGCGCCGCCAGTTTCTTCTCCGTGACGGAGGACCTGGACCAGTCCCCCGAGCTTTTCTTCAGGGCGGTGGAGGAGTCAGCAGCAGCAGACGCAATCGCGTCACCTTTCCTCTTCTTGTTGGCAGCGGCGGTGGAGGACGGCGCAGCAGCAGAGGCCTTCTTGGGAGCCATGGCGTCAGAGCAAGACGAAAGTACAAGCAGAGCGCGAGCGCGTGAGGAAGAAGAAAGGCAATGGCACAGGAAGCAAATGGCAGGGTAAAAGAAAACACGGCGGCGAGATCTTTATTTACCAAGGCTGGAGAGGCAATCTCAGCCGTTGGGGCAAAATCGCTGCAACACGTGGCGTTCTCAGAGAGCAACCGCCGCAGGCAACGCCGCCCACTACGCACGCAAAACGAGGAGGCCATCATCACGCACGCGAAAATCTCGCCACGTCCGGTCAAATCAGAACTGAGCCGGCGTCTCCCACGGTCAAACAAATGGGCCCACAATTGAAGGGGTTCCGTAGCAGAAAACAATAATTTTTCTAACTAACGAATACCAAACATGCCAGGATCTATCTATCTAGTAATGCGGTAACGGTGGGCGGAACTGGTCACATACCTCTTGTAGACCAACTAGCGGGGATTACGCTCCCGCACAAGCGTTGCTGACGTAGACGACGTAGCCGACCTCAAGGTCGCGAAGGACTTGGCGCGATGAAGTAGACGATGACGCGGCGATGTCGACGGTGTCGGGGGTCGGGCGCCGGGCGTCGGGCGTCGGTTGTCGGGCGTCGGCGGCGGCTGCTGGGCGCCGGCGGCGGCTGGGCGTCGGCGGCAGGGCGCCGGCGACTGGGCGTGACGATGTCGCCCGGGCACCTCAAATGTGGCGCCTCCGAGTACTCACACACATACGGAACTTAACGACAACCCCCGGTCTCTCGGATCCAGCCAAGATCGCAGGGGTAGAACAATTGGTGGAATCTCGCAGCGCAACTGGCCGCCGCAAAATAGCCTTATGGGAAAGAGAGAGAGAAAAACGGGCGGAGATTTAACTCAGGCCGGGATATACAACATTAAATGTATTTTTGGATGTATTTAAATCAATTAATATGCCCTTCTATATAAAGGGGGGAGGGGGTGTGCAAACACCTTGCCTCCCCCATGTGGGACTAAACAAAGACCAAGGGGGAGGGGGCTTGGCCGGCCATGCCTTGGCCGTGGTGGCCATGGGCCCCATGCCTTTGCATGGTGCGCCCCCCCACATGGGCCCCAATTGGCCCATTAAGTGGGCTTCCCCTTTTTCTTTATTTTTAATTGATTTTAATCAATATTAAATTAATATAAAATATATATAATTCATAATTAATATATTTATACATTATTTAATATCCTGTGACTCCGAAACAATTTCCGGACCACCCGAACTACCTTCGGTCATTCCCGGAACCCTTCCGATGTCGCCGAAACTTTTCCGGTTAATTTCTCTCTCTCCTAAATCCATATTTATTCCAATAATAAATCATTCCAATGATCTCTACGTGTCGCTAAGACCTTAAGCGTGTTACCCTACGGTTCGAGAACACTCCAGACATGGCCGAGACCCTTCGCTCGCCAATGACCGCCAGGGAGACCTGGACGTCTGTAACGGTCCCTGTGCATTCTACGAATATCGTCGTTGAACCATAAACATGATATCTATTCCTTTTGTTTCTTCGATACTACCTTGTCCGAGATATGATCGCAAACATCCGATGTCATGTTGTATCTCGTTACCGATAAGGCTCAATTAACTCGTCTGTGATATTACATCTCCATGACCTAGTCATTAGCTGCGCAGCTCTGTAGATGTAATCTCACCAAGTGGGCCTAGAGTATCTTCCTATCACGAGGATGAACAAATCCCGCACCTGATCCATATGCCTCAACATACTCTTTCGAGATACACGAGATACACCTTTATTGTCACACTTTATAAGATATGACGTTTGATGCACTCAGAGTAACCTACGGAGCAGCAATTAATATGATCTCACGGTCTGAGGAATAAGCTATCATATTACTTTCCTATTGCAAATGATGAACATTGTGACACGATCCTATTGCAATACTTTGTTGGGTATGTCCATCACCTTATTCCACTAATAAGATGACCTCATTGTCAACCGACGCAATTGTCCATGACCGGGAATTCTCGATCATCAACTGTTGCCCAATGAACTAGTTTATATAGAGTCTTACTAGAGACTCTGGTTTGTCCATGTATCACACGTGTATTAACAATTCCGATTAATACAGTTATAGCACGATACAAAAACATATTATAAACTTAATGGAATAATGCGATAAATACCATATATTTATTTGCCTCTAGGGCATATTCCCTTCAGTCTCCCACTTGCACTAGAGTACAAATAAACCAGCTGCATTTTACTTAATCATACCACCTTATCCAATAAGCGTTCTATGATAATGCCTGCTCGTGGAAGAGTGTTACTACAACAATTTGTACCATACATAATTGTTTGTTCTTTGCGATTCACTGATATCACCTTGTTTGATATCATCCTGTTATCCTGATAACATATATGCACACATTGTAACTAAGTGAGACTTTCGTTTCCCAGCGCTTACTCTGATTCTGTTAACCAGACAATTGATTTGCAAACGCACTCAGCTGTAACATGTACAATCTCGCGATATCTATATACCTTTCATATCTATGTAGAGTTTCGACATTCCAATGTCAATGTGGTGCCTAACGTTTTTCTAATTCTAGTAAATTCCAAATTTACCTTAATAATTGTTCTTCTTTCAAGAACATGAGTCATACTTTATCGAGCACATAATATGGTTTCTATATGATGTCTGTTATCATGATATAAGAGACCAACATATCTAGTAACCACTATTATCGTGTACCAAATACACTTAACGTTTTAATTGGATTTCCAAGGACCTTTCCATTGGTTTTATTCCATTCTGACACTTCAGAATCCAATCTAAACAGCTCGACCTTCTATTTAAAATTCCTGTTCTATTCGAAATAGACGCTACCTTTTAAATCATTTCATAACTTCATCTTCTATTTAATTCTACTGGTACTATCCATGATATGCCATTTACATACGTGGATTTAAGCTCCCACTCAAAAATATGTCACTCACATATTAAATTGAGCAAACTAATTCGACTCCTACTTAAAGGATTTAAACTCCCACTCAAAAATATGTCACTTACATATTAAATTTGAGTAAACTAATACGACTCCCACTTAAATTTGCAAATTCATAATTTCTTTCGATATTTTGGTCAAACCAAAATCATTGATCATCTATCAATTCGAGTTTTAATACGATATTCTATTAATACATATCCACAGACTTAAGCATGTCTACACTTGTGTAGTCAAACAATTTTGATTTTGTCCAAGACACTTCTCTTGACAAAATTTGCTTTCATCTCTTTCTTATAGTTGCATTTCTTTCATATAACACTTTATATGATGATTAACTAACCTTATTCTCTCAATAAGATTTAGAGTAACATTTACTGTTTTAATCCCTTTTAAATGTAACTTGGATTTAAGACTCAAAGTCTTTATTCGTATTTTGGTATTTCCTCAACTTTCTTTGTACTTTCAAGGTGTATCATGTTCTGACAACATGATCTAAAATACTGAATATCAAACTATGACCTGACAGTAAATATTCTTAAATCAACACCTCATTTAAAAGCTTCTTGTTTGAAAACACTATGATCTCTTATCATCAATTTTTCAATTCCATTTGTAGAGATATTCTTCTCGGAACATATTCCAATATTCTACTCTTATGTAAACAAGGTCCAATACCTTATTTTAAGCTTCTACTTTTATTCCATTGACCTTAATTCGAGAAATCATATTTTCTCATGAATTACGCAGACAGCAATACAAATTTTTGCTTCTGTTGGTATTTGGAATATAATCCCATCTTAATATGAGAATTCTACAAAGAACTATTCGTGTATATTCTGTATTATCATATAATCATCTATATCACGACACGTACTGTCGATCACACGAATCTTCGTTGAAAAATATCCTATTCCTAAAGTGGATGACGACTACAATGTCAGAATATATTAAGAGATTCTAAAAGACCACACTTTATCTGAAATAGAGCATGATTATAATATTTCACATATCACTATATCTGATATTATAATTTGTGGAACAAACTTTCACAAGTCGTTTTATGTTGAAACCATAATTCAAATAATGTCCCATTTAATCGAATCATGTGGATACAATTTCCATCCACCTTTCTTCTGAAAAATTCCTTTGATCTTTTATCAAATTGTTTTTCAGACTCATGTTTCCTTAGCAAATACACTTATTTACTTAGAATCATAGAAAGATTCGAATTGATGATATTCACCACTAATTAATTTAATAATCATCTAATATGACTTTCAATCAATTTCCTTGTATATTGACACTTCAATATCTAATGAAACTTAATCAATTCGGCACATGTAACCTTGATAGATCGAAGTATCTATATTTCTTACATTGCTCTTGTGATCAAATTCAGTGGTGTTTGTTCATGTAAAAAAATCATTTAATCTTTGGACAATTAATTTTATTATTCTTGGTTTTATAAATGTATATCGTGTTATCATTCAAACAATGTAATTGAGATGTGATTGCATAAAAGCTTTGCTCATAATATAAAACAACTGACTTGTTCCAATACATAAAACAACTGACTTGTTCTATTACATATATGAATAACTTTGTCTTGTAACATTCAAGACATAAAACAAAATCACACTCTCACTATTACAAAAGGTCTTATCAAAAACTATTAATGATAACTATAATGATAACTCGAGGACGTGAACACCACCGGCCATCAACTCCTTTGCTTGCCATCACTTGCGCACTGTCACATCATATATCTTCTCATACTTGTGATCATCAGGACCTGTTTCATAAACAGAATAAGTATCAAATACTTTTCATCAAGTATCATGGGAAGAATACATTCATAACTTTGTATATCAAATATACCTATAGCGTCGAAGATTTCTCCTTCGATGGGTTCAACCTTTACAGATTTGAACTGGCTTATGAACTGGAAGAAAGTCAACGTTTCTCTCCTTATAGCATAGCCCGGGACATGTTTCTCATAGCTGGGAGGTAAGGACATCAACGCAGCAGCTATCGCACATGAATCCGCCATCCAGTAGTCGTAGACATTCGTAAGTTTCAAGTAAATGTCATACATTTTCTTCAAATGAGTCTCCAAACAGGTATGTTCCTCCAACTTGAGTGAATAGAACTTCCTCAGCTGTCTGAATTGCTCAAACTTAATATCATCTATGAAATGCGCCTTGATCGAATCTATCATATCATAAGGCTCCATATGTTGAAACTATACTTTCAACTCTGGTACCATGCATATGACCATGATCGTTTGCACTTCTATGAAAAGGTCACGACGCTGATGAAATTCCTCATCTTCTTCTTCGCTAGCAGAATCTCCTGGTTCCTCTCCTAATCCCTCTTCTATGACATAGAGTATATTATTGTGTATGAGAGTTTCTCTTAGTTTCTTGTACCAATAGATGAAGTTTGACCCATCAGCCAACAAGGACCGACTCCTAAGGAAGTGATCGAAGTAAAGCACCATCTACAGATATAATCGCAAAGAGGGTAAGACTAAGTTTATAATAATATGAGTTTTAGTTTATAATCAAATTATTAAACACAGTCCACTAAGATTATTATCCCTTCAATAATTTCAGCGATTACACGACCCCAATCCACTGCACCACCCCCGATCGTCACGACCGGCAGTACAGCTTCAAAGGTGGACATCGAAATGTCGATCACAACAACTCTGTGACTCATGCTCGATCTTTCGATCTTCCGTGTTCCGAGGCTATGTCTGTACATACTAGGCTCGCCAATTAAACCTCGATGTTTTTGCGCGTGCAACATGGCTTACACCCACTGTATGCGAACGACGAAATGTATGACACCCGATCGTCACGGCCTGCCTCATAACGTAGAACTTTCTTGGTGGTGCACAACAAGGGAGAACACAATTTTGGTATTTATTAGGGATCATCCTATTATAGCTACCGTCGTATATCTAATATATATATATAGCACTCAATAGGATATACACACAACAGCACACAATCAAATAATGTAATGAAGTGCGATATGACATGTTCGTGCGCCTGGACCTCCTTGGCGCCGTGCGCCTGGACCGGGCGTCCTGGCATGGCTCCGAGTCTACGGTGCCTCCTTTGCCTCCGACATTACGAATAATTCAAAACTTACCGTAACCATGTCATATTCAAATGCCTCTGCAAAACAAAGTTAGACGCCTCTACCTTTATCTAGTTTTGCAAGTTTTACGTGGCTTTATAGGCTTTCGCGAGAGAACCGTTTCCCTACCTACGAACAATGTGCCACAATGTCGATCCAACAATTGCATGTTTATGTATCCCTTTCGGGCCCTCCATTGAAAATGCAAAGCCAACTAAAGAGAGAGAAACAGACACCCGCCAGCCACATATACAGTACCAGCCGTATGTCAGTAGTGGAACCAGTCTCGCGTAAGCGTACGCGTAAAGTCGGTCCGGGCCGCTTCATCAACTCAATGCTGCCGACAGTGCAAGTGCACGCGAGAGGGTAGCAAATATAAGAAAGACGTCCTCGTATTCAACACGAGTTCTAACCGTACCAGCATACTACGCATAGATCGGCTCTGATACCACTGAAGGGGTTCCGTAGCAGAAAACAATAATTTTTCTAACTAACGAATACCAAACATGCCAGGATCTATCTATCTAGTAATGCGGTAACGGTGGGTGGAACTGGTCACATACCTCTTGTAGACTAACTAGCGGGGATTACGCTCCCGCACCAGCGTTGCTGACGTAGACGCCGTAGCTGACCTCAAGGTCGCGAAGAACTTGGCGCGATGAAGTAGACGATGACGCGGCGATGTCGACGGCGTCAGGCGTCAGGCGCCGGGCGTCGGGCGCTGGGGCCGGGCTTCGGGCGTCGGTTGTCGGGCGTCGGCGGCGGCTGGGCGTCGGCGGCAGGGCGCCGGCGACTGGGCGTGACGATGTCGCCCGGGCACCTCAAATGTGGCGCCTCCGAGTACTCACACACATATGGAACTTAACGACAACCCCCGGTCTCTCAGATCCAGCCAAGATCGCAGGGGTAGAACAATTGTGGAATCTCGCAGCGCAACTGGGCGCCGCAAAATAGCCTTATGGGAGAGAGAGAGAGAGAAAAACGGGCGGAGATTTAACTCAGGCCGGCATATACAATATTAATTGTATTTTTGGATGTATTTAAATCAATTAATATGCCCTTCTATATAAAGGGGGGAGGGGGTGTGCAAACACCTTGCCTCCCCCATGTGGGACTAAACAAAGACCAAGGGGGAGGGGGCTTGGCCGGCCATGCCTTGGCCGTGGTGGCCATGGGCCCCATGCCTTTGCATGGTGCGCCCCCCCACATGGGCCCCAATTGGCCCATTAAGTGGGCTTCCCCTTTTTCTTTATTTTTAATTGATTTTAATCAATATTAAATTAATATAAAATATATATAATTCATAATTAATATATTTATACATTATTTAATATCCTGTGACTCCGAAACAATTTCCGGACCACCCGAACTACCTTCGGTCATTCCCGGAACCCTTCCGATGTCGCCGGAACTTTTCCGGTTAATTTCTCTCTCTCCTAAATCCATATTTATTCCAATAATAAATCATTCCAATGATCTCTACGTGTCGCTAAGACCTTAAGCGTGTTACCCTACGGTTCGAGAACACTCCAGACATGGCCGAGACCCTTCGCTCGCCAATTACCGCCAGGGAGACCTGGACGTCTGTAACGGTCCCTGTGCATTCTACGAATATCGTCGTTGAACCATAAACATGATATCTATTCCTTTTGTTTCTTCGATACTACCTTGTCCGAGATATGATCGCAAACATCCGATGTCCTGTTGTATCTCGTTACCGACAAGGCTCAATTAACTCGTCTGTGATATTACATCTCCATGACCTAGTCATTAGCTGCGCAGCTCTATAGATGTAATCTCACCGAGTGGGCCCAGAGTATCTTCCTATCACGAGGATGAAAAAATCCCGCTCTTGATCTATACGCCTCAACATACTCTTTCGAGATACACGAGGTACACCTTTATTGTCACACTTTATAAGATATGACGTTTGATGCACTCAGAGTAACCTACGGAGCAGCAATTAATATGATCTCACGGTCTGAGGAATAAGCTATCATATTACTTTCCTATTGCAAATGATGAACATTGTGACACGATCCTATTGCAATACTTTGTTGGGTATGTACATCACCTTATTCCACTAATAAGATGACCTCATTGTCAACCGACGCAATTGTCCATGACCGGGAATACTCGATCAACTGTTGCCCAATGAACTAGTTTATATAGAGGCTTACTAGGGACTCTGGTTTGTCTATGTATCACACGTGTATTAACAATTCCGATTAATACAGTTATAGCACGATACAAAAACATATTATAAACTTAATGGAATAATGCGATAAATACCATATATTTATTTGCCTCTAGGGCATATTCCCTTCAACAATGACATGTCTTGTCATAGACTCTGCACACACGCCAAAGACATCATGCGCAACGTCACCCAAGCTAGTAGAAGTAGCAGAATCATAAGAATTCAGTTAACAATCAGTCGACTGGATAAACATGCGCGAACTTGCAAAAGTCTCTCGACTGGGAACTAAGTCAGAACACTCTTCGAATGGTCGAGTGTACTCCCATCGGGAGCGAGTAAGAATTCTTCGACTGCCATAATAGTAAGAAAAAACAAATTTTGAGATTATCCTTCATTACAGGTAAAAAAGCACAATCTCGGGGGCTACTCCCATCGGGAGCACTGTCGCGCGCCCGATAGATTCTTAAAACCATAAATAGGCAGTCGAAATAAAAGACTCGCCTCAGTCAAAATCAAAAGTGCAAAAGAATTCCTGAATTATGTCAGTCGATGACACTTCGGATGCTGCATGCGTAAAGTGTAAAGGTAAGACCCGCCGATCAGTCGAACTGGGCTAAGTAACACTCCGGCAGTGTTAAAGTCCTTATTCTTTCCGTGTCAACAGACGCGATGAAAATCCCGGCGGACGCGCTAGGTAGCACAGTTGAAACTGCAGAACGAATCAATAAGACCGCAATGCCCTGAATCAAGTCTGTCCAGTATGTTCCAGGTTCGAGCCCAAGAACTCGAGCTTGAATGAAGACAAGTAAGGTTTTGCCCAAGCGCAGTTAACTGGTCTCGACTCGTCGAGTAAATCCAGGCCTACTCAGTCAAAATCCTTTGTCACAAATCACAGTCGAAATACAAATACAAAGATATACTATCAAAAGCATAAAACATGAGACGTGCACTATGTAGTGAGTCCATGACTGATTCTCCGAATTAGCCAAGCACTCGGGGGCTAATGACGAGGTTATACCAAATGGGTACCCAATCGTGTGGGTACCTGGTGCACGTGACGACTATAGCCCAATTGTCGATAGACTGAAGAAGCCCAACAAGCAAAGCCCAAGATAAAGATTTTTACCATAGATAGACATAGTTGGTTGTACTTTCCATACTTGTAGTCCTAGTCGGTTACGTACCCGAGACCTGTACCCCTATATAAGGGACAGGAGGGTAGTCGATCAAGGACATGCCCAACCAGAATCACCAAATCCTAGCGAGATCCACATCTCGCTAGACCATTGTATTCACCGCATATTCACAATCAATACTGACAGGCAGGAAGTAGGGGTGTTACCTCAGTCGAGGGCCCTGAACCTGGGTAACTCCCGCTTGTCAGCCGATGAATCTACTAACACTACGCGTTCTCTACCTCATAACTCTAACCCTAGGCTATCAGTCATGGGTATTGATGGGGACACCCCTCGTCACTCGGAGTCCAGGTGCAAGACGAAGTCCCGATAAGGAAGGCGAAGACTTAGTGGACTTAGAGTAGAGTCCGGGTACGATTGTAACCTGGATCCCCGCTTGTACCTCCAGCGAGACTCTCCGCCTATATGAGGGGGTCTCCTGGTTCCTAGAGGGATAAGTCGAAAGCCCCAGCAATACCTAGTACTAGAGATTGTAATCGAGACCCGGAAGCTAAGGCGCCGAGTCCTCGAAACCCCATATCAATAAAGCAAAGCAGGCGTAGGTCTTTACCTCAAGAAGAGGGGCCGAACCTGGGTAAACCCTTGTTTCCCCACGCCACGCTAGACAAGCTCCCGATGTCAGAAGTCGCTATGTCCCAATACTCAAGTTTCCACCCAGAAACATCTGTCGTGACAATCCCACGACAGCCTTGGTCCTCCTTTTATAGGGAAAAGGGATACCACAGAGGTCATGCGAGGAGCGTGAGGGGTTTTGGCGGGAGGCAACCCCTCTCCGTGGTGGAGACGGCGACGTGGCCTCTTCTACTCCAAGTATCGGTCGCCGGGTTGGTGGGATCTCTGCCACCTTTGGGGCAAGGTGCAGACAGGGGCTGACAGTGGGTAGGTGGTGTCCCCTGGCTGCGCCTTGCTTCCCAAGCCTTCTGGGGTCTTCTAGCGTCTTCTGGAAGGTGGTGGAGACCTTATCTTCTCCTTGTATGGCCTTGTACCCGAGAGGGAGCCCGGCCCTGCCGGGGACTCGCGCTCTCGGGGTCTTCGGTCCCTTCCGGGGTGCAGGGGACCCGGGGGTCCTGCGTACCCGAAGGGTATCTCGTGGCGAGGGTGCGCCCGCCAAGCCTTGCGTCGAGTCTCAGTCTTGCTCGTCTTGGTGCTGGGCCCACAGGCAGTGGACCCACTTGGGCAGCGCTAGGGGAACCCCATGTTCCACTGCTGCGACACTCCTGACAATTCTTGGTAACTTCACCTCAACATGTGGCTCGTATTCCGGGTCTGATGGGGTAGCTTCTAACGTCATATCCGTCATGGAAAAATACTCCCTCAAGTCTTATACGCCGCCACCTCTCCATCATAAGCGCCTCCATCACAAACTTCTCCACCACCGAAGTCCTCACCATCACCAACGTACCCAGTGGTCACATTATCCATGTTCCAGTAGTAACTCTACACTTCCTCAACTGGTTCTATCTTAGGCTTGACTTTGGCTCCCTTGGATTTATTCACTCCTTTACCCTCGGAAGACTCTCCCCTTGAATTCTGCGGACTCGCACTATTTTTCTTCTTCTGCTTAAGCTCTGTTTTTGACGTACGACTAGTAACTTCCCGCTCCTCTGGATCACTCGGAATATTTATGGGATCACTCCGAGTACCCGCATACGGTTCCTCATCACTCCACCCACTAGTCTCCTCACCAGTCTCACTGCTAAGCGACATATAACTAGACTGTGGCATCTCACATACGGGATAAACTGGTGTTTCAGGTTCTACTTCCTCCACGATCCTAAGTGGTGTAGATGGTGGTTCAGTAAATCCCCTTACGGCTTCATAACTCAGCATATCACTTTTCTCCTGGATAACCTACGGACAAGATAACTGTTTTACCATAGACTCTACTTCTTCAGCAACTATTCCAAACGCTTTGTGATATGTTCGGATGAGCCTGACACAACTCTCTATAAATACTGCAGTGTCCTCCGGATTTGTCTTTATAAAAGACATAAAGTCTATCTCCGCCTCAAAGCGATAGTTTGTACTAGCAATAGCATGAAACAGTGTGCCCTCTAAGTGTTTACTCTTCTCAGTCCTTGTCGTGTCTCGAAGGACGGACACCGGGGATGCGAGGCACCCCCTTTGTAGATTCGGTAGGGCCGCGAAGGAGGCTGGAAACGTCTCCCGAGGGACGTTCGTCGGACAAGTTCCTAACTCGCTCTCCGAGCTCGACGTGGTTTGCAAACAAGGAAAGCACACATCGATCTACCCAGGTTCAGGCCGCCCGAAGGCTAACAACCTTACTCCACATGTCTGGATAGATGGACGAATCATGGTGTGGCTACAATGGTGTTTCCCGGCGAGGTATCCGGCAGGGTACTCCGGCTAGAGGAAGGGGGAGGACAGATCCTTGCCCGGAGGAGATCACCTTCCTTCCCTTCTTCCTTCTAGCCTAGCTTGGTGGTTGTCTTCTTCCTTGGATCGCCGGTGAGCTCTTGGCTAGGGCTTGGTTACTCCTTAAGCTAGCTTGAGTTCCTCCTCTCCTCCTCCATGCCCTTGGTCCTCCTTTTATACGGAAAGGGGATACCACAGAGGTCATGCAAGGAGCATGAGGGGTTCTTGGCGGAAATCAACCCCTCTCCGTGGTGGAGACGGCGACGTGGCCTCTTCTCCTCCAAGTATCCGTCTTTGGGTGGTTGAGATCTCTGGCGCCTTTGGGGAAAGCGGCTGGCATGGGCTGACAGTGGGTAGGTGGTGTCCCCTGGCCGCGCCTTGCTTCCCAAGCCTTCTGGGGGCTTCCACCATCCTCTGGAAGGTAGTAGAAGCCTTACTTCTCCTTGTACGGTCTTGTACCCGAGAGGGAGCTCGGCCCCGCTGGGGACTCGCGCTGTCGGGGTCTTCGGCTCCTTCCGGGTCGCAGGAGGCCCGGGGGTCCTGCACACCCGGGAGGTCTTGTATGAAGCGGGTGCGCCCGCCAAGCCTTGCGTCGAGTCTTGGCCTTGTTCACTCGTGTGCTGGGCCCACAGGCGGTGGACCCACTTAGGCTGCGACAGTAGCCCCCGGGCATGGTCCCGGCGGCTTCAGTCTTCTGAGGCTGCTGGGGCTATGACCAAAAAGTCAAAGTGGGTCCGGCGCCTGGTCGTCCTTGTGCTGCTCGGTGGGGCCCGCCGGGTTGAGGTAGATGCGAGCCCCCGAGACTTGTTGTCCGCGTCGTGCCGCACGTTGCGATTCGTGCGGGCTTTGGATGCAGTCGTGCGCCCCACGGTCAGGTCGCGCCGAAGTCGGCACGACTCCTCGATCCCCGCGCCCGTCGGAGTAATGGGGCCGTGACGTGACGCGTGGGGTCGACCACTGGCCTTGACTTAGCAGTTCCGGAGCGACTGCCTTCTTTCCTTCGCCATTCTCCCCCCAAACCATTGCCTCCAAATCTTCGTCTCTCTCCACCGATTCCACCGCTCGCCCTTCTCGTCTCCTTCGCCGCGAAGCCAGATCCGCATCGTCCCCACCTGATGGCTCCCAAGAAAGCCCGGCGGGGGTTGGCGAAAACTTGCAAAACGGCAACGGCGGAGCAAGCTTCTGCAACAACGGCTCGGGTTTCGCAAGCGCTGCGGTATCCGAGCGAGTTTCCTGACGAGAAGGCCATGGGGCACGTCCGCCGTGCTCTGTCTTCGCGCTTCCAAGGAGCAGAGGTGTGGTGATGTTTCCTGGGTCGGAGGAAGAGCATACCGACAGGTGATACGTCTCAAACGTATCTATAATTTCTTATGTTCCATGCTTATATTATACCAATTGCCTACATGTTTTATACACATTTTGTATTGTTTTATGCATTTTCTGGAACTAACCTATTAACAAGATGCCACAGTGCCAGTTCCCTGTTTTCTGCTATTTTTGGTTTCAGAAATCCACTTAAGGAAATATTCTCGGAATTGGACAATTTTTATACCGAAGACCTTAGAATTCCAGACACGTTCCAGAAGTCCGATTGGGAAAAAGAGACGGGCACCGAGGCGCCCACCTCAAGGGGTGGCGCGGCAGCCTTCCTGGCCGCGCCAGGACCTGAAGTGGGGCCCTTGGGGCTCCACCGCCTTCGCCCTTTCGCCCATATATTGCCCCCGACGTGAAAACCCTAAAACAATAAGCCTTTTCCCGAGAAGAGTTCCGCTGCGCCGCCGCCATCGAAGACAAGATTCGGGGGACAGAAGTCTCTGTTCCGGCACCCTGCCGGGACGGGGAATTGCCCCCGGAGTCATCTCCATCAACTCCACCGCCATCTCCATCGCCGTTGCTGACTCCTACGATGAGGAGTGAGTAGTTCTCCCCCGGGGCTGCGGGCTCTTCCGGTAGCTATGTGGTTTATATCTCTCTCCCATGTGATCTTTAGGTGATCATGAGCTTTGTAATCTAGTTGAATATGTGAGGCTACTCTTTATCTATTATGCACTCTAGAGGTTACTTTATTATGAACTCCGGGGTTATTCACGGTTGTAAAGGTGACAGTATGTGCACCGTGTGTGATTACTTTATGACGTTGTGGTGTTTGTTCACTCAGACTTTGGGGTGTGCTTTTATAGCCCTACGCAATGAATGGTGTTTGTTATCCAACAAGAGAGTGTTTGAGAGTAGTATTTATTATTCAGCTTTGATGTCATTGTTGAGAATGTCCACTAGTGAAAGTATGATCCCTAGGCCTTGTTTCTAAGCATTGAAACACCGTTTCCAACAAGTTCTGCTACATGATTGCTTGCTGCCATTTTTATTACAGATTGCAATTACTACTTATAATCATCCATATTACTTGTATTTCACTATCTCTTCGCCGAACTAGTGCACCTATACATCTGACAAGTGTATTGGGTGTGTTGGGGACACAAGAGACTTCTTGTATCTTAATTGCAGGGTTGCTTGAGAGGGATATCTTAGACCTCTACCTCCCTAAGTTCGATAAACCTTGGGTGATTGACTTAAGGGAAACTTGCTGCTGTCCTACAAACCTCTGCTCTTGGAGGCCCAACACTGTCTACAAGAATAGAAGCGTGCGTAGACATCAACAGGGTAACCACCTTCCACGCATTCTCTCTCGTGGGCCTCCTGCCGCCCTTCTCTGAGTTTTTCTCGGCCGTACTAGAAGCTTACGACTTGTCCATGATGCATCTGCACCCGCGAGCGGTGCTGAATCTTGCTGTCTTTGCCTACGCCTGCGAGGCGTTTGTGTGCGTCAGGCCATCCGTGGCCCTATTCCGGCACTTCTTTGTCCCACACCTGGGTAGGTCCAAGTGGATTGCCGGTGGCGTGACCTTCTGATACGTCTCAAACGTATCTATAATTTCTTATGTTCCATGCTTATATTATGCCAATTGCTACATGTTTTATATACACTTTATATGGTTTTTATGCATTTTCTGGGACTAACCTATTAACAAGATGCCACAGTGCCAGTTCCCTGTTTTCTGCTGTTTTTGGTTTCAGAAAAACTGTTAAGGAAATATTCTTGGAATTGCACAAATCAAAGGCCAATATCCCTATTTTTCCCGGAAGCATCCGGAAGACCGAAGAGGGGTCGAGGAGGGGCCACAGGGCGCCCACACCTAGTGGAGGCGCGGGTCCCCCCTCTGCCGCGCCACAATGTGGTGTGGGGCCCACGGCCCTGCACCGACGTTGCCCTTTCGCCTACAAATACCCCCCGACAAAATAACCCTAGGCACCCGAACACTTTTCCACGATACGTTCCAGAGCCGCCGTCGTCGTCAACCCTAGTTCGGGGCGGGGGGGGGGGGGGTCAGAAGCTCTTCCCGGCACCCTGCCGGACAGGGGAATCATCACCGGAGGGCTCTACATCACCATGCCCACCTCCGGACTGATGCGTGAGTAGTTCATCCTTGGACTACGGGTCCATAGCAGTAGCTAGATGGTTGTCTTCTCCTATTGTGCCATCATGTTTAGATCTTGTGAGCTGCCTATCATGATCAAGATCATCTTTATGTAATGCTACATGTTGTGTTTGCTGGGATCCGATGAATAATTGAGTACTATGTCATTTGCTTCATAATATATCTTTTGAGTGCGTTATTTATGATCTTGCATGCTCTCCGTTACTAGTAGATGCTCTGGTCAAGTAGATGCTTGTGACTCCAAGAGGGGGTATTTATGCTCGATAGTGGGTTCATGTCTCTATTTAATCTGGGGGAGTGACAGCAACCTCTAAGATTGTAGATGTACTGTTGCTACTAGGGATAAAACAGTAGTTCTTTATCTAACGATATTTGTGCTACTTACATTACACACTTTACTTAATGCAATAATCTGTTGCTTGCAACTTAATACTGAATGGTGTTGCGGATGCTATCCTGAAGTCCTGAAGGTGGATTATTAGTCATAGATGCAGTTGGATGACGGTCTATGTATCATGTTGTAATGCCCAAATGAATCTCACACTAGACACCATGACTTGTATATGCATAATTATGCAGTTCTTTATTCTGTCAATTGCCCAGCTGTAATTTGTTTACCCGCATGTATGCTATTATTATTTATGGAGAGACACCACTAGTGAACTGTGGACCCCGGTCCTTTTTCCTTAAACTGATAAAACAACCTACTGCAATCCTGTTACTTTCATTCTCTGCAAACAAACATCATTTTCCACACCATACGTTTAATCCTTTGTTACAGCAAGCCAGTGAGATTGACAACCTCACTGTTAAGTTGGGGCAAAGTATCTTGATTGTGTTGTGTGCAGGTTCCACGTCAGCTAAGCACCAGCTCTTTTCTGGCACCGTTGACACCTTCAGAAGAACATTCATCTCCTACTGGTTCGATAACCTTGGTTTCACAACTGAGGGAAATTTGCTGCTGCACTACTTCATACCTTCCTCTTGGTGTTTCCCAACAACACCACCCGGTGCATCAGTACTCTCAAGTAATTGGTTCACTCATGTACCTAGCTAGCGCGACAAGGCCTGACATTATGTTTGCTGTGTGCAAACTTAGCCGGTTTGTTTTCAATCCGGGTGACGTGCATTGGCATGCTGTCGAAAGAATTATGCGCTATCTAAAAGGTACTGAGAACTACGGACTTCACTATACCGGAAGTCCGTCAGTGCTTGAGGGGTACCGTGATGCGAATTGGATCTCTGATGCTGATGAGATGAAAGCCACAACAGGGTATGTGTTTACCCTTGGAGGTGGTGCTGTTTCCTGTAAGTCTTGCAAGCAAACGATCCTGACGAGATCCTGTTTACTAAAGTGCTATCACGTGTTGTGATAGAAAATGCATCGAGCGAGATGGGTATGAGACCCACATGAGTTGCCATGGTAGTAACCCAACCTATGTGATCGGAGATCCCGTGAAGTAGGACCTGGTAAAACAAGTTAATGGTTAACTGAAGAGAGTAGATTTTACTAACCCACTCCGTTGGAGATGCAATGCTCTCGGTAACTGTATGGCAGGTTGACATTTGTCTTAATGTGTTCCAAAGCTTTGTATAAGCAAGACGCTATCCTACAGAGCGATCTTTGGAGGAACACACCTATATGAACCTGACTGCTGGTCACAGTCTATGAGATTAGGGTGATCTCTAGTAAGTTCATGAATAGGTCAGGAGTGACTAATATGCTACACCCGAGGGGTCAGCCTTCGGTAGCCTAGTACTGGTAAGACATTTGGTGAAACTACTTTACGCCAAACTGACAACTCAAGGCCTAGTCCATTGTCTGTTGTGAAGGAGTGTCGCTGATTGCTCTAGGTGGATGTTCAACCTTAACAGGTCTCCACTGAAAATACTGGTATATCAAAACAGTGTTTGGAACAAATGATAACATCATGGGTCTTTGGTATCTGGTGGGGGATTGCTGAAATATTGTATAAATATTGAGTGGGCTTTTGGCCCATTTAGCAATTACAGAAAAATCCCTAAAGGCCCATGTTATTATGGCAAGTGGTGGGAGTTTAGTCCCATACTGCTAGTTGAGTGAGATGTGCATCAGCTCATATACTGAGCCATTCTCCTACTAGTATGAGTTGGTATGAGGTATGAGGAGAATGGTTGTGTACCACACGCGCACTCCTCCTCCTCCGCCGCCCACCTCGCCACGCCTCGCCTCGTCACGACACGACGCGCCGCGGGTTGCGGGTATCTTTCCGAGCCGATGTGTTCTTTTTGTCACGCAGGAATAAAATGTCAACGGCCCGAAACGTTTTGTGTTAATGGAGATTGATTTCTAGCTGAAACGTTCTGTCTTAAGTACGTACGTTTTCAGTCTTAACGGCAATTCATTACGTGCGTTTCGGCTGGACGTTTTGCCTTCCGCATATGTGCACAAAAGGAGAGGTCGCTCCTCTCCGAAGGTACCAGAGAACAGAACTTGATAAGGATCACTCCTATGACCCCTTGAGTTGTGCCCGATCTTTCACCGCAAGAACCACCGAGATAACAAATCTCCCAACAACGTGAGCGATACACGTAGCCTGAAGATGAGGAACGAATCCAGCAAGCAACGTGATGAAGATCACCACGCCTCAAATCTGAGCCTGATAATCCTTGATGAACACAAGAACCCTCACAGCAATCTATATTAGATAACACGGCAACGCCGTCCCCGGAGGGATGATACACGATGGAGCACAAGATAGTATTTTGACTAAACGATTGAACTCCTTTAAACCCTAGCCGCTGGCTCCTTTATATAGGAGGCCAAACAACTAGTCGGTTTGGACAAACCCAAACCGAATCTAACATGACTCCTAGAACTAGTTGGACTCGACCTGGATACAAACCGACCCATGGCGGGTTCGGCCATAGACTTGGCACGCAGGCCTAGTTAACACTGCCTTAGACTTTTACATATTATCTAATAATGTCCTAGCGTGTCAACGGACCAATATAATGCCGACGATGCCCGCATCATCCTCCCCTTCTTGGAAAGGCGTTGCCCTCAACGCTGGAAGGTCTTCTCCAACAGCGCCAGCATCAACACGCCTAGCTTGGTGGAGTCCTGAAATTGGGCTGCACCTCCTCCGTCGTGCCCATATCATCCTCCCCCCCTTCGAAAAGCGTTGTCCCCAACGCGTGAGAGTCTGCTCGAAAGGGTGGCGTGATGTCAACAAAATCAGCACGCGTCTTCGCCATCTTCAAGTCTTGCTTGCCTTCCTCACCACATCCTCCCGCTGGGTCTGCTTGACTTGACACAACACTTGGCGCCTCCTTTCTTCGCCATATGAACTTGGACTTTGGCGCCAAAACCTTCTGCTTCTGAACTCTTGATGGAGCTCTTTGCTGTTGAACATGAACCTGCTGAACACGACCCTCCAAAGTAGTAATGCCCGGGCCACACAGCTGACGAACACGTCCATCCTTGCCTCTATTTACACGCACTGCTGCTCCAACAAAACGTCTCCGAGGTGTTCTTAGAAAATTGTGGCTGACTACCCGCGGCACCATATGCACCGGAACACGATCAACACCACTGTCATCGGTCTGAACACCCATGTCAACACGAACTGTAAGTGGAACACATGGAACACATGCTGACATATCTTTCCCTTCATCAATATGAGGCTTGACTTCAACCGGCTTGTCACTAACAAGAACAACTGGCTTGTCATCTACAGGCTTGGCTGAAACAATATCATCACTGACGCTCTTTGCATCATGCTCCTCACGCTTCACCTTAGCTAGCCCTGGCTGTGGCTTAGCCTTGCGCAACTTCTCCTTACGAACCACCAGCACCACATCGGACTGAATATTGTCATCTCTCATAGGCTTTAATGTTCTCTGCTTGCCATCATGCTTGAAGGTATATGTATTTGATTTCCCAGCATGCATAGCATTGCGATCGTACTGCCATGGACGCCCAAGTAGCAATCCGCATACCTCCAGCGGCAATACATCACACTCCACCTCATCAACATACTCACCCACTGTAAATGGCACACGCACTTTATGAGTAACCTTCAGCACACCGCAGCTATTCAACCACTCAAGATGCTTAGGTTCAGGAATACGCCAAGTGGACAATCCCAAAGATGCCACCATTGTTTTGCTTATGCCATTCGTACAGCTACCTCCATCAATCATCAGCTTGCATGCCTTGCCCTTGATCATGCATTGCGTCTGGAATAAAGTCCAACGCTGTCCTCTATCAACGGTCATGCAAGTATCATCATGTACCCGCTTGAGTTGCACATTCAGTCCACTCAATGGTACGACCTCCTCTATTGGAACATCCACCTTGTCCATCTTTGAGGACTTCTCCACAAATCTGGTACGCAAAAATTGTTTCAACTCTTCCCAGCTAGATGTTTTCCATGTGACGCCCTTAACACGCATTTCCTCACGCCACCAACTAGATACGGTTGTATCTACTCGCCGGTACGCAATAACCAATTCAGTAAGCCCACCAAAATCTGTACTCCACATGCGACATTTTGAAAAACCATCTTCCATGTGAGACTCCCACGACTGATATTCTGCAAATGTTGTTGCACTATCCAATCTCCAGTTGATTTTTGTCGCATCAAAGTCATACCCAACAATTATACTTTGATAGTCTTGGAGTATGTCATCCGCCTTATCAGTCATACGAGCAGCCGTTGACAACATCATTGCCTGAATATCTTCCACGCGGTACAGTATCGAATTTTTTCCCCTGATCCGAAATTACCTCTCTTTCCTTACCTATTCGAATCCCACAAAATTCGGAAAAATAAATCCGGTATTTCCTTTCCTTTCTTGTCAGCAAACAAATCTTCTATTTCCTTATTTTCGAATCCCACAAAATCCGGAGTGATTAAATCCGAGATCTGCTCTTTCCTTTACTGAACTCCCGAAAAATCAGAATCACACGAAACAAACAAATCTTCTATTTCCTTATTTTCGAATCCCACAAAATCCGGAGTGATTAAATCCGAGATCTGCTCTTTCCTTTACTGAACTCCCGAAAAATCAGAATCACACGAAATCTGGAAAAACTAAATCCGAATCTCTTCTTTCCTTCTCAACAATCGGAACTGAATATTTCCTTTAAATTTCTTTCCTTCCTTCGGATCCGATCATGTGTGGACTTTCCTTTCCACGAAGCAAGCAGATCCAAACCTGCCTTTTAATTTCCTATCCGATTTTGGCCTTGTACGTACGTAGCAATCTGTATTTTCCTTTTCCGGCCGGAATTGTATCCGATCCGCACCAAAAATCCCAGAACGTCCTGGAGCTCTTTCCGATACGAAATCAAGTACGATCGAATTTTCTTTTCTGTAATCCTTCTGCTCCACACGAACCCAACTCGCGACAGCAAACTTTCCACAGGAAACTCGACGAGAATCAATCGCTGAGAGCAGAAACTTGATGCCTCAACGTGCCAACCCTTCCAGCAAAATCAATCCACAAGCTTGCAAAACAGCAGATCGATCTCAACAAGAAAAACTCACGGTGATAAACCTGGCTCTGATACCAGATGATAAGGATCACTCCTATGACCCCTTGAGTTGTGCCCGATCTTTCACCGCAAGAACCACCGAGATAACAAATCTCCCAACAACGTGAGCGATACACGTAGCCTGAAGATGAGGAACGAATCCAGCAAGCAACGTGATGAAGATCACCACGCCTCAAATCTGAGCCTGATAATCCTTGATGAACACAAGAACCCTCACAGCAATCTATATTAGATAACACGGCAACGCCGTCCCCGGAGGGATGATACACGATGGAGCACAAGATAGTATTTTGACTAAACGATTGAACTCCTTTAAACCCTAGCCGCTGGCTCCTTTATATAGGAGGCCAAACAACTAGTCGGTTTGGACAAACCCAAACCAAATCTAACATGACTCCTAGAACTAGTTGGACTCGACCCGGATACAAACCGACCCATGGCGGGTTCGGCCATAGACTTGGCACGCAGGCCTAGTTAACACTGCCTTAGACTTTTACATATTATCTAATAATGTCCTAGCGTGTCAACGGACCAATATAATGCCGACGATGCCCGCATCAGAACTCATCTGCCCACAGCCGCCACCGCCACCGTCGTTCCTCCTCGCTATTGCTGCCTTAGCTGATCCTATCCCGTCCGCCGCGTACACGGTCGATGGGAGAGCAGGCCTCCGAAACCCCGCCTCTCCGTTTCATATACGGGAGAGGGGCGATTAGGTTTTTGGGGAGCGTATCTTACGCGACTGCTCGCCAATTTTCGTCCACTACGTCGTCTACTTCCTCTACGTCCGCTACGTCTGCTGCGTCACCTTCAACATCACCATGAGCACCGACGCCGAGATCGAGAAGGCCGCTGCGGAGAAGAGTATCGCCGACGAAGCTGCTTCTGCCTCGGCCAATTGGCCAACTGCCGGGTATGATATGTTCATTCATATGCTGATTATTTCCATGCTCGCTGTACTAGTAATCTGTGTAGATGTTTCTACTATCTTTACTGGTACATGGTTACGTCATTAAGTTTCATTAGCACCTTTTCCGTCATGATTTTAGCGTATTAATGGATTAATATAATCGAACAATTGCTTATATTCTCAACAGTAGACACGTCCTTTTTTTAGATACATCCATTTATATTATGGAGCGGAGCGAGTAAAGGCAGTTGATTTCGCTCAAGAAAAGCCACCACGCAACATTATCACGCAACAAGTAATCAAACCAATTTAAAAAAAAAATCAAACCACTGATATCTTCTACCGATTTTTTTCTGTTCGATGGGACCTACCTCCCCTTACTGCGCCGAGGCGGCCTTTTCTTCTTGGCAATTACGTTCACTACACACTGCAGCAAGCATCCAGGGAGAAAAAATATTGGGGTAAGATGAGATGGAGGGAGAAAGGAATCTCGCCAGTGCTGCTTCTGCTGCTGCTGCTTCTGAGTGAATCGAGTGAACTCCACCTGGTACGCTTCTTCCTCTCCTACGGATTCTTCTCTCAAGATTGGATCTTTGATTGTCTCCCAGTCCTCTGATCATTACCCGGTGATTGCTTTCTTTATCCATGTTTTATCACTTGTACGCTTTGCGATCCATCTTCTATGCTACCTTTGGATTTCTCGTGACTTGTCTTTGCTGGGAATTGGACTGGCGGAATTTTCGGTGTTGACGGCTAGGGTGGTTGGTGGTTTCTTGGTTGGTGGGGCGAAGAACAGTTGTTGTCATGACAATCCTCGCCGGAGTGGATCACGTGATTTATTCTTGATGATTGTTTGGATTGTTCGTTTCATTTGAGATCTGATTGCAGAGGTGGCTCACGTGTTCTGCTGCTATAGCATCGGGGTTGTTATGCTGTGCTAGAATTTGCTCTTGTTGTGGTTTGGTTTTTGTTAGTTCTGTTCCTTTGCCATTTGGATTCTTGATGAAATTGCTATTGATTTTACGGATTGTTGTTCAGTTTGAAAAAATGTTTTATTTTTTTATAAGGAAATGGTAAGGTAGCTGATGGCGTGCTTCCTGCGCATGCACCCCCAATTCTTTCTCCTGATCCAATTACTTTTAACACGGTTTCCTTTTTTTAAAATTCCAGTTTTAGCGTGGTCAGTACTATCCATTTATCTTCCTGCCATTTCAACTTATCAAGACCTCACTCATGTAAGTGCTAGTACTAAAACACCGCATGCAGCTGTAGAATTGTATGCTGCTCATTTCTGTATGTAGCATGTTCAGTTTATCTTATTTGTGCCGTTCCTGTTTCTAATTACCCAGGTGAAACAGCCAACAGTCGCACTGGAATTTTCTCACTCCTTTCCAGAGGCATCAGATAATCTCTTTGCTGTCCCATCCAGAGTAGTGGAGAAATTGAGCCACTTCATAACTTCCTGAACAAATATTGCATTGTATCGAGGAAGTGAGATATTGATTATTTGTTGTCTGATCCATCTTGCTTCACGGCATCAATGGCAGCCTCCACTGGTCATGATTCAAGGCAGTATTCATGGCTGTGGGTTAGCCATATAAGTCCCAAAAATTCCAAATGGCTTAAAGAAAATCTCAGTGGTGAGCCTTTTGCTCTGTTAAGCTCATGTCTATACATTCCTCTACGCCCTATCACGAAGTTATTTTGATTTCCTTGCATATTATCTGATTAAATTAACAATGTGATGCTATTAGCTTCATACAGTTTCGCATACATTTGCAACTGTCACAATGTGCAGTGTGCACACATGCTATCTGTAGACTTAAGTAAAATCAATTCACTGTTAATATTGGATTGTTTTGAAAATATCATCTAGATCTCTAGCTGCCATGAGGCACATGACGCCTCTAGTAGCGTTTTAGTTTCTCTCGATGTTTTGGTTCATGGACCTGAATGATCTTCTATGATCGTGTGACTTGTATCATCTTATTTCTTCTTAAAAGTAAGTGAGTACTAGGTTTTGAACTATTGATTACATACGCCCAGGAAATTCTGCTTTAATGTGGAACTGCTGTTTTTTCCTGGACGACTACCTTTTCTTTTTTTGACCCAGAACTGTGAGGCAAAAGTCCTACGGTTAAACTTTTATTACTTAAATAAAAAAATACAAGGGTGAGACAGAACTGTACAAGTTACCTATACAAGCCTAATTCAAAGAACTAATCCAAGCTACAATAGCATCTCTATGTTTTGTGGAGAAATTTAATCTCCGTCACCAATTAAATTGCATCAAACAAATTTAGGATGATATAATTTTGATAGTTTCCCAGCTATAGTTTTTTTCAGTAACTACATTTCCACTTGTCATTTAGCAAAGGCATTGTTGGTCTTTATCTGTATATGTACCCTGTGGATAATTCATGATTATATGTGAAAACTATATTACAGCGAAAGAAACAAGGTTTTATTAAGCGCTAGGCACTAATTGAGCGTTTTGTCTCCTCTTTTCTCTTTTGTAAAGGATTAAAGCGCTAAGCGCACGTTTAAGCCCAGTTGAGCACTGGCGTTTTGCTTCGCTCAGTACCTAAGCGCGCGCTTAAGCGCTCTTTTTATAACCTTGGAGAGAAATACACCTGTTTCTATGTATTTCTGTGGTTCATAAACTGAAGGAATCTCATTTTGTGCAACAGACATGGATGTGAAGGTTAAAGCCATGATCAAGCTCATTAATGAAGATGCTGATTCTTTTGCGCGGAGAGCGGAGATGTACTACAAGAAGCGTCCAGAGTTAATGAAACAGGTAGAAGAGTTTTATCGAGCATACCGTGCATTAGCAGAAAGGTATGACCAGGCTACCGGGGCACTTAGACAGGCGCACAGAACAATTTCTGAAGTATTTCCAAATCAGATGCCATCAATGGATGAATCGCCCTCTTCATCTGGCCAAGAAGTGGAGCCTCATACGCCAGAGATGTCTATCTCTCGTCCACAATTTGAATCAGGTGATCATACTTCCAAGAGGAATGGTTCACACCCTCAGGAAACAAGCGCATTGTCAAACCGAAGAAGTCTAAAGCAGTCCAATGATTTGTCACCAAGTGGTAAAAATGTTACTCGTGCTGTTTTCGATGGAACAGCACGGAAAGGCCTTAATTTTGAAAGTCCAGAAGTTAAAGGGAGAGAGGATAGCAGCAACGGAATGGTAAATATGCAACAGGAGATTTCAAGGCTATTAGCTGAGAACCGAAATCTGAAACAGCAGATGTTCTCAGAATCTGAGCGAGCAAAGAAAGCTGAAAGTGAGAATCAAACTCCGAAGGATACCGTCTTTCAATTAAATTCTGAGAAAGATACATCTCTTCTGGAATCTGATCAGTCCACTGAGCGTTTGTCTACTCTGGAGTCTGAGCTTTCTAAGGCACAGACTGACCTCAAGAAACTAACTTATGAAATGGCTTTAGAAGTCCAAAAGGTAAACAATGCTGAATCACGCAATAGTTTGATACAGTCAGAGCTCGAGGCTTTGGATCAAAAGGCAAAAATCCAGCAACAAGAACTTGAACAAAAGCTTAAGGAATTGGAAAATCTCCACTTTAGCTTCCAGGAGGAACATGAAAAGCGCATGCATGCTGAAAGTGTTCTTCTTTCTGAGGAAAAGGAGCGTGCTCAATCTCAGTTAGAAGTTCAACGGATGACTACAGAGATCAAGATGGCAAATGATAAGTTGGATGAGCTCATGCAGAGCAAGATGGACCTGGAGAGCGCTGTTTGTGAACTGAAGAAGGAAGTCAAGAGCCTTACTGAACAAAATCACTCTTCCGAGCTGCTTATACAAGAACTCCGTGATGCGATGAATTCGCTGAGGGATTCAAAGAACGAGCTTCAAAATGAAATAGAAAGCCTTAGGGACACTATATCACGATTGAGCACTGAGAAGGATGGAGCTCTTCTTCAACACCAGCAGTCTGTTGAAAGGGTTTCTATGCTGGAATCTCATCTCTTGAATATACAGTCAGAGCTGGAGGTTAATGAATATAAGGTGCATATGCTGATGCAAGATCTCGAACAAAAGAGAGAGGAAATTCAAAGCGTTCATAGCCAGCTGCAGGATGAAAGCCATAGGTGGACACAAGCTGAAGCAGCTCTTCTTACGTCAGAGAGTCTGCACTCCAAGTTAGAGGAAGAAGTGAAAAGGCTGACACAAGATCTTGACGCATCAATAAATAAACTGAGTGAGTTGGAAAATGACAAGTTAGATCTGGAGAATACATCAAAAGAATTAAAGAATGCCATTTCAGATGTGAAGTCTGAGATGGATACAGTACTCCTTCAACAACAGCAGTCTCTGGAGAAAGTATCTGATTTGGAGTTACAACTCTCAGAGGCACAGTTGAAACTGGAGAAGTCTGAACAGAAAGTACATGTACTGGAGCCAGCAATTGCACAGATGAGTGAAAGTGTCAACAGTCTGGAGTTCGGTTTGAAAGACGAAACGGGGAAGAGAGTGCAAGCTGAAACGTTACTCATGTCAATGGAGAACATGTATTCTCAGTCTCAGGTAGAAGTGAGTAGGCTGCATCAAGAGATTGACAAGCGGAATGAAAAATCAAATGAGTTGGAGAACTTGTCATCTGACCTAAAGAACACCATCATACTTCTAAACAGCGAAAAAGATGCTGCCCTTCTTAAGAACCAGGAATCCTCGATGAGAGTATCCAATCAGGAATCTGAGCTCTCAAAATTGCAAGATGAATTAAATAAGGTTGAAGGAAGAGTAGAGGTGCTGGAGCAAGAACTTAAGCATAAGCAAGAAGAACTTTATAACCTCCAAACCAGCCTAGAAGATAAAACCCAGCAGTGCATTGAAGGTGAAGCAGCTCTTATCTCATTGGCAGGTCTTCATTCTGAATCTCGGGATGAAGTGAACAAATTGGCCATGGACATTGGGAAGCTTAGTGGGAAATTAAGTGAGGTGGAGAACAATAAGATGGATCTTGAGAACATTGTAAACAAGCATACAGAGGACATCCATATCCTCCGTGAACGGAATCTTTCTGCCGAGCTTAAAATAAAAGGCCTGCATTGTGAATTGAATGAACTGAAGGAGTTGAATGTGAAACTGGATGCTGAAATGGGGTCTCATATAGGTGAAAAGGAGGCAGTTCAGAGAGACTTTGTCCATCAAAGAGAAGAGAAAGAAAATCTAGTGGGGACACACCATGCTCTGGCTGTTGAGATGGATGCTCTAAAGGGCAGCGCTGCAGCAAACCAGAAGTTACTAGAGGATTTGCAGATCGCAAACTTAAAACTGAAGGAGGTGTGCGCAAAGAATTTGATTGAAAAGACACTTCTCTCTGAAAAGGTTCAGGAGATGGAGAGACTATCTGAAGAATATTCACACTTGGAGAACTCAATTGCAGATGCAGAAGCTGAAATGGAAGGTCTGAAGGAGAAGATAAAAGCATTAGTGTCTTCAGAAAGCTCTTTGAAGGGTGAGGTTTCCTCCTGTGTTTCTGAAAAGACTGTTCTTGCAGCAGAGCTAGGTAAGCTCGGTAATGTTTTTGCTGAGATTTCAGAGAAGAACTCTGTCTTAGAGATGTCATTATCTGACATGAAAGCTGAGCTCGAAGACTTGAGAGTAAAACTGAAAGACTCTGAAGAAAACCGCCAGGCTCAGCTTGCAGATAACTTGGCTCTTTCTGCAGTAAAAAACAACTTGGTTTCTCAGGTAATTTTTTAACATAATCCACAAAATCAAGTTTTTGTGTAGTAGAAATTGATATTGTTGCATATCCATTGTAGTCTTGATATGTTATTATCTTATATTCCATAATTGAAATTTTATCCTTGTTTGTAACAAAGACTGCATTTACCTTTCAGTTAGAGAACAATACAGTGGTTACGAAAGCCCTGGAAGGTAAGCATGCAGATCTGAAAGATGAGCACACTTCCTTATCAAGAGAGAAGGATCTTGTATATGATCAAGTCAGGAAACTGAAGGGTCTGTTGAGAACAATTAATAAAGAGTATGCAGATTCTGTGAAGTCACATGAAATGCATGCGAGCAGCCTAGAGGAGCAGATTTCTTCTCTGCAAGGGAAATTGCGTGATATGGATGAGATGCTTGAAGAGCAAGAACAAAAAAGCACGAGAGCTTCTATCAGTGTAGTGGTCTTGGAGGGCAGTTTAGTTGATGTAAAACAGAAGAATGGAAATCTTTTAGAAAAATGGCAGAAGTATGTGGTGGAAAATCATGCTGCTGAGATTTTAATATCTCAGCTGGAGGATCAAGCCAGATATCATGAAGCAGAGAGTAAAGCATTGCTAAAGCATAATGCAAAACTAAGAGAAGGGATTTCACAGCACATGAAGATCCTTAACATCAACAGGGATATAGGACCTGCTGAGATAGCTCACGATGAAATTCTTTTACAAACAGTTTCAGATGAAACCTCCAACGTTGTGAAACTTAAAGAGGAAAGTGAAGATGTTAATACTCTCATGTGCACCGAGCTCTCGGTCCTGGCGACTGTCATGTTGCAAGTAGGAATGGAGTTCAAAGATCTGCACTTGCAGAAGGGAGCCCTTGAGAAGGAAGTAGAGAATGAAGCAACAGAATTAATCTTTTTGCAAAATGAAAATTGCCGGCTCATGGAATGCAATGAACAGCTGCGGCAAGACCTGCAGAAAAACAGTGAAAGGGATCATGTGCAGAAGACTGAAGCATTGGTTTTACATGAGAAGCTATCTTGTTTGACAGAGTCTTACCAGACTTTGAAAGATGGAATTACTGATATCACTGAGAAAAACGAGTCCTTATCTAAGGAACACAATTCTTTGATTGAGAAGTACAAGGCATTGGAGGATGAGAACGGTACTGTTCTAGCAGAATGCATGATGCTTGGGCACTTGTGTTTGTTCCTGAGAGGCCATAATAATGAGGTAGCATCTGCATTGGTATCTCTTACTGATGAGATGGCATTGCTCAGTTTGGCTAAGGGCGAACTTGATAGTGAAGTCCAAGTGCTGAGGGCAAGAGCTACGGTTCTTGAATCGGAAAACAATAGACTCAAGAAGTACCTACACCACGTGATAGAAGGTATGAGGACTCGGCTTGTCCTTTTGGAGCTCGAATTGAACACCGGGGAAAGTGTCTGCCAAGAGCTGGCCATTGAACTTGAGAGTTGCATGGCGCAGTTGTTGCAGAAGGATGAAGAGCTACTGGAAGCTCAAGAGAATGTTCAGCTCATGCAAGAAAAAACCCGGGAATTATGTGGAGTTGTCGGGGCCCTTCAGGTTGCTACTGAAGGTGCTAAAGTGGTGAAAGGAGAACTTGAGAAAAAAATTGTGATCCTGACTGAGGAGGGTACCGCCAAAGATGAGCTCATAGCAAAAGAGTTTGAGCAACATGAAAGAGAGTCTGCTCTGCTAGTAGGTGACGTAATAATCTCTTCTGTAAATGCTGCAGTCTACGAAGAAAAGGCACTCAAGTTTATGATGGAAGCCAAAGCTATTGATAATAGTACAATGGCCCAAAAGGAGTTGATACTGAATAAAATCTCCTCACAAGATGCCCATATAGAGGCTCTGCAGAAAAAGGTTTCTGACACGCAGGAAGAAAACGCAAAACTTAGAGCAAAAGTCGGTTCACGGGTGGAGACAAAGGAAATATATTCTGAGAATGAGAGGCAAAAGGATGTTGAGGGGTCCAAAGGGAAGCAGGTCCAGATGATGAAGGATATTGAACTTGATCAAATATCTACCTGTCCACCATATGGTACTGGAATCTACCCAGTTGGCAACGCTGCAAATTCCGAGCTGGATGAGGAGATGCTTCAGCTGTGGGAGGCTGCAGAGAGGACCTGCAAGAACCAAACAGCCAAGTCATCGTCATCCGAGCACGACATACAGGCTGTTGAGGAGGTGAAAAGCGAGTACACTTCCTCAGAGCTAGTAAGGGGAACAGACCTCAGAACCAATAAGCTTGAGACGTCTTCCACGTCTTTAGTAGAGCCTCATGAGATATGGGGCAAGAATATTGTTAACAGGCTCACTTCTGATGCTCGGAGACTGCTGAGCATCCAAGAAAGCATCGAGGAACTGAAGCGGAAGTTGGGTGCTCCGTCGAAGGGCAGGTCCCCAATGAATTCGGAATATGATGGCATCGGCACTCAGCTGCATGAGACCGAGGGAGTCGTCTTGGAACAGATCAACCTCAACAGCAAACTGACGAAGAAGGCTGAGAATTACCCTGCACTGTCAGATAGCATGAACGCTGAGCGGGAAGGACTACCCAGCAGGAGGAGGATCTCGGAGCAGGTGCAGAAAGGGTCAGATAATGTGGCGAGGCTGGAACTGGAGCTTCAGAAGATACAGTACGTCTTGCTTAAGCTCGAGGAAGAGCACGAGTACAGAAGGCTCAAGGTCTCCGACAAGCGCACTCGGGTGCTCCTGAAGGATTATTTGTATGGGAGGAAGGACCATCGTGGTGGTGCACACAAGAAGAAGGCACCCTTCTGTGGCTGTGTGCCTTCAAAACCGAGAAGAGAACCCTAGCCATTTTGTTACCGGGCGGTTAGAAATAAGAAGTGCCTTTGAAAGAGAAAGATGATACTTATAGGAGTGTTCCCTGTGTAATTGAGCTAGCATGTTAGTATTCAGAAAATGCTTATGTATCTATTTTTTCTCTCCAGGTTTTCCTATGTAAAGGTGTCCATATTCATAACTAGTTCAATGTGTCAAACTGTCAATCCTAGGCATGAGTCGAAGTGTTATTTTTTTCCTTCTATTGTTTCATCCGGAGGACATTTGCAGGCTACAAAAGCAAGTAAGGGTCCCTTTGGTTGCTGGTTTAACATGGGTGGAATAGAACCATCTATGCATGTGGGTGGGATCGTTCCAACTGAATCAATGTTCAGTAGAAATTTGCTAATTTCTGGACGTAGCAGTGCGTATTGTTTAGCTATTGGTGTTTAAGCTTCTGTCACAATGCGTTTACGCACTGTTGGTGTTTAAGCAGGAGGTGGATTCAGTCGAGCACATCCTCATACAATGCGTTTACGCACGGCAGGTCTGGCACGGAGCCTTCCACCGAGCGGGTCTGGCAGATGATACGCCTCTTTGCCACGGACAGCCTTGAGGAGTGGTGGCTGCGAGTGCGAGAGAAGTACTCCCTCCGTTCCAAATTAATTGAATTCTATTTACCCACATATGTGTATGTCATGTGGACAAATGGAAGTCAATTAATTTGGAACGGAGGGAGTACAAAGGAAAGGACAGGCGCAAGTTCGACGCCGGAATCATCTGTGTTTGCTGGCTGCTGTGGAGGCAGCGCAATGCTCGAGTTTTTGGCAACGTCGGACAGATAGCCACGGTGACCCAATTGGTGAGCAGAATTGAGGAGGAAAGGGGACAATGGAGCTTAGCGGGATTTGGAGGGAGCGCAGTCTTGGTAGGAGAGTAGGCTTTAGTTTCCTGTTTAGGTGTTTCTTTCTGTTTCGGCGCAAGTTGTTGCAGAAACTCTTGTAAATATTTTGCTCCCCTTCTATAAAGCTATGACCCCTGACCATTTTGGGCCCACATGTCATAGACCCTGTAGGGGGTTATTATCCAACTTATTGCACCCGGGGGGGTTATCATCAATTATCCCGGAAAAAAACAGAATATCTGATGTTAAGGATCCTTGTAATAATATGCTTACTAATCCGGAAGATATTGCCAATTGTTTTATCAATTACTTTTCCAATATCTTTACTTCCCAAAACCCAGACTTGCAGAGACGAGCAGGTTCATGATCCCTTCATCAACTCTATACCAGATAAAAATGAGTTTTTTCAGGTACTAAAGGGAATGAGAAGGAATGCCTCTCCTGGACCAGACGGATTAAATGTAGCATGCTCCATGCTATACTGCTGCCTGGAAATAGATTGGAGATGCACTAGTGGAAAAAGGGCTACTAGTGGCGTACCAAAAAGCCTTTCTGTGGCGCACCCAGGGAAATGGGGGGTGCGCACCCCGCCGGTGCGCCACAGAAAAATCCAAAATTTCTGTGGCGCACCCATCACCATGCGCCACAGAAATATTTCTGTGGTGCACCCCACCTAGGTGCGCCACTAAATTATTTTTTTGAATTTTAAAAAAAAGGCGGCCAGATCCAGATCTGGATCTGGAGCCGTCCGTTTTTTACCGGAATTTCGTCGGAGCCCGTGGTCGGAGGAGGAGGAGGAGGTCGTCGCCGGAGTGGGTGGAGGAGGTCGCCGTAGGAGTAGGAGGAGGAGGAGGTCGCCGTAGGAGTAGGAGGAGGAGGAGGTGGTGGTCGCCGAAGGAAGTCGTCGTCGTCGGTGGGCGCCGGAGGAAGTCGTCGCCGGAGGTGGTCGCCGGAGTAGGAGGAGGTGGAGGTGGTCGCCGGAGTAGTAGGAGGAGGAGGAGGTCGCCGGAGTATGTTGAGAAGGAGGAGGAAGGAGAAGGGGAGAGGAGAAGTAGAGGAGAGGAGAGGAGGTGTGGTGGAGAAGGGGAGAGGAGAAGTGGAGAAGAGGAGGGAAAGGAGGAGTGGTGGTGGAAAAGTGGAGAAGAGGAGGAGGAAATGAGAGAAGGAGGAGAGGATAAGAGGGAGCTGGCTGCTCCGTTTCGAATTTATTTTCCCGCCCAACAATTCTGTGGCGCACCCCCTCCCAGTGCGCCACAGAATTTTTTTTCTTTTTTCTTTTTTTTTTTGCTGAGAAAAAACATTCATTTTAAAATAACTTTTTTTTCTTTTGGAATTTGGAGAATCTGAAAACACCAAACCGGGCAAGCCCGGGTACGAGCATTTTTCTAATTTTGTCTAGTTTTTTTAAGGTATTAAACGCATTTTTTCGACGTCGTATGCAAAAGTTATGGCCGTTTCGACTTTTTTTACAGTGATTTTACATAAAAGGTCAAAACTCATATTTCAAATATTCTACACGAAGTAGACACTAATACCTAACCATATCTTAAAGGATGGAATTTTTTGAACATTTTTTTATTTTCTTCTTTTTTCCGCAAACTTAAAAAGGCGATCCACAGGGGGGGGGGTGGGTGGGATCTGATTGCAGCAATTCTGTGGCGCATGGGACCCACCTGATGCGCCACAGAATGTCTAATTTCTGTGGCGCACCCCACCTGATGCGCCACAGAAAGTCGAATTTCTGTGGCGCATGTGACCTGATGCGCCACAGAAGTCATATTTCTGTGGCGCACCCGAACCCATGCGCCACAGAAAGTCATATTTCTGTGGCGCATCAGGTGGGGTGCGCCACAGAAATTGAACATTCTGTGGCGCATGCAAAAAGATGTGCCACAAAAATGCTTTTCTGTGGCGCATGATGTTTGGTGCGCCACAAAAAGGGCTCCACCTATAAGCCTTTTTCTACTAGTGATGATGTTACTCAGGTGATACAATGATTATTTACATATGGTAAGCTTCCACCCAAACTCAATGAAACTTTCATTACTCTCATTCCCAAAAAGCTTACCGCGGTGACTCCTCAAGATTTTAGACCTATTACTCTTTGCAATGTAATTTATAGAATTATCGCTAAAACCTTGGCTAACAGGCTTAAGACTCTTTTGCCTACTTATATTCATGAAACACAACAAGCTTTTATACAGGGTCGTAGAATTTCTAATAATATCACCATTCCTCAAGAAATTACTCATTCCTTTCTGTTGTCCTCTTAGAAAGGGCCGTAGAGATGCATTCTTTATGTTAAAAGTTGATCTGGCTAAGGCTTTTGACAGAATTGAATGGAATTTCATAGCTAGGGCCCTTGCGCGTAAAGGTTTGCATAGTCATTTTATAAACTTGATTCATGAATGCATCTCTACGGCTACCTTTTCTGTCAACATTAACGGCCAACCTTTTGGTCGCTTTCGTGGTAGTCGAGGTATTAGACAAGTTTGTCCTTTATCCCCATACCTTTTTGTCCTTGCTGTTAACGAATTGTCGATTTTCCTTCAAAATGCTTTGTCAGCTTATAATTTACAGGGAATAATGTTGGGGCCGGATTCGCCCCCTATTCACTTGTTAATGTTTGCAGATGATTTAATTATGTGTGGATCGGCCGCCATTAATGATGACGCTTGTACAATATCCCAGGTATTTAATCAATTCTGTGAGTTATCCGGTCAAATTCCAAATTGGAATAAATCCACAATCTTATTTAGTAAGAACACTAATAATGCGGCGAAAACTTTGATTCGGAACTTATTTCCTGTGCCTGATATGGATCTCAACACTACTCATTTAGGGCACCCTCTTGTTCTACCTGGCAAAAATAGATCAGCTGCATATAACTTTATTGTGGACATGTTTAAATCAAAGTTAACTGGTTACAAGGCAAACAGGTTATCACATGCCGCAAGGTTAACACTCATTAAATCGGTTTTTGCCTCTATACCAGTTTATTACATGTCCTCTATTTTGCTTAGCAAAAAGTTGATAGCGAAGCTTACTTCTATTGTTTGAAAATTTTGGTGGACTCGTAATCAATGTGACCAAAATTCTAAACCCCTTTGTCTTTGCTCTTGGGATGAGATATGTAAACCTGTGAAGGAGGGAGGGTTGGGTGTTAGAAATCTTTATTTCATGAATTCGGTCTTGTTGCTTCTTCCACTTGGCGTGTTATCAAAGAACCCAATTCTCTTCTTGCTGCTGTTTTGAAAGCTAAATATTTTCCAAACACCTCTATTTGGAAGGCAAATAACAATTTACCAAAATCTGCCTTTTGGTCATTTGTTTTGAAAGTACTTCCTGTTATACAAAGCTCCATTCAGCTTCAACTTGCCAATGGTAATTCAAGCATTTGGTCTTCGCCTTGGTGTCCAGATTGGAAAAACATTTATGATTATCTTATATCCCCACCGGGTACCACTTGTCCTGCTATTGTTAAAGATCTTTGGCATCATAACACAAAACAATGGGACGAACAAAAGATTGCAGCTCATTTCGACAGCAATTTCAAAGAAAAAATAATACAAATTCCCATTATAAAGGCTGACCTAGAGGATGAAATTTGCTGGATACACACCCCTAATGCTCAATGCACAACAAAGAGTGCATACAAGTGTTTTTTGCAGGTTGCTGGGACGAATTCCAGGGAATCAATTACTGTTGAGGAGAAGAAAATCTGGTGGGAAGTGTGGAGAAATAAAAAGCTTGCCCCTAGGGTAAAAACCTTTCCGTGGAGATTAATTAGAAGATCACTTGCAACAGGAGCCAGAGCTTCAAAATTTTCAAAACACATTGCAAAGAAATGTTTAAGGTGTGGTATGTTGGAAACAGACTCTCACCTTTTTTTCCATTGCGCATTTGTCAAAGCTGTTTGGTTTTCTTCTCCAATGGGGACTTAAATCTGGTGCATTGGATATGACACTCTACCCTTCAAATATATATATATAAGGATACGCCTCAGCGGGCATATCAGTTTCAAGAAGAAGCGGCCAAGCGGCCGAATACAACGCGGATGGCACAAGTGTCGGTCACGCTCCACCCTAGAAAGAAAAAACAGCTCACTCTCCCACCATCCACCTATCTACCAAGGCAAGTCTACCCCTAAACAGACCGGCAATCCTCCAATTGTCGGCCTCCTGAAGGATCTTCCTGATGATCGTCCTAGCAGATGGCGGCTCTCCTTCGAAGACCACGTCATTGCGGTGTCGCCAGATACACCAGCAGATGAGGCCAATGGCCGTCCACAAATCTCTATCCGCGCCCCTGGCGGGCAGCCACACGCCTAGCAGGTCGTCTGGCTGTGGGATGGTGGTGGCCAAGCCTCACCTGCTGAGGAATGGAGTCCACACCTCTCGAGAGGAGACGCACCCTAACAGGAGGTGGCTAATCGACTCCTCCTGCTGATCACAGAGCGGGCAAGCCGGCGGGTGTGGCAGCCCGCGCTTACTCAGTCTGTTCGCGGTCCAACATCTGTTCCTGAGTGCCAGCCACAAAAAGACCTGGCACTTCGCACGTGCACGCGATCGCCAAATAGGTTCTGCAGCGCTGTCCTCCACCCGCCCCTGGAACAACCCACGGTATGCCGACCGGGCTGTATAGGAGCGGCACTTGTCCCATCCCCAGGAGAACGTATCAGGTACGCCTTCTGTCAGGTGAATGTCCACTAGTCGATCTGCCAAGTCAAGGAGTTCCTGAATCTCTCCGGCTGTGAGGTCCGTGGGGATTGAAGGAGATATGCCCTAGAGGCACTTAATAAATATAGTTTATTCGTCATATCTCAATTGTTCATTATATGTTTTATACCATGCTATAACTGTATTAAGCGGAAACATTAATACACGTGTGGTAGATAAACAACCAGGTCCCTAGTAGCCTCTATCTAACTAGTTCATTGGGCAATTGATGATCGAGGTTTCCCGATCATGTGACATTTATGTCAGTTGACAATGGAGTCATGTCATTGGGAGAATGACGTGATGGACATACCCAATATTTGTAGGACGTAGTCATTACGCCTTCGACCGTGAGATCTACTCTTATTGCTATTCCTGGAAGACACTTTGATTGCATCAAACGTCATATCTTACATAGTGTGACAATAAAGGTGTCCCTCTCGGGTGTCGGAAAGGAGTATGTTGAGACGGGGGGTCAAGAGCGGGATTTGCCACTCCGCATAGCAGGATAGATACTCTAGGGCCCACTCGGTGAGATTATGTCAAACGAGCTTGCAAGCGTGTGACTAGGTCACCAGGACATAATATCATGGACGAGTAGAAGTTAGCAGTGTCGGTAACGAGATCAAGCTAGGTATGGAGATATCTATGAACGAGTCTCGGACGCGCTAAGTATCGCATGGCAAAAGGTTTAAGACTCAGACGTCTAGGTTCGATCGGTAAAGTATTCGTTATCTCGCAGGGATTAATTCTGGGTATCCTCGGTCCACGAATTAGTCATTGATCGGAGAGGAGTCTCGATCATGTCTGGTGAGATAATCGAACCGCTAGGGTAACACACTTAAGGGGAGTCGACATTTTACCGGAAGAGAAAAATAGGAAAAGAGAGCACCGGGAACGTCCCGGGAAAGTTCCGATGGAGATCGGGCCGCGACGAAATAGTTTTCGGAGCCGGAATAAATTATGTAATATGTATTTAATGTTAATTAATGTAATTAATAGTTAAATATATTTTTATTTAATTTTTCCTGAATTTTTAAAGGCATTTTTCCCTAAATGGGCCTCCCCAGGCAAAGAGGCCCATGAAGGGGGGGAGGAGTCCCTCCAAGGGAGGGAGCCTGGTTCGGCCGGCCCTAGGTGGGCCACATGGGGCCCACCTAGGCCGGCGCACCAGCCATGGCCGGCTGGGGTGTGGGATTAGTCCCACACCGCCAGCCTGGCAAGGTGGGCAGCCCCTGGCCTCCTATATATAGAGGGGTACCCCTGGCCCTTGAAAGATACACCAATTCTCTCTCTCTCCTTGGATCCCGTGACTCCCTAGTTTTGAGTTGCGTCGAGGATAAGTTTTCTCCACCATACGCATGCCGCCGTGCTGCTGGTCTTCCGGTCCCAGTCTTCCGCTGCTTCGTCCTTGGATCGGAGCCCGGAGGCAGTCGGCTTCACCGTATGTGTGTAACACCCTGCGAGGTGCCACGCTAGTGGTGCTGGAGGTCTGCTTCCTCTACACGGCCTCGAGGTCGTCGTCGGTTTCATCGACATCGCCGCGTCATCGTCTTCTTCGTCGCGCCAAGTTCTCCGCGACCTTGAGGTCGGCTACGGCGTCTACGTCAGCAACGCTTGTGCGGGAGCGTAATCCCCGCTTTTCGGTCTACAAGGGTATGTATACCGATCCCCTCCGTATTACTATATCTGCATAGTATAGATCCTGGCTAGTTTAAGGTTATCGCTGTTAGGAAATTTTTTGTTTTCTGCCTGCGATCCCCTTCAGTGGTATCAGAGCCGATCTATGCGTAGATATAGTTGTACGCTAGCTGCACCCGTGTTTATCACGGGGACATCGTTCTTATTATTTGCTACCCTCTCGCGTGCACTTGCATTGTCGGCAGCATTGAGTTGATGAAGCGGCCCGGACCGACTTTACGCGTAGGCTTACGCGAGACTGGTTCCACTACTGACATACGGCTGGTACCGTATATGTGGCTGGCGGGTGTCGGTCTCTCTCTCTTTATTTGGCTTTGCATTTTCAATGGAGGGCCCGAAAGGGATGAATAAATATGCAATTATTTGATCGTTGTTGTGGTCATAAGTTCGTAGGTATGAAGCGGTTCTATCTACGACAGCCCCAAGCCACGTAAAATATGCAAAAGATAAAGTAGAACGCGTCTAACTTTATTTTGCAGGGGCAATGTGATATGGTCAAGGTAGGTTTATTAAATTGTTTATAAACTGTGGGCGCAAAGGAGACCACCGGCGCAAGGACCATGTCACGTCGCATTACATATTGATGTTTTGTGTGCATCTTATATTGTGTGTATATATATATAGTTATATATTAGTCACACGGCGGTAGTAATATAAGATGATCACTCCAAAATACCATTAGTGTTCTCCCTTCAACGTGCACCACCAAGAAAGTTCTACGTTATGAGGCAGGCCGTGACGATCGGGTGTCAGACATATCGTTGTTCGCATACAGTGGGTGTAAGCAATGTTGCACAAGCGTATACGTTGAAGGTTATTATGGCGAGCCTAGCATGTACAGACATGGCCTCGGAACACGGAGACCGAAAGGTCGAGCATGAGTCACAAAGTTGTTGTGATTGACATATCGATGTCTACCTTTGAAGTTATGTTGCCGGCTCTGACGATGAGGGGTTGCATAATGGATGAGGATCGTGTAATCACTAAAACGATTAGAGGGATATTCGTTTTGAGTGGGAGTTCTGGTAGTTTTATTTTATTAAAACTTAAACTCTATTTTATAATGAACAAAGTCTTTATGTTTTGCAAAACCTTTATAGATATTAACCAATGTAATAGCCTTTTTTAAAAATTAGGCGCAATCCTGCGATTGAGAAACTTAAAAGGTTGGGTCCAAACTTCATAGTTTTATACTTTAGCTTGAGGATACTCCTTGTTTAAACCATTAGCTCTTTGTGATACAATACCCGCTAGGAGATAAACCCGGAGATTCCGCTAACAAAAGGATAATTTGGATTATCAAGTTTTTGTGCGGATAATATCATCATAGTCCAGTGTATGCTATGATCTCTGTCATAGAGAATTTACGGTGGGTACGAGTTGTTAGATCGCGAACATATGAGATGATCGCTGAACTCAGGATACACCTAAAGTTGGGTTGATGAAATTTATCAGTACGTTGACTGTTTTACTTCTCAACCAAGATGGAAGAGAATACACGCATTGAAGGAGCACGTGGCAGTCATACTTGATGACACTGGTCATACTCGATGACATTGGTCATACTTGATGACATTGAGACGCCTCGCTCAGCTCAATCACTGGATGGCAGACAACGTTGCCAGATGCAAATGCTTTGTCATAGACTATGTCATGCAAGGGGAATCGTTCACCTTCATGGTTCTTGATTGCGTTGGAAGAATCAAGAAGATGAAACAGATCGCCGGGAAGTCATCGATGATGATGGTGTATATATGATATACACGTTATGAATGTTTTACCTAAGCAAGTACTCGCAGTAGTGACTAAGTTTTTGATACTAGTCATGTTTTATGAAAACCAGATTTACTGCTTGAGTAGCTTGGAAGGATGAGGCGACAATGTGTGTTGATGATGGCAGACAAAATGTTGTGATGGCCATAGACACTCTCCCTCTAGATCTACCATTTGAATAAATTCTTTTATGATCGTCTGTCAGTATGATCGTTATAAGTGTGTCTTTTTTAGCAAGACAATTGTTCATATATATTAGTGACAAAATCGTTGTCCTATATTTATGAAGTAATGATCATAAGCCGATTTGAATTTAGATGGTAGAAGCTCCCACATTCATAATATTAATGCCAAAGGATACAAACTTAATAAAGACACCACGTTCGTGTGGCACTACCGTTTAAGTCATGTCAATGTTATAGTCAATGAACAAGCTCCATACTGATGGATCTACAAGTCCTTAGATTTGATCTTTTGACACTTGCAAGATAACTAAGACACCGTTTTTTGGAAAGCGGTCATATGACTTATTGATAATCATGCATATAGATGTATGTGGATCAATGAAGTAATTAACGTGTAGTGGAGACCTTTATTTCGTAAACTTCACTGAGCATTTTGAGTATAACTTGTTGAGAATCATGCATATGGGTGTATGTGAATCAATGAAGTACTTTAACGTATAGTGGAAGTCTTTATTTCATAGACTTCATGAATATTCCGAGTAGATATATGGATATCCACTTAGGGAATGTTAATCTGGAAATTTTGATTCGATCAAACAAGTTCAGAATGAAGTAGGAAATAAATTTAACAAGAAAATCAAATTTCTGCGATACAGATCGAGGAAATAAAGATTTGAGTTATAATGTTGGCATATCATTGGAAGACTTGTGAGAAGAGTTCCACAAATTACGTCGCATGAAACACCATAGTGTTATGGTATGTTAGGACGTCGTAATCGCACCCTATCGGATGGTGTGTGGTAAATAAATCTCTTATCAAATTATTGTAATCATTGGAGTCATATGGTAGAAACATAACATTCACGTTAGATAATAGGGAAACCATTTAAATCCATGGAGACAATACCATATGAGTGATGGCATGGCTTTTAGCCTGGATTGTCGTTTCAGCAATTTAGTGTTTTGATGTGATCAAACCTAAAATGGATAAATCTTTGTAGTGTACCGTACCTAAAGAATTAGTTGGGTACATGTCTCACGACATAGGCAAAAACGTTGCCGGAATATACCTTGCAAAAGAAATAGTTTCTTGTCCAAGGGTATAAGTGGGAAAGAAAGTATCCCCGGTGTCCGTCCTTCGAGACACGACAAAGAGGACCAACCGCAATTGTCGGTGGAATCCGGGGAAGTATGAGGAGAAGTGAAGACTGACGAAGAGAAGCGGTAGATGTAATATATGTACCATACATCGTTGGTACTGCGTATTGTAAGTGTACGGTAGGAATAAGTGAGACTCACTCACTCTAGTGTTTGTTACGTTTATGTACCCATGTTTGTGACAGTACTTGTATAATACATGGTATATGTTTGAAATATCCTGGTTTTATTGGATTTTCTTGGATCTTTGTGTGACTAGTACTTGTGCATGAAATAGAACTCAACGTGCATCTGCATAATGTAACAATGAGTCCTCATTCGGTGTAACAGGACTAGAGGATAATGGCGGAAGTCGGTGAGGAGAGTGACGTGCAGAGACAGGAACGGGAGATGAAGGAAAAGCAAGATGCTGAAGCTGGAGGAAATCCACAACCAATGAGGCCAATCACGGAGCAGAATTTTATAAAGTATATGCAGTTAGTGGAGGAAGGAAGACGTCGTGACCAGGAACAACAAAATAAGTTTCTGCATGACATGCTAGAAAAGCAAGCAGGCCATACAAGGGATGAAGCAATCAGAGGAGTCACACTATCTGATTTCCAAAGTACTAAACCAATGCCTTTTGCAAGAGCTACTGAGCCAATGGATGCAGAAGATTGGATATCAGATACGGAAAGGAAATTAAATACAGTAGGCTGCAATGATGAGGAGAAAGTAAGATATGCATCATATCTGCTAACTAGACCTGCCGCAACATGGTGGGAAACCATCGTGGCAACATTACCTGTTGGGTATGTTGTAACCTGGGCGGAGTTCAAGAAAAGATTTCAGGAGGCACATGTTCCAGAAAGTATTATGGAATTGAAGCGTAGGGACTTCGAGAACCTAAGGCAGAACGAGATGCCCGTGGGACGTTACATAAACATGTTCAATATGTTATCCCGATATGCTCTGGATGAGGTGGACACAGAGGAGAAATGGAAAAAGAGATTCTTGAAGGGTTTAAATCCTTTCATGAAGATGCAGTTACGACTGGCAAAGCCTAAAGAATTCCAGGAGTTAGTAGATGCAGCAATAACCCTAGAAGATGATTATAAATCATTACAGGAAGAAAGGAGGAAGAAGGCTAGGGTGGAGCCCAGAAGGTTCCAAGTGCAAAGAGCACCACCCAATCTATGTTTCAAACCCAAACTGAGACCTGAAGCCAGGAAGCCATTTCCGAAAGCACAACAGCCAATTAATCAAGGAATTTGCAATACTTGTGGTCTAAAAGGACACTACGCCAAAAACTGTCAGAAACCCAAGATAATCTGCTACGGGTGCGGACAAACTGGACATATCAAGCCAGACTGTCCAAATCGCCAAAATCAACAGGTGGGGCGTGGTAATGGAGGGGGTGAAAACCGGGGTGCCGGTGGATTCAAACGTAGAGGTGGTGGAATTGGGTCAAGATCGGGTGGCAGAGGACGAGGAAGGCCTTATGGACGACTGAACTGCACGAGTTTGGAGCAGATCAACAACACGGACAATGTGGTGATTGGTACGCTCAAAATCCTATATAATCCTGGCAAAGTTTTATTTGATACTGGAGCTACTACCTCTATCATATCGCAAGAATTTGTGGAAACATTCGGGATTAGATGTCAACCGTTAGAAGTACCCGTAACGGTCATGTCGGCTGGGGGAAAAGTTTTAGTTACGCAAGTCAAGATGGATCAAGTAATTATGATCTGTGATTGCGTGTATGACGCCGATTTGCTAGTAATTCCCATGAAAGATGTAGCAGTCATCCTAGGGATGGACTGGTTATCAGATTATGGAGCCCAGATTGACTATGCGGAAAAGACTGTGTCGCTAAGAGGACCCGGTGGAATAAAGACGGTTTACCAGGGGGACCGGCATAGTCAGATTAGAGCAGACTTACAATTAAATTCCATGAAGACAACAAGAATGGAGGAAATACTGGTTGTAAAGGAATTTCAAGATGTATTTCCTAAGGAGTTACCAGGAATGCCACCCGACCGAGAAATAGAGTTTACTATTGATTTAATTCCAGGCACATCACCAATTGCTCAACCACCATACAAGATGGGACCAAAGTAGTTGGTACAGTTGAAGGAACAGTTAGATGAGTTAGAAGCCAAAGGATTCATCAGAGAAAGTATATCACCGTGGGCAGCACCAGTGATATCCGTGGATAAAAGAGACGGAGGTGGAAGGATGTGTGGAGACTTCAGGAATTTAAAGAATGTGACTATCCAAAACAAGTATCCATTGCCAAGAATACAAGATTTATTTGATCAAGTCAGAGGAGCCGGTGTATTTTCCAAGATTGATTTGAGATCCGGATGCCATCAGATAAAGATAAAACCTGAGGATATCCCAAAAACTGGATTCGTATCTAGATATGGACACCATGAATACTTGGTAGTACCATTTGGGTTGACAAATGCACCAGCAAAAAATCATGATCCTGATGAATAAAATATTCGTGCCTTATTTGGATAAGTTTGTGATAGTATTCATTGATGATATTTTGATATACTCGAAAAATAAGGAGGAACATGCTAGGCATTTACGGACGGTGTTGCAGACACTAAGGGAACATCAGTTATATGCCAAGTTTAGCAAGTGTGAATTTTGGTTAGACCAAGTTGTCGTGTCTCGAAGGACGGACACCGGGGATGCGAGGCACCCCCTTTGTAGATTCGCTAGGGGCGCGAAGGAGGCTGGAAACGTCTCCCAGGGGACGATCGCCGGACAAGTTCCTCACTCGCTCTCCGAGCTCGACGAGGTATGCACACAAGGAAAGCACACAGCGATCTACCCAGGTTCAGGCCGCCCGAAGGCTAACAGCCCTACACCTGCATGTCTGGATAGATGGACGAATCAAGGTGTAGCTACAATGGTGTTTCCCGGCGAGGTACCCGGCAGGGTACTCCGGCTAGAGGAAGGGGGAGGACAGATCCTTGCCCGGAGGAGATCACCTTCCTTCCCTTCCTCCTTCTAGCCTAGCTTGGTGGTTGTCTTCTTCCTTGGATCGCCGGTGAGCTCTTGGCTAGGGCTTGCTTACTCCTTAAGCTAGCTTGAGTTCCTCCTTTTTCTCCATGCCCTTGGTCCTCCTTTTATAGTGAAAGGGGATACCACAGAGGTCATGCAAGGAGCGTGAGGGGTTCTTGGCGGGAAGCAACCCCTCTCCATGGTGGAGACGGGGACGTGGCCTCTTCTCCTCCAAGTATCCGTCTTTGGGTGGTTGAGATCTCTGGCGCCTTTGGGGAAAGCGGCTGGCACGGGCTGACAGTGGGTAGGTGGTGTCCCCTGGCCGCGCCTTGCTTCCCAAGCCCTCTGGGGGCTTCCACCATCCTCTGGAAGGTAGTAGAAGCCTTATCTTCTCCTTGTACGGTCTTGTACCCGAGAGGGAGCTCGGCCCTGCCGGGGACTCGCGCTCTTGGGGTTTTCGGCTCCTTCCGAGTCGCAGGAGGCCCGGGGGTCCTGCACACCCGGGAGGTCTTGTATGAAGCGGGTGCGCCCGCCAAGCCTTGCGTCGAGTCTTGGCCTTGTTCACTCGTGTGCTGGGCCCACAGGCGGTGGACCCACTTAGGCAGCGCTAGGGGAACCCCATGTTCCACTGTTGCGACACAAGTTGTATTCCTTGGACATGTGATAAGTAATCAAGAAATTGCGGTAAATCCCGAGAAAGTGAAAGCAGTTATGGATTGGGAAGCACCCAAAAATCCCAAAGAAATACGAGGATTTTTAGGAATGGCTGGTTATTATCGGAGATTTGTTGAGGGATTTTGAAAAATAGCCAGACCAATGACTCAACTACTAAAAAAGTATACCAAATTTGAGTGGAATGAGAAGTGTGAAGAGAGTTTTCAGCTGTTGAAAAAGAAATTAACCACAGCACCAGTGTTAGCAGTTCCCCAGACCGGAAAAGATTACATGGTGTATTGTGACACATCCAAAATGGGAATAGGATGTGTGTTAATGCAAGACAGAAAAAGTAATTGCTTATGGATCCAGCAATTGAAACCTCATGAGATGAATTACCCAACACATGATTTGGAGTTAGCAGCTGTTGTTTATGCACTAAAGCAATGGAGACATTTTCTCTATGGAGAAAAATGTGAACTATACACGGATCATAAGAGCCTAAAATATTTCTTTACTCAAAAGGAATTGAATATGAGGCAAAGAAGATGCTTGGAGTTAATTAAGGATTATGACCTAACTATCAATTACACTCCCGGCAAGGCTAATGTGGTAGCAGATGCCCTGAGTAGAAAGGTTACGTGCAATAAATTAGAAATACAAGAAATATCTTCAGAGTTGAGAAAGGAATTAGAACAAACTCACATCGAGATCTGGGAAGGACCCAAAATGGAAAGTGTTGCGGCCATCCAAATGATTGGAGAAATGGATTTAGATTTAAGATATGAAATTATCCGTAGACAGATGGAAGATGAATTCCTAGAAGAGGAGGTGAGGAGAATTAAAGCTGGTCAGATCTCAGAGTTCACTTTGAAACCTGAGGATGGATCTTTGTGGTTCCAGAAACGAATTTGTGTTCCAGATATTCCAGAACTCAAGGAAGTGATATTAAAAGAGGCACATGAGACATCGTATTCAATACATCCTGGGAGTACCAAGATGTATATGGATTTGAAGAAGATATTCTGGTGGAATAATATGAAAAGAGAGATTGCCAAATTTGTGTCAGAATGCCACGTGTGCAGACATGTGAAGTTAGAACATCAACATCCAGCACGAATGTTACAACCTTTACCCATTCCAGAGTGGAAATGGAAGGAGATAAGTATGGATTTTATTACCGGATTATCCAGAACAACGAGAAATAAGGATTCTATATGGGTAATAGTGGATCGTTTGACTAAAAGTGCTCATTTTATACCGGTAAACCAAAAAGATCATGCGGCACAATTAGTAGAGGTCTATATCAAGGAGATAGTAAGTAAACATGGAGTACCACTAAGCATTGTATCGGATCGTGGTTCCATATTTACTTCTGCATTTTGGAAACAACTCCAGGCGCAGTTGGGAACTACATTAACGTTCAGCACTGCATATCATCCCCAAACCGATGGACAGACTGAGAGGACCAATCAAACTCTCGAGGACATGTTGCGAGCATGTGTATTGGAATTTGGAGGAATGTGGGATGAACATTTAGCATTGACAGAATTCTCATACAACAACAGTTATCAAAGTAGTATTCAGATGGCACCATATGAAGCGTTATATGGAAGAAAGTGTAGATCACCAATTTGTTGGTATGAACCGGGTGTGAATATGGAGTTTGCACCGGAATATATTAAAGAGCAACAAGCTATCGTGGACATCATAAGGTATCGACTTAAAATTGCTCAGAGTCGACAGAAGAGTTATGTGGATCTTAAGAGAAGACAGTGGGAACCAATCCTGGAGGATATGGTCTATTTAAGAGTAAGTTCGACTAGAGGAGTGAAAGGTTTGGAGTCAGAGGAAAATAGAGTCCCAGATATATCAGACCATTCTGAGTAATAAGTAAAAAGGGAGACACATCGTTTGAAATAGAACTACCTAAGATACTATCACAAGTGCATAACGTGTTCCATGTATCTCGGTTGAAGAGGTGCTTGAAGCCACCTGAAGGACCTCTCAAGATTAAAAAACTGAACTTGCAACCAGATTTGACTTATGAGGAAGAACCGGAGAAAATTCTCAGGGAGAATTGGAAAAGATTAAGGAATCGAGCAATCAAATATTGTCTGATTCAATGGAAACATCATACCGAGAGGGAAGCAACATGGGAAAAAGAAGAAGATCTTCGCAGAGATTACCCTCAACTATTCAGGTACCGAAGATAAGAAACTTTGGGGCGAAGTTTAGTTTAAGGGGGAGAGGATGTAATATCCCGTAGTTATAGGATCCAGAAGGGTAGAAGTTAGAATTGTGCATCTTCGCATTCATGCATGTTTGAAAAATCCAAATAATTTTCGCGCTTTTGTGAAAAAGGGATAAGGAGTCGATATCCAACAAACGTCGAAGATCCCTAGTATGATCTCTGACAAGTAGTCGAGCATTGTCGATACACCTAAACCCTGGAGTGCAGAAGAGGGGGGTTTCAAACCTAAATCACTCGAACTCTAAAACGGAGTCTCGAGATATTTAGGTGAAATCATTTCGAATCTTATCTTCTCTAAATTATAGATCAATTCTAGAGAATTTAAAATTTCAAACTCCAAGAAAATTTAAACATGTAATTATTGGAATAATTCAAAAACACAAAAAGGTGGAACATGACCATCTTCAATTCATGAAACAAATGCATCCTAGTTAGCAACCATTTCATCCAATTAAACATCACTCATATACACATATTCATAAATATTACAAAGCCATAAATTATAAATCAATTCAAAGAAATATATCTTTATTCATTCTTACACAATCACATATAAATTCAATAATTGGAATCAAAGTCACAAATTACAAAGTGATTCAAAAGAGAATTCAATCTTTTATACGAACTCCTCAAAGGAGAATAAATACATAATACAACACTGAATATATATTACAACAATATCCAAGTCTTTACATTTGACATATTACAAAAAATAAATAGATTTCGAAATCTAAACCTAAAAACCTACACTACAAGTCTTGATCTTGTATCAAGCATACCTTGAACCTGCAAAACAAATAACAAAGACAAAATTATAATTTTGTTAGGAATAAAATGTTGTCAACACCATTTGGTGTTGACTGTTGTTGTTTAAACCCTTGCATCACTTAATTAAAACTAAGGTTTGAGTAAGTAGAAGAAGCAAATGGAAATTGAAATGCTTAAAAGGCAAAGGGGCAGATTAGTGGTCAATTAAGAAGGCAACAAAGGGACAAAGGCCATCAGCCATCAGTGCATCACTAGGCACTTAATATTGGAATTTAGGCAACCAGAACTGGAGACATTAGCATCTGATCATCATGATTAACTTAGGCAAGTGCATTCGAACTCCCAAATTATACCAGGAATTTAAATAAAGGCAACCAAGGCAAATATGGTATCACACTTATCTATTAGTTAGATAAATGGATCCTTAATACCACAAATAAGCTCACAATTAGCATAAATAAGCAACCTGTGAAGCAAATCAAGTGCCAACTGACATAATCAAGTCCATACCGACATGTTTAACCCAAAACTTCATAGCTAAGCAAGCCATGCAAATATCTCAAAGAGGATAGGGACAGTGACACAGAACTTATCACCAAGGGGTGATGAACTGCGCAGCAAATCCTATCACCATGGTGAGAATCCGTGCAAGTTCTATCCACAAGGTGAAACCAAGTGCAAGACTCAATCAACAAGGGCAGCTCGAGGAGAAGGGCCACTGGCAGTGAGAGATAGGAAAATTCAGTTAACCTGGAGAGGTATAGGGTCGGTTCAGAGATTTATAAATAACCACTAGCCGTAGGAACACAGCACACACAACCCTGAGCACAGCACAGCCACTGGAGTTCACCACACACTGTTCTTATACCAAGAACAACACCAGACCATGTTTGGAACCTAAGCAACACACCCTTAAGCCATTTCAGCTAGAACATACACCTAGGATATCTGAAGCAGCTAGGAGGTGCAGGCACAACCCCTGGAGCAAGAACCAACCATCAAGCTTGTGTACAACTACACTACAACAGCAGGTTGATTCTGGTGTGAGCTAGCAGCACTGCAAATGAGCAGTGCATTGCTAAGCTGTCTCAGCTGTGTGCTCAGAGAGAAAGAGAAGTGTGAGTAAGGGTGAGAGAGCTGGCTCTGTATACACAGAACCAGTCAAACAATTCAATTGCTTGTGAGAGAAGAGAGAGAGGGAAGTGCAATATCTGTTCTTTTATTTTCACACACACAATAGAACCAGAAATGCATCTGGATTAACTTGTGCATGCCTTAGGTGTACACAAGCACCTATGTGCAGAAGAAGCACATGAAAGCATCAGGAATAATACACAAATACTTCACACACAAAAATAATGTGTAACTCCAATTCAGGAGGCATCATCATTAAATTATGTGGGAATAGTGTATTTAAATTGATTGTAAATCATTGCTTGTACTCTAACTGAGTATAGCTCAGTAGGTGATTAGCATCACAGTTGGATTAATTCCAAGCTAAGAGGAGAGATAGACAGGAGGTTCAGGAGGAGATTGTTGCTTAGCAACAATTGCTCAACTGCTAACAGCAAAAGGAGGAGAGTGTTCAGCACATTAGGCACATTAGGTGCTTAAGAATGCATCAGTGGTGTGTTAGACACACCAGAGCATCTCAAATGGATGCTAATGCAAATTCAGGACTATATCAGAGGAGGATATACACATATATGGATAATTGGCACACTGGCATGTCCAGGAGTAATAATATTCAGTATGTACACTGCATTGGGAAGCAAAAAGCTTCAGTAAGCAGTGACTACGCATAAGCTTATACGAACAGCGCACATAGTGCAATCACAGAAGCAGTAGGAGCAATTAGTATGGCATTAGAGCAGTAGCATAGCAACAGAGCACGCATGAGTGCATTAAGCACTCATATTATGCGTTTGGATAGCAGTAAAAATATTACGGTATTCAAATTCATGTGAAGTAGCAAGCAGGAACCCTAGAACAGTGGGGAAACCCTAAATTGCCCACTGTCTGGAGCAAATAAAGCCCGAGCAGATGAACAACAAGGGAAAAAACCCTAGGGAGAGCATCAGAGCATCTACGAGTAGAGGAAGGAGACGAAGACTTACATGTCGACCACGGCCGTAGCTCCGAGGCGACGAGGCAGTGCTCGTGTAACCTCTGGAGGGGGCCAATGGTTGTAGGCGTACACCAGCACCGCACCAGAGCACCATGGAAGAGCTCGGAGGAGCCATGGCGCTGCACAACACGGCGGCGAGTACCGTCACCGTAACCCTAGCTCGGGAAATCGAGTTGCGCAAGCACTACAAAGGAGGCGAGAGGCAAATCGAGCAGGACAGAAGGAGAGAGGGGAGTGAGGGGAGTGTTTTACCCCACGTCACGGCGGCAGCGGTGGCCGGAGTTGGCCGGAGTAGGAGGAGAAGCGCGACGGCGGCGGGTCACTTAAGAATCACGAGAGGAGAGCACGGGAGAGAGAGAGGTTAGGGTTAGGTTTGACCGGTGCGGTCTGTGAACCAGACCGGACCAATTTGACTCGGTTCGACCGAGTTAGCCTATGTGCATTTTGGTAATTTCACTATTTAGTGAAAAGCACTAGTTAAAAACAATTATTTCTCACTAAAATAAAATCCTAAAAATATCCACACACATCAAAGGAATTTAATTCTGATTTTTATTGGGTTTTGAAAAACTTTTGAGTGATGAAAAAATTCAAAGTTTCTTAAGTGGATAATCTTTGAAATATTTTCCAAATTAATTTTCTAAAGGTAAATAAATTTGGGAAAATTATTAAACAAGTTCAAATGACATTTTGAACATCATTTACATTTCAAAATATGACTATCTTGTCACTCATCCTAGAAATTAAAATACACCAAGAAATCATCTCTAAATCGGGGGATTTTTTGGGAAAACCCTCGGAAGCATGACATTTATGCACAAAGGCATGAATTTGAATTTTTGAACATTGTCTCATATGAGCAATGATTTGGTTTTCAGAACACGAGGGTCCCAACTCGTCGGAAGCTTTAGACTGCACTACTTGTGAGTCTCAAGGCAAGTTTCATACTTGCATGTCCTGATTGTTTATTTTACTACAAGTATGTGCAAAGTAATATCATTGCATTTCAAAAAGAAAAATTATTTTCTAATGATGTGAAGTGCTATATATATTGTTTGGCGGGCGATGGAACCATGGATGGTACGGATATCATGGTGGAGGTTCCATCGTACAAAAAGTAATTACCTTGGAATTAATTACCCAAGTTCTAGTGATCCGAGCGCCGTGTTGAAGTATCGGCCAACAGATTCACTATGGATGGGCTAGTCAGAAGTATCTTCCCTCGTCCATTTATCCTCGACAGAATATCTTCGGGTTGTGTCCGTTGCGAGCGCGCCAGCAGCGTGGAAGCGCATAAATCTTCCCATCCGATGGGGTGACCGGGATATAGCTCGGGAGGGGTGATGAGTGGCTGTGTTTTTTACCGGCTCGATCATAAATGGGCGAATATTTGGGTGCGCGGAGGAGCTCCACATGAATAGGTGCCATGAGTCCTGGCTATAGCACAGATGGTGTGCAAAGACAACATTTAAGGGCCAAGCTGTTGTTGGGTAAAGCGGTACAACTCTGCTCCCAGACAACCCTTTAATTTCCGTTGGTCAACCTTTGTATTACTATTACCCTGTTATCCTGCATGGATGAACCTGCTCCCAAACATAGTTTGGTTACCCTGTTTATCTTTACATGCCTACTGCTTTATCGGTACATGTCTATTGTTGTATGAAGGGATTTGTCTAATGATTCTAACCTGTTATTTTGTTAGGTAATAGTATCAAGGTTTGATCAACTTCAAGGAGCAAGGAGAACCAAGTGATGGTTGCTCAACATGAACCTATGTTGCTTGGTTCTTTAATTGCATCCATATGTTGTATCTGTTGTCACTAATTCGTATTCATTTTGTTTTGCCAACAGAGATCCAACCTCTCAACATCAGGCATGGCAAAGACTGAGAACAAGCAGCTGGCTGGTATGCAACTTCAACCTTCAACGTCATTGTGTCTAATGTTGATAATCTTGTAGTTGAAGTTTACTGTTCCAGTCTGAATAATAGTGTACCTAAATTGTCTCCCGGGATTGAATGAAACTGAAAGCTGATAGTTTCTATGATTAAATCATTTACCTTAGTTGTTTGAGTTGTCTTGCTTCCCTATGCATTTCAACCATTCTTCTCATGGTTAAACTTTGTTCTTATACATGTAAAGAAGCACCCCGTACTGAATTAGAGAAGATCAGGGCTGCCACAATGAGGCGGGACGAGAAAATGTTAAGTTCCTATGGTCTTCCCTCCTTAGTGGCAATGCTTAGGAAGACACATGGTGGTCGAGGTGGTAGCACAGTTTCAAGTGCCGAGTCATCTGTCCTAACACAAGGCAAGAGCTCTGACTATATTCCCCGAGATGACCAAGTAATTGGGGAGGAGGATGAGGACCTGCGTAGTTTTGTGGAGGAAACTATGCAGAGTGATCAAGACTCTAAGTCAACAAATGAAGAAAGTATTGTGCGTAGGGACTATAGTCCTACTGCACATGCTGACAGTGTTCTTCAGTACTTTGATTCTGAAGGGTTTCTTGGTCCTGATGTTGAATTGAGTGATGCAGGCAAGTTTTCTTTTGTACAGTTTTCCACACTATCTACTGCATTTGTTATCTTTGTAGACTCTTTTAGATGTGTGCTGTTTTTTGAAATGATCTTTGTATGTATGCTATTCAGTTGCAACCAATACTGTTGTGAGTGTTGTCAAGCCTAAGCGGAAGTACTTTGATTCTGAAGGGTTTCTTGGTCCTGATGTTGAATTGAGTGATGCAGGCAAGTTTTCTTTTGTACAGTTGTCCACACTATTTAGTCCATTTGTTATCTTTGTAGACTCTTTTGGATGTGTGCTGTTTTTTGAAATGATCTTTGTATGTATGCTATTCAGATGTGGGTGTTGTCAAGCGTACACGGAAGGGCATATGGGTGGAGAAGGTAACCCGAGGGCTGGAAGTGATGAAAGAGGAGTTGGCTGCCATCAAGAAGAACTCAAAGGCACAAGTGGCTGCCATCAAGAATCTGCTAGATGAAGCTGAAGCCGCACAAACTCAACGTGACAAGGAATACGAGGTGCTGGGCCAGCGGACTGAAGAGAACAATGCTAAGGTAGCTCAGATGCTGGTGTTGTTTGGAGCTAACAAGAATTAGAGAAAGTTTAGCTTTGCTGCTGGTTGCAAGGCGTTTTGGTATGAAACTTGCTGGCAGGTTCGTGTCCTTTCCGGACTCTTTTTGGCGGTTGTGAATTTGGCGAATCTGTGAACATGTTGGTGAATCTGTGAACATGTTGGTGCATCTCTGAACATGTTGGTGAACCTGGCTGATTTATATTTAGCTGCTGAATTTCCTGATTTAAATGCTGTGCTATTGGGCTATCTGTTGTATTTTAAAAGGCCAAGGCCCAAAATAGCCTGGGAATACATGGGCTCTTAAAAGGCTACAGCCCAACCAAAATTAGATTCGTATATGGGTCGATTTACGAAAACAACGAATTAAAAAAGGCTGAGCCCAAAATATAACTGGGCCGTAAAAAGGCCAAGGCCAAAAACTGTAACGGACTCTAAAATGGCCAAGGCCCAAAACTATAATGGACCCTAAAAAGGCCAAGGCCGATAATATAACGGATCCCAAAAAGGCCACGGCCCAAAACTGTAGTGGACCCTAAATGGGCCAAGGCCCAAAACTGTAGTGGACCCTAAATGGTCCACGGCCCAAACAGTCACGGTCCATAAATGTGCCGAGACCCAAAACTGTAAAGGACCCAAAATGGGCCAAGGCCCAAAAAAGTGAAGCTAAAAAGGCCAAAGCCCAATAAGAAATTGGTCTCGTAACAGGCCAAGGCCCAACAAGCATAATGGGCTTGGCCCATATAACAGACTCAATGGACCGGGCTGAATTCATTTAATGACGTTTTCCATCGTCACAAATTTTGCCACGTCAGACTGGGTAGTGACGTTTCAAAACGTCACTAAACACAGTGACGGTTTCCAGATCGTCATAATAGCTATGACGTTTCAAAAAAAACGTCACTAACGATCCTTGTTGACGCCCAGCTTTCGACCATTTCAAAATCGTCACAACCAATGTTAGTGACGTTTTAGTGACGAATTTGGAGCGTCACAATGAGCATTTTTCTAGTAGTGCATGAAAAAAGAAACTGTGACTGTCACATCCTTGTTCCAGGAGGGAACCACAGACCGCAGCGGGAAAGGCATCCCAAGTGATGACTATGAACCCGTGGAGACTGGGAGCTTAGCTTTCTAAATTAAAATTGGACATTTCAAGACATGTTTTCCAAAACCTGCATATTCATCTTTGACTTTTTGGTCAAGATGGTAGATAGTGCATTCCACTTATCTAAGCATTAAGCTAAACTTGCTGAGTAACGCTGTTACTCATTTGTTTCCTCTTTTGATCCCTTGCTTAGACTGTGAGGGGGATTTGGAGGTGGGCTTCGGACTTTACCACACTAGCGAGGTGTACTATGAAGAGCCGGCCCTATCCGGAGCAGTGGAGGGCGTGGACTACCTGATCGCCTATGGAGCAAGTGACGACGAGGAGGAGGAGCCTCAGACTTAGAGCATAGTTAAGGAGCCGCGCCGAGCAATACTAGACTAGTACTACTTAGTGTTGAGCCCATGGTTCTTAGTTTGTTTTTATCTATAAGCCGAAGGTTGACACCTGTCACCTATCTAGTAGTTGAATTTCCACCTTTACAGGAGGAAGCCGTTGAATCTTTTATGCATTTCTGGCTTGTAATATTAAGCAGTGTGGAATAAAGTGGACCCGCAATGTTTCTGTTGTACTACTCTGTGTGATGTAATATTTACGAATCAGTCCTTCTGTGGGTGTTATGTCAAGACTTGTGCACTACAATATGAAGTGGTGTGCGGGGTCACTACAATATTTTGCCTCCGGTTCTCCTTGAGCTTGAACCTGGCGACGAGCACATTCTATCGCCTTCGTCGTCTGTGCTAGGCTCTCACTCACTGGTAAGGCCGGCAATTGGGTCGGGTTTGGTCGGGTCGACCTCTTCCAGACCCATGCCCGTTTAACAAATGGGCAAGCTTCTCTGCCCGCGACCCTACCCATGGGTCAGATTTCATGCCCATGCCCATGCCCGTCGGGTCACACGACCCATCGGGTCACCCGTCGGGTCTGCGACCAGCTTGCTAGCTAACAGCCAGCGCCTAGCTCTCGCCCTTTCCTCCCTTCTTTAATCTTCAGTTAAGATCGATACATCTTCATCCTGAAAATTATAAGCAATATATGAGATGATTTATAAAAGCACACCATGTATGAATTAATGAGTACAAGTTAGAATTACCATTGGTTCTTCTTCATCAGCAAGAACAGATTGAAACTCCGCAAAGAGTGTATTGGGGACGGCGGCGTCGTGGACGTTTGGGAGGCATCGAGTGGCGACGCAACGGAGCGACGGCTCAGTGGAGCAACGGCGCGACTGGTCAGCACCGTGAAAGGGAGGGGAGCGGAGAGCACCGTGAGGCGTGAGCACTAAGCACTGAGCAGAAAGAGAGAGAGTATGGGAGAGGGATTGCGGCGGGGATGGGGAGAGACTGGGGAGAGACACCGTCACACCTAGGGTTAGTGGCTTAATGCGGCGCGTGTTGGATTTGGACTGTTGGGCTAGGCTGGAAATTACATGGGCTCTGGTCATGTCTTACTATGAGACCCCACATGTCAGCTAATCGGGTTACCCATCGGGTCGCCCATGGGTACACATATCTGCCCATACCCTACCCATGACTAATCGGGTCGCCCACGGGCGAGACCCATGGGCGGACATAGCAACCCATACCCTGCCCATTAGGGTCGGGTGCCCGTGGGCGGATGTGCCCATGGGCGGAATTGCCGGCCTTACTCACTGGAGAGCGGCCAAACCTGGACGCCACGGCCCAGCGGCGCCTCCTCGCCCCTCTCCTCGCCGTCGAGAACGAATTTATTTTTGAAGGAAAAGCAGCGAAGCGGTGCGCCAAATTTCCCAGCCACGGATGGCATCCACGCGTCCCTTCGCACGGGCTCAGGGCACAGGCAAGCCGCTCCGTTTGCGTCGGGCGTCGCGTTCATAAGAGCATCTCCAACAGCCGATAGAAATTAGCGCGGCGCGGGATAAACCGCCAATTTACCGCGCGAGGGCACGGTTTGGTTGCTCCAACAAACGCGTGAAAACCCAGAGCGCGGTAAAAAATTTCACGTGCGCGCCATTTTGCGCCATCCGCCGCGCCACACATACCGCCCGCGCTAGCGCACGCGGCAAAACCCACCGCTTCCGCGCGAAAACAAACCGCCGGATTCTTCCGCGCGCGCCTCCTCCACTTCGTCTTCGCGCCCCGCCGCCAGCAACTTCGGCGACACGCCCCCTCGCCGCCGGCACGAAGATGCGGCCGCGCCCCGCCGGCAACGCCGAGATCTGCGCCGGCGACCTCGGCACCTTCACCGCGGTCGAGGCCGGGATACGACGCGGCGGCGTGGCGCCTCGGTCGCTGATACGTCTCAAACGTATCTATAATTTCTTATGTTCCATGCTTATATTATACCAATTGCTACATGTTTTATATACACTTTGTGTTGTTTTATGCATTTTTTGGGACTAACCTATTAACAAGATGCCATAGTGCTAGTTCCCTGTTTTCTGCTGTTTTTGGTTTCAGAAAACTACTTAAGGAAATATTCTCGGAATTGGACAATTTTTATGCTGAAGTCCCTATTTTTTCCGACACGTTCCAGAAGTCCGAAGAGGAAACGAAGGAGGGCACCGAGGCGCCGTCATGAGGTGGGGGCGCCGCTCCCCCCTGCCGCGCCAACACCGCGTGACGTGGCCTCGGGCCTCCACCGCCTTCGCCCTTTCGCGTACAAATACCCCCCGACAATACAAGACCTAATACCCGAACACTTTTCCACAAAACCTTACGGAGCCGCCGCCGTCGTCAACCCTAGTTCGGGAGGGTTCAGAAGCTCTTCCCGGAACCCTGCCGGAGAGGGGAATCATCACCGGAGGGCTCTACATCACCATGCCCGCCTCCGGACTGATGCGTGAGTAGTTCATCCTTGGACTACGGGTCCATAGCAGTAGCTAGATGGTTTTCTTCTCCTATTGTGCCATCATGTTTAGATCTTGTGAGCTGCCTATCATGATCAAGATCATCTTTATGTAATGCTACATGTTGTGTTTGCTGGGATCCGATGGATATTGAATACTATGTCATTTGCTTCATAATATATCATGTTGTGTGTTGTTTATGATCTTGCATGCTCTCCGTTGCTAGTAGATGCTCTGGCCAAGTAGATGCTTGTGACTCCAAGAGGGGATATTTATGCTCGATAGTAGGTTCATGTCTCTATTTAATCTGGGGTAGTGACAGCAAGCTCTAAGATTGTAGATGTACTGTTGCTACTAGGGATAAAACAGTAGTACTTTGTCTAATGATAATTGTATTACCTACATTACACACTTTGCCTAATGCAATAATCTGTTGCTTGCAACTTAATACTGAAAGGGGTGCGGACGCTAACCGGAAGGTGGATTATTTGTCATAGATGCGGTTGGAACGGTCTATGTATATTGTTGTAATGCACAAATGAATCTCACACTAGACATCATGTCATTAGTATATGCATCATTATGCAGCTCATTATTCTGTCAATTGCCCAGCTGTAATTTGTTTACCCGCATGTATGCTATTATTATTATTATGGAGAGACACCACTAGTGAACTGTGGACCCCGGTCCTTTTCTTTAAACTGATAATACAACCAACTGCAAACTGTTACTTTCATTCTCTGCAAACAAACATCATCTTCCACACATACGTTTAATCCTTGTTACAGCAAGCCGGTGAGATTGACAACCTCACTGTTGAGTTGGAGCAAAGTTTCTTGATTGTGTTGTGCAGATTCCACCTCCACGCGCAAGCACTTTTCTGGCGCCGGGGAGACCTTCGTTGTGTTCTTCATCTCCTATTGGTTCGATAACCTTGGTTTCATAACTGAGGGAAAACTTGCTACTACGCTCATCACACCTCCCTCTTGGGGTTTTCCAACTCCTCACATCAGTGAGCATCAAGGAAATTTTCTGGCGCCGTTGCCGGGGAGATCAAGACACATCTGCAAGGGGGGTCTCTCACTTCCCAATCTCTTTACTTTGTTTTTGTCTTGCTTAGTTAAATTTTATTTCCTGTTTTGTTTGCTATTAAATATCAAAAACACAAAAAATTAGTTACTTGCATTTTATTTACTTTGTTATTATCTTGTTTGCTTCTTATTATCAAAAACACAAAAAAATAGCTACTTGCATTAATATTTATATTTCGGTTTTAGCTTTATTTCTGCTAAAATGTTGCTCCCTAAGTACACCCTGGAAGACCTGCCAGTAGGAAGTGGTTCTATAATCGGAAAAGATAATATTAAAGAATTCTTTGACCATGTTAGTATGCATGATAATTTTGAGGATAGATTCATAGCAGAACTTGCTCCAAATTATGAAATTGTTGCAGCATCCTTGGTTCACATACTAGAGGCTAGGTTTCTTAACCTCCATCCCATAATTCAACAAATATTTCTTAATCTTCATAATGTTGAAATGCTGAAAAGAAAGACTTTATTCTAGAAACCCTGCTTAAAGAATTTGGTGATGTTCCTAAAGAAGCTAGGAAAGTTTTTGATCGCTTTAATATGCTAGGCTCATGTGTAGAGGTCATCAATACACTAGAAAAATTGGGGCAAACCGAAACTAAAAAGGGAGAAGTAATGAAAGTACCAATACCTATTAAACTTGTAGCTATGCATGAAGCTTTGGAAGAAAATTTTGATTGGATTGTCCCTGCGAATCACTTTGATGAATGTAGTAAACCTAAGAGTAATGAAAAAGGGATATCTGAAACTCATATAGATAAAATACAATGCATAGTTGAGAGGATTTCTTGCATTGATTTGGATGCTTCTTCTATTGTAAATACTTGAGTTTTGCTTTCTGTGCCTAGCTCAAAGGCGTTAAAGAAAAGCGCTTATGGGAGACAACCCACTTTTTTTATTTCTGTTATTTTATTTTCTTGAGTCAAGAAACATGCCTACCTCTGTAGCAATTCCTTTGTATCTTTATTTTATTGCATAGTTGTGCCAAGTTAAGTCTCTAGTAGAAAGTTGATGCTAGAATTGGATTTCTGCGCAGGAACCGTTTTTCTGCTGTTCACCGTTAAATTCATAACTCCTTACAGAAACATCGGAAAAATCTGATATTTGCTGAGCGTGATACTCAGATATGTACGCAACTTTCATTGGTTTTGAGTTTTCTGATTTGAGCAAGTTAAGTGCCTCGAAAAAATTCGTCTTTACGGACTGTTCTGTTTTTGACAGATTCTGCCATTTATTTTGCATTGGTTCTTTTGCTGTTTTTGAATGGATCTTTTTGTTCCATAAAATTCCAGTGGCTGTAGCTAATGTCCAGTACCATGATAATGATTGTCTCCATGCAGAATATGAGAATTTTTGATTATGCACTAACCCTCTAATGAAGTTCACTTTGAGTTTGGTGTGGAGTAAGTTTTCAAGGATCAAGAGAGAGTATGATATGATGTGATCAAGAAGATGAAATAGCCTAAGCTTGGGGATGCCCCCGTGGGTCACCCAAGCATATTTCAAGAAGACTCCAGCGTCAAAGCTTGGTGATGCCCAAGGCATCCCCTTCTTCATCAACAACTTATCAGGTTATCTCTAGTGAAACTATATTTTAATTCCGCCACATCTTATGTGCTTTACTTGGAGCGTCTGTTTGTTTTTTATTTTTGCTTTTGTTATTTTCATTCTCTGAATAAAATGGATCCTATCATTCTTGTGTGGGAGAGAGACACGCTCCGCTTTTTCATTTGAATACTCCTATTCTTCACTTGTACTTGTTGAGTATTCTTCTATAGCTACTGTAATAATTTCAGCTCTTATTTTTCATGCACCTCTTGTTCAGAGCTGTTAGTTTTCATATGTTATACTCTCTTGCTTCATTGTTAAATAGTTGGAGAGTTTATGTTTTAAATAAGTTGATTGGTGTTTGGTTAAGAACAGAAAATTTTAAATGTGGTAGATGGTATAACTAAATGATACATAATCTTGTAGATCATTAAATTGTGTCACTTGAATCATTGATGTTGTTGTGAGATATTAATATGCTTAATGGTAAACATGATGGTTTAGTAAAGTGGAATGATTAATGGTTGGTCTAGAAAACTTGAAGCTGTGCCACACTTAAATATCCAGTTGATAGCATAATGATATATGACTTCTAATGTTAAAAATGTTAAAAACAACCGTAATGACTTTGTGTTAAGCGCTACGGTCGGGGTCCCAACAGTGACTTGTTCATTTGCCACAGTCCCTCATGGAGTGATTTTCATTATGCCTTGTAAGATCATATTTCTAGTTGAAATCTTTTTGCTTGTGAGTTCTAAAACTGCGGTTTTCATGGCACTTCCACCACCATATTTGCTAGCCTATTCGGTACTTTGCATTGCCCTTTCTCACATTGAGAGTTGGTGCATACTTCGCGGGTACATCCAAAACTCGTGGGAGATATTCATCATGTTCTCCTACACATAAGCTAAATATCTTCCTCAAAACATCCACCATACCTACCTACTACAGCATTTACATAGCTGTTCCGAGATATATTTTCATGCAACTTTCATCTTACATTACATGACTTGTTGTCATTTATCATTTATATATTGCTTTGCATGATTCTATATAACTGATGTGTGGTTTTACCCATGTTACGCTAGATCATTGCATATCCTGCTACACTGGCAGAGGCACCGTTTCATACACCATGTTTTATCTCTTATGAGATCCTTGTATCAAAAGTGTGTTGTCATGATAGAATGTTTGACCCTAAAATTGAAAAGAGCCATGGAGGCCATCGAAAAGAGAAACAGAAAAATACAAAAAAATAAAATAATAAAAAATACAAAAAAATAGAAAAAAAGAAAAAAGAAAGAAAGAAAGAATAAAAAGGGGGCAACATTACTACTCTTTATCCACACTTGTGCTCATGTTATAGCACCTGTAATATTCATAGTCATCATTTGTGTTCATGTCTAGCACCTTTACTCCATATGTGAGAGTTTTCATGTTCTACTTGTATAACTATGTGGGGAACTTTACATTATAGAACTTGGCTTGTATATTCCAATGATGAGCCTCCTCAAAAGTGCTCTAGGTCTTCATGAGCAAGCAAGTTAGATGCACCCCCACTAGTTCCATTGGAGAGCTTTCATACACTTATAGCTCTATGTGCATCCGTTGTGTGGCAATCACTACTCCTTTCATAGTTTCGATTATAAGACTTCATCTTGTCTAATGACCACTTTCAGCTGTGTGAGACTTTCTTCCGCTGGCCTTCCAAACCCCCATTATTATTCTCTTAGCCACAACATCCTGGTGCTAGGTACCAACGCTGAACACTTGCTTGTCTTTGAGTGAACAAATAGAGAGATGATTTTCTACGTGCATATTGTTATTGCTTGACTTGATCCTTTCACAAAGTTGTCATGAGTGTTTGATTCATTAGATGATTATATTGTTATTCTTGAAGCTTAATTCATCTTTAAATATCTACTTTGCACGGTTGATTGTTCTCTAGTACTAATTCATCGAAAGTTTTGCTTTGTTCTTCTTACTTGTTTATTCATTACTCATTTGATATCAATATAAACTACAGATTTTATTCATTTGATCTCAGTTTACATGCATTACATTATTATATGATCAAGATTGTGTGAAAAGATGTCACTTTAGAAATTATTCTTGTTATCGTTTTACCTACTCGAGGACGAGTAGAACTAAGCTTGGGGATGCTTGATACGTCTCAAACGTATCTATAATTTCTTATGTTTCATGCTTATATTATACCAATTGCTACATGTTTTATATACACTTTGTGTTGTTTTATGCATTTTTTGGGACTAACCTATTAACAAGATGCCATAGTGCTAGTTTCCTGTTTTCTGCTGTTTTTTGTTTCAGAAAACTACTTAAGGAAATATTCTCGGAATTGGACAATTTTTATGCCGAAGTCCCTATTTTTCCCGACACGTTCCAGAAGTCCGAAGAGGAAACGAAGTAGGGCACCGAGGCGCCGTCATGAGGTGGGGGCGCGGCTCCCCCCCCCCTGCCGCGCCAACACCGCGTGACGTGGCCTCGGGCCTCCACCGCCTTCGCCCTTTCGCCTACAAATACCCCCAGACAATACAAGACCTAATACCCGAACACTTTTCCACAAAACCTTACGGAGCCGCCGCCGTCGTCAACCCTAGTTCGGGAGGGTTCAGAAGCTCTTCACGGCACCCTGTCGGAGAGGGGAATCATCACCGGAGGGCTCTACATCACCATGCCCGCCTCCGGACTGATGCGTGAGTAGTTCATCCTTGGACTACGGGTACATAGCAGTAGCTAGATGGTTGTCTTCTCCTATTGTGCCATCATGTTTAGATCTTGTGAGCTGCCTATCATGATCAAGATCATCTTTATATAATGCTACATGTTGTGTTTGCTGGGATCCGATGGATATTGAATACTATGTCATTTGCTTCATAATATATCATGTTGTGTGTTGTTTATGATCTTGCATGCTCTCCGTTGCTAGTAGATGCTCTGGCCAAGTAGATGCTTGTGACTCCAAGAGGGGATATTTATGCTCGATAGTAGGTTCATGTCTCTATTTAATCTGGGGTAGTGACAGCAAGCTCTAAGATTGTAGATGTACTGTTGCTACTAGGGATAAAACAGTAGTACTTTGTCTAATGATAATTGTATTACCTACATTACACACTTTGCCTAATGCAATAATCTGTTGCTTGCAACTTAATACTGAAAGGGGTGCGGACGCTAACCGGAAGGTGGATTATTTGTCATAGATGCGGTTGGAACGGTCTATGTATATTGTTGTAATGCACAAATGAATCTCACACTAGACATCATGTCATTAGTATATGCATCATTATGCAGCTCATTATTCTGTCAATTGCCCAGCTGTAATTTGTTTACCCGCATGTATGCTATTATTATTATTATGGAGAGACACCACTAGTGAACTGTGGACCCCGGTCCTTTTCTTTAAACTGATAATACAACCAACTGCAAACTGTTACTTTCATTCTCTGCAAACAAACATCATCTTCCACACATACGTTTAATCCTTTGTTACAGCAAGCCGGTGAGATTGACAACCTCACTGTTGAGTTGGAGCAAAGTTTCTTGATTGTGTTGTGCAGATTCCAGGTCCACGCGCAAGCACTTTTCTGGCGCCGGGGAGACCTTTGTTGTGTTATTCATCTCCTACTGGTTCGATAACCTTGGTTTCATAACTAAGCGAAAACTTGCTACTACGCTCATCACACATTACTCTTGTGGTTTTCCAACTCCTCACATCAGTGAGCATCAGTCGCCCGCGCCGGTCGATGAACCTCGACGACGCCCGCACCGCCCAGCAGGCGCAAGACCTGGCGCCGCCGCCGACCGTCATCAACGACGTAGAGCACCGCCGATTCATCAACGAGGTAGAGCGCATCATCGACGAGGAAGGGCGCCGCCTCGACGAGGAAGAGCGCCTCATCACCAAGGAACCGCGCCTCATCGACGAGGAAGGGCGCCGCCTCAACAAGGAAGAGCGTCGTCTAGCAATGTAGCCTTCTAAAAATATCGTTCGAACTATTGTATCAATATATGAAATTACCTCAGGATAGCAATGTAGCATTGTTAATCTTTCGAACTATCGTATCAATCTATGAAATATCCTATGTAGCATATTTTGTGTCAGTTTTCTTTGATTTTTCGACGCCTATTTGATGTTCAAATCTAGCGCTGCGCGTGCGTTTGCTGTTTGTGGCGATAGCGCGCTATAAAATACAGCGCCCGGTGGAGCGCTGTTTTAGAGCGCGGCAAAATAGCGTGTCCGATAAAGACAATTTTTTTACCGCACGCTCTAAACTAAAAACTGCGCCGTAAACTGGAAAACGCCGCGCATCTCCAAGTTGGAGATGGTCTAACAAAACACGTCGATAGTTTTCTGGTTGGATCTCGCCCGCCACGCAGAAACTAACCCAGTCCTTACCGGGCGCGATCGAGCCGCACCGGAAAACCTCCACCTATATATTGTGGAGACCCGGCTCTCACTCACCGTATAAATCCACCTCTCTCCTCGCGACCACCCCGACGAAGCAAACCCTAACCCGCACCCTGATCCGCCGCCGCCATCACCACCCAAGCCTCTACCACCTCCCTCCCCATTCGCTTCCCTCCCACCGCCTCCTCCTCCGCATAAAGCCTGCCCCGTTCGAAAATCTTGCCTCCAGATCCACACCGGGAAGAATCGTGCGGCGTCTCTTGGACCGCCAGATCGGATGGCTGCCGCGGCGGTGGACCCGATGGTGCTTGGGCTCGGGACAAGCGGAGGAGGCCCGAGTAGCAGCCTAGTGGTGGGAGGTGGTGTTGGGATATCAGGAGGGGATGCTGTGATGGAAGGGGCGCAGCCGGTGGATCTTATCAGGCACCCCTCCGGCATCGTCCCCGTCCTCCAGTGAGTCCCCGCCGCCAAATACCCGCACCCGAGATGCTGAGGACGTGTGTTTAAGCTGGGAATGAAACCTAAATGCCACCTCTAATTTGAAAGGAGTTTGTAGATCTTGACCGTACGGGGATGGGGAATCGCGCCTTGTGTATATTCTATAATCTAGAGGCAGGCTTATTGTCTGTTCTTGGTTTTGGGGTATTACGGTTTGCGCGATTTAGCCAGGGCTAGATGTCTTGTTTTCTTCTTTTCCGCAGCATCTGGGCACTTCTTTTATATCTTCTCTCGGAAGTTCTTGGGGGCAAATGTGACATGCTATTTGTAGTTGAGGAATGTTATGTACAATGGTAATTTTCTTGAAGAAAATACTAAGGATCCTAACAGGGTAGGAATTTTACAAAACATTGTGTTGTATTGTACCAAAGGAACAGTGCACGAGCAATTGGCTTGTTGCAACAGTTTATATATGTGTGTTATTGCAACATCCTGTATCTTTTATAATTATTACAGAGAATAGAACTGCAACTAAGGTTACGTGTTATTGCAATACCATTGTATCAATGAGATTCCTACCCCAGTTCAAAATGTTGAGTTCTAATCAATTTGGCTTGATGATTCAGGAACATTGTGTCGACAGTTAATCTGGACTGCAAGTTGGATCTGAAACAAATCGCCTTACAGGCTCGGAATGCAGAGTATAACCCAAAGGTGTCATTTCAGCTGCTGATGCTCCCCCCGTGCATTCTGTGTTACACATGCATTAAATTTATGAACTGTGTTAACTCTATCATCAATCTTATTTGACAGCGTTTTGCTGCGGTTATCATGAGGATTAGGGACCCAAAGACAACGGCACTGATATTTGCTTCAGGAAAGATGGTGTGCACTGGAGCAAAGAGCGAAGAACATTCGAAGCTTGCTGCCAGGAAGGTAAGAACCAATAATCATATGATTTCATCGGTCCTGTAAATTATGGGTGTTCATCATGCAGGCAGAAAATGTTGGCTGATCCTATTTTCAGATTTTACTGAATTGCATATAACATCTTTTATCTGATTATTTGCTAGCGCAGTACGCACGAATTGTCCAAAAGCTTGGCTTCCCAGCTACATTCAAGGTAGTGCTTCTTATACCGCTTGCATTAGGTCAGCATGTTGTTACTGTTTTTTTCTAATATATCTTGACACAATTGCGTGTGGTGATCATTAGGATTTCAAGATCCAGAACATTGTTGCCTCATGTGATGTCAAATTCCCTATCCGTCTTGAGGGCCTCGCTTATTCCCATGGTGCCTTCTCCAGTGTAAGTTAATTATTCAACTTAAATTCAAATTGCCTCCAGTGTGCTTTGTAAGCAGTTATCTTTTTCTTATGCATACAGTAATCTTGAATTCTTTGTACAGATATATATAGATTTACCATACATAGCTCAGTGGACAGCTTTATTTGCCAAGCATGTTTTGCTCTCATTTTGCCCCAATCTTTGTGGAATTTGCTCTCAAATTGCCAATGTACATGCCAATTTTGCTAACCTGGTGCTTGCTTGGTATCAACAGTATGAGCCGGAGCTCTTTCCTGGGCTGATTTACCGTATGAAGCAGCCAAAGATTGTCCTCCTCGTATTTGTCTCTGGCAAGATTGTTCTCACTGGAGCCAAGGTGCGTGACGAGATATATTCTGCCTTTGAGAACATATACCCGGTGCTAACTGAGTACAGGAAATCTCAGCAATGGTAAGTCTGCCGTATTCCTTCTTTCACATTGTAGTAGTATGTAAATCATTTTTTCTGATATGATATTAACTAATGTTTCTTTTGGTCTAAACAGAAGGGTGGATCCTGAGTCGGCCAAAGCGAGAGATCCCTGCTGCTTCTGTATATAGAACAACTGAAAAGATCTGACTGCCAAATTTTCAGATGTGCATCCACGTCTCTTTTTCCCTTGGTTCTACTGAATGACTAGGTTTAGAGTGCAAGTATTCTGACGAAAAAACGATGTTAACTATCTGGGCCAAGGATACTTTGATAACTGAGTGCTGACATGCAACTATCGGCATGGTCATCTGTAGATACTTCACTAATTCTGGTGTACTGTTCGGTCATAAGATTGTGAGGACTAAAAACGATGAAAAAATGTTTTGCAGTAAACTTAATTCTTTGTGTGCTTTACTTCGTGATGTTCAGAAAGGTTTATTCTGATGGAGCAGAATTTGTGTAATATATATCAGGGAAAAAGAAAATAGAACTCTTGAAACTTTATTCTGGTAATAGTGAGCACGACTCATCTGATATTGCGGTAAACATAAATATAATAATGGATTTAAACTTTCAACATAAACTGAAGGGGTAAATTTAACCTCAGTATGTGGCATGCACACCAGCTGTGGCGACTGTGTTTAGCACTTGCAATTTCGTTCTGGCATAGGCGCATAGCACGACCGTTTTGCCGCCCTGGGTAACACTTCTACTTACCTGATACTCTTACCAAGTATGTGGAATAATGCTTCGTGCATATTTATCAGGGATACTTTATCCTTCCTGAGATGCGCACTCAGGTGTAGACTAGGTAGTAGCATTCCAGCATTTCCCGTCTCCATGATCGCCATTGACTCTTCAGAAGTGTATCAACCTGCCCTCAGACTGAATCTGATTCGACATCACCTTTTTAATGATCCGAACACACAAAAGTAGCCAGGGCGAAACCATTTCATTAACCAGTACATACACCGGATCAACATCGTTCGATCGATTCTTCGCGGAATCCAGAAATGCACTGCTGTCTGCTCATCTCGACGTCGACACAAATCCTGGTTAATGGGGAGCTCACAGAGCGCCTGATCCACCGCCAGGGCGACCCCCTGTCGCCGGTCCTTTTCAATCTTGCAACGGACGTCCTGGCACGAACAGACTGCTAAGGTTCAAAAACATAATCGCAATGTACGCCGATGACATCGTCGTATTTGCTGAACCAGACGAGGGAGATGCGCCACATCAAGCAAATCCTTTCAGTACTTAGGCGAGGCATCCGGCCTGCTCACAAACTACTCCAAGAGCGCCCTTATCCCGATCCAATGCGCCAACCTTGACATTGCTGCACTCGCGACCTGCCTCCAATGTCCACTGCAACAATTTCCCTACCAATATCTCGGCCTGCCTCTGTCCATCCGAAGACTACGCAAAGGTGATCTCCAACCATCAATCGACAAGCTGTCAGGCAAAGTTAAGGGCTGGAACAAGGGCAATTTCTCAATCGACGCGAGGCCGCTTCTTGTCAAACAGGTCCTCTCCGCCATGAACATCTACCAGCTGGTTGTGATCGATTCCCCCCAAATGGATGATCAAGGCAGTGGACGAGCTTGCCACGGGTGAGCTTGTCCTGTATATATGTCACCTTTTCCCAACAAAATAATGTGGTTCAAGCAGAATGCATGGGAGTATAGCTATGAGCTATATACACCAGGAGTCCTACAACTTGCTTCACACGTGCAAACTAGTCCTACAACTTGTAAAACGTGAAACAGCGATACACAAACTTGTGTTGAGGGAGCAAATTGGTCCAAAACTGTTCTGTAGACGACACGTGGCGTCGGAACTTTTGCAAAAAGACCCATATAATATTTTCTCTATCACCTGTGGCCTTGTTGTGGGTCCTACATGTAAGTGCCGCACGAAATAATAAAATTCAAGATTTGAATAGAGGTGGATTCGAACTAGGAACCTGGACGCGCATGCGTGGCGCACGAAGCCACCGGACCATGCAATCATATGTGAACATTGGGCGTACTAACACTTATTATACTATCTCCGGTGCGCGTACAACCTACATAATATACAATGCTATTTCACATACATATACAATATAATATTACATCATGTATAGTATTTTATACGTACATTCCATCACATATACGATATAGTGCTTTTAGATTTTATACGCATGTGTCGTGATGTATAATATTTTAGATGTACTGCACTTTATTATTGAACGGACAGATGTCGCCTAGAGGGGGGGGGGGGGGGGGGGTGGGGTGGGGTGAATAGGCGATTTAAAACTTTTTCCAGGGAGCCGGAATTTCCGAGCCAAGATGGACCGAAAATTCCGGTATGCTTGATAAAGGCGGAATAAAACTAGTGTTTTACTTTAGCAAGCATACAACCTAAATATACTAGGTTCACCTATGTGCACCAACAACTTATGCTAAGCAATATAAGTAACAAGGTGATAGCAAGATATATATATGACTTCAAGCACGAAGGCTATCACAATGTAAAGTGCATAAGTAAAGAGCTCGGGTATAGAAATAACCGAGGCACGCGGAGACGAGGATGTATTCCCGAGTTCCACCCAAAGGGTGTACGTCTCGTTTGGAGAGGTGTGCGCAACCACAACAGGTTAGCCGCAACGCCACCAAGGCTTCTTCTCCTGATGAACTCAACCACAAAAGGTTGCGAGTTCACCTTCCACTATTGATCCCCTTTTGGGCGGAGATCGAATCCCTTACAACAATCTTGAGGCACACACCCACAACTTAATTGGGGGCTCCCAAGTCTTGAGGCACACACCCACAACTTAATTGGGGGCTCTCAAGTGACCACAAAAGGTCTTGACCACAAAAGGTCTTGGCCACAAAAGGCCGGCCACAAAAGGCGTCTAGGGTCCAAAGACCCAAGAGTAACAAGCTCACAAGTATCACCACCACGAATCCTCGTGGAGGGCTCAAACCGATCCAAATGCAATGGCAAGAGCACACGAAGTGCTCAAGTCCTTCACTCTCAAATTCCAACAAAGCAACAAATGCTTATGGGGGAATAAGAGAGGAAGAACAAAGAAAACCGCAAAGGAGTCAAATCCCTCACTCCCAAATCCCACCAAAAGCAACTAATGCTTATGGGGGGAGAAGGGAGGAAGAACAAAGAGAAGAACCACAAAGGAACTCCAAGATCTAGATCCACTAGGTTCCCCTCACTTAGAGGAGAGAAGGATTGGTAGGATTGTAGATCTAGATCTCCTCTCAACTTTCCCTAAAGAATATGCAAGAATCTATGGAGGGATTGAGAGGGAAGTGAGCTTTCCAAGTTCAACAATGGAGTAGGAGAGAGAGGGAAAACGTGCTGCCTTGGATGGGGCAAGGAAGAAGAAGGGGAGGGGTATTTATACCCCTCCAGGAAAAATAGCCGTTGGCTGAGTCGACACTCGGAAATTCCGGTTTAAGTGAGACTCGGAAATTCCGGTCACCCGGAATATCCGGTCAAAAGAAAATCTCCGAGCTGAATTTCCGGTAGGAGTCAGTGCCGAAAACAATTCTTTCCTTAGCCGTTTTCGCGAGGCTCTTTGAGGGCAACTCGGAAATTCCGGGTCATCAAAATATCCGACCACAATTTCCGGTTGAGTCCAGCACCTCTTTTCCTTCTTTCCTTAGCCGTTTTCTTGGACGAGCTGGGCAACCGGATATTCCGGTAGAGCGAAATATCCGGCCCCAATAATCCGGTTCAGCAGAACACCGAAACGAAAACAGCTATAACTTTTGCAAATGAACTCCGAATGAGGTGAGACCAATTTTGTTGAAAATATTGCATCCCATAAATAGAGTAAAATCACCACACATGGCAAGGTGTGGGACTTTCCTCACGGTTGAACCGGCAATATTTCCGCCACCGAAAACCAACAAGTTTTCCAAAGTAAAACCGTTTTCGATGAACAAGAGCTTGACATGGAGATGAGCCAAGCTCTAGTTCCTCACCACCATAAAAGCCAAATAAGAACCAAGAAATATGATATGCCAAGTATGCAAAGGTTTGAGCTCTCCACAACGATGCGATCAAGTTACTCACTTGAGAGCCCCTCTTGATAGTACGCCTATCTATCCTATAGCCCTATCAAGATCATACCTTTGCCTTGAGCATTCCACTTGAGTTAGATGATGACTATCTTGATCTCTTCAAGTGGATCACCTTTCTTGATTGCGCGAGCACGCACAAGCTTGATGAAGACTTCTCCAAATACTCCCCCATACTCCATTATGGGAAAGTTTCGCTTAGCTTCGTCTTCATGCCTCCATTGCAAGCTCCAAGCATAGGATATCTTCAGGAGTCTTCTCTTGGTCTTGCATATCTTATCCTTGATGACGATCACCACATGACGTCATCCTCCACGAGCTATATAAATCTTCATTTGATGCAAGCCCATGGGAAGATACCTAACCCCACATAAAGATACCACACACACATATCATGGGTTAGTTCACAAAGCTATATGGACAAGTGATTACCATCCCAATAGATACATGATCCCACTTGGGACATCTTGTAGCTTTGTGTGTTGATCAACAACTTGATCAACCTTTTATCTTCCAATCTTTCTTTGCTAATATGATGTCTTGACTCCTTCAAGACATACTTGCAATATGCTCAACCCAACACATGACCATCCATCATATACATCCTTGAATGGGACATTGGTCATCAAATAAGCTTCTAGAGTCCAACCCATGAACTCCACCATTCCCATGGACACGATCTATAAAGATATCTCAATGCAAACATTAGTCCATAGAGGTTGTCATCAATTATCAAAACCACACATTAGGGAAAATGCTCTTTCAATTATACTATGTGCTATGACGTATAATATTCTGTATATAGTCAACAAAGATTTTTACATTGTATACATACTTTGCATGTACGTCATACATTAAATTTTATACATAGCATACATGGATGTTGTACATAGTATATATACTATGCATAAAATACTATGGTATAATTATGCACAGACCGAAAAGGCAAAAGGGAGCCCGGGTTACATGTACACTCTTATTTAAAAAAAAATTAAACAACATTTCAAAGGTTCAAATAATTTTGAAAACAATTCTACCTATTGATAATGATTTTTTTATTCAACATGTAAATTTTCAATTCAAATAAACACTATATGATATGTCAGTGATGAATGAAATAATTAAAATACAGTGTTTATTATTACGTATAAAATACTATGTGTCATGTGATATTATATTGTATATGTATGTAAAATAGCATCGTATACTATGTAGGTTGTACGCGTACAGGACTTAGTATAATAAGTGTTAGTACGCATATTGGTCACATATGGTGGCATGGTCTGGTGGCTTCGTGCGCCTAGCATGCGCGCCAGGTTCTTGAGTTCGAATCCGCCTCTCTACAAATCTACATAATTATTTCGTGCAGCACTGACATGTAGGGCCCACTCCAAGGTCACAGGTGATAGAGAAAATATTATATGGGTCTTTTTGCAAAAGTTCTGATGCCACGTGTCGTCTACAGAACAGTTTTGGACCAATTTGCTCCCCCAACACAAGTTTATGTACCGTTGTTTCACGCTTTACAAGTTGTAGGACTAGTTTGCACATGTGAAGCAAGTTGTAGGACTCTTGGTGTATATAGCTCTATAGCTATCTCATTCCTTCAATCCCGGAACGTCCATAAATTTACAGTTCTGTCAGACAATTGAGGTCGTCCCAATTCATCACAACGGTAAAAACTCAGCGCAATCGTTGTTAATTAGCACGTTGCATTTTCCTAATTACTACGCGACCCTGGAGATTAGACTTAAGCCAATGGCGTCCCAATTACAGGAAGGGCAAGCCTTCTTCTCTAGAAACCCCCCCGCCCCAATCCATCCCTCCGCTATATACGCGCGGACGCTAGTCTCCATATCTCTCTCCCTCCCCCATGCCCTTCCTTTCCTCTCTAATTTGAGAAATGCCAAGAACCACGGACCGCGGCGCAATGCTGGGGTGTTTCCCCACCGGCGGCCGGCGGCCCAAGTCGCCGCCGTCGACGGTGTACGAGGACGGCTCGTCATCAACCTCGATGGGCACGGTCTCGCCGGCGTCCTCCGCGTCTACCTCGTCCCCGGCGTTCCTCGACGAGGTCGAGTCGCTCTACCCCGACGACAAGGAGGCTGAGGCCGACGTTGGCGGCCTGTCCACTGCCATCGCGTCCCGCCGGCTATTCCTCGCACCCCCCGGCCGATCCAATTCCATCGTCGACTCCTCCGAGCATGTCGCGGCCGCCTCGGTAAGCATCCGCGTCAGCGCTGACAACGGCAACGACGAAGAGGAGGACGCGGTAAGGAGTGTCATTGTGTCGACCGACGCTCCTCGGGCGGAATTCCTCAAGTCCATGCTGGAGATGGCGGCCGCGATGGACCTGGACCCGCGCCGCGGCGGCGACCGCGCGCGCCTGCACGACCTTCTCCTATGGTACATCGCGATCAACGACAGACACACGCTCAGGGACATTCTCGGCGCCTTCACCGAGCTTCTCTGCGTCCTTAACGGCAGCACCACCGGGGATAGTGATGGTACGGCGATAACGCTACCGGCGACTTCTGAAACGGCGGCGGCGGCGGCGGGAAGAGCAGCGACGCATAGGTAGGATCAAAGTGGACAGATCTGCGGTCGCACGACGGCCACCGGCCACGCACCCCAGGATTCTTGCCGCGCGTATTGTCATGTTCTTGGGTGAGAGCGTCGTTTTAGCCGTGAAAACGGGGGTGAGAAGATCGTCTAGAAGGATTAGAAAGGTTCCTCAGGGTCGTTAAGTGAACAACAAACAGTTTTTTTCTCCGTTTTCCCTTTGTTCCCGATCTCCTGTGTTTTGTATCTCGTCCTTTTGGTATGCCTTAGCTTAATGGTAGCATATCGATATCTAGGTCATGAGCATTGTAAGATACTCGTCGGACTCGCGGTAATGTTGTAACTGGAAGGGCGTGATTAGGTCTCAGGCGACTGAGAATTAACCAAATCTCAGTCGCATGACGTCAGTCTGTTGATTACGCCGATTTTCTGTAACTCGTGATCAATCGACCATACTAAGCTGTACGTGTTGTTTATTTTTAACGTGAACGACCAACGAGGCCCTTCATGTCTTGTTCGCTGGCTGGGCCTCTCATGGGCCGTTCTCATGTATTGTGCTACTCCCTCCGATCCATAAAAAGTGTCGATCATCTAGTACAAAATTTGTACTAGCTTAGTACAAAATGGGCGACACTTTTTGTGGATCGGAGGGAGTAGCACGCATATATTCTCTATGTTCTATGTTCTAAATTAGATGTCTTCCATTTATCTACATGCGGCTGTATCTAGACATATTACAAGTATAGATACATTCGCATGTGGACAAATCGAAGACGACTAATTTGGAACGGAGGGAGTCGGATATAGCATTGATTTTTTTCCTCACTTTTCTTTCTTATAAAGATCGACCGATGAAAGATACTAAGGGAGTGACAGGCATAAGTTTAAGTTTTCTTTAAAAAAATATATCAAATATCAGTTGATAAAAAAATAAAAAATCACAGTTGCAACCTAATTCTATCTAGAAAAAAATCAAATGCAACGCACTTGCAATTGATTTTTTTAGTTACAACCCACTTGCAACTAAAAAAACTCAATTGCAGACTGATTGCAAATAAAAATATCAATTGTAACCCCACTTGTAAATAGAAAAAAAATCCTCGCTTACAATTCACTTGCAACTGAAAAAACATTAGTTGCAACACGGGTGCAACTGGAAATAGAAATTCAGTTGCAGACCGGCTGCAACCGGGAAAACCAAGTGTAACCTCACATGCAAGTAAAAAAAAGATAAGTTACAAATCACGTGCAACTGAAAAAACATCAATTGCAACTGAAAAAAACTCAGTTGCAACCCGGCTACAACTGGGAAAAAAATCAAGTGTAATTCCACTTGCAACTAGAAAAAAAAAGCTCACTTACAAGTCAATTGAAAGTTGCAACTGAAAAAAACACCAGTTGCAATCCACATGCAACTGAAAAAAACTCATTCCCCGGTTACAACTGGAAAAAAACCTGAAATTTCGCTTGCTACTGGAAAAAACCAAGTCGCAACCCACTTGTAACTACAAAAATCTCAGTTGGCAACCGACTTGCAGCTCCTATTCTATCACAAATCACAACGCGGTCCAATGGTTCAACAGACGACCTAGTTGTAACTGAAAATCGTGTTTCCGTCGAGAACTAGCAATAAAAATATTTTTTTAATTATAACGAAGTAATCATTTTAACACGATATCAACAAGGAGTTGAGTAAACAAATAAATCATTTATAACTTTAAAAAATATGAATAGAATAAAAAGTGAATTGACAAAAGCTTAGTTACAAACGACTTACAACTGGACAAAAAACTTAGTTACAACGCACTTGTAACTGGACAAAAAAAGTCAGTTACAACGCACTTGCAGCTGTTAAAAAAAAAGTCATTTGCAACCCATTTATAACTGGATAAAAAGTCAGTTGCAACCGGCTTGGAACTGAATAATCTCAATTGCAACACATTATAACTCGATAAAACTCAGTTCCAACCAACTTGCCATCCATTGCAACTGCACACAAAAATTCCAGTTGCAATCCAACTGGATAAAAAAATCTATTGTGGCCGACTTACAACTAAAAGAACTCAAACGCAACCTCCACCTATAGCATCTCTTGTAATCTTTATTACTTTTGAACATTTTTATCCCGTTGTTGCTGATCAATAGAGATTGGGCTTTTTAGAGAGAGAAAAAAAGTTGTCCTCACCGAGAGGAATGGGAAGCAACGCTTGACCAGGTTGGAAGAAAACAACGGACAAAACAATTTAAAAAGAAAAAGAAAAAGAGAAAACGCCCATTAGCCAACACCTGAACGCGTAGCAAACAAAAACAAAAGCCCATAAACTCGTAACCTACTCGGGCCTCCAGTACGATCACGTACATGCACTCAGCCGAGTTCAAGCGCACGAGCGCGCCAGACACTCGCAGGAAAAAAAGGCAGGAACACGAATCTTCGAACAACGGATCTGTTGGCTGTGGACAGAACTAGCAAATCCGAAAGAATAAACTGTTGGCGTGGTCGGAGAACTCGTGGATGCAGCTGGGAACAAGAGATCTCATTTTTTCAAAAAATAAAATAAAATGAAAATTGTATCAAGGTCTGAAAAAATCTTCCAAAACGTGTACATATTTACAAAGTACTAGCGTTCAAAATATCGGCCAATAAAGCCATTTATTTACCGATTTGTCGATTTAATAAGCTATATATCGGCATATATATTGGCCGGTATATCGATTTTCCGACTCTGAAACATAGGATTAGTGAAACCCATCTTAGTATTATTGAATATAATATATTAATATCTTGTTTAAAATTTATGGTGCTCAAATCTGTGCTTTAGAAAAAATGTGACCGACAAATAGTTGACCGATAAAATTGATTTCTCGGCCGATATGTTGATTTATCTTTTCTCTTCGACGATAAGTTAACGATAAATAATTTTGGGCCATAATTTTTGCTTAAAAGTACCTTCTATATGGGGCTCCTAAAAATTTGAAATTCACTAAAAAATATGAGTTTTTTTACTCCTTTACCGCTACAATTTTTGTTATCTCCATGTACCCCAAAATAAGTGTCTCTTTTACCTAATCTTTGTAAAAAATATACATATCATTTATTGATAGCGGTGTGATCATCACCCATTGGGAATGCAGGAGGAGGGTGACTTTGTGTAGATGGAACCTTTTCCCCTCATTTATGGAATCAAGGTTTACTGAACTAACTAATAGGAATTGAAAGACTTCAACACTGTGCCAATCCACATTCACGCTAGTGGATTGCCATGGACCTACACAGAACATAGACACTCAACTTTGCCGCCAACGTTTAAGGAAGGTTGTCAATGTTCTTGTCTTGTTGATAACAAAGAGATTAAATAAATGATGTGGGAAAAGTGATTAAATTGAAAATGAACCGCGAACAAATGATGATTGAAAATAAAGAAAATGAGTTGTCAATCACATAAAAGAATGGACCGGGGGCCATTTCACTAGTGGTGTCTCTCCATAAAACAATAAACATGTTGGATAAACAAATTACAGATGGGCAATTGAAAGATTGTGAAAGGCATGATAATGACAAGATAAAGTTCATTGTAATATTTATTTAGGCATAACGTCAAACATATGTAAACCGTTATCCAACTGCATGTATGACTAATAATCCACCTCGGTTCCGCTTCTATGCTAGACAACCTTGGTATTAGGTTAAAATCAACAGATAATTACATTAAGCTTCATACATAATATATGGAATGGTTACAAACATAAATAAATAACACTGTTGTTTTACCCCTAGTAGCAACAACATATCATCGGTCTTAGTTGTTTCTGACATCTCAAGCCCAGACACACAGGAAGCATGAACCTACTATCTAGCACTTAATTCTCTCGTGGAGATACAAATAATCACTTGGCTAGAGTAACCACATGAATCGGAGAGCAGGCAAGATCATTAAAAAAACATGGATATGATAATAAGAATATGAACAAATTGATCATAATTTCACAATTCATCTGATCCCTGCAAACATAAGATGTATCTTTACATAATAGTGATCTTGATCATGTTTGGCAGCTCACAAGAGATAAATATGGTAACACAAGGAGAAGATACAACAATCTAGCTACTGCTATGGACCCGTAGTTCAAGGATTAACTACTCATGATCCGCTTTAGATCTCCTCCACCACTCGATCTCAACCGCACTCTCCTTTCTCCTTCTTCTCTCTCCTGCTCCTTATTGAAAGGACAATGATGTCGCCTAGAGGGGGGGGGGGGGTGAATAGGCGGTTTAAAACTTTTCCGGTTTAGGCTTGATAATTGCGGAATAAAACTAGGTGTTTAAATTAACAAGCCGGCAACCTAAATAAACTAGGCTCACCTATGTGCACCAACAACTTATGCTAAGCAAGACAAACAACAAGGTGATAGCAATATAGAATACTTCAAGCACGAAGGCTATCACAATGTAAAGTGCATAAGTAAAAGCTCGGGTATAGAAATAACCGAGGCACGCGGAGACGAGGATGTATTCCCGAGTTCCTCCTTGTTAAGGGAGTACGTCTCGTTGGAGAGGTGTGAACCGACACAACGGTTCAACAACCACAAAGGTTTTCACCCTCTTCTCCGATGAACCGCACCACAAAGGTTTGGTTCACCTTCCACTATCGGTAATCCTTCGAGGCGGAATCCGGAGCCTTTCAACAACAATCCGAGGCACAACCCACAAAAGGATTGTGGGCTCCCGAACGGCTTTCAACAACAATCCGGGGCACAACCCACAATGGGTTGGGGGCTCCCGAACGGCTTCAAGTGACCACACAAGGGTCCAACCACCACAATGGCGTCTAGGGTCCAAGGACCCAAGAGTAACAACTTCACAAGCTTTCAACTTCCACGAATCCTCGTGGAGAGCACACCGATACACCAAATGCAAGAGGCAAGAGCACAAGTGCTCAAATCCTTCACTCTCAAATCCCACCACAAGCAACTAATGCTTATGGGGGGAGAAGAGAGGAAGAACAAAGAAGAACACAACAAATGGAACTCCAAGACCTAGATCGAAAGGGTTCCCCTCACTTAGAGAAGATATGGTTTGGTGGAAATGTAGATCTAGGTCTTCTCCTTCAATTCTCCAAAGATCAAAGAGTTTGGGTGGAGGGATTGGGAGATATTAAGGAAATGAGCTTGCAACAATGGAGGAGAGAGAAATCAAAACTTAGAGGGCAGAGCTAAGTGGCTGGAGGTAGGTGGAGGGGTATTTATACCCCTCCCAGAAAAAGAGCCGTTGCAGTCCACTTAGACCGGAGACTCCGGTCTGGAAGGCCGGAGACTCCGGCCTGTCCGGAGACTCTGGTCCCTGAGACCGGAGACTCCGGCCTCGAAAGAGCAGGGAAAAAGTCGACGCAGGAAAAAAACACCGGAGACTCCGGACCGCATAGGCCGGAGTCTCCGGCCCCCCCAGAGACTCCGGGGTCACTCCGGACCTACTCCGGACCCCTATACCGTAAGCGCCGTCCGCTGGAACAAAAATCGATTCGCGAGGACCGGAGACTCCGGTCTAGGACCGGAGACTCCGGCCTAGGTAAAAACTGCAGCAAAACCGATAACGAAAACGTCAATATCTTTTCCATCCGGACTCCGTTTTCGATGATTTTTGGCTCGTTGGAATCGTTACAACGAGCTCTACTTGAATGTGCATAGAAACATCACAGTCCATCATATGAGGATAAAACCAAATGGGGAAAGGTTGAACTTTCCTAAACAATGCAAACCGGTAAAACCTCCTTCATAAAAAACGCAACAAGATATTCACGAAATCTGTTTTTGATGAACTAGAGCTTAGTATGGAGATAAACCAAGCTCTAAATCCTCACATGGATAAAAGGCAACAAGTTTTCCAAAGTAAACCATTTTCGAAGGACTTGGTCTTGTCATGAAGATCACGACAAGGACCGAAACCCAACACGGAGAAAAACCAAATAAGAACCAAGAAAAATGATATGCCAAGCATGTAAAGGTTTGAGCTCTCCACAAAGATGCGATCAAGTTACTCACTCGAGAGCCCCTCTTGATAGTACGCCATCTATCCTAAAACCCGGTCTCCCACTAACACCATGAGACCGGTAAAATAGAAAACCTATCAAGATCATACCTTTGCCTTGCGCATTCCACTTGAGCTCGATGATGACGATCTTGACTCTCTCAAGTTGAAACACCTTTCTTGATTGTGCTTGCTAGCACATGCTTGATGAGGACTTCTCCAAATGCTCCCCCATACTCCATTATGGGAGGGCCTCGCTAAGCTTCGTCTTCATGTCTCCTTTGCAAGCTTCAATCAAAAGATATCTTCCGAGATGCATCATATTGAACTTGCACTTCATCTTCTTCTCTTGATATGTATGATGGCTTGGGGGTAAACATGATTGTTCACTCAATCTTCTATTCCAAGCCATACTTGCGATGAGCTCAACTCTATACATGACCATTCTTCATATTAACCCTTGAATAGAGCATTGGTCATTATGTCATCTTGAAGAGTCCAACACATGAACTCCTATATTTTCCCATGGACAAGATCTATAAGAATATCTCAATGTAAACATTAGTCCATAAGGATTGTCATTAATTACCAAAACCACGCATGGGGGCAACCATGCACTTTCAATCTCCCCCATTTTGGTAATTGATGACAATCCCTTTTACGAGGGTTTATATAATGAATTTAAGCAGCCATGCAACACAAAGAGTAAGGATGCAAGATAACCGCAAGAGAACAAACCCATATTCCCTTAAACCCTCTAAACTTCTCCCCCATTGGCATCGATTGCCGAAATGGGAGGAAAATTTAGAAGGCCAATATAGTAAGAGCTCCCCCATAATGTGTGCATTTCTCATAATATGAGTGAAATCAAATGCACATATCCAATAACGAATAGTTGGAAAGGAGATCAAACTATATTGAGGATCCAAAGATTGCAAAAGAATATCAAAGAGAAAGATACTTCAACAAAAGAAGCAAGCAATCAAAAAGATCCAAAAAAATGTTCTAAATATCAAGAGGGAACTCCCCAAGGTACGTGCACAAATAGGATTTGTATTTCAATATAGTGTGCACAACATGGAATCATCACTCCCTCCTAGATAAAATCGAACACAAGCACATGCAAGAGAATATAAATGAGAAAAGAAGCAAAACAATTTGCAACAAATAAAATGTTTTGCAACATGAGCAAGGAGCGGCAAATAAAAGGATGGGTGTGAGATATAAAGACATTTTAGGAGACTAATACAAGGATGAGCAAACACATCAACATAGTCTTTCAAAAAGAGTTGCACATGGTGCATATCATGTCTTCCCCATACTCACACACCAAAGGAGATATAGCAAGTAGCTCCACAAGCTTATTAAAACTCAAAAAGCATAACACATGAAAATAAAGCTTGTGCCTTTAATTAGAAACCACCAAAGAAACAAAAGCAATAAGAGGTGGTCACTAAGGAATTGGAATACCAAATAAAGATGTACTATTTTCATGTGTATAAGTTTCTAAGTAGACACGAATCACTAAGATATGGGTCTACAAATAAACATGTACACACAAGATAGATACAAAGGTAGAGGTCATGATATCCAAGAGGAAGTCATAAATACACCAATAAGATCTTTGCTTAAAAGCATAGCACAAAGCTCAATTTTATCTTAAAGGGATATAGATGAACTTCAAACACACACTCATCATAGCATCAAACGTATCCACAAGGGATAAGGTGATAAACGGGATGCTCCGAGTAAGATAACAAGTCTCACAAAAGGCAAATGATTTTGAAACACATCAATATTACATATGCGAGACATAGAGTAGAAAGTGCTAGATTAACATATTTGGGATTGGTGAATCATGAAAATGATTATATATATTCCTCCCTTGATATGTAATCATCCCGGCTTACTCACATTTGCAATAAAGACGTTTTGCAAGAATCAAAAGAATTGCAACCAAAGAGATTCATGCCATGAAATCAACCTACACAAGGTTGAAAGCTAGAAAAGTATGCATGAGGTAGATACTTGTTACCGAGATAGCATTGGTGATGTAGAAGATAAGAGCTCATGATCATCCAAGCTTGGCTCCAATAAGCACATGGTGACAACACATTCCTTTTAGATGAGACAAGCTTCCAATGCATCTCCAATATACCTAAAACAAATTCAAGTACAAAAAGGTACCCAAACTCATTGGGTCCAAAGTAGTTAGAGCAACTACAATACATAGGACAAACTCCACATAAATATGTGCATATTAATGTGAAATTGAATTTCATGCACATCTTAGCCATATAGGATTTGATGGAGTTTATCCTATATATTGGATCAACGAAAGTAAGCATGCCATAAGATATACATAATATAAAAATGCATGCACATGACTTTCAAGAACCAAACGAGATATAATTTAGACAAAACACCAAGTAAACCAACAAGGCACACACAAGTGTGACAATAAAACAAATTGTCCAAATTATATCAAATACCCAAATCAGCACATGAGTGAAGATACCACTTTGAAAAGATGCTAATGAAATCAAGAAACCAATTGATGAACATATCATCAAGGAATAAACCAAAACCTCTACACTTTTCATGATGGCACAAAGTATCAAGACGAAAAATGTTTGTCTTCCAAGGAGACATGTCATCGGGATCAAATATCAAATGAAGACAACTAATGTTCTAAAGCATATAGGATTGCTCCCCCAAGATGTGTGCATTATTTATGATTTTGCATTTGAATACAAAATGCACACAAATGAGATCATCACTCTTCATATATATATTCAAACACTAGTCATGTTCAAGAAAGGCAAGAAATTGCAATACCAATTTAAAGAACGGTGTTTTACTCAAAGTAGGATAGCTTCCCAAAGAATAGTGCATTATTAAGAAGTATGACTTTTGAAGGTCAATGCACAAGAATTGGTTCATTGCTAGTCCCAACTCAAGAAAGCACAAAACAAATTTCAAGTAGAGCAATAAAGGATCCAAAAGATACAAAGAAGACAAAAGAAAGTTAGATCAAACTAAATTCTTGGCAATCAAATAAGGCAATTCAAAGCAAGAGTCAAAGTGAATATAATCAATATATATACCACAAAATATGATTATCACTTGTCACGACAAGTAATGTATGGAGATATTTCTCGGGGGTGGATTGCAAAGATATATTCAAGACCATATTCACAAAACATAAGCATGTGGCAAAGGATAGGAATTAAAAGCCATGCTTAGATAGATAGTTATTCTTGATAGCTTTCAAATATTCACGTGATCATGCAAAGCAACTCCAAGGAGTAGCTTGAAGCAATTGGCTTCCCAAAAAGATATATGAGAACATATTTAGGGAAAGCCATATCAAGAAATTCCATCACAAACAAGATCTAACGGTGAGAGGCAAAAAGCATTTAAGCAAAAAGGAACTTGTTTGAGAATCATGCCACAAATGTATAAGATAATGAAGACTATCAATTCTAGGTGGCAATACCTCATATGTTCACATTTTCTAGGTTTGTAATATGCACATAGCTTATTACTCCCCCATAATGTGATAATCCATTTATTTAAAACAAGAGGCAAACAAAACCAACTCGAGAAATTAATGGACATTATATAATTTGAATTTCTCATGAGCATGACATACCACAAAGAGAATAGATAATATTGATATATCGACACTAAGTGGTATTTCCCATGTACACACATTTTTAGAATTGTGAAATGCACGAAGCATATCACTCTCCCAAAATGGAATAGTCCATTAATCTCTCAAAGAGAGAGTCAACAAGATAAGATAGCAAATAAAAGCAATAGGGCTCAAAACAAGTAGATGGTGTGCAAACCAAAATACACATACTTGATTTCTCAAGATAAGTAAGTAGAGAGCACAACACATACAAACACTAGCAAGGTACAAAACCTAACACATGCAAGGGTGCAAGCAACTTTCAATGTATATATGATTTAAATAAAAGTTACCGCAAGGAGGAACATTGGATATGAGATAGAACAATATAATCCATATGAATTGACTTGAGAGAATATAATTGATGAAGATCCCTTAATTCTTCATAGTGTAGCCAAGTCTCCAATGTTCTCCAACAACACCTATTGATCAAGTTTTAGCTTGTTGGTCCCCAACCAAGTTGGGTCCTAAGAGGTTAGTCACAATAGGTTTGGCAACCCAAATGGTTCTTTTCTTGACACCACTTTGAGTACCAACAAATTTGGCAAACACATTGCCAACCTTATCCTTCCGAAGAGAATAAACATCATCAACTATAATGGGGTTGGATAAGGTACCATTTGTGCATGAAGAAGCAAGGTGACCCTTCTCACGGCATAGGTAGCAACATCTACTTCCTCCTCTCTTCTTAGTTGGAGTCTTGACTTGAGGAGGGGTAGCTTGATTCTTCTTGGGAAGAGACCGTTCTTCAACTTGAGGAGCTTGAGTTTGAACTTGAGTCTTCTTCCCTTGTTGCTTCTCACTAAGAGCCTTCTTCTTCAAAGGGCAAGATCTAACATGGTGCCCTTCAACTTTGCACTTGAAGCAAACAATCTTGGCCGAATCCTTGACTTGTTCTTGGCCCTTGTTCTTCTTGTTAAGCTTGGACTTGTTCTTGATATTGGAGTTGAATCCAAGTCCACGCTTGTCATTGGGGCGTCTTTGAACACTCAACATATTGTCAAGTGTAGAATCCCCAACATGACGCTTTTCCAAGTCTTTCTTCAAAGAAGTGACTTGGGCCTTGAGCTCATTTAATTCCTCTACATGGTTAGTATCAACACAAAAACTAGAGGAAGTAGAGGCTTCATTGTTAGAGCAACAAGGCATGGAAAGTAATTCATCACAGGATGTAGCAACATTATGAGTGGATGAATCACTAGGACTAGCACATGGCAATATAGCATTAAGAGTAGAAATTGTGCCATTGTCCACATGAGGCTCACAAGATGTTACCTTTGACATAATAGCCTCATGAGCTAACTTTAGCCTAGCATGGGATGCTAGAAGATCATCATTAGAGCTAGAAAGCTTTTCATGACTTTCTTCCAATTTCCCATACTTACTAGATAGCAACTCAAGTTGAGCCCTTAGCTCAACATTCTCCTTCAAAATAGATGCTTCACAAGAAGTGGAGTTAGTAGCACAAGCATCATTAATATTAGAGATGGAAGAAGACAATTTGACAAGCTTGTCATTCTTAGATAGTTGAGTTTGGAGTTGATCATGAGACTTGATAAGGAGAGAGTGTTCACTTTCTAAAGCCTTGTGAGCTTTGTCAAGTCTCTCTATGTCCTTATTTAGTCTAGCATTGCCAACACCAAATTCAACTTTTTCCATTTTAAGCACTTTATACTTAGCAAGGGCATGATCTCTTTCCTTAATGATTTTAGCAATAATAAGATCATTAGACTCATCAAGGGATTCAAGTTTCTCTTCAAGAGAAGACCTAAGCTCTTCTTCTTCTTCAAGAGAAGCGTTCAAAGAAGCTATGGTGATAGAGTCATCTCTCTCAATTTGACATTTTTGCTCAAATTGAGTATCCAAATCCTCAATGATTTCTATACATTTAATACCATGAGCAACAATTTCACATAGAGAAGAGATAGCTTCACTACCTTTGGGAAGAGCACCAAGAACAATCTCACCCTTCTTGGTTAAGGTTTTAATGTCAAAATCTTCTTCATGAGGATCCTCAACCACATCATCACATATCTCGGGATTCGAGGTAGAATCCTTAGCCATGAGGCAAACATGATTAATGGGTGAGGGGGATGAAGAATTACTTGAAGCACCATTGAGGTCCATGTCTTGTTCCAACAAATGTTGGGATTCTTCTACATTGTTAGTCATGCAAATACTAGAGGATATGGAAGCATTATTTTCATGACCACAAGACATAGAGAGCATATCATCATTATATTTAGTTAAGCAACTATTACTTGATATGCAAGGACCATCAACTCTAGCATGTATGACATTTGGAGTGCTAGAAGAGTTTAAGTCCAAAGATAGAACATTGCAATGTGATAGAGAAGAAGAATAATCAATAGTAAGTTCACCATCACTAATGCAATTTCTATCACCACTCACCATGTCATTACCTTTTGACAAATCACATGTTGGTGAAGTGGAAGAAGTTGTGAACTCATCACGGCCGGTGGTGGAGGGAGACCAATCATCCTTAATAAATTTGGACACTTCATATATATCTTGAAGCTTGGTCCAAAGCTCATGTGCATTTCGAAAAGGCATGATTGAAGCAAGAACTACATCGGTCAAAGCACATATAAGACCATTAGTAACTTGAGTCTCGAGATGAGAGTTTATCTCATCCTCTAAAGATAATTCTTGGGAATCCTTTGGAGGAGATAAACTCACATCTACAATCCTCTTAATATAATTTGGACCCATGGCCCTAAAAAGATTAAGCATGCGAATTTTCCAAACATCATAATTTGTGCCATCGAATATAAAAGTGGGATCGTGCACTAATTCCCTAAACGACATCTTTTACTCTCTAGGCGGTTAAGCCCAAAAAGAGAGCCCTGGCTCTGATACCAATTGAAAGGACAATGATGTCGCCTAGAGGGGGGGGGGTGAATAGGCGGTTTAAAACTTTTCCGGTTTAGGCTTGATAATTGCGGAATAAAACTAGGTGTTTAAATTAACAAGCCGGCAACCTAAATAAACTAGGCTCACCTATGTGCACCAACAACTTATGCTAAGCAAGACAAACAACAAGGTGATAGCAATATAGAATACTTCAAGCACGAAGGCTATCACAATGTAAAGTGCATAAGTAAAAGCTCGGGTATAGAAATAACCGAGGCACGCGGAGACGAGGATGTATTCCCGAGTTCCTCCTTGTTAAGGGAGTACGTCTCGTTGGAGAGGTGTGAACCGACACAACGGTTCAACAACCACAAAGGTTTTCACCCTCTTCTCCGATGAACCGCACCACAAAGGTTTGGTTCACCTTCCACTATCGGTAATCCTTCGAGGCGGAATCCGGAGCCTTTCAACAACAATCCGAGGCACAACCCACAAAAGGATTGGGGGCTCCCGAACGGCTTTCAACAACAATCCGGGGCACAACCCACAATGGGTTGGGGGCTCCCGAACGGCTTCAAGTGACCACACAAGGGTCCAACCACCACAATGGCGTCTAGGGTCCAAGGACCCAAGAGTAACAACTTCACAAGCTTTCAACTTCCACGAATCCTCGTGGAGAGCACACCGATACACCAAATGCAAGAGGCAAGAGCACAAGTGCTCAAATCCTTCACTCTCAAATCCCACCACAAGCAACTAATGCTTATGGGGGGAGAAGAGAGGAAGAACAAAGAAGAACACAACAAATGGAACTCCAAGACCTAGATCGAAAGGGTTCCCCTCACTTAGAGAAGATATGGTTTGGTGGAAATGTAGATCTAGGTCTTCTCCTTCAATTCTCCAAAGATCAAAGAGTTTGGGTGGAGGGATTGGGAGATATTAAGGAAATGAGCTTGCAACAATGGAGGAGAGAGAAATCAAAACTTAGAGGGCAGAGCTAAGTGGCTGGAGGTAGGTGGAGGGGTATTTATACCCCTCCCAGAAAAAGAGCCGTTGCAGTCCACTTAGACCGGAGACTCCGGTCTGGAAGGCCGGAGACTCCGGCCTGGCCGGAGACTCTGGTCCCTGAGACCGGAGACTCCGGCCTCGAAAGAGCAGGGAAAAAGTCGACGCAGGAAAAAAACACCGGAGACTCCGGACCGCATAGGCCGGAGTCTCCGGCCCCCCCAGAGACTCCGGGGTCACTCCGGACCTACTCCGGACCCCTATACCGTAAGCGCCGTCCGCTGGAACAAAAATCGATTCGCGAGGACCGGAGACTCCGGTCTAGGACCGGAGACTCCGGCCTAGGTAAAAACTGCAGCAAAACCGATAACGAAAACGTCAATATCTTTTCCATCCGGACTCCGTTTTCGATGATTTTTGGCTCGTTGGAATCGTTACAACGAGCTCTACTTGAATGTGCATAGAAACATCACAGTCCATCATGTGAGGATAAATCCAAATGGGGAAAGGTTGAACTTTCCTAAACAATGCAAACCGGTAAAACCTCCTTCATAAAAAACGCAACAAGATATTCACGAAATCTGTTTTTGATGAACTAGAGCTTAGTATGGAGATAAACCAAGCTCTAAATCCTCACATGGATAAAAGGCAACAAGTTTTCCAAAGTAAACCATTTTCGAAGGACTTGGTCTTGTCATGAAGATCACGACAAGGACCGAAACCCAACACGGAGAAAAACCAAATAAGAACCAAGAAAAATGATATGCCAAGCATGTAAAGGTTTGAGCTCTCCACAAAGATGCGATCAAGTTACTCACTCGAGAGCCCCTCTTGATAGTACGCCATCTATCCTAAAACCCGGTCTCCCACTAACACCATGAGACCGGTAAAATAGAAAACCTATCAAGATCATACCTTTGCCTTGCGCATTCCACTTGAGCTCGATGATGACGATCTTGACTCTCTCAAGTTGAAACACCTTTCTTGATTGTGCTTGCTAGCACATGCTTGATGAGGACTTCTCCAAATGCTCCCCCATACTCCATTATGGGAGGGCCTCGCTAAGCTTCGTCTTCATGTCTCCTTTGCAAGCTTCAATCAAAAGATATCTTCCGAGATGCATCATATTGAACTTGCACTTCATCTTCTTCTCTTGATATGTATGATGGCTTGGGGGTAAACATGATTGTTCACTCAATCTTCTATTCCAAGCCATACTTGCGATGAGCTCAACTCTATACATGACCATTCTTCATATTAACCCTTGAATAGAGCATTGGTCATTATGTCATCTTGAAGAGTCCAACACATGAACTCCTATATTTTCCCATGGACAAGATCTATAAGAATATCTCAATGTAAACATTAGTCCATAAGGATTGTCATTAATTACCAAAACCACGCATGGGGGCAACCATGCACTTTCACTTATCCTCTCCTACAACCTCCCGTAGCCCGCGATATTCCCCGTCCCCGACATCTCTCCCCCGCGCGTGCCTTCTACACAAGGAGAAGATACAACAATCTAGTACACTGACTAGAGGATAAACCAAAGTGTTAGGGTAGGTTAATGTCCAAGCATTGGAAGTGAAGAACCAATCCAATCTTCCTAGAAGCAGTTCCTTCTACATCTTGCCCCAAGTATTTCCTGCCTATAAATGGCAAATGAACAAAACCCAGATTACTAATGGGCTTCATTGAAAATGAGCATGTCATTAACATCACCTCCAGGTCTATTTCTATCACAGGGTTTGCTTAGGAAGTTAAAGTCCCCCATAATAATCCTTTTTTTCATCAGGCATATCAGTGTTTGAGAACTAGTCAATGAATATTGCTTTCCTCTCAGCTTGACAAGGACCATATATATTTGTTAAAATCTAGGGCTTAGAGATATTGCAATTGAATTTGATAGAGATAGAAAATTCATTTTGGAAAGTTAAATCTCCAGAAAAGAGAGCCCCATTCAAAATAATAATGATACCACCCGAAGCACCTACAGAGGGTAAGAATTCAAGTTTGTTGAATTTTTTTGGGCAAAATTTCCGGATGTATTGAAGATCGAAATTCTCTCGCTTCTTTTCTTGTAAGCAAATAATATCACAACCACATTCATCATTTTTTATTAAACAAAGCCAACCACTTATGCTCTAAATTAAATCCCTCTTATGTTCCAGTTCATTATTCTCCATAATCATTTGTGATCCATTGGGAAACTGATAGGGTTGTTAATTTTTTTTATGTATACTGGACACAATCCAGTACACATTATTTGACCAAGTGGCACATAAGAAGTCCAAGGTAGCCAGAAAAGTGGCAAAAAGCTTAACAACCACAAACATGTCATGGATATAAGAAGAATCCACATATTCCAGCAGAAGACTAACAAGCATCTTTGATTTCGTACACCAAATAAGCATTCTTGCTTGTATACACAGAGTATAAATAGAACAAACCACATATACAAAATAAGTCTCAACATGATCCACCACATATCCAAAATTAGTCTGAACATGATCCACATAAGTATTACAAGTATCAGACCAGGCCCCCAAAACACAAGATACTACTGGTTGTTTACAATCCATTAGAAACTAATTCTTCTTCTTCTTCTCCTGCCGGCTTCCATCCAGTCCAGCATTTCCTTGTTGGTTCTTGTGTATCCTTTTGTTGGTCACCTTTGTTTCCAACTCTTTTTCTTTCCACCTTACAAAAAGAAGATGCAAGATTTTTAACCACTTTTGATTTCATTATAGGAGGTGCAGCATTACAAGCAGTTTCTGTCAGAGGAATGTGTCTTTTAAAGCCTTCACTAATTTCCTGAATTCTTGGGCTTCTCCTTACTTCAGATTCTACAATGGGTGTTTTACCCTTCCTCTTCCTTGTTAGTGTAGGTGGAGGAGTAGGAATTTCCTTCAGAATTTTGTCTTGTTTCTCCTGAAAGCCAGTCTGCACAGATCCAGTAAGCTCACACACAGGTGCCTGATCAGATAAGCATTTATCAGGTATGTGCAATGTGAACAATTGCTCAGATATATCAGAGTCACAGAGGACTTCCCACAACTTAGATTTAATTAGTTTCTTTGTCCAATCAAACTTCTCAAGAGTCATTACCATCATACTAATAAAATTGAACCAACTTACAGAACTTTTTGCAAAATTCTCAGTGTAATTGGCTCTGTCAATGCGAGGAGCAAAGTACTTATCCAACAGCTTCATGCCCTGCTCAGAGAAATTGTTATGAAAATCTTCATGAATGGGGAAAAAATAAGTCTGAACCATTCCTAGCTGGATGTGAGCCTCTTCAGGTGGCAGTGAAACAATCTCATTGCCCTCTAAATCCATGAATTGCTCATTTCCGCTTCAGGTTGTTCTTGGAGAGAGTTGTGTTGTTGAATTTGGTCATCTTCTTACCCTTCCTGGTAAGCAATAAAAATATTTAAAAGACCAAATCCCATTTGCAGTGGCTCATTTATTGGCCCATTTGGCCCAACATGCACTGCTTCCCCATTAAGTTTAGCATGGACAATAACCTTAACATGCAAAGGAGCTTGAACTTCATTGTTGGTTGACATCTCACCATCAGAGAGGGCAATATCAGCTGTGATACTGCTAGCAACAAGTTGCTCATGGGAGAAACTCTCCAAGTATCTCTTCTTGTTCTACCTCCATTGGTTGTGCAACATTACGCTCATTCAATTGAGGCATAGCCCAGTTGTCCGCAACCCTCAACTCCAAATTTTCCTGTTGCTCTACATTATCCCCAGCAGCATCCTTTGGAATATTTGCATTGTCTCCAAGATCAGGTGGTGGGTGTGGATCAACACCATCCTCAGGCATTGGATCTTCATCAGGTGGAACTGCATCCAACAAAGTCTCGTGAAGTACCTCCACATAACAGGTCTAGGACTCAGACTTGGGACCCTCACCTTGAGTGTATCTCAAGCTTTTTGGGATATCCGTTAGCTCAGTAACTCTGATATTTCCCAAGATTCTTGCTTTGTGCTTGATATCCTTCTCCCAACTGATCATCTTAGCCACACCGGAGAAAGCACCAGCAATGTCTTTTGTATTCTACTCCCTCCGTTCCAAATTAATTGACTTCTATTTGCCCACATACACATATGTGGGCAAATAGAAGTCAATTAATTTGGAACGGAGGGAGTAGTTATCAAGCGGCATTCCCGCAATCGTAACCCAGCACTCGCGATTGAAGTAAGCGTGTCTCTAGTTAATACCTTGATTGTGTTTGGAGAAAGAAACTAAGACATCATCGAAAGGATTTGGGCTTTCTCCAACGAGTCTATTTAGGTCACGGGGATGAGCAAATTGCACAAAAACCGCACCAAAAGGGCAAGGTTGGAGATCTAAACACCGCATGTGCTTTATTGACCATGAAATCAGTGAGAACATATTGGATATTTTCGAAGAGCACTTGGCGGCATTGGATGAATCCTTGCGTCGCGACACCACCACCCTCTGCACCGTATTCTTGCCTTCAATGTGCAGAATCTGGAAGCCTCTCGGCACAAACGACCTAGGGTCGATAGGAATATGTGCTAAAACATTTTATATAAAAAAAAAACTGAGGAAGTAGTAGCATTCTCCTTTTTAGAGGAAAGGCACTCTGTCGATCTGTAGCAACTTTCGTACCTACGGTAGGAAGGTTTCCAGGTGAGAGTCTCCATGCGGCCTGTCAGTCTCATTTGAGCCAAGAGCAAAATCGACTTTACACGATTTGGCTTGGTCAAAGGAGTGTTTGTATTCTCTCTCGTCTGTCGTCTCTCGTCTCGTGGGTCGTGGCAGGCAAACGACCATCATCGTTCCTACTCACCACCACCACTAGCCCCGTGGCGACAACGACCTGCCCTCCAGTGACCTCTCTCTCTCCAACCAATCAAGATTCAAGAGCCACTTCCAGCTCGCTCAAGCTCAAACTCTCGTAGCAAGCATCCTGTCCTCCGAAACTCTTTACCTTTTCACCAGAGTTCTACTGCTAGATCTCGCAAGCCATTAATTCAATCCACCCGAGAAATAAAGAAACATCCGTCGCCAGCCAAGGATCGAGAGTAGATGCGTGCACGGTGATCGATCGATCGATGAGCGGCGGCAGGGAGATGGCGGTCTCCGCCGTCTTCACCGCGCTCCTCGTCGTCTCCATCCTCTTCCTCCCGTCGCTCCTCCTCACCACCAGCGGCAAGTCAAGGGCCGCCGACTGGCCGTTCCTGTCGTCCACGGCCAAGGGCACCTACCCGGTGTCGTTCGCGTACCTCATCTCGGCGTCGGCGGGGGGCGCGGAGGCGGCGGCGAGGCTGCTGGCGGCGCTGTACCACCCGGCCAACAGCTACCTCCTGCACCTGGACCGGGAGGCCCCCGCCGAGGAGCACCGGCGGCTGGCGGAGCTGGTGTCCGGGCAGGCCGTGTACGGGCGGGTGGGGAACGTGTGGATCGTGGGGAAGCCCAACCTTGTCACCTACCGCGGGCCCACGATGCTCACCACCACGCTCCACGCCATGGCCATGCTGCTCCGCCTCGGCCGCAGCTGGGACTGGTTCGTCAACCTCAGCGCCTCCGACTACCCGCTCGTCACCCAGGACGGTACGCACCAACTAACAACTGTGCAGCTCCAAATGTCTGAATTGTCGATTTCGATTTGCTTTTTTGTCTGAATTACGTACTACATCCCGATGATGATTAACTTGCAGATTTGATGGAGGCCTTCTCGCGGCTGCCCAGGGATCTCAACTTCATACAGCACACCAGCCGGCTCGGATGGAAGATGTAAGCAATTTGTTAGTACTAACTCATACAGTACTACTATAGATAATTAGATAGGATAGGAGGGAGGAGATCGATGGTTGAATTCTTCAGTTCAGCAGACGGATGGAGTATTCAATTGTGGATTGTGTTGAAACGCGGTAGCTGTGCAGAAAGCATCGGGTGCAGCCGGTGATCCTGGACACGGCGCTCTACGACGCCGACCGCTCGGACCTCCTCCGCCCTTCGCGCAACATCACCACCAACCGCCGGAGCCTGCCCACGTCCTTCAAGCTCTTCACCGGTAAGCTCACCATGCCGTCAATTAGCAATTACCATGACTCTGTCTGCTGTTGAAAAAGAAGGATTCCAACCGCAAGAAGATGGCCACCGATTGTCATTGGGGTTTTGTCAACTCTTTGATCATTGGACGGTACGGCACCACCGGTAGCTCCGATTATTTTGGGGGTGTACGTGTCACGGCCATGGCGATGGCATTGCAAGCACCCTTTGGACGGTTCTTGAAATACGAGACGTCACACGTGGTACGGATCGAGACGGCGGATATATAGGAGTAGTAACATGTGGCTGTGATCAATACTACTAATAGCAACCACAGATTTGGGATAAAAGGAATCTTATCTAAAATGCCGTCTGGTCAACGGATGGAGCATGTGAGAGACATTTACAGAGAGATTATCTAAGATGTTGCTACATCTGAATCGGTGGAGGTGATGGTTTCTCCATGCTGGTTTTATGCTCTCAAGTTTGTTTCTACTGTGCTAGTACAATTCGGATGGTTTCTCAGTGCACCAACACCACCAGCAAATTTGAAAAACAAAAAAACATTCCGGTGTTCATTCATGTAGGAACATACAGCAAATTTGGCAAGAAGCATAGATGTGATGAAAGCGACTCATCTCAACATGTCTTTGTAGGGTCGGCGTGGACGATGCTGTCGCGTCGCTTCGTGGAGTACTGCGTGCTGGGGTGGGACAACCTGCCGCGGACGCTGCTGCTCTACCACGCCAACCTCGTCTCCTCGCCGGAGTTCTACTTCCAGACGGTGGCCTGCAACTCCCGCCAGTTCCGGAACGCCACCGTGAACAGCGACCTGCACTTCATCCGCTGGGACACCCCGCCCAAGCAGCACCCGCTCAACCTCGGCACCAGAGACTACCGCCGGATGGTGCTCAGCAGCGCCGCTTTCGCCCGCAAGTTCAAGCACGGCGACCTCGTGCTCGACAGGATCGACCGGGAGATCCTCAAGCGCCGCCCGGCGCCCCACGACGACGAACAAGATGATGAAGCTCCTCCTGCCGCGTATGTTGCTCATGGCAACGGCGGCGGGCAGTTCTTCAGCTACGGCGGGTGGTGCTCGGAGGGGGGCGTGGGGCTGTGCTCCAACCCGAGGGAGCCCGACAGGAAGGGGCTCATCAAGGCCGGCGCTGGGTCCAGAAGGCTCACTGTCATGCTGAACAAGATGTTGTCCGAAAGAAACTTCAGAAAGCAGCAGTGTAGGTGAATGATCTACCATATTGGTCTAACTCTCATGATCTGATCAAATATATGTCAATGTTGTACAGAAAGAGAGAAAAAAAAGTCGAGGCGATTTTGTCTGAGAAGAGTTTAGAGATAGTACAATTCTCACCAAAAACAAATCTTGATCCCGAGCTCTAGTGCACCCGGTTATTAAAAAATCAAAAAGCTTAATTTCCCATCTCAGAAAATTCTGAAAAGAATCGTACAAGTATATATACATGTCTACTATGTACGTCCAAGTAAAATGAGTTCTTTTCCACCTTTTTCAGATCCATGTTTTTTGTTTTTTTATGTAGCCTAAAATACAACATATTATTGAGCCAAACTATACAGTTATGTATATAACATGTATATGTATACACGAATTTTGTTTGGGCATTTTTTGAAACTTCAAACTATCATTTTTTTTTTGTTAGGTAGGAGCACTAGAGCTCGGGAGCACAAAATCCACTCTGAATTCTCACAGCATTATTTAAGATCCCAAATTTGATTGGAGCATTGTTCTGCTCGTAGGCTTTTGTTTGTACTTCTGGTTAGAAATGAACAGTACATAGACTTCATCACTCGTAGGCAAGCCGAATGTTTCACACACTTGACAATCTACACAACCCAAACAAACGGAAAATATTTTTCATATATATTTATGTGAACCAAAATATAGAACTATTAGTAAACCTTTTTCAAAAGTGACATCATTTTTTCATTCATATAAACCGCACGTTGACATGGCAATAGTTGATGAAAACCTTATCTTAACTAAAATAATACTCCATCATATCTTTACTACTCCCTCCGTCCCAAAATAAGCATCTTATCTTTAATTAAAAGCGGATGTACGTACCCTCCCCTCCTGTACGCCACCAGGAGCTCGGTACTCCGCGCGCCGCCAGTCTCACATCCCGATCGTCCTCTCTTCCATCCCCACTGTCGGCCCAGTGGGATCCAGGGTGTGCAGGGCCCACTCTCCACAGCCCTCGCACGCAACAGTATCGAAAGATGGCTAAGGACCAAGCCGAAACGCTTGGAGAGACTCGCGAGGGGAGAAGCCCTCGAGAGGGCTTGAAGGGACAGCAAAGGCCTGAAGAGGTTTCCCCCCGCGAGTGCCCCTCTACAAGGCTCTCTCCCCTGGAGAGGAGTCAACGCAAACCTCTCCACAAGGCCGCACTGGCCCTGTGGAGATGCTTCGCTAAGAAGCAACCGCCGCAGAGCGCACATGGCCTCTGCCGTGGCCGCAGAGTGACGCGCGCTTCTGCGCGCGATGACGACGGCGCCGCAGTTGCCATTCTGGTGATTAAAGGAGTCGACAAAGCTGTGTCCCCCGCGCCGGACTACGAAGCTTTCCCCTTTGGTGATAAAGCGGATGGCCGGCGCTACGCTCCAACGACGACGTCACCGTGGGCGCACCCACGATCTTTGCGACTCCAGCTGACCGTCCTGCGAGGACGGTGGTCTGCCTGCCACCAGGGTAGGCTTTGCGACCATGGACCGAGTCCATGGACAGCCCGGCAGCGGTGCACTCCGCTCCTCTGTTTCGTCGCCATGTGGGAACCCTTCCGCTGCGCAGGCCGCAGGGATGAGGCCCAGGGCGCCTATAAAAGGGGAGGGGGCACCACCGTAGCAAGGGTCAGACCCCAGAGAGAGAGAGAAATCGATCATTCAGACCCTGAGCACTCCACCATTGTGTAGTTTAGCCTAGCGCACTTGAGGAGGAAGAAGACCCTCGAGTTCCCTCCTTGAGCTCCGCTCTGCCAGAAGGGAGCCCTCGGCAAGCTCATTGTACTGTAACCTCTGCAGTGCAATACAGACAAGCAGGAGTAGCGGTGTTACCTCCTCCTGAGGGCCGTGAACCTGGGTACGGGCCGCTGTCCATCTCTGCCGTGCTGTCCCTCCTCAGGCTCGACGAGCACCGTCGCCGTGCCGGTTGAGGGTTGTAGACCAACGTGTTCAGTCCCCTTCTCGAACTACTCTTCAGAGTGTGATCACCCCTAGTCTCGTGGGAATCACTCTCCGACATTTGGCGCGCCAGGTAGGGGGCTGAGGCGCGTCTTCAACCTTCGATCAGCTTCCGCGCCATGACGGACACCCGCACGACACACGCCAACAGGCGCGCAGCGGACAGGGCTCGTACAGAGCCAGGCACCATCCCCACTCGCGGCCGCCCTCGCATGACGGAGCGCGCCAACACCGGCCCGCACGTGGAGGAGCCCGAGAGCGAGGATCACCGTGACGGCGACCGCCGCGACGACAGAGACGCCTCCCCGGAGCACCACGACGATGCTGAGTCCTCGCATCCGTCTCGGCGCCAAAGCGCGTCTTCTCAGGGACGCCCGGAGCCCACGCCACACACCGCGCTTCTCATGGCCCAGGAGCTTCTCCGCTACCGGCCTAGCGCGGAGGCCCACGACCAGTGGCTTGACCGCCTTCACCACCTCGTCGATGTCGCGACGACGCGTCCCGCTCCGTCGCGCTCCCTGGTTCACCACTCTGGCCGCACTGGAACGGCCGCGCCGGATGCGCCTCCGCCACCGCCGGGACCACCTCCGGCTGCAGCGCAGAGGGCTCCCTCTCATGCGTCCTCGCCGCGCGACTGCCAAATTGTGCAGCGCGCCGCGCCTGACGCGCGAGTGGGGATGGAGCGCCGGAGGGACCTCCAGAACCGCCTCGTCGAGGAAATCGGCCAGGCCGGGCAGCAGAACCGCAGGGCTCTCCAGGGCGGGACCGCCACGTACGCCACCGGCTGCATGGCCTTCACCCGCGCTCTGCGCCGCGTGGTATGGCCACAGAAGTTCAGGCCTGCCCTTCCCAAGGGCTACGACGGGTCAAGCAATCCCATCGAGTTCCTGCAGCTCTACACCACCTCTATCCAGGCTGCAGGAGGAGACGACAAGGTCATGGCCAACTGGTTCTCCCACGCCCTCAGGGACTCCGCACTGTCATGGCTCCTCAACCTGCCTGAAGACTCCATCGACTCATGGGAGGAGCTCTGCAGGCAGTTCGTCGCCAACTTCAAGGGCACCTACGAGCGCGCGCTCACCCACAACGACCTGCGCGCTGTGGTGCAGAGAAAGGATGAGACCCTCCGCAAGTACATCCAGCGCTTCAGCCAAGTGCGCAACAAGATCCCGAACATCCCCGACACGCAAGTCATTGCCGCCTTTAGGGAGGGCATCACAAACCGCAGGATGCTCGAGAAGCTGGGCATTCACGACAAGCTCACCTCTGTGGTGAAGCTGTTCGACCTCGCTGACAAGTGCGCCAAGGCTGAAGAGGGGCTCCTCTTCGTCAAGATGAGCCAGCGGACGGACGACCCGACCAAGGGGTCCAAGAGCCACAAGAAGCGGGAGGAAACCAAGCGCAAGACCACTGCTGTCCTAGCGGCTGAGCCAGCCGCCAAGCACGCCCGCAGGAACTCCCCTGAGCCTGGCGACAAAGAGGCGGACAACCGTCCGTTCTGCGTCTACCACAACAGGCGCGGCCACGCTATAGAGAACTGCTTCGATCTCAAGAGGCTGAGCCGAGAGCGCGAGCGCGAAGAAGGCAGCGGGAGCCGCGGCAGAGGCCGCAGCTACCGCAGAGATGGCAGAGGCGGACGCAATGGCAGCTACCAGAAGCCGCCAGGCACTCAAGCCAACGCTGCCGAGAAGAACAATAACCTCCCCGACGAGGAAGATGGAGGCTACCAGGCCCCAAGGGGGGCTATGGCCTGCATCCTCGGCGGAGCTCAGGCGCCCAAGTCTAACAACCAGTTCAAGCAGTTCGCCCGCGAGCTCAATGCTGCGCTCCCGAGCCCCGAGGCCTCCAGGCCCCTCAAGTGGTCTCAGTACACCATCGCCTTCGACGCCAAGGACCACCCCAAGTCGACCAAGACTGTTGGAACCCTCCCCCTGGTCTGCTCCCCCACCATCAACAACATCACCGTCTCCAAGACGCTCATTGATGGGGGTGCTGGCCTGAGCGTCATCTCTATCGAGACCTTCGACACGCTTCAAGTGCCTTACGAGTGGCTCATGCCCTCCAGGCCATTCACAGGGGTCACCAGTGGTTTGATCGAACCTCTGGGGCAGGTCCGGCTGGCCGTCACCTTCGGCACGCAGAAGAACTACCGCACTGAGCTGATCGACTTCGACGTCGCGCACATTGGCCTGCCGTACAACGCCATCCTCGGCTACCCCGCCCTCACGAAGTTCATGGCCGTCACGCATCACGCCTACAACATGGTCAAGATCCCCGGCAGCGCTGGCACAATCGTCATCCATGGTCATATCCTGGATGCCACGCGCGCTGTCGAGAGCGCCTACAAGGCGGCCGCCATGGCATTCCCGGCTGACGAGGACATGGAGCCTCTCGAGAGGCCCAAGAAGAAGAAACAGATGTTCTCCCAAGAGCAAGCCTCCACGAAGAAGGTGTCGCTGAGCACAAGTGGCTCGGGGGCTGAGGGCTCCGGGGCTAGCGTCACCATAGGCGCTGCCCTGCCTCCCAAATAGGAAAGCGCGCTCGTCGCCTTCCTTCGGGCAAACTCTGACATGTTCGCTTGGACTCCGTCAGATATGTCCGGTGTACCAAGGGAGGTGATCGAGCACCACTTAGCCGTGTGTCCAGACGCACGCCCCATCAAGCAAAAAGCACGGAAGCAAGCCCCCGAGAAGCAAGCGTTCATCGTCAAGGAAGTAGAGAAGTTAAAAGCGGTAAATGTCGTCCGCGAAGTCGCGCACCCCACTTGGCTCTCCAACGGCGTGGTTGTCCCTAAACCCGTTGGAGGAGGCCGACTCTGCATCGACTACACAGACGTCAATAAGGCCTGCCCCAAGGACCCATACCCCATGCCAAGGATAGACCAGATCGTGGACTCCACCGCCGGCTGCAACCTCCTCTGTTTTCTGGACGCCTTCTCTGGTTATCACCAAATCAAAATGGCTAAAGAGGACGAGGAGAAAACATCATTCCTCACCCCTTGTGGTGTGTATTGCTATACTTGCATGCCTTTCGGCCTGAAGAACGCCGGCGCCACTTTCCAGAGGCTCATGACGATAGCCTTGGGGGCACAGATGGGCAGAAACGCAGAAGCTTATGTCGACGACATTGTGGTCAAGTCTCGCGAGGGGGACACTTTCTTGAAGGATCTCGAGGAAACCTTCGCCAGCCTGCGCAAGGTGAACATCAAGCTGAACCCCGCCAAGTGCGTCTTCGGGGTACCTTCAGGCAAACTCCTCGGATTCCTCGTGTCCCACCGCGGCATAGAAGCAAACCTTGACAAGATCAAGGCCATAGAAGGGATGCAGCCTACTCGCCGGCTCAAGGACATGCAGCGCTTAGCAGGCTGTATGGCCAGCCTGGGCTGTTTCATCTCCAAGTTCGGCGAGAGAGCCCTGCCATTTTTCAAGATCATGAAGAGGTCCGGCACATTCAAATGGACCCCTGAAGCGGACAAGGCTTTTGAGGACTTAAAGAGATATTTGGCCAGCCCACCAGTCATGGTGGCCCCCAGGACAGGCGAACATCTGAAGCTGTACCTATCAGCCACTCCTCAGACCGCAAGCGCCGTCCTGGTGGCCGAAAGGGAAGAGCCGGTCCTCCCCAAGAAAAGCGCCGCCACTTCAAGTCCAAAGCCGCCCGACAAAGATCTCGCCAAAGGAGCAGTCACCACAGACCCACCGCCAGGCCCACAGCCTCAAGTCGAGTCTGCTCCGAATACCCTTGCCGAGACCCCTCCACAGGCGGATCTCGACAAGGGCCCTGAAGAGCCGACGCGGCACCTCCCTCGACAACCCTCGTCGAGCACCCCGTCTACTTTGTCAGTACAGTACTGCGGGACGCTCGGGAACGGTATCCTATGCATCAGAAGCTTCTCGTCGCGCTCCTCATCGCCTCCAGGAAGCTGCGACACTACTTCCGGGGTCACCCCATCACAGTGGTCACTTCCTTCCCCCTGGAGCAGATCCTGCGCAACCCCAACGCCACAGATCGTGTCGCGGGATGGAACATCGAGCTGCAGCCATTCAATTTGCGCTTCGACACCACAAGAGTCATCAAGGGAAGAGCGCTGGCGGACTTCGTCGCCGAATGGACTGACCCAAGCCCTGAAGAGCCTCGGGAAGAAGAGGCCGAGCCCTCTGGAGACACGATGTCCAGCCACTGGACCATGCACTTCGATGGAGCCTTCGCCTGCCGCAATGGCGGGGCAGGCGTCGTCTTGACCTCGCCCAAAGGCGACAAACTCTACTACGTTGTCCAGCTATGCTTCACGATTGACAAGATCTCTAACAACATCGCTGAATACGAGGGCCTCCTCGCCGGCTTAAGGGCCGCCATCGCTCTGGGCGTCAAGCACTTACTCGTGAAGGGCGACTCCCAGTTGCTTGTCAACTTCTCCAACAAAAGCTACACGCCTAAAGACGACCACATGGCCGCGTACCTTGAAGAGGTCCGCAAGCTCGAGAAGCACTTCAGGGGCATGGAGCTCATGCACATCCCGAGGAAAGAGAACCAGGAGGCCGACGACATCGCTAAGCGAGCCTCGCGAAGGCAAGCCCAACAGGCAGGCGTCTTTGAAGAAAGACTCACCAAGGCATCCATAAAGCAGCCTCAAGAAACTACAGCCGCAAGCACGGACGAAGCACTCCCACCACCTCCTGAAGCTGGGGCACCCGACTGTGGTCCTCACATAGGGGAGCGTCTGTTGCTGACAGCGGCTCACCAAGAAACAGGCTGGATTGACGAGCTCAAAGACTACTTGGTGAAGGGGATCCTCCCCGAAGAAGATGCGGAAGCAGAGCGAATCGCTCGACAGGCAAAATCCTACTACATCCTCGACGGAGACCTGTACCGCAAGCGCCCAAATGGCATCGCGCTCAAATGCGTCCCTCCCGAGGAAGGCCGAATGCTGATCAAGGATATCCATAGCGGAGAGTGCGGCCACCACTCATGTGCGCGCACCCTCACAGGCAAGGTCTTCAGGAGTGGGTTCTACTGGCCGCAAGTGCTTCAAGATGCGGTCACCATCGTCCAATCTTGCGACGCCTGCCAGTACCACGCCAAGCAAATCCATCAGCCGGCGCTGGGACTCCAGACCATCCCGCTCTCCTGGCCGTTCGCGGTCTGGGGGCTGGACATTTTGGGCCCCTTCCCGAAGTCGCAAGGGGGCTACCGCTTCCTCTTCGTGGCCGTCGACAAGTTCACTAAGTGGGCCGAGGTCGAACCAGTGCGCACCATACGGGCCGAGGCAGCGGTGAAATTCATCAGGAGCCTGGTCTGCTGCTTCGGAGTGCCTAATCGCATCATCACCGACAATGGCTCACAGTTTACCAGCGGCATCTTCCGCTCTTACTGCGAAAAACTCGGCATCAAGCTCTGCTTCGCCTCGGTGGCTCATCCACGGAGCAATGGTCAAGCCGAGCGAGCAAATGCAGAAGTCCTTAAGGGCCTCAAGACCAGAAGCTTCAACATCCTCAAGGGTCACGGCAAGGGCTGGATCGACGAGCTCCCATCTGTGCTCTGGTCCATGCGCACAACCTCTTCAAGACCCACGGGTGAAACACCGTCCGCCCTTGTCTACGGAGCCAAAGCAGTCCTCCCCGCAGAAATCAAGCACGGGTCCCCACGGGTCCTTGCCTTCAAAGAGGACACCCAAGAAGACCTCCACAATGACGACCTGCTGCTTCTCGAGGGACTGCGCCGCCGTGCCGCCCTCAGAGCGGCAAGGTATCAGCAAGACCTGCGACGCTACCACAGCCGCCATGTGCGCTCACGCACCCTTGAGGCGGGCGACCTCGTCCTCAGGCGAATCCTCTCTAGAGAAGGCCTCCACAAGCTCTTGCCGATGTGGGAAGGCCCCTACAGGGTCTCCCACATCGCCAGGCCTGGCGCCGTACGCCTCGAGACTGAAGACGGCATCCCCGTCAAGAACCCGTGGAACATCGCGCATCTACGCAAGTTCTACCCATGATCATAGTCACGCCCGTGATCATTGTCACGTCAGACATTTTTTGTCTCTAGAGGAAAGCTCACGGCTTCACCTCCAAGCTTCTCAAAGCTTCTCCTGAGGGCCAGCCCTCCGAGCTCTCCTACTAACGAGCCACCACAGGCCGCAGAGAGTCTCAGCCACTAATGGGTGGTCCCCATGCCTCGACATGGAAGGAACATTAGCTTGGCAAACCCAAGTGTAATGAACCATTTCGTTCCTAAGTGAACTATGCGCTAAGGCGCCATTTCGTTCCCAAGTGAACTATGCGCTGAGGCGCCGCTGTGTAATATTTCGATGGCAAGTTTACTTTCGTCATTTACTTTTCCATGTGCGCTTATATTCTTCCCATGCGCACCTCGCGAGCGGGGGCTGAGTACGGTGCCTGTGCCTCAAGAGCACCCCAGCAGCACTGCAAAATCCAAGGGATCCGAGCTCTGGCTAAAGGGCATTCTCCCGAAAACACGCCACCTCTCCAAAGGACCTTGGTACTTACTCTCCTCGCGAGATACCCATGAGGAAACCTATAAGCGCGCGTGAGTCCTTACTACCATGCTCTAGCGTTTGGGTTCGCCTCTCTAACATCCGCAGGGAACAAGAGTCCCTCCAAGCTCGTGGAGGAAAAACTCGGCCCCTGGAGGAAAACACATCGCCAAGGAAAGCCTACGCAGAGCAAAAGCCTCGCGAAGCTAAGTTCCCTGTTCGCATCAAGAGAACCCTTGCATCTCTCTCACGAGCACTTCTCGTCCTTCGAGCGTTTCTTTTCCCTCACTCTCCATGGACTGCTTGCACGTCAAAGGGGGGCCCTTGAGCATCGCGCCTCGAGGACTCTTACCTCTCTAAGCCTTAAACTCCCCCCGGCCTTGCAGAGTCATTGCTCGAGCATACCGCAGCGGCGGAGTCATAGCGCAAGGAGAAGGGCCCTAGCGACGCAGAGCGAAAAAAGGCATGGAGATGAAGCAAAAGGCCTTCGAGGGACGCGCACACAAACTTAGTAGCATATGCTTAAAAGTATGTTCTTACAAATTGTGGAACAAAAGTCTCTAAGCCAAAACATTTCAATGGCGCTACAAGCGCGTTGTGTTACAGGAGAAGGTCAAGCAGAAGCCCCGTCGCTGTCCTCCGCATACCCTCCCCCCCCCCCCCCCTCGGCCCGCTTGAAGCGGCTGTAGAAGTCGTCGACTTGGTCGCGAACCGAGTTGGAGATCTTCCACCCCTTCTCCCCCTCGAGAGGCTCGGTCACCGTCGAGTAGTCGAAGCCGGGCTGGAGGTGCTGGAGGTTGGTGAAGATGCGGTCGACCGACACCGCCAGGAGTTGGCGGCATTCCTCCTCGACGACGTCGCGGAGCTCCGCGGCAGGGCCCTCGAGCGCCATGAAAAGCTGCTCGAAGTAGACGAGATACGCGGCGGCGTCGGCATTGCCCTGAGCGGGGACGGGCGGCGCCTCCGCACCCAGCTTCGCTGCGAGCTCGTTGCCCCGAGCCACCAAGGACTGGAACATGCGCTCCCGTTGCTCGGATAACACCCACGCGGCTTGGGCGTTCTCGACAGCCTCCACTGCCCGCTCTACAGCAGGGCCCACCTGCTGGTTCATCTCCTCCATGTCCGCCATGAGGGAGGCGAGGTCCTGCGCCATGTGCTCGCGAGCTTCTTCGGCAACGCGGCGGCCGTCTGCTGCACGCCTCGCCCGGGAGTTCAAATTGGCGTTCATCTCCTCCAGCTGGTGGATCCGGGCGGCGTCCTCACTGCGCCTCCTCTTGAAGCGACTCTCCTGCTTCTTGAACTTCTCGTCGTAGTCACGAGAAACAGCGGCGCGGTACGCCTTCTCCCGGGCCTGGAACTCCTTCTCAGCCTCCTCCTTCCGCTCGGCGAACTTCGCGTTGAAGCGCTCCACATGTTTCTTGTGGGTGGCCACATCGCGGTCGAACTTGCCGAGGGCCTCGGCCAAATTCCCTTCCCGGGCCTCGAGGTCGGCGCGCTGCGCCGACAGCTCCTGCTCCGCCTGCAGCAGCTACTCGTCGCGCCGGCGCACGTCGTTCTCGCGCTCGGTCAGCTTCTGCCCTCGGGGCTCCAAGGTCGCACGGGCTGCCTCCAGGGAGGTCCGCACGACTTCGGAGTCGGCCAGGATCTTGGCCTCGAGCTGGACAAGCTCGTGATGCTTGTCCGCCAGGGAGAACTCCACAGCCTCACGCTCTGCCCTGGCCGCGGCCAGATCGTCCGCCGCTGCCTGGCGCTCGGCCTGAAGGGGCTGCAGGAGCTCTTCAGCGTCGCGCACGGCGCCCTCGCGGACCTCCTGGGCGAAGCGCCGAGCCTCCTCGCGCTCCGCCTGAAGAGCCAGGTCGCTCTGCCGGCGATCCTCCACGGCTGCGTGGAAGGCGGCCCAGGCCCCCGCAAGCTCATCCTGCCGCCGGGCGAGCTCCCCGTCCTCGAGGGCGAGGTGGGCCTCCAGTCCATCCAGGGATTCCCGCACCAGGCGGAAGGCGACGTCACGGCGTCCCCTGTTCCAATCCCAGCCGCTGAGGACAAGGGCTTGCGAAGCCCCGGGCAGCGCGGAGGTCCCCGCGCCTGCGCCGAGCTTGGAAGAGGAAGCCTCTGCGCGGAGCCCGGCAGCGTCGCGGGCCTGGGGGCTTGGAGGCGAGCTCTCCACTTCAACGCCCGCGCTCCGCGACCCGGTGTCGTCCTCCTCGAGCGGCACCTCATCATGAGCCTCGGGGGCAGGAGAGGCCTGCCCCGTAGCCACCGTGTCCGCCTCCGCTGCAGGGCTTGGCGGGGGTGGCGGAGGAGCTTCCTCCCCCGCCTCGGCGCCCTTGGCGGGCTCTGGCTTGGCGTCACGTCCGCCGCGGCCTCCCGCTGCGCTAGAGGAGTCGCAGCACGTGGCGGAGTGGGTGCCTTCTCCACCTGCTCCTCAGAGCGCCCCTCCTCCGGAGGCGGCGCAGCCGCCTCAACCTGAGGCACATCCTCGAGAGGGCCTACGGGGTCCCCCTCCACAGGCCTCGAGGCCTCGTCTGCCGTGGTCTCTAGCGCGGCTCTCTTCACCTCCGCAGCCTTGCGGAGCCTCCGGCGCTTCGCGGGCGCCAGGTCGCTGGCAAGGAGCAAGAAGACTTGTCAGAGGAGAGCAGACAAGCAAAGATCGATGAAGAAAAACCAAGTTAGAAACACTTACCTAGCTTTCTTGGCGCGGGTGTCAACCCACGCCATGCCTGACGAGCGCCACGAGGGCGTGGTCTTGGCTCCGGACCCCTCAGGAGGCGCCTCCGCTTTCCTCTTGAGGGGAGCGCCTGTCGACTCCCCAGCAGGGCTGTCGTGGGCCGCCTTGGACCGGGGCTCTCATCGGCCCGCCGCAGCCTCCTCCTCGTCGCTGCCCTCCCCCTCCGTCGCAGGGCGCGAGGGGGGCATCCTGGGGCGCTCGTCGTCGCTGGACAAGACCTCGAAGATCTCCTCAGTAAGGGGCACGGCCTTTGACGAGCTCGCCCCGCCTGTTGAGGGGTTCGCCCCTGCCGCCGCGCCGCCTTGCTCGGCGTCTGATGCGTAGGGCGACTCCGCGGCTTCTGGCCTCTTCGCCACAGGCATGGGCCCCTCGTCTTCCTCCTCCCCCGCCAAGCCAAGCGGGGTGAATGTGGGCATCTGCTCCAGCACCGCCAGGCGCGCGGCCAAGTTGAGCTGGTAGAGAGGCCTCAGTACTGCGGCAACCGCCACGGGCACGTCCGGATTGATGAAGAGGAAGCCCATGATGGTGGAGACGACGTCGGGGCGGTGGTCGCAGCAGTGGAGCCGCATCGGGTCCATGAGGCCCGAGTACATCCACATCGGCTTCTTGTGCGCCTGTAGAGGAGCGATGCGGCGCCTCACGAAGTCCTCCGCGATCATCTGGCCAGTGAGGCCGTTCTCCCGGAGAAGCTTCATGCGGCCCACCAGCTCCGCGATCTGCGGGCTCCTGAAGGCCTGCTTGCCCCAGTGGGTGTTCTTCACGGGCGGCGCCTCCGGGACGTCGACGAAGGAGCTCTGCGACTTGACGCCGATGAGGAACCACTTCTGCCGGAAGTCGTCCACCTTCTTCACCACCGCCGTGACAGGCTTCTCGCCGTTCCACGACATGGGGATGTAGACGTCCCCCATGCCGTCTACGATGCGGAAAGAGACGCACCTCGTCCGCTCGAGGTTTGCAGAGCTCCGGAGCGCGTAGAAGCTCCGGAAGAGGGCCACCGAAGGCTGCACCCCCAAGTAGGCTTCGCACAGATAGACGAAGATGGAGAGGATCAAGATGGAGTTGGGATGCAGATGGAGGAGTTGGATCTGGTAGAACTCCAGGATCGCCTCCAGGAAGGGCGAATAGGGAGGCACCAGCCCGGCGTAGACGGTGTGGAGGAAAATGGGGAAAAATCCCTTCGGAAGCCGGCCGAGCTTGGTGGCCTAGAGAGCGCTGGCGCCGTGCTCGTTTGTTTTCCCGGCGACCAGATGCCGAATCTTGTCCAGCGCCACCTCATTGACACGCTCCCCGACCAGGGCGGGGCCGAGCACCTCTTCCCCCTGCGCGTCCGAGGGGGGCGTCACCATCGCCGCCTTGCCTTTCGCTGGACCCATCGTCGGGAAAGGGGGGAGTGCGGAAGAGCAAGGGAGAAGGAGTTCGCCGGTGAGAGAAAGCTAGGAGGGCAAGAGCAGAAGGCCGGGCGCGTAGAATGAGAGCAGTAACCGCTGCTCGGACCGGCGCGCAGGCTTTATGCCCCATCTGGGCAGTTACCAAGACGTGGTGGGACCCCCCACGACGCACGTTCTGCCGGAGAAACCGAGTCGCCGCAAACTCGCCACCGATCGACGCGTGTCTCGGGCCGGCCGGACATTTTGGACCCACGACGCTTCATCTGAGCCTGGTGGGCTTCGCCATGGCCGTCATGGGCCCGGGGGCTACTGTCGGCCCAGTGGGATCCAGGGTGTGCAGGGCCCACTCTGCACAGCCCTCGCACGCAACAGTATCGAAAGATGGCTAAGGACCAAGCCGAAACGCTTGGAGAGACTCGCGAGGGGAGAAGCCCTCGAGAGGGCTTGAAGGGACAGCAAAGGCCTGAAGAGGTTTCCCCCCGCGAGTGCCCCTCTACAAGGCTCTCTCCCTTGGAGAGGAGTCAACGCAAACCTCTCCACAAGGCCGCACTGGCCCTGTGGAGATGCTTCGCTAAGAAGCAACCGCCGCAGAGCGCACATGGCCTCTGCCGTGGCCGCAGAGTGACGCGCGCGTCTGCGCGCGATGACGGCGGCGCCGCAGTTGCCATTCTGGTGATTAAAGGAGTCGACAAAGCTGTGTCCCCCGCGCCGGACTAGGAAGCTTTCCCCTTTGGTGATAAAGCGGATGGCCGGCGCTACGCTCCAACGACGACGTCACCATGGGCGCACCCACGATCTTTGCGACACCAGCTGACCGTCCTGCGAGGACGGTGGTCTGCCTGCCACCAGGGCAGGCTTTGCGACCATGGACCGAGTCCATAGACAGCCCGGCAGCGGTGCACCCCGCTCCTCTGTTTCGTCGCCATGTGGGAACCCTTCCGCTGCGCAGGCCGTAGGGATGAGGCCCAGGGCGCCTATAAAAGGGGAGGGGGCACCACCGTAGCAAGGGTTGGACCCCAGAGAGAGAGAGAAATCGATCATTCAGACCCTGAGCACTCCACCATTGTGTAGTTTAGCCTAGCGCACTCGAGGAGGAAGAAGACCCTCGAGTTCCCTCCTTGAGCTCCGCTCTGCCAGAAGGGAGCCCTCGGCAAGCTCATTGTACTGTAACCTCTGCAGTGCAATACAGACAAGCAGGAGTAGCGGTGTTACCTCCTCCTGAGGGCCGTGAACCTGGGTACGGGCCGCTGTCCATCTCTGCCGTGCTGTCCCTCCTCAGGCTCGACGAGCACCGTCGCCGTGCCAGTTGAGGGTTGTCGACCAACGTGTTCAGTCCCCTTCTCGAACTACTCTTCAGAGTGTGATCACCCCTAGTCTCGTGGGAATCACTCTCCGACACCCACCGGCAGCCGGTGAATCGAAACCTTCGGTGACGCCGCCGCCCCGCGCCCTCCATCCCCACCGCCGCCTCGCACCCAGCTGCAGCCGCGCCCGCCCTCCATCCCCGACTGGTGCCGCGCCCACCCGCCATCGCCGCCTGCTGCCGCGCCCTCGCATCCGCCTGTTGCCGCGCGCTCGCATCCGCATGCTACCGCGCCCGCCTGCCCTCCATCAACGCGAGATCGCCTCCATCAACGCAGGTCGCGACCGCCTGCTGCCGTGCCCGCCTACTGGCCCAAGACATAGGGCCGCCCGCCCAGACGCACGAGCCCGCACGGCTGCCGCCCTAGACGCACGCCTCGTCGGCCAGTCCGCTCGCCGATGACGCAGACGCCCTTCTCGACGGATGTACAAGTCGTGTACGCTGCAGCAGCCATCAATCGCTGCACCATCCATCCATTTGGGTGTGATTAGATTGGTGCAGGCTATGACGAAGGAGGTGACACCGGTGTCTGAGAAAGAGCTATGGATCTGGTAATTGTCATCGATTTACATGTGTGTTCAGCTGTCTGTTAGCTGCTTTTGCTGGGAATTCTGTGAAATTGTTTGGAACACATGTATGATGACTATACTGCATAGGATGATGAGTACCAGGGGTGGATTTGGTTCTCATCGATGGCCAATGCTCACTGTTGATTTCTTATTGTGATTTTATATAAGACGATTTTCTGGCATTGTTTTTGATCTGGAGTTACATTGAGTGCACTATATGGCTAGCATCTTTATTGACAAAATACTGGCTAGCATTGTTTACAATTTGATTTCCACAAGAATCATACTTGATGCTTGGCCTAATCTTTTATCATGCTGATAAAAGAATTATGTTTTATATAATTTTATTCGCTGATACACGAATTTTCTATTTCATTGCTTGAGATACTCAAATGTACTTGTCTTTCAATTTGGTACAACTTCATACCTATGCTAGAGATCATTGATAAAGGATAGGTAAAATGGTTTCTAGGCCCTTACATGTTGCTACATCCTGTTTGAATCTTTAAAGGTTGAAAATATGCTTGTGATTTTTAATTGACCATGATGTTAAACTTGGTTTGTATGTGTATCTTAGCAGGTTGATGTCTCACAAATCTGAATGAGTGAAGGTCAGCCCTCAGTCGGTTCGACCCCCTCAAACATGTGATCGACCCCTTTAGAAAATTGTATCAGCCTGTGTTATTTATTCCCTATATATGATATATATGAAACATGAGAATTATCCTGTAGGCCAGCTTCAGTTTGTTGGTATAAATGTGAAAGCAGATGCATCACCGTTCTGTACCCCGGACGATCAGCACATCGGCTCTCTCATTCTTGACTACTGCCTAGTAGGTGCAAGCTTGAACATCTGATTCTCCACCCTTCCTGGTAGATGCGTGTTGATTTTTGAATCCATTTTTTCCTTGAATGTCTGAATATTCAGTGCACAAGTTGGCTGAATCTTCAGGACCAACATGGCTGCGTTATCTACCAAGAAAAAGAACCACAATCCATATCGTTGCATAACTATGGCAGTGCCAAATTAATGGTTGGTTTCTCGATGCATCCAGTTATACTATTAGCTGAACCTGTTATTTCTTCCATCTAAATTTTAAATTTACGTATTTCAGTTTCTGAACCACCGCTTGTTGTTCAGTTCAAAGTTTTGCACAAGTATACTCCACCATTTGCGATGTATGTGGTGATTGTTGAATGTGCTCTGACTGAGACATGTCACATGAAGAGAACACATCTACATGGTCCAAATTCAAGTATGAATCATTTAGACACTATACTTTGCAGTTATAGCTTTAAACAAGGGCATGAGCACGGGTTTAATTTCTATTGGAAAATTGGACTTTTGAAATATTTATTTCAGTATTAACATGCTTTGTTGTAGTGTGAGGGCTATGCTATGATATCATGTATAACTTATAAATGCATATGTTTCTTGTAAAAGAAAATCAGTTAAGATCTAGACTGGCTGACCTCTGCATATTAAAACATCTATAAAAGTAGGTGCCATGAACTTAGGAAAAGAATGTGGAAATTTTAATCTCAATGTTTCTATAATTTTATAGAAATTTGATGTCTTAATTGAGGACTTTTAAGACCGTCATATGTTTATTTGTTGTGAAGACACAATGTTGCCATATAGTCTTGTGGAACTGGTAGTGCTGAACATGTTTTCTGACATGATACTAAATATCTTAACAATTTTGTAATCTTGTGTGGCCCAAGAATGTTAATGAGATTGTTAGCACCTCCGGATACTCTCGGAATCAGATAATGGTGTGGTAATATCCAACAATGCAAAGTACCTGCACGAGAGGATGCCGATAGAAGGTAAAGCGAAGGGACCAACTACGTCGTCGAGATCTGTAAGGACCCCAAAACTATGAGGATACAAAATAGCAAGGTATACATCTGAGGTTTCTTGCTTAATGCCTTTCTTCCTGGAAATTCCGCTCTCTAAAGGTCATTTTTCTTTGGAACTCTTGGAATACCAGTGACACCCATCACTTAGTTACCTATTATTGATTCCCAAATTTCTGCTGCGTGTGATTGCTTTGACTTACCTATTATGGACCGTGCAATCTTATTTGCTCGAATTGTTATAAGTCGGTCAGGTTGTCAAGCCATTGGATTTTGCAAATTGGGTAGGGTTGTGCTTAAATTGGGCAGATAAATGTTGTTGATACGGTACAAAAAGGTTAGCAGAGATTTTTGGGATCATGAGGCAGGAATCGTCATGTTTATTTGCATGTGAACCGTGACAATTTTGATAATTAGCTTATGTGATTGGTTTGTTGAATTGATGTTTAGAATCTTTGTGCAGCACTGCTATTTTCGCCTATTGATCAATTGGTAGTCTTATTGGTCACATATATCCTTATCCATAGTGTAGATTCAAATAAATTGATCGTTGTCTAATATTCTTTTTTTGCAGGCATGTAGCTGAGCATCTCGCTGCAGCGGCCAACGGCATAAATGCAGACAGCCCTGGACGTTGCTCCTGTAATTTTCCCATCACCACAGTATAGATACACTATTGATAGTATGAACTAGGCTCCACAATTGGTTGTCAATGCAGAATTTGAGTGAGGCGTCATTTTATCATACGATTGATCCTTTTGTGTTGTTTACCTCGATGTGTGTTTCTGTTCCATATGTATATCATACATAGCAGATTTCATTGCTTAGCCTGGAGCATAGTAAGTATCGTGTAAATTAATAACCAGGCCTTGTAACTAGATTTTAGAAACAACAACAATTTTTTTTTAGCATACATGCTAAAAAATTGATATTTGGACCTCCACAAAGCCATGTGTGTTTATAATTATCGACATGTTCTACAAAACTCTTGTTTGCTTTATACAAGAAATATCTTACAATTTTTTTATTATGTGCAAAGAAATGCACACTTTTAATATCTCTGTTCAGAATGGCATGACTTCTCTGTTTCTATATTCCACATTTTATTTAATTTGGTGTATATATATTTTCTTCTAATTTCATTGTCCTGCTCACTATGCAAATCAGTTGCATTGCGAAGGATTTTTACTGTATGGTTCCGCAGAAAATATATTTAATGTCTCATTATATGTAAGCGAATGTGCTATACATATTGAAGCAAAGAAGAAATGGATTAGGAAGAGTTTCATATTACATACTTGGAACAACGAGTCAAACTCAGACGATGGGTGCACCATGACTGTTGTAGCCGACAGAGGGGGTCGAGAAAGATGTTATCACATATCACTTGTTATACCGGGCAAATTATTAAAGCTCGCGGTGTGTATCCACAAAAAATTGATTATTTGATCAATATGTTTTCTTTACTTCATAGCAATGCAAGGATATTTAGCTATCACCCTTATGGGACAAACACAACGAATATAACTGGTTTGTATGTAACATAGAAGTTCACTAACTTGGGATGCGGAAACAAAGAGTTAATGCTGCTCTGCATAGCCAGAGCCTAGAGGCTTGATGGGAAGGACTTGAAGATTATTCTAATGATTGACGAATTACACATAATGATTATATTGATAAAATTTACCTTTTTGTTTTTTACGTTATTCCATAAAAACTTTGAAGTCAGCAATGGGAAGGATTTGGTCCAGTTGAAGAAAACACTAGCACGTACAATGACGAATAAGATGCTGGAGTAGGTACAATAAAGTTTTTGTTTCATACAAACAATTTTTCAACCAGTTTTGATAACTCTCTAAATCTCTAATATATATAAATGGTTGATTTTCCGTAGCAACATACGGGCATTCACCTCTCGTTTTGGATATTCCAAAGTAGTCTTCTTAATATCAACCTGCTATTTGTGAGTAGAGGAATTTTTTGTGGTACATAATTGGAGAAAATTGGCATATTGGTGACACAATTTTTTTTGTGACATACTCAATACACATATTGTTGTTGACACATTCATTCATGAAATATAAAAAGTATGATTAATCGTTTCTCTAAAATTTACTTATTTATTAGCCTGTAGCAACGCACACGGACATTCAACTAGTATTTAGTAATGGAGGGGTCATAAGAATTTAGAAGTAGATTGCTGAAAGAATTTCAAGTAGTTATGACAATAGTTTAAAAGAATCATTTGCTACGGGCATTCAACTAGTATTTAGTAATGGAGGGGTCATAAGAATTTAGAAGTAGATTGCTGAAAGAATTTCAAGTAGTTATGACAATAGTTTAAAAGAATCATTTGCTACGGGCATTCAACTAGTATTTAGTAATGGAGGGGTCATAAGAATTTAGAAGTACATTGCTGAAAGAATTTCAAATAGTTATGACAAAAGTTTAAAAGAATCATTACTGTTACAAGGATGATATTTTTCTATAAATGATAGAGAAGCAACAAATTTTAAACTACAAAGGGAAAAAAATACTTTTCACAAATAAGAGAACTAAAAAACGCACAAATATTCTGTGATTGGCGAATTTTGTCGGTTTTCTTGACTTTCCCGTGCAAATCACGTCTGAAAAAATATATTTCCATACAATATTTCGATATTTCGGTGCACACCGTGGACTTTTCAGCCAATGTACGAGCATCTCTTGCGGATATGTTAAACTGGGCAAACCCGTAAAATAACTGATATTTAAAGGTTTGTGTAAAAAAATATGTCCATTTCCCATACGTAAACTTGACCGACACTAGGCTCCTACCGAAAGAGCATTTCTTAATTTCTTAGGTTTTGTGTGTTATTTAACAATACTAGTGATGCTCTAAATTGAAGCTTAGTGATGTAGGAATTTATTTGAACAATTCATAGTTCATAAAAGCCATAACGTGGGAAGAATAAAAGCTCCAGGAAACACCGGAATATTCCGGTCCCTAATTGTCGTGTCTCGAAGGACGGACACCGGGGATGCGAGGCACCCCTTTGTAGATTCGGTAGGGGCGCGAAGGAGATTGGAAACGTCTCCCGGGGGAGGAACGCCGGCAAGCTCTCACTCTCTCCGATCTCGACGTGGTGGGCAAACAAGCAAAGCACACAACGATCTACCCAGGTCAGGCCGTCCGAAGGCTAACAGCCCTACTCCTGCATGTCTGGATAGATGGACGAAACATGGTGTGGCTACAATGGTGTCTCCGGCGAGGTACCCGGCAGGGTTCTTGGTTAGAGGAAGAGGAAGGACATATCCTTGCCTAGAGGAGATCACCTTCCCTGCCCTAGCCTAGCTCAGTGGTGTGCTTGCTCTGCTAATGGGCGTCTTCTACCTTGGACTCGCCAGTGGACTAGTTCAACCTTGTTCTTCCTTGTGACCTCACTTCTCCTTCTCCTCCATGCTTTGGTCCTCCTTTTATAGATAAAGGGGATGCCACAGAGGTCATGCGAGACGCGTGAGGGGGTCTTGGCGGGAAGCAACCCCTCTTCGTGGTGGAGGAGGAGACGTGGCGTCTCCTCCTCTAAGTATCGTTCGCCGGGTTGGTGAGATCTCCATCTCCTTTGGGGAAAGTGGGGCGGACAAGGGCTGACAGGCACAGGCGGTGTCCCCTGCCCGCGCCTTGCTTTCCAAGTCTTCTGGGCATTTCTACCATCTTCTGGAGGATGGTAGAAGCCTTATCTTCAGCTCGTACGGACTGGTACCTGAGAGGGAGCCCGGACTTGTCATGGACTCGCGCCCTCGGGGTCTTCTGCTCCATCTGGGGTGCGGGGTACCCGGGGGTCGTGTGCACCCGGAGGTCTTGCCTGGCGCAGGGTGCCCGCCTGGTCTTGCGCTGAGTCTTGGTCTTGTCCACCTTCGCGTTGGGCCCACAGGTGGTGGACCCACTTTGGCAGCACTAGGAGGACCCCATGTTCCATTGCTGCGACAGTAGGCCCCGGGCATGGTCCCGGCGGCTTTTGCTTCAGAGGCTGCCGGGGCTATGACCTAACAGAGGCTAAAGTGGGTCTCGGCGCCTGGCCATCTTGTACTGCTTGGTAGTGCCCGCCGGGTTGAGGTAGAGGCGAGCCCCCAAGTCTCTTTGACTGCGCCGCACTGAACGTTGCGATTCGTGCGGTCCTTGGACTCGGCCACGCATCCAACGGTTGGGTCGCGCCTAAGTCGGCACGTCTCCCCGATCCCCACGCCCATCGGAGTGATGGGGCCGCGACGTGATGTGTGGGGTAAGCCGCTAGCCTTGACTTGACGGTCCTGGCGTCACTGCCCCTAGCACTTCGCCATTCTTCCCCCAAACCGCCGCCTCCAATCTTTCGCCTTTCTCCTCCGATTCTGCTACTCATTCTTCTCGCCTCCTCCGCTGCGGCTCCAGATCCATTAGGCCGCAATCTTATGGTTCCCAAGAGAATCCGGCGGACGGTGGCGATAAGTCCTAGTTTGTTGAACTTGATAACTAGGGAACAATTTGGCAGTAGTGCTATGGAGGATGCCTCTATGCATCTTCATGATTTTGTTGAAATATGTGACATGCAAAAATTTAAAAATGTGGAAAATGATATTCTAAAACTGAAATTATTTCCATTCTCACTTAAAGCAAGAGCTAAAGAGTGGTTGCATTCACTACCTACTGATAGTATTAATTCTTGGGATGATTTAAAAGAAACTTTCATTAAGAAATATTATCCCCCTGTTAAAATTTTGTAAAATAGAAACAATATTCTTTCTTTTAGGCAAAATGAAAATGAACACGTTGCTATGGCTTGGGATAGGATAAAAGTTATGCTTAGAACTTGTCTATCTCATGGGGTTAACGAATGGACCATATTACACTCTTTTTATAATGATCTAAATTACATGTCTAGAAATATTCTTGATTCCGCTGCTGGAGGGGCTTTTATGGGGAAAATTATAGTAGAAGCTAAGAACATCTTAGAAAGTATTTTGTAAAACTATAGTCAATGGAACACTGAAAGAGCACCTAATCCCTCTAAGAAAGTAAACTCCATAGAAGAAACAAATGATTTATCATCTAAAATGGACCTGGAAATGATTTATTCTTGCCTTCATTAATAAACAAAATATTGAAAATGTCCCTTTGTAAGAAGTTGGTAATAATCCTGAGAATGTTGGTGTTAACTTTATTAGGAATTATGGTAATAATGGGTATGGTAACAACAATTATAACTCTTATAATAAACCCCCATATGTTCCAAACAAATATACCACTAGTAGTAATGTTTCTAGTGACTTGGAAAACACCATTAGATCTTTTATATCTACTCAAAAAGAGCTTAATAAAGAATTTATATCTAAGTTTGAAAAACAAGATGCTTTGTTTGAAAGGGTAGATCAGCTCACTAAGGAAGTTTCCTCATTAAAAAACACTATTGTAGCCCAAAAACATGACGAAACAATAAAATATTGCCAAGAAGTTATAAACAAATCTTGGGAACACATTCATGAACAAGAAATAGTTGCTAAGGAAACCATTATGATCATGAAAGAGAAACAAGTTGAGGAAGTTAAAATGCTTAGTGAAGTTAAGGAACCACTACTTGACTTAGAGAAATGTAGCTTGCATTAATTAATATCTCTCTTACAAAAGTTTGCAAGTGATCCTTCCATCAACACCAACCAAGCAGGTTTTGGTTCCTATATTGCTAATCATGTTTTAAAAGAAAAGATTGCTAGGTACAACAAAGAAGCTATGATACCACCTAATCTTGGGGATATATGGATTCCCAAAGTACTAGTAACCATTGGAAAAGAGACACACCATGCTATATTAGATCTAGGATCTAGTGTCTCTGTTTTGTCTAAAGAATTATATGAAGTTCTTGGATTAAAGAATCTTGAAAAATGCTCTATTGAACTTGCACTTGTTGATGATTCCATTAAACATGCTTTATGTCGTCGTATCGGGAACGAAGGTGCCATGGGGGCAAAGAGTGGTGAGGCCGACAGGGTGCGCATGATGGTGCTTGCTCGGGATTGAGTACATGCATTATGCCTAAGAAGAACACAAAGATGTACCCAGGTTCAGGGCCCTCGTGAGGAGGTAACACCCCTTTGTCCTGCTTGATCTGTTATATGGGATATGTCTCTGGGCTACAATGCTGTTCCTCGAGCTGGCTCCTAGCATGAGGATGAGCTGCCCAAGACCCTCCTCTACTACGGCCCCGATCCCCCTTATATAGGACCGAGGGACCGGGTAGAAATACAGGTGGGGTGAAACCCTAGATCTATCCGGATAGCTCTACCCAGCGTCGGGTAGAGTCTCCGGGTGTCGATTCGCCTATCCGGACCGGCTCGGGCAGGTGCCTCCGGGTACCGGGTAGCCTGTGTGGGGCCGTTGCCGTCTTGTCGGGGGCGACGTGGGTGGCGTTGTCTGCACAGCTACGCGTAGCCCACTTGGTGGGCGTTAGAGGTAGTCATGGGCGCGGCATGGTCGCGTCGTTGCTGTCTTGTCTCTCTTGTTGTGGGAATCAATTCCGTGTCTTGGGGGCGGTTGTACGCCTGTTGACTGATGAAGATGTTGCTGAGCTTAGCTGTCTCCGGGCTTGCCGGGCTGCGGCATCTTATCCGGCTGGTATTCCAGGCGGATGCGTCTTTTCCGGGTAGTTTAGGGGACCCCGGTCCCATATCCCCGACACTTTAGGAAAAGCTAGTGATGTTTTGGTAGAGTTGCATATGACATTTGTACCTGCTAATTTTCTAATCATGGATATGAGGAATAAAACCTCTAGCCCAATTATTCTTGGAAAACTTTTTTCTTCTTACTACAGGTGCTATCATTGATTCAAAAGAAGGGAATGTGAAGTTTCAGTTTCCACACAGGAGGTGCATGGAACACTCCAAAGGAAGAGGGACGCACCAAAGTTTAAGCTCCCTCATGAACTTCGTCCATTATAAATATGAAGTAAGAAGCCTAGCTACATGGCTATAAAGAAAGCGCTTTACGGGAGGCAACCTGGTTGTTTTTATTTTTTATTTTCTTTCTGTCCTCTTGCTGTAACAAGAGACTTAGTTTTTAGTTTTATTTCTGGAATTTTAATAAAGTGCCAAGTTTTACCCATTTTTTGTTTGAAAAAGTTGCAAATTGTATTCGGAGATTTTATTCCAGCACAAATTTGTGCACGACATGATTTTTCATTTCTATTTTGTAACTCCGAATGAGATGAAATTTGAACTGTAGTTGCAAAACTTCATCCTCTGTATGCGTGATTTTGTTCGTGATTTTAGGACATATTTAAGTGGGGTAAAAAAAATTCGTTTTCCTGCTGCTGTTTTTCTGAACAGATTTTGTCCCATTTTGTTTTATGCATTCTTTGAACTTTTAAGTTGAATCTTTCTGATCCAATTGAGTTTATGATAAGGAATACAACATTATACACTTTCTGGACATGTTTCATACCTTTGTTTAAGGATTTCATACAACAAGCAATTCATTAGTTTTGTGCCTACTAATGTACCAAGATCTATCCAAGGATGGTGAAGAACATAAGCTTGGGGACGTGAAGACAATTCTTGTGGTCCATTATCTACCACTTTATTAAAGAGAGAGTGCATTAGTGAAACCATGAACCCCAGTCCATTTTTAATCATAAGAAGCACCTTTCCAACACTTTATATTCACTTTTCATTTTCTTCCAATTAAAAGTCCGAAAATACAAAAACACTTTTACATCTTGCATTCACAATACAAAACCCAAAAATATCATTAATAATTGTTTACACCATCCTTGCATATTTATTTACCATCATTGCATATTTATTTCTTGTTTTGCATTCATATTGTTCTCATATCTTTTGCTCACACCTTGTGCTTGACAACCACTTGGTGAGGTTGAGGGCACAAAACAATCTACTTTGTTTTGCAGGTCTCACAAAGAAGGATAAGGAGACAACAGCTTTTGGCACATTTCCCCGAGAGTTCGATATAAACCCTCGAGTCACCCTTGTGGGGAAAATTGTCTTTCCCTTACTATACACTCTGCACTTGGAGTCTCAATCTAACCCGTATTCTTTTGACGCAGGTAGCTAGAAGCAACATCGCATCAAGTCCCCTCGTCAACTACAGTCATCAAGAAATTTTCTGATGCCGTTGCCGGGGAAGTGTGCAAGTAAAGAGTTGTCCTACAAGCTTCGTCAACAGCACATTTCTGTGTCGTTGCTGAATAAGTGGAAAGTATATCTCACAACAAAGTCAACATCATCACCAACTTGTGTAAACACCTAAGCTTGGGGAGGTTGCACCTACGTGAGAATCATCTTATCCATCTTTACCTTCAAAGCATTTTTTTTTGTTATTTATATTTCGGTTTGCATATTTTATTTTCAGTTTTGCATTTTGTGTTGCATTTGTTATTTTGGTTTGCATTATTTTGTGTCATTTTATTTTCAGTTTTGCATTAAAAAAATAAAAAATACATAAAAACTTGCATAATGGAGAAAATAACTTTTTGGCCATTTAGTGTTAAGAACTTTCCTCAAGATATGAATAACCATGTTGAAGAATTTGAAGTACATCATAATATCACTAAAATGATTTATGAACACCGTTTTTATGGAAAACCAAAAGAAGATCCTTACATCATCTTAAGAAGTTTAATAAAAGATGCAAAGTGTTAAATTTGAACCATGTTAATGTTAATATGATTAAAGTTAAGCTTTTCCCTTACTCACTTGCTGGGAAAGACTTAGATTGGATATTAAGATGGCCTCTTGGGAATTTTAGCACTTGGTTTAATTTAAAAGCTTCATTTATTGAGAGATTTTGTTCCACTGAAACCGTTTGTAATATTAGACAAATAGTTATCACCTTTAAACAAGAAGAAAAAGAACCTTTGGTAAAAACTTGGGAAAGGTTTAGAGGTATAGCGTTTGGAATGGAACATGGTCTTAGGGATTGGATGCTTATGCATATATTTTACAGAGGATTGTCTGAAACCTCTAGTGTCTTTTTGGATAATGAATGTGAGGGTTCTTTTAAGAATACTACTGCTGCTAACACTCATATTTTACTTGATCGCTTATTTTTGGAAGTAAAAATTAAAGAAAGTTTAGAAAAAGCCCAAGTACGTGAAGATGTTTTTGATGATCGTCATGAAATATTTAATCTATATAATAGAGAAAGAAAAGTTGAAGAAGTTAAGATGCTTAGTGAAGTCAAGGAACCACTACTTGACTTAGAGAATTGTATCTTACATGAACTAATGTCTACCTTACAAAAGTTTGCAAGTGATCCTTCCATTAATGTTAATCAAGCTGGTTTTGGTTCTTATATTGCTAGTCATGTTTTAAAAGAAAAGATTGCTAGGTACACCAAAGAAGCTATGAAACCACCTAAACTTGGGGATATATGGATTCCCAAAGTACTAGTAACAATTGGAAAAGAGACACACCATGCTATATTAGATTTAGGATCTAGTGTCTCTGTTTTGTCTAAAGAATTATATGAAGTACTTGAATTAAAGAATCTTGAAAAATGCTCTATTGAACTTACACTTGCTGAACATGCTTTAGGGAAAGTAAGTGACGTTATGGTAGAGTTGCATATGACCTTTGTACCTGTTGACTTTTTAATTATGGATATGTTGAATAAAAACCTCTAGTCCTATTATTTTGGGAAGACATTTTCTTCGTACCACAGGTGCTATCATTGATTCAAAAGAAGGGAACGTGAAGTTTCAGTTCCCACACAAGAAGTGTATGGAACACTTCCCAAGGAAGAGGGACACACCAAAGTTCAAGCTCCCTCATGAGCTTCGTCCACAATAAATATCAAGTAAGTAAGCTTAGCTAAATGGCTATAAAGAAAGCGCTTTATGGGAAGCAACCCGGTTGTTTTTGTTTGAGATTTTTTTTGAGTCCTCTTGTTGTAACAAGAGACTTTGTTTTTAGTTTAGTTTCTGGAATTTTTAATAAAGTGCCAAGTTTTACCCATTTTTGGCTTGAAAAAGTTGCTTTTTGTATTCGGAGATTTTATTCCAGCATGAATCTGTGCATGGTATGATTTTTCATTTCTATTCTGTAACTCCAAATGAGCTCAAATTTGAACTGTAGTTGCAAATTTCCATCCTATATAAGCGTGAATGTTTTCCAAGTGGAGTAAAAAAATGTGTTTTGCTGCTGCTGTTTTTCTGGACAGATTATGTCCCATTTTGTTTTATGCATTCTTTGAACTTTTAAGTTGAATATTTTTGATCCAATTGACTTTATGAGAAGGAATACAACATTATACACTTTCTGTACATGTTTCTTATGTTTGTCTAAGGATTTCATACATGCAAGCAATTAAATTGTTTTGTGCCTACTAATGTCACCCCACAGAAAAGAAATGGGAGAAACGGTGTTTTGAAGTTTTTTACAGGGATTAGAGGAGATGCACCAAGAGCTATACAAGGATGGTGAAGACCATAAGCTTGGGGATGTGAATACAACCCCACTGGACCAACACACTCTTGGTTTGCACACGTCTAATTTCTGTTTTTCGATCAATGCACTTTATCGCATAAACTTGGAGCATCTTTTTGTTCTTTTTATTTCGGTTTGGTTTTTTGTTTGAGACCATCACTTTTCATTTATGATATGAGAGAGCTACTGGAAGTTTGGGTTTAATTAAGTTGTATGCTATAAAAAAGATGGGGAAGAGGATGTTTGAGTTGATTTAAAAAGATACATATAGTTGCATACTTCATATGCTTTTTAATGAGTATTAATTTGCAAGTGTTTTATCAAGAGCTATTTCTTATTCATGTTTTGATGCTGAATGTTACTTTACTTTGTTTACCATGGATTGGTTAGTTCTATGGACACTTATGCATGCATTTAGACGGTCAAGTTTCTCCCTCTTGCTAACCCAAAAATTCCAACAAGTAAAAAACTTGTTTCCAACACCTTCAACCAAAGTCTTTCCAGTGAGTCCACCATATCTACCTATTAGCAAAATTGCTATTCCAAGTATGTTTATCATGTTATATTGTATTATCTATGCTTCCAAATTAAAATGCTTATGTTATTGGTTGTTATGGGAAAAGTTGGTTGAAAAGCTCTCACGAACTTGATGCACACCTTACTTTTGTTGCACTTAATAAAATTGAACCATTGTGCTTAAAATTATGAAGTTGTGTGCTTGACAAGACTCTTGGTTGGGAGTTAGCTCATATGTGTTGTTACATGGCAACCTTTCAACGTGCTCTTTATTATCTTAAAGTTGATATCATGTGCTTTTGTTTATGGATGCCTAACATTGTCCGAAATAAATGTGGAAACTTGGTGAGTTTAAGGAGTGAGTATAATTGGCTAGGGAGACGCCTGGGCGGCTAACCCAAGCCATGCGAGAGGTATGGTAGAAATTTACTTACACAACTATATTGGACCTTCTATGATGCACCTCTCAATAAAAAGCTATGCCAATAAAAAGGTGTTGAGGTTGTCCACATTTTTTTTTGTCATTTTGACATGGGCTCGTTCCATGTCCTGGGACAAGAGGTACCCTAGTTGACGCTCTTTATGATGCTATTCTTACTTGCAATGACTTTTAAACTTGAACTTGCTAAGTTTTCCGAGTTGAGTAGCCAGTAGGAGAGGTTTCTGTTTTCAAGGGGCATGAGGCATTCAACCCATACTTTGTCAAGCACATTACTCATACTTGCTTTCACTTTAAACATTAACCATTCAAGATGCTATGATAGGGGTAATGAGAACTCCACACCAATGGATACCACATTGCAAACATTAACTTAAGTTGAAGCATTTGGAAGCTAGATGAGACTCTTACATGTTATACCTCTACTTATTTATCTATCTTTCCAAAGTGTGCACCTTTTCTATTCAGATTTCAATAAGAATACTATATGACCATTGTAGAATTTTTTTACTTTTCATTATGCATTCATTTGGTTCATAGTACTTCCTTCTATGTTACACTTTGTGAATTATCATTGAACATCCTTACATTGAATATTTGAAATCACTTGATAATCTATCTTGTATATTGCTACTCCTTATTGAGAATGAATCATTTGACTCTATGTAGCAATAACAATCATCTTTGACATCCTTTGATAGTATTAAAAAGCAAAGTCCATGTTAGTTTTATCATCTTTATACTCGACGACGAGTATAGGTTAAGCTTGGGGATGTTGATGCATGTAAAATGCATACATGAACTTTGCATTGTATTACTTATATTTCAATCATACTTGCGTCATATGAGGGTTATATCATTGTTTTATATTGATTTTGTGAATATTTGACATATTTCCCTATTTTTCTGAAATTAACCCTGCACTGTCAGAAACCCTATATTTCTATATTTTGATGTTTCAGGGACCCGAACAACGTCCAAATGACCTAATATTTCACGAAGATCATTTTTTTGGAAGGAACAAAGCGTAGGAGCGAAGGAAGCGCAATAGTGGAAACCCGAGGAGGAAAATAGGGGGAGCCCACGCGGCCAGATTCCTTGGCCGCGTGGAGCACCCTATCTCCCCCCTCGAGCGTCTGATGTCGTCGATATTGGTCTCCCTGCTTCACCCGTGACCTAAAAATGACTATAAAAATAGTCCCCCGACGGCTTTCAGAAGAGAGCGCCGCAGAAACACAAAACCACGAAACAGAGACCTGGAGCTACAAATTGGAGGGGGAAAACTCCGGCGGGGCGCTGCCGGCGTGGTCTCCATCTTCTACAACGACTTCTCCACCGTCTCCATCCATGATGAAGAAGGAGTAGTCCACCCCTAGACTATGGGTTTTTGTAAGTAACTTATGTATCTCTCCTATCTCTTGAGCTTCACTAATTAGCACCGTATGAGCTACTGAACTTGATTACGGTCATCTATGTAATACCTTTGTGGTGGATCTCTTTATGAGTTGATATATGTTTGAGATTGCAATTGTTTTGTCTAAGTTATGAAAGTAGATGCATATTATGTACCCCGTTCTTGTTTATGTGTTTTGATCCAACATATGTATGAGTGCATGTGAGGGGGAACGTGTGCATTAGTTGGAGTAACGGGGGGGTGGCTAGTGCGGTGAACGTGAGAGAAAGTTCCGCGATCTACTTAGGTATTTTACCTTACTGTGTTGCCTCACTAGGGATAAAAAGAAATACCTTGCTACCGGGGATGTTGGGGGTGACCATGCCACTTCTCCATGACTAGATCTAGCATGTTCTTATTTTAAATTCATGTCATAGAAATTAAAGCTATACTCTGATCTATCTTAATTACTAGGGTCTTATGATTTAGTTCGCATCTTGGTGGAGTATAAGTGAGGTTAATAACCAAAAGATCTCTATGTTAGGACGTGATGCCCATATTATTAATAACTTGTTTGTTGCAATCTCATATGTAGATTCTTGTGTTCCATTGTCTACCACTTTATTAAATAGAGAGTGCATTTGTGAAACCATGAACCCCAGTCCATTTTTAATCATAAGAAACACCTTTCCAACACTTTATATCCAATTTTTATTTTCTGCCATTTAAAAATCCGAAAATACAAAAACACTTACATCTTGCATTCACAATACAAAACCCAAAAATATCATCCATAATTGTTTTGCATTCATATTGTTCTCATATCTTTTGCTCACACTTTGTGCTTGACAACCACTTGGTGAGGTTGATGGCACAAAAAAATCTACTTTGTTTTGCAGGTCTCACAAAGAAGGATAAGGAGACAACAGCTTTTGGCACATTTCCCCGAGAGTTCGATATAAACCCTCGAGTCAGCCTCGCGGGGAAAATTGTCTTTCCCTTACTATACACTCTGCACTTGGAGTCTCAACATAATGAAAGTGCATGGTTGTCCCCATGCATGGTTTTGGTAATTAATGACAATCCTTATGGCCTAATGTTTGCTTTGAGATATACTTGTAGATCTTGTCCATAGGAAAAGATTGGAGTTCATGTGTTGGACTCTAGTAGTTTACATGATGATCAATGCTCTACTCAAGGGTTTATATGAAGAATGGTCATGTGAAGAGTTGAGCTTATTGCAAGTATGGCTTGGAAAAGAAGATTGAGTGATCAATCATGTTTTACCCCAAGCCATCATACATATCAAGAGAAGAAGATGAAGCGCAAGATCAATATGATGCATCTCGAAGATATCATTTGATTGAAGCTTGCAAAGGAGTCATGAAGACGATGCTTAGCGAGGCCCTCCCATAATGGAGTATGGGGGAGCATTTGGAGAAGTCTTCATCAAGCATGTGCTAGCAAGCACAATCAAGAAAGGTGTTTCAACTTGAGAGAGTCAAGATCGTCATCATCGAGCTCAAGTGGAATGCGCAAGGCAAAGGTATGATCTTGATAGGTTTTCTTTTACCGGTCTCATGGTGTTAGTGGGAGACCGGGTTTTAGGATAGACGGCGTACTATCAAGAGGGGCTCTCAAGTGAGTAACTTGATCGCATCGTTGTGGAGAGCTCAAACCTTTGCATACTTGGCATATCATATTTCTTGGTTCTTATTTGGCTTTTATGGTGGTGAGGAATTAGAGCTTGGTTCATCTCCATGTCAAGCTCTAGTTCATCGAAAACGGTTTTACCTTGGAAAACTAGTTGCGTTTTCGGTGGCGGAAATATTGCCGGTTCAACCGTGAGGAAAGTCCCACACCTTGCCATGTGTGGTGATTTTACTCTATTTATGGGATGCAATATTTTCACTTTTTGTAGCCTTCTCCTTGTCAGTACCTTTCCAACGGAGTTGGTCTCACCTCATTCGGAGTTCATTTGCAAAAGTTATAGCTGTGTTTTTGGTGTTCGGACAGGCCCGGTAGTACCGGAGAGTTTTGTTCCGGTAGTACCGCAGTAAGCCGGTAGTACCGGGCTCTCTGCGGTAGTACCGGGCTTTCTGCGGTACTACTCTCTGAAGTTGGTTTTTCGGACGTTTTGGCACGGATGGCCCCGGTAGTACCGGGGTTGGAGCCCAGCACTTGGGCCCGGTAGTACCGGGGTATTTTTCCCCGGTAGTACCGCGCGCTCGGTTTTCTGTGTTGACGAAGCTACCGCAGGGCCGGTACTACCGGGCTTGAGTCCGGTACTACCGCACTTGCGGAACAAGAAGCTGCTGCAACGGCTGGATTTTTGGGATGAGCTATTTAAGGGGCCTTCTTCCCCATTGGTTTGCTAAGCTCTAGAGCAAGTCTTTCTCCTCTCTCTCCTCCATTGTTGCCCTTTGTAAAGCTTGCTCTTCCTCTCAATCCCTCCCATGGTTCTTGCTAATATTTGAGGGAAAGTGAGAGGTGATCTTGATCTACGTTTCCACCGATCGATTTCTCCTCTATGTGAGGGAAACCTTGTAGATCTTGATCTTGGAGTTCTTGGTGCATCTCCTCTTTGTTCTTCCTCTCTTATTCCCCCATAAGCATTTGTTGCTTTGTTGGAATTTGAGAGTGAAGGATTTGAGCACTTGTGCTCTTGCCTTTTGCATTTGGTGCATCGGTGTGCTCTCCACGAGGATTCGTGGAAGTTGAAAACTTGTGAACTTGTTACTCTTGGGTCCTTGGACCCTAGACGCCTTTGTGGTGGTTGGACCCTTGTGTGGTCACTTGAAGCCGTTCGGGAGCCCCCAATCCCATTGTGGGTTGTGCCCCGGATTGTTGTTGGAGGCCGTTCGGGAGCCCCCAATCCCATTGTGGGTTGTGCCCCGGATTGTTGTTGAAAGGCTCCGGATTCCGCCTCGAAGGAATTCCGATAGTGGAAGGTGAACCAAGCCTTTGTGGTGCGGTTCATCGGAGAAGAAGGTGAAACCTTTGTGGTTGTTGAACCGTTGTGTCGGTTCACACCTCTCCAACGAGACGTACTCCCTTAACAAGGAGGAACTCGGAAATACATCCTCGTCTCCGCGTGCTTCGGTTATTTCTATACCCGAGCTCTTACTTATGCACTTTACATTGTGATAGCCTTCGTGCTTGAAGTATTCTATATTGCTATCACCTTGTTGTTTGTCTTGCTTAGCATAAGTTGTTGGTGCACATAGGTGAGCCTAGTTTATTTAGGTTGTCGGCTTGTTAATTTAAACATCTAGTTTTATTCCGCAATTATCAAGCCTAAACCGGAAAAGTTTTAAACCGCCTATTCACCCCCCCCTCTAGGCGACATCATTGTCCTTTCAATTGGTATCAGAGCCTGGGCTCTCTTTTTGGGCTTTACCGCCTAGAGAGTAAAAGATGTCGTTTAGAGAATTAGTGCACGATCCCACTTTCATATTCAATGGCACAAATTATGATGTTTGGAAAATTCGCATGCTTAATCTTTTTAGGGCCATGGGTCCAAATTATATTAAGAGGATTGTAGATGTGAGTTTATCTCCTCCAAAGGATTCCCAAGAATTATCTTTAGAGGATGAGATAAACTCTCATCTCGAGACTCAAGTTACTAATGGTCTTATGTGTGTTTTGAGCGATGTAGTTCTTGCTTCAATCATGCCTTTTCGAAATGCACATGAGCTTTGGACCAAGCTTCAAGATATATATGAAGTGTCCAAAATTATTGAGGATGATTGTTCTCCCTCCACCTCCGGACGTGATGAGTTCACAACTTCTTCCACTTCACCAACATGTGATTCGTCACAAGGAAATGATATGGTGAGTGGTGATAGAAATTGCATTGGTGATGGTGAACTTACTATTGATTATACTTCTTCTCTATCACATTGTAATGTTCTATCTTTGGACTTAAACTCTTCTAGCACTCCAAATGTCATACATGCTAGAGTTGATTGTCCTTGCATATCAAGTAATAGTTGTTTAACTAAATATGATGATGATATGCTCTCTATGTCTTGTCGTGATGAAAATTACTCTTCCATATCCTCTAGTATTTGCATGACTAACAATGTAGAGGAATCCCAACACTTGTTGGAACAAGACATGGAACTCAATGGAGCTTCAAGTATTTCTTCATCCTCTTCAACCATTAATCATGTTTGCCTTATGGCTAAGGATTCCGAGGTATCTCCCACCTCGAATCCAAATAGTGATGATGTGGATGAGGATTCTCATGAAGAAGGTTTTGACTTTGAATCCTTAACCAAGATGGGTGAGATGGTACTTGGTGCTCTCCCCAAAGGTAGTAAAGCTATCCCTCCTCTTTGTGAAATCATTGATTATGTTACTAAGAGTAGGGAATTCATTGAGGATTTGGAAAGTCAATTTGATGAGAAATGTCAAATTGAGAGAGATGACTCTATCACCATAGCTTCTTTGAAAGCTTCTCTTGAAGAGGAAGAAGAGCTTAGGTTTTCTCTTGAAGAGAAACTTGAATCCCTTGATGAGTCTAATGATCTTATTATTACTAAAATCATTAAGGAAAGAGATCATGCCCTTGCTAAGTATATAGTGCTCAAAAATGAAAAAGTCGAATTTGGTGTTGGCAATGCTAGACTAAGTGAGGACATAGAGAAACTTGACAAAGCTCACAAGGCTTTAGAAAGTGAACACTCTCTCCTCATCAAGTCTCATGATCAACTTCAAACTCAACTATCTAATAATGATAAGCTTGCAAAATTGTCTTCCTCCATTTCTAATGATAATGATGCTTGTGCTACTAACTCCACTTCTTGTGAAGCATATATTTTGAAGGAGAATGTTGAGCTAAGGGCTCAACTTGAATTGCTAACTAGCAAGTATGAGAAATTGGAAGAAAGTCATGAAAAGCTCTCTAGCTCTAATGAGGATCTTCTAGCATCCCATGCTAGGCTAAAGTTAGCTCATGAGGCTATCTCTACAAAGGTAACATCTTGTGAGCCTCATGTGGACAATGGCACAACTTCTACTCTTAATGCTATATTGCCATGTGCTAGTCCTAGTGATTCATCCACTCGCAATGTTGCTACATCTTGTGATGAATTACTTTCCATGCCTTGTTGCTCTAACAATGAAGCATCTATTTCCTCTAGTGTTTGTGTTGATACTAACCATGTAGAGGAATTAAATGAGCTCAAGGCCCAAGTCACTTCTTTGAAGAAAGACTTGGAAAAGCGTCATTTTGGGGATTCTACACTTGACAATATGTTGAGTGTTCAAAGACGCCCAAATGACAAGAGTGGACTTGGATTCAACTCCAATATCAAGAACAAGTCCAAGGTTAACAAGATGAACAAGGGCCAAGAACAAGTCAAGGATTCGGCCAAGATTGTTTGCTTCAAGTGCAAAGTTGAAGGGCACCATGTTAGATCTTGCCCTTTGAAGAAGAAGGCTCTTAGTGATAAGCAACAAGGGAAGAAACCTCAAGTTCAAACTCAAGCTCCTCAAATTGAAGAACGGTCTCTTCCCAAGAAGAATCAAGCTACCCCTCCTCAAGTCAAGACTCCAACTAAGAAGAGAGGAGGAAGTAGATGTTGCTACCTATGTCGTGAGAAGGGTCACCTTGCTTCTTCATGCACAAATGGTACCTTATCCAACCCCATTATAATTAATGATGTTTATTCTCTTCGAAAGGATAAGGTTGGCAATGTGTTTGCCAAATATGTTGGTACTCAAAGTGGTGTCAAGAAAAGAACCATTTGGGTTGCCAAACCTATTGTGACTAACCTCTTAGGACCCAACTTGGTTGGGGACCAACAAGCTAAAACTTGATCAATAGGCGTTGTTGGAGGGCTTTGGAGACTTGGCTACACTATGAAGAATTAAGGGATCTTCATCAATTATATTCTCTCAAGTCAAGTCATATGGATTATATTGTTCTATCTCATATCCAATGTTCCTCCTTGCGGTAACTTTTATTTAAATCATATATACATTGAAAGTTGCTTGCACCCTTGCATGTGTTAGGTTTTGTACCTTGCTAGTGTTTGTATGTGTTGTGCTCTCTACTTACTTATCTTGAGAAATCAAGCATGTGTATTTTGGTTTGCACACCATCTACTTGTTTTGAGCCTTATTGCTTTTATATCATATCTTATCTTGTTGGCTCTCTTTGAGAGATAAATGGACTATCCATTTTTGGAGAGTGATATGCTTCGTGCACTTCACAATCCTAAAAATGTGTGTACATGAGGAATACCACTTAGTTTTGATATATCAATATTATCTATTCTCTTTGTGGTATGTCATGCTCATGAGAAATTCAAATTATATAATGTCCATTAATTTCTCTAGTTGTTTTTGTCTGCCTCTTGTGTTAAAATAAATGGATTATCACATTATGGGGGAGTAATAAGCTATGTGCATATTACAAGCCTAGAAAATGTGAAAATGTGAGGTTTTGCCACCTAGAATTGATATTGCTAATTATCTTGTTCCTATGTGGCATGTTGCTCAAACAAGTTCCCATTTACTTAAATGCTCTTTGTCTCTCACTCTTTTGGATCTTGTTTGTGGAGGATGTTCTTGATATGGCTTTCCCTAAATATGTTCTCATATATCTTTTTGGGAAGCCAATTGATTCAAGCTACTCCTTGGAGTTGCTTTGCATTATCACATGATTTGTGAATCTATCAAGAATATCTATCTAAGCATGGCTTTTAATTCCTATTCTTTGCCTCATGCTTATGTTTTGTGAATATGATCTTGAATATATCCTTGCAATCCACCACCGAGAAATATCTCCATACGTTACTTGTCTTGACAAGTGATAATCATATTTGGGGGTAAATATGTTGATCATATTCACTTTGGCTCTTGCTTTGAATTGCCTTATTTGATTGCCAAGGATTTGCTTTTGATCTAACTCTTATTTGTCTTCCTTGTATCTTTTGGATACTTTATTGCTCTACTTGAAATTTGTTTTGTGCTTTCTTGAGTTGGGAAAAGCAATGATCCAATTCTTGTGCATTGACATTCAAAAGTCATACTTTTTGATAATGCACTATTCTTTGGGAAGCTATCCTACTTTGAGTGGAACATCGTTCTTTAAATTGGTATTGCAATTTCTTACCTTTCTTGAATATGACTAGTGTTTGAATATCTATATAAATATATATATGGAGAGTGATGATCTCATTTGTGTGCATTTTGTATTCAAATGCAAGATCATAAATAATGCACACATCTTGGGGGAGCAATCCTATGTGCTTTCGAACATTAGTTGTCTTCATTTGGTATTTGATCCCGATGACGTGTCTCTTTGGAAGACAAACATTTTTCGTTTTGTCACTTTGTGCCATCATGAAAAGTGTAGAGGGTTTGGTTTATTATTTGATGTTATTTTCTTCAATTGGTTTCTTGCTTTCATTTGGTATCTTTTCAAAGTGGTTTCTTCAATCATGTGTTGATTTGGGCCTTTGATATAATTTGGACAATTCTTTTTCTTGTCGCACTTGTGTGTGCTTTCTTGGTTTAATTGGTGTTTTGTCCAAATTATATCTCTTTTGGTTCTTGAAAGTCTTGTGCATGCATATTTACTACATGTATTTCTTTGGCATGCTTACTTTCGTTGAACCAATATATAGGATAAACTCCATCAAATCCTATATGGCTAAGATGTGCATGAAATTCAATTTCACATTAATATGCACATATTTATGTGGAGTTTGTCCTATGTATTGTAGTTGCTCTAACTACTTTGGACCCAATGAGTTTGGGTACCATTTTGTACTTGAATTTGTTTTAGGTACATGTGGAGATGCATTGGAAGCTTGTCTCATTTACAAGGAAGGTGGTGTCACCATGTGTTCATTGGAGCCAAGTTTGGATGATCGTTAACTCTTATACTATACATCACCAATGCTATCTCGGTAACAAGTATCTACCTCATGCATACATTTCTAGTTTTCAACCTTGTGTAGGTTGTATCTTGGCATGAATCTTTTTGTTGCAATTAATTTGATTCTTGCAAAACGTCTTTATTGCAAATGTGAGTAAGCCGGGATGATTACATATAAGAGGACTATATATTCATTTCTATGATTCATCGATCCCAATTATGTCAATCTAGCACTTTCTACTTAAAGTCTCTCATGTGCAACATTGATGAATTTTCAAAATCATTTGCGTATGATGAGTATCTAGCGTTTTGTGTTACTTGTTATCTTACTAGGAGCATCCATTTGTTAACCTTTATCCCTCGTGGATAGTTTTTGATGCTATGATGAGTATGTGTTGGAAGTTCATTTATATTCCGTTAAGATATATTTCGGCTTTGTGCTATGTTATTAAGCAAAGATCTTATTGGTGTATTTATGACTTCCTCTTGGATATCATGATTCTTTACCCTTGTATCTATCTTGTGTGTACATGTTTATTTGTAGACCCATATCTTAGTGATTCGTGTCTACTTAGAAACTTATACACATAAGAAAAGTTACATCTTTAATTGATATTCCAATTCTTTAGTGACCACCTCTTTTTGCTTTTGATTCTTTGGTGGTTTCTAAAAGGCACAAGCTTCTTTTTTTGTGCTATGCTTTTTGCATTTTACTAAGCTTGTGGAGCTATTTGCTTTATCTCTTTTGGTGTGGGGGTATGGGAAAGACATGATATGCACTATGTGCAACTCTTTTTGAAAGACTATGTTGATGCTTTGGCTCATCCTTGTATTAGTCTCCTAAAATGTCTTTGTATCTCACACCCATTCTTTTATTTGCCGCTCCTTGCTCTTGTTGCAAAACATTTTATTAGGTGAAAGTTGTTTTGCCTCCTTTATCATTTACATTCTCTTGCATGAGCTTGTGTTCGAATTCATCTAGGAGGGAGTGAGGATTCCATGTTGTGCACACTATATTGAAATACAAATCCTATTTATGCACGTACCTTGGGGAGTTCCCTCATGATATTTAGAACACTTTTCGGATCCTTTTGATTGCTTGCTTCTTTCGTTGAAAGTATCTTTCCATTTGATATTCTTTTGCAATCTTTGGATCCTCTATATAGTTTGATCTCCCTCCATCTACTCGTCATTGGATATGTGCATTTGATTTCACTCATATTATGAGAAATGCACACATTATGGGGGAGCTCTCACTATATTTGCCTTCTAAGTTTTTCTTTCCATTTCGGCAATCGATGCCAATGGGGGAGAAATTTAGAGGGTTTAAGAGAATATGGGTTTGTTCTCTTGCGGTTCTCTTGCATCCTTGCTCTTTGTGTTGCATGGTTGCTTAAATTCATTATATAAACCCTCGTAAAATGGATTGTCATCAATTACCAAAATGGGGGAGATTGAAAGTGCATGGTTGTCCCCATGCATGGTTTTGGTAATTAATGACAATCCTTATGGCCTAATGTTTGCTTTGAGATATACTTGTAGATCTTGTCCATAGGAAAAGATTGGAGTTCATGTGTTGGACTCTAGTAGTTTACATGATGATCAATGCTCTACTCAAGGGTTTATATGAAGAATGGTCATGTGAAGAGTTGAGCTTATTGCAAGTATGGCTTGGAAAAGAAGATTGAGTGATCAATCATGTTTTACCCCAAGCCATCATACATATCAAGAGAAGAAGATGAAGCGCAAGATCAATATGATGCATCTCGAAGATATCATTTGATTGAAGCTTGCAAAGGAGTCATGAAGACGATGCTTAGCGAGGCCCTCCCATAATGGAGTATGGGGGAGCATTTGGAGAAGTCTTCATCAAGCATGTGCTAGCAAGCACAATCAAGAAAGGTGTTTCAACTTGAGAGAGTCAAGATCGTCATCATCGAGCTCAAGTGGAATGCGCAAGGCAAAGGTATGATCTTGATAGGTTTTCTTTTACCGGTCTCATGGTGTTAGTGGGAGACCGGGTTTTAGGATAGACGGCGTACTATCAAGAGGGGCTCTCAAGTGAGTAACTTGATCGCATCGTTGTGGAGAGCTCAAACCTTTGCATACTTGGCATATCATATTTCTTGGTTCTTATTTGGCTTTTATGGTGGTGAGGAATTAGAGCTTGGTTCATCTCCATGTCAAGCTCTAGTTCATCGAAAACGGTTTTACCTTGGAAAACTAGTTGCGTTTTCGGTGGCGGAAATATTGCCGGTTCAACCGTGAGGAAAGTCCCACACCTTGCCATGTGTGGTGATTTTACTCTATTTATGGGATGCAATATTTTCACTTTTTGTAGCCTTCTCCTTGTCAGTACCTTTCCAACGGAGTTGGTCTCACCTCATTCGGAGTTCATTTGCAAAAGTTATAGCTGTGTTTTTGGTGTTCGGACAGGCCCGGTAGTACCGGAGAGTTTTGTTCCGGTAGTACCGCAGTAAGCCGGTAGTACCGGGCTCTCTGCGGTAGTACCGGGCTTTCTGCGGTACTACTCTCTGAAGTTGGTTTTTCGGACGTTTTGGCACGGATGGCCCCGGTAGTACCGGGGTTGGAGCCCAGCACTTGGGCCCGGTAGTACCGGGGTATTTTTCCCCGGTAGTACCGCGCGCTCGGTTTTCTGTGTTGACGAAGCTACCGCAGGGCCGGTACTACCGGGCTTGAGTCCGGTACTACCGCACTTGCGGAACAAGAAGCTGCTGCAACGGCTGGATTTTTGGGATGAGCTATTTAAGGGGCCTTCTTCCCCATTGGTTTGCTAAGCTCTAGAGCAAGTCTTTCTCCTCTCTCTCCTCCATTGTTGCCCTTTGTAAAGCTTGCTCTTCCTCTCAATCCCTCCCATGGTTCTTGCTAATATTTGAGGGAAAGTGAGAGGTGATCTTGATCTACGTTTCCACCGATCGATTTCTCCTCTATGTGAGGGAAACCTTGTAGATCTTGATCTTGGAGTTCTTGGTGCATCTCCTCTTTGTTCTTCCTCTCTTATTCCCCCATAAGCATTTGTTGCTTTGTTGGAATTTGAGAGTGAAGGATTTGAGCACTTGTGCTCTTGCCTTTTGCATTTGGTGCATCGGTGTGCTCTCCACGAGGATTCGTGGAAGTTGAAAACTTGTGAACTTGTTACTCTTGGGTCCTTGGACCCTAGACGCCTTTGTGGTGGTTGGACCCTTGTGTGGTCACTTGAAGCCGTTCGGGAGCCCCCAATCCCATTGTGGGTTGTGCCCCGGATTGTTGTTGGAGGCCGTTCGGGAGCCCCCAATCCCATTGTGGGTTGTGCCCCGGATTGTTGTTGAAAGGCTCCGGATTCCGCCTCGAAGGAATTCCGATAGTGGAAGGTGAACCAAGCCTTTGTGGTGCGGTTCATCGGAGAAGAAGGTGAAACCTTTGTGGTTGTTGAACCGTTGTGTCGGTTCACACCTCTCCAACGAGACGTACTCCCTTAACAAGGAGGAACTCGGAAATACATCCTCGTCTCCGCGTGCTTCGGTTATTTCTATACCCGAGCTTTTACTTATGCACTTTACATTGTGATAGCCTTCGTGCTTGAAGTATTCTATATTGCTATCACCTTGTTGTTTGTCTTGCTTAGCATAAGTTGTTGGTGCACATAGGTGAGCCTAGTTTATTTAGGTTGTCGGCTTGTTAATTTAAACATCTAGTTTTATTCCGCAATTATCAAGCCTAAACCGGAAAAGTTTTAAACCGCCTATTCACCCCCCCCTCTAGGCGACATCATTGTCCTTTCACATAACCCGTATTCTTTTGACGCAGGTAGCTAGAAGCAACACCGCATCAAGGCCCCTCGTCAACTATGGTCATCATCCGCCTGGCAGCACCGAAAAACCCAAGAAGATCGTGTGCTGGTGGAATGGGTCGGCCCCACGCATGCCGCCTCATCACGGGCCTTGGTGCTTCCTAAAGAGTACGCACGCTACCCTAGCTCCTAGAAAACTCGCCAAGACCCTCCCGAGGCACATCCTGTGAGGCAGTCCCCTACGTAAGCCTCGGTCTCGCCAAGACCCTCGTGTCCTTCACAGACGGCGGAAGCTCGGGAAGCGCTACAAGGGACCAAAAGCCCACCTCTCAGACAGAGATCAATACAAAGGAGCGACACATTAGCATGAATAACAAGCGTTGGAAGATTTTTCTTTTCTTCAGGAAAATATTCCAGGTTACAAGTTCATCAGAAATAACAAAAGGACCTAGTCTACCAGATGGAGAATGAGACCCGACGCGCGCGAGAAGAAGATCGCGTATGAAGGACGAGCTCATCTCCAACTCAGGTAGGAGGGGGCGCCTAGTCAGACTCCTCCTCGAGCTTCACCAAGCGGAGCTCGGGTCTTCGTCGGAGTCGCCGCCGTCATCGCGGATGCCCTTGTCACTGGCCTCCTTGCTGGAAGACGAGCCGCCGCTGCTCCCGCTCTCCATGCAGCAAGCCAGCCTGCTTCCGCACAACTTGAAGATCTTGACGAGGAAGGTGGATTCTCCATCAAACTTGAGGACCAGGTTGCTCCCCGCCCAGGCACTGTGAGCACGGACGAAGGCCCTCCATTCGCGCGACAGGAAGACGGCGCCGTCGTCCTCCCTGCCGGCATCGCACCACGTCGAGCCGTTGCGGCACCCATCCATGCGCAGCTAGAAGCCTTCACATGAGCGTCTCCAATCGCCAAGATGAAGCATCGGGGAAGGCGGAGACGATGGCGGATGCGTCCGGGAAGGCGCACCAAAAATTCGCAGCCCTCCACCCACTTCAGTACGGGGGCGGAGCGCTTGTGGAGGCACGGCCGGCGCGCGAAATCGTCTTGCGACCCCGCAGGCGCCCGCGAGGATGACCGCGAGTTTTTCCGGTCGATCCGCGAGTACTAGTGCCCTCGTCGGCGGCCACCGTCTTGTCCCCGCCTCGACCTCGCGCACGGGTACCGCAAACCATTGTGAGTAGAAGGGAGGTGGAAGAGCAAGAAGGAGAATGGAGTGTGGAAGCACACCCCCTCCTGCCTCTATTTATGATGAAGGAGAGGGGCAGTTCGTCTCAGGGCCTCCACGGACGGGAATCGAGGTGCCGGGCGGGAATAAAGAATCCCACTACCACGGATGGGACGTTACGGTCGTCCCCCACGATCGCCTGCACGCCACCGCCACGTCAAGAGGAGAGGCGGCCGTCGCCTGATACGTGCTAGACCATCATCATTGCGCCTCCTTCGGAAATGTCCATTTTGGCCCCGCCGTGTTTCGTCTCAACAAACGGGTCGCGCTCGCCGTGGCCCGGGGGCTACTGTCGGGCCTACGGATCCTGGGGTATGACGGCCCGTCATTTCCTCGGAGGTCGTGGGACCGTGCCAACCAAGTAAATAGACTGAAGGCACTGAAGCAGATATACCATTACCGGAGGCCTCGGCCTCGGGAGGGGAACCCCCTCAGGATCGGGAAACTCGCCTCGCGAGGCCCTGCCTCCCGAGGAACCCTTAGTAGGGGAGCGCGAACCTAAGACATCGTGAAGCTTGTTGTGGCACGCACCACGTGCAGAGACGCGGCAAGGGGCCCTCTCTCTTCGGTGGGAATCGTCATCAACCCCCGTACCGCAGGACCGGCGACCCAAAATCTTGCCATTTTGGTGATAAAAGGGGGAGACCAGCCGCACCGCCCATTACCGTGCTCTGACACTTGCCATTTTGGTGCAAGGGCAGTACCACGGGTTGGGCTGTACCCCCTCCTCGTTATCGAGGGCGTCCGTTTCTGTGCAAAGGAGACACCGACCGGAGTTGCAGGTGGATGAGGACAATGGCTGCGCAGCCGGGGCAGAGTCGTAGACCTGTCTTGGTCGGCCATTTTACCAAAGCTGCTGGCAGAGGAGCAAAGGGTCTCTTGGAAGCATGCGGGGTCTCCCCGCCATAGTTTTGGAGGCCAAGGACGCTGGCCGCCTATAAAAGGAAACGGACCCCGACCTAGCAAAGGGTTCGGACATTGTAAGCACAAACCCTAGAACCTCTAGGCACATCACCATTGTAGCTCTTTGAGGCACGTCAAGCAATACAACAAAGCAAGAGTAGAGCATTCACCTCCGCGGTGGTCCGAACCTGGGTAAACAAAGTGTCACTCTCTGTCGTGTTTCCTTCCCGTTCGCCGAGCTTCGTGAGATTTGAGGCAGCGCTCTAAGGCCCCTTGTGTTCGAAACCCCTCACGTATAGCCCTTGCGGCTATATTCCGATAGTAAGCCTTTAATATCAGAACTAATAGAAGCAACAGACGTATTTAACTCTTATATCATGGTACTATGGCTAGCAACTTGGTCTATAAGATTTTTATTAGCCTCTTGTTGATTACCAAAGTTATCATTACTTGATGGCATATTACTAGGCTTCCATTTATTATCACTAGCATATGGAACAAAAGGACGGTTGTTTGGAACATATGGAGGTTTATTATAAGAATTATAATTGTTGTTACCATACCCATTATTACCATAGTTCCTAACAAAGTTAACATCAATATTCTCAGGATTATTTCCAACTAGTTCTTGCAAAGGGACATTTTCAATATTTTGTTTATTAATGAAAGCAAGTATAGTGTCCATTTTAGTAGAAAAAATAATTTTTTTCTTCTATTGAGTTTACTTTCCTAGAGGGATTAGTTGCTCTCTCAGTATGCCATTGACTATAGTTTTGCAAAATACTTCTACTATAGTTTTTCCCATGAAAGCCCCTCCAGTAGGGGAATCAAGAATATTTATAGACATGTAATTTAGACCATTATAAAAAGAGTGTAATATAGTACATTCGTTAAACCCATGAGATGGACAAGTTCTAAGCATAACTTTTATCCTATCCGAAGCCATGGTAACGTGTTCATGTTCATTTTGCCTAAAAGAGAGAATATTGTTTCTATTCTACAAAATTTCAACGGGGGATAAGATTTCTTAATGAAAGCTTCTTTTAAATCATCCCAAGACTTGATACTACCGGTAGGTAATGAATGTAACCACTCTTTAGCTTTTCCCTTAAGTAAGAATGAAAATAGCTTAAGTTTTAGAATGTCACTTTCTACATTCTTAAATTTATGCATGCCACATATTCCAACCAAATCATGAAGATGCATAGAGGCATCCTCCATAGCACTACCGCCAAATTGTTCCCTAGTTGTCAAGTTCAATAAACTAGGACTTACTTCATAACTACCAGCTTTTATCTCAGGTGTGGCAATGGGCCTAGCAAGTTCAATTAGTTCTATCTCTCATTTTTGCAAGTTTTTATGTGTTTTTAATTTTTCTAAATGAAAACTGAAACTAAAATGATACTAAAACAAAACAAACCGAAATAACAAATACAACACAAAATGAAAAACTGTAAATACAATAACAAACCGAAATATGAAATGATATGCAAGACAATAACAAAACAAAAAAAATGCTTTGAAGGTAAAGATGGACGAGATGATGCTCACGTAGGTGCAACCTCACCAAGATTAGGTGTTTACACAAGTTGGTGATGAAGTTGACTTTGTTGTAAAATAATCTCTACTAGTTCCCCGGCAACGGCGCCAGAAAAGTGCTGTTGACGTGGGAATAGTAGGACAAAATCTTTTTCACCAGCTCCCCGGCAACGGCGCCAGAAAAGTGCTTGATGCTTTGGGTTGAGAGTCCAAGAGTAGAGTGTCGTAGCACGAGAAGATTCTTTTCCCCACAAGGGTGACTCGAGGGTATTATCAAACTCTCGGGGAACTGAGTGTAAATGATTTATCTTCTTGTCCTTCTCTTATGAGACCTGCAAAACAAAGCAAATTGTTTTGTGCCCTCAACCTCACCAAGTGGTTGTCAAGCACTAGGTGTGAGTAAGATATGAAAATAAAATATAATGCAAAACAAGAAATAAATATGCAATGATGGCGTTGGAAAGGTGTTTCTTATGATTAAAATTGGACCGGGGTTCATGGTTTCACAAATGGTTTCTCTCTTTAATATAGTGATGGATAATAGCACAGTACAATTGACATATTTGATTGCAACAATGTTTTACGACAAGATATAATTATATGGGCTTCACATCCTAACATAGAGATGTTTGGGTTATTCATCTCTCTTATACTCCACTAGGATGGGAAATAAATCAAAACACCCTAGTATTAAGATAAAGCAGAGTAAAGCCTTAAGTTCAATGACATGAAGTTAAAATAAGAATGTGCTAAATCTAGTCATGGCGAAGTGGCATGGTCACACCCAACATCCCCGGTAGCATGGTATTTTTCTTTATACCTAGTGAGGTAACAAAGTAGGGTAAAACACCCAAGTGGATCACGAGATTTTAGTTGTCAGCTTCCCGTACTAGCCAGCCCCCCCCCCCCCCCCCCCCCCCCCCGTTACTCCATCTAATGCACACATTCCCCCTCACACGCCCTCATAAATATGCTTGATCAAAACAATTAAACAAAAATGGGGTACATAATATGCATCTACTTTCATAACTGAAACAAAACTATTGCAATCTCACATATATTAACTCATAAAAAGATCCACCACAAAGGATAATACAATTGGGCTGGTGGTGGTGCTCGCGTTGTTTGTCAGCTTCTGTGATAGCGGAGGCCTCGCCAGTCATGTTGACGGGGGCGATGGCCATCGACCATCAGATGACGGCTGTGTCGAGCCGTCCGACTCGTAGTTAAGGACTGGCAAGATCGACGAGGTGTCGTTGTCATCGTCTGAGATCTGTATGGTCTTGCCGCTGGACTCGGCGGCGTGGGTCGCGCCGTCGATTTCAGCCATGTTCGCGGAATCGGGGATGGAGAGGGTGTCGCCGTCGCTGCAGTTGTAGGCGACTCCTTCGTCTTCCTTCTCACAGAAGCCGACATAGACGATAGTCGCCGTCCCGAAGGGGCGGGATAGGACCACCTAATGCACTAGTAGGAAAACACTTATCTATGGCGCACTAAAAAGGCATTTTGTGGCGCACCAATTGGGCATGGTGGGTGTGCCACAGAATTCTCGCCACTAAAATATAATTCTGTGGCGCACCCGGCCGGTGCGCCACAGAAATATCCAAAAAAAATGTGGCGCACCCATCACCATGCGCCACAGAAATATTTCAGTGGCGCACCCCACACAGGTGCGCCACAAACTTATTTTTTTGATTTAAAAAAAGGCGGCAAGATTCGTCGGAGCCCGTTTTTTGCCGCCTGTTTTTCGCCGGAATTTCGTTGGCGCCCATGGTCGTAGGTAGCTTGGTCAGAAGTGGGTGGAGGAGGGGGTCGCCAGAGGTGGGTGGAGGAGGAGGTGGTGGTCGCCGGAGGAGGAGAAGGTGGAGGAGGTGGTCGCTGGAGGAGGAGGAGGTGGGGGAGATCGCCGGAGGAGGAGGTGGTGGAGGTGGTCGCCTGAGTAGGAGGAGGAGGAGGAGGTCGAAGTCGCCGGAGTTGGTGGAGGAGAAGGAGGTCACCGGAGTTCGTTGAGGAGAAGGGGAGAGGAGAAGTGGAGGAGGAAGGTTAGAGGAGAAGTGGAGGAGAGGAGGAGGAAATGAGAGAAGAAGGGGAGAAGGGGAGAGGATAAGGGGAGCCAGCCTCCCATTTCAAATTTCAGTTCCCCGCTCAAAACATTCTATGGCAGTGCCATCCCCATGCGCCACAGAATTGGACTTTCTGTGGCGCATCCGTCCCCATGCGCCACGGAAAGTCACATTTCTGTGGCGCATGCAAAACAATGCGCCACAAAAATGCTTTTTCTGTGGCACATGCTATTTGGTGCACCACAAAAAGGGCTCTACCTATAAGCATTTTCCTACTAGTGATGGAGCCACGCACCGACGCGCCATACGTGTGCTCTTCGTAGATGACGTCAATGTTGTCGGCGCAGTAGTATGTGTCGTAGAAGACGCTGTCAGAGGTCGGCATGGCGGTGTTGCTGTCGTTGAGACCCTCCATGAAGTAGATCCTAGCATTCACCGGCCCCACGGTGGGCGCCAACTACTGATGAGGATATATCGGTGGATTATGATGATTATACATGCTTAGACTGGAAGGAAATATTAAGCTTAACCGATGATTATTATAAGGTGAACTCATTCCTAGTTGGACATGATACTTTGATTTATAAGAATGTTATACTACCTAAGTTATTGCGTTCTTGTATCATTAGGTTTGAGTTAATAGAGGGCATGGCGCATGGAGAAGAAGATGCGCGCGAGGAATGGAAATCATTGACAACCATCAAGGTGGCAAGCACGAGGGAGGCGAGGGAGGAAGTGGAGCCATCAATGAAGAGAGATTCAATTCGGACTAGCAGAAGTCACGAATTCGAAACAGTCAAGGTGTATTCATATGAAGTCCAAATAAAGCAACGAAGCACAGGTTGGAAAGGAAATTACAAATCCTTTCCAACGGAACCGACCCCAAACACCGGTTCGACTCGGACAAGCCTCGGTGACCAAAACAAGTCGACGGTTGTTTCCTGCCAGTTTCCAAATAGAGTCCTTTAAGTTAGGAAAGTTAGAGATATGGTTGTTTTCGACTCCAACTCTATGTTGGACGTCCAGCAGCCTTTATATATGCTTGTAAGTCGTGGCTTTTAGCAGAGACCACGTTTAAAGATAAACCCTAGATTGGATTGCTAAGCATTCATCTATATTTGAGTTCCTCTGTGTTGCGCTCAGGAATTCAACCTCTCCACTGTGTTGCGCTCTGGAGATTATTATCCAAAGTTTGAGTGTGATCTGTTGTTCCACTGGGAATTAGTAGATTGCAAAACCGCTTCGTGGTCGGCGGCTACGTTGCATCGGTGTGAGGCGTCGCGAATATCCATTGGGTTGAAAAGCTGTTGCATTGGCAACGGGGGAACAGCCGGAGAGTTCGTCGGATTCTCGCAAGTTATCTTCCACCATCATCCATCTACCCACCGCTCACTGAGAAGATCGGGCCACCCCTTATCATCTTGGTATCAGATTTCCAGTGTTTACTCGGTGAGCATCCACAAATCCATCTCGTAGTTGTAGATTTATTTTCGTCCTATCCAGAAAAAGCCATACAAAAAGATTAGGTTTTAGATTTTGCCATAGACTTAGATTGCATCAGTTTGATTCATAGTTGCTGGTCAATTTTCCTTTGCGTAACTTTAATCTTGTCCAAGTCTAGGTTTAGGGTTCTAATCGTTTTGCTTTCTCTTATTGAATTCGGAGTCCAAAAACAGAAAATACCAATTTTCGTCCGTTTTTCCCGCGTGGACAGTTTCCGAGTAGAGTTAGGTTTCTAAGTTCTGTTTGTTTCCAAATCTTCCGTTGTTATTTCCGTAACTTTGTTTAGCTTAGCCACTGCCTTTCTACAGCACGTGAGTAGGAACTTACCCATTGAGAATAGCAAATTTTCTTGTGCTCGACAGGCTGCTCTTTTGATCGGTTTTCTTGCACACTTTGTCTCAGCGTGTTTGCTCAAGTGCTCCTGTTTTGTTGTGGCCATAAATTTAAAATATAAAAAAAAAGAGAAAAGAGAAAAGAGACGAGAGAAAAAGTGACAAAAGAAAAAAATTCAGAGAAGAGAAAAGAATCAAAGGCCGAAGTTCAAATTTCAGTTGAGGAGCTTGATGATTGTGTTTTGTTGCATAGTTGAGCAATCTTGTGCCTGTCATTAGAGCCTTTTTGCTAGCATCTCTCTTGTGCATTCGCAACAACCGAGCATTACTCCGATATATCATATTTTGAGCTCAATTTTCAAAGTTGCTTTTGCCCCATTTATCTCCACCGTGTGAGTTTCCCTGTTGTGTCCGATCAGCACTAGGAATTGAACTGGTGTAGTTAGGTATCCCTACCAAGCTCCACTAAATACCCTGGTTTGCTGTGTGACGCATTGAAACCCATAATATTCGCTGCATCACATCCGTGCACGTACTGTCACTACAAGTGGTGAGCTTTTCTAATTCACTGTGGAACGGTAAGATCCACAATTTCTTTCGGTTGAGTGAGTTGAGAGTTTTCCACATATATACATATCTGTTTGTTTTTCACTAACCATGGTAGACAGTGCTATGGATACTTTGGAGACACGTCAATATCACTTCCTCCACCATAAATATTGTAGTGATACTTTTTGGGAGGAAGAACAAGGTGCTTTCAATGGTGATGGCCTTTTCCACCATCGTGTGCAGATTGGTGAGCGATGTGCTGCTGCCACCATTGACGGATCTTCTAATCTCAATTTAGTCAGTATTGAGGTTGTAGAGAAGTTGTAGCTACATAAATTTTCCAATCTGAAGCCATACCTTCTACGCTCATCATATGGCACACTTCTTATTTCCCACACTGCTGAAGTTCCTTTTACCTTCGGCGAGCATACTGAGATTGTGCGATGTGATGTATCCCCCATGCCACTTGACTCTTGTCACGTACTTCTCGGAGATCCTTGGTGCAGGAAGTTTCAAGTTCGAGCTCGCCCCGAGGTTAACAAAATTTCGTTCATGTGGAACATGAAGCGGGGTTTTCTGCTACGAAATTCAGCCGATGATTTTCATGAGTACCATCTTCTTCGCAAGGAGAGGAGAAAAGAATTTAGCTTATCGGCTAAGTACATGGTCATCATGGACGGTGACATTTCAATTATATGTCATGTTGACCACATTATGGATCAAATCCCATGTGAGAATGAGAGCCACATAGCCAAATTGAGTGAGAGTGTTATAAAAAGTGAGTTGTGTGATTCCACTAAACGTGAGGATGAGTGCATACACTTTGAGAGTATGAGAGAACAAGACAACATGAGTGTAGTAGATGATAGGACATGTGAGGATATTTCTGCTAATGTAACTATCTCTACTTCTAGTGTTGTTTCTTGTGATATGCAGGTTGCTTTTGAAGAAAGGGAGTTGTCAAGTCTTCAACCTGCATCACCACTAGAGGAACCTATTTCAGTGCCTACTACATCTGAGGAGTTTGCCATTGAAAAGGGTAATGACTTTGAGCTGCAGCCAGCAAGCGTGTCACTTTGTGAGTATGATTCTACGCTGACTAGTTCTAGTGATTTGATACACAAACATATTTCAGCACCATGTGATAATTTGCTAAATTCGAATTTTGATCATGTGGTATTGATTACACATAAAGAGATCCTTGCTAAACTACAACCGACTGATGTTTTGTTTTACATCATGCTAGAAGAACCTCTTACCATTAGTTGTGCTATGAATAGGATTTCTGAAATTTCATATGTAAATTCTAGCACCTATGCAAACTGTTTTCGATTCTATTTAATTGGTGATTATAGCATGAACGAGAATTTTTTGGTGGATCATATATGCATTACCTCTGATAGAATTGCTGAAGTAAAACATGCCGTTTTCAGTCAAATTTTCTATGTGCCGAAATCTTTTTGCCTTGGGGCAATACCTAAGTTTCATTATACTATGTTGTATTCTAGTCTACTTGATATACTACAGCGAACAAAGGTAGCATCTTTTTTGTTGGACTGTTCTGATCTTGCTAGATTTGATTGCGACTATGCACATACGTCTTGTTTGTCCCAAACTGATTTATGCTTCACTTATAATTGCAAACTAAGTTGCATCATAAGTCCTGGAGATAATGGATATAACCATTTACATGTTTGTGCTATTCGGTCATTGCTTTGTTCTAGATATCATCGTAGCGCACTTGAAGCATGGTCTGAAACATGTGATAATTTGCATCATTTGGATTTGTTTGACCTTGCTAGCATCAAAGTTGATCATCGATCTTCTGTGAGGACACTTGATTTAGTACTGAATACTAAGACTGTACACATATTTGTTCCTCGTCATGATCATGCTTATATGGACTTCACTAATACCTGCAATTTTAGTTGCAACTTTCTGAGATATGGTTTGTACCCATCCGAGACTTGTGTGTTCTGTACTAGTAATTTGAGTTGCATTCTGATTTTTGGATATACAAGTCATGCCAACAAAACTGATCAACAATGTTATATATACATATATTCTGCGTACACGTTGTTCTTTTTGTTTCATCCACTTTCAGCTTATCCAAAGCCGCGGACGGCTTTTCTTGAAGAAAGGGAGGATGATGAGGATATATCGGTGGATTATGATGATTATACATGCTTAGACTGGAAGGAAATATTAAGCTTAACCGATGATTATTATAAGGTGAACTCATTCCTAGTTGGACATGATACTTTGATTTATAAGAATGTTATACTACCTAAGTTATTGTGTTCTTGTATCATTAGGTTTGAGTTAATAGAGGGCATGGCGCATGGAGAAGAAGATGCGCGCGAGGAATGGAAATCATTGACAATCATCAAGGTGGCAAGCACGAGGGAGGCGAGGGAGGAAGTGGAGCCATCAATGAAGAGAGATTCAATTCGGACTAGCAGAAGTCACGAATTCGAAACAGTCAAGGTGTATTCATATGAAGTCCAAATAAAGCAACGAAGCACAGGTTGGAAAGGAAATTACAAATCCTTTCCAACGGAACCGACCCCAAACACCGGTTCGACTCGGACAAGCCTCGGTGACCAAAACAAGTCGACGGTTGTTTCCTGCCAGTTTCCAAATAGAGTCCTTTAAGTTAGGAAAGTTAGAGATATGGTTGTTTTCGACTCCAACTCTATGTTGGACGTCCAGCAGCCTTTATATATGCTTGTAAGTCGTGGCTTTTAGCAGAGACCACGTTTAAAGATAAACCCTAGATTGGATTGCTAAGCATTCATCTATATTTGAGTTCCTCTGTGTTGCGCTCAGGAATTCAACCTCTCCACTGTGTTGCGCTCTGGAGATTATTATCCAAAGTTTGAGTGTGATCTGTTGTTCCACTGGGAATTAGTAGATTGCAAAACCGCTTCGTGGTCGGCGGCTACGTTGCATCGGTGTGAGGCGTCGCGAATATCCATTGGGTTGAAGAGCTGTTGCATTGGCAACGGGGGAACAGCCGGAGAGTTCGTCGGATTCTCGCAAGTTATCTTCCACCATCATCCATCTACCCACCGCTCACTGAGAAGATCGGGCCACCCCTTATCAACTACCGTGGGGAAGCCACGGCAGATGCCTTAGGGTGGCTTATCATCGCTGTGGAGCAAAGGGGTTCGCACACAGAGTTTACCCAAGTTCGGCCCCTCTCAATGGTGATAAAGACCTACTTTTGCTATGTATTATTTGATCAGATGGGGTGTATAATGACGTGCGGACCAAAGCGTAAGGGAGCTCCGGCGGCATGTATGAGATAAGAGTTGTCCTCTAAGGTTTCTCCTAGTTGACCTTATATATGGGGCCGACTAGGGTTTACAGGGAAGTGAGGGGTTGACCTACAAGAAAATAACAAACATGTCGTAGATACGGCTTCTTGGAGCGTACTCCGCGGGATGTATATCTTCTTATCTGAGTCGGGATAGACTCGCCTTCCTTCCGATCCGGCCTACCGGGTTCTGATGGACCCTGATGGGGGGATGGCCAACTAGGTAGGCCCAAGACCACGACTCGGCCCATGAGGACCGGGTGGCCCAAGACCCACACGGAGGCCATCCATAAGACATCGGGTCCATCACGGACTTGGTAGGCCAGCTCATAAGGAAGGCGATCCGATCCTAACACTGATCAGAAGATAGACGTCCCGAAAAGTGCTCTCCACAAAGCCGCATTTATCATATACATCACCGCCGAAGCTCCTCGTGCTCTGGTGCACGCCATTTTACACCCCATTGATGCATGTTAAATGCATACATGAACTTTGCATTGTAGTACATATATTTCAATCATATTTGCATCGTATAAGGGTTATATCATTGTGTTATATTGATTTTGGGAATATTTCATATGTTTCTGTATTTTTCTGGAATTAACCCTGCACTGTCAGAAACCCTATTTTCTATATTTTGATGTTTCAGGGACCCAAACGACGTCCAAATGACCTAATATTTCACGGGCATCAGTTTTTGGAAGGAAGGAAACGTACGAGCCAAGGATCAACAAAAGTGGAAGCTCGAGGCCCAAAAGGGGGTGGCCCACTCGACCAGATTCCTTGGCCGCATGGGGCCCTCCATCTGGAGCCTTGAGGCTCCGATACCGTCGATCTTCGTCCCTGTGCCTCCGTCTTGACCTAAAAATGTCTATAAAAATACTCCCCCGAAGCCTTTCAGAAGAGAGCGTCGTAGAAACACAAAACCACGAAACGAAGACCTGGAGCTGCAGATTGGAGGGGGAAAACTCCGGCGGGGCGCTGCCGGCGTGGTCTCCACCTCCTCCAACGACTTCACCATCGTCACCATGATGAAGAGGGAGTAGTCCACCCTTGGACTATGGGTTTGTGGAAGTAACTTATGTATCTCTCCTCTCTTTGAGCTTCACTAATTAGCACCGTATGAGTTGCTGAACATGATTACGGTCATCTATGTAATACATTTGTGGTGGATCTTTTAATGAGTTAATATATGTTTGAGATTGCAATAGTTTTGTTTCAGTTATGAAAGAAGATGCATATTATGTACCCCGTTCTTGTTTACTTGTTCTGATCAAACTTGTGTATGAGGGTGTGTGAGGTGGAACGTATGCATTAGATGGAGTAACGGGAAGTGGCTAGTGCGGTGAAAGTGACAGAAATTCCGCGATACACTTTGGTGTTTTACCTTACTTTGTTGCCTCACTAGGGATAAAGAGAATACCATGCTACCGGGGATGTGGGGTGACATTGCCACTTCTCCATGACTAGATCTAGCATGTTCTTATTTTAACTTCATGTCATAGAACTTAATGCTATACTCTGATTTATCTTAATTACTAGGGTGTTATGATTTAGTTCGCATCTTGGAGTATAAGAGAGATTAATAAACAAAAGATCTCTATGTTAGAACGTGATGCCCATATAACTAGTAACTTGTCATGAAACCTTTTTGTTGCAATCGTATATGTCAATTCTAGTGTTCCATTGTCTACCACTTTATTAAAGAGAGAGTGCATTTGTGAAACTATGAACCCCAGTCCATTTTTAATCATAAGAAACACCTTTCCAACACTTTATACCCACTTTTCATTTTCAGCTATTTAAAAATCTTAAAATACAAAAACACTTTTACATCTTGCATTCACATTTGAAAACCCAAAAACACTATCATCACTCATATTTATCATCCTTGCATTACCACTTTATTTTCTAGCACTGTTGCATTACCATCACATCATTGCATATTTATTTATTGTTTTGCATTTATTATCTTTTCATATCATACTCACACCTTGTGCTTGACAACCACTTGGTGATTTTGAGGGCACAAAACACTTTGTTTTGTTTTGTAGGGTTTCAAGAGAAGGATAAGAAGATAAACCATCTACACACACTTCCCCGAGAGTTCGATATTACCCTCGAGTCACCCTTGTGGGGAAAAGAAGCTTCCTGTGCGACAACACTTTACTCTGAAGTCTCAACCGCTCATCACCCATCAGGTCCAATAACACATCTAAGTAGGTCTTGACCTGCATCGAGAGGGGCCGAATCTGGGTAAACTCTGCGTGTGCGAAACCCTCTAGGAATCCTAAAGTCCCCTTGCTCCACACCTAAGATAAGCCACCCCCATGGCATCTGCCGTTACTTCCCCACGACAGACCTGGTGTCTTCTAGATGTTCTCTATGTCGGCTCTGAGCCACCCGGTCCTTGTGAGACATCTCGTGGTCTTGGACCTACCTAGTTGGGAATCCCCCCATAACTGTCTCTTTAATTTCTCAAGAACAAGTAATGGCTCAATACATGTCAACGTATGTCAATGAAAACTTATTGAACAATGGCAAACTTTGTTCTTGGTTAGAGAACAATAAACATAACAACTTATCTTTCAAGAAGAATATGTATATAGGAGCTTAATAATGCAGGTGTCCATGTTCAATTAGCAAATGATTCTTGCATTCATTGAGCACTCTAATGGTTATATTATTATAATCAAAATACTAAATGATTCAACTTTCAACTTGTTTACCTCATGGGCAATGTCACATGTAACAAGACATGATCAAAGATATTGTAGAAGTATAAATGATTGCATCTTAATCAACACTAAATGTTTGCTTGTGGAGAGTAGAAGAAATAGGTGATATGGCTCAACAATAAAGTAAAAGATAGGCCCTTCACATAGGGAAACAGGGATTAAATATGTGCTAGAGCTTTTCAAGTTTTGAAAACATAAGTAAAATGATTTTGAGAGGTGCATGTTCTAGTCAAGGAATGATAGTAAAAAGTTCATTATTATTCATGCTAAATAGGCTTTTAAGAGTGGCTCCTATAGGAGAACGTTATTTATGCACAGCAGATCATCCTCTTTTCTCCTTTGTTTAGACAGATAGATATTTGACTAATTGATCAGGAAAAAATTGTGAGAACGTTTCATGATTCTCTCATGTCTTTTGCACAATACCCTGCGGGTCGACTAGTGTCCTAGGGCGTTTGTAGCTGCTTTGAAAGTCACTTACGAATTGCTCGCACAAACTGTCCCACGAACTGATCTAACCTTTGGGCAAATGCATTAGCCAAGGTCTTGTAGTATCCGCCAGGGCCAAAGGAAACCAATGGGCCAAGATCTTGTCGTATGCTCGGGCGGCCACCATGGCCGTGGAGTAGATCTGCAGAAACTCCCTCGGGTCCATTGTTCCATCATACTACTGAGGCACGTGGAAGCGGAACTTCTCGGGCCATCTCACCCTCCGCAGTTCTGGGGTAAACGCCAGGTATCCACCACTCTACTGCAGGGCAGTCAAGCCGGCTTCTCTTGGATCTGCATCACACGCATCTGAGGCTTGCACAATGGTCTTCGTGGGTGCACGCACTGGCATGTCCTAGCCAGCCCACTGCATGAGTGCCCCATTGAGGACTAGGTGTGGAAGATCCGGCGGAGAACGTGCTCGTCATCCTCCGGCGCAGTGTGACTCGCTCCGGCCCCGACTACACCCGACTCGGGCGGGTGTGTCTCGATGTTGGAGTGTGTGTCTGCGCACCTTGAGATCTGGAGAGAGTATGTACCATTTCCTCTTGTCACCGGGCGAACTCGAGGAGGCTGGTGATCCGAACTCGACACATGTCGAAGACTGGAGTGTTTGCCAGCGGAGGGTACTCCATGAGGGCGTAATCGCCAATGCATCAGCCCGCGTGCGGACACCTGGTTGTGACAGCTCCAATCAACAGGACACCGACACGGAGCGCTGACACCAGGGAGGCGTCGATGTCTCCCCTTTATTTTGTTCGGTGGGATGGGCACGGGAGTTTCCTGAGTTACGAAAGTGGAAGACGGATTCAAAGGATCAAGCACACGGAGCAGTTTACCCTGGTTCAGGCCATCCAGATATGTAAAACCCTACTTCCTGCTTGTCTGATCTTGGATTGAAGTATATGAACTGGTTACAAAGGACTTTCTCCTGGGTATCGATCGAGTGTCCGGCTTGGTTCTCCTCTTTCTCCCTTAGCCCCCCTTTTATTTATACCGTCTGGGAGAGTGCTGACACGTCCCAAGTATCGGTCGTGCATGGCCAACACCTCTCCAGCTACGTGTCACCGCGAGGGACAGGTGTCACTTGGCAAACGAGGTTGGCTGACAACTCGTCTTTGCCCTACCCACGCGGCACCCACGGTATAGGGTCGATGGGAGGTGTGGCCTTGTCATGTTCACTTGTTTGGGAGGCGGGCGGCGTCGGGCCTTGCTCGCTGATAAATGAGGCCACTGAATGGAAGTTATCCACCTAGAGGGGGGGGGGCTGAATAGGTGGTGACCAATTTTTAAGACTTTTTCAGTTTTAGGCTTGCAAAAGTAAATTTACTATATGTGCTACTAGATGAAGCAAGGTGCTAGACAAATGAAAACAATGCAATAAAGAAAAGCAAGTAACACAAAGCAGGATAGTGGAACGAGACAACCTAGGGAACAAGGAGACGTCGATTTTATCCCGAGTTCCACCACATGGGTGTACGTCTCGTTGGAGGGGTGTGAGCAACCACAAAGGTCAGCTCAACGCCACAAAGGCTTCACCCTATTCTCCGATGAATTCGACCACCAAGGTCCGAATCCACCCTTCCACTAAGGACTCCTTTAAGGGCGGAGAAGGTCCCGTACAAATCCGTGAGGCACACACCCACAATTGAATTGGGGGCTCTCACTAAGACCACAAGAGGTCAATTCCACAAAGGATCCACAAAGGAGTAAATAACAACAAGGTAGAATCTAGCTATCCACAAAGGAAACTCTAGATTCGTGTCCCCTCAAGATAGGGAGGGGGAAAGTGAAATTCCTTCGGTGGCGATGTAGATCGGGGTCTTCTCCTTCGGATCTCCAACTATCATTGGATTTGGTTGGCTAGATAGGGAGATCCATGGAAAATGAGCTCCAGCAGCAATGGGGCGTTTTGGATCTAAGAGAGCTAATCTGCTGGAGGTAGGTGGAGGGGTATTTATACCCCTCCCTGAGATCTGACCGTTGTGCAGCCGCCAACCCGGAAATTTCCGGGTTAAGTTCGGAAATTTCCGGACTGACGACCGGAAATTTCCAGACTGACCACCGGAAATTTCCGGGCAGCGGAAATCTCCGCGAGGAATTCCGACGGATCTTCGACTGGAGGCAGTACGAGTTCAGCTTCTGACTTGGCGATGATCTTGTTCGTGCAGCTCGGAAATTTCCGGACTCCCATCGGAAATTTCCGGGCACCTGAAATTTCTGCCTGAAATTCCGACTGCGAAGCTCTGAGAGGCAGTACTGCTTGATAATCTGGACTTGGTGAAAAATCTTCGGTGGCTCGGAAATCTCCGGACACTGGCCGGAAATTTCCGGACATCGGAAATTTCCTGAAGCATTTCCGACTGAAAAGCTCTGAATGCCAGTACTGCTTCAAACACTGGACTTGGTGAAAAATCTTCAGTGACTCGGAAATTTCCGGGCTTCACCCGGAAATTTCCGGGTACCTGAAATTTCCTGAAGGATTTCCGACTGAAATATAAAAGAGTCCAGTACTGAAATATGCTGAATGTGTTTGAGCACATTATTACACCTGTTCTAAAATCTGCATAGATCATCACAAACATTAATACCACCTTTTGTGTTGTCACTAGTCACCAAAAACAGGAAGTGCAAAGAATGCACTTTCAGCCACGCTACCTCCTCTAACCTCATCAGCCCCCCAGGGGCTGATCCTTGGCTATCTTGCTTCGCATGTTCCTACGAACAAAGGCACAAAGGCACCCGGGGAGATCCCCGGGAGAAGCAAATCTTCGAAGGATTGGTGACCTGCAGCCCGGTTCCCCCACAAAGCACCAAAGTGTGACACCCCTCGGTGGCGGGTGTCGACAAATACTTGCAGCCTTGGTCGAGGTCGCCAGGGCATGGTGGCCTGCAATCTGGTGGCTTGCCGATCAGGACAAAGCACTGTTGTCTCCTTCTTTCTTCTCCATATCTTGGCGTCTTCCCCGGTGCATCTCACCTGAATCACGGATGTCTAGGGTCAAACCGGCTAGGTGCCTAAAATGGGTGCTAACAACCGCCATCTGACACCATCTATAACTAATACTCCACTTCGAACGCGCTTCTATCCTTACCTCTCTAGGAATTAAGTTGTAAGCAAGAGAGTATTGCATTAAACTCTGTAATAATGTGACCAGTATTTTATAATCAATTGCACTAGACAAATAACACCATTGTTTTACTCATAGTAGCAACAACACATCATTACCCTTAGTCGTTTCAGTCACTCGAGCCCACGAATGAGGCATGGACCAACTATCAAACATATACTCACTCTTGCAGATTTAAACAACTATTTGGCCAAACCAATCATATAAATCGGAGAGCGGGTAGAAACGTATAAAGCAATATCATCATATATAAAACATGCACAATCTGGTCATAACATCACAAATCATCATATCCTAGCAAACACAACAACTCTCAATTACATCATATGAATCTTGATCATGTAAGGTAGCTCACGAGATTATTGTATTGAAAAACAAGGAGGGTAGATAACCATGTTGCTACTACTGCACTGAAGGGAGGTAGAAACAAGGGAAAACAGATGCAATAAACGCGGAAACGGATCAAGTGAAGAGGTCAGTCGAAGTCTCAAGTTTAAGGGACAAATTACTTCGTTGGTGATGTTAAAGGAAGCAATGGTGGAGAAGCACTTGGGGACCAATGTGGACATGGATGAGAAGAAGAAGCAACAAAAGGAGGCAAAATGGGAGAAAAGATGTGCCTTCGAGAAGCGCAAGATCGCTCTTGAGGAGCAAAAGATGAGGGCCGAGAAGATGGTTGAGGAGAACCACTCACGATGATTGATCCCAATGGAATGTAATCGATGTCAAGAGAGTTTTGGGTGATGACAAGAATGGAGATCAAGTATCGGAGGATACAAAGCTTCAGGGTCTCATGGTTGGTGGTGGTGCCCATGGAGGTGATGGTGATGGTGCTGATGCATATGGAGGGGGTGGTGGTGGTCCTTTGGCCTATGCAGGTGGTGATGGTGCCCATGGAGGTGGTGGTGGTGGTGATGGAGGAGGTGGTCGTGCTTCAGTCTATGGAGGTCACTGGCGGAGCTACGTTAAGGCGCCCACCCAGGATTTTCACGGAAGACGAGTCAATGTCTACGCATCTGATGGCCCAACACTGCATATCAAGGTAAGACAACAAGCAAACAGGGCTGACAACCTCACAAGCCAAGCAACAAGCGGATTCCAAATAAGAAAATAATCGTTGAGACATTACCAGCATGCTGCCGGCTGGATTGACCACTTCTTTGTTTTTCTCGATGACAGAAAAAGAAAATTGTCGGTAGCTATGTGAGCTTTGTTTAATCAATTTACAAGATTATATCTATTTTCGCTAGGCTACAAGGCTAGCACGTATGATTTTTTTTATCGAAATCTTAGCTTGGTTGGCAATTCGACGGCATATTCTTACTCAATTTTTGCCCTAAATTATTATTTACTCAATAAAAAATTATGTAGTCTCCTTTTGTTTGGCCCGCCCAGACATTCTTTAAAGCTCTGCCACTGATGGAGGTGATGGAAGGGGGTGGTTCTTTCGTTTGGTGTTGATGATGGCGATGGTTTTTTGGCCAATGTTGATGATGATGGTTATGTGGCCGGTGGTTGTGGTGATGATCTTGACAACAATGGTGTTGTTTGATTGATTATCGCTTTGATTGACTGCACATTCTTTTGGACAATCTTAATTGCCACATCTTCTATTGCAAATGATTTTAGATGTGTAGCATTAAATGTAGTAGATTATATTCATTGAAATTGCAATCTCTATATATCTTGTTCAAATGAACAGGCAAATGAAAACTGAGGGCAAAACATGTAATCCACTGATCGGGCGTGCAGATGCGGGCTGAGGCAGGCAGGCGTGGGTAGCTCTAGGCCCGGCGGCTCAACACGTGCGGCCCATAAGAAGAGGAACAGGAGGGGAAGGAGGAAAAACGAAAAAATTTGTTTGTATTCTCAAACTTTACGGTGTCTATTCTGGGAGACCATGTACCTAAAAACATTTTAAGCTAAATCTTAACCTTAAAAAGTTTTAAGGTTTACCTTAAATACTTTATAGTTTGAAGTTTTACAGGATATGGTAGGGATGCTCTAAGTTTCTCTTTATACGTGTTTTAAACAACGTTTAAATGGTCTCATCTAGTCATGTTTAGTTTTTCAAACATTCAAGAAGAAATTATATACTACGAAATTATTTTTGATACAATCATACAAACACCGAGGATATTTTGGATTGCGGTCCTCCATTTTTTCTCGAACAATACTCTGTCCCTGTGTTGGTGAAACTGGCAAAAAATAATTGTCCAAGGAGTAATATCCTATTCAAGTCAGCGTGTAATGCTAGTTTTGGAGGTACCTATACATGTTTGTACTTCTGCATATTCAGGTTCTTCAGATTCTTTTTCCCGAACAAGCCTGGGAGCACATCTTCATAGTTTCTTCGGTTTCTTGTCAGACTCATTGGTAAGGAACCCCCAGGCAGACTAGTCATTTGTTCTCGCTGGTTGCACTTTGATAGACCATAATAGTATCAACCTTGTTAGAGGAACTTCGCTGAGGCCGTCTTCACAAATTAATCCAGATAGGCAGATATACAAATGAACAATGCTATCTTATGCAGGTGATACGCGCTGGTAGGCCGTGCTCGTCAGTGAACTGTGACTTCGGCCATACAAGAGATATATCAGTGCACCAGCCGCTAGCCATACAGAAACAAGGATCCACGTGTGACTCCTGTGGCCAATGAATCAAAATGTGAGACCTTGATTATCTTCAGAAGTTGCTAGGATCACAACTCAGACGAACATGGTTAGAAAATGCAGTTGGTAATATGAAATCCCAAAGGGGTACCTAATTCCAGGTATTTTTTCCTCAAAACACCCATCTAAGTGGGTGTCATTTTATTTGAAAGAACCCAATAGCACGCAAAATAGAACAAACCAACTCAAACCGAAAATAAAAACAAACTGAGGCAGAGCTATACTAAAAAGCAAGAGAAGAACATGGAAACAGCAAACTAATTTCAGGCGATTCGTGAACAAGTTACATCAAGGTTGTAATTGTATACAGGCTAAATTTCTTACCCTAGGTTCATCAGAAGGTAAACGTTGATGAGGATGCAACATATGGGAAGTATAGGAACAAATGGGCACATGAAACCTGAGAGACAGCGAGATAATTTCAGGTTTCTTTAGATTACAGTATCAGCTATCACAATTCTAGGACCAGTTCGGCAGAGAAATAATGTCCATAATCTAAAGGTTGTACCTTCCATTTTTCTTGAAGAGTTCTTGTCTTGTCCGATGCACCAAAGTACAATGGTAGAACCGAGCAAGAGCAAGCCACTAAAGGCACATATCGTCCATCGTATATAACTACAGAAAGTAGAAAAGGATTAGGATATTATCGTTAAGGGTGACAATTATTTTTGTATCCATAGTAAAGGATGTTTCATATTACTGAGTGGTTCTGGTCAATAATATTGCAAGTAGTTGTAGTATTGTGTCCCAGAGGCCAATATTGACCAAGTTTCATTGCATTGTACTACCTCCGTTCCATAATTCTTGTGTGGTTTTATTTTGACAAGAATTATGAAACGGAGGGAGTACAAGCCAAATAATTGAATTTGTGGTACAAGAGGCAGACAAATGACAGAATTATCACTTACAATGGCAAAGAGGATAAAGAAACTGCAGAAACGAAGATGATGACTCCAATGCATACCAGTACTATGCATCTTTTGGCTTTCTGTCGCCTTACCATATTTGCGGTCTCACTGGCAGTAGGTGCTTCTTGAGCTGGTTGCATAAAGGGGAAGAAAATTACAAGAGAAAAAACTAGCAAGATCCTTTCAGTAATCATCAAATGAAAGCTAGGAGGCTGTAATATGATATTGTTCGGAAGTGATGAACTATTGGTTACATAAGATATCTCACAAGGCAACATGTCACGATTACAATGGAAAATATAACACTGAAGTAGAGTTAATTGGTCAGGTAGAACTTAATTTATGTGGTGGAAGCAAGCTGAGAAAAGAAGACAGCATGCATAATGACCAAATTAAACATGCATGTACAAAACATTCAAATGAGTGAAAAGTCGTCCAAAATGCACAAACAAGATATTATTGCTGCTGCCAACTCGAATCAACGCAATTATACATGAATGACATAAATTTAAAAAACGGGTTCAGAAATGATACTTATTCTTACCTTTACCAAAAGGATCCCCCAAAATTTCCTCATCTGGCTCTGAAGGCCCAGTCTGTGAAGCTAGTGATTCAAGTGAGCCTGGACCAGCCCCTCCCATTGGTATTTCATTTGGAGGAGTGTATCTTACTATTAAAACAGAAATGGCAACCATTGTAAATGCCAATAGTGTGCCCACGCTCACCTGAACAAACAGATCAAGAAACTGTTATTACCTGGAGTAGCTCTCCACTCGGCAATGCTACCATTTTACATGGCCAGTAACACTTTACCATCCCTGCCAACTGTGACACATCCATTAAAAAAGCAAGGATAGCAGCGCATATCCCGGTCAAGACAGTGCTCAAGGTTGGGACTTGAGTTCGTTGATCGACAGCTGAGAAGATTGGTGGAAGCAGTCCATCTCTTGCCATAGCCATCACAATTCTTGGCTGGCCCAAGACAAGACATAGAAGCGACTAATCAGTTCTGGTTCCTAGTGTAATTTGGACACTCACATGTTCCTGAATAGAAATGCAATAATCATCTACCCTTTCTAAACTTATTTATGATTTGATTGCAAGACGCAAGGTTAACTATTGCCTATTAAATGTTATAGTGAATCTACATATCTTGCACCACTAGAAAACAATTTAAGTGGGAAAGAGATCTGCCGGTGCTTTAATTTCTCAATGTACCTGAGGGAGAATAGCACCTATCAAAGATGCTATGAGAGCAAGAACAGCCCCACTGGAAATGACATACCTATATTTCAACAGAGATAAGTACCATGGAGTAATTTTCAGCACTGGCATAAATAAAGAAATGTTGTTATAATCATCTTAATAGTCAGGTTATTTGGCTCGAATGGAAGCTGGTACATACACTGCCCACTGCATTCCATATTGATCAAATGCAGATGAAATAGGCGTGTCAGGATCCATTGCATAATATGGCACCAGACCAACGATAACAATGGAAACCATCATATAGAGGAAGCAGCACAATGACAAGGTCAAACCCATCGCCCGTGGAAGATCACGTTGAGGATTCTTCACCTGGAAAGTAGAAAGCACTTTGTCAAATAAAAGATAATCATGTCGCTGCACATTATCTGTGACCTTCACTGAAGTACCAAGACTCCAAGAGAGCATTTACACCACACTGGAGAACAATGCTTATGACATGATGAAAGAACATAGGCCAACCTCTTCAGCTGTGCTAGCAACTGCGTCGAAGCCGATGTATGCAAAGAAGAGAGTTGCTGATCCAGAAAAAACTCCGCTAGCACCATTGGGGAAGTTACTGTATACAAACCAAGCAAATATCAGAGCGGTGTCCACATGTGATTCTATGTAGTTGTATATGTGGTTGTAAAACCTTAACTTTACCCTTTTGGAACATTATAACCAGGCCAGCCATTTTGGAATCCTAACCATCCACCAGCAAAAATGATAAACAGCATGACTGCAATATTTGCAATGGTGATGACGCCTTCTACAACTGAGCTCTGAACAGAAATGACTATTACTTGAAGTTAAAATAGCCAGAAATTTCTTGGGTTTGAAACTAAATGAGTCAGAAAACAAGATGTACCTCTTTGATTCCAAGACAGAGTAATGCGGTAACTATTAGGACAAGAATAGCAGCACAAGGATCAACTGCAGTGTCAAGCCATTTAACATGCACTTGCGCAAGAAAGAAGGGCAACTTGTCTTGGCCACCAAAAAAAAGAGCCTGAAAAATAGCAAAATGACGACAATCTGGTTATTATAGCCCATATAGCAGAAGCGAAGTTATTATGGAATATTACCAGGTTTGGTGAGATACCACGTGCCACAGTTGATCCACCGATTGTGTACTCCAGAATCAAAGCCCAACCAATCAGCCAAGCGACACTTAAAGTAGTTTTTCAACAAGAAGTAGAAAAGGAAAGTAAGTGATTCTTCCTAATAATATTGATGGCTGCCCAAACACCACTGAGTTGGCAAAATATCTGGTGAAGAAAAATGGAAAACAACAAGAAACTAATCCGTCGCACATTTGTGCTAGTACCTCTCTCCAATGCAAATGTAGGAATAGTGATAAGCACTTCCTGCTGAAGGGAACCGGCAAGAAAGCTCAGCATAGCACAAGGCTGAAAGGGCAGCAGCAATGCCAGCTATAAGAAAAGAAAGCGTCAAGGCTGGTCCTGCATGCTCACGAGCCACAGTTCCTACGAGGACATAGATTCCGGCGCCAACTGTTGAGCCAACACCTAACAGCCATCAGTATAACAAAGTGAGATAAGAATGATGTATGGTCAAGGTCAACTGCCAACTGTCGAAAGTAGATCGTAATGCAAGCACAGGAACCCCCTCAAGAAGTGACTGAACTCTGAAACCGATAACTTATGCCACAGTTGGATCTTGCTTCACCAAGCTGAAAAATCCTCAAAGATGGATTTGGCGTTGCGGTTATTTTTCAAGACCATTCCGTCCTCTCTGGATCAATAGTTAGTTCAACCCAAATGTTCTTGCGATACAACAGCACAATCTTACCGGAGTTAGCAAAGACTCCGGTGGATAACTAGATATAACTGGAGATTGCCACTTGAGACTGTTGCCCCTGTCGATCTCGAGTGAGAGCCGGAAGAAAAGGAGGGGAGTGTGTGTGCCGATAAACTGTGGGAAAAGAATTTAGGTGTGCCTCATTTGGCTTTGTGTGTATTCATCCCTTTAAATAGGGTGTCGGCTAGAACTTTACAAAGTCAACTAAACTATCACATCAGGCTGATGTGACGGGTCCTACACTCGATCCATGCTGCACCACTGTTGCTGTCGTCATGACTAGAAAGTACTGTAGATGACGTCTAGCACGTCCTACCTGCCTACTTTGTTGTACTGGTGCTAATGCACCACCTGAGGACACTGACTACAGGACAAAACGAGTCTCACCCGGAACCTGGCTACTGACTACGGGCTCCCTAGACGGAACCGACGTCCGACTTCTCGACCCGGAACAGACTCCGGTGTCGGGTACTCTCTCGACTCGGGACACTACCCGGAGTCGGATACATGTCGGCTCAGCGAGTCGACACCCGGAATACAAGCCTATTTTCAACAGAGACCAATGCAGCATGTCACCAGGCACCAACAGCAAGAATTACAGCGGTAAACAAGTTAAGAAATGATGTAAAAGCAACCCTAGCATAGCACCGCCACTGACAAGCAATTCTAGATGCAACCATTGGCTGGTGGCAGTCGTTTGTTGATCCACACTAATACATCGTCACTTGGGAAGGGCTTATCCTCATTAACAATGCTCACAGCGTGGTAGATCTGGAAGAAAAAAAATCGCTGCAGTCTATAACCGCGAGAGGACCGGCATTGCAATGCTGCTCGACGCAATGGCGTCCTCCAGGCATGGCGCGTTGTGGGTGAATTCTCTGCTGAGCAATTCTCGGGGAAATAATGAAGAACATGGGGCATTCAGATTATGATCTTCTAGGATTAACTATGAGTATCATCTCAACGACAGCTAGCAAACAATTGGTGGAGAAACGATCCTAGGTGACACGGCTTGTCTGATAGGATGATGGGAAGGCGAATATACCAATGGCCGTGAGGTGGGGAACAGAGAGCGCCTTAGCGAGGTGTCTGCCATTGCCCCCATCCGCCTCTGCTTCGGCGGCGGCGCGATCAGTGGAGCTCGTCACCGGCTTCCGCCGCGCCAGGCTCTGCAAATCTGACCAGGAGAGCCGGTTTCCCTGCTGCATGCCTGACCGTAGAAAGACGACGAGGAGCTGAAGTGGAATGTGCGGGGACGAAGAGGAGATCCCCGCAAGACGCAGATGACAGGGAACGAATGGGACAGAGTTCTCCGGCGCGTTTGGTTGACTGAGCTGATTTTCCATCTCACTGCGCCAGCGAGATGAGATACATTACACGTTGCAAACGGGTCACGGGTAAAAAAAAAATCATGTCATTTGGTAGCTCAGCGAAGAATGTCCGTGCATGAGCTGAGATGAAAAGGCCTGTTTGTTTGGTTGTGTGCACGTGTTGTTAGCCTCACCTTTCGACCCATGTGGTGACATTACCATTTACCTCTCAGCACTAGCATTACCTCTCAGCCTATGCACCGTCGTGGCTCGTCCTGCCGATCGAGAACCCGGCGACGGCCACGCTCTTCTCCGTCGCCGACTGCCGTGCCGCCATTGTGCGCGCCCCAGACCCCGCGTCCACGTCAACCTCCTCGCGGCTGGCTCGCCACGGTAGACAATCGGGGCCAGATCTACATCCTCAACCCCGCCACCGGCAAGCAAAGCGCGCTCCCGGACATCACCACCATGGGGGACACCTGCTGGGGGCGCGATGACCTCGCTCTTCTCCATCGCCACGGCGCGCACGGTTTGAATACCATCATCCTCTTGCCGTTCACGAAGCAGTTCATGACGTCATACCACGACGGCGAACCTAAATACCACCACGGTGTCGTACTCCATATCGGAATACCACGCTGGCGGACGCAGATACCATCATACCGTCGCGGGCGGGGATGGCATCTCCATGGATTGTGAGGTATGTACGTACAAACTGCAGTGTACTAGCGAGTAATTTTCTCCATCTACGTTCATCAAAACGAAAAACTTACAACACGAAAGTTGTGAGGAACGGTGCGGTGAATCTATGAAATTTTGAACACTCAATTGTGTGCGAAGAATTTGACAAAAAAACTCGGTCAAACACGCTCAACACATGAACACGAAATTTACGAACTACGGCAAACGATTCTCGAAACCGATCGTCGGAATGGATTCACCACGTCGACGCGAATACTTTTCATATACAACTTATGTTGAATCGAAGCACGGTTATGTTGATTAGAAGAGAGCATGTGGTGAGAGACGGTCGAACCGAGCGTTCCTCCACGGCTGGCCCAGGATGCTTTGAGAATCGGTTCATGCGAGAACGTGCGCGAGCCTTAGGTAACCAAACGGGCTGATTTTTGCGCGCCAAGCTGCGAGCCAAAGGCCTCCCAGGTTACCAAACGCACCCTAGAGCATCTCTAACAGCTGCCCCTATTTTGGACGCGATACGGGAGCTGGTTTGCTATTTTGCGGGAGTAAAACAGCGGCCATTTTACCCACTGCTGTAAAATAAGGCATCGGCTGCTCCAGCAGCTACCATAAACAGGTCATTTTTATTTCAGTAAACGTGGACTAAGGACATCTCGTCGGACGTATTTTGGACCAAATCTGGTTCAATTTGGTCCATTTACGTCGTGCCGCGGATAGAAAATCACATTTATCCTCCCTACTTGGTTTTTTGGTCACGCGCCAGCCCAGCGGCCCGACGCATATTTTTATTAACCAAATTCCATTCATATAACTAATAAATATGCTCGTGCGTTGCAACGGGACACTAAAAATAAACCAAAGTTAGGTCTCGTTTGTTCCTCACCCATCGGCCTTTGATGCTTTTGTCGCTGTCGATATGCTAGACATGGAGAGCGAACCCCCTCCACGGCATGGTGACGATATCTGTATTTTTTCGTCTCTATATCTGTACATTTCTTTTATATTAGTTGAATCCTTAATTAGGCTCCAAGGCCCATTATTTATTTATTTTCATTGATCATCCGTGCATACCGATCTCCATCTCTTTTCATTGTTTTCTCCTTGAGATCCATGAAGCATGATCGAAGATTACGTTCGAGATTGTTGAACCTGACACTGATTAAAAAGAAGAAAACTATCAAATTTTGCATCGTACAAACTTCGGTCCGTCACAAAAGAAGCTAGCAAGCAGGGCAGCAGGCTGGCTGATCGATCAGGTGTCATGCGCGTATTGGAAAGCATGGCAATGACTACTATCCTAGCTAGCTAGCTTAACGTACTTGTTGACTTGCTTCTCCCTTCACGAAACAGGCCGTAGCCCCGCTTTATAGATAAAGCCACATCGGTCGAACCATACAAAGTAGCGAGGCAGCACTCTTACAAAGAAGATCCTAAGAAAACCGAGATACAGAAGCCACATCAAACGACAACTACGTATGCGGACAAGAAAACCAACTCCACGCCACGCCCTAACTCCCCTGAGCTCTACGACAGCGCACCCAAGAGGGTAACAGCGCAGAACGTCGCCGCCGCCGAGTCCAAAGGATCACCCGGAACCCTGACACGAGGAAGATCACCAAGGCGACGTACTCAAGAGGAGAGCGGCACCCACGGGCGTCGTTGCCGACAGTGCGAAAGCACGGAGCTTTTGCTCGTTCACTCCCCCGTGGCACAAAGAGCGTCGTAGGACGCAAGCGACAAGAACAACTCCAGATCTAGGCACCGCCGGAACGCGCCCGAGCCACCCGCCGCTGCACCCCTTGCTGCCCACACAACCAAACGATGCAGCCACCACCCGCCCCGGCATCCGCGCACTCCATCCTAAGGCACGAGGACAAACACATTGCAGGAACGACAGATCTGAGAAGGAAACCTAGCACGCATCAGCCCACGGGAGGGACCTCCCTCCAACGCCTTCCGGCGGTTGCCGACCGGACACGATAGTTGGATCATCCCAGGCCCACCTGGCCCGGTCGGGCCCGCCTGACCCAGCCAGGTCCAGATCGGGCCCGTGCAGATCCCACCACCATGCTGCAGCTCGTAGGCCACCGCCGCAGAGCTTCGACCACGCCGCCGTGAGCAAGCCGCCGACCGCGGACCGATGAAGAGGTTGAGGGGGGAGAACGCCTGAAGGGTCGCGGTCCCAGCCGCAGCCGCGCACCAACCGCCAGAAAGGAGCTCGCCAACCGGACCGATGAAGAAGCTGCGGGGGGAGGACGCCCGAAAGGTCGCGGTCCCAGCCGCAGCCGCGCACCATCCACCACCACCGGCCAGAGACAGCAGCGCTGCACCACCCTGCGTGGTCGCCGCGCCGCTTGAGCCCGCCGCCGCTGCCTAGAAGACAGCCGCCGCAGCCACCCGTGCCGCGGACGCCGCCGCGCACACGCGCTTTGACTTGCGTCTCCCTGAAGCACACACAACACGGATCCTGCAATCTCTACGACATCGGAGATCAAACGTCACAACCATGGTTGTCTATGTCTATCTCTATGCACGATTCGATGCTATCAAGTCCAATTAGACGGTGAAGTTGAGCATCTCCTAGAAGAGTTCAGGGTCAAAAAACATCATCTTCTTAAGCGAGCAGTCGGGTCAAAAACACCACAGAACAACACTGCCCTTGAAAACATTCTCCCCTGCGCGGACGTGACGGCGATAACCGACGCCTTGCGCCGGAGCAAGGAGGTGAACCAGCAGCTCGTCACCATACTCAACGGTCTGCTGTCCAGCATCGCCAACGCCAACAACATCTCATCCAGAGCCGGCCCACCGCTCTACTACAACCAGTCCGGCCCTCCGGTGCCCCTCCTCTGCAACCCCTACCGCGCCGACCTCTTGGACCGCCCATGCACCGCCGGTGAGGTCCACGCCGCCAACGCTCTCTTCGGTAGCAAGGGGGAATGAAGGGCGACGGCTGGCATGCGTGCACAGTGGGGAGGAAAAATGTGGCAACCAAAATATGCGACACGCGGGGCTCCTGTCAAAAAAAATTAGAGAATTCCTTATTTGGCCCTTCCTTAAAATTGTTTTCCCTATTTGGCCCTATAAACTAAATTCTTCCTAATTTGACATCTTAATTGCATTTCTTTCTTAATATGTCCCTCTTGTGCATTTTGAGTACTAAAAAGACTCTTTTGCCGCTGATAAATTAATTGACAAAATAAGGAAGAATTGGGTTTGTACCATTAAACATCCTTATAGTCATAAAAATCTGTATTATTTCTGTTTTACGTGTATATTTATTCAATATATATTTCTATTACAAATAATACCACTTATTGGTCTTTTTTTTTGCACGTTTTTCAGAGAATATAACTATTTGGGGTAATCGATTGCACAGTGACGAGGGATGTCCCCATCAATACCCATGGTTATTAGCCTAGGGTTAGGGATATGAGGTAGAGAACCTGTAGTGTTGGTAGACTCGACGGCTGACAAGCGGGATTTACCCAGGTTCAGGGCCCTCGACTGAGGTAACACCCCTACTTCCTGCTTGTCTGTTATTGATCGTGAATATGCGGCGATTACAGAGGTCCAGCGAGAGTCCGTCTCGCTAGGGTTTGGTGGATCTGATTGTGCGTGTCCTTTATCGGCTACCCTCCTAGCCCTTATATGGGGGTCTAGGTCCCGGGTACGTAACCGACTAAGACTTCATACATGGAATCTATAACCGACTATGCATAATTTAGGAAATAATCTTCGTCTTGGGCTTCTCTTGATGGGCTTCTTTGATCTGTTGACAACTGGGCTATAGTCATTACGTGCATCAGGTACCCATACGATAGGGTACCCGTTTGGTATAACCTTGTCACTAGCCCCCGAGTGCTTGGCTAATTTAGAGAATTGGGCATGGACTCACTCGTAAGTGCACGTCTCATGTGTTTGATATTTGTCTTTCGACTATGATATTTATGTTTTTTGCCAAAGGATTATGACTGAGTAGGCCTGTATTTACTCGAGAAGATCGAGACCAGTTAAATGCGCATTCGGGCAAAACCTTACTAGCCTTCAATCAGATGCAAGTCCCCGGGCTCGAATCTGGAACATACTGGACAGAATCGACTCGGGCCATTTGTGGTCTTATTGATTCGTTCTGCAGTCGAAACTATGCTACCCAGTGCGTCCACCGGGATTTTCTTCGCGTCTGTTGACACGGAAAGTTGTAAGGAAACACTGCCGGAGTGGTCCTCAGCCGAGCTCGACTGATCGGCGGGTCTTACCTTTGCATTTAACGTATGCAGCATCCGAGACGTCATCGACTGACGCTTTATTCGGGAATTCTTTTGAGCTTTTTTGGCTAAGGCAAATCAACTTTATCGACTGCCTTTTTGCTTTTGAAATCTATCGGGTGCGCGACAGCGCTCCCGATGGGAGTAGCCCCCGAGATTGTGCTTTATTGCATGTAATGAAGGATAATCTCAATTTTGCTTTTTCATTATTTCGGTCAGTCAAAGAAATTCTTACCTGCTCCCGATGGGAGTATACTGAATCACCTTTGTCATAGCTTTTGATAGTCGAGTGACTTTTGAATTTTTGTCTAGTCTTGGAGTTTTTGTTTTAACGACAGTCGAGAGACTTTTGTATGCTGTGTTTGTAGTAGTCCAGTCGACCCGAAGATTGACGGCTTCTTTTTGTTATTCTATTACGATGTCAGGTAAGTGTCGTCATACGTGACAGCCGTGGCGTGCGCGACGGATTTTGACAGGACGTGTCATTGTGGGGCCATCTCTTTGACCGCGGCGGACGCTGGTTCAGTTCTGATTTGACTTGACATGGCGAGATTTTCGCATGCGTGATGATGGTTTCCTCGTTTTGCGTGCGTAGTGGGCGGTGTGGCCTGCGACGGTTGCTCTCCGAAGGCGCCACGTGTCGCGGAGATGTTTGCACGAACGGCTGAGATTGTCTCCTCAGCCTTGGTAAATATAGATCTCGCCGCCGTAATTAAATTTACTCTGCCATTTGCTTCCTTTGCCTTTGCTTCCTCTTCTTCCTTACACGCTCGCGCTCTGCTCGTATTCCCGCTAAGCTTTGTCGCCATGGCTCCCAAGAAAGCACCTGCTGCTGCGCCGTCCTCCATCGCCGCTATCAGCAAGAAAAGGAAAGGCGACGCGACTGTGACTGCTGCTGCTGACTCCTCCTCCGCCCTGAAGAAAAGCTCGGGGGACTGGGCCAGGTCCTCCGTCACAGAGAAAAAGCTGGTGGCACTCCGGAAGGAGGGTTTGCTGCCTCCATTTGAAGAACTGGCCGCTCGTGCTCCCTCCAACAAGGAGGTCTTCCCCGAACCACGACCAGGCGAACGGGTATGTTTCGCCGAGTTCCTCCCTCGCGGATTTGCCCTCCCGTTGCACGATTTCGTGCGCGGGCTCCTTTATGCTTACGGGATACAGATCCACGATCTTGTCCCCTATGGCGTCTTGCACATTGCCTGTTTTATGGTAATGTGCGAGTGTTTTTTGGGGGTATGCCCGAGCTGGCCACTATGGAAATCCATCTTCCGGGTGCGTCATATGTGCCGTAACGGCCGTGTGAACCCCGTTGGAGGGGTTGGATTCCAAGTGCGGAGCGACTGCAAGTACTTCAATCTGAAGACAGTCAAGTCCGCGCAAGGATGGAGGTCCAAATGGTTCTATGTCCAAGTCGACCAGGATGTGCGGCCTGGGTTTTCGACTGGGACCACTCCTGTGAAGACGAAGGCCTGGGAGCATAATCTTTCGACTGAAGAGAAGAAGGAGGTTGCTCCCCTTCAGAAGAAGGTCAAAGAATTGCTGGACACCGTTCGCGGTATCCAGTTGATGGGTACTTTCTTGAAGCGACATGTGTGCCCTCTTCAGCAACGTGCCCACCCTATGTGGCAATATGAAGGCACACATGACGTGACCAGGATAAGCGCTGTGGAGCTATCCGAGAATGAGCTCGACTCCCTTGTGAAGTCCATAACTAGTCACAAGACCGATGAGGTCCTTGACTATGAGTTCTCCACCGCTCCCTTCGATTTGATGAATGCCCTTCCTGAGGTGGGTGTTCTGTACTCTATGTCCTATTATAAGCTTCATGTCTTGTCCTTCTTGTGATGCATCTTTCTCTTCTGTTTGATTTGTGTTCTTTTGTTTGCAGGGGCATTCGACTGTGACTTCGCTTCCCCCTCTTCCTGAGGCCGGTCCCGCTGAAGAAGCGATTGTGCTGGATGATGGGAAGAAGTCTGTTGACTCGCCGCCTGCCGCGAACTCCTCGTCTTCAGAGCGAACCGAAGGTGATGGAGATGGCGAGAGCCAGAAGGAGGTCGAGTTTGCCCCCGAACCCGTCCTTAAGCGGCATCGGGTGCATTCCGAAGAAGATTCGAGTTCTTCTTCGGGAGATGGCACGCGCAAGGAGCTTGTGGACTCTGGTGTTTCTTCACCTGTGAAGGATGCTATTCCGCTGGCTCAGCCTTCGCCACCACCCGCGACTGAGTTGGGTAATTTTGGAGGTCTATCCTTCAATATTGACCCCAGCTCAGACGAGGACGAGCAAAGGTGAGTGTTTTGTGTTTTCGTTTCTTCCGTTTTTGTCTTAGGCTTTTTTCTTACTTCTTTTGACTGACATGTGCCTGCTATTATGTTGATAGCATCAGCGCCGAGCAAACTCACGTCTCCCCAGCTGCGGAGAAGACGCCACCGGCCTCCCCTCATGCTGAAGTTGCTACAAGTTCCTTGGTAGCTGCTGCGACCACAACGGGATCGACTCCTCCTGCGCCTGCTCCGGCCGCGGGACCGTCTTCGTCTGCGACTTCCTCGTGGCTTGACCATGTAAGTCCTTCTTCTTTTTGGTGCCTCTTGGGTGTGTCGACCCTCGTGTTTTATAGACATAATGTATGTCTCTCGTGTAGCCTGCCGTAAGCGGCCTTGTTGCTGCTGGGAAGGCATTTGTGCAGTCGGAGGAAGAACGAGTCACTCTTCGCTCCCATCTGGAAGAGCTGAGCAGTAAGTTTCTGCCTCCTTTACTTGCAGTACTACTCCCGTGTTTTGAATTTTAACATTATTTCGACTGTGTGCTATGTCACTTCAGAGGACAACACTGCCCTTGCGAAGCGGCGAGATGATGCGGAGAAGAATCTTACTGCTCAGCAGTCGCGTGTAAAGAAGGAGCTTGAAGTGGCTCGGATCTCCGCTGCAACTTGTGAGGAGGAGCGTGCCAAGCGACTGCTTGGCTTTACGCATGATCTTGGAGGTTAGTAGATTTCTGCTACAGTTGCATCCTCTTTTGTCTTGGCTTCTTTCTGAAGTTTCATTCATTTGATTTTATGAAGGTTCTTCTTCGTCTGCCTCTAACGGCGCTGCGAGTGACAATTTGTCACTTGATCATGCGATCGAGCAGCTAGGCGCAGCCATCCAACGCACCAAAGGCTCGCTGGATATGTCCACGCAGACCTGTTTTCAAGGAGGTGCTGCCGTCGACCGCCGTTCCTTTGAGTGTGCAAGGGTTTGCGTCTATGCTGGGTCCAGGCTCGGAGACCATGAAGGCCTTCTCGCGCGCCCAGACAGTACGCGGCTCTGCGTCCACCCTCCAACTCCTTCTTGCTAACGATGTCGTCCTCGACTACGAGCATATCCTGTCTGATTTCCCAAAGAAGCCAGACGGGAAGCCTTTCCCTTTGAAGAGGGTGGCTGATCGTGCCGCGCAGCTCTCCCGAGTATGTATTGATACCATGGAGCGTAGGGTAGCTGCGTGTGGAGTAAGGTCCAAATCGCGTGGGGACAGAGTAGAGTCTGTATCCCGTAGCTAGTTTTTATATGTTTTGTAACAGTGACTTTCACATAATGTGTGTGTACTGTTGGTACTTCTAATGTTTATGATATGAAAGCTTTTGGCCTGCTTCCATGTATGCTTTTTGTTTTGGTCTGTCCCTGGATCTGAGCTATGACGTCATGCTTTTTGACAGTCAGTTGACTCCAGACCGGCTGAGGGTTCTCAGTCGCAGGTGGATCCTCCAGCTTCTGCCCATGCGGTCAATGATACCAGGGTCTTGGCTTATGCGAAACAAAATGTTGTGACGCTGGAGCGAGAGTTAAAAACCGCTCAGACTGAGCTTAAGATACTCCGGGAGAGGCCAGCCCTTGCCACCCAGCGTGAGGCGTATGTGCTTGGAGAACTAGATCACTCGAATAGGCAGCTCGAAGGTATTTAACCAATCGATTGCTTTTTGATTATGCGCAGTTCTTTCTTTATTCCTTCGTCTTGAATTTTTGTTTGTCCACAGTTTTTGTTGATAGCTTTGAAGACGAAGCGACGCGGGTCAGAGAGCGTTTGGATAACGCGACTGAAAGCGCCGTCACCGGCCACCAACATTTTTGGCTTGACGAGTACCACGCCACTATACTTGCGACCTTGAAGGATCGTGTATGGCGTGGTGCTATCTTGCTCGAACGTTACCGGTCTGCCCTTATGCGTGTTAATCATTTCCTGTTCCCCGAAGGTCCGCAGCATCAAAAGATTTACGCGCTAGTTGACTTGTTTTGATCTGCAGAGCCAATCCGGGCGGCAGTGACCCGAAGGGTTGTTCTTGGAGCCAATGCAGCTTTTGCATATATGCGCAGTCGAGATCCTGGGCGTGCTTCTTCTTCAACTAGCTCCGAACTTCGACTGAAGGATGATGACTTAGAGCGAACTGCCGGTGCAGCCGAGAAGTTGGTAGATCGTCTTCATAAGCAGTTGATTGACTCCAACTTGCCTTTGAAGGATAAGGATGTGTAGATTTTGTTGTAACTAGCCCCCGAGCCTGTCAAGTGGGGCTTTGTATAGATGTAACAGTTCTTGTAAGTATGTATGTAGTTGAGGTCTGAGCCTGCTGAGCTTTATATATATGATTGGTATCTCCTTATGTTGTGCTTGCGATTATCTTCTTTCTGCTATTTTTGGATATCTTGCTCTTCGAGTATTTGAGTGGCTTGAGTTTTTGCTTATTATGAGCAAGGTGCAGCCCCCGAGTGATCGAGTGACTGAGTTTTTGCTTTTTATGAGTAAAACTCAGCCCCCAAGTGATCAAGTGGCTGAGTCTTGGCCGTTTATGAATAAGTCTCAGCCCCCGAGTGGTCAAGTGGGGTATGATGTTACCGTAATAGTAGAGTATGCGAAAAAAAATTGTGAGGAAATATCGTCTTTATTGCAGATATTGGCCAGCAAGCCGCCTCATTAAAAACCTTCCAGTCCCCGTAGGTACCCTGGTAAGGAAAAGAGCGCGTCTGGAACCTGCTGGCCATTTTGACATTTATGCTCTGTTACATGGCTTTCTACGCGACTTATGCTGGAGACAAGCTTGCGGGAACTTGGACTGTCTTGGCTTTGTCGACTGCTTGCTTGTTTTGCTCTGGCATGTATGCTGGGTCGTTTGTGAGCGAAAGCTCTTCGAATGTTTGCTCCATCCCGAACATCTCAGAGATCTTGCTGAAGTCGCGGTCACACGCGTCTGATTTTTGAAAGTTGCCGTTGACTGTGATCACTCCTTTGGGACCGGGCATCTTCAGTTTGAGGTATGCGTAGTGTGGGACTGCCATGAATCGAGCGAATGCAGGACGTCCGAGGATAGCATGGTATTGTGATTTCCAGTCGACGACCTCGAACTCAATCGATTCTGTCTTGAAGTGGTTTGCGTCGCCGAAGGTGACGTCGAGTTGTATTGTGCCTTCTAGTAGTACGGCTTTCCCTGGGACAATGTCATGGAAAGTGTTTGTGGACTGGGGTAGATTTTCGACTGGCCTATTCATTCGGCGAAGTGTGTCGGCGAAGATTATATTTATGTCGCTACCTCCATCCATGAAGACTTTGGACATGGCGTATCCGCCAATTTGAACGTCGAGTACCAGGGCGGCATGGCCTGGACGGTAGACTGAGGGTGGTTGGTCGTCTCTGCTAAATGCGATTGCTGTTTCTGAGCCTCGCAGGAATTCTGGGATAGCTGGTGGCGCCATGACCGCCACGTTGACATGTCGAGTGTGGAGTTTTTGCTGCCTGTTGGATGGTCGCTGTTGGGGGGATCATAACCCGGTAGGCCCACCGACCAAGAAGACAAGCCGGCCTGATAAGAACTAGGGCCGGATCAAGCATGAAGACATGGGCCGGGTCCCACGTAAGCCGGTGTGCGACGTGTGCCTTGGCCCACAAGTTGAGAGGGATCGAGAAGGCTGGAGAGACCAAGTACAAGACGGAGTCCTGATAAGGAAGGCGAAGACTTAGAGGGCTTAGAGTAGAGTCCGGGTACGATGGTAACCCGGATCCCGCCTTGTACCTCCAGCGAGGCCCACCGCCTATATAAGGGGGCCTCCTGGTTCCTAGAGGGCTAAGCTTTACCAGATCGCAAGTATCGCCATTGTAATCTCGAGACCCGGAAGCTAAGGCGCCGAGTCCTCGAAACCCATGTCAATAAAGCAGTAGCAGGAAGTAGGTCTTTACCTCAAGACGAGGGGCCGAACCTGGGTAAAACTCTTGTTTTCCCACGCCACGCTAGACAAGCTTCAGATGTTAGAAGTCGCTATGTCCAAATACTCAAGCTTCCACCCGGAAACATCTGTCGTGACAATCCCATGACAGTTGGCGCCCACCGTGGGGCCTGCGGCCAAGAACATCATGATTTGTGGAGAAGCGCGGCGCGGTATGGAAAACCTAGCTATCGGCCAGATCTACATGCTTCCAGGAGGGGAGCGGATCGTGGACGACTTTGGTTGGAAGGAAGAGGCAGATCAGCTGGAAACCGGATCTATGATCATCTTTGGTCAGATCAGCGTATTCGTCGGCGTGATCCAGACCACGGGAGCCGGCTCAGATCAGTATGAGCCGGAGTACGAGTCAGAGTCCGGGTCAGCGACCATGGCCCAGACGGATGGAGAAGAGTCTGTTGGATCGCCAGAGTGCGAAGTTATGTCCATTGAGGAAGAGGCGGCGATTCAAGCACTACAGGATTCCGTCGAAGCACCAACAAACGTATTAGATTTGAACACAGATACCGAGTCAATTCTGCCACTGTTTGAAGATCGTTGGGGATATGGACTTGAAGAGGAAGATCACCCGCTGTCCCCAGGACCCGCGCGACATATGACGGTTCACGTGGTAACAGCGGCCCAGCAGACCGATGGGATGGAAGCATCCGTGAGTGACGAGACAAGCGCAGAGAGAACCGCCCGACAGGACCGAGAAATTTGGGAACGGAACAACCTTGGCATGCCGCCAGCGGCGTACCCCCCACCCAACCCCAATACCGGGCCAGTTTTACCGACTCTCGGCGCAGCAGTACCGGTGCACACACCAGCACCCGGGACGGCATTCACAAACCCGATCCTGACGGCGGTGAACGATCAGACGAGAGCCGGCGCATCAGGAAACCAGACACAGAACTTGGGAGAAGTGACAAACACCAACTCAGCCATACAAAGGGAACTCGACGATTTGAAGTGGGCCATGGCTAGAGCAAACCAAGAGCGCACGGATGAAGCCCGGCGTGTAGCAGAAAAAGAACGATCTTTGGCCCAGCAGGAACAGAGGTTACAAGATGAAAGAGACGCTCTCCAAAGGAGGAGGGACGAGTTCACTGCGGTACAGAACAGAAGGCGCGGAAGCCGGCTACCTCTGCCGACTGGAGTTAACACCATAGTACCTCAAGCCCTCGAGTATCAGACGACGCCAGCCAACGCGCCCATAGCGGCGGCCAACCCGGTGATGGGAGCCGGCGCGCCGCAAGCCGGGTTACAAGGAGCGCAAGCCGGAGGAGGCGCGGGAAGTCTGGCTGGAGGAGCCAGAGCCGGAGAAGCAGTCATAGAACAACTACCTCCACCACCTCCCAGGTCTAGCACTCCCCCGGGTCATTACAATAATCCGGTTGACAATGTTTTTGCAGCTGCACATGCCCTACAGCAGATCCTGTTCGACAACTCACCAGCCGGCATTGAAGCACGGAGGGCCGTTGACTTGTTACGCACCGCAGTGGTCCAACAGAACAATAATCCACGCGGGTCGCAAGCATTCAATTCAAAGCCACAAAGGAGTCGTACCAAAAGACGGCACGGAGAGCCGGCGGCAGCAAGATCAGTACAGAACCGGCTTGGGCCGGTGAATCAGCAGGTTCAGCAGCAGCAGGTGATTCAACCACAGCCGGTGGCCGCACCCCAGAGGATGGCCGCACCGGCCGTGTCAGCGGCACAGTCGATAGTTAACAGTTCAAGGGCACGACGCATGGCCGCAGCAGCACCAGCAGGAGCCGGAGTTGCTGGAGCCGGAGTTGGAGTAGTAATCCCCGCTAGACCCGCCGCATATTCGCCTGCGCCGGGTCATGCAGGGGGCTCGTCTTCAAACCTGACAGGACCAAAGTGTTTATCAGATGCCATAAGAGCAGAGCCGTTTCCAGAAAAGTTCAAAGAACAAACCAAAGTAAGCAATTACGAATCGAACATGAACCCGGAGACGTGGTTGAGTAGTTATGGCATGGCCATGGACATGAAGAATGCATCACCGAATCTGTGCGCACGTTACATGTACCTTATGTTAGCAGAAGGAGCACCCAAAATCTGGTTGGACCGACTTCCACCACGCAGTATTAATTCTTGGGAGGAACTAAAGGCGGCGTTCATCAAGAACTTCGCTGGAACTTGCAAGAAACAATACACCGAGGCAGATCTGGATCGTTGTGTCATGAGAAAGACTGAGTCGGCGAGGCAATGGATGGGCCGTGTTACAGAAATCTTGCAGTCATCCCTCAACATCTTAGCACACACAGCAATATCATACATGGAGAAAAACTGCGGTTTTGAGCCATTGACGCACAAGCTAGGACGTATGAGGGAAGATCCGGCTTGCAGAGATATCTCAATAGGAGAAGTGGTGACAACAGCAAACAAGTACGCAGCCACGGATAAAAAGCCGGGCGAGACAGAGGAACAACAGAGGAATAACCGGATTAGCGGAGGCCGCAACCCGAACCCGGGTCCGAACAATGGTAATCAGAACGGGAATAACAAGCGTCCCTATGAAGGCGGAAACTCAGAATTCGTAGGCACAACCCAGACGACGGGTTATAGAGGGCCGAGACCCGGCGGCAACTTTAGGGGAGGACATCCGAGAAATCCGAACTTCAATGAGATGTATAGCATGCCGTGTCCAAAACACAGCAAGAACGGGAGACCGTCAAATCACTCGCTAGCTCAGTGTGCCGACATAAGAGCCTGGATGAGACATGAGCAGGAGAGCCAGAGGAGTCAGGGAAACTTCGGAAACAACGGCAATTTTAATGGAAACAACGGTAACACGACGGGACCCGGACAGGGGGCTGGGTCGAACGGACCGCCAAACAATAACGCCGGGTCTAGTCAGCAACAGAATCAAGTCACAACCGGGTATCAGCAGAACCCGAAGGAGCTTCATAGTCAAGGCCAGTATCATGTCTTCACCACAAGCACGTCCAGGAGGGACACAAAGTTAAAGGCAAGAGCTGTCAACGCAGTAGCGTCAGCCGTTCCAAGATTCTTGAAGTGGTCAGAACAAACTATAACTTGGAGCAGATAAGATCACCCGCCAGCAGTGGAACATCCGGGTCTCGTGGCTCTCGTTGTGGCACCACAGGTGGATGGATTCTCCTTGAACAAGGTCTTGATGGACGGAGGCAGCAGCATCAATATCCTATGTCTCGACACATTCAAAAGGATGGGTTTAACCGAAGATCGCCTGACCCCAACATCGACAATCTTCCATGGCATAGTTCCAGGGAAGTCGGCACACCCAATTGGCCAGATCAGTCTAGAGGTGGCATTTGGGGTGAGCAAGGAGCAATTCAGGTCGGAGTTCTTGACGTTCGAGGTTGTTGATCTAAAAAGTCTGTATCATGCTCTGTTCGGAAGGCCGGCTTACGCCAAGTTCATGGCTCGGCCGTGTTATGTGTATCTCAAATTGAAGATGCCAGGACCCCAGGGAGTAATCACGGTCGAAGGAAGCAAGACTATGGTTATAGAATGTGACAATGGAGACGCAATCATGGCAGAACAGGCTTGTTCAGAAGAAGAGCTCAAGTACTACAAGTCTCAAGTAGACCCGGCAGACAAACGAGTGTTGGAAAAGCCGGCTCATGAGGAAGAGAAGAAAAAATTCAAGTCGGCTCAAGATACAAAGATGGTTGATTTCGTGGAAGGGGACTCCTCCAAGCAGTTCTCGATAGGGGCCCACATGGACCCAAAATAGTAAAGCGAGCTCATCAAGTTCATCCGTGAGAATCGGGATATCTTCGCATGGTCTCCTTCAGACATGCCGGGTGTACCGAGTGAACTTGCTGAGCACAGCTTACACGTTGATCCAAAGGCAAAGCCGGTTAAGCAAGGACTACGTCGTTTCAATGCAGAGAGGAAAAAGATTATCGGAGAAGAGATAGCCCGTCTGCTCGCAGCCGGGTTTATCATGGAGGTTTACCACCCCAAGTGGCTGGCTAACCCGGTCCTAGTTTTGAAGAAGAACGGAGAGTGGCGCATGTGCGTGGATTACACCAGCTTGAACAAGGTTTGCCCGAAAGATCCCTTCGCATTGCCTCGTATAGATCAGATCATCGATGCCACAGCCGGCAGCGAGTTGTTGTGTTTCCTGGATGCGTATTCCGGGTATCATCAAATCAAGCTCAATGTGGACGACCAGCAGAAGACTTCGTTCATCACCCCTTTCGGTGCTTTCTGTTACAAAACCATGTCGTTTGGCCTCAAAAACGCAGGTGCCACCTACCAGAGATGCATATAGAATTGTTTCCAGCATCAAATAGGTCGCAATGTGCACGCTTACGTCGATGACGTCGTGATCAAGTCACAGAAAGCCGGGTCACTCCTGGAAGACCTAACAGAGACCTTCACCAATCTTCGCAAGTACCAGATGAAGTTAAACCCGACCAAGTGCGTGTTTGGAGTTCCAGCAGGCATGCTGCTGGGTTTCATAGTCTCAGAGAGGGGGATAGAAGCAAACCCGGCTAAAATTAAGGCCATCATGAACCTTAAAAAGCCGGAGTGTATCAATGACGTCCAGAAGCTGACGGGTTGCGTTAGAGCCCTGAGCCGGTTCATCACAAGGATGGGAGAGAAAGCACTTCCACTCTACAAATTGCTGAAGAAGTCAGACAAGTTTGTTTGGGGCCAGGAAGCTGATGACGCCTTTGAAGACTTGAAGAAGACATTGTCCACAGCCCCAGTGTTAGCGGCTCCCACGAGCAAAGAGCCGATGTTACTATACGTCTCTGCAAATTCAAGAGCCGTCAGTGCCGTGGTCGTGGTGGAGCGCAAAGAAGAAGGGAAGGAGTACCCAATTCAAAGGCCGGTTTACTATGTGAGCGAAGCTTTGACAGAGTCAAAACAGAGATATCCGCAGTGGCAGAAGCTAGTCTATGGCGTGTTCATGGCAAGCCGGAAGATGCCCCACTACTTCCAGGAACACCCCATCACGGTGGTGAGTTCCGCTCCTTTGGCAGAAATCGTCAGAAACAGAGAAGCTACAGGCAGAATCGCAAAGTGGGCCATCGAGATGGGACCTTATCACATCAACTACGAGCCGAGGACAGCAATCAAATCACAAGCCCTGGTGGATTTCGTCAATGACTGGACAGAATTTGACCCCTTACCACCAGCTCCAAGCGCAAAACATTGGATCATGCACTTCGACGGGTCAAAACAGTTTGAAGGATCGGGAGCCGGCGTCGTCTTAACCTCGCCAAAAGGAGACAAGTTAAGTTACGTCTTGCAGATACATTTCGAACCATGCACCAATAACATTGCAGAGTATGAGGCCTTGTTACACGGTCTGAAAGTCGCCAGAGAGATGAACATCAAAAGGATCATGTGTTATGGAGATTCTGACCTTGTCGCTTAGCAAGTATCCGGAACCTGGGACAGAAAAGACGCCAACATGGCGGCTTGCAGGAGAGAAGTAGACCGAGTCGCTGGCTTCTTCTCCGGCTATCAAGTTGAGCACATCGACAGACGAAAGAACGAGGCAGCTGACGCCATATCAAGACTCGGCTCTAGGAGAGAGCCGGTGCCTCCAAACGTATTCCTCGCCGAGTTACATCATCCCTCAGTCAAGCTTCCAACAGAAGAAGAATTAGCAAACCCTGATGACCCGGATTCACAGTTAGTCGCCGCCGTACACCAAACTCCGTCATGGACAGAGCCGTATCTGGCTTACTTACTGAGAGAAGAGCTACCACAAGACGAAGTACTGGCACGACAAATTGTACGCCGGGCTAAGGGATACGTCATCATCAACGGCGAGTTACACAAGAGGAGCACATCTGGAGTATTCTTACGCTGTGTTTCACCAGAGGAAGGCCGGAAAATTCTCCAGGAAATTCACGCAGGGGACTGCGGACATCATGCGTCCACAAGATCAATGGTGGCCAAAGCTTACAGTCACGGATTCTTTTGGTTGACGGCTTTGGCTGACGCAGAGAACATAGCCCGGGTTTGCGATGGATGCCAGCGATATGCAAGGCAGATACACGTTCCGGCTCAAGATTTGAAGACCATCCCAATAACATGGCCTTTTGCAGTTTGGGGCATGGATATGGTAGGACCTTTCCAAACTTCACCAAGTAAGAAGACTCACCTCTTAGTCGTAGTGGACAAGTTCACAAAGTGGGTGGAAGTTCAAGCCGTCAATAGTTGCACAGCAGCAACAGCAGTCAAGTTCCTGAAGAAGATCATATATCGCTTCGAATATCCTCACAGCATCAACACTGATAGCGGGACAAATTTTTCACTCGGAGAGATGCAGATATTTTGCAAAGAGAACGGCATCCGGCTCGACCTTGCTTCAGTTTCACATCCTCAGTCAAACGGTCAAGTAGAGAGGACAAACCAGGAGCTGTTAAGAGGCATCAAGCCAAGACTCCGGGTTCCATTAATCAGAGCCGCCGGGTGCTGGGAAGAAGAGCTGCCATCAGTTGTCTGGAGCATAAACACAACCCCGAACAGATCAACAGACTTCACTCCCTTCTTCATGGTCTACGGGGCAGAAGCCGTGTTACCCAGCGACATTATCCATGACTCTCCAAGAGTTGCAAACTATGTTGAAATTGAGAACGAGCAAGCCCGGCAAAATTCAGTTGACATGCTTGAGGAGGCAAGAGAGCTAGCCCTGGAAATATCAGCCATATACCAGCAAGACCTGAGGCGGTACCATAGCCGCCGGGTTAGATCAAGAACTTTCCAGGAAGGAGACTTAGTCCTACGGCTAGCCCAGAACAAGACCGGCTTCCACAAGCTGACTCTCCCATGGGAAGGTCCCTTCGTGGTAAGCCGGAAATTGCACAACGGGTCCTATTATTTGGTGGATGCTAGAGAGCAAGCTACAACAACATGAAACAATACAGACCATACAAGGTACCCGTTGACCGAAAACGACAGGCCCTGGAACATAGCAGAGCTTAGACCATACTACACTTAGGTTTTGTGAGCCCCCAGATGAGACGGGTTCCACCTTTTTGTATCTTTTTAGTTTAAAAGCAGCAGGTTTCAGACGCGCTCTTTTCCTTACCAGGGTACCTAAGGGGACTGGAAGGTTTTTAATGAGGCGGCTTGCTAGCTATGTACATATTATATGATCAATGAAATGAGGAAGGCACCTCTAAAAAGAAAGAGTATTGTGTTTTCAGTTCCTTATTTTTCATATGATCAGGGTCTTGGGGGCTTATTAACTAAGAAAGTTGTAAGTTACAAACTCATGACCCGGCAGAGACGCCACAATTATTCTTGGTTTCTTGCCTGCTAGCTTGATGTTATTCTCACTTAATACATGACCAGATGCTAAAATACCGGCTTTCAGTCTGACTATGAAGCCCATGGGCACTTAGCAGACCCTGATCGCTCGGGAATTTTAGGCACAGAAGTCACGAGAAAACCGGCTTTGCAGAGAGCTAAAGAAATCAAAAGGGTCATCGAAACCGAAAAGACAAGACTTTTATAAAGACGGGTTTCTTTAAAGCATCAGCGCACGAAGGCGCATCAAAAGGTATAGCAAGTATTCAGATCTAACCTATTACAGGCCAAGAAGGCCAATATAATATTTCTGGAATTCAAGACAAGCCAAAAGTTTGTAAGCCGATACAAGAGTCGGCGTTAGGAACATCCGGACGATCTACTGGAGTGGAGGTGCCGATGCAGATCCTTGCCCAGGGTCCTTCGTACCCCTTGTAGTTTCGCCTCGTGGCCTCTGCAAAACGACCGAAGCTAAGGCCTCAAAGCCGTCAAGATCGGAAGGGCGAGAAGGAGCCGGAACATCAGGAGTATAGCTTGAAGGATTCGCACTTGTTTCAAAAGGCGTGAAAAGTTGCGGCGCTTCCTCCACCGGCTTCCACAGGTTGATCGGCTCCGGCGGGACCTCCTTGACGGCATGGTTATCTTCATTGTAGGTCGCCTGGAACTCGTCAAGCACCAGCCCATCAGCAATCTGACAAGCCGGACGACGAACCGACTTGATAATCTTGCCGTAGATCTTAGCAGTCTCTTGGCCGTCAGCTTGAAATTCCGGAAAGCCTTTTGTCAGCTTAACGGGGTCAAGGTTGGGGTAGTAAGCCTTGGCCAGAGCCAGCGCGCGGATGGCACCCTTGCGGCAGGAAGACGCTTTCCAGCGCTGCATCAGAGTTGGCACCACAGAAGTCGCCGCAAGGAAGTCCGGCAGACCCGGCGGGCAGGTACCAGCAGAGGAAGACATCTTGATCATCTCCGTGCAGCCGAAGTACAGCCACCGGGTTACGCCATAGATGGCTTGAATCTTGTCAAGTGTCCCCTTGATGGTCACCCCTTGGGCCGGACCTGACAAGAGGCGGACGAACATAAGTACAACCAAGGATATGAAGTAAAAGTGCAAAGCAGAGGAGCAGAGCAAACTTACCAAAGACTGCAACTGAGAGGTTGTGGATAAACTTCTTAATCTTCTCCAGCTCGGAGACGACCTTTTGCAGCTCAAGAGCTTTAACTTGGATGGCAAGCTCCTGGTCATGAACCTTCTTTCGCAATGCCTCATTGTCGGCCTGCAGACGGCTCAAGGTCTCCTCCTGAGCTTTCAATTGTTCATCGGCCTTCTCCCGAAGACCCATCTCTTGCGCAAGTTGGTGGCGCACTTCACTGTTGGCCTTGGCGGATGACTGAGAGTACTCCTGCAAAGAACAAGGATAAATTATTACGAGACATCTCACGAGACCCGGGTAGCCGCAAGCAGCATACACGGCCCTTGGGGACTACTGAGCAGAAGTTAAAAGTTAAAACCGGATTACATAGTTCCAAAGGAAGACCCGGAGCGCAGCAAGCTACCGCTCCGACTCTTGGGGACTACTTATAAAAAAGTTTCAGCTAAAGGAAGACCCGGAGCGCAGCAAGCTACTGCTCCGGCTCTTGGGGACTACTCATATCAAAGTTTCAAATACAGGAAGACCCGGAGTGCAGCAAGCTACTACTCCGACTCTTGGGGACTACTTCGAAGTTTTATCAAGATCACAAGGCATGGTCTCTATGAAGTACTAAGCATCTATTGCAGTAAAAGCTAAGTACTTGGGGACTACTAGTGGGGAACACGGACCTGGAAGCGGTGATGAAGATAATGCCGAAGCTGAGGCTCCTCCTTCCGCACCCTGGAGAGCCGCGCGTGGACTTTCTCAAACAAATCCGGGAACTCCAAGGTGTTCAGTGGAATATCCTCCTCAGAGTCCGAGTCTCCCGCCTCGGCCACCTGCCCCTTGCCCGCGGCATGGGAAGCAGGTTGCTCCTCTGTCTTGGCCTCCGGCTCCAGGACCTTAGTCATTGAAGAAGTAGGGGCTTGCGGGTCCTGAACTCTGGCCCCGGTAACAGTAATTTCCGGCTCCTCCGGAATGACTGGAAGGGTGTCTTTCGGGGAAGAGCCGGCAGCAGTAGCAGAAACCGGGTCCGAAAGCACCGGATCTGTAACAGCCCATGTTTGTAATAAAATAGATTTGCATTCATGAGCATCATTTAATTTTCACTAAGAAAATTTCGCATTTTAAATTAAAGAATAAATCAATAAAGTGACTTAAACTTTGTTATATTCTCAAAGGTGATTCAAAACTTTCAAAATTTCAAAATAAAAATATGTGGGGCTGCTCTATAATATTAGAAGGCCACAATAATTTTTGGGTAATTTATTGACTATTTTTAAACCCTTAGAAAAATGCAGGAAGTTTTTGTTTTCAATATTCAGGGGCCTTTCTGTAAAGTCCGAAAACCCAAGGGCCCTTTTGCATTTTGGTCTTCTTCCTCCTTTGTCCTCTCTGCCTCGCAGGCAGAGAGCTCCGTGGCGCGCCGTACGTCGCCGATTCCAGCGGGAATCACCTCGCACCCGCGCCGCCACCGTGTGGATAAGGTCCCAGAGCCCCGTGCCGTGCTGCTCTTCCTCTCTCTCACTCGCCTTCCTCTCCTCTTCCTCATTCCCGCGCGCGGCCGCAGCCGTCGCTGCCGCCGACGTGACGCCGCGCCATTGTGGCTCCTCCCCGACAAATCGGTGGGCGCCGCCAGGACCGTCATCGCCTCCTCTCCTTCCCAGCCGAGCAGCCCGTCCCGGGAAGGTCGGGAACGACCGCCCGGAGGTCTTCTTCTCCGCGTCCGGCCGAGCGCCGCCGCCACCGATTCGGCCGCCTCCGACCTCCCCTGCTCTCTCCGACCACTCCGTAGCCTCCCTGGTGAGCTTCTGGTCCTCAAGGACCTCTCCTCTGTGCTTCTCCCTCTCTAATTTGAGCTCTCCGTGTAGGTCATCGTCGACCGCCGCCATTTGCCGTCGCCGGCGCAACACCGGCGACCTAAAAGGAGCGGCGCCGCCACGAGATGGTCGCCCAACTCCTCGCGCTCGCAACGCGCCCAACCGCGCGTCTCCTCGTCCCTCCGTTCGACCAATTCGTGGTCGACAGGTGACGAGGATATACCGAACGGGTACCTGGTGCACGTGATGATTACAGCCCAATTGTCAATAGACTGACGAAGCCCATCAAGGAAGGCCCAAGACGAAGATTGCTTTCCTAGTTATCCATAGTCGGTTGTAGTTTCCATACTTGTAATCCTAGTCGGTTACGTACCCGAGACCTAGCCCCCCATATAAGGGCTGGGAGGGCTACCGATCAGGGGCACGCCAAATCAGAACCTCCAAACCCTAGCGAGACGAACTCTCGCTAGACCCTTGTAACCACCACATATCTACAGAGCAATAACAGACAAGTAGGAAGTAGGGGTGTTACCTCAGTCGAGGGCCTTGAACCTGGGTAAATCCCGCTTGTCAGCCGTCGAGTCTACCAGCACTACGCGTTCTCTACCTCATAACTCTAACCCTAGGCTATCGACTATGGGTATTGATGAGGACACACCTCGTCAACAGGAGGATTGCCTCCATTGCTGACGTCAGCCCTTCCTTTTATTGTTTTTCAGAATTTTCCAGAAAATGATTTAAATTTGTAAAATTCATATCTCTTGATCTGTAAATCAGAAAAATGCAAACAATATATCAAAATATTCAGAATTTTAAATCCTATCTACTTGTATCAAATTCATGCATGATTGAAAAACTTAAACTAAGAATTGTATAGAATCACTAAAATGCCATTTTTTTAATTATGGGGTTTCTTCCAATTATTTGTTCTTAGCTAAATTTGGACCCCATTTAAAATGTTATCCATGTTCTAGGATTTAAATTGAATCTCATAAATTCTCATATCATACATATCTGAATGCGCATTGCATCGATGCCATGTTGAATGTTCGTTTTCCTTTTCTTTTCTGGTGTTTCATTCTTTCTCGGTAGAACGTGAATCCGAAGACAAGATCGACGACCTCCAAAGACGAATACTTGATCAATCAACGATCACGTCAACCCGATGGTTTCCAATCTATTTATATCTTGTTTTCGACAAACAAGGCAAGCATAACCTCTTATCTGCTCATATATGATTTCGAAGGACTTTTGATTCTCGTATCATGCATGCGGTTCCAATATATTTCTGGTGGATAGATATAGTTCTCCTATATATTTGCATCACCTAAATACCCTGATCCACTGCTCCCAGCAACCCTAGGTAGTGCTTGAGTGAATCGCTAGAGCCTCATTTTGCTTAGCCATGCATAGTTGTTATCTCTACCGCATACGGTTGATGAGTTGAAGCTGCCAATGAAGCGAGTATGTGGATGAAGTGAAATGATCAGAGTTATGTGATTAAAATGACTAAAAGGTGTGGATGAGAGGCCACAGTGGTATGGTGTGGTGTTTTGTCTCGTTCTCGCCGACCTAGGACCTTGAGTTTTCGTACCTTGATCCAAGACTGAGCGTACTTCCATACGTGGCTATATGGGACGCCCATCAACTGACTAACTTGCATAATCTATCCGTGGGTTCTATAGTTCGGGCGTTCATAGGATCGTGGCCGCGGTCGAGGGGGTGGATTCCCCGAACCTTGACTTCAGCACACACAACCTATTGCCCATGGATAGGCTTACGCAAGGTAAAGGTTGTAACCGTTCCTGCTCTGCCGGCTTTCCCAGGAAGAGAGCTAAATTGCATGGCAAGGAGCCGAGTGGTACGTGTGGGTAAAGTTGTACACCCCTGCAGGGTTAAATCTATTCGAATAGCCGTGTCCACGGTTACGGACGACTTGGAATTAATGGACGAGATCATAGAGAACATGAACTAAATATGGAAGACCAACATGGAGAGATGTTGGTGATGTTTCAGAAGGTGGTACTTGGTGATTAGAGCTAGAGTTGTCTCTCTCTTATCTCATTTTAAAAGATCTATTATACGTGCTTCTCTTCCTCAATTTCGAAACAAAATTGGCTTTATGCAAAGAAAGCTGCATTCAGACTCTCTGAATAAGCAGATATATAATAGGTTAATTAAGTCTTGTTGAGTACACCCGGTACTCATTCTTGCTATATTTGGTTCAGGTGAGGTTCAGCACTCCGACGGTGGGTTCTATGATGACATCGACGAGTAGCTTGGGGTTCCCAGGTGGCAGCCTGGAACTTGTAGGTTATGTAGCCCCGTTGCTTATTTTCCGGCCTCTTAGGCCTTTTGCCAGTCTTGTTGATTAGCAACATATTCGTTTTCCGTTGTATGATGCAATGTTGGGTCGGAAGACCTCTGTGTGTAAAGCTACCTCTTGTAATATATACCTTACACTACTTCATGTCGTAGAGTCTGCTTTATACCGGTTGTCCGCTATCCATCCCGTGCATGACGCGTGTATGGATATAAAGTGCACGGTTGAAGGGTTATGGTTCTTGGGCTCTTTGTTATACAGTTTTGGCTATGCCCGTGTTATGGCGCAACTGAGGGGTTCTGTGCCGATGATCCATTCCGAGCACGCCTGCCGATGAGCATCGGCCTGGGAGTGGTAACCCCAGGGACCCTCGGTTACGTAGCATGACCAGTGACACATAGCATTTCTGTATAATTCAGAGGTCGAGTCCGACAGCTTAACAAGATTCTGGGATTCTTTGTTATGCATTCTTGGTTATGATTAGCGTGGTAGTCTTCCGAGGGGTTTGTGTGACCGGTATTCCCGGCATGCCTGCAGTGCAATGCTGCCTGGGATTGGTACCCCAGTAACTCTCTGCTATCATGTCTAAGAGCACATAACACTTATGTATAACTCTGGATTCCGGGGTCGCCATAAGTTTTTGGTATCAGAGCCGGACTGCCTGTAGGAAACCCTTGCTATTGGTCGATGTTGAGTCTAGTGTTTGTGAAAACTATTTTGAACCTAAAAATGAGTTAAGAAAATCTCATTAGGAATCTTTTTACTCCTTATCCGGTATCGATCTATTTCTGAGTCACCTTACCTTGCATTGATTTAAAAAGGTTTTGCTATCGCTTCTAGTCTTTCAAACTCTAGGTGCCTCGAGCACAGGCCGTGTTCTAACCCGTTGACCTAGTACTGTGTTCTCTACAGTCTGGTGTGTGTTACGACTTCTTCCTTTCCTCCCATGTTTTAGCGGAGAGATTTCCTTCCATCATGATCTCTCTGCTATGTGGATTCCACATTTGTCTATCCTAGGCTTCGAGGCTTGCTTTCACCTCGGATGTCTTCTTTGTTTTGCTTAAGTGCTTCTAAAGCTATGAATGGCTATTGGAAGCTACTTCGTGATTATTACACCATGTTATCTTCTGGGTCACTCGGTAATAGTTGCACGTTTCTCTGATCTTTAATCCTTGGACTTGAACCGAAGGTCCCGGATTGTGCTTGATGGCAGTGTTTTGCTCATGCTATCAGTACATGATGCTGACCTTTAACCCAAGTTCCATTCCCTGAGGTACTCTTTAAACCCTTACGACACCTCAGTTGGCTAGTAACTTTAAGTCCGCCAAAATGAGAGGTTCTGTGTTGGAACCAAATGGATCACGTGTAGTGAGCTCTTAGTGAGTATCACATATATACTCGTGATTGTGTCGTTCCTCTCCTTTTCCAGCATGGATTTTACACAAGATTATTATCCTGTGCATCTACCCTGATCCCGGGATTCTCTAAGATTGTTCTTTTTCTTCAGCTGCTTCTCGGACCTTGTATGCTCTTTGGCCACCAAGTTGCAAATGTGCGATGAAGTCATCCATTGTACGATGCTCTTTTGGTTCATCAGAACATTCCATCTCGGGATGTATGGACAAACAATCTCCAATACCTCGTCTATCTCTCAGACCAGGTCAAAGTGTTGTAATCCGCAGAATCCAGAGGCTTTATTAGCTTATGTTCTGTTATGTTCTACCTTAGAGTGTCACACTCTTTCATGTCAAAAGGTCCTGTTGATTTCATGGCCTTATTGATGAAGTGATGCTCCTACCCATCTTTACTCACCTTCTCCCAAGCTTTTTGGGCTCGAAATAATAAGGTGTGTGAATGATGTGGATATCGGATATTTTTAGCAATTCTTATTGCTTTGAAATCCAAGGACTTCGCCTTCTCTTAGCCTGATTGGTTATCCGATCAATGAGTGAAGTTGAATGTGCTTCCAAATCCGTTCGTTCATAAGCCCATTTTTGGTCAAAGTGTTAGGTTCGTGCCGAAGCTCTTAAGACCACATCGTTTTGCCTTTGAAAAGCAAGACTCCTCTCGAATTCATTGACATACTAGTGGTTAGTGATATTCTGGTGTCTTTCCAGAAGTATCGCCAGGTTTTCACCTGACTGTGATGTCAAGTTCGTGAGTAAGTTCATTGAATGAACAACTCCTTTCTCCAAGCAACCGTCCTGGATACCCTGAACTAGTTGGTTGAGCTTATACAACAACTTGGAGAGTTGAAAGACAAGAGCTCCATCCAACGTGTTTCTTCTCTAAGGGATGTGTATTTCTGTTCGTGTCGAAGCAAGATAGTATTTTTCTCTGTGGATATGCTATATCGATCCCAACCTTTGATTTGATTTTGGGCTATCGTCAAATCAAAATCAGCCCAAGGACTATCTTGATGGTGTGCCTAATTGTGCTATTACATTATAAGTGCAGCCTCATGCCCTTTGGACTGACCAATACTTTTGCCGCGTCCATACCAACTATGAGTCCATCTTCTCGGAGTATCTTGATAAGCTTGTTGTTGAGCCCATCGATAACATTCTTATTTTCTCCATGGTTCCAAGAGATTCATATTGGATATTGGGCAACAGTGCTGGAAACATGTAAGAACCAACTTGTGTCATCACAAAGTATGTGTTCTGGGTGCTGGAAGCAACTTCCTAGGTTCACGTGCATTTGCAGAAAGATGTCGCCGTGAGTCTGTGGAAAGTTTTATCTGTTTTTCTTTCGGGAATAATCTCCATCCGGTCATGCATGTGCGAAGAACTGCTGAGATGGCAGGTTGTTACCTCCATTTCACTGGAAGTCCTCAATGCACAATAAGTCATAGACTGTCCATTCCACGAAAAAGGAGAAGTTTTAGAACCTCCTGGTCCTCTTTAATGTTTTCTAACAAGGACTCAATGTGTTTCGTTGCTAGAAGTTCATGTTGGTGTAATTGTCTCTTTGTAGTCGTGACCACATGGATACTGCAATCCAGCTCATCTTTTGGAGCTTGACACAGTAGTCCCTCTCCTTGAGAATCTGGTGAGTCTGAAGTTTCTATACACATAACCAGATCTGAATCTCAAGAAGAAATGACGGTTGGTGTTCTTCGAAGGTTATGACGTTGGTCTCTTGTAAATCCGGCAAGGTTGATGCGGTGGTTGACACAATTAGCCGGAAGGCCTAATGCCATAATCTTTGATTTAACAAGAACAACCACTCCTTGGAAGATTTTGTGCGATTCCTATGCTTCTTTCAATCCTGAATTCAACCTTCACCTGAAGACCCAAATGGTGCCTATGACATCAAGGAGAACATCAAATCAGTGTTGTCAAATTTCTTTATGTCGATCCTTCAACCCTTATCTTGTGGTAACAAATCCATCAGGAAGAAATCAATCCCGTGGGTGATCTTCGACATGTTTCCGATCAGTGTTCCATCGTACCTGAAGATTCAATCAACTCATACATTGTGTGAATTTGTCAGTCATATCCGGGCTCCAGACTTTTAAACACGTGGCAAGCGTCTTGCTATGCCCAAAAAGTTGAAGCCTGGATAAGTATCTTTCCCCAGAACCGTTATTTACCAACTTAATCCTTCAATTATTTCCTCTGTTACCTTGACGTGTTTCATGATTGCCAGCTCACAAGTTGTTTAAGAACACTTCTTCCATGAGTTGACCATGAAATACTCGATCTTTGTTAAGATCAATTTTTTTCCCGAGTTATTTCCCACTTACCTATAGTTTGATGATGACCTCAAATGGAAGCCGATGAAGATCTTTGAAGCTGGGTTAACTCTTCCCTCTCCTTTTCTACTAGGAATCTCGGGACGAGATTCTTGTAAGGTGGGTAGATTTGTAACAGCCCATGTTTCTAATAAAATAGATTTGCATTCATGAGCATCATTTAATTTTCACTAAGAAAATTTCGCATTTTAAATTAAAGAATAAATCAATAAAGTGACTTAAACTTTGTTATATTCTCAAAGGTGATTCAAAACTTTCAAAATTTCAAAATAAAAATATGTGGGGCTGCTCTATAATATTAGAAGGCCACAATAATTTTTGGGTAATTTATTGACTATTTTTAAACCCTTAGAAAAATGCAGGAAGTTTTTGTTTTCAATATTCAGGGGCCTTTCTGTAAAGTCCGAAAACCCAAGGGCCCTTTTGCATTTTGGTCTTCTTCCTCCTTTGTCCTCTCTGCCTCGCAGGCAGAGAGCTCCGTGGCGCGCCGTACGTCGCCGATTCCAGCGGGAATCACCTCGCACCCGCGCCGCCACCGTGTGGATAAGGTCCCAGAGCCCCGTGCCGTGCTGCTCTTCCTCTCTCTCACTCGCCTTCCTCTCCTCTTCCTCATTCCCGCGCGCGGCCGCAGCCGTCGTTGCCGCCGACGTGACGCCGCGCCGTTGTGGCTCCTCCCCGACAAATCGGAGGGCGCCGCCGGGACTGCCATCGCCTCCTCTCCTTCCCAGCCGAGCAGCCCGTCCCGGGAACGTCGGGAACGACCGCCTGGAGGTCTTCTTCTCCGCGTCCGGCCGAGCGCCGCTGCCACCGATTCGGCCGCCTCCGACCTCCCCTGCTCTCTCCGACCACTCCGTAGCCTCCCTGGTGAGCTTCTGGTCCTCAAGGACCTCTCCTCTGTGCTTCTCCCTCTCTAATTTGAGCTCTCCGTGTAGGTCATCGTCGACCGCCGCCGTTTGCCGTCGCCGGCGCAACTCCGGCGACCTAAAAGGAGCGGCGCCGCCACGAGATGGTCGCCCACCTCCTCGCGCTCGCAACGCGCCCAACCGCGCGTCTCCTCGTCCCTCCGTTCGACCAATTCGTGGTCGACAGGAGGATTGCCTCCATTGCTGACGTCAGCCCTTCCTTTTATTGTTTTTCAGAATTTTCCAGAAAATGATTTAAATTTGTAAAATTCATATCTCTTGATCTGTAAATCAGAAAAATGCAAACAATATATCAAAATATTCAGAATTTTAAATCCTATCTACTTGTATCAAATTCATGCATGATTGAAAAACTTAAACTAAGAATTGTATAGAATCACTAAAATGCCATTTTTTTAATTATGGGGTTTCTTCCAATTATTTGTGCTTAGCTAAATTTGGACCCCATTTAAAATGTTATCCATGTTCTAGGATTTAAATCTGAATGCGCATTGCATCGATGCCATGTTGAATGTTCGTTTTCCTTTTCTTTTCCGGTGTTTCATTCTTTCTCGGTAGAACGTGAATCCGAAGACAAGATCGACGACCTCCAAAGACGAATACTTGATCAATCAACGATCACGTCAAGCCGATGGTTTCCAATCTATCTATATCTTGTTTTCGACAAACAAGGCAAGCATAACCTCTTATCTGCTCATATATGATTTCGAAGGACTTTTGATTCTCGTATCATGCATGCGGTTCCAATATATTTCTGGTGGACAGATATAGTTCTCCTATATATTTGCATCGCCTAAATACCTTGATCCACTGCTCCCAGCAACCCTAGGTAGTGCTTGAGTGAATCGCTAGAGCCTCATTTTGCTTAGCCATGCATACTTGTTATCTCTACCGCATACAGTTGATGAGTTGAAGCTGCCAATGAAGCGAGTATGTGGATGAAGTGAAATGATCAGAGTTATGTGATTAAAATGACTAAAAGGCGTGGATGAGAGGCCACAGTGGTATGGTGTGGTGTTTTGTCTCGTTCTCGCCGACCTAGGACCTTGAGTTTTCGTACCTTGATCCAAGACTGAGCGTACTTCCATACGTGGCTATATGGGACGCCCATCGACTGACTAATTTGCGTAATCTATCCGTGGGTTCTATAGTTCAGGCGTTCATAGGATCGTGGCCGCGGTCGAGGGGGTGGATTCCCTGAACCTTGACTTCAGCACACACAACCTATTGCCCATGGATAGGCTTACGCAAGGTAAAGGTTGTAACCGTTCCTGCTCTGCCGGCTTTCCCAGGAAGAGAGCTAAATTGCATGGCAAGGAGCCGGGCGGTACGTGTGGGTAAATTTGTACACCCCTGCAGGGTTAAATCTATTCGAATAGCCGTGTCCACAGTTACGGGCGACTTGGAATTAATGGACGAGATCATAGAGAACATGAACTAAATATGGAAGACCAACATGGAGAGATGTTGGTGATGTTTCAGAAGGTGGTACTTGGTGATTAGAGCTAGAGTTGTCTCTCTCTTATCTCATTTTAAAAGATCTATTATACGTGCTTCTCTTCCTCAATTTCGAAACAAAATTGGCTTTATGCAAAGAAAGCTGCATTCAAACTCTCTGAATAAGCAGATATATAATAGGTTAATTAAGTCTTGTTGAGTACACCCAGTACTCATTCTTGCTATATTTGGTTCAGGTGAGGTTCAGCACTCCGACGGTGGGTTCTATGATGACATCGACGAGTAGCTTGGGGTTCCCAGGTGGCAGCCTGGAACTTGTAGGTTATGTAGCCCCGTTGCTTATTTTCCGGCCTCTTAGGCCTTTTGCCAGTCTTGTTGATTAGCAACATATTCGTTTTCCGTTGTATGATGCAATGTTGGGTCGGAAGACCTCTGTGTGTAAAGCTACCTCTTGTAATATATACCTTACACTACTTCATGTCGTAGAGTCTGCTTTATACCGGTTGTCCGCTACCCATCCCGTGCATGACGCGTGTATGGATATAAAGTGCACGGTTGAAGGGTTATGGTTCTTGGGCTCTTGTTATACAGTTTTGGCTATGCCCGTGTTATGGCGCAACTGAGGGGTTGTGTGCCGATGATCCATTCCGAGCACGCCTGCCGATGAGCATCGGCCTGGGAGTGGTAACCCCAGGGACCCTCGGTTACGTAGCATGACCAGTGACACATAGCATTTCTGTATAATTCAGAGGTCGAGTCCGACAGCTTAACAAGATTCTGGGATTCTTTGTTATGCATTCTTGGTTATGATTAGCGTGGTAGTCTTCCGAGGGGTTTGTGTGACCAGTGTTCCCGGCACGCCTGCAGTGCAATGCTGCCTGGGATTGGTACCCGAGTAACTCTCTGCTATCATGTCTAAGAGCACATAACACTTATGTATAACTCTGGATTCCGGGGTCACCACAGGATCCACAGGCATCTCCGCCTGGGTCTCCTCAACCTCAGTCTCCGTTTGAGGAGCCTCCTCGGCGTCTGGAGTCCCCTCGTCGCTGAGGACGGCTTTAGCTCTGAAGAAAGAAAACTTATGTAAGCAACAAGAGTAAGCAAGTAAAGACCAGAAAAACCTGATAAAGAAACTTACCCCTTATTCACGACGAAGTCGGAGGGGAGAGCCTCAGAGCCGGAATCTGAAGAGAAGGACACAGACCGGGATTTAGTGACCCGGCTTTGGCCCGCATCAGGAGAGATTTGTTGAACGTTTCTTCTGCGAGGAGAAGGGTCGTTTGGGATACCTGAGGAGAGCTCGTCGGAGGAAGCGGAAGAACGGGTCTTCCGCCTTTTCGGGGTCGCCTCGTCCTTGTCCTGTGCAGCAGGGCGAATTTGAGAGGCGGATGCTTCAAGATCGAGGAAACGAGAACGTGGTATCATGCATACCGCGTTGCGCGCCCGCTTGGTTTGAGCCGGCGGGGAAGAAGGAGGTGTTGGGTTCTGAACCGGGCCTTGGTTGTCACGACCTGGAATTTGGGCAGTATGAGTAGAGACATTGTCCTGCATATCGGCTTCCAAGAGGCCCCGCAAAAGCCGGTCCATAGAATCGAGCTCACCTTCAGCGTCGGAATCCCCTTCCTCCGAGTGGCGCCCTGATTCGCCTTCTTGGTCGGAGGAGGCGAGGGTCTCTTCGGCCGCTTTCCACCAAGCGTCGGTGGCCTGAAGCGAATAAAGGAAGGTCAGGGAAAATTACAAGATTGCAAACAAGACAGCAGAAAGTATGAGATCCTAGAAGACATGGTACCTTGGGTGCCGGGTTCTCCGAGCAGAAAGGGAGGAGTCCGTCGAGTTTAATGGCGGCCACCGATTCAGCCAACAGCTTCTTGGTGACCCGGAAGACCTCTGCGTCCTCCGGCTCTCGAGAGGTGAACCGGAGACAATCGGAGGGGATATTGGTATAATCCGAAATAAGTTTGGGTCGGATGGAAAGTGGCTTGATGCACCATCCGACCCAGCACTTCACCAGGTCAGTCCCCTTAAGACCATGGGCTTTGAGAGTCCGGATCCTAGATAGAATGGGGGACAAGGCGGCGCGATCCTTGACGTAGGAATTAATCGACTCTCCCAGCTCAAGAGGTTCAGCGCGGAAACCCGGCAGCTTGGGTTGACCGTTGGGAGAGGTGTCTTTGCAGTAGAAGAAGGTCGATTGCCACGCCCGAGGGTGGCTGTTCAGTTTCAGAGCCGGAAATAGAGAATCGCGGCGTCTTTGAATCGCGACTCCTCCGTATATGTTTAGAGGAAGAGTGGTGGAGGAACGCTGTGGATTGCAATAAAAGAACTCAAGAAAGAGATCGATGGTGGGTTCCATTTGAAGGTAGTCTTCGCACAGAACGGTGAAGTTTGAAATTGAGAGGATAGAATTTGGTGCCAAGTCTTGGGGCCTGAGGCCGTAATAGGAGAGCAGAGACCGGAAGAAACGAGAACCCGGAGGTTTAAAGCCGCGGTTGAGGTGATCGGTGAACAGGATTACCTCATGGTCTCGAGGAGTCGGCACGACCTCGTCGCTAGGAGCACGCCATTGAATGATATCTTGGGCTTGGAGTTCGCCGGAATCGACTAAATCTTGCAGCCGGGCGTTCGAGACTGAAGATCCGGTCCAGTTCCCGGAAGGAGCCGCTGCGACGGCGGCGCCGGAGGCGGAGGCGCCTGCGGTGGCCTTGGACTTCTTGAGGTTGCCCTTGACGGCGGCCGCTGCGGCGGCGGCGGCCGGGCCCTTGCTCCCGACCTTCTTTCCCATCGAAGAAAATGGGCGAGATCTAGATCTTGGAGGGAGGAGAAGGAAATGGCGGCCGGGGTGAGAGCGGCGCAGCGGCGTGCGTGGAGGGAGACGGCGAAGGATTGGCGGCGCTGGCTGTCGCCGGCGAGGACAGTGGAGCTTGAGGAGAAGAGAGGCAGTGGGAGCGCTGGAGGAGGAAGATGAAGTGGGGGCGCACGGGGGAAATGATTGATTCCCCTCCGTCCCCACTAATTTATTGCTCAGGTGGGAGTTGACCTAGGGGCATAACAGGAAAAAGGCAAGGATAATGATGGCTTGGAGAACAAAATCCGAGATGTTAGATACTCCAACTGACAGGATCTTGGGTTCCCGAGGTAGCCGTTTGGCTCCTCGATTCTCGCGGAGGGATAAGTATTAAAAATGTCGTTGACTCAGGAGGTTGACCGACGTCCTCGAAGAAGATCAAAAGAGATTGAAAATCGCTAAGTCCGGAAGCGAAAGTCGGCAGGCGATGGCCGGGTTATGAACGGGCCGCCAGCAAGAGCCGGCCAAACTGACACCCGCGTGCCTGCTTGTTTAATAAGTTGTTTATTGTTTTTCAGATGATAACCCGGACAAAAGGAATGATGGCTTCCCCTAGATTGTGCCCAAGTGCTAATGTGAAGCAAGTCGATTCTGGTGTCCAAGTTATCCTGGGGGCTACTGTTGGGGGGATCATAACCCGGTAGGCCCACCGACCAAGAAGACAAGCCGGCCTGATAAGAACCAGGGCCGGATCAAGCATGAAGACATGGGCCGGGTCCCACGTAAGCCGGTGTGCGACGTGTGCCTTGGCCCACAAGTTGAGAGGGATCGAGAAGGCTGGAGAGACCAAGTACAAGACGGAGTCCTGATAAGGAAGGCGAAGACTTAGAGGGCTTAGAGTAGAGTCCGGGTACGATGGTAACCCGGATCCCGCCTTGTACCTCCAGCGAGACCCACCGCCTATATAAGGGGGCCTCCTGGTTCCTAGAGGGCTAAGCTTTACCAGATCGCAAGTATCGCCATTGTAATCTCGAGATCCGGAAGCTAAGGCGCCGAGTCCTCGAAACCCATGTCAATAAAGCAGTAGCAGGAAGTAGGTCTTTACCTCAAGACGAGGGGCCGAACCTGGGTAAAACTCTTGTTTTCCCACGCCACGCTAGACAAGCTCCAGATGTCAGAAGTCGCTATGTCCCAATACTCAAGCTTCCACCCAGAAACATCTGTCGTGACAATCCCACGACAGTCGCCCCTTTTGAATCATGTACATCTGTCCTTGTGGCTTTGGATACTGTTCTTCCACGACCTGTGGTACGAGATGTATGGCTCCTGCGATTTGGTTACTTGGGTTGTAAGGTGGTGGAGGTGGTAATGCTGCGACTGGCTGTACTGGGGGTGGTGCAACGTAAGGTGGCGGCGCAGTCAAAGGTGCGTCTCTTCTTAGTCGTTTGATGTATGCTGCTGCGATCTGTCCAAACTCGCGGCAGTTTCCAAATGTATGATTAGAGACTAGCCTTCCATCCGAGGGATCTTTGTATAGATGTAATCTGCAGTGGTCCTCCATCTTCTCCTGGAGCGTCCTCTCTGGTCTTGTGTCTGTGCGTCTTCGCCACTCTTGTCTTCGATAACCGCCACTTTGCTGATCGCGGTTTCGACGGTCGTCTGATCTAATGTCGCGGCGATCGTCGCTTCGACTGTCACGACGATAGTCGTTGCGACTGTCTTGGCGATCGTCTTGCCGTCTGTCATCTTGGTTGTCTTGTGTGAATCTGGCGGCCACAAATTTTACTTTGCCATTGTCACTGTAGCCGCCTCTGCGTCTCCTTCTTTTATCGTCCCTGTCGCGATGGTCACGACTGTCACGTCTTTCGTCACGATCTCGTGGTGAGGGTGGTTGTTTTGATCTGATGGAGTCCTCTCCATGAGTTCTGCCATGGATTTTGGTTTTTGACGCCCAAGTGCTTCTCTGAAGTCTTCTCTGTAGACTCCCATGGTGAAAGCATCCATGGCTCTATCTTCAGAAATTGTGCCCACGGAATTACGGATGGTGGTCCATCGTCTGATGTATGCTCGCAGCGTCTCGTCTGACCTTTGTTTGCAGGCCCGTAACTCGGCGAACGTTTTGGGTCGTTCGCACAAAGGATCGAAGTACTTGATTAAGTCTTCGCGGAATTGTTCACAGGAGTCGTATGATGCTTCGGGTAACGATTTGAGCCAGTCGCGGGCTGTGCCCTCGAGCATCAGCTGTATGTATTGTAGTGTTGTGGTAGTCGTTCCTCTTTGGCATACGACTGCCAGCTTGTAGTCTTCTAGCCAGCCTGTCGGTTCTTGCTTGCAGTTGAACTTTGGAGTTGTGGGCAGGCCGGATTTTTTGGGCATTTTGGCTTCACGGATTCGTCGAGTAAAGCATTGTGCTCCGCAAGGTCCCGTGTCACGACTGTCGCCACTTGAGGATCTTCTGGATCTGCTACGTGATCTACTTCTTGATCGCTGCCGGCTGGATCCTCTTTTTGAGCTTTTTCGGTGAGGACTTTGACTATGCTCTCTGCTTTTCCCCGACTGTACTCCTTTTGCCGCTAATGTGAGTGCTTTCATTTGCTAATGATGTAGCTCTTCGTTTGGATCTCCTGGTGGGGGTGCTGTTGCTTTTAGGTATGCTCCGAGCGTTATTAGTGCGCCTTCGGCTGTTTTGGGTACTAGCATGCCTTCTGAATCGAGGGTTAAGAACGAGTGTTCTAAGTTGCGGGTGACTCCGGATCTCTCTCCTTCTGGGATGCTGTCGTATCTTGATCTATGTCTTCGTGTTGTCGCTCCTGTGGAACTGAGTGACAGTTGCCTCCTGCGTAAACTCGAGATGCTGGCTTGCTTTCTACGCTCCTCAAGTGTGGCTCTGTATTGCTGGAGACTTTGTGCTTCTTGCCAGTTGAAATAGTTGTAAGTTAACAACTCATCTGGGGTTGCGTCTGCTGGCATCATGATGCAGTCAGTTATGATCTTATCGATTTTTGACGCCATCTCTGCTGTGATAGTTAGTTTTGTCGTGTCGTCTGGCAGTGTGACTGTGCAGGGGAATTCTGTGGGTCTTCGACTGGCTGCTGCCGCCGAAGTTTCTGCGCTGATGACGTAGACCTGCCGGGGTATGACCGGAGGGCACGTGTATATGCTGTCGACTTCAGTTGTGGGCTCGTATTCGTCATCCAAGCTCATGTTAGCGCTGCTGATCTGATCGTCGTTGTCGACGTATGCTTTGTGTGGTTGTTCAAGATCGTCTTCATTGCTGTGGAGGAACTCGTGATCTGTATAGATCTCCGGGCAGGTGAAGTCGTCGAGGTAGATGCTATCCTCCCTCTCTTCGTCTTGCATGGAGTTGGGTGCAGTGTCGAGTTGGTTAATGCTTTCGACTGTGTTGACTTGATAGTCAGACTGTACCTCATCATCTAGGTGGTCTTGCGCCATGAGCTCGTTGAATTCCGCCGTCGTTATGGAGGCGACTGGAGATCTTGGTGGTGAGATCGCATTGATCTATGATGAAGTAGTCCCGAAGCTTGATGGAGACGCGACCATGAAGGATGGCTCTTCGGTTGAGAGGTCTTGATATATGGACTGCACTTCATCATCTGGAAATTCTTCCGCCAAGATCCTATTGAGTTCTTGGGTTGATATGGATGTGGTTGGGGATGCCAAGGATGTGATCGAATCGATCTGTGATGAGGTATTCTTGTTGTCTGCTGGTGATACAATCGTAGTCGATGGATTATCGACTGCCTCCGTCATGATCGAATCGGTCAAGTCCTGCACACCAAACTTATCGACGAAAAAATTGTGCTCCCCCACAGTTAGATCGAAACCAGAATCAAGATTAGCAAAAACTTCCTGTGCTTCTGGCGAGTATGGTTTGATGCGTTTTGGCGATGCGATCTGAGATGTTGGCGACTGATCGCCTGCTGCTTTGTTGCTAGTCGAGATTGTCAGCGCATGGCAGTTTGCAGATGAGATTGGCGAGTTACCTTTTGAAGTCGAAACCGGTGAATCCGTAGATCCAACACCACGAGTTCCCACAGACGGCGCCAATTGACGAGGGATGTCCCCATCAATACCCATGGTTATTAGCCTAGGGTTAGTGATATGAGGTAAAGAACGTGTAGTGTTGGTAGACTCGACGGCTGACAAACGGGATTTATCCAGGTTCAGGGCCCTCGACTGAGGTAACACCCCTACTTCCTGCTTGTCTGTTATTGATCGTGAATATGCGGCGATTACAGAGGTCCAGCGAGAGTCCGTCTCGCTAGGGTTTGGTGGATCTGATTGTGCGTGTCCTTTATCGGCTACCCTCCTAGCCCTTATATGGGGGGTCTAGGTCCCGGGTATGTAACCGACTAAGACTTCATACATGGAATCTATAACCGACTATGCATAATTTAGGAAATAATCTTCGTCTTGAGCTTCTTTGATCTGTTGACAACTGGGCTATAGTCATTACGTGCACCAGGTGGGTACCCGTTTGGTATAACCTTGTCACACAGAAATCAAATAGAGTGGTTTGCGCACAGAAGTACACTTTGAATTGAAACACCAAATTAACCGTGATAGCCCACCGTTAGTACCGCCTACTGGAAACAGATCAAGCACGCATCTTGAAAACAGCTCTTGACGTCCAAAGCTAGCTAAATGTGACCAATGCTTGATTGATTCCTGTACGTGATTACTAGCTATTGACAACCGTCTAGCTTGCATCGATCCTCACGGCCACCTAGGGCATCTTTAGTCGTTCCCCAGCGCCCCCAGGACGCTAAATAGCGCCGTTTCGGCGGAAATTAGCGCCGGCGCACCCAGGCGAAACCCAGCCCACTGGGTTCGGCCTGGGGGGCGGCGAAAGGGAAAGCACGCGTGGGCCAGCGCTGTCGGTGAGACAACGCTTCCCCCTGCTCGCCTTTTCCTCTGCCCGTCTCGCCGTCGCCACGTCGTCGCCGCCACCACCCCTCCTTGCGCCGCCGCACGCAAGCAGCTACGAAACCCGCCGTCTAGCCCCGCCACACCGGCATGGTAGGTTTTACCTCTATTCAGAAGTGCACGATGGCCATGAGGTTGCTTGCATACGGTGCTCCCGCAGATGCACAGGATGACAATTTGCGCATGAGCGAGTCCACGGCTATTGAGTGCTTGAACAAGTTCTGTCGGGCAGTGGTTGCAGTCTTTGGCCCAACTTACTTGCGATCACCCAATGCGCAAGACACTTCTCGCCTCCTCGCAGAGAATGAAGTAAGAGGCTTTCCTGGGATGCTTGGTAGTATCGACTGCATGCATTGGGCATGGAAGAACTGTCCATTTGATTGGAAAGAGATGTACAAGGGAAAGGAAGGAGAGTGCTCGCTGATTCTCGAGACCGTGGCTTCATATGATCTATGGATTTGGCATTCATTCTTTGGTATGCCAGGAACTCACAACGACATCAATGTCTTGTAGTGCTCGGATGTCTTTGCGGAGCTTGTCGAAGGTCATGCTCCCCCTGTGAACTATGAGATCAATGGACACCAGTACACAAAGGGCTACTATCTTGCAGATGGCATCTACCCGAAGTGGGCAACATTTGTGAAGAGCATCTCCAGCCCTGTGCCAGGAAGCGCGAAAGCTTGGTTTTTCAAGTGCCAGGAGGCTTGCAGGAAGGATGTTGAGCGGGCATTTGGTGCGCTGCAATCTCGATTCGCTGTTGTCCGGTACCCAGCTATGACTTGGTCGAAGTCCAACATGTGGGAGGTGATGCAGTGTTGTGTGATCTTGCACAACATGATCACTAAGAGTGAGCGGGATGACCCGGTGCCTGATAGTGAGGCAAGGGCACCATACTACCGTCAGGGTCCTCTTGCAGATGTTGATCACCAGGTGTCGGCATTATGGGCAGACTTCCTCGCCACGCGCCAGGAGATTCGAGACGCTGCAACACATCTAGCTCTACAGAATGATCTGGTGCAGCACTTGTGGGCGCGCAAGGGCAATGGCAATGCTGATAATGACGATGCCAATGCCTAGTATGATTTGTTTTATTTGTTTGCATTGTTGAACTATTTATTTGTGTGTGAATTTATATGTAAAACTATTTCTATGTGTGAATTTGTATGTCAAAAATGATCAGCCTTTGTTTTTGCCGAAATATGGCTGAATCGCGCCGTTTGGCGCCGTGGCGGCCGAACAATTTTGCGCCCTGGGGGGCCGAACTACTGCAGATGTCCTTAGCAAAGTTGCACGCGAGTGTTGGGAGATCGGCCAGATGTCGATGTACTGCAAACAGGCATCCAGTAAATTCACAGACGCGGGCTTCTGTCAGGTAATTTATGATGGTACAGACCTAATCCTTTCCTTTTTGTCACATATTTTATTAGGGGTAAAAGAGTCTTTTCAGTGCTTAAAATGGACTACAGGATCATATTAGTAAAAAAATGAAATTAAGATGTCAAATTGGGAAGAATTTAGTTTACAGGGCCAAATAAAGAAAACGATTTTAAGGAAGGAAAGGAATTCTCTCGAAAAATTTAGGGCACGAAAACTGGATACAGCTGTTGGAAACATTTTTCTTTCCATAATCTGATGCTGCGGTTATTGGGCCTGCTGATGTTAGAGAGGCTTTTATCTTTTGTCATTACGGCGTTGACTTTTCCCCGTAATGATAACCAAATATTGACGGTAATAGAAAAAAAAAACAGTGCACCCAGAACCGAATCATTTCATTGTTCAGTTCGGCAGAATTTGGTGTCACAGTTACATTTTAATACCTTATACGTGAAAACGACACTGGGTATATTTGTTACCTAACTCGAACACAAGAATAAGTCACATATGGACGAACCAAGATCCTTGATTAAGCAAATTATAAACGGACCAAGGAATTAGAAACATAAATAGATTCCATAAGAATTTATGCCATGGCATTTACAGACACGGTTTCATAGCAGTTAATATCCAAGAGAATTGAGCTTGTAGCAACATTACAAGACGTCTGTAGTTTGTTCCCAAATACAGTATGGTCAATTTGTGCTAGTTACCAACCACCAGCGACCAGGAAGGGAGGCCTCCAATAGTCTCATGGAAGAGCATGCCAAAATCAGCATCATCTCCGATAACTTACCGAGGAATGCCAGATGATGCTCATCCCACCTGAACTCGTCAACCTACTAATCTTAACGTTACAGTGCCTCATGTATACATCTCAGGTCTGAACTACTAATGGTACGTAGAACTCCTATTGCCAGAAGGTGGGAAAGCCTGTCGCCTTCGTGGATTCTGGAAATTCCCCTCATCCTCTTCCCCACCAGGTTGTTTCGAAGTTCTCTGTTTATCACTAGAAGAATCTTTATTGATTGCCCTGGCCACTGCATTGTCTTTTCTTCTATCAGCTTTAACCTCTCCAAATGAAATGTTTTTTCTAGCTTCGGCGTAATCAAAAGCCTTCAGCTGGTCGTTATACTCGGTTTCTTCCGGTGCTTTCTGGTTCTGTTGAAGGTTTCTGCTCTCGTTGAGGGACCGAAAGCGCTGCTCGGTACCAAAGGAGAACTCGGAAAGGGAGCTAGACAACTTAGTGTCTTCAGGTTCACACTCTCTCTGTCCATCTGCATTGTGGTTTTCCTCAAGGGGGTCATCTGTTCCAGTGTCCAACTGAATCACTTCTTCCATCTGAGAGGCGGGATCACTGCAGATGATTTCTGGTTCTGGCTGGACGGATTTTGCTACTGGAAGGCTAGTAGCCAGAGGTTTTGCACCACCTGAGAAATGATGGAAAGGCAGTACCACGGAAGACTTTATCTTGACCACCTTACTCTTCGTCTGCATATGTAACAAAAGCCAAAAGAGTCAGGGTGTATATGTCACTAAGCATTAGTAGAGAAAGCTGATGGGGATAAGGGTTCCCCGTTGCAGAGCATGGACAAAAAAACAGAAGAAAGATACACATTATATCTGCATATATTGCAGATTAGTGAACTTCAGGATATCAAGTCCCATAATGTTGTACTCAACAGAACAACAATGTAGCCATTTATTCAGCATGTTGTTGAACCACCTAGCAGCCCAATATCTATATTTATAGACCAAAATATAAAGGTAAGAGTTCACGGAATCCAAACAATCCCAACCGTCTATATAACACTAATCCAGCAACCCTATAAACTCAAAACCAATTGCGCATTAATAAGTTGGTTGATAATATTATTTAACTAGATCACTCCATGAAAGGCTAAGGATATGATCATTTGGTCTATTTTATTGCAATAATTTTATGATATTGATGGTTCCTATGAACTTTTAAATATTAGATATTTCAAACTATGGCAGGCATAATGTGTTAAGTCATTTCATGACACTGATGGATTTATTTCAATGTCAGAGCTACATTTATATATTTTTCTCCATCATTGTATAACTGAACTGCTTTCTTATCAGATTCACATGTGTACAATGCGAAAAAGTGCATTGGACGTGCACTGCGGTTAGTCAAGAGAAGTCATCAAACTTTCCACAATGACATCCCAAGTAGCATTTCTGCTGAAGATATAAATAAGAAAAATAAACAGTGGGTATTATACTGGCCCCAGGAACTCCCAGCGTTGCGGTAATTACGATTTTGACTTAGAAGATGCAAAGGTAGGAGGCAAATGAACTGTGTATACTTTCAGTTTTGTAGCTAGAGTAGCGTATTTGCATTTTAGTTTGCCTTTTGTTGTGCCTTTTGGGTTTTTGTCCTGTCGGTGGTTCGTAATTTTCGGGTAGGATCCAAATGAATCATGTATACTGCAAGTGTGTCCATTCAACCCCATGTGGCTATAAAATATAGATAGACTAGAGAGGAAGTGGTGTTGTGGGGAGGATAATATACACCTATCTTGCCCCTCAATTAATAGAGTACAGTGGGTGTCTTGGTACATCTCCCTAGAACGCAGCATTCCTGATTAGTCTATCTACGTGCACTTAATTTCCCCATGGGACAGAAGTTGTGCTATGCCCATAAATATTTCAAAATAAATTAATTCATACCAATTATGTATTTCTGAATAGAATATGTCAACATCTTTACTTAGTAAATCCATACTCAAGGAAAGAAAAGAAAGGGAGATAAAGCAGGAACGTTTAATACCTGCTCACTTGAAAACCCTGGGAAAATATTTGGCTTCCTTCCAGAAGACGGTTTTCCCAATAGTGCCCCAAAAGCCGTAGGTCTCTTTGACACTTGCACTGTGGCCTTTGCTACCTGAACATAGCGCTGTTTAGATACAAATACAACATAGGAAATGTAGCAAACAAAGGTATACAGATTTGCTTTACCTGCTGCTGACCACCGTTGCTCAGAATGTATGTGTCTGCTAGATCAGTAGTGCCTGACAAGGTCCCAAAGCTCTTGGTTTCAGGCGTGGTGTTATCTAGTCGCAAATTACCTAAAGAAGCTCCACTGGTAGTAACATTCCCAGTACAGGAAGAAGCAATCCCAACATTGGTAATCACTGTAGGAACTATAACAGATTCAACACTCGGATGAAAATTACTCTCATTATTATTTGCACAAACAGCAGAAACCATTTCAGTATCTTCACTGCTGTTCTTTGCATCTGCCACCATTAACTGCACAAAACGGTACATTAGTATGAAAAAAGGAGTTCCGATTCCTGGAGAGCAGTAAATCTCAGAGCAGGAGTTAGTTTCTACATTCAGACAAGATGAACAAAACTACCTCTTCAAGCCTTGCCTTCTTCAGTTGTTCAGCTACACTTTCAAAAGCGCCGGAATTTGCAACGGCATTCCTGATGATAGTAATGACTTGTCCGAGATGGTGGTCAAGAAATTTATTTTTTGATTTCACTGTTCTTTTTAACCTTCCAGTGGTCACAGGCATCTGCTTTGCTGTAATCCAATTCATAGGATACATCAGTCAAGCTAACTAATGCATGTAAGTGATGTACAGTAATTAGCAAATACAAATACCTATCTCAAGTAGAGCCTTATTGGGTAGTATATAACCAGTGCTTTCATCCTCAACACGAGCGACACCATCTCTCCACTGATATAGACCCTGTGATGAAAAAACAACTAAATTATTTCATTTCAGGTTCTAACTAATGATTAGATAGTCCTATTAACACCCTAACTAAGCAAAAAATTATAAAACAAAATTTCCATTACTCCGTACATAAAATTAAGGTGTGGCTTTTAGTAAGTTAGGACATCTAGAGTAACAGGAACCATGCACAGCCTACGACTCTCGACTATAAATAAGAAAGCATCTGAAAGGAACAAGCTTTGGACCTGGAAGAACTACATGTTCATTCCAGCAAAATAACATATGTCTGTATCCAAGCACAGAAACTTATCAAGCTCAAGATCCCAGTGATGTATCAAGCAGAATTGGAAACACTTCAAGCAGGAAAAAGTACTTACAGCGAGAACGGCCAGCTGCCTTGCACTCAATTCACTTTCTTTCAACCTGTAATTACATTAAAAACACATTACAGTGCTTGAATGGGTTTTGAAACAAAAAAGGTAAACCAAAAGATATACACACCCATGTATGTAAAGGTATGATGAATCAGTCAGCTGCTCCTTCTCATATAATTGCAAGCAGATTTCATTGCTACGCTTGCAAACCTGTAGTAGAGAAACACACTTCAGTTAACTTACTTGTATGTTCTAAGTCAATCCATAAGTAACAAGAGTGTAAAAAAGAATATGATTGCGTTCTTCAGTGCACGGCAAGTTCACATCAATTCAGAAAGCACACAATATAAACTATGAAACATTAAAGCAGTTGCAAAAACTAAGTGGAATCAGATGCTGCATACAAATTGTCGCTAGTATAGGCAGAGAACATTGAACAATACAGTCAAAAAACATGACCAATCAGGCAAGCAAAAAGAAAGAAAAGCTAGTGAGGAACAAAAAATTACCTCCAAAAGAAGATCATTTTCACCTGAAGACTCGTTCACCAGTCTCAACCGCATCAAATCATATATGTACAGCAGATAGTGTGTATCCTCTCTAGCATACCTGCACAGAATAGTCACAGTCAGACACATTTAATGGACATAATTAGGAAAGAGCAAAATCTGGCCCTCCAGAGAAAATCCAAGAGGAATTTTGTGGCACTATACTTTGTCATTTCAGCAGGAAGTGGCCTCAACCTCCAATCTGCACTCTGGTATCTGAAAGAGTTGCAAGAGTTAGTTATGGTCTTCGAGATAGGATTCATGGTATGGTAAGTAAGCAAATGTACAGCATGGACGCGTTCAGGGGGCAAATGGGAACTAGTGTTTACTCTTTGTTTGCTGTCACTCCACAGAAATGATGCAGAAGATGCTCCAGGCTGTTGCGGTCCATCCGTAGGATTCTCGAAGCCTGTTTGTATGTAGAACAGAAGATCAAGCTTCAGTTAACAGAACACTGGAATAGTGACAATACCAAGGAAGTAAGTGTGAAAAAAAAAAACTAAATTGGGATGCAAGGACCATGCTGATGTTTGCGTATGTTGCATTATACCTGGCCTGTGTCAAAAAGGTTGCACACATATATTCCAAAGTCTCGTTGCAGCCATATTATATCACGATCCGCCCCATGCATTACCTATTTTGTCATGAGATCGATGAGAAACTGGAATTTGGGATAAATAGCAAGAAATAAAGATATACCAAAAGAGCAAGGTCTACCTTTTTCTTAGTTGGATCTTGAAAAACTTCTCTTAAGTTCTCACCAAGATAATTGCGTAGCTTAAGAGTGTCCACGATAAAGTCTTCAGTTCTAGTTGAAATCTGCATCAGGCAGGTGAGACCCTGAAAAGTCCTATAGTGGTTGTGTTCCAGATCGACCTAAAAACAGTAAGATTAAAGGAAACTGATATAAGTTAGTAATCATAGTGCACAGCCACTTACAAGAATCAATTTATACACACCGTGAATAGATAGCACTAGTTGATACCAAAAGAAGAAAGCAGAGCATTGTCTTCATTTTGTGTAAACTATGGCAAAACTATGATAGGAGCCAACCACATTCACCACCATGCTCACTAACTATGTTGCTTGCATCATCAAACAGTCATCGTTGTGTGACCATGTTCAGATTTGGGCAAACTGCCAAAGAAGAAGCGATGTATTTGCAGCACGGCATACAGATATGACTAATTAATTTGCAGCATGGCATATGAATATGATTACTTAATCGTCACTGTCCACGAACAATTCTAGTATTGGGAAAGTCCCAGTTTCGCATAAAAATCTTAGCACTAGTCTAGTAGTGTACTGACAAGTGAAAACTGCAAACCTGCTCCTGGCAATGGTAATATCAGTTGATACCAACCGAGTAATTTGATTTCTGAATAATTTCTTATAAGCAAAAACAACGTTTAATGTCTATGAAGTGGAAGCAAGAACATCTTGAGATACTACTAGTACAGCTACTTACAGCAAACTCAGTTGCATTCTTCAGCTTTGCTGCCAGCACCTCCAAGGTTTTCCGGTCTTCAACATATGTAAAAGGGGTGCCATCTAAAGCAGCTGGTTTCAACGGCTCACTTTCAAGAACACGCCTGTCAAATAGTTGCTCCGTGGGAATTTTTTCCTGGAATGAGAAAATCATGTCACGCCACCCTTTTCACTCGATTGTCTTGCACATTTGATATATATACATGTAGAATAAGAAAACAGCAGCACTTCACTCGAATTTGTGTAAAATTAATACCGACATTAAACTGTTGATACTGTTATGAAGGCATCTTTTGCTCTTCATCTCCTCGTACTCATCTTCTTGTCTTCCAAAGTTTCATTCATTAATTTTTGTATCACATTTCATCTCCACTCTATAATAGGCATTTCTATGGCCCTGTTTCAACTATTTTAGGCTTTCTACTTTGAAATATTCAGACAACTCATCTCCATCGAAACACAACACTTGAAATCTTCCTAGTGCTATTAATTATCGACATACTTCACTAAACAATAATTGCTACTTTGGCGTCTCACATTTATCATATATTTCACATTAAACAGAAGTTATGAGTAGAAAGGGTGTGATGTGAGATTAGCACAAACGCACTATCTTTGGGCTTTCTACTTGCAGACATTAAGATAACTCATTACCATCCATCCATGTGCAATACTTGCCAATCTTGAAAATGCTCCAGTTCAACAAAAAAATCTTGCTGATACTCAAATTATGTGCATGCTTCACCAAACAAGAATTGCTTCGTTGTCATAATTTTATCATGAACTTCAAAGAGCATTAATCAGAAATTATGGGCGGAAAGGTGTGATGTGAGATTAGCACAAACGTGAACAGAAACACTGACCAGTGGGTGCACAGGACAGGCACCATCATCGCGCCGCTCAAGGAAGGCATGCTGGAATGGCTTGCTCGTGTTGTCCACCACAATGCGGTACACGTCCTGCGGCCGTGGGATGGTGGGGATGTGGAATGGCACCTTTGCCTTTGTCCCCGATGTTGCCGCTCTGTCCATGGTGGCCATCCTCACCGCACCAGAAGCCCCAAAAGCCTCACCTCTGCCAACACCTTCCTCTCCCGTATCGATCTTCTTCTTCTTCTTGCCGTAAACAACCTGAAATCCGTCCCCCGCCAGCTCAACCTTCCGGCCTTCAGCCTCCTCCTTCTCCCGCAGCGCCTTGAACTCGTCCGCGGAGGCGCCAAACATCTCGAGCAGGTCGTCGTTGCGGGCGACGAGCCAATCGTACGCGTCGTCGAGGTCCTCCCGGGGGAACTCCGACTGCTGCTGCTTTGGGAGGAGTGAGGTGGCGCCAAGGATTCCGAGGGAGGACTCGGCCCTGGCGGCGGCGGCTCCAATGGGGGACTTGAAGGAAGGGAAGTTGTTGTAGAAATGGAAGTCGCGGGCGGAAGGGATTGCGCGAGAGCGGGCTGAGAGGCGCGCCGCGGCGGAGGCGAGGGGCCCCGACGAGGATTCGATGGCCGCTGCCGACTTGTTCTCCTTCCACGGCGGCGGCGGCGGCGGCGTGGGGCCCTCGTCCGCTTCCATGGCGAGTTTGGGTTGGGTGGGGAAAGTGGCGGTTTTAGGGTTTATGGGAGACGAAGACGGGAGCGGCTGGTTGTTGCGAGTTATGCGTGAATTCACCCTCACGCGCGGAAAAAAAAATCACCACCAAAATATTTACAGTATCTTTTTTGCATGGTTTGGGGGCTGATTTGCGCTTCCTTTCTGTACATGGTTCCAGTGTTTTGCATCTATACTACTATTAAACAAGCAAATTTCATCTTTCCTACGGCCACCCCATTAGAGCACTATTAAACAAGCATACGCTCTACATCGGATTATCCCAACGATTTAGATCTAATGGACTGAAATTGATCGAACCCGCGTCGGGTACACTTAGCGATTCGTAGCGTGAAACGTCCCCGAGCGGATCAAAATTTCCTCGACATCTCTCTCCTCTCCCTACCCCGTGCCGCCCACCACACCGATCCCCATGCCCGCCGCGTGCGCCACTCTGGCGGCGGCGAGTCCGCCGCTCCCGGTCTCCCGCCGCTGCCCGCCTCCGTCTGCCGCGCACGTGCCCGCACGCCTCGGGGCCACGGCCTGCCGCTGCACCACGGCCTCCTCCGCCCCCGCATCCGTCTCCTCCCCCTCCACCTGGGACTGGAGCCGCCACTTCGCCGAGGTCGACCAGGCCGAGAGCTACGCCTCCGTCCTCAGCTTCCAGCTCGAGGAGTCCGTCGACACCGAGGACTTCGCCGAGGCCGCCATCCTCAAGCAGGCCATCCTCGAGGCAGGTAGTGCCGTCCACGAACACCGACGAGGACCTCCATCAACGTCGCCGCGCGCGCCCTCCACCCCGCTTGACGACAACCGCCATCACGCCTCCACCCACGGCAATGGGACGACAACCGCCGCCGCGCCTCCACCCACGGCAATCGCCGCCGGAGACCTCCATCTGTCTCGCCCTCCATCCCCAGTATACACCGCCGCCCCCTCCATCAACGCCGGTCGCAACCCCCGACACGGTCCATCAACACCGTCGCTACTGCCCGACACCAAACCCTCACCGGCCGAACACACAAGGCTGCCCTCCCGTGCGGACGCCAGCATCCTGCCCACAGTCCAGCGCCACGCCCTCCCTGCCAGTCCGCCGCCGCATCCACAATCCAGCGTCTTGCCAGTCCGCCGACGACGTTGATGCCCTGCACGACACACCCATCCATTAGAGCACTCAACTGCGCCCGCCTGTCCCCAAGGAGTAGAATGCACAGTGGTATAGTCGCCAATGAAAGTTCAAATCCTTGGTTCTTTGCATAGCTTACTTCACCCAGTAAATAGGCTGAGTACCCTGTAAGATTTTTTAGAATTCATTCATCAGAATTTTTACTGCATACAGTTAAGGCTTTTTTTTGTTACTGCATACAGTCAACGTCCTTGTTATCATCCTCAGTAATTCATCTCTTGCTAATTTGTTGATCCTGTTTCCTGCAGTTAAAGTACTTCAAGTATCAGCACAACCAATTATTCAACTATTGGAGGTATCAGTGACTGTAGGATATAAGATACGTTGCAACTACTGGAGGTATAAACGACTTGCAGGCGAAGGTATGTTTTGTTCTACTGTAAACTGTACTAAGATGAGTTGTACATGGGATCAACTAATACGTGTATTAAGAGCAGCGCAACTGATCTTTTTGCCTTAATCAAATACGTGTATTAATGAGCTGTACATGGGATCAACTAATATGCTGCACAATTGGCATGCTCTGATTAGAAATATATACGACGATGCAACTTAATAGGAATTTAGCATTGCAAAATAGGAACTGTAATATCCACTAGAGATAAGGTTCTAACTTTTTTCAGAGAGATAGGGCATCCTCTGACCAGAAACTATGAGACTGAGATACTCCAACAGGTTGTCTACTTTCCAAAAGAATTATTGCATAATGGTATTGTGGCAATGATTTGTTGATACACATGTTTTATCAGCTAACTCATCTCAAAGTAGTCGGTCATTCTCTATTGTTACCTGTAGGTTGCAAGCACCCAATATTCTGACTTAGCGACCAGAAATTTTAATTCTCTCTGAGCTTTGTTGGTCATTTAACTCGAGAACTTAGTAAGTTCTGGAATTGTTAGTTGTTATGTTGATGCTCCATATCTACCGCGAGGTATTCTCGGAAAGAAAAGATATGTAGTAGAATTTCTGCAATGAGCATAGTAGTTTCAGTGAGCCGTTGTTTACTACTGGATATTAATTCATCCTATGTTCAGTGTTGTGTGGGCATTTTTTCTATTTGAAATTGCATTATAATAGCATGTTTAGTTTGTTTTTATAAATCTTTTACTTATATCTACTTGTAATTCTGGATTCCGAAATTGTATTTTATTATAGTATCAATTTTTTTACGGGCTCGATGTTAGGACACAGACCCACAGTCATCTCAATCTAGCCTAAAGATTAGCAACTATGAGACCAGATTGCAGATATGCCGCATGATAACTATTGAGGTTGCCAAAGAAATCAAAGGGGTAAAAGATCATAAACTGAGAGAATGTTAGGAATGTCGAGAGAGACTTTACAATAAGAGCAAGAAAATGAGTGTTTAAGAAGGCTACAATCAGAGGTAGTATTAAACATGTGTAAGCGATCCTTGCCGGATGTTGCTCACTATTTTTTGTAAATTCAACGATAATTCATCATACTACATTCATATTACTACTTCGAAATATAGAAAGAGGGATGTGTTCACAAATTTTAGTTAAGACGTGCGTGCACGTGCAAAGCTATTAGTGATGACAAACAAAACAAACAAAATTTGTTTCCAATTCCAAAGTTTTAGTACTTGTCGTGTCTCGAAGGACGGACACCGGGGATGCGAGGCACCCCCTTTGTAGATTCGGTAGGGACGCGAAGGAGGCTGAAGACGTCTCCCGGGGGACGATCGCCGGACAAGTTTCTCACTCGCTCTCCGATCTCGACGTGGTAGGCAAACAAGGAAAGCACACATCGATCTACCCAGGTTCAGGCCGCCCGAAGGCTAACAGCCCTACTCCTGCATGTCTGGATAGATGGATGAATCATGGTGAGGCTACAATGGCGTTCCCGGCGAGGCACCCGGCAGGGTCCTCCGGCTAGAGGAAGGGGGAGGACAGATCCTTGCCCGGAGGAGATCACCTTCCTTCCCTCCCTCCTTCTAGCCTAGCTTGGTGGTGGTCTTCTACCTTGGATCGCCGGCGAGCTAGCCTATCTCTTGTGCTTGCTTGCCTCCTAAGCTATCTTGGTCTTGAGCCCGTTCTCCTCCTCCATGCCCTTGGTCCTCCTTTTATAGGGAAAGGGGATACCACAGAGGTCACGCGAGGAGTGTGAGGGGTTCTTAGCGGGAGGCAACCCCATCTCCGTGGTGGAGACGGCGACGTGGTCTCTTCTCCTCCAAGTATCGGACACCGGTTCGGTGGGATCTCTGGCGCCTTTTGGGAAAGGGGCGGACAGGGTCAGACAGCGGGTAGGTGGTGTCCCCTGTCCGCGCCTTGCTTCCCAAGTCCTCTGAAGGCTTCCACCATCCTCTGGAAGGCGGTAGAAGCCTTATCTTCTCCTTGTACGGCCTTGTACCCGAGAGGGAGTCCGGCCCCGCCGGGGACTCGCGCTCTCGGGGTCTTCGGTTCCTTCCGGGGTGCAGGAGGCCCGGGGGTCCTGCGTACCCGGGAGGTCTTGCCTGGCGCGGGTGCACCCGCCAGACCTTGCGTCGAGTCTTGGCCTTGTGTGTCTTCGTTGTGGGCCCACAGGCGGTGGACCCACTTGGGCAGCACTAGGGGAACCCCATGTTCCACTGCTGCGACAGTAGCCCCCGGGCATGGTCCCGGCGGCTTCGGTCTTCTGAGGCTGCCGGGGCTATGACCAAAGAAGTCAAAGTGGGTCCGGTGCCTGGTCGTCTTGGAGTTATTCCACTTGGGGGAATAACTGTGTTGGCCTTCTCGACTCCCGGTAACGGAGAAAACGAGGAGTCCATCATGGGGAGGAGAGTTCGTGCTATAAAAGCAGGGGCGGACTCCTCCGTCCCCATCCATCTTCCGCATCCTCCTACCTCTTGCCTCACCAGAGCTATTGCTGCAATGGCGTCGGCGAGAAGGGGACGTGGACGGGCGCGCGCTGGTCAAGCCGCGGCGAGAGAGGGACCGCCTGTCCGTGGTCGGAGCGGATGCCGAGGTCGAGGAAGAGGGAGCCGAGGCGGATGAGGTGGCCGCGGCGGTCGTGGTGGCCGCGACGGGGCTTCCCCTCCTCCGAGGAGCTCAGCCCATACTAGCTTCGCCCCATTCGAGTTCTTGGTGGATCTGGACCACGAGCTTCGCGGTCGTCTGCGCCTTCCGAACTCCATCGCGATGGTAATGGCGGAGGACAAGCCCTCCGACTTCTGGCTGCAGGTCGAAGGCTGTCCCAACGGTCCCTCCTGGGTCTGGGCGGAGTACGCCGTCGACGACTCCATGCTCCTGGGCCATGGGTGAAAGTCATTTTCTCGCTCCCGGCGGTTAACCCGGGGACAGAAGGTGACGTTCCTGTACGACTGGGATGCGACGTTCTCCGTGAAGATCTTCGACGCTGCCGGAGGACGCACCGAGTGCTGCATGGAAAGCAGCAGTGGCAGTAGCGGCGACGGCGGCAGCAGCTTCTCCGACGAGGATGAAGATGAGGAAAGCCCGTCCAGCGTCAAGGTGGAGGAGGACTCGTCGTCGTGAAGGGAGCGGGAGGCCGGAAAGGGGATGTCGAAGTTCTCTTTGACCTCCTTCTTGGCGGCCTCGTCGACGTACTTCTGGAAGTAGCACCTTCCGGTGTACGCTCGCACTCCCGGGTTGTCGGGGGGTGGATCCTTTTTTTGTAAAAAATTAGGGCTCCACTGTAGATCTTGTCTTTGTCGAAGTAGAGCTTGTCTCCATTCCTTGTACTCCGCACTTGTGCCTCGTGTGAATGAGAACAGGTTTTTTGCAAAACGTGTCCCCATTACTGCAGCACTCGAATCGCCAAGCGGTAGGTGGCGGCCGAAAAGTCTATAAAAGACTCAGCAGCCCCAGTCTTCATCACACGCCTCTTCTCTTCCGCTCCACTCGCCTCCACTCCCCCTTGCTGCGAGACGCGAGTTGCCGAAGATGTCCGGCGATGCGGAGGCGAAGTCGGAGGGTGGATCGATGTTCCGGGGCGCAGTTGGTCCTGCCATCCGTCCTCGACCGTCCCTTGTATTCCCCGCGCTTGGGGACGTAGCGGGTCCTGCGGCCATGGATGCGTCTGTGGCGCTTTGGAAGGACGAGATCCTTGCGGCCTTGTGGAGCGAGGCCGCACGCCACCCGAGGTTGTTCCGGCTCCTCCAGGATCTTGACGGTGTCTTTGAGGTGAGGTTCCCTTCGAGCTTATCCAGCCTTTGCGAAAAAGACTGAATCTTTTCCGTCCTCCTTCTTGCCGCAGGAAGATGAAAACATCATGGATAAGTTCCATGACTACGTCCACGCTCTTTGTACCCGGTACGTTCCGGGGTACGCCGGGGGACCTTCTGATCCTCAAGATCCCTGAAGATTCTGCGCGGAAGTCCCTTTTCTCCTCCAGGCGTCCCCGGAAGAGAAGAGTTGTCCCGGCAGCCAAAGAGCAAACTTGTTTGCAGAGCCAGGGCGCCTGGCCTTAGTAACACAGGCTAGATATGGGCATAAGTTGCCTTGCTGAATGTAATGCAATTATGTAAATTTCAGAATTAAATATGAATGCATTTCCTAGCTCAACTCCCGGGTCATTTCCCAATCTCCCCTTGCACTATGTGCTTTCCAGTTTATGAGGAGTGAATCAACTCAGGTGCAAGTATCCGTAACGGCCCAAAAATTTAGACCGAATTTTAAATTATTTTCGGACGCCCGGAAAACTTTTTCTAATTTGAACAAATGTTTTCTAAAATCTTTCGAGACGATATGATTTAATATTTTCTCTCTCGTTGAACCAGAGTACTCGCCTACCTATTTCTAGATGACGCGCTCGAAAAACATTTCGTACTCCAGTACCAATATTCCATTTCCGACGTAGACCGTTAAATGTCGACCCCGATCCCAAATTTTTCGGCCAACTTAGAAGTCCCGGAAAATTCTCATATTTTAGGACGATGCATATTTTTGCATTTCCTACACTTCTTATGTTGAACCCAAATCCATTTGAGTAAGTTTTGACCTACTTTCTTTGTAAGCCAAACACCGATGTCGGTACGCGCTTAGCGGCTAGTTGCAAAACCCTTTTCCAAACCACCAAATGAGCTCGAACTTCTTAGACACTCTCCATACACCCAATATACACTGTGGTATTTATTTGAGATTTTTCCGAGTTCGGCAAAACCCATGTGGTTTTGTCAAACACATTTTGTGCGTGTGGTTTTCGAAGATATCTGTTTTACCAAATGCATCTTTGGAGCGTGAGGCTATTTCAGTAGCGTAGGTCTTCTCCTTATAAACCCGTAGGTACCCTCGGTTTAGGTTTTGGTGCTCCGAGTCGCCGGCTATTCGACGATGTCACTCGCGTTCCACCGGAGCGTTCGGGACGCGCGCATTGGCATGACCGAAACCACTTAACACTAAAACCCCCACCTAACCCTCTCCCTGTGCATCAAAAATCACAGCCACACACCCTCCCCTCGTTCCTATCTTCATCTTGTGGAGGAGGATGGCTTGGAAAGAGCGGCAGCCATCAATGGCCATCAAGGAGCTTTGAATGGCCACCACCTACACCTCTCCCCTCCCTCTATATAAGGCCACCCCAAACAGCCTGAGCCAAACCCTAGCCATTCTACCCCGTTCCTCCCCCTTCCCACTCTCCAATCGGTGCAAGAAGTGAGAAAAACCACACCGAATTTTTGCCCACCATGGCCCCCATGACCGGAGCTTGGGCGAGCTCGTGGGAGGCCCTGCCCTCGCCCGGCCTCGCCCTTGCCGACCATGGGGAGCCTTCCCAGGCCCGTCCCCTCCGCTGGCCGGCCTCCTGGCATGCTCCGTAGCCATCCCCGGCCGGCCGTTCCTCGGTCCAGTGCGTGGACGCGAGGTTGAAGACGACCGACCAGTCGATCTGTTCTTTTCCCTTTTTTTCGTTTGTTCCTTCCGTACCAGCAGCGCAGCCGGCCTGCCTGCGGCCTGCCAAGGCGTGCGCAGCGCGCGGCGCGCAGCGGCCCAGTCGCGGCCCGTTTCGCGTGGCCGAGCGGCCCGTGCAGTTTTTTTTCGCGGAACTGTTTTTTTCCCCTGCTGGACAGATTTTCAAACGTTCGTAACTTTTGAACCGTAGCTCCGTTTTTGGTGATTCAAATTTCTAAATCTTTGTCGCTGAGAGACCTACCCGTTGGTACTGGTTTTATTATCTTTGAAAATATTTTGTTTCGTTGACTTTATTTAAACACGGTTTTTACCGTTCCGCGGTTTAGCCGTCTTTCGAGTTTCCGACGCGCAACGACACCGAGACTTTCCGGATCATTTGAGACCCGTCTTCTAAGGCAAGCTAACCCCTTGCTATAACCCGTCCCGCAATGTTTGGTTGTTTATTTGCTATTGTGTGTTTATATTTGTCTGTGTATGGTTATATTTATACATGCATGTTTATTGTTTGTGCTTAATATGATACATGTAATATTGCTCCTGTCGCATTGCACATCATACTACATGATCTATTTGACTCACTGACTAATCTAACTCAGCTGACTTATTTAGCTCGCTAACTTATTTACATTGTGTATTTATTATGGGCTAACCCCACCATTCTTGAGACATTGGACTGGGGGTACCGCCGCCGTCGATGGAATGGTGGATATTAACAACCAACTAAAGACGACACGAGGTGATTTCGGCACCCCCGCCGCGAATGCCCGGTCGGTTTAATCGGACCTTGTTTGTTCCTATTGTATGATATATTGTGCCTATTAATAACCAACTAAAGACGACACGAGGTGATTCCGGCACCCCCGCCGTGAATGCCCGGTCGGTTTAACTTGACTTTATTTATTTCATGTTATGTTATATATATTTATCTTGTTATTGATATGTGATATTTATTGTGATGATTATGTGTAACTTTGCTTGCTATCACCCTGACATTGTTTTGTTGATGCATCTGGAAACTTTGGTTTTGCATTCATTGTTGTGGAAACATCTTTTTGGAAAGATCTGGATAAACTTGACTAAGAACTTAAGAACCTCCCCTCGACTAGATTGAGTCAGCGGTGCTATTCACCAAACATTATCGCTCAGTCACGCGTCGTCTGTATGGGCGGACCTAGCTTAGTAGCATTATCGGGATCCCCTTTGATGTCACCCCTTGGCAAGTCTAGTCGGTTACCTGTGTGGTCAGGGCTAGTCTTGTGATAGTCCGGAGCTAGGCGTCGCTCATAGGTTGGGGACGTGCCGGAATGTAGTTCAGCCTAAGACAAGACCCGTAGGGCATGTCGGTGACTATAAAGGGGGCGTCTTGGTTTTGTGGACCGTTGGGGAGTGTGGAGTTGTACTTGTCGCCAGGAATGGTTTTAGTACTTCGGTACCGGCGGGATTTCTTTACACTCCAGCGTGTGTATTGTTGCAACCTCTCGAGATTGTATCTAGATACTAGCCTAGTCCCCAGGTCACGGGACAAGTTTGGGTCGAGTCACACTTAGAGTCAGTCTTGTCACGGGGAAAACTTTACAAATGAACTTGAAACAGTTTGTTGAAACAGGTTGTGAGACTTGTGGAGTCTAAGTGTTGCGCCAGAGTTGGCGAGGGGCTGGAGTGCCCGGAATTGTGAACTTGCCCGTGTGAACTATGCGTTTTGGACACCGCTCCTCGTTGTCGAGATTTAAGTCCAACCGTTAAGATTGGACTCGTTCTTGCCATGTTACTTTCTGAACATATGCCATGCTATATTCTGAACTTATGCCATGCTTGATTGTTGATACCCATTGATTGTTCATGCCATGTTGTTTGCAATGCCATGCTACTGTTATGTTGTTCTGCTTAGCTTAGACTCTTGCCATGTCGTAGGATATTTTATTTACGAATAACTTGTCACATGATTGTTTGCTGTATGATTGTTGGATTGTTTGTAGCAAGGGACTACCTCTTGCTGAGTACATACATAATGTACTCACGGGCCTTGTGATTGTGGCCAGATGTCGGCGAGGATTCATCTTCCACCTTAGCGAGGAGATGGAGCAAGAGCATGCGTGCTAGCAATCCGTAGTCCAGCTAGATGCCCGTGGGAATGGAGTCGCTCCAAGCCGTTGCCTCAATTCTTCTTCCGCTGCCAGTTAAACTCTGACCTGTGCCATGCTTGGCTCGATATTCTGTCGTGCCTCGATGGCCTTGTAAACCCTTTTGTAGCACTTATGTGCCTGATTGTGTAATGATATTATGTATGTTACACTGTCGCGACGTCGGCCAGATATCTTGGGCTGGCGCACGGGACGACCGCCTTGCTGGCAAGTTGTGCCAGGGAGGGGTGTTAAAGTATCCTTAACTGTCAGCAGCAGAAGTAATACCCCTGTAAGCACTATACCCTTCGAGGCTTTACTCCACAGCCGTAGCTACTAAGCCAGAGGGAAACTGACCGTTCACCAGGGAGGACGCCTGATCCCCGCAAGGGCTCTCATACACCGTTCAGCATGCTCAGGTTGATAGTATATTGACTCCAAGCGAGATACTATGCCTAAGATGTATGCAAATGCAAAAACTTATCTGCTTCCCCAATCGCTTTCTGATTTGTTAGGCCTCTCCCTGGTATTCAGCTCCACTTCCGTCTCCTTTTGAAGATTTCCGGTCCCGGGGAGGCGCTACACACAACAAACTTTCAGTAGGAAAAGAATGGACCCTCTCTTCATGTCGTGAAAAAGTTTATCCGAAGCAATCCGCAAGCAAAGTTGGTAGTGCATCTCTGTACTTAAGTGCTTTAAAGCACAACACTGCCCAATCACTTCCGACAGCACGGCTGACTGGGAAAGCAGCCCCCGCTGACGGGTGCTCGAGCTCGTCCCTTGTCAGCCACCGGCACATAACTAGCCCCATGCTTACGGGTTGCAGCGGAAAAACGATTTCTCGACAAAAATTGAGGCTCACGGAATTGAAAACTTATCTTTTATTTCTTGGCGAGGATTCTTACACCCTTCTACACAACACTAGCCCCCAGGGCGTGCATAGTCGATCTTAACTAAGTGCGATTCGTGTTTGTAGTCAGGGGTAGAATTTCCGGAGATTCTCGATGTTCCAGGCGTTGCTCTCCGGTCTACCGTTCTCATCCTCCAGGTAGACCGCTCCAGGCCTCAGGGTATTGATGACTCCCAAGTGCAGGAGATCAATTGTAGTACCTTTCGAATAGAAAAGGTTGTCGAACCCACGAGGAGCTGAATGTATTGGTTAGTAAGAATGATAGATAAAACAATGAAAGATGCAAGTGTTTTTGGGGTTTTTTGTTTTATGGTTGCAAATAAAGTAAAAGTGCAGAAAGTAAATAGTAACATTTGAAAGCTCTCAATGAGAGAAAAGCCCAATCCTCTATGTGGCAAGAGGACAGGCTCAAGTGATGTGTGTCTTATATTTGGAAAAAGTTCCCGAGGGCGGCATGGATATAACTAGGCATATAGATTTATTAAACAACACGTTGAATATCATGTCAAGTTTTAATCTTGTTTAGGACGGAGCCACAACTTAGGTAAAGCTAAACAAATAAACTAAACCCTCTTATGATGGATCATGTGGTCAAGCAAATGACTGCACAAGAATTATTAAGACATAATGTCCCACCATAGCATTACACTCGAAGGTCCCGATATTAATACCCCATAATAATAACTTCATGACTCATTCTCAGGTTTCTTGTCCTCCCAAGTCTTCCTCATTTCATTATACTACGGTGTTCTCCTATGAGCCCATATAGGTGAAGTGTTCTGCAGTCGACGTTCGCACAACACCATCATAGAATCACATAAAAAGATAAACACTAGACAAAATACCACACATGTCATATATAAATCATTGCCAATTCATCCTATGCCCTCAAGAACATACAGGAACTACTCACAACGTGCAAACATGATCATATTCAGTGGCATAAATGGTACAACACAATCTAAAAATATAACTTCACCACCAAATAATGACAAGTGCCCAATCACAAACATGAACAGTAGCACAAAACAAGTATCTAGGGTATAGCAACTCTCAAACTACGAGGGGAACGGAGTGGATCACGGAGATGATGATGGAGATGGTGCTGGTCTTGATGATGGTGATGATGGAGAGGCCTCCTCCCACGCAGAGGAGGAGAGGTGATGACAGTGACGATGATTTCCACCTTCTCCGGAGCTCTGGAACAGCAGGATCTGACCCCCCTCGGAGGGAATCAGGAGTTTCGCCGCCGCCGCGGACTCGGATGGTCTGGGGAAAAATTAGGACGTAGGTTTTCGGAGGAGACGGGGGTCGTGGTAAAAAGCCCCAGGTGAGGAAGTGCCCGAGGCTCCACTTAGTGGGCCCCACGCGGCCAAGGAATCTGGCCGCGTGGGCCCCCCTCTTTTGGGCCTCGTGGCTCTTCCCTCTTCGATCTTTTGCCCCCTCTGGTTCTCCTGATGCAAAAACGACTGTGCAACTTTCCTTTTTCCATTTGGGTTCCTGTAGCTCCTGAAACAATAAAAACAAGAAAAAGGGCGTTTTCTGCCTCCCAGATATTAAATACCAAAAATAGGGACTTTGTATGAAAGTCCCCAAAATCATCTAAAACATGTAAAACATTGATATAATAGTTCCAATAACATTCTAATATGATGATATAAGTTGTATAAATGATGATATAAAATGCACGTATCAACTCCCTCAAGCTTAAACCTTTACTCGTCCTCGAGTAAGTTAGGACATAGATCATTACATGCATCAATGGACTTATGGTTGATAAATAAATACGGGCATAGTATCATCATCATGTTCAGTTGTAAAGTAAGATAAATGGAACTAAAACTCATACACATGTGGGCAATATAATTAGAAGCTCTAGCAATCACCCCTTACTTTTGAAAATAGAAACCATTGTATGTTGGACAATTGAACTAAACTCTTATTCATACTCTTTTACCAATGCATTTGCTCTCATTTGCAAGCATTATACTTTTATGCTTTGCTGAAATTTAAAGACAAGATAAACTCTCATGGGATAAATAGGTAGAGGAAGACGATTGAAAGGATAAATATGATATTGATTATCACCTTGCCTCTCTAGTAACTATTACAAACTTAAGTCATGGATATTTCAATCAAGTTCTTATGCTCAACACAACCTTTGTCTAACACTTTCCATGGCTAACCGAATCCTCGGGTGCCCACCTTTTCATTCACTTTTCAAGAGCAAAAGTATTGAAACATCCATGATCATTAATTTGCTCAAAAGATACTAAAGTCCAGCAAGAGTGTTTCATATTTCTTTTCATTAACCTTCCTAAATATTTATTCTACAAGACCACATCTTCACTTTAACCTTTTATACTTCATGTCATATTGACTTATTCTTTCACTTATTCTATTGATGAGTGATGTCTACGCACGCTTCTATTCTCGTAGACAGTGTTGGGCCTCCAAGAGCAGAGGTTTGTAGAACAACAGCAAGTTTCCCTTAAGTGAATCACCCAAGGTTTATCGAACTCAGGGAGGTAGAGGTCAAAGATATTGATGCTCACTGGTGTGAGGAGTTGGAAAACCCCAAGAGGAAGGTGTGATGAGCGTAGTAGCAAGTTTCCCTTAGTTATGAAACCAAGGTTATCGAACCAGTAGGAGATGAAGAACACAACGAAGGTCTCCCCGGCGCCAGAAAAGTGCTTGCGCGTGGTTGATGAGGGAGGTGGAATCTGCACAACACAATCAAGAAACTTTGCTCCAACTCAACGGTGAGGTTGTCAATCTCACCGGCTTGCTGTAACAAGGATTAAACGTATGGTGTGGAGGATGATGTTTGCAGAGAATGAAAGAAAGCAGTTTGCAGTTGGTTGTATTATCAGTTTAAAGAAAAGGACCAGGGTCCACAGTTCACTAGTGGTGTCTCTCCATAATAATAATAATAGCATACATGTGGGTAAACAAATTACAGCTGGGCAATTGACAGAATAAAGAGCTGCATAATGATGCATATACTAATGTCATGATGTCTAGTGTGAGATTCATTTGGGCATTACAACAATATACATAGACCGTTCCAACCGCATCTATGACTAATAATCCACCTTCCGGTTAGCGTCCGCACCCCTTTCAGTATTAAGTTGCAAGCAACAAATTATTGCATTAGGAAAAGTGTGTAATGTAAGTAATACAATTATCCCTAGACAAAGTACTACTGTTTTATCCCTAGTAGCAACAGTACATCTACAATCTTAGAGGTTCCTGTCACTCCCCCAGATTAAATAGAGACATGAACCCACTATCGAGCATAAATACCCCCTCTTGGAGTCACAAGCATCTACTTGGCCAGAGCATCTACTAGCAACGGAGAGCATGCAAGATCATAAACAACACACAACATGATATATTATGAAGCAAATGACATAGTATTCAATATCCATCGGATCCCAACAAACACAACATGTAGCATTACATAAAGATGATCTTGATCATGATAGGCAGCTCACAAGATCTAAACATGATGGCACAATAGGAGAAGACAACCATCTAGCTACTGCTATGGACCCGTAGTCCAAGGATGAACTACTCACGCATCAGTCCGGAGGCGGGCATGGTGATGTAGAGCCCTCCGGTGATGATTCCCCTCTCCGGCAGGGTGCCGGGAAGAGCTTCTGAACCCTCCCGAACTAGGGTTGACGACGGCGGCGGCTCCATTAGGTTTTGTGGAAAAGTGTTCGGGTCTTAGGTCTTGTATTGTCGGGGGGTATTTGTAGGCGAAAGGGCGAAGGCGGTGGAGGCCCGAGGCCACGTCCGCAGGTGCTGGCGCGGCAGGGGGAGCCGCGCCCACACCTGATGACGGCGCCTCGGTGCCCTTCTTCGTTTCCTCTTCGGACTTCTGGAACGTGTCGGGAAAAATAGGGACTTCGGCATAAAAATCATCCAATTCCGAGAATATTTCCTTAAGTGGTTTTCTGAAACCAAAAACAGAAGAAAACAGGGAACTGGCACTGTGGCATCTTGTTAATAGGTTAGTCCCAGAAAATGCATAAAACAACACAAAGTGTATATAAAACATGTAGCAATTGGTATAATATAAGCATGGAACATAAGAAATTATAGATACGTTTGAGACGTATCAAGCATCCCCAAGTTTAGTTCTACTCGTCCTCGAGTAGGTAAAACGATAACAACAATAATTTCTGAAGTGACATGCTTTCACACAATCTTGATCATATAATAATGTAATGCATGTAAACTGAGATGACATGAATAAAAGCTGGAGTTTATATTGATATCAAATGAGTAATGAACAAACAAGTAGGAAGAACAAAGCAAAACTTTCAATGAATTAGTACTAGAGAACAATCAACCGTGCAAAGTACATATTAAAGATGATTTAAGCTTCAAGAACAACAATATAATCATCTAATGAATCAAACACTCATGCCAACTTTGTGAAAGGATCAAGTCAAGCAATAACAATATGCACGTAGAAGATCATCTCTCTATTTGTTCACTCAAAAACAAGCAAGTGTTCAGCGTTGGTTCCTGGCACCAGGATGTTGTGGCTAAAAGAATAATAATGGGGTTTGGAAGGCCAACGGAAGAAAGTCTCACACAGCTGAAAGTGATCATTAGACAAGAGGAAGTCTTATAATCGAAGCTATGCAAGGAGTAGTGACTGCCACACAACAGATGCACATAGAGCTATAAGTGTATGAAAGCTCTCCAATGGAACTAGTGGGGGTGCATCTAACTTGCTTGCTCATGAAGACCTAGAGCACTTTTGAGGAGGCTCATCATTGGAATATACAAGCCAAGTTCTATATTGTAAAGTTCCCCACATAGTTATGCAAGTAAAACATGAAAACTCTCACATATGGAGTAAAGGTGCTAAACATGAGCACAAATGATGACTATGAATATTACAGGTGCTATAACATGAGCACAAGTGTGGATAAAGAGTAGTAATGTTGCCCCCTTTTTTTCTTTTTTTTTCTTTCTATTTTTCTATTTTTTTGTATTTTTCTGTTTCTCTTTTCGATGGCCTCCATGGCTCTTTTCACTTTTAGGGGCAAACATTCTAATATGACAACACACTTTTGATACAAGGATATCATAAGGGATAAAACATGGTGTATGAAACGGTGCCTCTGCCAGCGTAGCAGGATATGCAATGATCTAGCGTAACATGGGTAAAACCACACATCAGCTATATAGAATCATGCAAAGCAATATATAAATGATAAATGACAACAAGTCATGTAATGTAAGATGAAAGTTGCATGGCAATATATCTCGGAACAGCTATGGAAATGCTGTAGTAGGTAGGTATGGTGGATGTTTTGAGGAAGATATTTGGCTTATGTGTAGGAGAACATGATGAAGATCTCCCACGAGTTTTGGATGTACCCGCGAAGTATGCACCAACTCTCAATGTGAGAAAGGGCAATGCAAAGTACCGAAGAGGCTAGCAAATATGGTGGTGGAAGTGCCATGAAAACCGCAGCTTTAAAACTCACAAGCAAAAAGATTCCAACTAGAAATATGATCTTACAAGGCATAATGAAAATCACTCCATGAGGGACTGTGGCAAATGAACAAGTCACAGTTGGGACCCCGACCGTAGCGCATAACACAAAGTCATTACGGTTGTTTTTAACATTAGAAGCCATATATCATTATGCTATCAACTTGATATTTAAGTGTGGCACAGCTTCAAGTTTTCTAGACCAACCATTAATCATTCCACTTTACTAAACCATCATGTTTTACCATTAAGCATATTAATATCTCAAAACAACATCAATGATTCAAGTGACACAATTTAATGATCTACAAGATTATGTATCATTTAGTTATACCATCTACCACATTTAACATTTTCTGTTCTTAACCAAACACCAATCAACTTATTTAAAACATAAACTCTCCAAGTATTTAACAGTGAAGAAAGAGAGTATAACATATGAAAACTAACAGCTCTGAACAAGAGGTGCATGAAAAATAAGAGCTGAGAGTATTGCAGTAGCTATCGAAGAATACTCAACAAATATAAGTGAAGAATAGGAGTATTCAAATGAAAAAGCGGAGCGTGTCTCTCTCCCACACAAGAATACTAGGATCCATTTTATTCAGAAAACAACAATAACAAAAGCAAAAATAAAAACAAACAGACGCTCCAAGTAAAGCACATAAGATGTGGCGGAATTAAAATATAGTTTCACTAGAGATAACCTGATAAGTTGTTGATGAAGAAGGGGATGCCTTGGGCATCCCCAAGCTTTGACGCTTGAGTCTTCTTGAAGTATGCTTGGGTGACCCGCGGGGGCATCTCCAAGCTTAGGCTCTTTCATCTTCTTGATCACATCATATCATCCTCTCTCTTGATCCTTGAAAACTTACTCCACACCAAACTCAAAGTAAACTTCATTAGAGGGTTAGTGCATAATCAAAAATTCTCATATTCTGTATGGAGACAATCATTATCATGGTACTGGACATTAGCTACAGCCACTGGAATTTAATGGAACAAAAAGATCCATTCAAAAACAGCAAAAGAACCAATGCAAAATAAATGGCAGAATCTGTCAAAAACAGAACAGTCCGTAAAGACGAATTTTTTCGAGGCACTTAACTTGCACAAATCAGAAAACTCAAATATAATGAAAGTTGCGTACATATATGAGGATCACGCTCAGAAAATATGAGGTCATTCCGACTTTTCAGTAAAGAGTTATGAATTTAATGGTGAACAGCAGAAAAACTATTCCTACGCAGAAATCCAAATCTAGCATCAACTTTCTACTAGAGACTTAACTTGGCACAACTATGCAATAAAATAAAGATACAAAGGAATTGCTACAGAGGTAGGCATGTTCTTGACACAAGAAAATAACATAACAGGAATAAAAAGTGGGTTGTCTCCCATATGCGCTTTTCTTTAACGCCTTTGAGCTAGGCACAGAAAGCAAAACTCAAGTGTTTCCAAGAGAAGAAACATCAACATTATAGTTTGTACGAATAATAGAATCAAAAGGTAGCTTCATCTTCTTCCTAGGGAAGTGTTCCATACCTTTCTTAAGTGGGAATTGGTACCTTATATTTCCTTCTTTCATATCAATAATAGCACCAACTGTGCGAAGGAAAGGTCTTCCCAAAACAATAGTGTCGAGGTGTGATTCCCACGGAACAGGGATAACCACTCTCGGGGGAGAAGTTCATGAAGGGGACTGAACACGTTGGTCAACAACCCTCTACCGGCACGGCGACGGTGCTCGTCGAGCCTGTAGAAGGACAGCACGACAGAGATGGACTCCGGCCCGTACCCAGGTTCACGGCCCTCAGGGTGAGGTAAAACCGCTACTCCTGCTTGTCTGTATTGCTCAGTAGGGGCTACAGTACAAAGAGCTTGCCGCAGGCCCTCGCGAGGCAGTGCGGAGCTTGGAGGGGGAAGGTCCGGGCCTTCTTCCTCCTCGGGCTCGCTGGGCTTGGCTAAGCTACTGTGGGGTGACAATGGATGAGTGATCGATCCTCCTCTACGGTGGTGCTCCTGCTCCTTATATAGGCGCCCCGGGCCTCATCCCTGCGGCTTGCGCAGTGGAAGGGTTCCCACATGGCGACGAAATGGTGGAGCGGGGTGCACTGCAGCTGGGTTGCCCATGGACTCGGTCCATGGTCGCAAGGCCTGTCCTCGTGGCAGGGCAGCCGCCGTCTTTGCAGAGCGGTCAGCTGGTACTGCAGAGATCGTGGGGGTGCCCACGGTGACGTCGCCGTTGGAGCGTTGCGCCGGCCACCTGCTTTATCACCAAAGAGGAAAGCTTTGTTGGCGGCGCAGGGGACACAGAGCTTTGTTGACTCCTATTATCACAAGAACGGCAACTGCGGCGCCGTCGTCATCGCGCGCAGACGCGCGCGTCACTCTGCGGCTGCTGCAGAGGCCATGTGCGCTCTGCAGCGGTTGCTTCGCAGCGAAGTATCTCCACAGGGCCCTGGAGGCCTTGTGGAGGGAGTTGTGTTGACTCCCCTTCAGGGGAGAAAACCTTGCCGGGGGGCAGCCTCAGGGGGAGCCCCTTCAGGCCCTTCGCTGCCTCCTCAAGTCCCCTCGAGGGGACTCTCCCCTCGGGGGTCTCCCCAAGCGTTCTGCTTGGTCCTTAGCCGTTTCGTCGACATCGGCGCGTGTGAGGGCCGTGGAGAGTGGGCTCTGCACACCCTAGAATCCACTGGGCCGACAGTAGCCCCCGGGCCCACGACGGGCACGGCGAGGCCCATCGGGTCCAGACGAAGCGTCGCGGGTCCAAAACGTCCGGCCTGCCCGTGACACGCGTCACTCGGTGGTGAGTTTGCGACGACTCGGTTTCTTCGGACGAACGTGCGTAGTGGGGGGTCCCACCACGATCACCACGACCGCGCCTTGGTAACTGTCCAAATGCGGTATAAAGCTGCGCGCCGGTCTGAATCGCAGTCATCACTCACTTCTGCGCTCCAGCCTTCCAGCTCTCGACCTCCTAGCTTTCCTTCTCCGGCGAACTTTCTGCTCCTCTTTCTCCTTGTCCTTCCGCGCCCTTCTTCTTCTCCGGCAATGGGCGGACAAAAAGGCAAGGCGGTGATGGGGTCATTCCCTGCTGATGCGCAGGGCGAGGAGGCGCTCGGCCCCGCTCTGATTGGCGTGCACGTCGACGCGGCGGCGCTGGGCAAGATCCAGCACCTGGTCGCCGGGAAGACCAATGAGCATGGCGCCAGCGCCATCCAGGCCGCGAGGCACGGCCGCCTTCCGACGGGGTTTTTCCCCATTTTCCTCCACACTCTCTTCGCCGGACTGGTGCCTCCGTATTCGCCCTTCCTTGAGGCCGTCCTGGAGTTCTACCAGATCCACCTTCTTCACCTACACCCCAACGCCGTCCTCGTGCTCTCCATCTTCGCCTACCTGTGCGAGGCGTATCTGGGGGTGCAGCCCTCGGTGGCCCTCTTCCGGAGCTTCTACGCGCTCCGGAACACCGCGAAGGCCGAGCGGACGGGGTGCGTGTCCTTCCGCATTGCGGACGGCATGGGGGACGTCTACATCCCCATGTCGTGGAGCGACGACAAACCCGTCACGGCGGTGTCGAAGAAGGTGGACGACTTCAGGCAGAAGTGGTTCCTCATCGGCGTCAAGTCGTAGAGCTCCTTTCTCGAGGTCCCGGAGGCGCCGCCCGTGAAGAACACCCATTGGGGGAAGCAGGCCTTCCAGGGCCCTAAGATCGGAAGTCTCGTGGCGCGCATGAGGACGCTTCGGGAGAACGGCCTCACCGGCCAGATGACCGCAGAGGACTTCGTGCGCCGCCGCATCGCTCCTCTGCAGGCGCACAAGAAGCCGATGTGGATGTACGCGGGTCCCTCCGACTCGATGCGACTCCACCCCTGCGACCATCTCCCCGTCGTCGTCGAGACCATCATGGGCGGCCTCTTCATCAACCCCGACGTGTCCGTGGCGGTTGCGGCGGAGCTGAGGCCTCTTCATCAGATAAACCTGGCCTCGCGCTTGGCGATTCTGGAGCGGATGCCCAGCTTCACCCCGCTAGGCCTGGCGGGGGAAGAGGAGGAAGATGGGCCCATGCCCGTGGCGAGGGGGCAGGATGCCGCGGATTCGCCGTACGCGTCAGACGCCGAGTAGGGCGACGCTGCGGCCGGGGCCGTTCCCTCTGCAGGCGGAGCGAGCTCATCAAGGGCCTCGCCCCCTCCTGAGGAGGTCTTTGAGCTCTCCTCCGGTGACGACGAGGATGAGGCCGGGGCGGGGCGACAGGAGCCCCGAACCAAAGCGGCCCACGACAGGCCTGCCGGGGAGCCCCCAAGCACTTCCCTCAAGAGGAAAGCCGAGGCGGCTCCTGAGGGGTCCGGAGTCCGGGCCACGCCTTCTTGGCGTTCGCCCGGTGATACGGGCATCGTCGGCATTACATTGGTCTATTGACACGCTAGGACATATGTAATAGTAATATAAGTCTAAGGTGTTGTTAATTAGGGCCTGCGTGCCAAACATGGCCGAACCCAACCATGGGTCGGTTTGTATCAGTTTGAGTCCAATTAGGTTTAGGTGTTTGAGTTGAACCAGGTTAGGTTTCAGCGGCTCCTACCCCTTTGGCCTTTATAACCAGAGGGGGTGCCACAATATTAGGGGAGTTGAAAAATATGTAGAACATTGTGTTCAAGGTCGCCTCCGTCCCAAGGGACCGGCGTGTATGACGGCGTCTCGGACGTTCGTCTACTTATCCATCAATAAAGACAAGAGAGTTCTTGAATTGTCAAGAGTAATCTTGTGTGCGCGAAGGTCCTTGAATCTGTCAAGGGTTGTCGAGCTTTTGGCGTGTTGATTCAGCGTGAGGTTCGTCGTTCATCGTCGAGTTGCTCGCAGGATTGGCGTTCCCCATCTTCAGGCTACGTGTATCGCTCACGTTGTTGGGAGATTAGTTATCTCGGTGGTTCTTGCGGTGAAAGATCGGGCAAACATCTACATCATGTGGTATCAGAGCGCCAGGTTGATCACCGCGAGGGAGTTCGTCCAGTTGAAGATCGATCTGCAGGTTTGTTACAGATTGGCAGATTTTATTTTTTTGCTGGAATTATTTGGAAGGATGGGCGACGAGTTGGCAAGATTTGCATCTCAGAGCCTGGAGGAGAAAAGTCGTCAAGTTGGACAGGAAGATCGGAATTCGGAAGCCGTCTTCTTGTCGCTGTATCTGACGAGTTTGTACGTAAACGCGGAGTTCTAGATCGAAGTGCTATTGGTTTCTGCTAGGGAGCCGATCGTAACGCGTCAAGAAAGGAAATCTCCCTGGCTTGGAGTAGTTTGGATCAGATCAGAGAAAAGGAAAGATTAGCGATCAGTATAGAATAAAAAGGGAAAGAAAGGATCGTACCAGAAAATATCCTACGAGTGATTTGTTTCCCTTAAAATTCGGATCGGATTGATATACATGGAAAGATCGGAGCTGGTTTGGAAAGAGCAGATTGATCCGGATTTGGTTCAGCTTGTGTGCATAAAGGTTTCCGCGTGGGACTAAAAAGGCAGGAAAAGAAAGGAAGGGGAGATCTCGGATTTGATTCAGTTCCGGATTACGTGGAATTAATTCAGAACAGAAAGGAAAGGGCAGATTCGGATAGGCAAATAAAAGGAAAGTTCGGATCTGGTTTGAACCGGATTTTTTGGCAGTTCTCGGATTTAATTACTCCGGATTTTGTGGGATTCGAATATAGAAGATTTAATTGGCGGCCAAGAAAGCAAACCAAATTTCGGATTTATTTTTTCCGGATTTTGGGGGATTCAAATAGATAGCGAAAGAGAGGCAATTTCGGATCAGTTTGAAAAAAAAAAGACACTCGTTTTTAGTTCCAATCGATGGTGAACTCAGTCCATTTGGATCCATGGCCTGCAGGAATTTGTCTTGTTCGTTTTGGGTGATGGGCTTGGTTGACCTCCATTTCAGATTGTATCAATGGGCGTATTCAGCTTATTTGGATCCTTGGTGTGCAGGATTCTGTCCTGTTGTGTCTGGGATAATTTGCCTGGTTCGTTTGTAGATGCAATCCGTAAGTTTTGTGTCTCAGGCCGGCGAAGACTTGAGGATGGAGAAGAAGCGTGGCGATATGCAGATTTGACGAGACAAGCGCTGGAGAAGACCTTCCGGCGTTGAGGACAACGCCTTTCTAAGAAGGGGAGGATGATACGGGCATCGTCGGCATTACATTGGTCTATTGACACGCTAGGACATATGTAATAGTAATATAAGTCTAAGGTGTTGTTAATTAGGGCCTGCGTGCCAAACATGGCCGAACCCAACCATGGGTCGGTTTGTATCAGTTTGAGTCCAATTAGGTTTAGGTGTTTGAGTTGAACCAGGTTAGGTTTCAGCGGCTCCTACCCCTTTGGCCTTTATAACCAGAGGGGGTGCCACAATATTAGGGGAGTTGAAAAATATGTAGAACATTGTGTTCAAGGTCGCCTCCGTCCCAAGGGACCGGCGTGTATGACGGCGTCTCGGACGTTCGTCTACTTATCCATCAATAAAGACAAGAGAGTTCTTGAATTGTCAAGAGTAATCTTGTGTGCGCGAAGGTCCTTGAATCTGTCAAGGGTTGTCGAGCTTTTGGCGTGTTGATTCAGCGTGAGGTTCGTCGTTCATCGTCGAGTTGCTCGCAGGATTGGCGTTCCCCATCTTCAGGCTACGTGTATCGCTCACGTTGTTGGGAGATTAGTTATCTCGGTGGTTCTTGCGGTGAAAGATCGGGCAAACATCTACATCACCCGGCATGGCGTGGGTTGACACCCGCGCCAAGAAGACAGGGTAAGTGTTCTTGGTCTTGATTTTCTTCTTCAGTCTTTTGCCTACCTCCTCCCCCTGACCGATTTTCTTGTCTTCTGCCAGCGACCCGGCGCCTGCAAAGCGCCGTAGGCTCCGCAAGGCTGCGGACGTGAAGAAGGCCGCTCCAGAGGCCACGGCAGAGGCCGCCACAGAAGAGGCCTCGAGGCCCGCGGAGGAAACCCCCGCAGGCCCTCACGGGGACTCTCCCCAGGCCGAGGCCGCCGCGCCGCCTCTGGAGGAAAAATGCCCCGAGGAGCAGGTGGAGAAGGTGGCCACTCCGCCGCGCGCTGCGACCCCGCCATTACGGCAGGAGGCCGCGGCAGACACTTCCTCGGCCCCAAGCCCGCCGAAGATCGACGAGGAAGTGGGGGCTGAACCCCCACTGCCCCCGCCAGGCACCACGGCGGAGGAGGAAGCGGCATCTGCGGAGCAGGCCTTTCCTGTCCCGGGGGCCCAGGACGAGGTGCCGCCTGAGGGGGGCAACGCCGGCGTGCAAGACGCGGGCGCCGGAGCGGAGGACGCGCCTCCGAGCCCCCGAGCCCGCACAGAGACTCCCCGTTCCAAGCTTGACGCGGGGGCAGGGCCCTCCGCCCCGAGCGAGGCCTCCCGGGCCCTTGTCCTCGGAAGCTGGGACTGGAGCAGGGGGCGACGCGACGTCGCCTTCCGCTTGGTGCGGGAGTCTCTGGAGGGGCTGGAGGCTCACCTTGCCCAGGAGGACGGGGAGCTCGCCCGGCAGAGGGACGAGCTCGCAGGGGCTTGGGCCGCGTTTCACGCGGCCGTGGAGACTCGCCGACGGAGCGACCAGGCCTTGCAGGCGGAGCGCGAGGAGGCGCTGCGTTTCGCAGAGGAGGTCCGCGAGGGCGCCATGCGCGACGCCGAGGAGCTTCTGCAGCCCCTGAAGGCTGAGCGCCGGGCAGCGGCGGAAGACTTGGCCGCGGCCAGCGCGGAGCGGGAGGCCGTGGAGCATTCCCTGGCGGCCAAACACCACGGGCTTGTCGAGCTTGAGGCTAAGATCCTCGCCGACTCTGAGACCGTGCGGACCGCCCTGGAGGGGGTCCGCGTGAGCTTGGACGCCAGGGGCCGGAGTCTGGGCGAGCGCGAGGAGGACGTGCGCCGCCGCGACGAGCAGCTGGCCCTGCGGGAGCAGGAGCTGTCAGGGCAGCGCGCCGCCCTCGAGGCCCGCGAGGAGAGCCTGGCTGCGGCCCTCGGCAGGTATGAATGCGAGGTGGCCACCCACAAGGGGCATGTGGAGCGCTTCAACAAGAGGTTCGCCGAGCAAAAGGCGGAGGCCGAGGAGGAGTTCCAGGCCCGGGAGAAGGCGTACCGCGCCGCCGTCTCCCGCGACTACGCCGACAAGTTCACCAAGCAGGAGGGCCGCTTCAAGAAGAGGCTCAGCAAGAGCGGCACCCGGATCCACCAGCTCGAGAACATGAACGCTACCCTTGTTTCCAAGGTGAAGTGCGAAACGGATCGCCGCCGCGCCGCTGAGGAGGCCCGCAAGCGCACGGAGCAGGACCTCGCCTCCCTCATGGCCGATATGGAGGAGATGAACCAGCAGGTGGGCCCTGCTGTGGAGAAGGCGGTGGAGGCGGCCGAGAGCGCCAAGGCGGCGCAGGTGCTGTCGCAGCAGCGGGAGCGCATGTTCCAGTCCTTGGTGGGCCGGGGCCGCGAGCTCGCCGCGAAGCTGGGAGCGGACGCGCCGACCGTCCCCCTTCAAGGCAACTCTGACGCCGCCACCTACCTCATGTACTTCAAGCAGCTCTTCTCGGCGCTCGAGGGCCCTGCCGCCGAGCTCCGCGACGTCGTCGACGAGGAGTGCCGCCAGCTCCTGGCGGTGGCGGTCGACCGCATCTTCACCAACCTCCAGAACCTCCAGCCTGGCTTCGACTTCACCACGGTGACCGAGCCTCTCGAGGGGGAGAAGGGGTGGAAGATCTCCAACTCCATCTGCGACCAGGTCGACGACTTCTGCAGCCGCTTCAAGCGGGCTGCAGCGGAGGACGCTGGCGGCGAGGAGGGCGACGATGAGGAGGGCGAGCCTGGAGGAGAAGAGTCCGGGGAGGACGACGGCGATGCCTCTGCTTGATCTCTTTCCTGAAATGCCATGCGCTTGTGGCGCTGTAGGGATGTTTGCTTTAAAGACTTTTGCTTTGCAGTTTGTAATATACTTCTTATCTTTTTAACAAGTGCTGCTAAGTCTGTGTGTGCTCCCCTCGAGGAGCCTTTGCTTCAATTCCATGTCTTTTTCACTCTGCGTCGCTGGACCCTTCTCTTCGCACTATGACTCCGCCGCTGCGGTATGCTCGAGCAATGACTCGGCAAGGCCGGGGGGAGTTTAAGGCTTAGAGAGGTAAGAACCCTCGAGTCGCGATGCTGAGGGCCCCCCTTTGACGCGCAAGCAGCCCATGGAGAGTGAGGGAAAGGACCACTCGAGGGACGCAGAGTGCCCGTGAGAGAGATGCAAGGGTTCTCTTGATGTGAACAGGGAACTTAGCTTCGCGAGGCTTTTCGCCCTGCGCGGGACTCCTCTTGCGATGTCCTTCCCTTCAGGGGCCGAGTTTTTCCTCCACAGGCCTGGAGAGACTCTCGTTCCCTGTGGACGTTAGAGAGGCGAACCAAAACGCTAGAGCATAGTAGTAAGGACTTATGCGCGCTTATAGGTTTCCTCATGGGTGCCTCGCGAGGAGAGAGAGTACCAAGGTCCTTTGGAGAGGTGGCGTGTATCCGGGAGCATGCCCTTTAGCCAGAGCTCAGGGTCCCTTGGATTTTGCAGTGCTGCTGGGGTGCTCTTGGGCACAGGCACCGTACTCAGCCCCCGCTCGCGAGGTGCGCATGGGAAGAATATAAGCGCACATTTTGAAAGTAAAGGATGAAAGTAAAACTTGCCATCGAAATATTACATAGTGGCGCCTTGGCGCAAAGTTCACTTGGGAACGACACGGCGCCTTAGCGCAAAGTTCACTTGGAACGAAAATGGCGCTTGAGCGCAAAGTTCACTTGGAACGAAAATCGGTTCATTACACTTGGGTTTGCCAAGCTAACGTTCCTTCCATGTCGAGGCATGGGGACCACCCATTAGTGGCAGAGGTTCACTGCGGCCTGCGGTGGCTCATTAGCAGGAGAGCTCAGAGGGCTGAGCCTCGGGAGAAGCTTTGAGAAGCTTGGGGGTGAAGCCGTGAGCTTCCCTCTAGAGACAAAAAATGCCTGGCGTGACTATGATCACGGGTAGAACTTGCGCAGATGCGCGATGTTCCACGGGTTCTTGACGGGGATGCCGTCTTCGGTCTCGAGGCGTACTGCGCCAGGCCTGGCGATGTGGGAGACCCTGTAGGGGCCTTCCCACATCGGTGAGAGCTTGTGGAGACCTTCCCTGGAGAGGATTCGCCTGAGGACGAGGTCACCCGCCTCAAGGGTGCGCGAGCGCACATGGCGGCTGTGGTAGCGTCGCAGATCTTGCTGGTACTTCGCCGCTCTGAGGGCGGCGTGGCGGCGCAGTCCCTCGAGGAACAGTAGGTCGTCGTTGTGGAGGCCCTCTTGGATGTCCTCGTTGAAGGCAAGGACCCGTGGGGATCCATGCTTGATTTCTGCGGGGAGGACAGCTTCAGCTCCGTAAACAAGGGCGAACGGCGTTTCGCCTGTAGGCCTTGAAGCGGTTGTGCACATGGACCAGAGCACAGATGGGAGCTCATCGATCCAGCCCTTGTCGTGACCCTTGAGGATGTTGAAGCTTCTGGTCTTGAGGCCCTTGAGGACTTCTGCGTTTGCTCGCTCGGCTTGACCATTGCTGCGTGGGTGAGCCACCGAGGCGAAGCAGATCTTGACGCCGAGCTTGTCGCAGTAGGCTCGGAAGATGCCGCTGGTGAATTGCGAGCCATTATCGGTGATGATACGGTTAGGCACTCCGAAGCGGCAGACCAAGCTCCTGATGAATTTAACCGCGGCTCCGGCTGGTATGGTGCGCACTGGTTCCACTTCGGCCCACTTGGTGAACTTGTCGATGGCCACGAAGAGGAAGCGATAGCCCCCCTGCGACTTCGGGAAGGGGCCCAGGATATCAAGCCCCCAGACCGCGAACGGCCAGGAGAGCGGGATGGTCTGGAGCCCCAGCGCCAGCTGATGAATTTGCTTGGCGTGGAACTGGCAGGCGTCGCAGGCTTGGACGATGGTGACCGCATCTTGAAGCACTTGTGGCCAGTAGAATCCGCTCCTGAAGACCTTGCCCGCGAGGGTGCGCGCACACGAGTGGTGGCCGCACTCCCCGCTGTGGATGTCCTTGATCAGCGTTCGGCCTTCCTCGGGGGGGACGCATTTGAGCGCGATGCCGTTCGGGCGCTTGCGATAGAGGTTTCCCTCAAGGATGCAGTAGGATTTCGCCTGTCGAGCGATTCGTTCTGCTTCTGCATCTTCTTCAGTGAGGATCCCCTTCGCCAAGTAGTCCTTGAGCTCGTCAATCCAGCTTGTGTCTTGGTGTGCTGCCGTCAGCAACAGACGCTCCCCTGTGCTGGGACCGCAATCGGGTGCCCCAGACTCAGGAGGTGGTGGGAGTGCTTCATCTGTGCCTGCGGCTGTGGCCTCTCGAGGCTGCTTGATGGATGCCTTGGCGAGCCTTTCCTCAAAGACGCCGGCCTGCTGGGGTTGCCTTCGCGAGGCTCGCTTGGCGATGTCATCGGCCTCCTGGTTCTCTTTCCTTGGGATATGCATGAGTTCCATGCCCCTGAAGTGCTTCTCGAGCTTGCGAACCTCTTCAAGGTATGCGGCCATGTGGTCGTCTTTAGGCGTGTAGCTCTTGTTGGAGAAGTTGACGAGCAACTGGGAGTCGCCTTTGACGAGTAGGTGCTTGACGCCTAGAGCGATGGCGGCCCTTAAGCCGGCGAGGAGGCCCTCGTATTCAGCGATATTGTTGGAGATCTTGTCAATCGTGAAGCACAACTGGACAGCGTAGTAGAGCTAGTCGCCTTTGGGCGAAGTCAGGACGACGCCTGCCCCGCCATTGCGGCAGGCAAAGGCTCCGTCGAAGTGCATGGTCCAGTGGCTGGGCATTGTGTCTCCAGCGGGCTCAGCCTCTTCCCCCCGAGGCTCTTCAGGGCTTGGGTCAGTCCATTCGGCGACGAAATCAGCCAGCGCTCGCCCCTTGATGACTCTTGTGGTGTCGAAGCGCAAGTTGAATGGCTGCAGCTCTATGTTCCATCCCGCGACACGATCTGTGGCGTTGGGGTTGCGCAGGATCTGCTCCAGGGGAAAAGAAGTGACCACCGTGATGGGGTGGCCCTGGAAGTAGTGTCTCAGCTTCCTGGAGGCGATGAGGAGAGCGACGAGAAGCTTCTGCTGCATCGGGTACCGCTCCCGAGCATCCCGCAGCACCGTGCTGACGAAGTAGACGGGGGTGCTCGACAAGGGTTGTTGGTGGGGTTGCAGCGTCAGCCCTCTGCGGAGGCTCCTCAGGGCCCTTGTTGAGATCCGCTTGCAGGGGGGTCTCGACAGGGGTGCTGGGAGCAGGCTCGACCTGAGGCTGTGGGCCTGGCAGTGGGTCTGTGGAGGCTGCTCCTTCGACGAGATCCTTGTCGGGGGGCTTTGGGTTTGGAGTGGCAGTGCTCTTCTTGGGGAGGACAGGCTCTTCCCTCTCGGCCACCAGGACGGCGCTTGCGGTCTGAGGAGTGGCTGAAAGATACAGCTTCAGATGTTCGCCTGTCCTGGGGGCCACCATGGCTGGTGGGCTGGCCAAATACTTCTTTAAGTCCTCAAAGGCCTTGTCCGCCTCAGGGGTCCACTTGAACGTGCCAGATCTCTTCATGATCTTGAAAAATGGCAGGGCTCTCTCGCCGAACTTGGAGATGAATCGGCCCAGGCTAGCCATGCAGCCTGCTAAGCGCTACATTTCCTTGAGCCGGCGAGGAGGTTGCATTCCTTCTATGGCCTTGATCTTGTCAGGGTTTGCTTCTATGCCGCGGTGGGACACCAGGAATCCGAGGAGCTTGCCTGAAGGGACCCCGAAGACGCACTTGGCGGGGTTCAGCTTGATGTTCACCTTGCGCAGGCTGGCGAAGGTTTTCTCGAGATCCGTCAAGAGGGTGTCTCCCTCTCGAGACTTGACCACTATGTCATCGACGTAGGCCTCTGCGTTCCTGCCCAGCTGTGCCCCCAAGGCTATCCTCATGAGCCTCTGGAAAGTGGCGCCGGCATTCTTCAGGCCGAAGGGCATGCAAGTGTAGCAATACACGCCACAGGGGGTGAGGAATGCTGTCTTCTCCTCGTCCTCTTTAGCCATTTTGATCTGGTGATAACCAGAGAAGGCGTCCAGAAAACAGAGGAGGTCGCAGCCGGCGGTGGAGTCCACGATCTGGTCTATCCTCGGCATGGGGTATGGGTCCTTGGGGCAGGCCTTGTTGACGTCGGTGTAGTCGATGCAGAGTCGGCCTCCTCCAGCGGGTTTTGGGACAACCACGCCGTTGGAGAGCCAGGTGGGATGTGCGACTTCACGGACGACATTTGCCGCTTTTAGCTTCTCTACTTCCTTGACGATGAATGCTTGCTTCTCGGGGGCTTGCTTGCGTGCTTTTTTCTTGACGGGGCGTGCGTCTGGACACACGGCTAAGTGGTGCTCGATCACCTCCCTTGGTACACCGGACATATCTGACGGAGTCCATGCGAACATGTCAGAGTTTGCCCGAAGGAAGGCGACGAGCCCGCTTTCCTATTTGGGAGGCAGGGCAGCGCCTATGGTGACGCTAGCCCCCGAGCCTTCAGACCCCGAGCCGCTGGTGCTCAGCGACACCTTCTTCGTGGCAGCTTGCTCCTGAGAGAACACTTGTTTCTTCTTCTTGGGCCTCTCGAGAGGCTCCATGTCCTCGTCAGCCGGGAATGCCATGGCACCTGCCTTGTAGGCGCTCTCGACAGCGCGCGTGGCATCTAGGATATGACCATGGATGGCGATGGTGCCAGCGCTGCCGGGGATCTTGACCATGTTGTAGGCATGGTGCGTGACGGCCATGAACTTCGCGAGGGCGGGGTAGCCGAGGATGGCGTTGTACGGCAGGCCGATGTGGGCGACGTCGAAGTCGATCAGCTCTGTGCGATAGTTCTTCTGCGTGCCGAAGGTGACGGCTAGCCGGACCTGGCCCAAGGGTTCGATGGAACCACTTGTGACCCCTGTGAACGGCCTGGAGGGCATAAGCCACTCGTAGGGCACTTGAAGCGTCTCGAAGGTCTCGACAGAGATGACGTTCAGGCCAGCTCCCCCATCAATGAGCGTCTTGGAGACGGTGATGTTGTTGATGGTGGGGGAGCAGACCAGGGGGAGGGTTCCAACAGTCTTGGTCGACTTGGGGTGGTCCTTGGCGTCGAAGGCGATGGTGTACTGGGACCACTTGAGGGGCCTGGAGGTCTCGGTGCTCAGGAGCGCGGCGTTGAGCTCGCGGGCGAACTGCTTGAACTGGCTGTTCGACTTGGGCGTCTGAGCCCCGCCGAGGATGTAGGCCATAGCCCCTCTCGGGGCCTGGTAGCCTCCATCTTCCTCGTCAGGGAAGTTGTTGTTCTTCTCGGCGGCGTTGGCTTGAGTGCCCGACGGCTTCTAGTAGCCGCCATCGCGCCTGCCCCTGCTGTCTCTGCGGTAGCCGCGGCCTCTGCCGCGGTTTCAGCTGCCTTCTCCTCGCTCGCGCTCCCTGCTCAGCCTCTTGAGGTCGAAGCAGTCGTCTGTGGCGTGGCCATGCCTGTTGTGGTAGACGCAGAACGGACGGTTGTCCGCCTCCTTGTCGCCAGGCTCGGGGGAGCTTCTGCGGGCGTTCTTGGTGGCTGGCTCTGCTGCTAGGATAGCAGTGGTCTTGCGCTTGGTCTCCTCGCACTTCTTGTGGCTCTTGGAGCCCTCAGCCTGGTCGTCCCCTCGCTGGCTCATCTTGACGAAGAGGAGTCCCTCTTCAGCCTTGGCGCATTTGTCCGCAAGGTCGAACAGCTTCACCACAGAGGTGAGCTTGTCGTGGATGCCCAGCTTCTCGAGCATCCTGCGGTTCGTGACGCCCTCTCTGAAGGCGGCGATGACCTGCGTGTCAGGGATGTTCGGGATCTTGTTGCGCACTTGGCTGAAGCGCTGGATGTACTTGCGGAGGGTCTCATCCTTCTTCTGCACCACAGCACGCAGGTCGTTGTGGGTGAGTGCGCGCTCGTACGTGCCCTTGAAGTTGGCGACGAACTGCTTGCAGAGCTCCTCCCAGGAGTCGATGGAGTCCTCAGGCAGGTTGAGGAGCCAGGACAGCGCGGAGTCCCTGAGCGCGTGGGAGAACCAGTTTGCCATGACCTTGTCGTCTCCCCCTGCAGCCTGGATGGAGGTGGTGTAGAGCTGCAGGAACTCGAGAGGGTTGGTTTACCCGTCGAAGCCCTTGGGGAGGGCCGGCCTGAACTTCTGCGGCCAGACCACGCGAGGCAGAGCGCGGGTGAAGGCCATGCAGCCAGAGGCGTACGTGGCGATTCCTCCCTGGAGAGCCCTGCGGTTCTGCTGCCCTGCCTGGCCGAGCTCCTCGACGAGGCGATTCTGGAGGTCCCTGTGGCGCTCCATGCCCACACGTGCGTCAGGCGCAGTGCGCTGCACGATCTGGCTGTCGTGCGGTGAGGAGGCGTGAGAGGGAGCCCTCTGCGCTGCGGCCGGAGGCGGTCCCGGCGGCAGCGGAGGCGCATCTGGTGCAGCCGTTCCCGCGTGGCCGGAGTGTTGGACCATGGAGCGCGACGGGGCGGGGCGCGTGGTGGCGACGTCGACGAGGTGGTGGAGGCGGTCCAACCACTGGTCGTGGGCCTCAGCGCTAGGCCGGTAGCGTAGGAGTTCCTGGGCCATGAGCAGCGCGGTGTGCGGCGTGGGCTCCGGGCGTCCCTGAGAGGACGCGCCTTGGCGCCGTGACGGATGCGAAGACTCAGCATCGTCGTTGCGCTCCGAGGGGACGTCCCTGTCGTCGCGGTGGTCGCTGTCATGGTACTCTTCGCTCTCGGGCTCCTCCACATGCGGGCCGGTGTTGGCGCGCTCGGCAGCGCGAGGGCGGCCGCGGCGGCCACGGGTGGGAGCTGTGCCGGGCTCGGTGTGAGCCCTGTCAGCTGCGCGCCTGTTGGCGCGCGTCGTGCGGGTGTCCGTCATGGCGGAAAGCCGGCTGGAGGTTGAAGACGCGCCTCAGTCCCCTACCTGGCGCGCCAGATGTCGAGCTGTGATTCCCACGGAACATGGATAACCACTCTCGGGGGAGAAGTTCGTGAAGGGGACTGAACACGTTGGTCAACAACCCTCTACCGGCACGGCGACGGTGCTCGTCGAGCCTGTAGAAGGACAGCACGACAGAGATGGACTCCGGCCCGTACCCAGGTTCACGGCCCTCAGGGTGAGGTAAAACCGCTACTCCTGCTTGTCTGTATTGCTGAGTAGGGGCTACAGTACAAAGAGCTTGCCGCAGGCCCTCGCGAGGCGGTGCGGAGCTTGGAGGGGGAAGGTCCGGGCCTTCTTCCTCCTCGGGCTCGCTGGGCTTGGCTAAGCTACTGTGGGGTGACAATGGATGAGTGATCGATCCTCCTCTACGGTGGTGCTCCTGCTCCTTATATAGGCGCCCCGGGCCTCATCCCTGCGGCTTGCGCAGTGGAAGGGTTCCCACATGGCGACGAAATGGTGGAGCGGGGTGCACTGCAGCTGGGTTGCCCATGGACTCGGTCCATGGTCGCAAGGCCTGTCTTCGTGGCAGGGCAGCCGCCGTCTTTGCAGAGCGGCCAGCTGGTACTGCAGAGATCGTGGGGGTGCCCACGGTGACGTCGCCGTTGGAGCGTTGCGCCGGCCACCTGCTTTATCACCAAAGAGGAAAGCTTTGTTGGCGGCGCAGGGGACACAGAGCTTTGTTGACTCCTATTATCACCAGAACGGCAACTGCGGCGCCGTCGTCATCGCGCGCAGACGCGCGCGTCACTCTGCGGCTGCTGCAGAGGCCATGTGCGCTCTGCAGCGGTTGCTTCGCAGCGAAGTATCTCCACAGGGCCCTGGAGGCCTTGTGGAGGGAGTTGTGTTGACTCCCCTTCAGGGGAGAAAACCTTGCCGGGGGGCAGCCTCAGGGGGAGCCCCTTCAGGCCCTTCGCTGCCTCCTCAAGTCCCCTCGAGGGGGCTCTCCCCTCGGGGGTCTCCCCAAGCGTTCTGCTTGGTCCTTAGCCGTTTCGTCGACATCGGCGCGTGTGAGGGCCGTGGAGAGTGGGCTCTGCACACCCTAGAATCCACTGGGCCGACAAATAGGACAAGAGGGGTTGCATTCAATATCCAAGACAATAAAATCAACGTGGACAAGGTTATTATTAACCATAATAAGAACATCATTAACTCTCCCCAAAGGTTTCTTCAAAGCATTTTCAGCAAGAAAAACATCCAAATAGCAATGTTCAAAAGGTGGCAAGTCAAACATATCATAAAGTTTCTTAGGCATAACAGAAATACTTGCACCAAGATCACACAAAGCATTGCAATCAAATTCATTCACTTTTATCTTGATGATGGGCTCCCAACCATCTTCTAACTTCTTAGGGATAGAAGCTTCAAGTTTTAATTTCTCTTCCCTAGCTTTAATGAGAGCATTTGTAATATGTGTAGTAAAAGCCATATTTAAAGTACTAGCATTAGGACTTGTGGCTAACTTTTGCAAGAACTTAATAACTTCAGAGATATTACAATTATCAAAATCAAAATCATTATCATCAAAAGTAATAGGACAATTATCTCCTATGTTCTTAAAAATTTCAGCACTTTTATCAAGCATAGTTTTAGGAGTTTTAGGCAATTTTAAACGTTTGGAAGTAGTAGAAGAAACATTGCCAACACCAATTATGTTACCATTAATAGTAGGAGGTTTACTAGCATGTGAAGTAACATTATTTTCCGTAGTAGTAATGGTGCAAACTCTAACAATATCATCATCTTTAGCTAATTCTTCCTCTCTTTCCCATCTAGCACGTAATTCAGCCATCATCCTAACATTATCATCAATTCGAACTTGGATGGCATTAATTTTAGCAAGGGTCTTACTCTCATTAGTATCATTAGGCATGACTCTAGATTTTAAAAGATCAATATCGATAACAAGACTATCAACTTTAGAGGCAAGAATATCAATTTTCCCAAGCTTTTCCTCAACAGTTTTATTAAAGGAAGTTTGTGTAGTGATAAAATCTTTTAACATGGTTTCAAGTTCAGAGGAGGTATTCCTATTATTGCTATAAGAATTACCATAAGAATTACCATTATTAGGAGGATAGGCTTATAGTTGTTATTACCATAATTGTTCCTATATGCATTGTTGTTGAAATTATTATTTTTAATGAAGTTCACATCAACATGCTCTTCTTGTGCAACTAGAGAAGCTAAGGGAACATTATTAGGATCCATATGAGATTTACCATTCACAAGCATAGACATGATCATATCAATCTTTTCACTCAAAGAGGAGGTTTCTTCAACAGAATTTACCTTCTTACCTTGAGGAGTCCTTTCAGTATGCCACTCAGAATAATTAACCATCATATTGTCCAGAAGTTTTGTTGCAACCCCCAAAGTGATGGACATAAAAGTACCTCCAGCAGCCGAATCCAATAAATTTCTTGAAGAAACATTTAGTCCTGCATAGAAGGTTTGGATGATCATCCAAGCAGTTAGTTCTGGGTTGGGCAATTCTTAACCAGAGATTTCATTCTTTCCCAAGCTTGAGCAACATGTTCATTATCAAATTGCTTAAAGTTCATAATGCTACTCCTTAGGGAAATGATCTTAGCAGGAGGATAGTATTTTCCAATAAAAGCATCTTTGCATTTAATCCAAGAATCAATACTATTCCTAGGCAATGAAAGTAACCATTCTTTAGCTCTTCCTCTCAAGGAGAAAGGAAATAATTTCAGTTTTATAATGTCACCATCTATATCCTTATATTTTTGCATTTCACAAAGTTCAACAAAATTATTTAGATGGGCAGCAGCATCATCATAACTAACACCAGAAAATTGCTCTTTCATGACAAGATTTAACAAAGCAGGTTTAATTTCAAAGAATTCTGCTTTGGAAGCAGGTGGAGCAATAGGTGTGCATATAAAATCATTATTGTTGGTGCTAGTGAAGTCACACAACTTAGTATTCTGAGCAGTAGTCATTTTAGCAAAATTTAAAAGCAAACTGAAATATAAATATTAATGCAAGTAGCTAATTTTTGTGTGTTTCTTATAATAAGAAGCAAACAACATAATAACAAAGTAAATAAAATGCAAGTAACTATTTTTTTGTGTTTTTGATATTTAATAGCAAACAAAACAGGAAATAAAATAAACTAAGCAAGACAAAAACAAAGTAAAGAGATTGGGAAGTGAGAGACTCCCCTTGCAGATGTGCTTCAGCTCCCCGGCAACGGCGCCAGAAAATTGCTTGATGCTCACTGGTGTGAGGAGTTGGAAAACCCCAAGAGGAAGGTGTGATGAGCGTAGTACCAAGTTTCCCTCAGTTATGAAACCAAGGTTATCGAACCAGTAGGAGATGAAGAACACAACGAAGGTCTCCCCGGCGCCAGAAAAGTGCTTGCGGGTGGTTGATGAGGGAGGTGGAATCTGCACAACACAATCAAGAAACTTTGCTCCAACTCAACAGTGAGGTTGTCAATCTCACCGGCTTGCTGTAACAAGGATTAAACGTATGGTGTGGAGGATGATGTTTGCAGAGAATGAAAGAAAGCAGTTTGTAGTTGGTTGTATTATCAGTTTAAAGAAAAGGACCGGGGTCCACAGTTCACTAGTGGTGTCTCTCCATAATAATAATAGCATACATGTGGGTAAACAAATTACAGCTGGGTAATTGACAGAATAAAGAGCTGCATAATGATGCATATACTAATGTCATGATGTCTAGTGTGAGATTCATTTGGGCATTACAACAATACTAGTGGAGTTGGCGCGCCCGTGTATGAGAAAAAATAAGATGGTGATGTGCATATGGCTAAATTATAGGTTTGAAAATTAGTGTAATACGAAGAAGCACGCGTTTAAAAATTGTTTAGTTTGCAAAAATTGTTTAGGACGGACCCTTTTGTGGATTGTTACCTTCGTAAAATGAGTAGATCTATTTTTTTGGAATATGTATATTTGAGATTCGATGATATGGCACAAGTAGTTTATATTTGTTTTGTGATTTACGGTACGGAAGTTACAAAGTTTACATTCACAAATATTTTATGTAGTTACTTAAAATTGACAATGAGGCGTTCTAAGAATTATATTAGTTATTGTAATTGTTTTTTAGTTGAATTATAATTTCTTGATCCGTGAGTATCTGAATACTCGAGATGATTTTATATAAGTCCTATAATTAATATGGAAAAAGCTATAATATGTGTTGTAATTAATTTTTTTAAAGTTTTTAAAACATGCATGGAGATGCATTGGTTGTGAAGATATATTTTTGCTGTAAATTTTGATATGTTTTTTGTATTTTTCTATGGTGCATGTCTAAAGATATGGTTTTTTTGAATTCTATTTGTTTTCTGAAATTCGGAAAGGTCTTACAGGTGGGACCCGCCCGTCAGCCGCACCGCGCTGACGTCAGCGGGCGGCGGGCCGGCCGGCGCTGCCACAGCAACGTCGAGCTCGCGCGGCGTGGCGGAGAGCTCGCGCGAGGGTGAGGAGGCGCGGAGCTGGCGGAGGACGTGCCGGCGAGCCGAACTGGCGGCGCGGCCGACCATTTGGTCGCCGGAACCGCCCGCGGCGACCCATTTCCCGGCGGCGAAGAATCGTGCCGATTCCGGCCGTCCCGGGAGGCGTCTGCCGGCGAGGACGGAGAGGAGGCCGCGGCGGAGCTCCTCCGATCCAGAGACTTGGCCGCGGAAGCGTGTGGCGGCGGTGGCGCGCGGCGGCGGCGGCGGTGGCTTCCGCCCGCACGGGAGAGAGAAGGGAGCGGGGGTGATTGTGCGTGGCGTTTTTGTAGAAAAGCACGTAAACTTTATTGAATTTGCGCATAGGTCCTTCCCTGTTGTATTTGGTGGACTGCGGGTTACGTCGCGCATCTGTGAGTGGCTTTTGTGCAAAATGCGTGGCGACCGGCGGGACGGGCAGCGACCGGAAGGTGACCGGGACACGCGGCGCAACGCTATTGGTAGAAATTTGCGGATGAACAGTGTCGCCCGGGCTGGAGGTAATCTGGACCGTCCAACGGCCTGATCGAACGGCTGGAAACGCTCGCGCGACGTGGATAGCTTGATTGAGCGGGAATCCTGGCTCCTATTATATATTAGGTATACATAGACCGTTCCAACCGCATCTATGACTAATAATCCACCTTCCGGTTAGCGTCCGCACCCCTTTCAGTATTAAGTTGCAAGCAACAAATTATTGCATTAGGCAAAGTGTGTAATGTAAGTAATACAATTATCCTTAGACAAAGTACTACTGTTTTATCCCTAGTAGCAACAGTACATCTACAATCTTAGAGGTTGCTGTCACTCCCCCAGATTAAATAGAGACATGAACCCACTATCGAGCATAAATACCCCCTCTTGGAGTCACAAGCATCTACTTGGCCAGAGCATCTACTAGCAACGGAGAGCATGCAAGGTCATAAACAACACACAACATGATATATTATGAAGCAAATGACATAGTATTCAATATCCATCGGATCCCAACAAACACAACATGTAGCATTACATAAAGATGATCTTGATCATGATAGGCAGCTCACAAGATCTAAACATGATGGCACAATAGGAGAAGACAACCATCTAGCTACTGCTATGGACCCGTAGTCCAAGGATGAACTACTCACGCATCAGTCCGGAGGCGGGCATGGTGATGTAGAGCCCTCCGGTGATGATTCCCCTCTCCGGCAGGGTGCCGGGAAGAGCTTCTGAACCCTCCCAAACTAGGGTTGACGACGGCGGCGGCTCCGTTAGGTTTTGTGGAAAAGTGTTCGGGTCTTAGGTCTTGTATTCTCAGGGGGGCCGCGCCCCCACCTGATGACGGCGCCTCGGTGCCCTTCTTCGTTTCCTCTTCGGACTTCTGGAACGTGTCGGAAAAAATAGGGACTTCGGCATAAAAATCATCCAATTCCGAGAATATTTCCTTAAGTGGTTTTCTGAAACCAAAAACAGCAGAAAACAGGGAACTGGCACTGTGGCATCTTGTTAATAGGTTAGTCCCAGAAAATGCATAAAACAACACAAAGTGTATATAAAACATGTAGCAATTGGTATAATATAAGCATGGAACATAAGAAATTATAGATACGTTTGAGACGTATCAGATATCCCTCTCAAGCAACCCTGCAATTAAGATACAAGAAGTCTCTTGTGTCCCCAACACACCCAATACACTTGTCAGATGTATAGGTGCACTAGTTCGGCGAAGAGATAGTGAAATACAAGTAATATGGATGATTATAAGTAGTAATTGCAATCTGAAATAAAAATGGCAGCAAGCAAACATGTAGCAGAACTGGTTGTAAACTGTGTTTCAATGCTTAGAAACAAGGCCTAGGGATCATACTTTCACTAGTGGACACTCTCAACAATGACATCAAAGCTGAATAATAAATACTACTCTCAAACACTCTCTTGTTGGATAACAAACACCATTCATTGCGTAGGGCTATAAAAGCACACCCCAAAGTCTGAGTAAACAAACACCACAAGGTCATAAAGCAATCACACACGGTGCGCACACTGTCACCTTCACAACCGTGAATAACCCCGGAGTTCATATTAAAATAACCTCTAGAGTGCATAATAGATAAAGAGTAACATCACATATTCAACTAGATTACAAAGCTCATGATCACATAAAGATCACACCATGGGAGAGAGATATACCACATAGCTACCGGTAGAGCCCGCAGCCCCGGGGGAGAACTACTCAGTCCTCATCGTAGGAGTCAGCAACGGCGATGGAGATGGCGGTGGAGTTGATGGAGATGACTCCGGGGGCAATTCCCCGTCCCGGCAGGGTGCCAGAACAGAGACTTCTGTCCCCCGAATCTTGTCTTCGATGGCGGCGGCGCAGCGGAACTCTTCTCGGGAAAAGGCTTATTCTTTTAGGGTTTTTGCGTCGGGGGCAATATATGGGCGAAAGGGCGAAGGCGGTGGAGGGCCGAGGCGCCCTCATGAGGTGCTGGCGCGGCCAGAAGTGGGGCCGCGCCGGAACCTCATCTGGGGCCTCGTGGCCCCTCTCCGTCAGGTCTTCGGTGTTCTGGAACCTCCCGTGAAAAATAGGGACTTTGGTATTAAATTCGTCCAATTTCGAGAATATTTCCTTAAGTGGTTTTCTGAAACCAAAAACAGCAGAAAACAGGGAACTGGCACTGTGGCATCTTGTTAATAGGTTAGTCCCCGAAAATGCATAAAACCACACAAAGTGTATATAAAACATGTAGCAAATGGTATAATATAAGCATGGAACATAAGAAATTATAGATACGTTTGAGACGTATCAACCATCCCCAAGCTTAGTTCTACTCATCCCGAGTAGGTAAAACGATAACAACAAATAATTTCTGGAGTGACATGCTTTCACACAATCTTGATCATATAATAATGTAATGCATGTAAACTGAGACCAAATGAATAAAAGCCGTAGTTTATATTGATATCAAATGAGTAATGAATAAACAAGTAGGAAGAACAAAGCAAAACTTTCAATGAATTAGTACTAGAGAACAATCAACCGTGCAAAGTAGATATTAAAGATGATTTAAGCTTCAAGAATAACAATATAATCATCTAATGAATCAAACACTCATGACAACTTTGTGAAAGGATCAAGTCAAGCAATAACAATATGCACGTAGAAGATCATCTCTCTATTTGTTCACTCAAAAACAAGCAAGTGTTCAGCGTTGGTTCCTGGCACCAGGATGTTGTGGCTAAAAGAATAATAAGGGGGTTTGGAAGGCCAACGGAAGAAAGTCTCACACAGCTGAAAGTGATCATTAGACAAGAGGAAGTCTTACAATCAAAGCTATGCAAGGAGTAGTGATTGCCACACAACGGATGCGCATAGAGCTATAAGTGTATGAAAGCTCTCCAGTGGAACTAGTGGGGGTGTATCCAACTTGCTTGCTCATGAAGACCTAGAGCACTTTTGAGGAGGCTCATCATTGGAATATACAAGCCAAGTTCTATAATGTAAAGTTCCCCACATAGTTATACAAGTAAAACATGAAGACTCTCTCATATGGAGTAAAGGTGCTAAACATGAGCACAAATGATGATTATGAATACTACAGGTGCTATAACATGAGCACAAGTGTGGATAAAGAGTAGTAATGTTGCCCCCTTTTTATTTTTCTTTCCTTTTTTTTCTTCTATTTTTCCATTTTTTTTACTTTTTCTGTTTCTCTTTTCGATGGCCTCCATGGCTCTTTTCACTTTTAGGGGCAAACATTCTAGTATGACAACATACTTTTGGTACAAGGACCTCATAAGGAATAAAACATAGTGTATGAAACGGTGACTCTGCCAGTGTAGCTGGATATGCAATGATCTAGCGTAACATGGGTAAAACCACACATCAGCTATAAAGAATCATGCAAGGCAATATTCAAATGATAAATGACAACAAGTCATGTAATGTAAGATGAAAGTTGCATGGCAATATATCTCAGAACAGCTATGGAAATGCTGTAGTAGGTAGGTATGGTCACTAGTAGGGAAAAGCCTACTGCTGGCGAACTGTTTTTGCTTAGCCCTGGCGAACAGCGGTTCGCCAGCAGTGCTTCGCCAGTGGTAGCACTTAGCGCTGGCGAACATCTGTTCGCCAGCGGTAGCGGCGGTTACCGCTGGCGAACGGCGGCTATGTTAGCCAGCGGCAGTAGGGCATAGCGCTGGCGAACAGACCCTGTTCGCCAGCGGCGCTATGTCCGCTCGCCAGCGCTGGTCTCTGCGGGGGGGGGGGGGGGGGGGGGGGGGGGGGCTCGTTCGCCAGCGCTAACATGTGTGTTCGCCAGCGGTACGATTTCCGAATTAATTTTTTTAATTTAAAATATTGCATTACAGGATTATATATATATATATACCAGAATTCTAGAAAGTGAACATACAGAATTCCAGAAAGTTAAAAGTGTACACAATTTGACAATGCCCAAATATAGATTCACACATATGCATTACAAACATGTTCATGGCATTACAAAAATGTTGTTCATCACACACAAGCTTCGGAATTAAGTCGTAAGTTCTCCAAAACAAGTAGACGGTAAGTTACAATCATCACATAGTCATAGATATATAATCTAGGCGGGTAATTAAGTCTTCATTCATCCGGTTCTAGCTTCCGGGTCCAAGCTTCTAGCTTCATGGTCCTTCTCGTTGCTCTCAACTCCTTCATCCCTATACACAACACATATATATAGTGTCAGAACATTTAAATGAAATTATCGACATATTGAAAACAGAATATAAACAAAATCATTTTAGCGTTAGACACACAATTGTGTCACACACACCATCAAATCTAGGCCTTCTCCTTGCTCGGCTTCTCCTTGGTCGGCGGCTTGATCGGCGGGAAAGGGCGACAACCATCTAACGAGTTGAAGGGTCTGTTGTCACCCTGCTGTTGTAGGAGTGTTAGAATCAAGGTGTTAGAAGTTGGTGGCTTCCTGAGATTGAACGTCCCGCCAGAGCGGCAGACATCCCTACGGATGATTCGTGCAATCAACTGCTGGATGCGTCCGAACTCCTGTCGGATAGTGGCATCAGAGGCATCCGCCATGTTCAGTGCCCATCTATCCATAGCGCTTGGAAATCGTAGCATTTCCTCGTCCAGGAGATACTCCCGCATTTGAAGGATGAGGTACCAGGCGTCCCTCGTACTACCTGGCGCCTTCTTGATGCAAGGGAACTCGACCCTGTGGCGGAATGCATTCTTTCCTCGCCTTATGTTCGACCTTGTCAGTTTGATGCCTCCCTGGTAGACAAAGCCGTTGAGAGCATCATCGAGAACCCTCTTGATGTTGGTGTAGTCCTTCTTCTTCTTCTCATCACTCCCCACGTCAAGAAAAAGTGTAGATGAAAGTTTAGGGTATAAGACGATGAGGGTGCCGTATTGGTTTCTGTGCAAAACATTTTAGAGAGACAATTTAACCTTTGTGCATGGAAATGAAACAATCGAGATATGAACGAAAGATAGCTGATGACTTACTCGGGAAAGTAAGGCAAGAGAAAGGTGTCCTTCTTCTCATGCTTCAAGAAGCAACTTTCTATGTATTCCGTTGCCCGTCTCCGACCGTCATGGCTTTGCAACCAGCCTTCGAGCATGAAGAATGGGTCAATTACCGAGGTGTGGGGGGTATTCTCTAGAAGGATCTGATACTCCATACTGAGCGCGACAAGGCGGACCAAGGATGGGGTGAGCGCTTTCATATGGAACATGTTGAAGATGTCATAAAATCTGATGAAGAGCATGTGACCGGGATCTTTGTCGACAAAGTTGCAGTTTTATGGTACCTTTGCTATGAAAAGCGGGAGTGTTGGATCTTTATCCTTGAGAAGATTTCCCTCCAAATATTGCACACTGTCATGTAGGTTCTGCATATCCGCATTCACGATCTTGAGAATCTTCGGCAGCAGCATTGGTTTACCTATCTCATGGATGGCATGCCAGTTCTCGATGGTTATCTTGTCATGAACCCGGCGCGGCTTCGCCTTAGACCCCGGCTCTTGCTGGCTCATGAACTCAACTGGAACTAATTTCTTAGTTCTTTTCCGCACCTTCTTAGGACCCTTTGGCTCTAACGCCTCCTTGACCGCATCACGGACTGTGTCCTGGCCAAGACCATCTTGATCGGGAGCTTCAGGCGTTGGTTGAGAGTTGAAAAGATGCTTGGAGACGCCGGTTATGTCAGCCCCGCCGGGTCTCGTCATTTCATCACGGCGGTCTTGTGTATTCTCATTATTACGAAAGAATGCTGGCTCGTGATCGTCATCAACCAAGTAGTTATCAGGGTCATGATTGTCATCTTCGTCGGGTTCGGGGTCTGTAGGTGGAGTTGGCTGTGGGGTGGTCGTAGGACGAGCGTCCAAACGAATAAGTGCTTTTGGCCATGTCATTGCCCACCCCAAGCAATCGCCAAGGGTAAATTGTGAATCAGCCTCCGGGGGTTGACTTGGAGGATCCAAATTTGCGCAACCCGGGAACACCCGAACCATGGAAACCTTGAACAAATGATCAGGCAAAGGCCGGGTGTGAAACACGCGGTTAAGCGGTGCAACAATGTTAGCCTTTGCCACATCCTTGAGCTCATTGTCCACCATGAGAAGCAATGTGCATCCCACTTCGTTGGCCTGCAGAAACATATATGTGCTAGGCATTAGAGAGGCTGACAAAAATGAAGAAATGACTTGTCGAGACTTTATGCGACGAGTAATTACCGTGAGGGCGTTGAGCTCTTCTAATGGCGACGGACCGCGGACGGCCGTCGGTGTGCAAGTGATGGAAGGGCTGCTACGAGGCACGCTGCTGACCTGTGATGCTCCATGTGCGGGGTTGGCAACTGGCGTATGCTCGAGATTAGGGTTGGCGGCCGCGTTTTGCACAACAGGCTGGACATTGATCGAGTTGCTGGAGCCTAAGCTGATCATGGGGAACGGTCCTTGTCCGCCTCCCTCAAACCAATTTCTGATAGTCTGGCAGAGGGTAGGAAGGAGGGCGTTGATCGTCTTGGCCACGGTGTCCTCGACTTGTGCCGGAAAGTTTTCTTTGACGGTCGCCAACTCCTTCCTGAGAGATGCTTCCACGCTGCTCTTCCTCTCCTTTCGCTGCTCCTTAGTCTCCGGGTAGTAGTAGGCATGTCTGTGGCCAATGCCGGCCCCCCCCACACGGCCACGATGCGGGCCTTTAGTCGGCGACACCTCCTTTACCGCGTTATACGCCCGGTGGAAAGGATTGTCCCATGGGCCAACGGCCTGGGTTGAGGAGCCTTCTGACTGAGCTTGTGCATGAGCTTGTTGTTCCTCCGCAAGCTTCTGTTCAAGGTCCTTCACCTTCGCGTTCGTGACAAGTTGACCGGATATGGGGTCTTTCTTGTAGCGGGCCCTGATAAATTTTCTGGCTTGCGGGTCTTCGAACACCTCATACGGGTTTGGTCCTACCCTTTGCGCGTCCTCCTTTGCCCAAATGGGTTCTTTTCCCGAATAGCCACGGCTTCCGAGACTGTGGGGATCTATGTTCTTCTCATGCATATTCTTGCCCCAAAGCCGAAGCGCCTGCTTTGACGCGAGCTTTTCATTGGCGAGAAATTCATTGTAGTGATCTTGAGAAATTGACGGCCACTTCTTATGAATCTCCTCGAAACCGGCACCTTCAACAATCTTCTCCCGCACACTCCCTCTCCAAGTGGAGAAGGCTTTGGTGAACCTGCCGAGAGCGAATGCGTTTACAATGTTCTTTCGGGGATGCAGGCTTTCGTACTCGGTTGGGAACTTGTAGCGTGCGTGCAGCTTTTCGAGGAGTAGCACGGCCGCAACAGAATTCCCTTTCTCCCGAATGCCTTCGGTATTGAGGTTGCCGAAGGTTCGAATAATGCATCCCAAGCTGTTGCCGTACCCTTTGACGACTTTTTCCGGCGCTGTAGGCGCACCGCTTTTGGGGTCCACCTCATCAATAGCTTCGCGGACGGTTTTGGGCATGTTAGGCCGCCTATCCTTTCGTGCACGCTTGGCTTCACTACCGGACGTCTCATTGCCGGTGGTCTCATTGCCGGTGGTCTCATTGCCGGTGTCGTTGCCGGTGTCATCATGGCCACCACTAGTAGTACCGACATCATGATGGGCTTCCTCCATCTCATCATGGCCACCACTAGTAGTACCGACATCATGATGGGCTTCCTCCACCACTAGTAGTACCGACATCATGATGGGCTTCGCCACCCCGAAGCATTCTCATATAGGCATCCTTGTCCTCGTCCATCGGGTCATCATCTTCATTATTTCTCATCCGAGAACCCCCGGCCTCCAAGTTGTGACTCATGTTTCTAATGAGTACAAAGAACATAGTTAATACACATATAATAGAAAGAACATAGCTAGCTAATACTCAAATATGTCCTATTTCTAACACAAGTCATGCTCAAATTTCACAAAAAAATTGGGCATGACCTTTGCTAAAAATAGGACATATCGAGTACCCGAATTGCCGGAACGGAACTTAATCAACATTCCGGCGAACTCAAGGGTCTCATGTGTACCTGCAAACATTTCATACACAAGCCACAAAGGCTACACAAGCCACAAACTCCGGCATCTCATACACATCACAAGTATTCATACTCAATATTCGAACACAAATATAAATGGACATTTAGAAATCCACAAGTCACAAACATGTAATTAAAACTCATAAAAATCCAAAAACAGGGACAAAAACCTATCTTCAAATCTGTTAAAAAGTTCCAACTTTGGAGCCCTACCAAATGATCAAATGTTTTTCCTCTTGACATTTTTCTTCCACGGATCCATTGTACTAAGTTAGTACCTCATATTAAAGACCAGAAACAATTATTTGAAAATTCCTAACACCTAATTGAAGGTGCTTTTTAAAGCTATGGCAGAACTGTGACAATTACACTTAGCATTTTTTTTTGCAATTCTTCAAAATCCAAAAAATATTCCTAAACCAACCTAAAGTCTACATATACTAATATCTACACTAACATGATCAAATCCTAATCTAAACTAACCTAAAAAAAACCTAACAGGGGCAGTGACATTTCAACGAACACTTGCTGTGCAGAAATTGGAAGAGAGTGAGGAGGAAGAAGGAGGCAGGAGAGAAGGGAGGAGGAAGAAGAAGAAGGGGGAAGGAGAGAAGGGAGGAGAGGGAGAGGTACCTGCGCGTGCTCGGGGGAGGGAGACGGTGGCGGCCGACGACGTGATCGGGCCGGGGAGGGAGAGGGCCGGCAGCGTGTGGGCTCCTGCTGCGTGGTGGCGGCGGCGCGGTGGGCGGCTCCGGCAGGGGCGCGGCGAGAGGCAGGCAGAGGGGCGCGCGCGCGGTTTGAATTTTTGGCTAAGTGTCCTCGACAAAGAGAGGGGCGCGGCCGGGTATACACAGGGAACACATACCGCTGGCGAACAGTTTCCGGTTGTTCGCCAGCGGTACGCGTAGCGCTGGCGAACAGATATGCCTGTTCGGCAGCGGTACTGTCACTACCGCTGGCGAACAAGCAGCCCTGGTCGCCAGCGGTAAGGTTTTTTCTTTTTTTCATTTCTTATTTTTTTACTGTTTTGTTTTGTTTTGTTTTGTTGTTTCTTTTGGTTTGATCTTTTTCAATAACATTTCAAATACATGTGTGCATTTCAAAACACATTTGAAACACTTTTCAAATAACATTTCAAATATTCGTGTGCATTTGAAAACACATCTCAAATACATCATGGTTCGACAATTAACGAAGCACATTTCAAACATTCGCACGGCCATATGACTTGTGGATTCAAATTACACGGCCATAGTTTCCAAAATTTGAAGAAATACAAATTATGATACACATAATGCACGTATTTCTCATCGTTTCACAATCTTCCTGCCTTTCTTGTTTGCAGTCGCATAATTTAGCCCCACATCATGACTTCTTCTTTTGAATGGTAGACCTTGCCGAGGTAACGTGGTTCTGCTTCTTCTTGTGGTGTATGTTGCCATATCATCATGATCTTCATCATCGTCGATATTTGGGTCGCCGAACTCGTTGAAGTCATTCTCGTTGGCGACTCCATCCATTCCGACGATGTTTCTTTTGCCTCTCCTCACGACAACACGGCTAGGATCCCACGACAACACGGCTAGGACGTGACGGGTCGGTTATAAAGAAGCATTGAGACGCGTTCTTAGCCAATACCCATGGCTCATTTTGCGCGGTGACGTTTGGGCCTGATGAGCCGGCTTCGGGTAGAACCATGGTGGTGAAGTATTGGTCTTCTTTTATGACGGTTGATCTTCTAGCCCATCTGACGCGGAACATCGGCACCTTCACTCCGGAGTAGTTAAGCTCCCATATCTCTTCGATCCTTCCGTAATATCTTAATAGCTTGTCTCCGGTGTAGGATTCCATTGTTACCCCTGAGTTTTGATAATCGGAAGTTTTGTCCCTTTCTTCCGTGTAAAATGTGTACCCATTTATATCATAAGCTTGGAACGTATTGAGGTTGGGCGCGGGGCCATTTGCCAATGTGTAAGCCATTTTTCCTTGTGCAGAACTCATCGAGGGAGGATTAGCGACAAGGTGTTCTTTGAACCATTGAAGGAAAGAGGAGTTGTGCTCTCTGATTATTTGATCATCAGTCCTCTGCTTGCCTTTGTCGGTGTATTTCTTCTTAATTATTCGTTGGTGTTTTTCCAACCAAGCATCGACCATTTCAATGTGTTGTAGAGCCACTAAGTTTGCCCTGTTAAAGTCGGCGCGTCGACAAGCGAAGTCCACATGCAAGTCCCTCCGGCCATTCTTGTGACCTACTCCATGGAGCCTACCGATGTGCTTGTTTCCTGGCAAACCAACCGGATCCTGAACGTTCAGATGATTTGTGCAGAAAGAAATGCACTCTTCGGTGAGAAATCCTTGAACGATGCTTCCATCCGGACGAGCCCTGGTACGGACGAAACCTTTGATGACCCCATTCATCCTTTCAAACGGCATCATGTTGTGCTGGAACAACGGCCCCAGATGCATGATATCATCCACGATATGGATCAACAAATGCACACAGATGTCAAAGAATGCGGGAGGGAAGTAAATTTCAAGCTCGCATAGGATCACGACGATCTCTTCCTTTAGCCTTTTGAGTCGCTTGAGGGTGATTGACTTTTTAGAGATCACGTCGAAAATGTTACATAGGCCAAATAGGGTTTCACGGACGTGTTTGTCCATTATACCACGGATCGCAACCGGGAGTATCTGCGTCATCATCACGTGACAATCATGAGACTTCATCCCACTGAACTTCTGTTTGGTCGGGTCTAGAAATCTTGTTATCAGTCCACCGTAACCCAAAGGAATTTTGACTTCAAGAAGGCATTTCATCAATTGTTCGATCTCTTTTCGACTTAGGGTGAAGCAGGAGGGGGGGCAGTAATAGTCATTCAGCTTCACCCTCTTGGCCCTAGGACCGTCGTCCTGCTCCTCTGTCTCATCAGGCACCTTCTCTCCTCGACCCCCATGAAGCTCTTCTCTCATATTGAAATGAACTAGGTCGTATCTTGCTTTCGGCCCATCTTTGGTTCTCTCCGCCATGTTGAGCAGAGTGCCAAACAAACTCTCGAACACATTCTTCGTGATATGCATTAGATCAAGGCAATGTGGCGTACCGAGAATCTTCCAGTACGGCAAGTCCCAAAACACGGACCTCGTCTTCCATACACCCAGGAGAGGTTTTGGTGCCTTCCGCTTCTTTCTCGGCCCAGGGCACTCTTGCCAACCATTCAGTAGCTCTAAGATTTCTTCCCCGGACCTCTGCAGGGGTGGTCCCCGGGGCTCATCTTCGTTGTTGAAGAGGTCTCCACGCTTTCTCCAAGGGTCTTTCTTCAGTAGCCATCTTCGATGGCCCATGTAGACGGTTTTTGAAGACCCGGGATCTTTCGGAAGCTGGAGAAACGTCGGATCGTCCATGCACCTCACACATGCGTTATGTCCGTGGCACACCTGACCTGCGACATATCCGTATCCGAGAAAGTCATGCACAGTACATAGCAAGACAGCTCTCATAGGGAAATATTCTTCTGCGACGGCGTCCCATGTGTTAACGCCTTCCTCGGCCCATAAGGTGTCTAGCTCATCTTTCAGTAGCTTCAGATACAGATTGATGTCGTTTCCATGTTGTTTTGGGCCTTGGATTAGCATGCTCATGTGAATGTACTTCCTTTTCATGCAAAACCAGGGCGGGAGGTTGTAAATCCATACAAACACGGGCCAGGTGCTGTGTGTGCTGCTCTGGCTGCCAAACGGATTAAGTCCGTCGGTGCTCGCACCCAACCTGATCTGCTCCGAAGGTTGGATATTCAGCGTCAACTGCTTTCCACTGACTTGCATCTGAAGGGTGTGTCAGATTTATATTTTCATTACGCTTTGGATCTTTGAGCACTTCCTTTTTTCTTTCCGCGTGCCAGCGCATGAGCTCAGCTTCCTTACGGTCCGTGAAATACCGCTGTAGACGAGGAATCAGCGGAAAGTACCAAACAACTTTTCGAGGAGCCTTCTTCCCTTTCTTGTATCGAGCGGCGTCGCACACTGGACACTTTGTCTTCTCCGCATCCTCTTTCCGATAAATGTAGCAATCATTAATGCACACGTGAAATTTCTCGTGCGGTAAATCAAAAGGGCAAACAACTTTCTTGGCCTCATCACAACTTTTTGGACAGGTGTTCTCCTCCGGAAGGACACCGTGCCAATATTCCAGACTAGCATCGACGCTTATATCGCTCCATTTGTATCTTGCCTTCATCTACAAAACATTGAGCGCAACATTCAAACGGGAATCTTCCACGCCGCAACCTGGATACAACGGAGTATTTGCGTCTATCTCGAGTTGCGCCAGCTTAGATTGCTCTCTAGCAGCTGCTCTGGAGTTAGAGGTCTTCTTTACAAGCAGTTCTTGGACATGAGGATCTTGCACGAGTAAAGTTAATGGCGTCTGCGTGTCGTCTTCTTCCATAGCTGTTTCTTCTGCATCATGATCATCTCCATCATGATCAGGAGGCTCTTCATTATCATTGTTGTGACCATGTTCATGATCCCCTTCATGATCATGATCATGATCATTTCCTGTCGCCGGTGCCTCATTACCTTCATGATCATCTTCATCGGTCAACCACTGAGTGTGGCCATCCATGAAACCACGCATTAGCAAGTGCTCTAGCAACTTTCCGGAGAAAGGGTTGATCAATCCCACTAGTTTTCATTTTCGACACGGACATCTTATCTCTGTGCGGTTATGTCGAAACATGTCCTCTGTCGCGTGTTTTAGATATCTGTTCACTACAGCTTCACTCATGGCGGCCATTATCGATCGCCTGCAGAGTGTAGAACAAACTCATGAGAATCATACATATACCGCGCTTATCACGAAAAATTTCGCCATGACCTTTCTATATATGTAGAGGTCATAATAAGAAAGAGTACCGAAATTTGCCGAAACGGAAATGAATCAACATTTCGGCAAAAAATCGGCATCACTCTCCTATTTCACACATATTGTGTCCATTTCATCACAAATTTCACAAATTTAGTCCACTTCATCTCAAAATTTGTCATTTCACATAAATTCACATATATAGTGTTCATCTCACACAAATTCATCGAAATAGGGCACAACCTTGATTCAATACACACAAGAGAAGAGATAACCAAGGCGAGACCACCGACAAAATTGCTATGGATTGCTCCAAAAGGGTGTAACTAGTAACTAAAGGTAGGAGGGTTGTGAGAGTTAACTTTTTGGTGGAAAGTGGTTTTTGGGGGTGGTTTAGCTAGATCTATCAAAAAATCTAGATTTTATTTGCTAAAAAGGGAGTTTAAGAAGGGGGAAAAGAGCAACAAATCGGGTTGGCTCGAGCTAGATCTAGAGAGAAGTTAATGGAGTAGTAATGGAGGGAAAAGGAGGTGGTTAAGCTTTTTAATGCTCTGGTCCCAGGTTACCGCTGGCGAACACGACGGTTTGTTCGCCAGCGGTACTTCCCGCTATCGCCGCGCCAGCCTGCATACAGCCGCCAAACTACCGCTGGCGAACTTTTATCGGCGTTCGACAGCGCTATGCTTGCTACCGCTTGCGAACAGGCGGGGCGTTCGCCAGCGCTGTCCTTCGGACACAGCCCCGCCCAGCCCAGAGCTACCGCTGGCGAACGATTTATCCTGTCCGCCAGCGGTAGCAGTTTTACCGCTGGCTGTGGAGGCTATCTGTTCGCCAGCGCTATAATTGCTGGCGCACACTTTAAGTTGTTCGCCAGTGCTATTCTGGTGGCTATAAGCCTTTTCCTACTAGTGGGTGGATGTTTTGAGGAAGATATTTGGCTTATGTGTAGGAGAACATGATGAAGATCTCCCACAAGTTTTGGATGTACCCGCGAAGTATGCACCAACTCTCAATGTGAGAAAGGGCAATGAAAAGTACCGAAGAGGCTAGCAAATATGGTGGTGGAAGTGCCATGAAAACCGCAGCTTAGAACTCACAAGCAAAAAGATTCCAACAAGAAATATGATCTTACAAGGCATAATGAAAATCACTCCATGAGGGACTGTGGCAAATGAACAAGTCACTGTTGGGACCCCGACCGTAGCGCATAACACAAAGTCATTACGGTTGTTTTTAACATTAGAAGTCATATATCATTATGCTATCAACTGGATATTTAAGTGTGGCACAGCTTCAAGAATATGTATCATTTCATCATACCGTGTACCACATTTAACATTTTCTGTTCTTAACCAAACACCAATCAACTTATCTAAAAATAAACTCTCCAAGTATTTAACAATGAGATGTGAGAGTATAACATAAGAAAACAAACAGCTCTAAGAAGAGATGCATGAAAAAACAAGAGCTGGAAGTATTGCAGTAACATAGAAGAATACTCAACAAATATAAGTGAAGAATAGGAGTATTCAAATGAAAAAGCGGAGCGTGTCTCCCTCCCACAAAGGAATGCTAGGATCCATTTTATTCAGAGAACAAGATTAACAAAAGCAAAAATAAAAACAAACAGACGCTCCAAGTAAAGCACATAAGATGTGGCGGAATTAAAATATAGTTTCACTAGAGATAACCTGATAAGTTGTTGATGAAGAAAGGGATGCCTTGGGCATCCCCAAGCTTTGACGCTTGAGTCTTCTTGAAATATGCTTGGGTGACCCACGGGGCATCCCCAAGCTTAGGCTCTTTCATCTTCTTGATCACATCATATCATCCTCTCTCTTGATCCTTGAAAACTTACTCCACACCAAACTCGAAGTAAACTTCATTAGAGGGTTAGTGAATAATAAAAAATTCTCATATTCTGTATGGAGACAATCATTATCATGGTACTGGACATTAGCTACAGACACTGGAATTTTATGGAACAAAAAGAACCATTAAAAAAAAGCAAAAGAACCAATGCAAAATAGATGGCAGAATCTGTCAAAAACAGAACAGTCTGTAAAGACGGATTTTTTCGAGGCACTTAACTTGCTCAAATCATAAAACTCAAAACTAATGAAAGTTGCATACATATCTGAGGATCACGCACAAAAAATCCCAGGTCATTTTGATTTTTATGTGTATTCTTACGAATTAAACGGTGGACAGCAGAAAAACTGTTCCTGCGCCGGAATCCAAATCTAGCATCAACTTTCTACTAGAGGCTTTACTTGACACAACAATGCGATAAAATAAAGATACAAAGGAATTTTTACAGAAGTAAGCAAGCTCCTTGACTCAAATAAAAGAAAAATAACAGAAATAAAACATGAGTTGTCTCCCATAAGCGCTTTTCTTTAAAGCCTTTTAGCTAGGCATAGTGATATTTATGATGCTCACATAAAGATGAGAGTTGAAACATAAAAGAGAGCATCAAGAAGCATATATAAAACATATTTAAATCTAACGCACTTCCTATGCAAAGGAATCTTGTAAGAAAATAAATTAATAAAGCACAAAGTGACTAGCATAGGAACGCAAAACAAGTGCAACTTCAAAAATTTCAACATAAAGAGAGGAGACTTAATATTATTGTGATGTATGAAGTCATGTCTCCTTCTCTCATAAGGACCAGTAGGTTTTAAAGTACCTAGCAAATAAAAGCAAATCAAGAGAAAACTCAAAACATTCATCATAAAGAGAAGAAATTTAGTAACACGAACATCTCTATAACCATACTTTCCTCTCTCAAAATAATTTTCAGCGGCATTATGAATAGATTCAACAATATAGCTATCACCTAAAGCATTCTTATCATGATCAATAAGCATAATAATATTATTACTCTCCACATAAGCATAATCAATTTTATTAGTAATAGTGGGAGTAAAACTATCACATCCATCATTGTAATAATCATAAATTGGAGGCATTGAATAATCATAATTAATTTTATCCTCAATAGTAGATGGACTGAAAATATCATATTCATCATTGTAAACGTCATATATAGGAGGCATATCATAATCAACATAAACCATATCCTCAATTGTAGGTGGACTGAAAATTACACAATGATTATAATTATCATATATTGGAGGCAAAGTATCATCAAAGAAAATTTTCTCCTCAAAACTTGGGGGACTAAAAATAACACATTCATCAACAATGGCTTCCCCAAGCTTAGACTTTTCCATAGCATTAGCAATAATGGTGTTCAAATAATTTATACTAATAACATTACTACCACTATTATGCAAAGAAACTTCCATAGGTTTATTAATTTTCTCTTCAAACACTTCATGTCCTAACTCAAGATAACTTTCATAGAGCTCTCTAATTTTTTTGTTGTTTTCCATTAAGCCTAACTAGTAAAAATAAAAAAAAAGAAACAAAAAGATTTAACTGCAGGATCTAAAGGAGATACCTTCCAACGCTTACCTTCCCGGCAACGGCGCCAGAAAATAGCTTGATGTCTACGCACGCTTCTATTCTCGTAGACAGTGTTGGGCCTCCAAGAGCAGAGGTTTGTAGAACAGCAGCCAGTTTCCCTTAAGTGAATCACCCAAGGTTTATCGAACTCAGGGAGGTAGAGGTCAAAGATATCCCTCTCAAGCAACCCTGCAATTAAGATACAAGAAGTCTCTTGTGTCCCCAACACACCCAATACACTTGTCAGATGCATAGGTGCACCAGTTCGGCGAAGAGATAGTGAAATACAAGTAATGTGGATGATTATAAGTAGTAATTGCAATCTGAATTAAAAATGGCAGCAAGCAAACATGTAGCAGAACTGGTTGTAAACTGTGTTTCAATGCTTAGAAACAAGGCCTAGGGATCATACTTTCACTAGTGGACACTCTCAACAATGACATCAAAGCTGAATAATAAATACTACTCTCAAACACTCTCTTGTTGGATAACAAACACCATTCATTGCATAGGGCTATAAAAGCACACCCCAAAGTCCGAGTAAACAAACACCACAACGTCATAAAGGAATCAGACATGGTGCGCACACTGTCACCTTCACAACCGTGAATAACCCCGGAGTTCATATTAAAATAACCTCTAGAGTGCATAATAGATAAAGAGTAACATCACATATTCAACTAGATTACAAAGCTCATGACCACATAAAGATCACACCATGGGAGAGAGAGATAAACCACATAGCTACCGGTAGAGCCCGCAGCCCCGGGGGAGAACTACTCACTCCTCATCGTAGGAGTCAGCAACGGCGATGGAGATGGCGGTGGAGTTGATGGAGATGACTCCGGGGGCAATTCCCCGTCCCGGCAGGGTGCCGGAACAGAGACTTCTGCCCCCCGAATCTTGTCTTCGATGGCGGCCGCGCAGCAGAACTCTTCTCGGGAAAAGGCTTATTCTTTTAGGGTTTTTGCGTCGGGGGCAATATATGGGCGAAAGGGCGAAGGCGGTGGAGGGCCGAGGCGCCCTCATGAGGTGCTGGCGCGGCCAGAAGTGGGGCCGTGCCGGGACCTCATCTGGGGGCCTCGTGGCCCCTCTCCGTCAGGTCTTCGGTGTTCTGGAACCTCCCGTGAAAAATAGGGACTTTGGTATTAAATTCGTCCAATTCCGAGAATATTTTCTTAAGTGGTTTTCTGAAACCAAAAACAGCAGAAAACAGGGAACTGGCACTGTGGCATCTTGTTAATAGGTTAGTCCCAGAAAATGCATAAAACCACACAAAGTGTATATAAAACATGTAGCAAATGGTATAATATAAGCATGGAACATAAGAAATTATAGATACGTTTGAGACGTATCAATGAGATAATTCTACAAGTGTCCAACATACTCAAGTTAACCAAGTTCAAGGAAAGATGTGACTGAAATTTCTAAATATATCACGCACATTTGCATGAGTGTTACCCATAAATCTCCAAAACAAGAGACCCAAGAATGACACCATACTTTAATATTTATTGGTAAACCATAGGGGATACATGATAATGCTCAATGAGCTCACACAAGCCTAAGAGAGATTGATAACTGATGCATGTAAAATGCATAGATGAACTTTGCATTGTATTACTCATATTTCATCCATATTTGCATCATATAAGGGTTATATCAATGTTTTATAATGTTTTTGGGAATATTTCACACTTTCCCTATTTATTTGGAATTAGGGATATTTAATTCTGTGCCCCTCGTTCCTTAGTACTACTCAGTTTTCCCCACGCTCCAAACTTGTGCTCACTTCCTTAGCTGAAACTCTCACAAGTGCTCATAGCCGGACGTTTGCGGTCTTGACCGTGCATTGACCGTTAACTCTGACTAGTGGAGCCCGCGCTCGGCTAAGCTGTTGCGGTCTTGACCCCTGCGTGGGGTCGGCGTGGGGTCGGCGCGTGGGGTCAGCGTGGGTCAGTTAGGGTTTCCCCGCCCTTCTCCGCCGCGGCTAATAAAAGGGGGCCGCCGGCCCTCGCCGGAGAAACGCCCATTTTCTCTCCCTCTCTCTCCCCCTCCCTCCCTTGAAAATGTGGTGGAGCACGCCCTCGCCGCAGAGCCCCTACTCGCCGATGCCGGACTCGGAGCTCTACTCGCCTGAGGAAATGCACGACATGCAGGAGATGGAGCGAGAGGAGCGGCTAGCGGAGGAGAACCTTCGCCGGAAGCAGAAAGGGCTCTCCCCTCTACGCGAGAAGAAAGAGCAACCATACGAAGTGGCGCGTGGAGATCTTCCGCCGCAATCCCCAGTCTACGAGTACGGAGCATCGGAGTCTTCGGACGAGCCCTACTCCGACGAGGAGCGCGGGCCTATTGTCGTGGACCAACCGCCCGCGCCCGTCGTCATTGCGCCCATTGCCGAGCCCAATGTTGTCGTCGAGGACATCTCTGGCGAGGGGAACTCCGACGACATGGACGACTCCGACGATGAGGATGACATGGATGACTCCGACGCCTCCTACTCCGACGACGAGGACAAATCCGACGCCTCCGAGGCCTCTGATGTCACCGTCAGTCTACCGCAGCACCCATGAAGAAGAAGAAGAAGAAGAAGAAGAAGAAGAAGAAGAAGAAGAAGAAGAAGAAGAAGAAGTAGAAGTAGTAGTAATATTAGTAGTAGTATTAGTAGTAGTTCTTGTTTTAAGGTAGGGTGGACTACGGCATGCCACGCACGTATTCAATGTGCACGCAGTGCCACGAACTGGAAGGCTCTCAGATGTGTCTCATCGTACGACTCGTAAAAATGGATTTGCTTCGAAAACATGAAGGTAACCCAAACATGAACGGATACGTGCCATTACTGCCGTCTAGACCGCTACACCGTCCAGACCGCAGATGGCTTTAAAAGGAGCCATCTCCTTGCCCATTGCGCTCACAAATCCCCTCTTCCTCTCCTAGACACCTTCGCCCAGTCCCTTATCTCTCCATGGCTCGTGGTGATGGCAGCTCCACTCCCAGCTCGAACCGCCGCCGCCGCCGCCACGTCCCCTATCCTTGGTTTCTTGAGGCGAGCGAGGGAAGCGGCATGGGGCGTGGGCGTGGGCGTGCGCGTACTCCTCCAAGTTCGAGCAGGAGGCGAGCGGGGGAAGCGGCATGGGACGGGGAGTCTCCAAAGGGCAGGGGCAGGGCCATTGCTCCCGATCCCATTCCCTTCATCGATCTGTCCGACGAGGACGACGAGGATGACCAGGGTATGGACTGGACCATGGCCTGGAAGGAGGAGGCCACGGAGGTCCGGGACCTGGGTTTGGCCTGGGCCATGGCCGACCATAAAGCCTTGGAGCTGGCCAAGCATTCCTCCGCCGAGCAGGAACGGCTCAAGATCTACTCGGAGAGCAAGGGGAAGAAGAAGGACATGTGGACGCCGTGGTCGCCGTCGAACAGCAACGCCAGCGGCAAGGGCAAGGCCGAGTCGGTGGAGGTTTCCGATGACGAAGACGAGTGGTAGTCCATTTTAGTTATTAGTTGCTTTATTAAGGGCAAGTGCCAATTTAGTTATTAGTTTTTGATCTATTTTATAATTTGGCAAGGGGCAAGTCCATTTTGTACTACTACCATGAAATTTGGCATGGCCGTGTGCTTAGAAATGGGGCCGTTTACCCTATCTTTGGAGCTCATTTGAAAGACATTTTTCAGCGAGTCCACCATTTTTGCTTAGAAAAGGGACCGTTTACCCTATCTTTGGAGCTCATTTGAAAGACATTTTTCAGCGAGTCCACCATTTTTGCTTAGAAAAGGGGCCGTTTACCCTATCTTTGGAGCTCATTTGAAAGACAATTTTCAGCGAGTCCACCATTTTTGCTTAGAAATGGAGCCGTTTACCCTACCTTTGTAGCTCATTTCAAACAGCGAGTCCACTAGTCAGCGGGTAAAGCCTTGGTCCACTCGTCAGCGGGATATAGCTGTGATGCGACGTAGGATAGGCTACAGACCAGCATGCAAAGGGCGGCTGTGTGGAAAATAGCTGTTGTGCTACGAAGCACACGAAGTCAGACTTGCGTACGCTCGTTCCATGCACCGCGTCATTCTGGGTCGCCGGATCTTATTGTAACTGCCGAGATCGATCGTATTTACGGACCGGCCAATCAGGATGCGGAACCAGCGTCGCGCGGATCCCCCCTCGAAACCTGATCGGACGGGTGGTGGTTAGCACTAGGGTATGATCCGACGGGGGACGTTCGACGCTAGGGTTATTAGGGTTTGACCGAACATTCAAATGACCATAACTAAATTTAAAAAAATTGAAAAAATAGAAATCCAACGTAGTTCATCAGTTTATAAGACACAGTTATGAGAAAAAATATAAAACTGGGTTTGGGCATTTTCATGAAAAATGGTTCGCACAAATGAGCTATCACGTACAAAGAGTTATAGAGTTTGTAGGAGTGAGAGAGGGTTTCGGTTTCGATAAAATCAAAATAAATCACAAAAATCAGAAAAGCTTCATTTCATTGTTACTAAGAAGGATCTGCATTTCATTTTTCATTTTCATATTTTAAACTTCTTTTGTAGACGCTCAAAGTGCGTTTGAACGGGTTTGACCAGACATTCAAATGAGCATAAATAATTCCAAAAAATCGAAAAAATGTGAAACCAGCGCACATTGTCGTATTATGTGACATAGTTATGAGAGAAAAATATAAACCTGAGTTTGGTCATTTTCATGAAAAATGGTTCGCACAAATGAGCTATCACGTACAAAGAGTTATAGAGTTCATAGGAGTGAGAGAGGGTTTCGGTTTCGATAAAATTAAAATAAATCACAAAAATCAGAAAAACTTCATTTCATTGTTACTAAGAAGGATCTGCACTTCGTTTTTCATTTTCATATTTTAAACTAAGTGCGTTTGACCGGGTTTGACCAAACATTCAAATGAGCATAAATAATTAAAAAAAATCGAAAAAATGTGAAACCAGCGCACATTGTCGTATTATGTGACATAGTTATGAGAAAAAAAATATAAACCTGGGTTTGGTCATTTTCATGAAAAATGGTTCGCACAAATGAGCTAAAAATGGTTCGTAGGAGAGTGAGGGAGGGTTTCGGTTTCGATAAAATCAAAATAAATCACAACAATCACAAAAATCACAAAAGCTTCATTTCATTGTTACTAAGAAGACGCACAGAACGCGCCAGAGCGCGCCAGAGCGCGCCAGTTCATGCCAAGTGCACACCCATAAGGTGTTCGACCAAAATACATCTGACTAAAATACAGCTCATAGTAATATTAATCAGTCTCTTCTTTGACGTCGTGAAAGCCGGACATCATATCGTCAACCCACTGCTCGATCTCTTCTCTGGTGTCGCTGATCTCGTCGCTGGGGTCGCTGGAGTCGTCCGACTGCTCGATGTCATCGTCGGGCCCCTCGACTTCTTCGCTGACCTTCTCAAATGTCAGCTCGATGTACTCCTCCCTAAAGATCACCTTGATAACGTAGAGATCACCAAAGCGAATCGGCAATTGCTCCCAGAATAGATCCCAGTTCTCCGTGAACTCGATGTAATCCTCGTCGACCACTCGATATGATCCAAAGATCTCGACATCGTCTGTCGCCAAAAGACGAGAATTTCCGTGAACTTGACGTAATATGAGATCACGCGATGGAATAACATCGTAGCCATCTAGTACCTCAATCTTGAGATGCTATCAAAATAACATGAGCATCGTATCAGAATAGTTCAAATGACACAACTGAGGGATCATTCAAATGACAGAACATGAGCATCGTATCAGAATACCAGAGAAACTACATCTAGAGAATCATTCTCAATCCTGCGCACGTAGAACTGAGGGATCTCTTCCAACTCTGTCATGGCATCTTTCAATAAAGCGAGAGATATCGCATTCATGTCTAAATAGGTGACATCTCTCGGTTCGTGAAATATGCTCGACAGGAGGGCTGGCTTGCAGCATTCGTCAATCTGTTCAAACTCTGATCAAAGAGAGGAAGACATTCAGAAAACTTGTAAACTACTCAATGTGTAAGAAAAAGAACACGAACGAGCATACCCGTGTGTTGCACAAAAGGCTTTGCAGCATTGTGCTCGTTAGTCACTTCAACATTGAACAAATGCTGATCTTCATTCCATGTGAATTTGACAACATCGCCCTCCTCGATGCCGTAGCATTCACATAGTGCTCTCCACTGCGTTCCACAGATCTCCGTGTAGATATGGGTGTTCAGGCTACCACTTAGCCGCTTACAAAGATATGTCCGATCCGTGTCAGTTTCAGTTACCCACCTATCCAGGTAGAAGAAGTACTGGTCTCCGTTCGGACACCTTGCCTCCATCCAGTGCTTATGAGAGCCAATTGCCCGGCTCTGATCTAGAAGATATCTTAAAGGGCATGGCAGAATCTACATGTAATACAAAACCGAAGAAACTATGAAGACACTCATTGAAGGAAAAACAAATGACATTCCCTCGAATTTGAAAGGCAATACTTACAACGGCCGTTTTGTAACCGTGTTCCATCAGGACTTTGAAAGTATTGGAACGACGAGTTAGTGTGCGACAGAAAGTTGCTTCGTGAAGGCACATATCACAGTGATCGACGCCATCGCTATCGCTACCGGAATCCTATTTTAACAAATGAAATTAAGAACCAGATAAACAGGCGGAACCTGGGGTTTTTCCCCATTCCGCAAGCCAAATAGAAAATCAAATCTACTCACATATAATGCACCATTCGAGAACTCAAACAGGAGAATGAAACATGTAGAGAAGATAGCACTGACCATCGAAAGCTGGAACCGTCGGCGACCAAAAAACCCCAAACGGCGAAGGCGGCCGTACAATGGCGATGGTGATGGAGCTCCTTGCTTGTCCCTCCTTCTCGACGGGCAAAGGGAGACGGGCGGGCGACGGCAATGGCGATGGCGATGGCGATGGAGCTCCTTTGCGCCTTCAATCACCCTGCTCTCCGCCTTCAATCCAACTCCTATTGCTCTGTTCTAGGGGGTTCCTCGGGGTTCTCTCGGCGGCACAAGTGAGCTAGGGAAGAAAGACCACGTGGGCCCCATCAGCGGTATCCCTTGATTAAACAAGTGCCCGGCCCCACTGGATGCGATTCCAACCGAGCATCAGTCAACAGAGTCAACGTGGCCCCACTCGTCAGGTCCGGCACCACTGGATGCGATTCCAACCGAGCATCAGTCAACAGAATAAACGCGGCCCCACTCGTCAGGTCCGGCCCCACTAGATGCGATTCCAACCGAGGATCAGTCAACAGAGTCGAACGCGGCCCCACTCGTCAGGTCCAACGAGCGAGTCAACACAGTCCAACGCGGCCCCACTCGTCAGACTTGACGGTCAAGACGGCAAACGACCGCAAACGACCGCTATGAGCATTGTGAGAGTTTCGGCTAAGGAAGTGGGGAAAAGTGAGCAGAAGTTTGGAGCGTGGGGAAAAGTGAGCACAAATTACGACTTGGGGGCACAGGAGTAATAAGCCCTTGGAATTAACCCTGCGCTGTCAGAAAACCCTTTTTTCTATATTTTGATGTTTCAGGGACCCAAACGTCGTCCAAATGACCTGAAACTTCGCGAACATCATTTTTTGGAAGGAACAAAGCGTAGGAGCGAAGGAAGTGCAAAAGTGGAAGACCAAGGACCAAAAGAGGGGGGCCCATGCGGCCAGATTCCTTGGCCGCGTGGGGCACCCCTTCTGGGCCCTCGAGCCTCCGATGCCGTCGATCTTCATCTCCGTGGCTTCGTCTTGACCTAAAAACGACTATAAAAATACTCCCCCGAGCCCTTTCGGAGAGGAGCGCCGCAGAAACACATAAACCACGAAACAGAGACCTGGAGCTGCAGATTGGAGGGGAAAAACTCCGGCGGGGCGCTGCCGGTGTGGTCTCCACCTTCTCCAACGACTTCTCCACCGTCTCCATGATGAAGAGGGAGTAGTCCACCCCTGGACTATGGGTTTGTGGAAGTAACTTATGTATCTCTCCTCTCTCTTGAGCTTCACTAATTAGTGCCATATGAGCTGCTGAACATGATTATGGTCATATATGTAATACCTTTGTGGTGGATCTCTTAAGTTGATATATGTTATGATGATTGCAATTATTATGTCTTTGTTATGAAAGTAGATGCATATTATGTACCCCGTTCTTGTCTATGTTTTTTATCCAACATGTGTATGAGAGCGTGTGAGGGGGAACGTGTGCATTAGTTAACGGGGGGTGGTTTTGTGGTAAGTTGACAGGAATACCGTGATCCACTTGGGTTTTTACCTTACTTTGTTGCCTCACTAGGGATAAAGAAAATACCATGCTACCGGGGATATGTGGGTGACATTGCCACTATCACCATGACTAGATCTAGCATGTTCTTATTTAAACTTCATGTTATTGAACTTAAAGCTATACTCTATTTATCTTAATTACTGAGGTGTTATGATTTAGTTCGCATCTTGGGGGAGTATAAGAGAGATTAATAACCAAAAGATCTCTATGTTAGGATGTGATGCCCATATTATTAATAACTTGTCTTGTTGCAATCTCATATGTCAATTCCTATGTTCCATTATCTACCACTATATAAAAGAGAGAGTGCATTTGTGAAACCATGAACCCCAGTCCATTTTTAATCATAAGAAACACCTTTCCAACACTTTTATTGCACTTTACATTTTCTGTTATTTAAAAATCCGAAAATACAAAAACATCTTCACATCTTGCAAACACCATACAAACCACAAACACATCATCCAATATCATTCATACCATCCTTGCACTTTTATTTATTAACATTGCATATTTATTTTTGCTTTGCATTTGTTATCTTTATATCTTTTACTTACACCTTGTGCTTGACAACCACTTGGTGAGGTTGAGGGCACAAAACACTTTACTTTGTTTTGTAGGTTTCATAAAGAAGGATAAGGAGACAACAACTTTTGGTTCATTTCCCTGAGAGTTCGATATTAAACCCTCGAGTCACCCTCGTGGGGAAAATTAGTCTTTTCCCTTACAATACACTTTGCACTTGGAGTCTCAACCTAACCCACATTCTTTTGACGCAGGTACTTGGTGCTCAACAAGACTATCTTCTGGCGCCATCGTCATCATCGTCAAGGGCCATCAATAACTAAATGATAAAAAGCAAAGCACACCATGACTAGATAGATATGATAAACTAGTAAAGATAAAGACTAGGTTGAACTCCCCCAAGCTTGAGGTTCTAGAGACTCTTTATTTCTCCTCTTTCTTGACTTCATAGTAGTTGTCTTCAAGTTCTCCAATGACACTCATCATAAGATTGTAAGCTTGCTCAAACTTGTTTGTTGCATTTCCCAGCTTTTCCATGAGACTCTTCTCCCTTGACTCCTTGCTAGGATTCCACTCCGGGCTTGGTACCTTGGTGTTTGGGATCTTGCGGTCCCATTCACCAAGATAGTTATCTGAGGCAACCTTCTGAAATTCCCTGTCAATAAGAGTAGTAACCACATTTATGCTTGCAAGAGCGTGCCTAGGAGCCTTCCCTCCAGTGCTCATGCGAGCGGTCTGCCTCTTCTTCGGAAGAGACATGTTCACTCTCATGGCAGCAACAGGGATAGGAGCAGGTGGCGAAGGTGGTGCAGACGCGAGGTGGACGAAGGGCTTGTATTCTCCATCTTCTTCTTCCTCCTCCTCCATCTTCTCTACGTCGGGGTTGATGTTCTCATCATCCGAGTAGTCCTTCCTCTTCATGTTCCTCCTCCACATGGACGTGGGGCTGTTCCCCTCAAGCTCATCATCATCATCGTCCATGGAGGAGCATTGGAAAGAGTCTCCCGAAGACATGGCCAAAACCCTGACAGATAGAAACAAAGAAAACAAAGATCGCTCGAGAACGCTCGGTGCGAGATTAGATTGACGAAAAGGGGGTATATATTGACGGGTTTTAGGTCAAAACGAAGCGTCGGAGTCCAAAACGAGACGAAATGGGACTCCGAGGGGCAAAAGGAGTGGGCCCACGCGGCCAAAGCATCTAGCCGTGTGGGGCCCCCTCTTTCCTCCCTCGGGGCTCCGTTCCTTCCAAGTTTCTTGTCCTATATGCTAATTTTCATAAAAAATGATCTCCGTAAAATATTATGCAATTCCGAGAAACTTCCCAACACAAAAGTTACCAATTATTGATTTTGGGTTTCCAAAACTGCAGAGTTTCTCTCTATTACCTTCTCCGGTGTCTTTAAGTCCATTTCTTCCACCATTCCGATGAAGCCTTTTCCTGCAATATAGTGTTTAAGGCGTTGTCCATTGACCACATGAGGTTTACCTTTCATGTCACCGTGAAGATGAATGGCTCCTGAACGGTACACCTCCTGTATCACCAATGGTCCCTGCCATTTTGAAGCTAACTTTCCTGCAGAAAACTTGAAACGAGAGTTGTATAATAAAACTTGATCACCTACTTTGAATTCATTCTTCTTAATTTTCTTGTCATGCCAAATTTTAACTTTCTCTTTAAATAGCCTAGCACTTTCATAAGCTTCATTTCTCCACTCATCAAGTAGGTTTAAATCAAGAATTCTCTTCTCTCCAGTAGTTTTTAAATCAAAGTTAAGTTGTTTAATGGCCCATCTAGCTTTATGTTCTAATTCAACAGGTAAATGAAAAGCTTTTCCATAAACCATTCTGTAAGGAGACATTCCCATAGGATTTTTATAAGCAGTTCTATAAGCCCATAGTGCATCATTAATCTTAAGTGGCCAATCAGACCTAGACCTATTAACTATCTTTTCCAAAATGAGTTTAATTTCCCTATTACTTAATTCAACTTGTCCACTTGTTTGAGGATGATAAGGAGATGCAACTCTATGATTAACATCATATGAATGGTGTTTATCATCCAACAAGAGAGTGTTTGAGAGTAGTATTTATTATTCAGCTTTGATGTCATTGTTGAGAATGTCCACTAGTGAAAGTACGATCCCTAGGCCTTGTTTCTAAGCATTGAAACACCGTTTACAACAAGTTTTGCTACATGTTTGCTTGCTGCCATTTTTATTTCAGATTGCAATTACTACTTATAATCATCCCTATTACTTGTATTTCACTATCTCTTCGCCGAACTAGTGCACCTATACATCTGACAAGTGTATTGGGTGTGTTGGGGACACAAGAGACTTCTTGTATCTTAATTGCAGGGTTGCTTGAGAGGGATATCTTTGACCTCTACCTCCCTGAGTTCGATAAACCTTGGGTGATTCACTTAAGCGAAACTTGCTGCTGTCCTACAAAGCTCTGCTCTTGGAGGCCCAACACTGTCTACAAGAATAGAAGCGTGCGTAGACATCAAGCTATTTTTTGGCGCCGTTGTCGGGGAGGTAAGCGTTGGAAGGTATCTCCTTTAGATCCTACAGTTAAATCTTTTTGTTTCTTGTTTTTATTTTTACTAGTTAGGCTTAATGGAAAACAACAACAAAAATAGAGAGCTCTATGAAATTTATCTTGAGTTAGGACATGATGTGTTTGAACAGAAAATTAAAAAACCTATGGAAAATTATTTGCGTGATGGTAGCAATGTTATTAGTATGAATTATTTGAACACCATTATTGCTAATGCTATGGAAAAGTCTAAGCTTGGGGAAGCCGTTGTTGATGAATATATTATTCTTAGTCCCCCAAGCTTTGAGGAGAAAATTTTCTTTGATGATACTTTGCCTCCAATATATGATAATTATAATCATTGTGATATTTTCAGTCCACCTACTATTGAGGATATGGTTAATGTTGATTATGATATGCCTCCTATATATGATGTTTACAATGATGAATATGATATTTTCAGTCCATCTACTATTGAGGATAAAACTAATTATGATTATTCTATGCCTCCAATTTATGATGATTACAATGATGGATGTGATAGTTTTACTCCCACTGTTATTAATAAAATTGATTATGCTTATGTGGAGAGAAATAATATTATTATGCTTATGGATCATGATAAGAATGCTTTAAGTGATAGCTATATTGTTGAATCTATTCATAATGCCGCTGAAAATTATTTTGAGAGAGGAAAGTATGGTTATAGAGATCTTCGTGTTTCTAAATTTCTTATCTTAATGATGAATGTTTTGAGTTTTCTCTTGATTTGCTTTTATTTGCTGGGTACTTTAAGACCTACTGGTCCTTATGAGAGAAGGAGACATGACTTCATATATCACAATAATATTAAGTCTCCTCTCTTTATGTTGAAATTTTTTAAGTTGCACTTGTTTTGCGTTCCTATGCTAGTCACTTTGTGCTTTATTAATTTATTTTCTTACAAGATTCCTTTGCATAGGAAGTGTGTTAGATTTAAATATGTTTTATATATGCTTCTTGATGCTCTCTTTTATGTTTCAACTCTCATCTTTATGTGAGCATCATAAATATCACTATGCCTAGCTAAAAGGCTTTAAAGAAAAGCGCTTATGGCAGACAACCCACTTTTTATTCCTGTTATTTTATTTTGTTGTGTCAAGGAACATTTCTACCTCTGTAGCAATTCCTTTGTATCTTTATTTTATCGCATTGTTGTGTCAAGTTAAGCCTCTAATAGAAAGTTGATGCTAGATTTGGATTACTGCGTAGGAACAGTTTTCAGCTGTCCACCGTTTAATTCATAACTCTCTGCAGAGAAATTGAAAAAATCTGATATTTGCTGAGCGTGATCCTCAGATATGTACGCAACTTTCATTAGTTTTGAGTTTTCTGATTTGATCAAGTTAAGTGCGTCGAAATTTTTTGTCTTTATGGACTGTTCTGTTTTTGACAGATTCTGCCATTTATTTTTCATTGCTCCTTTTGCTGTTTTTGAATGGATCTTTTTGTTCCATAAAATACCAGTGGCTGTAGCTAATATCTAGTAGCATGTGTAATGATTTTGTCCATGCAGAATATGAGAATTTTTGATTATGCACTAACCCTCTAATGAAGTCTACTTTGAGTTTGGTGTGGAGGAAGTTTTCAAGGATCAAGAGATAGTATGATATGATGTGATCAAGAAGATGAAAGAGCCCAAGCTTGGGGATGCCCCCGTGGGTCACCCAAGCATATTTCAAGAAGACTCAAGCGTCTAAGCTTGGGTATGCCCAAGGCATCTCCTTCTTCATCAACAAACTATCAGGTCATCTCTAGTGAAACTATATTTTAATTCCGTCACATCTTATGTGCTTTACTTGAAGCGTTTGTTTTTGTTTTTGTTTTTTTCATTCTCTGAATTAAATGGATCCTAGCATTCCTTTGTGGGAGAGAGACAGGCTCCGCTTTTTCTTATGAATACTCGTATTCTTCACTTATATTTGTTGAGTATTCTTCTATGTTACTTCATTACTTTCAGCTCTCGTTTTTCATGCATCTCTAGTTAGAGCTGTTAGTTTTCTTATGTTATACTCTCTTGTTTCATTGTTAAATACTTGGAGAGTTTATGTTTAAATAAGTTGATTGGTGTTTGGTTGGAACAGAAAATGTTTAATGTGGTAGATGGTATAACGAAAGGATACATAATCTTGTATATCATTAAATTGTGTCGCTTGAATCATTGATGTTGTATTGAGATATTAATATGCTTAATGGTAAACATGATGGTTTAGTAAAGTGGAATGATTAATGGTTGGTCTAGAAAACTTAAAGCTGTGCCACACTTAAATATCCAGTTGATAGCATAATGATATATGACTTCTAATGTTAAAAGCAACCGTAATGACTTTGTGTTATGCGCTACGGTCGGGGTCCCAACAGTGACTTGTTCATTTGCCACATTCCCTCATGGAGTGATTTTCATTATGCCTTGTAAGATCATATTTCTAGTTGGAATCTTTTTGCTTGTGAGTTCTAAGCTGCGGTTTTCATGGCACTTCCACCACCATATTTGCTAGCCTCTTCGGTACTTTGCGTTGCCCTTTCTCACATTGAGAGTTGGTGCATACTTCGCGGGTACATCCAATACTCGTGGGAGATCTTCATCATGTTCTCCTACACATAAGCCAAATATCTTGCTGATCAAAACACCCACCATACCTACCTACTACAGCATTTCCATAGCTGTTCCGAGATATATTGCCATGCAACTTTAATCGTACATTACATGACTTGTTGTCATTTATCATTTATATATTGCCTTGCATGATTCTTTACAGCTGATGTGCGGTTTTACCCATGTTACGCTAGATCATTGCATATCCTGCTACACTGGCATAGGCACCGTTTCATACACTATGTTTTATTCCTTATGAGTTAGTTGTATCAAAAGTGTTTTGTCATATTAGAATGTTTGCCCCTAAAAGTGAAAAGAGCCATGGAGGCCATCGAAAAGAGAAACAGAAAAAGTAAAAAAAATATATTAAAAAATAGAAAAAAGAAAAAGAAAGAAAGAAAAATAAAAAGGGGGCAACATTACTACTCTTTATCCACACTTGTGCTCATGTTATAGCACCTGTAGTATTCATAGTCATCGTTTGTGCTCATGTTTAGCTCCTTTACTCCATACGAGAGAGTTTTCATGTTTTACTTGCATAACTATGTGGGGAACTTTACATTATAGAACTTGGCTTGTATATTCCAGTGATGAGCCTCCTCAAAAGTGCTCTAGGTCTTCATGAGCAAGCAAGTTGGATGCACCCCCACTAGTTCCATTGGAGAGCTTTCATACACTTATAGCTGTATGTGCATCCGTTGTGTGGCAATCACTACACCTTGCATAGCTTCGATTATAAGACTTCCTCTTGTCTAATGATCACTTTCAGCTTTGTGAGACTTTCTTCCGTTGGCCTTGCAAAGCCCCCCCCCCCCCCCCCTAACATTCTTTTAGCCACAACATCCTGGTGCCAGGAACCAACGCTGAACGCTTGCTTGTTTTTAAGTGAACAAATAGAGAGATGATTTTCTACGTGCATATTGTTATTGCTTGACTTGATCCTTTTACAAAGTTGTCATGAGTGTTGGATGCATTAGATGATTATCTTGTTATTCTTAAAGCTTAAATCATCTTTAATATCTACTTTGCACGGTTGATTGTTCTCTAGTATTGATTCATTGAAAGTTTTACATTGTTCTTCCTACTTGTTTACTCATTACTCATTTGATATCAATATAAACTACAGCTTTTATTCATTTGATCTCAATTTACATGCATTACATTAATATATGATCAAGATTGTGTGAAAGCATGTCACTTCAGAAATTATTCTTGTTATCGTTTTACCTACTCGGGACGAGTAGAACTAAGCTTGGAGATGCTTGATACGTCTCAAACGTATCTATAATTTCTTATGTTCCATGCTTATATTATACCTATTGCTACATGTTTTATATACACTTTATATCATTTTTATGCATTTTCTGGGACTAACCTATTAACAAGATGCCATAGTGCCAGTTCCCTGTTTTCTGCTGTTTTTTGTTTCAGAAAAGCTGTTAAGGAAATATTCTCGGAATTGGACAAATCAAAAGCCAAAGTCCCTATTTTTTCCGACACGTTCCAGAAGTCCGAAGAGGAGACGAAGGAGGGCACCGAGGCGCCCACATCATGTGGTGGCGCGGCCCCCTTCCTGGCCGCGCGGCCACATCGTGTGGGGCCCTCGGGCCTCCACCGCCTTCGCCCTTTCGCCTACTTATACCCCCTGACAGATCAAGACCTAATACTGAAGCCTTTTGCCGAGAAGAGTTCCGCAGCGCCGCCGCCATCGAAGACAAGTTTCGCGGGACAGAAGTCTCTGTTCCGGCACCCTGCCGGGACGGGGAATTGCCCCCGGAGCCATCTCCATCAAATCCACCGCCATCTCCATCGCCGTTGCTGACTCCTACGATGAGGAGTGAGTAGTTCTCCCCCAGGGCTGCGGGCTCTACCGGTAGCTATGTGGTTTATCTCTCTCTCCCATGGTGTGATCTTTATGTGATCATGAGCTTTGTAATCTAGTTGAATATGTGATGTTACTCTTTATCTATTATGCACTCTAGAGGTTACTTTAATATGAACTCCGGGGTTATTCACGGTTGTGAAGGTGACAGTGAGCGCACCGTGTGTGACTCCTTTATGACGTTGTGGTGTGTGTTTACTGATACTTTGAGGGTGCTGTTATAGCCCTACGCAATGAATGGTGTCTATCATCCAACAAGAGAGTGTTTGAGAGTAGTATTTATTATTCAGCTTTGATGTCATTGTTGAGAATGTCCACTAGTGAAAGTACGATCCCTAGGCCTTGTTTCTAAGCATTGAAACACCGTTTACAACAAGTTTTGCTACATGTTTGCTTGCTGCCATTTTTATTTCAGATTGCAATTACTACTTATAATCATCCATATTACTTGTATTTCACTATCTCTTCGCCGAACTAGTGCACCTATACATCTGACAAGTGTATTGGGTGTGTTGGGGACACAAGAGACTTCTTGTATCTTAATTGCAGGGTTGCTTGAGAGGGATATCTTTGACCTCTACCTCCCTGAGTTCGATAAACCTTGGGCGATTCACTTAAGCGAAACTTGCTGCTGTCCTACAAAACTCTGCTTTTGGAGGCCCAACACTGTCTACAAGAATAGAAGCGTGCGTAGACATCAGCCACCGCGTTGAGTTCCCGTATCAGCTTCTTGCCAGCGCTGTTGGATGGAGGCAGAGAGGAGCCTCCATGGATGCACCCGACGACCCCGACAACCTCTTGGAACTGCCCACCGTTACCCGGAACGGCAGGGGCAGCTCCGTTATTTCCTTGGACAGCCGCCTGGTTTTGCTGCTCATGTTCGCCTTGTCCGCCGCGGCCTCCCCCTTGGCCTCCACGTCCACCGCCGCGAGGCCATCCACGGCCGCCTCCGCCTTGGCGACCTGTAGGGCACTCATGGGCTCTGTGTCCGGCAAGCCCACAATTGAAGCAGCCGCCCGGACCGGCCCCGTCAGTCCGGCGCTGCTCTCGTAGAGCGAAGCCTCGGAGGGAGCGACAGTCCTTGAGCGGATGGTTGCCTTCAGGGTGTATGTGACACCATGGCTCTTCTTTTTCGCCTTCGGTTTCCGTGGGCTTGATCCTCTTCGCGAGTGGCTCGATGACGAAGACGCGCTTGTCGGATCCAGTGTCCCGCTTCTTGTTCTTGGCCGCTGCAGCCTTGTCTTCGGGTTCGCTTTCGCTTACGCCTTCCTCCGCACGTGCGCAGCGATCCGCGAGCTCCCAGAGCTTGTGGGTGGTTTCCATGCGGTGGATGCTTAGCTTCTCTTGCATCCGGGGGTTGCGGACGTTGGCGCTGAAGGACTGGAACACCACCTTGTCCTTGATGCATGGGATGGTGTTCATCTTGTGGGTGAAGCGCTGGATGTACTTGCGGAGAGTCTCGCCCGGAAGTTGCTTGAAGTCGTACAAGTCCCGCGGGGTACCCGGAGGCTCGTAACCTCCTTGGAAAGCTCCCTAGAACTAATCCTTCAGCGCCCTCCACGATCGGATGGAGCACTTGGGAAGGTTCAGGAGCCAAGTCTGAGCGTCCCCCTTGAGAGCCAAAGGGAACCAGTTGGCCATCATGATCTCGTCGGCCCCGGCAACCATTGCAGCGAGGGAGTAGATCTGCAGGAAGTCCCGGGGGTTGGTGGTGCCGTCGAAGCGAAGGACGTCGATCTTGAACTTCTTGGGCCAATTGAAGGGTCGGATCTCGGAAGCCAGGGCGTTACAGCCCTCGGCGAGGTCGTCGTCACGATCTTCCCGGCGATAGCGTTCTCGACGGCGCTCGATGCGCGTGTGCATGTCCTCGCGTTATCGATTGTTGAGGTCGCGGCGAAGATCATGTTCCTCCGAGGTAGAAGAACCAACGGAGATGGTCTTGTCTTGAACCTGCGGTGGCCGGTCGGCTGCTGGTGGATCGACACAAGGAGGTCCTGTCTCGGTGAAGAGGTCTCCACGGGGTCGAGCCCTCTACTCGCGCGCTCCGCCGGTTGTGGCAGCAGGGTTGTCGACGGTAGTGGGCTGAGTCACCGCAGAGGCGGGCCTGTCGTCGGCGCAGTGAAGAAGATTCTCCAGGCGTTCCCTCCACGCCCGGTACACCTTGGGGTCGTTGGCGCTTGGTGGGAACTGCATCAGCGCCCTGGCGGCCACAAGGGCGTCGTGGCGAGCTTGGGCGTCTGGAGAAGTATTCATGGAGGATTTGCTCCTGGACGAAGGTCTGCATCCTGAGACGTGGTCCCTCGCTGCCGTATTGCCGGTACTCTTCTCTCTAGAGAAGAGAGGCGGGGGCCGGAGCGAAGGACGGGGGGTCGCATCGCGCCTTGGACCCTTCACCCAGCCCGCGGTTTGGCCCAGTCGCGTTGCCCTGCGCCACCTGCTCCTCAGGCGGCGGGGGTGGCGCGTTCGCGCGCTCTTCGTCCGTGGCGCGGCGGTCCATGGAAGCTCGAGTGCGTGCAGGCGAGATGACCTTGGCAGTCGTGGCCTCGGGCTTCTTCTTGGGCGGCATGCTTGATGAAGAGCTCGACGAAGAACTCGACGAAGATCTCCGAGTCGACGAAGACGAGATCAGCGCTTGCGCCCCCTACCTGGCGCGCCAGATGTCGTGTCTCTAATCACGGACATCGGGGATGCGAGGCACCCCCTTTGTAGATTCGGTAGGGGCGCGAAGGAGGCTGGAAACGTCTCCCGGGGGACGATCGTCGGACAAGTACCTCTCTCACTCTCCGATCTCGACGTGGTATGCAAACAAGGAAAGCACACAGCGATCTACCCAGGTTCAGGCCGCCCGAAGGCTAACAGCCCTACTCCTGCATGTCTGGATAGATGGTTGGATCATGGTGTGGCTACAATGGAGTCCTCCGGTGAGGTACCCGGCAGGGTGACCCGACTAGAGGAAGGGGAAGGAGAGATCTTTGCCCGGAGGAGATCACCTTCCTTCCCTTCCTCCTCCTAGCCTAACTTGGTGGTTGTCTTCTACCTTGGATCGCCGGTGAGTTCTTGGCTAGAGCTTGCTTACTCCTTAAGCTAGCTTGAGCCGGTCCCCTCTCCTCCATGCCCTTGGTCCTCCTTTTATAGGGGAAGGGGATACCACAGAGGTCATGCAAGGAGCGTGAGGGGTTCTTGGCAGGAAGCAACCCCTCTCTGTGGTGGAGACGGCGACGTGGCCTTTTCTCCTCCAAGTATCCGTCTTCGGGTGGTTGAGTCCTCTAGCACCTTTGGGGAAAGCGGCTGGCGCGGGTTGATAGTGGGTAGGTGGTGTCCCCTGACCGCGCCTTGCTTTCCAAGCCTTCTGGGGGCTTCTACCATCCTCTGGAAGGTGGTGAAAACCTTATCTTCTCGCCGTACGGTCTTGTACCCGAGAGGGAGCTCGGCCCCGCCGGGGACTCGTGCTCTCGGGGCATTCGGTTCCTTCCGGGTCGCAGCAGGCCCCGGGGGTCCTGCGCACCCGGGAGGTCTTGTGTGGCGTGGGTGCGCCCGCCAGGCTTTGCGTCGAGTCTTGGACTTGTTCGTCCTTGTGCTGGGCCCACAGGCGGTGGACCCACTTAGGCAGCGCTAGGGGAACCCCATGTTCCACTGCTGCGACAGTGTGGAATTGCCGGAACGATGTGGTTTCTAACAAGATTAGAGATGCTCATTTTTTTGCAGGTTGTACATCGTGCTACTTATTGAATTCACTTGTGATCTTTCGTTCTACCGATAGACCAACGGAAGCTTATGGATACTCGATGTACCCGTATTATGGCGGTTGTCCGAACTATCATGTGACAACATACTAGAAGAATTCATGATGTGTAGTCTTTCTTCTACTGCTTTGTTTTGTTTCGTTGGTTGGTTCATGTGGCCACTTTAGCTAATCTGTGATTCTAATTGGAGATTGATACTACTTTGTGCTTTTTATTAATATAAAATTCATATGCATCATCACGATGCAGAGGCTAGACTGTGCTCCTTTTCAAAAAAACTATTCCACCAATCCCTCTCTATTCGCTCTACAGTTAGAAATAGAGATGTTTTGAGTCAGAATGTTGTGTTTCACAGCTAATGAATATAAAGCCTAGCCTAGCCGATTGGCTCTGATCTGCCACAGCGATGGCAACTTCAATTCAGAATCTAAAACCTACGAGAACAGAACTAGAACTCAAAATTCAACACACATCAAATTCCAAAGATAATCTATTGAATGATTTGCTTTTTGGCAACCAGACTTAAAGTTCATCTCTTGGGAGACTACTTGACCTCATTCCAGAGTTCAGGCCTTCTATATGAGACCAACTGGGTTCTGAACTTCTTTTGCCTGAACTGCCATCAATGGGTTTGCATGCAATTCTTATCTGATGAAAATAATCCAAACAAAAACATGCTGGTGTATACATACAGTTCCAATTAACCTCATAACCCAAGGAAGAAAATCAAAGCCTGTTATTTTGTATTAGCTCACGAGCACTAGGATGAGCATAGAATTACATCAGATGACCATTAAGATCAAATGACCGACCCATTTCAATTAGGGTTATTTCTTGCTTGCAGACATGGACCAGAAAAATGAAATTGATACATCACATGTTAATGGCACATAAGTTTCTCGCCCAGCAACTAATAAGAGACTGGGCGGTGCTCCTTTTCTAAAATAAAATAAAAAGTTTCTCGCCCAGCAACTAATAACTAAGGGAAAATGAAGTCTGGTGAGTGATCGACACTAGGAAGAAAGAACTCTAGGCTTGCAGTTGAGGGCTTCACGCAGATTCTCTCTGTGAAGACATTAGCAAATTACATCAAGCTATCTATCTAACTTACTGTCCTCACATCTTCCATGTATACGCAACAGGACTGCGAACCACATGTTTGTTATCCCTCCAAGATATCCAGCCAAAATCTGGTTTCGCAAGGCTTGGGTCAGCCTTCGATGAGAAGGTGACGTAGTACCTCTGCTTTTGACCCACCTTCTTGAACACAAGTTTTGCTGGTGTAACCGTAACATTAACAGATGCAGGGCTGCTGACCTTCACATTGTAAACTGACATTGCTGGACCAACATTGGTTAGCTCCCTCCTGTACCTCATTACATGATTTGGTTTCTTCTTGAACACGACTGAAAATGATGGATAGTTGAGATCACCAGGACGGAATTTTTGTGGACATGAGATGTTGGACGTCTTGGTTATCACTCGGATATGTGTCTCGCTGTAGTCCAGGGAGCAGAGGAAGGGAACATAGTCATTGGTAGAGATGTCATATACAAGGCCCGGAGAGAGCGCCTTCTGTGGGTCAACATGGCCTGCACCGAAAGCAAAAGGGGTTGCAGGTAAGCTTCCTGCAGCATCCCGAAGGGAGGAGTTTGTGTTATCGACGGTGTAAGAGGTAGTCATCAGTGCAGACTTGATGGCGGCAGGGCTCCAGTTAGGGTGCGCTGCCTTGAGTAGTGCAGCAACTCCGCTAATGTGAGGGCAAGACATTGATGTCCCTGCAGGAATCAAATTCAGTGATCAATATCATATAAACAACAGATCTTTATAAACCAGTAATCATAGTATTATCAAAGAACGTAAGAATAAACTAGTAACCACATTGCTGAGACATATCAGGTCCAGGCTTTCTGCTTCGCTGATGTCAGCATGTTACCTCATAGAATCAACTGTATGAATTATATGAGATAGGGACCGAGAGCATCTCCACCGGCAGCCAGCCGTCCGGCAGATGCGCCGGCAACACGGTTGGGGGTTGGCGCCCAAACCGCCGGCAGTTTGCGGGCCGCTCCCCGCACCGGCAGACCCAGACGATGCCCCCAATAATCAAGTCGTGGATCAACGGATAATTATGTATAGATCATTTTTCTAAAACCAAATAAATTCAATTTTATTATAACAAATCAAATATTTATACAATAGTTTATTACAACACAATGTTCAAATCAAAAATGGAAACTCAAACTGGGGTGGTTTTTAGGTGCATCGCGCTCACTCTCAATGATCATATTATGCATAATCACGCAAGCTAACATCACCTCCCACATCTACGAGGCTGACCAAGTTACAGCAGGGTACCTGACAATAGCGAAGCGAAAGGTCGCTCGACATCCTTCCTGCAACCCTCCTGTCACTTGGCGAACCACGCATTTGCAGGAGTAGCCGGGTTAGGAATTGTCTTCACGAAGGTGGCCCAACAGGTGGCTCAACAAGGATAAATACCATCGACTAGGTAGTAGCCTTTGGTGTATTCATACCCGTTGACCACAAAGTTTACTTCATGGCTTGGCACTCTGTAAGTATGCCGAACACTGGAGATCGCTGCAGCACGTTAAGATCATGGTGAGATCCAGCCATGTCAAAAAGGCATGCCAAATTCACAAGTCCTGATCGGCCTCTAGGATCACACTTCATTCTCCAGTATGGCCCTTATACATGCCTTGCCAACCAAATGGGCAATTTTTCCATCCCCAATGCATGCAGTCGATGCTCCCAAGCATCTCAGCAAATCCTCTAGCTGTGTTCTTTACCAGTATATGAGTCGTATATACTTCATTAGGCCCTCAGATATGTTTGCCCAAACCTGCCCACCACAGTACGGCTAGAACATGTAGACACACTTCATAGTTGTGGACTCGACCATGCGCATATAGTAGTGTTCAGTATCCGGTGAAACACAATGTGCAAGACATCGAAGGGTAGTCGTGCACTTCTGAATAGAATAGAGGTGAAACCAATCAAAGCGGTGGAGTCCCTCTTGCAAATGAAATACGGATCAAACTACCGTACTCCACAAAAAATCCTCATGAACAGCTCGTTGTTCATCTTGAACCGGCGGCGGAAAATAGCCGGGTCAACGCCCCCTTCATCGAAATAGTTCATATGCAACATTTGTGCACCCGCCACCCGTTGACGTCTAGGTTCGACTTCTTCCCATTCTGTGACCCTCCCCGGCGAAGAGGACGGAGAGCGACATGTAGGCGGATCAACACGCCGATGATCATAATGTGCAGGCTCTCTCGAGCCTGGGCGTCGGTCTCCTCTTCGAGGAGTGGTGCCATCATAAACTCATCATCGCTATCCTCTGCGCATACACGCGAAGATTTTCAAACATTCGAATCAAAACAAACGAAGATTTTCATTGGTGCCCAAAGTTGTTTACCTTAGCAAAACGCCAAACACGTTACGTGCGCGACGAGGATGGACGGTTGGCGACGAGTTGGCGCTCGCGAGTGCTCAGTAGGACAACCTCGACGGCGCTGACACTCGTGGGGTGCTCACGAGGGCACCTTCCGGCCAGTGCAGTCGCATGTCGTCCTCTAAAACCCTTCGACGGCAGCGCCCAATCCATGGAGATACATCGGTGATAGCAGGTCAGGGGGCTTCCAGGGATAGGCGGCATGATATTGGGGAGAAACTGGGCGCAGGCGGCCGGCTGCGGCTAGGAGATGGCCGTGGCGATAGCGATTCGCAGGGTGGAGACTGGAATCCAAAGTACAAGGGCGGGACAGGTGGAGGGGTGGGAGGGGAAAAGGAGTGCGGTTACTAAGGGAGGCCGGCTCGGTCTTTCCATCGTGGCGTCGCACGTTGCCAACAGCCCCAAAGCGCACAAGGTTGCTAGGGCAAGATAGGGGGTGTTGGACAGATTGGAGGGCGGCCCAATCTGCAAGCGGTGGTTGGGGCGCGCTGGTGCAGGCCGTTTTTTGGCCGCGAACCCCAAACCGGTTGGGAGCCGGTTTGGGGGCTACCGGTAGATATGCTCTTAGCATGCTACAAGAAAATAGTAAAGTACAAGAAACCGAGCAACATTGGAACGTTCTCGTTGTCCTATTAAAAAATTCTGTTAAGAAAAAACGCAACATCCACATCAAGCATATATCGAAATTCAGAATCGAACACCCCCTCCGTTTTTAAATATGAGATGTTTCAACATTGGTCCATATTTACTTACACAAATGTATCTAGACATGTTTTAGTTTATGCGCTCATTTATTTTAGTATGCATATATAAAACATGTGTAACACGTAAAACATCTTACATTTAAAACGGTGGGAGTAGCTAAGTGTGCATAAGAGAAGTGAAGTACCTCCTATATTATTCAGACTACTACGCAGTGTTATCTAACAAAACTCTTTCAGCTGTGTGGATACTGGATAATGAAAACACAAGAACCAGGATACCAAGTTAGAAGTAGATCACACAAACCGGATATCTCCTTGCATCATGCTAGATTGCTACTACCTCTATTTATAATTATAAGACGTTTTAGATGGTGTATAGATTGCCTAGATACACACTTAAATGAATGTACATATACAATAAAACATGTCTAAATGCATAGATATATATGTGAATCTAGCCAAATGCTAAAACATCTTATATTAAAAAACGGAGGGAGTAGTGTCTTACTTTTACTTGTATAAGCACAGGTAACCGAAAGGAGCCAAAGTATTAAAAAAAGTAACTTGTCTTTGCTGATGTTGTCATTGAAAGATTTCACACCTAGTCGTCTAGAGCATCACATGTGCCTCTCTGACAAAAGGCAGTGAAAGCAAGTGCTGTTTCTTACAAGAACACGCCAAAGTTGAAATGAAATGGCGCCTTTTTGCAACAGGCTGGTGCATGTCTCAATTAAAAGGCTTTGTTTGAAAGTACTGTAGCATTTATTCTTGACTGAACTGTAAACTTGTGGGAGCAGTAAATGAGTAATTCCAAATATGATAGACTAATGTGACACTCACCGGAGATGATGTTGAAGCGAGTCCGGCGGCCGTCTTTGGCTAGCCCGGTGGGCCCTGTGACGCCGGACCACCCTGCCAGGATGTTCACCCCCGGACCAATCATATCCGGTTTCAGGACCTCGGGCACGACGGTGTTGGGGCCTCGGGAGCTGAACGCTGCAACGACGGGCGACGGCCGGACGCCGAGAACCGTGCCGCCGAAGCTAAGCATTGCCATCGGCCTGCCACCGCGCGCGGCGTAGTCCCGTATCTTGTCACCGGTCAGCTTCCCGACCGCCACGGCCGGGAGTAGGTGGCTGTCCGCCACGAGCTCCTCCCCGCTCGCCGCCGTGTTGGCCAGCACCATCCCGGCGCCGCCAGCAGCCTTGACGACAGCGCCCTTCTCCACACGCGCGTTGACGCCGCGGTCGCAGAGCACAATCTTTCCGCGCACGGAGGCTGGGTCGAGCGTGCCCAAGAGACAGATCTTACTCGCGTTGTCGAGGCCGCCACCGTAAACGAGAGGGAGCATGACGGGGTGGGCAGGGCCCGCGTAGAGGGACACGCCGGCCAGACGCGCCCCGGTTGGGAGCGTAACGTACGCCGGGAAGTCGCGGTCCAGCGTGCCCGCGCCGACGGTGGCAACCCAGGGTGCGGAGTTGGCGACCGTGGCGCCGGACGGGCCGGAGTTTCCTGCCGAGCAGGCCACGAAGACGCCAGCCGCCGCGGCACCGAAGGCGCCAACAGCCACGGTGTCCCGGAAGTAGGGCGCGGCGCCGCCACCGAGAGACAGAGACAGCACGCCCACCCCGTCCGCCACGGCGGCGTCGATGCCCGCTAGGATGTCAGAGCCGAGGCACCCCTCCGGCCAGCACACCTTGTACGCCGCCACGCGTGCCCCCGGTGCCATTCCGCGTGCGGTGCCTGTGGCGTACCCGAACAGGCTCGCGTTGGCCACCGCCGCACCTGCTGCGGTTGTCGCCGTGTGTGTGCCGTGGCCGTCCCTGTCCCGTGCCGACCGCCTCCCCGCGCCCATTCTCCCGAGACCGCCGTTTGCGGCGCGGAAGCCCCGCGAGAAGCTGCGTGCGCCCACCAGCTTCCTCCCGCACGAACTCGGCGGGAAGTCCACGCCAGCCTCGCACACCCCCTTCCAATGCGCGGGCAACCGCGGGAGGTCGCCGTCCGCGAAACTCGGTGACTCTGGCCAGACGCCGGTATCAAGAATACCTATGACCACGTCGTGCGAGGCCGCATCCAGATTATGGATGGCCGGCTGGTATGCCGGGGAGACAAGCCCCAAGAACTCCGGGGTGCGCGTGGTGTGGAGCTGGAACACGGTGTCCGGCACGACCTGCAGCACTCCGGGGCTACCACGGAGGAGCGGCAGGTGGTGCGGGAGCAGCGCCGCCGCGAAGCCGTGCGCGGCGGCATAGTAGGAGTAGAGAAGATGGCGCCCCGGGTCGATTGACAGGGACTGTAGGTGCGCCGCGTGCCAATGTGCCGGGGAGGGGTGCGCCGTCGGCATGCCCGCAGGGTCCATGAACACGATGTAGGTTGTCATGCCGCTGCCGTTGATGCTCGAGATGTCAGCGTCGCCATTGACGTTTGCAAGCGAGTGGCTTGCAATTGCAAGGAGGACGAGCAGGATGAGGGTATCCTCCATTGGAGAGTGGGGAATTGGGAGCGAGGACAAGGGATGTGCGAGACTGGCTGAGATGCTGATGCTGGTGATAGTGGCTGGTGTCTTGGAAAAACCTTGTGCCATGTGGGGTGCTGGGGCCCTTGTGTAGGGTTACAGAGGTTTCAACTTTCAAAGGCTTTTTGAAGGATCAGCATTACTGCATGAGTGATCGGCGAGGACTAGTTTTCTGCAAATAAAAATGGCACTGCACTTTTTGGGGGAGAATATATTTTTTTAGATAAAGAGAATTTATTAATATTAAGAAAGTACCAAATACACCCGGCCTCTCCAACAGTACTGCCCTAACGGTTATACAGATGCACAAAGCAAAAAAAAAAAGAGAAATAAAAAAAACAAAAGTCCCACTGCAGCGATCTACTCCTTGAGACAGCAGCAGTAACACCACCAAGACAACACCAGAAGTCCAGCTTCTTCAAAGGGTTTCCCCTGCAGACAGTTCTCGCACTCAAAACAATGCCTCAAACAAGGTCATTGCCAGGCACAACCAATTAAGGCCAGACCTTGGATCTTCATCCTGAGGCAGAAGACTATTAACTTCTACTGTGCAGTCGCCCCCACTTACAAACCGCTCAAGGTCACGAAACACCCAGCCAATTCTTCATCGCCACGAAGATACAAACCACCATTGCTAGTCCCTAGATCCCTCCTTCCATATCATTCTCCGCCAGCACCATGGAACGAGAAAGCGTGTTCCACAGTATTAACAGCCAGTAGAGTTTCAAAGCGCTCCCTCTGAAACCAAACGGTCAGATAAAAACATGGGTGTGTCCGATCGAATACCACCCGATCCAACAATCTCCAGGAATGAATCGCCCAATGGAGCTCACCGGCGGAGCCTTCCGGAACACGACTGTACAGCAAGTTCGATAAGGACCAACATCCGGTAGATCTTCATCTTGGCGCGAATAAGAATCAAGGATCACCTCCATTATTCGCGAGACTGGCAGGCCCCCACGCCGCTAGTCCGACCACGACCGTCAGGATCTGGATCGGGCCACAGCCGAGCACCGCGCCCCCAGCGCCCAACGCTGAGCAGACCACCTCTACCACCTGGCGTCACCGCCGAGCGCCGACGGCACCAAGATCGCCGCCGCCTTCTTCCCACCAAGCGTCGCCCATGCGCTCCCCCGCCTCCGCGCGAGATGGAGAAGCCGGACTCCCCACCGACGCCCCCTGTAGTGGACAGCGAGGTGGGGCCGCTACCGTCGGAGCGGCGGCAGCGGCCGGGAGGGCGCCGCCGGCGGTGACTTTTAGGGTTTTGGGGTGGGCGCCTCCGGAGTCGCCTCACGCGGAGACGACCAGGGGTTTTTTTTTTCTCTCGATTGAATTTCTATGGCTGACTAGTTTCTCATTGAGAGAATATATATATACTTGAGATGAATAGTTTTGTCTCTAAATAATGAATAAGTGTGTGTTTGCTGCGGTGGCGGTGCTAGACAATGTATTGTAAGAAATTCATTTCAAAAATACACACACAACTCTTGTTTACAACATGTCAGAATCTCATGATTTCGCTCCACCACACCTACAACCCGTAGCTCCGCCACTAGTTTAGTTTCATCTTTTGCAATGTTATCACAGCTGACTCTTGCAGCTAGGAATGTGTTAATAAGCTGACCACTTGACAATGTTATTGATACAACTCGATAAGGGCATGTGTAATGGTTGATAAGACGGTTTTATCTTAAACCTCAAGAGAAAAATGGGCTGACCTGGCCCCGGCCTTGGACCCAACACCGGTGGCCTTGAAGCCAATTTGTAAGGCCATGGGTCGACCCATTGTAGTTACGGGAGTAGCTTCGCTGGCCCGACGGGTAATTGGGGCCGACCCATAGTAGTTACGGGAGTGGCCTCGCTGGCCCGACGGGTAATTTGGGCCGACCCAAATTGTACTTTTGCTTTTGCCTTCGTTGAATCTCATGTACACAAGCCGAATGCCTATATACATATTCCTGGAGCTTCGTCAGAGCCTTTTCCTTCCCCACAGCTCAATTTACCTTCGCCCCAGAACGCCCGCATAAAGCGGCATGGCAAGTGGGCGAGCTGAACATGCATATGAGATGCCCGCGTCCGGCCTGACGATGACGCGCTGCTCGCCGCCAACACCACGCTGCTCAATTGGCCACCTACGATGTTACCTGAAATTGACAGTTCAGACTTTCAGATTTTAGAGTACATCCATGGCAAACAGGCGCTGGCGGTGCCTCTGGCTTTGGGGAAGGTGGTTGTGCTTGTGCATGAGCTCATCCTATAGTGGTTCTTGGAGAAGTCGTAGAAGGGCGGCGCGGTACTAGGACGAGGATGTCGTGGCGCGTGGTACGCCCGAGGAGCCTGCTCTTGTATGAGGATGCTATGGTGATATGTTGCGCGTGCGAGCTCATGCGACAAGGAGGCGCGCGTTCCCGTCAGCTGGTAATACCGCTGGTCGCCGTCGCGGGCGCTCAGGTCTTGCAGCTCCACTTTGAGCTACTCGGACACCCCAATCGCCGACGACCATTCAATGGATGGATTCGAGTTTCTCGTGGCGCAAGCGTGCTCTCCGCAGGCGACCTCCATGACGCGGGGCTCGACGACCTCCGTGGCGCGGGACACCACGAGTCCACGACCTCCAGCACCGCATCCACGCGGTTTAGGTGCACGTACTAGTAAATCTAGCGGGAGCGGGACATGCATAGATGGGGAGATGTGCAACAGCGTCGAGGAGTTCCACGCCTGCGGCCGAGCGAGCTTCCCAAACTAGGAACACCACCGTGTGAGCGTGAGCCGACGAGCCATGTGCGCCGGTCTCTCTGGTGGCAGAGCAAGTGGAGGCGTGGTGGTGGGCATCGTGGTCGTTTCCGACGACGAGAGAACACGAGAGAGGAAAAAAAGTTGTTTGCCTCAAAATTGTGGGTCGACTCTGATGACCCAACATGCCACTCAATGCCGGATCTAATGACCTAAATCTCATTCTAGGCCGACCCACGTGGCCCGTGGGCCTCAAAATTTTGGGTCGGGTCAACGACCCAGCGGGTCGACCGGGCCCATTCCCATCGTGAATCGGTGGCATTCTTCCGCTGCTTCTACAGCCTGCGCATCACCGCGGGAAGCTAGTGTAATGGGTGCTCCTCTTTCACATTGCCGATGGCAGGGCCTCCTCCATCATCTCCATGGGTATGTCAAAGAAGGTAGAGGAATTCCGCTTCCGATGGGTATTCATGGACACCGGCGTCGTGGACTTCTTCTATCAAGCTCTGGTGGCCCCTGCGGTGAAACACCAAGGCTGGGAGCACGAGGTAATTTTTGGCCGACCCAAATTTTACTTTTGCTTTTGCCTTCGTTGAATCTCACGTACACAAGCCAAATGCCTAAATACATATCCCAGGAGTTTCATCAGAGCCTTTTCCTTCCCCACAGCTGAATTTACCTTCACCCCGGAACGCCCTCATAAAGTTGAAGGCCGGCTGGCGTTGCCATCGTTATTCTCGCGGCCAAGACCATGCCGATGAGAGGCTTACGCCACTTGGTGGCAAATATTGCCCACCTCAGAAATCCTGAGGCCGGAGTCTCCGGTCTCCCTGCCTGGAGACACCGGAGTCTCCGGGCTGTTTTCTCACAGCCCTTTGAGAATGAGGAGATAAGGACCACCATTGATTATCTGGGTGCATTGGTTAGTGTTTAGCAATGTGATTTCCCGAACAATTCCATCGAGCAACCCCTCTTGATAGTACGGGGACCCTCTACCAAATATAAAGCTATAATGTCTTCGGGTCTTCTTATTCGATCTTTTTCTCCTTTCTGAGGGGTTCAATATCGTCTTGTGCTTTTTGATAATTGTACCTATAACACTTTAGCACAGGATAAGATCATGCTTATGTTGTTAGCAAACACACAAAACATACTTAGGAGAGACATGTCCTTTCACACACTCTTTGTCTTGTGCCAGGGTGTTAGACCACCGGGTGGACCTTCCTCTAAGTTCCCGAAGGGCATATCCATATCACTACTTTTACTAAACTCTAACCATAAGTTGGTTTTCCCACCTCTACCGGGATACCGATGACACCGACCGAAGGAGGGAGAACCAGTGGACGCGGAGGTGGTGTTGGCAGCTGCTACAACTCTCCTCAAAACGCCCTTGCATCGTGTTCCAACTTCCAAGACAACTAAAAGAAGGATGAGTGCTCAAATATCTTAATGGACACCTTTTTACCTTTCTGGGCGCGCGGTGATTATGGGGTTGACACACTGGAGGAGCTGTGCGATCTGTCGTCGGAGACGATGGAATCTTTGGGTCGAACCAGCATAGTATACCGCCGGAATCTCCTTATTAGTAAGTCGTAGTGGCATAAGTAGCTCTGAGGATTACTGAGTCTTTCTTCGCTAAGCGATCCACGGCTGGCAGAGGTGAGAGCTCTAATCGTGAAGTTGATGCCGCAGCGTGGAAGTCCCTTTGGTCCATCCAGGCACCAAACAAAATGAAGATTGTGCTGTGGAGGATGGTTCACGATTGTCTTCCTACAGGTGCTCAGCTTCTGCATCGACATATCCCGGCCGATGGCTCCTGCTTCTTTTGTGGCAGGTTAGAGGCTGTCGAACACCTGTTCCTGCTGTGCCCATTTGCCACAGAGGTGTGGAAAGCTGTGAAGCAATCTTTCCCTCTGAAATTGAGAAGGAAGGATTTAGCATCAGCGAAGCAATGGATCTTTGAGCTCCTGAAACGTGAGAATGCTACGGCAGCAACGGTGTTGGTAGTCACTTGCTGGCACATCTGGGAGGCTCGTAATGACCTAAGGAACAATGGCACCGATCTGCACCCACGACGTGTTGCAGCGAAGACGGTGGCTTACGTGGAGATGATTATCCACAGGCCCGTCTCCAGAAATTGGGGGCCCCTGTACGGAACATAAAATGGGGCTTTAAAATTTGAAAATTTTACAACATGTAAATCATTTTTTTAAACAAACAGTATATTAAACTAGCAAGCCGCCTCATTAAAAACTATTATCTATATTTGCTAACTTTCCTCTCACTAGCCCCCTTTTCATATTTGCAGCAGAAACAAAATATTTTGTCAAGCTCTTTACTATACACAAGCCATTCTATCACATGCTTCTCTATTTGGGAGCTTTCTATTGTACACGATGCAGGAAAGCTTCTATTTAATGTGTCTTTAGGACCTGATTGACACTTTGTTTTTCTGAGATTGTTCATGATTCGTCATGTTTTGTATTCACAAATTAATAAATGAATTCAAACAGTAGATGCATTAAGTCAGTGAAGGCACTGAATAATTGATCCGGCTACTGGCTACAGACTTGAGGACCTGAATAATCGTTGGTCGATCACGTGTGGGCGGGCGTCCACTGCGACGGCGGCGTGCGGCAGGGCGGCAGCCAACAGCGTGCGGGCGGGTGTCCACGGCGACGTCGTGCGCGCGCGTCCACGGCGGCGTGCGGCAGGGCGGCAGCCAGCAGCCAACAGCGTGCGGGCGGGTGTCCACGGCGACCTCGTGCGCGCGCGTCCACGGCGGCGTGCGGCAGGGCGGCAGCCAGCAGCCGCAGGCGTCGCGATCGGAATTCAGAGATCGATTGCTTGGTCGTTTGGTTTCCAAGAGAACTGTCAATGACGGTTGTTTAGCCATGCACGATCGTGCGCCGTGGACCGTGGTGATCAGGGCTCTGCTCAGATGCTGGATCGCCTAGTCCACTACGAAATACAATGTAAAAAAACGAAATATGCACACGCAATAGGAATTTGGGGGCCCCTGAAATTTGGGGGCCCTGTTCCGTCGAGCTCCTCGCACATGGCCTTCGACGGCCCTGATTATCCAGTACTGTTTCAAGACTAAAGCAGCTAAGCAACTTGCAGCCCCGACGAGGCACCGCTGGGTGCCTCCGCCTCCGGGTAGGGTCTGCATGAACGTGGATGCGGCTCTCTTTCCGATGGAGCAGCGGATGGGTTGGGGAGGAGTTTTTCGTGATCATCAGGGTAAGGTGCTCCTCTCCTGCAGTGAAGGAATGGATGTTTTTCCATGTCCAGAACTTGCTGAAGGCATGGCGGTGAGACAAGCAAGGACGCTGCTTCGTGATCAGGGCTACCAAGATGTAATCTTGGCTTCAGATTGCCTGTCACTGGTGCAACGCATCACGACTAGCTCTCCGAACCGTTCACTACAGGCTTCAGTGGTAACAGATATCAAGCACCTGGCATGCGCTTTCAGTTCCCGCGTTTTCAAGCATGTTTTTCGTCTTTCGAACTCTCTAGCACATCGTGTAGCTCGTTCTTCGGAAGGCTTATCTTGTAATATTTCCTTTGATGTTGTCCCGGATTCAATCCGGACTGAACTCTTGTAATGATGTTATGTGATCAATAAAGCGCGAAATTCTCTCCAAAAAAAAGTAGCTTTGAGGATCGAAGATCATGGCGTATCTTACCTAACTGCTAATACAAACTGATATCCACTAACGCGCTGACTGAATTGCCAGCCGTACGTGCACATATCTGATGCTCGACGACCAATGGTAGTGCACCAAAAAGAAAAAAAGTAGATGATCAATCCTGTATAGGATCTCATCATGGTGTTAGACCCATCAAAAGCAATTGAAAATGATTCAGTTTTACGAGGAAGCTGGAGCACTTGATTAGCTTTTGCTTCTCTTCGCCGAACGAAATGAATCTAACGGTGACAAACGCAGCCTGACTAACGATTTTTTTTTCTGTGGTGAGGAAATGCAGTTGGGCCGTGAGGTTTAGCGCGCTAGCATTTTGGGCATGGGCCCTGCAACCCCGAGGCCAGACGGAAAGGCGAAGGAGTGAAATCCATCCCTAATCCTCCGCGTGGCCGCGCCGTCAATGTCGATATCAATCAGACTGAGGGCCATCTCCAGCCGACACAGGCACCCAGGCCACTTTTTTTTGTTTCTCCGGACGGCGATATTTCGCCTTTTCTCGTCCTAGGAGTTAAAAAAAAACGCCGGATTGGGCACCTTGTCATCCGGTGTCCCCAGGCTGAATCCGACGCGGGGCAGGAGCTGAGTTTTCGAGCAGGAAAATGGACAGGACCAGCATGTCAGTGCCTGGGCGGGAATTTACGCGCGAAGCGGCCGTCTTCGTTTTTATCGCGTCGGCTTTCGCCGGTCAAGCTGACTGTCGCCTCGCCAGTGATGAGACGGCAGAGTTATGGCGCACTGTCGCTGGTACACCTCCTTGTTTCACGCGCCGGAGTTAATGGCGCGGCAGAACAGCGCCCCCTGACACTATATAATCCGAGAACCTCGCCGAGCCAACGCACACCGCTCTCTTCTCTCTGCCCTAGCTCTCTCCCGCCCTACTCTCTCTCCTCCTCTCTGCCGAGCTCCATCCTACCTCGGCGATGGTCGAGCTACCCCGGCGATGGCGCCGCCGCCAATGGCTTCGGGCGGCGATTCCTCCACGATTGGGAGGCGCGACTACTATTCGAGGCGGACTACCCCGCGTCGCCCGACATGCGCGTCCCCGGCGCATGGCGGATCAGCGTCGGCGGCGTGCCGGTGCCGCCCGTGCCAAAAGGCGTGGAGAGGGCGGCGGAGATCGCCACCATCCTCGAGGGCTTCCCTGAGGCGGAGCGCCTAGATCGCCTTTGAGATCCAGAGAACAACATCCGCTGGACGGCGTACTTCGACCAGCGCCGCCAGCACCAACTCGACGTGCCGGACCGGCTGGGCCGCCGTCCGCCCGGAACAACGCCAACGGCCGGCGTATCTGGTGGGACGTGCCAGGGCGCACGCTGGCCGAGGTCCTCGGCCACATCTAGGACGGCAACCAGGCCCGGCTAACCATGGCCAGGCGCAGTGGCGCCTCCTCCTCCTCCGGCGCCACGCCGCTGACTCCGGTCGTTAGGTACGCCACGCCGCCCACTTCGGCTACCAGGTACACCACCCCGCCAACCCCGGCCGCCCGCTCCTCCCCCTACACCCGTGTGTCGCCCTTGCATGTCAAGACGGAGTGACGAGGTGTGATTACGTCAAATCCCATGGTAAGATACCCTGGGTTTAGTCAGGATGAAGAGGATATGGTCGTTGGTGACTTCGGACGGCTGACAAGGGATTTACCCAGGTTCAGGCCCCCGGAGGGTAACACCCTAACTTCCTGCTTGTCTGATTATTGATCTCTGTGTTACAAGGTGGCTACGATGGCGGCCCGATGAGTCGAAGGCTCGCTAGGGTTTCTGGCTATCAGATTGCGTGATCTTTGTCGTCTCCCTCCTAGCTCTAAGTCTCTAGGATTGCTCCTTCCTTGAGTAGCACTCCTTGTTCTTGGGCCCCCATATGCCTTCCCTTATAGTCTTGTTTACTGGGCCACCAAGTGGGCCTTCCGTCGGGTTATGCTTCATTATACTTGAGTGGGTATACCCGTTAGGTATAACCACGTCACGGAGCCACAATCTCTGCCGGCACACGTGAAGATGGACCCGCCATCTCCGCCGGCGCCGCGCTCCAACCCTCTCTGACGAGCGGCGGGCTTGTTCATCCGTGAACGCGCCGACGCACCCACGCCGCCGACGAGAGGCCTCCGCGAGCCCAAGACCGAGCCCGTCTTGCGCGTGCCGAAGAAGGATAAGGCGCCGGAGTGGGCGCCCAACCACGCATACATGAGGGCGACGGCCGAGCTAGCGAAAGCGGAGGAGGAGTTCCCCAGCCAGCACGCCGTGGAGGCCGCCTCCATGAACGATGTCCTCCCCGCCAAGGAGGACTTTGCTCTCGCCTTGGTCCAGGCGAGAGTACGAGCAGGAGGAGCTGGAGCGGCAGCGGCGCCTAATGGAAGAGGCGACGAGGAACCGCCTCCGCGCTAGCTTACGACGACGGCCCCTCCAACCACGCCGGTCCATCCTACGCCGCACCGCCGAGCGGCGACTACACGGCGTTCTACAACCAGCTCGGAATGTAGAACGCCATTTTACTTAATAAATTTAAGTTTTTCATGTTCTCTATGTAATCGCCCATGTTTAATGAAATTCACCTTAGTTTAAAGTTATTTTGCCCAAATTTTAATAAAATATCACCGAGTCAGAATCAATTTTGTAATTATTTGGGCCGAACCCTGAGTGCAAAGCGGCCGGAAATCGGCGCTCCCAAGGCGTAAAATAACTCCGGCCCGTCCATTTTTACGCCGGATTTCGGCCCCCGAAGAAGATCGAGGTGTACGCAGATAGAACGCAGGATATACATCCGCAAATGACTGGCTAAGAAGCACAAGGACGAGCGCGGAAGCTCTTTCACCCCCTTCTTTTACAGCATATGTACGTACGTCCACGCTCTCCAATTGGCAGCCACGGAGTCAGTGGCGCCGGCACCTGCGACATGGCCGTCCTTCCTTTCAGGCTGCTTACGGCCGCCACCACTGGCCTGAGCTGTCCTAGCAGGCAGCACAGAGTCGCCACCGGCGGTGGAAGGTTCATCTTCTCTTCGCTTTCCTGCCGTGCGGCGGCAGGGGGGCCGATCACCGTCACCGGTGACCCGCCCACCTTCGTGTCCGCGCCCGGACGCCGCATTGTCGCTGGTACGTAGTATACCATCCTTATCGAGTTTTTCTTTTGTTTTGGTTCTGAAGAAATATATACACCTCTGTGTGTATGTCCCTTGAACAGCCAAACAACGAGTCATCTGCTCGCTTTCTGGGGTCGTAAATTCGTAACCCTTTCTTGTCACACATGTACTGGTCATCTTTTTTTAAAACGGCACGGGTATATCCTTTTATTAATTTGGTGGGAAATTGTGCTAACAAAAAACAAGAGTGAAGCAAACCAAAACTGAACTGTACTGCTAGAAATATGCGACGCATTTAGAACCAAAGCTGTGTTCTGGGAAGTCACCGGGATCTGTATTTCTTGTGGAAATTCCAAGTGAAACCCCCACCCAACTTAAATGAAAACGTGGCATTTATAACCTTTGCAAATGTTATCATCTGAACATTGATGGTGGTTGCTGATACTAGTATGTGAACATCAATATTGCATTGCAGTCGGCGACCTCCATGGTGACCTGTACCAAACGAGAGCTGCCCTGGTGATGGCCGGTGTCCTCAGCCCGGAATTTGATGGTCACGTATGGACCGGAGGGCAGACGGTAAACCCTATCTTCTTCTCTACTTCCACTTCCATGCATAATGCACATTTGAAGTTTTCTTCCAATGCTTTTAAAGTTTCCATTTCCAGCTTCTTGTTGAGAGAATGCACGGAACATGTGGATCACACATTCATTTTTTCTTTCGAGAAGTAGTCGATATGAGCACAAAACCATTTTGTTGCAAGATTTATCCTCAAGTCTCGGAATCAAAAAAATTCTAGATTGGTTCTTCTTTATGAAGTTATGCTATCTACGACACTCCAGACACCTTACGATCAGGCGGAATTACTATAGCAACAACAACGATCTTGGACAAGTAATCTTAACAAGAGATTCACTCCATGACTACTGTCTAAAAGAGGACCATGTCAACAATGTCTTTACCTCACGAGGTGTTGGCTGACGCTGCACCCCAGGATGTCGTGAGCCGAACACACGGTTGGAGGGGAACAGGGGATCTCGTCGGCTGGCGATTTGAAGTGCGGTGACTTGCGCATCATTCACTCAAAATGTGTTAACTATATGTTTGTATGGATGCCCACACTTCGTGTCGTACTAGTTCTGGACCTCATGTATCTCCCCTCCCTCATGGATGCTCACACAACCCGTTTTAGAATACAGTTTTGGTTACTGTTCTCAGGTGCAGGCTGTTTAAAACTTGAAACATTTTACACAAACGTGTTATGTTTTCGTGTACAGATTCTGGTTCAAGTTGGGGACATCCTTGACCGGGGAGAAGATGAAATCGCGATTCTATCCCTATTGAGTTCGCTACATATGCAAGCAAAATCTCAAGGCGGTGCAGTGTTTCAGGTTTGATCATCCCTTCCTGTTCATCTAAGTGCTCTACGACTTTGTAATATTAAAATAAATGTTAGGTTAATGGAAATCATGAAACCATGAATGTGGAAGGCGATTTCCGATATGTCGATCCAGGATCTTTCGATGAGTGTATACGCTTTCTGGAATACTTGGAGGAATTTGATGGCAACTGGGATGATGCTTTCATCAACTGGGTTGATGTTTCTCAAAGGTGGAAGGAAGAGTACCGGGCATCGTCCAATGGTGACTGGCTTCCTTTGAACTTTGTCAAGGTAACAGAACATTAGATGTCTACTCGATGATATTTTTTTGTTCTTTGAAAAAATGAACTAACTGAATAATTACTTAACCTGTTCAATAACTACTGTTGGATATATGAGCTCATGACATGATTAGTCTATTTTCAATTTAATAAGTTGGTAAGTAAATCCCAAACCCACAGTAAAATGAACATAGAATAAATAAACACCAGCATTTTATTCGATGAATAGCATAAATGGATGGATAACCATGTGTTTTCCTTCCACTTCTGATATGTTTACCTCCAAATGCCGTGACAGAAACAGAAAGGGTTTGTTGCAAGAGCATCACTTTTTAAGAAAGGTGGCCCTTTAGCTTGCGAATTGGCCCGACATCCGGTTGTACTCAATGTCAATGATTGGATATTTTGTCATGGTGGCCTTCTTCCTCATCATGGTGAGCCCCCTCATCCTTGTGTGATTTGTATCAATTATGCTTCTCATATTAAAAAATCACCTAGTATGTTCTACCTCATAACACAGATTTCTGCAAGTGATGCATGTTATCTAAGTTCATTTCCACTCATTTCATAGTTGAATATGGGATCGACCGGATCAACACTGAAGTATCGAATTGGATGCAACGTTCAAGTGAAGACACAGATGATTCGGATCTCCCCTTCATAGCTACTAGAGGCTATGACAGTGTAGTATGGACTCGTCTGTACTCTCAAGATTCAGTTGAGAGAACGCGCCGGTCTTGGAATGTGAGAAGATCCGATCCAATAAACTTATGATCTCCCTTTTTCACCATGGATTCTTTTCCAGTTACAAACCGTTGCAACATTCTTAACAGATTTTTTTTTTGGTTTAGCTCTCTTCTGTTATTGCTGAACAAACACTGAAATCTGTTGGAGCTAAAGGGATGGTTGTAGGACACACTCCCCAGACTCGTGGAGTGAATTGGTATCCATCGTTCTCAATTGAGTAATGAAAAGATATTGAATATTTTCTCTGATAAACTATAGATGACAGTCTTATTGTTCCCAGCAAATGCGATGGTAAAGTTTGGTGTGTTGATGTGGGCATGTCTTATGGTGTACTGCACTCGAGACCAGAGGTATTTTATCTAACTTTTGGCCTGGAATTTGTTTTTTCCTGGGTATTGTGCTCTTCTACAAAGCATTCTCTACATTCATGGTGTGGTTAATTTTTTTAGATCTGCTGCATCAAATATGTACTATTTGCAGTAACCTCGTGTTATCTTTTCTTGTTTTGAAAAACCAATTACTTGGTTTTGTTGAAAATATCAAGCCTGCTTGACTAGTAGAATTCAACCCTATGTTGATGCACTTTCTTATCTCTAATGATAGAGATCTTGTGCAAAAATCTTTTTGGTGTTTGATGCTCAACTCTATGGCTAGGTCCTAGAAATAGTCAATGACAGACCAAGAGTTCTAAAGGAACAGAGGAACTCATACGATGAGATGGATGTATTGGACTACTTATGAAATCTTAAATTCTGTGAGCCCTGCTAAATTCATCTCATTCTCTTCTAAATTTCCAAAAGATAGCTATAGAATTTTACAATTCTGATTCCTATTTATTGCATGCCCTTAGAAAATACATGACTGACATAAGTATGTTATTGCAGGTATATAATAGGAAAAGAAAAAATCCTAGAAAGCTACTATACAAGATATTGTTGGGTGACAGCTCGAAACTAAATGGTAAAGGGTGGATATACATTTAAAGACACCAACCGGCCTCACATAGCGGTTAATACATTTTTCATTCATAAAACTGCACGGCTCTCTATACTTGTGACATTGTCATCTAGCTTCGTAAACCCGAAGTTACTTTCTTTGTCCATGTCACTGCTTATTAGTTGTAATCCTTAACCAACCTGAAATTTCTGATGTGATGTTGTTAGTTAGGTTAGCACAATGTCTAGCTATATCATCATGTTGGCTAGAGGATGAAAATCTCAAATGCATAAAAGTTTTGAGCATGCCAAAATTTGAATTCCTTGAGTATTTAAGTTACAATTTGCAAAAATAATTCCTACAAGAATTTATTTGATTGGCGTATCTTAAAGTGCAAGTATAGAATAGAGTTGTGCTATTTAAAGTGTGATGTACTCATCACTCAAGAATACATCCACATTTTTGCTCTATTTTTCTTCCAAACAAAGAAATAAATATAAAATTAGAGACTCTCTTCTTAACATGTGGATCGATAATGTTTCGAAAACTGGAATACTCAATCCAGCACGTAAGAAGTTAGTAACGTTACAGGCTCCTTCTATTATACACCATTTTAGGTTTAGCCACGCGTATCGAACGTTCACATCAGTATTTTAGGTACAATATAAAATTGCTAAATTTAAAAATATTTTTCATTTGAAGTCTAGCGATAGAATTCTAAGCTAATCCATTTTTTCTAAATCAATAGTCAAGGTTAGAAAATTTTGACTGCATACGTTCTACAACATCATCTATCTCCCAGTGGTGATAGTAATGATTAACACCATTTTGAAAAATAATACTAATGATTAGTAATCATAAAATTGTAAAAGTGAAATTATTGAAAGGCATCCAACAATCCGAAGTACTCAAGGCAGTGACACGTCCTCAACTTTCCTACCAAATAGATACTCTCATATTACCTAATATATAAAAGCTAAGCTTCTTCGCCTCCCCACAAGCTTCCACGTCGCCCCCAATTCCCTTGCCGTCCGATCGATGAATCCAACGGCCCAGAACGGTCCACGTCTCCCCCTCCGCGCTGTAACTGTTCATTCTTGATTTTCTACCAATAGGAAGCGGACACACGTCCCGGTTACCAGCCGGTTCCAGCCCGTCCCGCCGGTCACCGTGCCACTTTTGCAGAAAAGCATCTGAGAAATCAAACTCGCAACCCGCGGTCTAGATTTTAACGTTGCGGGGGACCGATCCGTAATTTTCCAAAATCTCGCAGGCTTTTCTGTAAAATCGGCTGCGCAGTTCCCCCCCCTCTTCCTCTCTCCTGCGACCTCCGGGTCACCGCCGCCGCCGCCGCGCGCCGCCGCCGGTCCCCGTCTCCCCGGTCAGATCGACGGGGACGGGAAGCTGCGCCGTCGCTCCCTCCGCATCTTCGCTGAAGATCAGCCGTCGGGACGCCGCCTCCGCGCCGGGATCGTCCGCCACGCGCTCGGCCTCCACCGCCGCGCTCGCGCGCCGCCGACGCTGCTCCGGGGACCTAGCTGCGGCGCCGGCGCCGCTCCTGGGCTCCCCGACTCCGCGCGCGTCGAGCACGCCCGCCCGCGCGTCCCAGATCGCCGGGATTCGTCGCCGGCGTGCTCGGCGCCGCCGCGGTCGTCTCCGCCCTGGCTGACCACCGGTGACGTCAGCCTGACGTCACTGCAGGTCCCACCTGGCAGTAACTATTTTAAATTTCCAGGAAAAACAGTAAACGATTAAAAATGAAATATTAATAACTTCAAATATATACGTCAGAAAAATATGAAAAAAATATCAAAATGACCACAACAAAGGAACCTAATTACTTATGGCAAGAATGCACAACATTTTGAAGTTTCAAAACATTTTAAATTTGGCCACATTTCAAATCTATTTCTTTTAAATATAGACCATAAAATATAAAAAAAAAACATAGGAAAAAAAACTAATTGCCTATGGCATAATACAAGAATATTTGAAAGTTTCTACACGGTGCAGATTTAACCAAACTTAAAATCCATTTCCAAACCGAATTTGAATTTGAAAACACCCCAACTTGAATAGTTTCCTCGAACTAAACAATTTTTAGATTCAAACTTATTTTGATTCCAGTAATATTCAAGCCTACAAATTTTTATAAGTATGCACATTACCGAGTTTACATTTTGTTTACTAGCCGAGTGACATTTTCAAACCTACATAATTAAAAATTGTTCAAATTACCGAATTTAAACATCATTTTCCACACGGGCGCGGCATGGCCGCGCCAACTCCACTAGTATCCTAGAATAGTGAAGCTGTATTATGTTATACCCCCTCCAATTCTAAATGTAGCATTTTACAATTTTTTGACCTACACGTATCTAGACATGTTTTAGTATCTAGACATGTTTTAGTGCAAAGTTTGGAGTATAAAATTATAAATTATGTATCAAGTCTACAAAATCATAGAACATTTGCACTTCAATTGTACTTGCCACTCTGTAGAAGACGTACAATCTGATTAACACCTGCAGAAAACGTTGGAGGATAGTCAGACGCTTCTGTGATAAAAGTGGACTCCAAGTTCGGCGATGATTATGAGCAAATTTGCATATGCTTCTCCATAATATTTGAAGAGGGGTATAGGAATTATGCATGAAGACACGAAGTAGAATAAACCAGAAAAACATATATCCCTTTGGCCTGTCGTGTAACAATTGTATACCGCAACAAAATTATCTAAGAGCTACATCCCGCCAGCGTGCCCGTTGCAATTAGAACATTGCTGGTGTCGTATGTCAAAAAGCGGACACAGGGAGACTGGGGCGTTTTCCCTATCGATTATTCGGTGAGAGTGCGTGAGGAATTCCCGTTTGGTCGATGAAGATGATGAACTCACAAAACAAGCATACGATGTTTTTTACCCAGCTTGATTTTTTTTTTTTAAATGGAAATGCTCCGGCCTCTGCATCGTGATGATGCACACAGCCTTTTTATATAAATTTAAAAGGTCGCAAAGTATTTGACTCCACTCATTACAATCAAGGGTCCGCTAAAGTAGGAACATGCACTAGCCAACGAAACAAAGTGCTATCTAGCAAATTACACATCTTGAAGTCTCTTAGCATGCTGCCATCCATATTGGTTGAAAATAGCTCGCACAACGGCCATCAACCGGGTACAACCAGCGTCCATAAGTGCTCGTTGGTCCTCTGGCAGTAGGTATAACCACAAATTGATCCAGTATACCGCCCGATGTACAACCTGCAAAAAATGAGAACCTCTATGCTTGTTAAACACCACATCATTCCTGCAATTCCAAATAGCCCAAACAAAAGCACAGGTACCAATGCGAATACGGGCTTTTGTTTTCTTATTAACTCCATTCAACCAATGCCCAAACAGATTAGGTACACTAGTTGGTGGAGAGATGTTAAATGTAAAATGAATTAATCTCCAAATATCCCGAGCAAATGGACAAGTAATAAAGAGGTGTTCAATTGTCTCATCAGCATGGCAAAAAAACACATCGCTTACATCCTATCCATTTTCTTTTAGCCAAATTATCTTTAGTCAATAAAACTTTTCGATGAAGGAACCACATGAATATTTTTATTTTTAAAGGTACCTTTAGCTTCCAAAGATACTTTCTTAAAAAAGGCGTATGACCATTCATATATTGGGAGTACATGGAGCTAACCGTGAACTTCTTATTTGGAGTCAACTTCCAAAGAAAAGAGTCTGCGTTATTTGTAAGGGAAACGTCCATAAGACGTCGAACAAGCCTTTCCCAAGATGTCCACTTATCCCCCGTCAACGTCCGTCTAAACTCAATATTTAGCGGATTTTGTGATAACACTTGCGCCACCGTAACAGATTTATGAAGCACAATGTTATATAAAGATGGATATTGGGCTGCCAGGGGCTTGTCTTATAGCCAAGAGTCTTCCCAAAAGCGAGTTTGTAGTCCATTACCAACTTTAAAAGATCCTTGTTCAAAAAAATCTTTTTTTACCGTCATCAACCCTTTCCAAAAGGGGGAATCAGTTGGTTTAGACTCCACTTGCGATAAAGTTTTGTTAGACAAATATTTATTGCACAGCAGCTCCTGCCATACCCCATCCTCATTTAGAATTTTATCAAGCCATTTGCTTAACAAACACTTATTCTTTATGTCTAACACCTGAATACCTAGCCCGCCCTGATCTTTGGGACGGCAGATGATATTCCATTTTGTCAACCGGTACTTTCTTTTTTGCTGATCACTTTGCCAAAAAAATCTTGAACGGTAGTAATCCAGCCTCTTCCTCACTCCCACTGGAATGCGGAAGAAGGATAATAAGAACATTGGTAGACTGGTCAAAACCGAGTTGATCAGAACAAGACGATCTCCATATGAGAGCATTTTGCCTGCCCAACAACCTAATTTCTTTTCAAACCGGTCTTCCACCATTTTCCATTCTTTAAGTAATAACTTGCGGTAATGGATAGGAATGCCTAAGTATTTGAAAGGCAAGGATCCTACGTTACACCCAAAAATTGTACGATAATCATCTTGCATTTCCTTTGCCTTACCAAAGCAGTAAAGCTCACTTTTGTGGAAATTTATTTTAAGTCCAGACAATTGCTCAAACATTGATAAGATTAGTTTCATATTTACCGCCTTCTCAATATCATGTTCTAGGAATAAAATCGTGTCGTCGGCGTATTGTAAAATTGATATTCCACCATCAACAAGGTGAGGAATAAGGGATCCAACTTGCCCATCCTCCCGTGCCCGTGCAATAAGAACGGCAAGCATATCCGCCACGATATTAAATAAAACCGGTGATAAAGGATCACCTTGACGAGTCCTTTTAGTGTCTGGAAATAATGACCAATATCGTCATTAACACGTATTCCTACACTTCCTCCCTGGATAAATCTTCCCACCCACTCACACCATTTTGGGTCAAAACCCTTCGTGCGCAGTGCCTGTTGCAGAAAGGACCATTTTACTTTGTCATATGCCTTTTCAAAGTCAAATTTGAAAAGAACACCGTCCATTTTCTTTCTCTTAATTTCATGGATCGATTCATGTAAAATGACCACCCCTTCAAGGATGTTTCGACCAGGGATAAAAGCCGTCTGGGTAGGGCGAATGACTTTGTGAGCAATAGTGGATACCCGGTTTGTTCCCACTTTAGTGAATATTTTGAAGCTAACATTTAATAGACAAATCGGTCTGTATTGCTCAATTCGGCTAGCATCCTCTTTTTTGGGCAGCAGTGTTATTACCCCAAAATTCAATTTGAAGAGAGGAAGTTGCCCATTCTGGAGCTGAGAAAACAGGGGCATCAAGTCAATCTTGATAACATCCCAGAACCTTTGGTAAAACTCCGCGGGGAACCCATCTGGCCCCGGAGCTTTATTATGCTCCATTTGAGAAATAGCGTCGAACACTTCCTTCTCAGTGAAGGAATCAGTTAGAATACTATTCTCCTGTGGCGAAATTTGAGGTAGATCGCCAGTAATACTCTCCTGCATAGAGAAGGAGCTAGGAACGGAAGCTCCAAAGAGCTTTTTGTAATATTCGGAGATAAATACTTTCAAGTTATTCTCTCCAACGATTGTTCCTTCATCTTGTTCTAACTGAAAAATACGTTTCTTTCGGTGCTTTCCATTGGCTATCAGATGAAAATATTTAGTATTATTTCCCCCTTCTTGGACATGTTTAACTTTTGCCCGCTGAGCCCATTTTGACTCTTCATCTCTCCGGGCATTAGCCAAACATTCATCCGCCTCTTTCTTAGCCGTCCTTTCAGCTACCGTGAGAGGTGTGGTTTCAGCTTTGATATCCAACTCATCAATCAAGAGCGTGAGTTTTTCTTTCAGTTTTTTATATTCACCGCTCATGTTTTTGGCCCAGCCCCTAAGGTACTGTCGAAGATGTCTTATCTTTTTTTGCCAAGTATCAATCGGAGAAGATCCACCATCTATGGACTCCCATTCCCTACGAATCATATCACTGAACCCCGGCTGACGTAGCCATGATAACTCAAAGGAGAATTTTGATTTATTGCCTAAGTGGGCCTGCTCGCCTGTGTCAAGAATAAGAGGTGTGTGGTCAGACCCTGTACGAGTCATGGCATGCACCGTCACTAACGGGAATTTTTGTTCCCACTCGACACTCATAAGAAATCGATCCAACTTCTCAAACGTTGGTTCATCTCTCCTGCTAGCCCATGTATATTGTCTACCAGAGAGATCAATCTCTCTTAGACTCAGACTCTCGATAATGGCATTAAAAATAAACGGCCATCGCGCGTTAAAATTATCATTATTTTTCTCCTCTTGCCTCCGAATAATATTAAAATCCCCACCCACCAACATGGGTAGTTCTTCATTTTCACAAATCCTCACCATTTCGGCAAGGAATTCCGGTTTTTGGGCATCTTGGGCAGCCCCATATGCCACTACCAGAATCCATAAGAAACCATCGCATTTAGATTTCAAATGAAACTTTACACAAAAATCACCGGTAATTATCTGTTGGACAGCTAAAACCTCATTGTTAAACCCCACTAAAATTCCACCTGAACGACCATGCGGTGGTAAACAATACCATGCATAATCCCGCCCTCCGGCCAGGTGTTTTAAAAAAGGTGCCGAGAAGTTGGACCGTCCTGTTTCAATTAGAGCCAGGAAATCAAGTTTCTCTGTCCTAACCGTCTCTTGAATTGTGAAATGTTTTGCGGGATCTCCTAAACCATCACTGTTCCAAATCATGCCTTTCATTGTATTATTATAATTTTCTCTTCAACTTTTTAATACGTGCACTTCTGCGTTTAACCAAGAGGCCATTGCCTTTTTTGGTTCCTTTTTTCCGTCCCATATTTTTCTCTCCTGGACAAAAACCCATGTGGTCATTGGAGAGCTCTTCCTCCTCATTCCCTAGATCCTCGGACAAATTCGAGGCTTGTTTTAAAACAAGGTTAGAGACTTGTTCATCATCCATATTATTTAAGTTGTTTGTTAAAAATGTAAGCGCCCTTTCTTCCTCTATTTGCTTGATATAATTCACTGAACTATTAACTTCTGATGGGGATATGCCTAAGGAAATACCTAGTCTAGATGCTCTTGCAACAATATCCTCATTAGGTAAAGATGCAAAAGTGAGAGTGGGTTTAATTGGCATACCAGTACTGAAACCGGAGTCACGGCGCTGAGCCACCATCATGGCCCTCTCCATTTGAGTAGCATCCGCATTTGGTTGAGAATTAATCCTCACACTCGATCTGACCGGCGGCTTGGCTATCCCCCCGTAAGCGATCACCTCCTGCAACGTCGGGGACTTAAACCCCTTGTGTGTCGGCGTGGTAGAGGTAGACATATCCACCATAGCAGCCTTGATCACGCCCCCACATTGTGTCTCCTCAATGCCCAGCGGCAGTGATGTTTGGGAGATCGTCGCCACGTCCTTCCCAGCTACCTCGGTCACCGGGTGACTGTCCACCGGCGTCGTCGCTATTTCATGGACAGAGGCAATCACATGATCGCGAACTGGTGCAGTAGTGTTTGCGTCAACTGATTCCAGCACCGAGAAATTAAACATGTCGGGCGCTGCAGCAAAATCATAGTTGCTGGTCATGTTATTTTCCTCCAATGCTGTACCCATGTCCGTGTCCACCACGGAGCTGAATTTAGTGTCCAAGTTTTCAGCACTTGTCATTAAATTCTGAGCAACAATCGTTTCAGTTGGCATAATTGATTTATCCAACCGGTTGTGAGGCGTGTGTGGTGAGAGACTTGACAACCCAATTTGTCTTGCACGCCTAGCATCAGATAAGACCTTCCTCTCAGCCTCAAGTATGTTTTTCACGGACTTGGAGTTTAAAAAAGGCCACTCCTTTTCCACATCAATAGGTGTTGGTGATGAGAGTACCCTGTGAGCGAAATCCATTGCCTTCCTCACATTTGGTGAATAAAATACACCCGAAATCTCTCGCTTTTCTGACGAAGTAGTGTTGCTAGACTGGGTTGTAGATAAATCATTCTTCTCCACAACCTTGTCCTTCCCCTTGTCATCAATCACATCGGCAAAATTTAGATTTCCCAATGGAAACTCTAAACCCTTTTCCAAAACACCATCATTCGTGGAATTGTCATTTCCCTCATTGCAATCCGAACTAGAGACCCCATCCGAAGATTCTTTCTCCAGTAGCACCGATGAAGAAATCTCCCTCAACTTGCTTGGACAAGAAATAGCCTTCGTGGCTGGTCTCATCTCCTTAATAGAAGGTGATAGTACAACCGCAGGTGTGAGCACTTGTTGTTTTCCAACATCTCCTGTTGTCAGAACCTTTGGAGTGTTACCTTTTTCAACCGTAGGCTCGACAACCTTGTCCACGGTATCATCGTTACTCCTTTTATCGTTGCCCCCATTCTGGTCATCACCATCATGTCCGAGCACATCCTCCATGTCCATATCCTCATCCTCTCCCCCAATCACCTCTTCAACCGTAAACACAATATCATAAAATCCATCCTTAATAAATAAAGGAAAATCTTTTGGAATTTTTTTATGATCAACACAGCCAATTAAAATTCTCAAAATTCCATGCTCCCTAGTGTATCGCATATCCACTTTCAGAGTCTTGCCAAAAAGAGTTCCGAGCCCCCATAGGGCTAAGAAATCCCGCACATGATGCGAGGGAATGCCTTCCATTCGTACCCACACCTGGGGGAGCAGCCATAGTGGTTCAATAATACCCTTCCAATCATCCACCTTCAGCTCACACTCACTATTTGGAATTTTGAAAGATCCAAACCTTCTCAGTCTATCTAGCTCAGCTTTAGATGGAAACATGACTTTGAACACATTATGTCCAACCTGCAGCACATCCCAAGCATACTGATCCACAGGAACCACTCGCTGAAGCTGCCGAGATAACTGTGAGATCGTCAAATTTCCCCCAGTGACCGATACCATGCCCAACCTAGTATTCTCTGTCTTAGGTCTGTAAGTTTCAGTACATGGCATAGCAAAGAACGTTAGAGCATCACAATAGTGTCCATATACCTCCACTTGTGGCTTCGGAGCAGTCAACAGAGCACACTCCTCGGAAGCATGGGCAGCCGATTCACAATTATCACAAATTTCAGTCTTGCAATCTGCCAGAACATGCCCAGGAAAACAACATCGATAACAGCGGGCCTTGTCCACTTTTTTGGAAACGTGAGTGTCATCCCCAGTCTCACCAATACATGGGTCAGTGGTCGGAGGTGCGGTCTTCTCAGTGTCAAGCACGAGCTGCTTGGCGACTGGCATCAATGCCGCTGCCGTACCCGTAACCTGAGCCTCTACAATACCCTGTGCCGAAGCCACACCTTCATTAACACCTCTGCCAGCCGTCGTGCGACCTGGCCCAACTTGCCCACGAGCAGTTCTACCAGCTCCGCCTCGACCTCGGAACCTACCGGCAGGGAAAGTCTGACGATTCCCGTTGCCGAAACCAGACCCCGCATTGAAGCGCCCATAAGGCAAATTGCGAGACTGAAAGTTCCCTTGCATCGGACCTCCGTTAGAAGCTCCATGAAACTGACCCCCATTAGGGCCATGGTTGAATGCAGCACCGTTAGCAGCTCTCTGAAACTGCCCCCCATTAGACTGACCCCCATTAGACTGACCCCCATTAGGGCCATGGTTGAAGGCAGCACCGTTAGCACCTCCCTGAAACTGACCCCCATTAGGGCCATGGTTGAAGGCAACACCTTGCTGACCATTGTTTCCTAGCCTCTGCCCTTCTCCAGGAACATTGCCATGAGTGTTGTTGTTGTAGCTAGCTTGCCCAGCCGCACCGCTGGATTCTCCCGCGGAGAAGGAGTTGTAGCTATTAAAGTTGTTGCCATTGAAGCCTCTGCCGTGGTTTCCACCACCACCCCGGCCAGCACCGGCGCCGTTCCAGCCTGCGCCGCCGCCGCCAGAACCTCTATACGCCATCCCAGTCGCAGGCGTCGTACGATACCATAGAAACCCTAGCTGTCGAGATCGTTGATTCAGTTTATCACGATCAAATCTACGATCCCTGCGAACTGGGCCACTCTTACGTGGGCTAGCATGCAACTTGGGCCTGTCCGAGCCCAACAGCTGGATCAGTCCTTTGTAGCGATTCGAATTTTCAAAATTCGATCCGGAAATTTCGGCCGAGCATCTCGCCATCGCAGCTCCGGCCATGGTGCCTCGCCGGCGGCGCCTTTGGACCAACGTCCATGGGCCATTTTCCTCAGATTCAGTGCAAGTCTGCACAGATGGTAGCAGCACAGGTACCTTTACCATCGAGGGCCAATCTCTGGCACTGGCAGCAGCCGACCTTGCCGGAAACGATCTGCCCGAGATTGGAGAAGGAGAAGGACTCGAGTCACTTACCGAGGTAGTCGCCGACGATAGCATCCGTGCCGCCCACCTCTGTGCCTTCCTCTTCTCTTCCAGCCTAGATTTCCTCTTCTCTTGATGCCATTCAAGAATGTAAGATCATACATCCTACTTTTTTTTTTATATAGAAATGGGAGCCCAGCCTCTGCATCGTGATGATGCACACAACCTTTTATATTAATAAAAAGTAGTAAGAGAGTATGAATCAGTTATTACAAATCACGGATCAGCCAAAGTGGTCACATGAATCAATCAACGGAACCAAGCTAATAAGAAGAGACTATTCATTGTAGTCTTCTAGTATGTTGCCACCCATGTTTGCAGCAAATAGCTTGGACGACCACCAAAATACGGGTACATCCAGCCTCCATGGTATCTCGTTGCTCCGACGGGAGGAGGAAAAACCATAAACGAATCCAGTAGATAGCATGATGAACGACCTGCAAAAAACAAGCATCTCTGACCTTGTTAAACACCACATCGTTGCGACAATTCCAAACAGCCCATAAGAAAGCACAAACACCAATGTGAATACGTGCTTTAGTCATTTTATCAACTCCATTAAGCCAGTGCCCAAACAAATTTGCAACACTAGTTGGTGGGGTAATATTGAAGATGTCCATCACAAAAGGACAAGATATAAAAAGGTGCTCCACGGACTCCTCAGGACAAAAAGCACATTTCTTACACCCACCCAGTTCCTTTTAATCAGATTATTCTTAATATGAATGACCTTACGTCTTAAAAACCACATAAAATTTTTATCCTAAGAGGAACCTTCAATTTCCACAAGTACTTATGTAGAAAAGGGCTATTTCCATGCATCGCCTCATACATTGATTTAACCGTGAAGACTCCATTCGCAGTCAAGTTCCATTTAAAACGGTCATCATCATCCGATAGAGTAACTCGCATTAGTCGCTCTACTAGTCTCAACCATGATAACCATTTGTTATCGGTTAAGGTTCTCCGAAATTCAATGCTTAAAGGATTATTGGACAGCACATGCGCCACCAACACATTTTTGTGTCTAACAATATTAAACGCGGAAGGATATTGAACAGCCAATGGTTTGTTCCCAAGCCATGTATCCTCCCAAAATCGTGTTTGTCGACCGTTTCCCACAATAAAAGAACCCCGCGTAAAGAATTCAGTCGTTACGTCCATAAGACCCTTCCAAAATGGAGAGTCATTGGGTTTCGAATCACATTGAGCAAGAGTTTTATCACTAAGGTATTTGTTGCACAATAGTTCCTGCCAAACCCTTTTTTCATTTAAAATCTTATATAGCCATTTGCGAGGAAAACATATATTTTTAATTTCTAAAACCGCTATACCCAAACCTCCTTGATCCCATCTAGATAGGCGGTACTTTCTCTTATGTTGGTCACTTTGCCAGAAAAAATGAGACCGAAAGTAATCCAACCTCTTCTATACCCCCATTGGAATTTGGAAGAAAGAAAGCAAGAACATCAGGAGGCTCGTTTGAACAGAATTAATCAAGACAAGACGATCACCATATGATGGCATCTTACCTGCCCAACAACCCAACTTATTTTCAAACCTATCTTCGATTATCTTTCATTCTTTAATCAATAACCTTCGATAATGAATCGGAATACCCAAGTATTTGAAAGGTAAATCACCCATACCACACCCAAAAATTTGGCAGTATTCAATTTGCATGTCTTTAGCCTTGCCAAAGCAAAAAAGCTCACTTTTATGAAAATTTATCTTGAGCCCAGAAAGTTGCTCAAACATTGATAAAATTAATTTCATGTTTACAGCTTTGTCTAAATCATGCTCTAAGAACAAGATTGTGTCATCGACGTATTGTAAAATGGACACTCCCCCGTCAACAAGATCAGGTATGAGAGCCCCTACTTGACCATCATCTTTGGCACGTGCAATGAGAACAGCCAACATATCAACCACTATATTAAACAAGATTGGAGAAAGAGGATCACCTTGACGTAATCCTTTTAACGTCTGAAAATAATGATGATGACCAATATCGTCATTCACACGTATTCCCACACTTCCTCCTTGAACGTAACGTCCTACCCAATTGCACCATTTTGCATGGAAACCTTTCATGCGCAACGTTTGTTGGGGAAAGGACCACTTAACTCTTGTCTAATCTTAGATTGATGATAAATCTGCAGTTACAAATGGGTGGATTTAGACTACCCACCGGCTGTGCTTCTTCTTGAGAGGCATAGTCTTATCAGCTGGATCTTTTTCTTGTCCTGGATCATGGACTTGATGCTCTCTAAATGTTGTGAACCTCTCTTGGGTGGACGAGGCCCTCCTTTATACTCAAGGAGATACCACATTTTACATCGCACATGTGCGATACCTTGCCGTTGAGTCTGCCACAGTTGTCAAGTGGGCGGATGTCTTTAAAGTATAACCCATGCCGACATCAAGATCGGTCACCTTTCCCTTTTTCTAGAGTGGCGATGCCGCGCCACCTTGCTACTCACATGCCCTCTGTCATCTGAGCCTGGGGAGTCGTGCCGGGAGGCTGCCCTAACACTTCTAGCCCGGCCCCGGGGTGACCACGAAGCCCCGGTGACCCAGTCGTGCTGGGAAAAGCGGAGCTGAGCTGTCTCCCTAGCATCCTTGATGGTCATCTTCGTCATCTGCCGAGGGGGCGTAGCCTTCAGTCTTCTAAAAGGGGGACACCGATGATCGTTTGAGGTCATCAGTTGCCTCATGTCGCATCGTGTGGCTCAAGCATCTCTTAACTCTGACACCGCCTAGAGGGCGGGGTGTCGACAGTAGCCCCATGGTGAGAGTCAGCAATATGTGGTTGCCGGGTTCAGCCCAAGTAGTTGTGTGGACCCACTATGGGATGCGAACAAGTCGAAGCAGAAGTCCACGAGATATGGGTCTGGTGGAAAACATGTCCGCGAGGTGAGGACTGGAATCCGCGGCGCCTCGATCCTTAGCGAGGTGGTCCCACCACATCCTCGCGAATCGTGTCGCGATGGCAGTTGGAGTCAACATTGTTGGCGTTATAACCCCACGAGGCGCCCCGCTCGCCTCACCTTCTTCATCTTCTCGTTTTCTTTGTGTCCTCTGCTCCTCAGTTTACTCCAAGCCATCAAAACCCACCATTCCCTCGGCGAACTACATGCTTCATCGTGCGTTCGGTGAATGTGGTCTGCCTTGGACGGGCTCCTCCATCACCACCTGTGAGCTGGAGCGCGCGGCCGCCATTGGCTTCATCCCCAGCAAGGAACGTTGCCGGTGGCGATTCCCGGTGGCGGAGTCTGTACCGACCCCTCAATAGATGAATGTGTGTTGTTCGCCTACCGTCTGGAAAGGGGGCTGTCCTCTCTTATTCACCGCTTCCACGTGCAGGTTCTTAGCGTGTACGGAATCGAGCTCCACCATATGACCCCAGATTGCGTGACCCACATCACGTGTGATGTGCAGGGAGTTGATCTTCTCCTTGCGGTTGGGAAACCCCAAGAGGAAGGTATGATGAGCACAGCAGAAAGTTTTCCCTCAGTTATGAAACCAAGTTACCGAACCAGTAGGAGATGAAGACACTTCTGAAGGTGTCAACGGCGCCAGAAAAGAGGTGTTGCAGGGATGTCCTGACGGTTGACTTGGAACCTGCACACAACAAAACCAAGATACTTTGCCCCAACTTGACAGTGAGGTTGTCAATCTCACCGGCTTGCTGTAACAAAGGATTAGACGTATAGTGTGGAAAATGATGTTTGTTTGCAGAGAATGAAATAGAACAGTGTTTGCAGTAGGTTGTATTATCGATGTAAAAGAATGGACCGGGGTCCACAGTTCACTAGTGGTGTCTCTCCATAATAAATAATAGCATACATGCGGGTAAACAAATTACAGCTGGGCAATTGACAAAATAAAGAACTGCATAATGATGCATATACTTGTCATGGTGTCTAGTATGAGATTCATTTGGGCATTACAACAAGATTCATAGACCATTCCAACCGCATCTATGACTAATAATCCACCTTCCGGTTAGCGTCCGCACCCCATTCAGTATTAAGTTGAGAGCAACAGATTATTGCATTAAGTAAAGTGTGTAATGTAAGTAACACAATTATCCTTAGACAAAGCATCATTGTTTTATCCCTAGTAGCAACAGTACATCCACAACCTTAGAGGTTGCTGTCACTCCCCCAGATTAAATGGAGACTGGACCCACTATCGAGTATAAATACCCCCTCTTGGAGTCACAAGCATCTACTTGGCCAGAGCATCTACTAGTAACGGAGAGCATGCAAGATCATAAACAGCATACACATAATATATAATGAAGCAAATGACATAGTATTCAATATTCATCGGATCCCAGCAAACACAGCATGTAGCATTACCATAAGATGATCTTGATCATGATAGGCAGCTCACAAGATCTAAACATGATAGCACAAGTGGAGAAGACAACCATCTAGCTACTGCTATGGACCCATAGTCCAAGGATGAACTACTCACACATAAATCCGGAGGCGGGCATGGTGATATAGAGCCCTCCGGTGATGATTCCCCTTTCCAGCAGGGTGCCGAGAAGAGCTTCTGAACCCTCCCGAACTAGGGTTGACGACTGCGGCGGCTACGGGATGTTTCGTGAAAAGTGTTTGGGTGCTTAGGGTTTTTCCGTCGGGAGGTATTTATAGGCGAAAGGGCAACGTTGGTGGACGCCCGAAGGGCCCACACCACGTGGCGGCGCGGCCAAGGGGGGAGCGGCGCCACCAATAGGTGTGGCCGCCTCAGGGCCCCACTTCGTCTCCTCTTCGGTCTTCTGGATCCTTCCGAGAAAAATAGGGACTTTGGCTTTTGTTTCGTCCAATTCCGAGAATATTTCCAGAACAACTTTTCTGAAACCAAAAACAGCAGAAAACATGAACTGGCACTGTGGCATCTTGTTAATAGGTTAGTCCCTGAAAATGCATAAAAAATGATTTAAAGTGTGTATAAAACATGTTGCAATTGGTATAATATAAGCATGGAACAAAAGAAATTATAGATACGTTGGAGACGTATCAAGCATCCCCAAGTTTAGTTCTACTTGTCCCGAGTAGGTAAAACGATAACAAAATAATTTCTGTAGTGACATGCTTCACACAATCTTGATCAAATAATATCATAAGGCTCATGTTACGAATGAAGTGATTCAAGGCAATGGTCTATAGTTTGCTAACAAATAGACAAGGAGTAAACAACTGAATAATTTTTTTTTGCATAAGAGTTAACTCATAAAGCAATAGTTTCTAAGTAAAAGAGCATCGAAGCAACACATAGGAAGATTTAAGTTTCAGCATTGGCTTTCAACTTGTAACATGTATATCTTTAGATAGTTGTCAACACAAAGAAATATAATAAGTGCAATAAGTAAGCATATAAGAATTGTTGCACACAAAGTTGACACAAGTGTTTGCTTCTAAGATAGAAAGAAGTAGGTAAACTGACTCAACATAAAGTAAAAGAAAGGCCCTTCGCAGAGGGAAGCAGGGGTACAAACATGTGCTAGAGCTTTTTAGTTTCTATAGGTTTTTGAAATCATATAGAGAGCATAAAAGTAAGTTTTTGAGCGGTGTTTGTTGTTGTCAACGAATGGTAATAGGCACTCTACCCCCCTTGTCAACCAGACTTTCAAGAGCGGGTCCCATTGAAGGACGATATCATCCCTCTTGTTCTCTTTTGTTTACACATGCAGGTTTTAAAACTGGTATTATTGCTTGACTGATTGGATCAGGGCAAAAATGTGAAGAGAATTAAGCGGTTAAAGTTGTAATTAATCGGGACTGGGCACCCCATTTGTCAGCTCTTTTTGCAAAATTATTGGATAAGTGGATGTACCACTAGTCCATTGGTGAAAGTCTGTCATAAGCAAATAACAAGGTTGATATCGAAAACACCACATACTTCCTCATGAGCTATAAAACATTAACACAAATAAGGGATAATAAGTTTTGAATAAAGCTAGTGTCGTGGTGGTGTCATGGCAGATGCCATAGGATGGCTAATGTGTGGGGCCAAGTGGACGCTGGTGGATCCGGGGAGGGCTTGCATGCCGAGAGACATGCACGGGTGAGCTCAAGAACAAGCGAGAGCAAGCGAGGACAAGCAAGAACACCACAAACACCACGATCTACCCAGGTTCGGGGCCCTCGTGAGGAGGTAAAACCCCTACTCCTGCTTGTGTTTCTCTCAATATATGGGTCACAAGATCTACAAAGTGCTCCTTGAGCTGTTTATCTCTATGGTGAAGAAGAACTCCAAGAACTATGAAGAACTAAGAGGAGAGTAACACCCAGAACAATAAATGAGCTCTTCTGTGGATCGTGCCTCACGCAAGAGGAGTTATGGCACCTTATATATAATCCCGGCCGGATTGAACGGAAACCCTAATTCCTCCGGGTCCCACCGACACTGTAGCCATGCCAACGGTAACGTCTTCATTGCCTACCACGACCTAGCCACCGAGCTATGTCGGGCTAGGCCGAGGTAAGCCATCATGCCCCTAGGCGTAGCAGCCGCCAGACTAGGTGATGATGTCTCCCTGTTAGAGACAAGACGTGGCTTGCCCATGACATGTCCCCTGTCATTGAGTCAGCGGTACAGAGGAATAGTCACGTCGTACCCGCACCTCGCCTTCTGTTCCGCCCCCGTGTCAGGCGGGATGTGACTTGAGCTTTCCGTGTAAGGTGGGGCAGTTTCCTTGCCCTTGACTTCTGGCCCGACATAAGGTATGTCGGAAGGTCTTGTCTAACCCGACATGGGTATGCCGGATTCTCTTCCTCAGCCCGGCACGGATGTGCCTGACCTACACACTCGGGTCACTCTTCAGAGTCCCGGCATGGCTATGCCGGCACCTCATTCCTGCACACAAGAGATAAAGAGAAGGTACTGACATGGGATGTCGGTCAAGTTATGTCGGTCCTCCTTAGGTCGGACTACCTTTATACCTTGCCTCGGTCTCTCCAATCTCGGGTATATGTCGGTTATCTCCGACATAGGCTTATGCCGGTCTCACTGTTATCTCGGTCCACCCAGGACCTTGTTCACTTGTGTTTGTCTCTGCTATCTCATAAGAGAATGCCTCTAGGCCCAGCCGCTCGAAGATGTCTTAGGCCTACTCCCAAAGACATCTTCGAGAAGCTGGTTCTTAGGGGAACTCTGTGCTTCTGCCTGCATCGCAACGAGGGGCTGGAGGCCTATTTATAGTGTCATCAGGAGAGGCAGCTTGGCCTTTAGATTCTTCAAGGCACACATCCTGGCTTTTCCCAAGAGCCACCTCCTGAACATCACAAAAGGGCGCCACTTCATATCTCGAAGAGTCATCTGACCTTTGGCACCAAGCAAAGGGCATTTACCACTATAAATATGAGTATATTGTCCATGCCTTTACCCTACCCGGGGGTAGCCCCCCGACACTAGTCCCCGAAGCTGGTGTGGTCCTGCAGCCTCGGATGAAGGGCTGCACCAGATTTAAATAAATAACTGCCGCGAACATGTATCCGACATCACCATGTAGGGTCAGCCAAAAGCTCCGAGATATCCGGATCAGTCCACCAATGAATCATCCGACATTACCATGTCGGCGTAATAAAAGGCCTCCGGCATGTCTATATCGGTCCACCGATAAGTCATCCGACATCACCATGTCGGTCCAACATTAAGTCTTCCAACATGGGGCTTCTAATTCATCCGACATCCGTTCTTATCTCGGTCACTCCGACATAAGGAAATCTTTTAGCAGATCTTCTCTCGAGACGTGTCACTCAAATGCTGTATCATCCCTAGGTTGGTGCCACGCGATCTGACAAGCCACTGCGAGTACGCCGCATGGGCCCCACCGGCCGTCAAGTCCGACAGGCACTCAAGTGCTTTGACCCTGGGGTGCCTCCTCGATTCCCGGACTAGTAACCGCACTCGATCTTGCCGCCGGTAGTTCCCACCCTGTAACCCACGATGAAGTAGATCGTGCGGCCGCACGTATCTCAACCGCACAAACTGCCACACACGATCCCACGATCAATTCGAAACTGCCGGGCGGGAGAATCGGAAACCGCCCCTCCCCTGCCACCATAAATAGGGGCGCGGGGGAAGTTCTTTTCCCCTTCTGCAACATCTTCTTCCTTTCCTCCATCTTGCTCTTGCCGCCGCCGCCGCCGCGAACGCGCACGAGAACGAGCACGACGCCGAAGACTGTGCACGTCGACGGACGGATCTCACCGCGCCACCATCGGTACTCGTTCGTCTTGCGCCGCCGCCGCTCCGATTCCTCCGGTGAGTAACTCTCCTTCGATCTTGATTGGATCTTCTTAACCTCTCCGCATTCCGTCCGCCATAGACCTCATAGTTCATCACAATCCTCACGATAATGTAGATCTTCTCCCGTGGGTATCCATGCTTACTGCCAAGACGCTGTTAATAATTTCCTCCATTGAATCTGTCCATACTTTGCCCGTAGTTACACATGTAACTCTTGCGGTTGTTCCTCCGCATGAACATGATAGGTTCCTACTTAGATCCATTTAAATTTCTTTAAGTTGCTCCGGTACATCTTCTTTTGTATACCTCGGTAGTAGATTTTTGTTTCTACTCGGTCTTCTTCCTTTTCCGACATACAAACAATTCCTGTTCTGTCTCTCCAAGTAAGACATCTACTCTTTTGCAGACTCACACCGAGATGTCCCCAGACCATACCGACATGGCCATCGAAAGAATTCGTGGTGGATGGGAAGGTTCCGAGACCACCCAAGACGACATCAATTGGCTACGTCGGTCCAGACGTATCCCGGATCTAGTGATCTGCCGGCTCCCGTCCGGAGAGAATGAACCCGATGTCCAACCCGGTGAGCGGGTGGTATTCGTCTCTCACTTTGAGCGCGGCTTTGCTCTCCCCGCGAGCGCATTCTTCCGATCCTTCCTTAACCGGTTCGGACGCCAACCCCATCATCTCCCGGCCAGCGCCATAACCATACTGTCGGCTTTCGTTTCTTTCTCGGAGGCCTATCTCGGCCTCTGGCCCCTTGTCAACCTCTGGGCCAGATACTTCCAACTCCGAAAGCAAAGCATTCCGAACCCGGGGGTCCAAGACAAGGAGATGACCCCGTGCGGAGCAGCCACCGTCGTACCCCGGCGGCTCTCCGAGTTCCCCAAGATTCCGGGTCTGGAGTCATGCCGGAAATGGCAACGCAGTTTCTTCTACGTGAAGAATCCCGCCCGGACCGGCCAGGCCGAGCAGTTTGACTACATCAACTTCCCCGAGTTCGATCTCGCCCCTCCCACTGCTCAATCCCATTGGGGTTTTGATCCGAAGAGTACCGACCTGGAGATCAATGATATCCATACGTATCTCCTCGAGATCCAAGGTGAGCTGACAGCTGATGACCTCCTGAGGACATTCATCAGTCGCCGAGTTAGCCCACTTCAAGCCCGAGTTCACAAGATGTGCCATATGAGTGGCCGATATGATCCAAGTCGGATTAGTGCATTCGAGCTGGACAAGTCGGCAGTGTACCGACGCGTCCGAGCTATCGCCCAGACCGAGATGACTGAAGAGTGGGAGTGGGGGATGCAGCCTCACAACCGAGATCACCCTCCGGCACAAGTAAGTACTTACCAATTTAACCGACATCTCTGTCTAACCGACATCACTCTTATGCCGGTATAATCCTCTATCCCACATAACAATTCGCCTTCCTTACATCTTTTTCGCAGAGGTTTGCTCGGCAGCTCAAAGAAGACAGGAAAATTACTAAGGATGGTTGGCAGCCGGATCTCCCCATCCCGGCTTCTCCAGCAACCGAAGACCCAGACGACGAGGACCACATGTCCATCCCGTTAGTCCGTGCCCCTGCTCCGGGTAAGCCTCGAGTTCAAGTACCCATCAACGAGTGGTCCGACGATGACGAGGACGACTGTCGAATACTTGACGTTTATTGACGCATGTCCCCTCAACTACGCTCATCCAGCCCCTCCGACAACGACCACCTCGAGCAAGCAACCCGCAAGCGAGCCGGGACTGGCACCTCGGAGGCCGTATCCTCAGATGCCGCGGGTCCCGCGGCCAAGAAGGCGAAGACTGTCCGGAAAGTGGTGATCAAGAGGGGCAAGAAAAGGCCTCCCATCTCTGACGGGTAACGTACCCTTATTCATACTTTGCACCATCCTTCTTTTATTCTTTACCGTCATATCTTTTCCCAAGTTAACATCTTCTCCTTGTCCCGATGCAGTGAACCGCTGGAGTTGAACCCGAGCGCGCCGACGGGCGGGCCCCCTGGACAGAATGAAACGGAGGGTGGTGATCCAGCCCGGGTTGACGTCTCTCCCGCACGCAGCAGTCGGGCTGGCACACCCCCGCCGACTTCTAGGGCCGCAGCCGGAGGAGACCAAGGTGTCCCGGATCGTGATGTTGGATCTGGTGGCGATACCCACCGCCCTGAGCCGGAGCAGCCCGAGATCCCGGTGGTATGGCCACAGGCAGAAGGGCAACGACAATCCTCGCCGCAGCAGCGACAGTCGCCCCAACCGCAGCAGCAGCAGCAACAACCACCATTACCTCGTCCGCAACAACCGCAGCGCCAACAACAAGCAAGGGCCGATGCTTCTAAGTCGGTAACCCCGCACTCGAAGTCGGCGTCCTCGAGCCTGCAAATAGGGAAGTTTGCCCCGAGAGACAAGCAACTGGCCGAAAAGAAGGGCCAGACTCCTCGGGTAAGATTCTGATGGTGCCTCCTCCACGTGTCGCAGTTAAGACGGCAGCCCTGCAAACTCTAGATACAATTACCAGCCGAGTTGCCCCTGCTGCTGAATGGGAAACTCCCCCTCTGCTCACTGCAAGTGATGACTCTTTAGGTTCGATGGAGCAGTTCAACTTGGACTGGAATGTTGCGGATCTCAGCGAGGTCTCGTCCTCGGACCCGAACATCCGACATCCCGCTGGCCCGGGCAAAATTGCTCAGTCCTTGCATGCGCTGCAGTGCTCGGTTCTCCAGATAACCAAGGATGCCGAGGTAAGTCCTTTAGATACACACCCTCACTAGTCCCCGAGATTCGGGTCGAGTGATTAAAACTCAACCGAGTAAGGAGCACTCGGCGGGAATCTTCCAAAAAATCCGACATTCAGTCCCCGAGACCTACGCCGAGTTAACTCGGTGTGACTCTTCATAACATCTACTAACACTTTGCTTTGTTTCAGGCTTGTAATTCTAAGCGGACCAAAGTGTTCCGAAAACTGCTCCTTGAGCATGGTGCACTCCGGAAAGCGTACAAGACAGCCCGTGCAGAACAGAAGCAACAAGGTACACTTTTCTTCTACCCACATAATCCCTTTGCAATCTCTTGCTTACCGACATAACCGATTTGCCGCCCTCCACAGCTGAGGGCAAGGTCCGAGTTGCCGCTGCGCACAAGACTGCCCTTGAACAAGAGCAGGCCAAGTAGCCCGGCTTCAGCAAGAAGTCGAGAAATTCAAGGGTGAGAGGGACGAGACCGAGAAGACCTTGCTGGAGGCTATACAAACCCAGACGGGTGTCCTCAAGGATGTCGAGGCTCGCGCCGTTTTGGCAGAAAAACACTTGGAGACCCTCAAGGCTAAGTGCGATGTCTGGCTGTCCGAGTTGAAAAAACTCAACGGTCAAATGGACAGTAAGTTTCTTTTTTATGCTTCTTTCCATTCTCTTCCTTTTTCCCGACATTGGCTATATGTCGGTGTGTAATCTAACTCTGCCACAGCCTTCTCTTCAGAGTACTTTGCCCACTCACAAATTGCTGCCGCCAAAATTACCGCCAAGGCTCGGGCGAGGAGGGCGCAAGCCGGTCCCATCTCGGCGGAGTGGGATGTTGAGGACCATCTGATGGCGCTGAATGCCCGAATCTCCCCCCTGAAGAGCATTGGCCTGGAGCTTCTCGACGCCAGCATCCGAGTTTACCGGAGATTGTGGCCCGGATCCGAGCCTCCCAAGACGGTTCCCGACTTGGCCCGAGAGTTGGAGAATACCGAGACCAGACTCCGGGAGTGGAGATCCTCAGCTGCTCGTGTCGGGGCGGACCAAGCGCTGTCCTTTGTACTGTCCTGGTACGAGGGAATCGACCTCGAGAAGGTGAGGACGCAGCGCGACAAGTCCCCTTAGACCACTGACCACGCCAAGATCCAGCGCCGCCAAGAGACTGCCTATTATATGGCTGGCTACTCGCAGCCCCATCAATACGTCGATGGCAACACTTATTCTGATGATGAGGACTATGCCGACAAGGAGCAGCCCGACAAGGAAGAAGCTGGCGAGGAGCAAGCCGACGAGGAAGTCGGAGAAGAAGTCCCCGAGACCACTGAGACCGTCAAGGAGACCACGGGGTCCGGGACAGCAGCTAAGGCCCCCGAGACAACCGCCGCCGACACCGTTACGCCGGCTGCAACCGAAACCACCAAGTCGGCTGCAACCGACACTTCTCCAGAGGCGGCTTCCGACATCATCAAGAGCGTCGTAGCCGACATCACCAAGCCGGGAGCTGACGACACTGCCGAGCAAGCCGCGCCCGAAACTCCCTTGGAGACAGCTGCTGCTACCGCCAGTACCTCGACATCCACCCCCGCTGCCGAGACCTCTGGCCCAACTGCTTAAACTTTCAAGAAACAAATTTGTTAAATCCCCAGAATGCCGGGTGCAGATGTAAATATACATTTAAGTATTTCCTTGGAAGACTTTTTTTATTTTGTTATCTTAATGAACGTGACTTGGTGTCGAACTTAGCGATTTCTGCTCTTGTCTACCATTTCGGTGTTCGATAGTCGAGTCACAAAACCACTATTTATAACATACAATACTTGTAAACCTTTGAGGTAAGGCTTAGAGTTATCCGATACAAAGAAAAATATTTGAAAAACTGGGTTAGTAAACAACATATGCCGAATTCCTTTTTAGACCGAGTCCCCGAGTTCATTTTTGTGTTCACCATATTCCACAACCTCTGCTCTTGACTACCATTTAGGCGTTCGTCAGTCGAGTCACAAGATTATCTCGGATAGCACACATTACTTGAACTTTGCAACAAGGTTAAAAGCTTATTCGGCACATGGACAACCAAGATAATAACATTCATAAATTAACAAGGCAGTCCCCAAGTTTCACTTCGGGGTGCCGACATACAAACGATATAGAAAGAAAGCATGCATATAGACAATAAGGCAGTCCCCGAGTTCATCTCGGAGTGCCGACATTTCATTCATTGGAAACCGAGATACATACGTTGCGTCCTTTATGTGTAAAAGGGGCGAAGTAGGGCTACATTCCATGGCCTTTTGGTCTCCTCTCCGGACCTGTCCATCACACCTTTCCTTGCTTCTTGTGCATCTACAAGGTAGTACGAATCATTGTGCAGAGCCCTGCTTATAACAAATGGTCCCTCCCATGGAGGCGACAACTTGTGCATGCCGGCAGTACGTTGTATCAGTCTCAGCACCAAGTCTCCTTCTCTGAACACCCAAGGGTGAATCTTCCGGCTATGATAGCGTCGAAGATTCTGCTGGTATATGGCCAACCGAGATAAAGCTAGTTCTCTTGCCTCTTCGAGTAAGTCCACATCATTTTCTCATGCCTCTTTTGCCTCAGTTTCAGTATACATTGCAACTCTCGGTGAGTCATACTGTATGTCGGTTGGGAGCACTGCCTCAGCTCCATAAACTAGAAAGAATGGTGTATAACCAGTCGATCTATTCGGTGTTGTTCTCAACCCCCACAGTACAGCCGGTATCTCTTCTATCCAGCAACCTGGAGTTCTCAAGAGAGGTTCGATCAACCGAGCTTTTATGCCGGCCAGTACCAATGCATTTGCTCTCTCTACTTGCCCGTTTGCTTCCGGGTGTGCCACCGAGGCTACATCAAGTCGAATTCTCTTTTTAGCACAGAACCGAGCAAATTCCCCCACAGCAAAGTTGGTGCCATTATCAGTGATAATGCTGTGCGGGTAGCCATATCTTAATATGATATCTTTCAGGAATGCCACAGCAGTATGTCCATCACACTTCCGAATTGGCTTTACTTCAATCCACTTGGTGAATTTGTCCACCATCACCAGCATATGAGTCATGTTACCTCGGGCCGGCATGAACTGTCCCACCATATCCAAACACCATACGGCAAAGGGCCAAGTGATGGGAATGGTCTTGAGTGCCGAGGCTGGTACATGTATCTTGTGCGCAAATCTCTGACACCCTTCACACTTCCGGACAATGTCCTCTGCTTGCTGCAAAGCAGTGGGCCAGTAAAACCCATGTCGGAATGCCTTAGCCACCAAGGCTCTTGAAGAAGCATGATGACCACATTCTCCATGATGGATGTGAGAACCCGAATTTTCAAGTTATTAATTAATTTGAGTAAATTAAGCTTTAGCTTCTAATAATTTGGTTTGGGCTAATTTTGAGTAGGTTAATTAATTTGAATAAGCTATTATTTAGCTCTTAAGATCTGCATGCTTTCTTCTTTGTAGTACGTACATGCATGAAGTCATGAATCATTTAATGCTGCCATGCACTCTCTTGCATGCATCGATTGATGCATCTAGACCTAGATATAGCTGATGTAATGCTTAGCTAGAGTGAGACAATCATCGGCTAAATAGCTTGCTTGCACTGCCTGTACCGGTTCGTTAGATATTTTGTGCATGCGTGGCGTCATGCTAGTGGCCAAAATCTACGTGGAGGTGTGCATGCTAATCAGCCATCGTTGATTGCCACGAACGCTGGAGTGGTCGTCAGATATTTTGCTAAGCCAGCGGTGGCTTAGTGTCGAAGGATCAGAGGCAAGCGGCGTATAGCTCAGATATTTTAGCTGGCCTTCACCTATAAATAGCTGCCGCTGCTGCTGTATTCTTCTCTCCCCGTTCCGCACACAAATCCATCGAGAGAGCACGACCAGAGAGACCTTGCTAGCCTGTATGATGCTAGCCATGAGTGAGAGAAAAGAAGCTAGAGAGAATCGCCGCCGGCCGGGAGCAGCCGGTATAGTAGAGAGAGGCGACGGCGACGGCGACGTCGGAGAGACTCAGCTTGCTGGCATGAGTTCGGTGGCAAGTGGAGTGTACGAGCTGGTGGTATTTTTTCTGGCTATGGCCTGTGCCGTATGAGCTAGTATTCGTATGCCGATCTAGCTGGTATCCACAATGGTGATTTTGATGTCTACGACATAGTTTACTGAGGCAAGCGGTTCCTATCTCTCTCATATATTTTGTAGAGTATGCTTTGATGTGAATATGCATGATACCCTGAGTGGTACGAGATTTGTGTCGATATATCGGGGCTATTGCACTGGCGTCGTTACGGTGATGGATCCGTAGGAGCCACCGGTACGAGTCGGGCTTAGCACGTATATTCGACATGGAAAATTAAACAAGTGTTTTACAAAGTAAACTTGGTGCTACGAAGGTGATCGTATTGTACCGGTCACAGTACAGGTATGGGACTGTCTGAGTTCTCCGCGAGGGGCGGCCCTTGAATGGAAAGTGTCGGTGATGGATCCGTAGGAGCGACCGACATGAGTAGGTCAAGGAGTCCGATGTCTTAGCGGGTAAAAGAACTCTGCTCGTTCTGGAACCTGGTGGTTCTGGTCGAGGCTGTTGATGTCGGAGTACCCCTCTTAAGAGTGTAGAAGCGTGGATATTCACCCCTGTGATTCCCGGGTAGGGAAACTCACTTTCATGTGTGGCACCATGCGTTTTCAACATGTCTAATTACTTAACCACACAATGGTTTACTTGTATTTCTAAAACCTAGTATATTTTACAATGTATATGAAAGTGTATGAATTGCTTGCTGAGTATGATTTATCGTACTCACCCTTGCTTCTCTTTGTTTTTAGATTTATCAGAGTGCGCAGCGGAAGACATCGTCGTTCGAAGAGTAGGCTGGACCAGTGGGTGGAAACGTGTAGAGAACTTAATCATTCTTGTAATCGTAATTAATGAGTAAAAGAGCTGCTTGAGATCCACTGAACTGGTTTATCCTGCTTTTCTAGCCTTGCGCGTGTATAGGCTTTCGGGTCTATAGGTGCGCGGCGGCTGTCATTCTTCCGGGCCGGGTCTCGGGGCGTGACAATGGATGTCCAAAAGCATTTCTCCTCCTTCTTCCGGCTCCACACACCGCTGCAACACCTCGGTTACACTCCTCTTGTATAGCTCTTGGGTTATGATGGTGTATGCCTTGGATCTTCACAGCACTTGCCTGGCTTCGACCTCATTGTTGGGCACACTTCCATCCAACAGATATGTCATTATCGGTTGTGCCCATCCCGGCACTGGTCGCACAGGAAAGAGTGGTGCATCTATGTCCATGGGTTCATCCGATACCGCTTCAAACGACATTGCCTGAACAGTCCCCGAGTGCGGCTGAGCAGTCCCCGAGCATTCCCCAATGCACCCGACATCCACCTCCATGGGCACGGCCTCCGACTCCAGCTTCTTCGGGATAAAGATTGACTCGGATTCAGGTGACGGCTTGATTGATGGCTTTCTGAGGTGTTCCAGAGCTATGCCGGGCAGAATTGGATCCCGCGATGAGCCGAGTTTGGACAGTATGTCAGCCGCTTCATTTTCTGCCCGAGGTACGTGCTTGAACTCGCATCCTTCAAAGAATCCCGAGATCCTTTGGACATGGAATCGGCAGGACGCCATGTTGGCATCCAAAGCGTCCCAGTTTCCCAAAACCTGCTGCACTACCAGATCTGAGTCTCCGAAGCATTCTATTCGGCGGATACCAATATCCTTGGCCACCTTGATTCCGTGCACCATTGCCTCATACTCGGCTACGTTGTTGGACGCCGTGATATGAATCTGCAGCACATATCTCAGCTGGTCTTGTTTTGGCGAGGTGAGGACTATCCCGGCACCCAAACCGATCTTCGTCTTGGAGCCGTCAAAATGCATCTTCCAGTAATTGGAATCTGGCACGGGTGGTTCATACTGCATTTCGGCCCAATCCACAAGGAAATCTGGCAGGACTTGAGACTTGATGGCATCTCGCCTTTCATAAGTCGGAGTGTAAGGAGACAACTCAATGGCCCACTTGGCTATTCGGCCGCTGGCATCCTTGCAGCCCAGGATTTCCGAGAGGGGAGCCTCGCATACCACCGTGATTGGATGCTCTTGGAAATAGTGCTTCAGCTTCTTGACGGCGAGATACACACCATACGACATCTTCTGGTAGTGAGGATAGTTTTGTTTGGAGGTAGAGATCACTTCACTCAAGTAATATACTGGCCTCTGCATGCTCTTGCCCCCTTCTTCTCTTTCCACTACCATCACCACACTCACAACTCGGTTTGTTGCTGCAATAGAGAGCAACATCGGCTCTTTGGACAAAGGTGAGGCCAATACTGGCGCAGTTGCCAGCATCTTTTTCAGGTCATTGAACGCCACATCCGCCTACGGAGTCCACACAAACTTATTGCTTTTCTTCATGAGTTGGTATAAGGGTAAAGCTTTTTCCCCCAACCGACTTACAAACCGACTTAAGGATGCCAAGCACCCGGTGAATTTCTGCACATCTTTAAGTGATCTCGGCAACCTCATGTTTTCAATAGCCCGGATCTTAGTCAGATTTGCCTCGATACCTCGGCTCGACACAAGGAAACTGAGTAACTTTCCTGTCGGCACTCCAAAAGTACACTTATCCGGGTTAAGCTTCATTCGGAACTTCCTTAAGTTCGCGAATGTCTCTCGGAGATCCTCTACAAGAGTGGATTTCTCCTTGGTCTTTATCACAATGTCATCGACATACACCTCCACATTTTTATCGATTTGATCATGCAAACATTTCTGCATACATCTTTGGTATGTCGCACCAGCATTTCTCAAACCAAAAGTCATGACACGATAGCAATAAGCCCCGTACGGGGTAATAAAAGCAGTTTTCAATTGATCAGCAGGGTTCAAAGGAATCTGGTGAAAACCAGAATAAGCATCTACAAAAGACAACAGCTCACACCCGGCTGTGGAGTCGATCACTTGATCTATCCGAGGTAGCGGGAATGGGTCTTTCGGGCATGCCTTGTTCAAGTTGGTGAAGTCGATACACATATGCCACACCTTGGCCACTACAGGCTCATCTTTCTTCTTCTCTACCAGGACCGGGTTAGACAACCGGTCCGGATGCAGTACTTACATGATAAATCCAGCCGCAAGCAGTACGGCTAGATGATCCAGTATTTCCGCTCTCCTTTCAACCGAGAGACGACGTGTCGGTTGCTTCACCGGCTTAGCATCCGGCCTGACAAACAGAGAGTGCTCAGCCAACTCCCTCGGAACGCCCGGCAGGTCCTTATTCGACCATGCGAAGACATCCCGATTCTCACGGAGGAAGTGACTGAGCTCGCCTTCCTATTTCTCGGTTAAGTCGGCCCCTATGATGGCCTTGCGCTCCGGGAACTCCGGGTCAATGCTGATCTTCTTGGTCTCCCTCGGCACCTCAAAGGACGCATTCTGCTCCGGGTTAGTTATACCCGGCATACCGAGTTGTGCAGCTTGAGCCATGGCCACCACCTGGTCCATCTTCACTTTCTCAGTAGCAATGATCAGTGACTCGGCTAAGCAGGAGCCAGCCGAGGCACACTCCATGGAGCGTTTGTGGTCACCTGAGATGGTGATAATACCATTGGGACCCGGCATCTTCGTCTTCATCTTCAGGTATGCCACATGAGTGGACACCATGAACTTGGCTAGAGCTGGCCGGCCGAGTAGAGCATGATAAGGACTCTCCAAATCTACCACCTCAAACTGGATACTCTCGGTTCGGCAGTTCTCCTTGGTACCGAATAGCACATCGATCTAGAGTTTTCCCATAGGTGCACAAGAGACACCCGGAACTATGCCATGGAAGGTCGTGTTTGCTCGGCTGCAGCATGTTCAAGTTTATGCCCATTTTCACCATAGTATCTCGGTACATGATGTTAATGGCACTGCCATTATCGATCAGAACCCACCAGAGCATATCCTCCCAGAGTCGGCATGACTCGGGGGTTGTCCTTCCTGCTCCAAGTGATCTCCTGCTCGGACCAGTGCATGAACTTGGTCACAGCCGGCATAACTGCATTCACCTCTAGTGCGCGCCGGTGCAGGCTCTTTTTGTCAGTGGGCTCAGTCACAAAGACCACATAGCTCTGATGAGCCTCCTTGTACTCGCCTTGGGGGTACTGCTCCTGCTGACTCGGACCAGCATAATTGCCTCGGACATTCACCACATTGACTGGTCTTGGCGGTGGTGCTCTCGTAGTCGGTGCAGGCATCGGAATAGCATTTGCCCCGGTAAGCGGCGGAGGTGGCCTCGGAGCTGGTGGCCTTGGTGGTCCTCTCGGGTGATATCCTCGGGATCCGCCTCCTTCCTTCTGCGCCCTCTGGTACCAGCTGCAGTTCCGGGTTGAATGGTTCGCCGGCTTGCGTGCATCGGTCGTGTGGAAACTGCAGGGTCCATCCAGCATTTCATCATAAGTCACGGGCTTACTCGGGCCAGCCCACGACGGCTTTACATCTTGGTTCTGGCCCCAACTCGGGCCTTCTGTCTTCGGACGCTGGCCGCTGCCGGCACCAGGTTCGGCTTGAGAACCTGCAGCGACATGCTGCACTTCGTATCGGTACTCCGGCTCCCTCCTCTTCATTCTGAAGTTCTGGTGATCATCCCGTCGTGTCGGTCCGGGCCTGTTGTTTGCCGGAAACCTTCGACTCGGTTCTGCCGGGTTCAGCAGCGGCTGCATTGGATCACCAAGTGCATAGCTATCCGCAATGCGGATTGTCTCGGCAAGAGTAGCCGGCATCTGTCTCTGTAACCTCTGCCAGAGCATGGAACCATGTCGGCATCCCTGGGCAAACCAAGAAATGGCTTGTGCCTCCACCACTAGTGGAAAAAGGCCTACTAGTGGCGCACCAAAAAGCCTTTTTGTGGCACACCCAGGGAAATGGGGGGTGCGCCACAGAAATCTCGCCACTAAATTATATTTCTGTGGCGCACCTGCCCCATGCGCCACAGAAATTTCCACATTTCTGTGGCGCATCCGTCCTCGTGCACCACAGAAATTTATCAGTGGCGCATGGATTGCAGGTGCGCCACAGAATATAAACAGCAATTTTCGATTTATTTTTCCTACGCTGTACAAATATAGCTATATATACAGGATTTATCCAGATATATTATAAACAATGATATATTTGACACAGTAGATTAAAATAGAACAAATACACAGAAGTCGCACGAGTAGAGAAGTCGGTGTTACAATTAGTAGAGAAGTCTTATTATTACAAACTAGAACCTAGAACAAGTCGCACGAGTAAACTACTCGTTGTCGGAGCTGGTGTTATAGAAGAAGTCGGACCACCTGTCATCATCGGTGTCCCAGTGTTCCTCGCCCTCCCTCTGGGCGGCCTCCCGACGGCGGCGCCGGTCTGCCCTCCTTTGCTCCCTTCGGTTCCTGAAGAATGCCTCCTCGTCGGCGACGTCGCCTGGGAACTCCTCCCTCCACCGACGCATCAGCTCCTCGTCGTGCTCGGCGGTGGCGATCCGGCGCTGCACCTGGCGGTGGCGGTCACGATCTTCGTTGGTGAGGAGGGTTGGCCGTGGCGCGAGGAACTCCGCCTCCATGATGTCCGGGCAGTCCGGGAAGTTTAGCTCGCTCCGCGGGCGCCGGAAACGCCATGCGACCGCGTCGTATGCGCGCGCTGCCTGCTCCGGCGTGGCGTACGTCCCGAGTGTCTGCCGGAATCCGCCGACATGGATTTCGGCGTAGTAGGTGCCGTTGGGCCGCTCCCGAACACCGCGGAAGCCGGACGACCCGCGGCGGCGCGGCGGCATCGTCTACATGCACAAGAGGAGGTTAAGCGGTTTGTACACCAAATTAAACTTGCTTAATGGTGACATGTAAATATAAATTCTAATTGAAAACTTATAGACAACAAGATTCAAAAAAATAATGTCAACACAAACGCATGCCTCATATATTGGACACAACTTCAGAGATGGCGTTTCTGAAATCCAGTGGGATGCAGAAAATGTGTATTCGTGCACATCACAGGTTTCAGAGACGCCACCTCTGAATCACACGGTGTCACAACAGTTTAATCATTGGCATATCAAAAGATGGTAAAATGCAAGTTAAAAAGCACTCAAGAAAAATCTTGCCTCATACTTAGACTGGAAACACATGAACTTCAGAGATGGTGTCAGCGAACAAAGTGGAATGAACACTGTATATATGTTCAGACAACATTGTTCACTAACACCTCTCTGAAGATGCAACGCGCAACCATCTGTTTAATCATCGGCCAAGTAAATAACCATAGAGGACAACTGTGGCTAAGTAGCAACATCGGAATAAAATTCTTGATTGGTCCAATACTCCAATATAACAAGAACTAACTAGTACAAGGTTCATGTATTTGAAACCATATCTAACTTATTTTGTGATTTCCCTTGTCAAATTATAAATAATTTTCTTGCAATAACAGGATCAAGAAAAACAAATCATGGTTTGTTTTGGTCCAGAGTGTCCCCAGTCTTATATTGACAGTGTGTATATCAATTTTTCTTCTCATCCTAACAAAATTCCTAAACCCATAGCGGCAACAGAATGGAGAAACTAAATAAATTCCACTTGCAAAGCACGATACAGCTATACTACTGCACACTTGAATAGATGGTTACATAGTTAGCAAACCCGAATAAGACTATGTTCACATAGCATCCACAACTGAAAATCACAACAACATATGGAGCGAATCCAGCGGAAGGGGATCGGGCGGAGGGAGACGGACATGCTCCTTGTCCACGAGGCGGAGCGCGAGCTGGAGACGGGGAGGGGCGCGTCGTAGACGAAGGCGTGGTTGCTGCACTCGTTGCGCAGGAACCGGGAGAGGACCCGGCCGTCGGCGGTGAGTCCCGCGAGGGCGACCCCCGCGTGGTCGGCGACGCGGAAGACCTTGCGCTGGTGGGTGGCGAGTTGCGGCGGCGACGGCGGCGAGGGGTGGTGCTCGCGGGGAGGCGTGAGGGAGGAGGCGGCAGAGGCGTCAGGAGCGGCGGCGAGGGGTGGTGCTCGCGGGGAGGCGGGCGGGAGGAGAGGTGGCGGCGCGCGCGGAGGCGTGAGGGAGGAGCGGCGGCGAGGGGTGGTGCTCGCGGGGAGGCGGGCGGGAGGAGCGGTGGCAGGAGGAGCGTTGGGGCGCACGCGGAGGCGTGCGGGAGGAGGCGGCGGAGACGTGCGCGGAGGCGGGAGGAGCGGCAGGAGGTGGCGGCGGAGGCGTGCGGGATGAGGCGGCGGCGGGAGGAGCGGCGGCGGTGCGCGGGGAGGCGCTCGCGGGGAGGCGCCTGGATAAGGCCTGGTGCGTACAGCGGTTAGGGTTTTATGGGTAAGCATTTCTGTGGCGCATGGGCCGGCTGCGCCACAGAAAGAGACCGCATGCGCCACAGAAACCTCAGGTGCGCCACAAAAAATGCATGCAAACAGAAGACGAGCAGCGCGCCGGTGTAATGCGAACGGAAGACGAGCAGCGCGCCGGCGTAATGCGAACGGAAGACGTGCAGCGCCGCCGGCTGGCCTCCCACTGCCCGTTGGCCTCCTGTTGATCCCTATAAAATGCCACACTAATCCTTGCAAAAAACACACACTCTCCCTCTCTCTCCATCCCGCATCTCCCTCTCTTTCCAATGGATCCATTCAACTACGTACCTGAGGATCGGTTGTACTACATCGTCAAGGAGGGTATGCGCTTCAAGGTGACGGTCACCCTCCGTGCATCAAGCGTGGAGAGTTGGATCCATGACGTGAAGAGGTACTTTCTCGACGCCGCACCGATCAAAGGCGTTGGCCTCGACTGCGAGTTCACTGACCCTCGACAACCCAGTCAGCGCGCCGCCGTCCTTCAACTCTCGGTGTCGACCGAGACGCTCGTCTTCCAAATATGTTGGGCTGATCGGGTGCCGCAGCTCCTCCTTAATTTCTTAGGTGACAAGTCCATCAAGTTCTTCGGCGTGGCTATCCACAATGATATGCGAATGCTACTCCCCTACGGAATTGTTATTGGGACCGCGGTCGACCTCCAGAGGAACTACCAGAACCCAAGCCCAAATCCTACTCCGAGTCTCTATGACCTCTCCAATGTTGTCATTGAGACAAACCTTGAGAAGAAGAAAAAGTACAATGAGGTCAGGGACAGCAACGACGAAGAAGTCCGGGAACTAATTTTCGGATGGGCCAATGTTCCATTGAGCTACAATCAAGTCGTGTATGCCTCTCTCGACGCTCGCCTTGGTTTCGAGATTGCACGGAGGTGGTATAGTCTAAAAGGCTATAACACCAATTACGATTATCTTAATGTCGTTGATGAGTAGCTATATGTATTCTCATATATGTGTGGCGAGACTCCTCCTGGATCTTATATGTACGTGTCCTGTGTTCTCATATGTACTGCTCGCATTGTGTGTTATCATGCATGCTATTTGAATTCAAGAAATGATATATATATATATATATATATACATATATATATATATATAGGACATATTCATACTAGGTGTAACTACACCCATGTGTGTTTCACACATGTATGGAGTATCTATCGTACCGGGAGGTATGTAACATGTAGTATGGAGTATCTAATGCTATTTTGGTACTATAGATACTTCTTTTTTGGTAGTATGTAAAAAAATTCTACATACTTCTCTTTTATATGCACATATGATGATATTTCGAGTATATAATGTAAAATATTAGGACAGTTGCAAATTTTTCGTGAAACTTGTTTTGGGTATCTTAGATATAGTATATGAACATACTCAAACCGATAAAGTATGACAAATACTTCCGTAAGGTGGTATATGAGATGTGGGTGTAGTTACACCCGGGAGTAGAAACCTACTCCCGGGTGTAACTACACCCACGTCTCATATACCACCTTACGGAAATATTTGTCATACTTTATCAGTTTGGGTATGTTCATATACTATATCTAAGATACCCCAGAACAAATTTCATGAAAAAGTTGCAACTGTCCTAATATTTTACACTATATACTTGAAATATCGATATATCTGCATATAAAAGAGAAGTATGTAGAAATTTTCTACATACTACCAAAAAAGAAGTATCTATAGTACTAAAATAGCATTATATACTCCATACTACATGTTACATACCTCCCGGTATGATAGATACTCCATACATATGTGAAACACACATGGGTGTAGTTACACCCGGGAGTAGTATGAATATGATATATATATATATTTTTTTTTTTGCCCAACCGGGACTAGAGGCCCTCTGGAACCGGGACTATACCCCCGATTTCCAGTAGTGATATAACACACGACAAATTATGAAGATACAACACACACCTCAAAATTACAACACAACTCAAATTCGTCGAACTTAATAAATTCACCTGCCATCAATGCAGCCTCCTGCATCCGTTTATGCAGCGCCCTTGCCCTTTGACGATGATACACTCTTCTTCTTGGACGACGATTCAACCTTCTTGCCCTTCCCCTTCGACGCTCCTTCAGACTTCAGGGCCTTGGACGACGGCATGAAGTCATCGGAATCATCGCTCTCATCTACCCAACGGTAAGACTCAGCGTATGAATCCAGATCCCATTGAGTCTTGAAGAACTTGCCCTTCTCAACTTTCTTCTCAAACCTGGCTCGAATCCTAATCAATTCACGACGAATTTGGTTAGGGGTCCGATATGGATACCCAGCGCTGCATAGCTTGGCTCCCAGCAAAGCGAGATGGCTCTCACTCTCAATAAGTTCGTCGTGATACACTTTCCTACCCTCAACATGCAAATTATGGGCAATACGCGCGAGATACTCGGCGGCGGGACTGTGGAACCCGCCAGACGCACACTTATTGCAAGGACCAACACAAACCATGCTTACCCGCCCTAGACTGAAAATCTATAATACCAAATCTCAGACCGGAGGGGGGGTTTTATAGGAAGAGGAGAGCAGAAAAATGGAGGGAAAGGGTGGCGGGAGAAAAGGCGGGAAAGGGCGTGACAGAAAAAAAGGCGGGAAAAGGGCGTGGCTGGGGTTTTGTTTCTGTGGCGCACCAGGCCCCTGCGCCGCAGAAAGCTGGTTTTTTGTGGCGCACCCCTGGACATGCGCCACAGAATGTCCACTTTTTGTGGCGCATGGTCCAAGGTGTGCCACAGAATGCCTACTTTCTGTGGCGCATGTGCCTGGTGCGCCACAGAAAGTGGCACGGATTTCCAAATTCGACCTGCCTGGCGGGGACCACCCCATTTCTGTGGCGCATTCTCGATGGTGCGCCACAAAAATGCAATTTTCAGTGGCGTATTTTTATTGTGTGCGTCACAGATGTTTGTGGCGCACTGGTTTGGTGCGCCACTAAATGTTTTTTGGGGCGCATGGGCTGAGGGTGCGCCACAAACGGGCATCACACCTATAAGCCTTTTTCCACTAGTGCACAACTCCTTCACAGGAATTGCGCACAGTACTCCACCGAGTTAAGTAATCTCGGTCAGTCTCATTGTCCCTCTGCCACATCGCAAGCTGCTGAGGTCGGTTTGGCCTTTTGTAAGTGCTGGAGAAGTTGCTGACAAAAGCTTCCTCGAAATCTAGCCAGCAGTTGACACTGCCCTCTCTCAAGTTGTTTAGCCAGATCCGAGCTGGCCCCTCCAACATCTGCGGGATATATCTCACCGCCCAACGACGGTTACCCCCCGCAATGTGCACTGCCGACACATAGTCTGCCAGCCAGCCCTCCGGCTTGGTGCTGCCGTCATAAGTCTTGGCACCCCGGTTCAGCTGAAAGTGGCGCACAGGTGGTTCCATCATAATCCGGGGTCCAAAACATGCAGGGCCAGGCGGGCTTTGCTCCTCCATCATCTCGGACATGTAAATTCTATCCAGCTTGTAGCGAGCATCGCTAGGAGCTAACTGGCGAGGTCCCAATCTGGAGCCCAGTGCACTGTCATAGGTCTGGTACCCGGCTTTGGCCATAGCCGAGTTGCCGTCATCATACCGGCTGCCCACTTGGCCACCACCTCTTGACTGCTGCACACCTCCGACATCTTGCTACCTCGGGGCCTGGTTCTGCAGTGGATACCGAGGTGGGTGCATTCGACCGGCCGAGTTGGCATTTCCAACATTCCGATTACCCGGAGCCTGCCGGCTTCTACTCTGGCCACGCCCAACATTACCCTGCTCAGCTATCTGCTTTCCGGCATACGCCGGGTCATAAGTCTGCATTTGCAGCTGCTGGTTTCCGCCGGAATTCACACTCCGGTCCCGATCTCTTTCGACATGCGGAGAGGAAGCCTGCCCTCTGGACCTCTCGGTGGCTGCCTTAGCCGAATGAACGACTTGGGATCCACCCACAGCCGTGTTTGCCTTATGAAAGGCTTCATTCTGCCGATTAGCCACACCGACTAACTCGTTGACTCGGTCTTGCTGCTTACGGAGAGCTTCTCCGGATAGACCAGACAACTCGGCCCTTGCTGCCTCAGCTGCCTGATGTCTATGCACGCTTCTATTCTCGCAGACAGTGTTGGGCCTCCAAGAGCAGAGGTTTGTAGAACAGCAGCAAGTTTCCCTTAAGTGAATCACCCAAGGTTTATCGAACTCAGGGAGGTAGAGGTCAAAGATATCCCTCTCAAGCAACCCTGCAATTAAGATACAAGAAGTCTCTTGTGTCCCCAACACACCCAATACACTTGTCAGATGTATAGGTGCACTAGTTCGGCGAAGAGATAGTGAAATACAAGTAATATGGATGATTATAAGTAGTAATTGCAATCTCAAATAAAAATGGTAGCAAGCAAACATGTAGCAGAACTTGTTGGAAACGGTGTTTCAATGCTTAGAAACAAGGCCTAGGGATCATACTTTCACTAGTGGACATTCTCAACAATGACATCACAATTGAATAATAAATACTACTCTCAAACACTCTCATGTTGGATGATAAACACCATTCACTGTGTAGGGCTACAAGAGCACCCTCAAAGTCAGAGTAAACTAACACCACAATGTCATAAAGGAATCACACACGGTGCACATACTGTCACCTTTACAACCGTGAATAACCCCGTAGTTCATATTAAAGTAACCTCTATAGTGCATAATAGATAAAGAGTAACATCACATATTCAACTAGATTACAAAGCTCATGATCACATAAAGATCACATGGGAGAGAGATATAAACCACATAGCTACCGGTAGAGCCCGCAGCCCCGGGGGAGAACTACTCACTCCTCATCGTAGGAGTCAGCAACGGCGATGGAGATGGCGGTGGAGTTGATGGAGATGACTCCGGGGGCAATTCCCCGTCCCGGCAGGGTGCCGATACAGAGACTTCTGTCCCCCGAATCTTGTCTTCGATGGCGGCGGCGCAGCGGAACTCTTCTCGGGAAAAGGCTTATTGTTTTAGGGTTATTTCGTCGGGGGGTATTTGTAGGCGAAAGGGCGAAGGCGGTGGAGGCCCGAGGCCACATCATCATGTGCCGGCACGGCAGGGGGGGAGCCGCGCCCCCACCTGATGACGGCGCCTCGGTGCCCTCCTTCGTTTCCTCTTCGGACTTCTGGAACGTGTCGGGAAAAATAGGGACTTTGGTATAAAAATTGTCCAATTCTGAGAATATTTCGGTTGAGGGGATAGATCAACAATATCATCCGAAGACGATTTATGCGGGGCTATGTACGCGCGGGCATCGTCGATGTTGGTTAGCACACGAAAGACAAGATTTAGACAGCTTCGGGGCCCGGGAAACATCATCCGGTAATACCCCTACGTGCTATTTGTGGCTAGGTCTATTCCGTATGGTCATGGTGGAAGTCGCCGTAAGAGGCGGCTCCTCTCTTGTGTATGTCGTGCCTGTCTAGGCTGTGGGATTGTGTGTCTTGAGTCTGTCCTCTTTGGGACGCCTTGCCCCTCCTTATATAGGTGGAAGGGGCCGGCTTACATGTAGAGTCCTAGTTGGATACATACTAGTCTCCTCTTTTGTTACAAGTTGGATAGGTGTCCTATTCCTACTATGGTAGTTCTTCCGGCTTACTGGGCCACCACTTGATGGGCCACAATCACCGTCCATGCGGGTACCCGTGTCCCATATCCACGACAATTTCCTTAAGCGGTTTTCTGAAACCAAAAACAGCAGAAAACAGGGAACTGGCACTGTGGCATCTTGTTAATAGGTTAGTCCCAGAAAATGCATAAAACAACACAAAGTGTATATAAAACATGTAGCAATTGGTATAATATAAGCATGGAACGTAAGAAATTATAGATACGTTGGAGACGTATCAACATCCCCAAGCTTAGTTCTACTCATCCCGAGTAGGTAAAAACGATAAAAGAATAATTTCTGAAGTGACATGCTTTCACACAATCTTGATCATATAATGTAAGGCTCATGTTATGAATGAAGTGACTCAAAACAATGATCCATAGTTTGCTAACAAATAGACAAGGAGTAAACAAGTACATCATATAAGTAAAAGCTTTTCATAAATAGTACTTTCAAACAAGCATCAAAAAGATTTACATAAGAGTTAACTCATAAAGCAATATTCTCTAAGTAAAAGAGCATTGAAGCAACACAAAGGAAGATATAAGTTTCAGCATTGGCTTTCAACTTTGAACATGTATATCATATAGATAGTTGTCAACACAAAGAAATATAACAAGTGCAATAAGTAAGCATATAAGAGTTGTTGCACACAGTTGACACAAGTGTTTGCTTCGGGGACAGAAAGAATTAGGTAAACTAACTCAACATAAAGTAAAAGATGGGCCCTTCGCAGAGGGAAGCAGGGATACAAGCATGTGCTAGAGCTTCTTGGTTTTATAGGTTTTTGAAATCATATAGAGAGCATAAAAGTAAGTTTTTGAGTGGTGTTTGTCGTTGTCAACGAATGATAGTGAATGAAAACTATATTTACCATGTTATCTAGACTTTCAAGAGCGGCTCCCATTGAAGGACGTTATTTCTACCCAAGGGTAGATCATCCCTCTTCTCTTTTGTTTACACATGCACACTTTTTATAAATTGGTTTGGCACTCCTCCCCACCATTGCTTACACAATCCATGGCTAACCAAATCCTCGGGTGCCTTCCAATCTATCTCAAACCTTGGAGGAGTGCCTATTTTTGAATATCATAACACTTTGGAACTCTCTTTTTGATAACTCATTGAAAACCATGTGAAGAGAATTGAACAATTAAACTTGGGACTGGGCACCCCATTTGCCAGCTCATTTGAAAGCCTATCTAACAAGTTAAACATAGAGTAACCCACATACTTCCTCATGAGCTAATAAACAGTGACACAAATAAGGGATAATAATTTTGAATAAAGATAGCACACGAAGTATTTACTTGGAATGGCAGAAAATACCATGTAGTAGGTAGGTATGGTGGACACAAATGGCATGGGTTTTGGCTCAAGGATTTTGGATGCACGAGAAGCATTCACTCTCAGTACAAAGCTTTGGCTAGCAAGGTTGTTTGAAGCAAACACAAGTATAAACTATGACAACAAGACGGATATAAAAACATATTGCAAGCATTATAAAACTCTACATTGTCTTCCTTGTTGTTCAAACACCTTTACTAGAAAATATCTAGACCTTAGAGATACCAAATATGCAAACCAAATTTCAACAAGTTTTACGGTAGTTCTTCACTAATGGGTTTTAACTACATGATGTAAAATCTTAAACATGATCTACTTGAGAGCTCAAAACAATTGCCAAGCACCACAACATACAAGATAACAATCCATAAGAGCATGTATATTTTTTTTCATTATACCATCTACGACATTTAGCATTTTCTGTTTCCAACCAAACACCAATCAACTTATTTAAACATAAACTCTCCAAGTATTTAACAATGAAGCAAGAGAGTATAACATAAGAGAACTAACAGCTCTAAACAAGAGATGCATGAAAAACAAGAGCTGAAAGTATTGAAGTAACATAGAAGAATACTAACCAAATATAAGTGAAGAATACGAGTATTCATAAGAAAAAGCGGAGCGTGTCTCTCTCCCACAAAGGAATGCTAGGATCCATTTTATTCAGAGAATGAAAATAACAAAAACAAAAACAAATAGACGCTTCAAGTAAAGCACATAAGATGTGTCGGAATTAAAATATAGTTTCACTAGAGAGGACCTGATAGTTTGTTGATGAAGAAGGGGATGCCTTGGGCATCCCCAAGCTTAGACGCTTGAGTCTTCTTGAAATATGCTTGGGTGACCCACGGGGGCATCCCCAAGCTTAGGCTCTTTCATCTTCTTGATCACATCATATCATCCTCTCCCTTGATCCTTGAAAACTTCCTGCACACCAAACTCAAAGTAAACTTCATTAGAGGGTTAGTGCATAATCAAAAATTCTCATATTCTGCATGGACACAATCATTACCAATGATACTGGACATTAGCTACACCCACTGGTATTTTGTGGAGCAAAAAGATCCACTCAAAAACAGTAAAAGAGGCAATGCAAAATAAATGGCAGAATCTGTCAAAAACAGAACAGTCCGTAAAGACGAATTTTTTCGTGGCACTTAACTTGCTCAAATCAGAAAACTCAAATCTAATGAAAGTTGCATACATATCTGAGGATCACGCACAAAAAATCCCAGGTCATTTTGATTTTTCTGTGAATTCTAACGAATTAAACGGTGGACAGCAGAAAACTGTTCCTGCGCAGGAATCCAAATCTAGCATCAACTTTCTACTAGAGGCTTAACTTGACACAACTTTGCAATAAAGTAAAGATACAAAGGAATTGCTACAGAGGTAGACATGTTCCTTGACTCAAGAAAATAAAATAACAGAAATAAAAAAAAGGGTGGGTTGTCTCCCATAAGCGCTTTTCTTTAACGCCTTTGAGCTAGGCACGGAGATTTTTATGATGCTCTCATAATAATGAGAGTTGAAAAACAAAAGAGAGAATCAAGAGGCGAACATCAAACACATTTAAGTCTAACCCACTTCCTATGCAAAGGGATCTTGTAGTAGGATAAATTATTGAAACATGAAAGCAACTATCATAGAAAGATGAAACAAATGCAACTTCAAAACTTCCAACATAAAGAGAGGTGTTTTAGTAACTTGAAAACTTTTACAACCGTATTTTCCTCCCTCATAATAACTTTCAGTAGCATCATTGATAAAATCCACAATATAACCATCACACGAAACATTCTTATGATGATCCATATGCATAAAAGTATCATTATTTCCCTCATAAGAAAAGTTCTTCTCATTAATAACAAGGGGAGCAGGATCATCATAAAGAACTTGAACATGATAGACGAGTTGTATGTTAAAAGGATTGGTTTGAGTAATTCCTCTATAACTACACTACTACCGATCCGACCTTTTGTGACGACACACCTGTTGACGACATCGAATTTGTCACTGATTATCCATAATAGATGACGGATTTTTCATCTTCGTCACGCATTAGTGTTAATGCATGACGACCAACTTTCGTGTCACTAAATTTGTCACGGATTACTAATGGTGACGGATTTAGGGCGTCGCTCTGGTTGTCACCGATTCTTTGAGACCGAATTGTCAGATAATTAAGTAAAATGGGAAAAAAATAATCGTTACATGTGTTTTGAACCCGCGACCTTGTGAACAAAATAAAGACGCGCTACCGATTTGTCAAGGTAATGTTACTGATACGTTTTACACGGTGCTGGTATTTATTAGGCTGTACTGAATTAAAGACTAGTGTGCATTGGTTGTTTTCACTGTTTCAGGCGACAATATAAGTTAGTTTGCATTCCAAAACATCAACACATGACAAAAAATGTGCCTCCACTTAATATTCCAAACATTGTTATGTTACTAGAATTATCAAAGGTTCCACATTAGCATCATAATAGAACTGCAGATGGAATAACTGGTTCACATTACCATTACAAAAGTTTCCACTCATCCTACCGATATAGCGAATCAGTGAGGATTCAGAAGACAGTACATAGAAGGTTTACATCATGTAATTGCACAGAAACAGGCTTCGGCATCAGTTCAGGGCAACAACACTACACATAGTCTAGATACATTGCTTAGAGCATCTCTAACAGTACCCTCAAACAGCCTGAAAACCGTAAAAGTCCGGCGACTTCACGGGCCGAGGCCTTTTTTGCGCCATAGCAGAGCCCTCAAACGCAAAACGGCCCGTAAACTGGATACGGGCGCCCGCCGCCACCATCTTCTCTGACGAGAAATCCGCCGGTGCCGGAGTCCGCCGCACCCGCATGATGGGCCCCAAGCGCGAGCCGTCGACCCCGCCGCACCGCCGAGACCCTTTCGACGGGGACTTCTCCGACAAGCGCCGCACGCAAGTGGTGACGAGCGACGGCACTCGGAAGCGGGCGGCGCGTGCCTTCAGCAACCGCGGCCAACGGATCCCGCCGGCCTACTTCCGGCGCGAGGTCGAGGAGTTTGACCGCCTTCGCGCCGAGAGCGAGGCCCGCCGCCGCCGCGCGCGCGCGGACGGTGAAGGAAGCTCAAGCGGCAGCGCGAGCACCTCCACCGAGCTAGTGGCGCTGCCTCCGGCGGAGGAGTACGACGCCGCCGCGTTCGGGTCCTCAGTGGCGGCGGAGGACTTCGTGCCCGACGAGGCACTTGAGTTCATCACGGCTCAAGTGCTTCTCCGGTCAGCGCTGGAGGCGGAGGAGAAGAAGGCGCAGGCAGCCCGCGAGGAGGAGATCGACAACATACTCCTACACCAGGGGCTCGAGGCAGACACCCTGGCTGCCGAGAAGAAGGCGTACTGGGTGGCCTACGCGAGGGAGGTCGTCGACCTCGTCTCCGACGAGGAGTGAGCCGCATCAGCGCCGCCTCGACATTGTCGCCGCCGCACCTGGGCTCCGGTGAGCCGAGTTTTGGTAGTACGGTAGGCTCCGGCGATGATTTAGCAGTAGTTTTAGCTTTTGGATCCGTCTAGCTTAATGTAAATCGGGGATGAACTCGTAATCGAACGCATCGGTGAAGAACGGAAAATTTGTTCCCGCCAAATCTATGAATATGCAGTTCGGTTTAAGGGTTCTGCTATGCGCGGCGACCAGCTCGACGCAGATTTGTCAAAAAACACGAACTTTTTTGAGGTTCGCAGTATAAGGGCTCTACTGAATTTAGGCCTAGTGTGCATTTGCTACTGTTTCAGGCGACAATTTAAGTTAGTTTGCATTCCAAAACATCAACACATGACAAATTTTGAGCGAAAAATTGTGCCTCCACTTAATATTCCAAACATTGTTATGTTACTACAATTATCAAAGGTTCCACATTAGCATCATAATAGAACTGCAGGTGGACTAGCTGGTTCACATTACCATTACAAAAGTTTCCACTCATCCTACCGATAGCGAATCAGTGAGGATTCAGAAGACAGTACTTAGAAGGTTTACATCATGTAATTGCACAGTAACAGGCTTCGGCATCAGTTCAGGGCAACAACAGTACACATAGTCTAGATACATTGCTTATAGTCTTTAACTACACGATTGCTATACTCAAAACCCCATATTCTCAATTTCAAGGACTAATCTGAATTCTCTAGGCTCGATTTTCACAAGAAGGAGAGATCTACGAACAATTCCTTTGTCGTCGTAGAATCCCATAAACCCATCCCTGAATTCATAATCTTTGCCATTTTCTTCTGAATATAGGCCTTCTCGTGGTGCATCCAATGAACTATGCCAATAGAGAACTTTTCCCTTTGAAGGAATATTATATCCAAGAAGAGACCTCTTTGGGATAGTCTAAAAAATGATAAACAGAGAAATATGATCATTAAAATAGGCAAATTCAACAACCTACTGGACAAATGAAATACTTCGAAGTAAAGGAACATATGTACAGTATTAAGAAAATGGAGTGTACCAGGGATCCTTGAAAGAAATCCTCATTGGTCATCCTGTGTACAAAGAACTGAAGGTCCAGAACATGGTAGAACTCATCGTCAGAGACCACGTGAACTCTTTTATACATCTCCCACAGTAATTCAGCCATGTTGTCCATCCTTACGAGGGAAATGTCTGAGAAAATGGTCTTGTGAAGAGTTCCTCTAATGCTTGGTGGAACTTCAAACAGAGGGTAATCTAGAAAGGGGTATAAATATGAATTTGGTGTGAAGGGTTAAAAATGTAGAATATCTTATTCATGTACAAAATGAAAGAATATTTTTTGTACCATGTATGTGCACATGAGGTTTCAGTTCCTGATTCGCATCTGAGACTGTGATAAAAACCTGAGCCAAGTTCCTGTCAGGTTCATCATCCTCAAATTGCAAATCATCATCAAATAGTTCAATGGTCAGGATATCGCCCATCATGACATCGCGCTGACGCATAAGAGAGTGCCAATAGGGGCCACACAAAAAAAGATCTCAATTCAGTCTTCCGAATATACAGATCATACAAACGATTTCATGAAGCCTCAGCGACCAACCAGTTCTCGGACAGAGCATTTATGCGATCTTTCATATAACAAGGGATAATCTGCATTTCACAGAGAATTTAAACACATAATAGGCTACTACTATTTGCAGACCAGTCTATGACAAGTACTTTAAAAAAAAATTACCGCGTAGCAATCAAAATCCTTTATCATCTTTATATGACATGAAACTGCTTGACGATCATATCCATGGCAGAACTCGGCACTCTGTCCACAAACAACACATTCATTGTTGTCCATCTATGTAAAATATGAAAAATGCAAAAACAAAGCAAATATGTTAGGTCAAAAACATTATGAGAGGAGGTCAATTTAAAGTATTTTTTTTCTTGTTGAGAGGTGGGGAAAATACTAGCCCAGTCTCAAATATTCACTTATTCGTAAATGGCCATTTCCGTGTGATGGTGGGGGATTGCAACCATACGACATTCTCAGGGATCTAACCTACGTCTTAGCTAGGCGTGGTTTCGGACGATGAAACTACGGGTTTTGTCCAAGATTTAGGTACATCAAAATGTGGAGGCAAAGGAATGTAATCGCTTCTGCTTACCAGTCAGGGGTTAAGGAGGGGATGTCGATCTGTGGACGACGTTACGGCTTTGCGGAGAACGGGGAGGTTGTCGGTGAGGAAGGCGCTAGTGTCCGCCGCCGTAGGGTGAGTAGGTGGCATGGGGAATTTTGGGAATGGCTGAACTGGGGAAGAGGGCGAGGTAGACGAGGACTAAGGTGATTCCATCTGTCCGTTCGTAGATTCTAAATGGACGGATCTGATTTCTCGGTGAATGCGAGGAGACGGTTGCCACGTATTAAAGTACCGAAGGCAGTAGAAGTCTCGGTCACTCCACTATTCACCTTCTTCCCCACTCGCCACCAGTCGGCGGAGAAATCCCCACTCCGCATACCACCCCAGCCATGTCTACGCGTCGTGGAGCTCCAAGCTGGAAGAAACAGGTAGCTGTGAAGAGGGCTGAAGAGGCCCGCAAGGCAAAACGCCGTAAGAAGATAGTGGCTCAAGTAGATGGAGACGAACAAGACTGTCATATGACGGAGGCGAAAACCCTGCTAAATCTGAGCGAGAACCGGTACGTTTTAAAATCCATGAAGCATTATTTTTTTTAAGATAAAATGAAGCATAGTTTGTACATATCTCAGAGCGAGCGGCTCTTCCATCAGCAATCCATCGAACTCAAGGAATGTCGTAGCGGGAGAGAAAGAATCATTCGATAACCTCGTCCATGCTCTCCGACAGAGTGAGGTATGAACTTTCCACTTTTTGATTCCGTTCCTCAATTTCAGATTAGTCTCACTACAAATTAATAACTGCCTGCAGGAAGCCAGGACTAGGATCGAACTGAAGGAGGCTCAGACAAATGACTGGTGTGCCACCCTTGTGAACAATATCGAGCTGCTGAAAAAAGAGTGTGCACGGCTCGGTGAAGATTTGGAGCTGCAGAGGACGGCGTCTCAAAAAATTGCGACTGAAGCAGCAAATCTTCGTGCGGACCGCAACAAACTTCGGAATGAGGTAGCAACCTTGTACAGGTTAAACAATATGAGTTCTGAATCGAACAACAAGCCGATAGGCCTGATCAAGGAGCTTCTGGTAGAGAAGAAGAACCTCGAGATGAAGAATGAAGACCTTATTCGTGAGAAAATCAAGGTCATAGATGAACGCCACGAACAACTCAAATATGCCATCGCCACCCAAGAGGCTAAACTGACGGCTCAGGGAGAACTAAAGAAGTTGAAAGATGAGAATGCAAGATCAAGCATTGTAATCGAGAACCTGAAGAAAGAAGTCGAGCATCTCCGCGCCGAGGGTAATGCATGAGTAGAGGCCCATGCCAAAAGCCAGTAGAATCTACTAAACTAGGTAGCAAAACGTCCAACTCTAACTTGTAAACATGGGGCTATCCACATTGTCTGTTTGCAAACATGTAAAACTTTTTTTGAAACTTTCTTTTTTTGAAACTTACCTGGATGTGTGATTGGTGGGTTTTCAGGTTTAACACGAGGATCACCATGTTTGCTAATAAAAAACTCAGATCCTGTCCAACTTCAAAAGAGCAGATTCTACAAAAATCTTTCCACACACTCCCGGTAACGAAGGTGAAACCCATTTTGTTGGTACATAAAACATGGAATGAGAATCCCTCATTGGTAAAGAGAGTAGCTCGGAAGTGGCAAAGTTGATACTCGGCGATATAGTACTTCTGAAGAAAAGAAACTCTGCCGTAGCAGGGTATAACCTGAAAAAATAGAACCAAACATGACTTGACACAACTAGGTATAACCTGAAAAAATAGAACCAAACATGACTTGTTTATACCGTTTTGTCCTCAAATCCCTCTTGAAGGGTCAGAACAAAGAACTTCTTCTTCATGTCTGGATCGCCGCACAATCCCCTCATGTCAAAACAAGTAGGACACTACAATCCGACATAGTTCTTGTCAGTTTTCCAGATCTGAGGTAAATCGGTGGTTAGGGATTAGGTCACGGAAATAAATCTTACCTGGTCGGAGGCCGCCATCATCGGTTTTCCTCTAAGCGTCGTGCGGCGGATCAATGCGCCGCCTCAAAGTAGTTGACGAGGCGAGAGAGGGACAATGAGTTTCCGGCAACGACGAGTAGATGTGCCGGCGATACGACTGGTCTACGGAGACGGCGGTGTGACGGAATTTGGATTAGCAATGAAGTACATTACGTGGCGTGAAGCGGCAGAGGGGGTGAATTGATAAAGGGCATTGATAATGCGCAATTGACGTGACAACTCGACTACCCCGATCAGTTTTGCGCAAAATTAGAGATTTTTCTGACATGTTTTGGTTTGTCAGTATTTTTATTGCTAGAAAAAGAACAGAAAATGAATTAAATGCATGAAAAAAATGTTAAATCAAACTTATCATGCAATGTTTGTAGATTCTGCTTGATAAATGAAGCTACATGATGCTTACATACTTTAAAATCAAGTAGTGAGCTAAAAGCATACAATAATCTTAGCTCAGCATGTTCACCAATTAACATCGCTAAAAGCATACAATAATCAATTACTGATATTTGGAAAAGCCAAATACGTCTAACATTTTAGCTTATTATCTTCATTTCTTGAAGCACTACTCCACATCCAGACGACGAATGTACTCTGCAACAAGGAAAAGCCCTTTCTTTCCATGGTAGAGCATGAAGAGCATTGTGTGTCCAATTCTTAAATTGTCTTCCTTTTCCATAAACTCCTTCCACCCATTAACAAGAAGGCGACCATCATCAGCAGAAATGGCGTAGGTGGTCTGGATTTTACTGTATGGATGACACACTATGGTAATATTACCAGAGTCGTGCATCCCATCACGGACCATACGACGAGGAATTTTCTGTTGCACAAAAAGATATGGCATTTCTTATCAAAATTTGAGATACATATGCTAGTACAGAAGTTATAGATGCAACAAAAAAACATCGATATGTACTGCTTACCAGTTCTCTCTTCACACGGTTTGTCCAGTTCAAGGTGTGCAGGAGAAGGGTGCATGCAGCAGCATCATAGTCGCCAGCATCATGGTGAGCAACGTAATGTTCAAGAATCTTAACATGTTCAATCACTGACGCCATCATCCTCCAGTTAATAATGGTTCCCGAAGTTTTATTAAATGAGTCAACTATCTCACGTTTCTCCATTGGCAGTGTATAGTATGCTGCTACTTGTAGAAATAATTACATTATAATTTGTACCTAGTTGAGGTAAAATATAATTTAAATATTTGCATATGCAGTTACGTACATGGATTGTACATCGGCTCATGGGCTGAGGTGACGGGGATTGAATCACCTTCCTCGTCCAGATCAGATAAGACAAGCTCAACTCCAAATCCGAGTTGGTAGATTCTAATAAATTCTTGCCAGACTTTGCCATAAAAAAAAGTTGTGTTGTCTAGTTTTGTAACGCTTACTTTGAACTTGAATCCCTCTTCAGTAGTAAGTTTAGCCCTGAATTTTGTGTTGTGGGTAGTGGCTACGCCAAACTTCTCAAGAAAATGAGCTCTTATGTAGCACGGGACGTACTATAAGAAGTAAAAGAAATGAAACCCATGAGTACACTAACGTAAATACGTAAGATCGACAAATCGATTGGATCACTACAAGAAATATAACGACGGATTATACGCAAAATAATAATAATGACGGATTAGTATATTACCGTCTTTTCACCACAATCGACGTCTAGGGTAAGAACGAAAAATGATTTCTTCATATTGTTGCCATCGCACAAGCCCTTATCGTCAAAGCAGTAACCACACTATGAACTCATAAGAAAAATATCAGTACCCAAGATACGACGTCTGATAATAATGAAATGAGATTGGTGTATAATTTGTTACCCAATTGTTGCTCGTAGCCATCGATGAACTCTCGTCGCACCGCGAGTTGGGAAGATCTGTTCAGAGAAGTACCGGGGTCAGTGAGAAGACATAGGCGAGAGGTGGACGAGATTGTTGAAGGAAGACGTCGGGTACAAGATGCAACGACGATGACGATGCTGGACCCGAGAGCGGCGGTGATTTTTTGGTTGTTGGAGACTGAGATCTTGGAGGGAGGAGAGGTCAGGGTTTAAATAGAAACCAGAAATCCTGCCACTACCCTGATCATGAATGATTCGATCGGAACCGTTCCCTCCTTTTCCTTGAATACGTATATGTTCCTTTTATTTTTACCTCCAAATATTCGTTCCCTCCTTTCCGTCAAATTTTTTCGTTCCCTCCATTTTTTTGACCAAACCAATCTACTCTCGCTACCCCCGTTCCCCTTAAACTAGTAACCATAATCTCGCCAGGATGAGCGCCACATGGGATCGGAACTTTCCTAGTCTTGAATGCTTCGATCGCGGACTGTAGATTTACATATTTATGATGACAATTATATGTGTGTCAATCAATTTCTTGCAAGAAAATGTCCAGAAAATTAATTTAATGCATAAAAAGTGCCAAATTTCATATAAAAACATTTTGAACTCGTATGAACCATGTAGCAACTCATGTTTCGATGCCAGGATGCACTAGTGTACCGAATTTCAACTCATTATTATGAACTTTGACATGGATATGGTGTTCTTCCAAGGCAGTTGGGCTTGAAGCTCTTAAATCTTCTTTGTCGAATGTGCTATGTTTCAAGTGTTGTGTTATGATCTTGTCATTTTCTAATTTACTTTTTTATACTCAGAATTCAGAGGACCTAAGGGTACTACCTGAGAATTGTTTTCATTTTTTTGAGCTTTCTACATTTAATTTGAATTTTTTCAAAACAGGGTAAAATTTGCACGCATGGTGATTCACGTGCAGGTGTCGAATCTTCGATAAATTTCGAGGAATTTATGATACAATCACTACTTGGGAACCCCGATTTTTTTTTTCAAATTAATTAAAGCAAACTATGACATACTTGTAGTTCAAATTTGACCTACTTTTCGTAAATCGACTAAAGTTCATTTAAATGAGCAAAACTAGATAGCAATCGACAAAATTCAAAGTTTGTGATTTTTCTGACATGTTTAGGTATGTCAGTCTTTTTATTGCTACAAAAAGGCCAGAAAATGAATTAAATGCATGAAAACCTATTAAAATGCTTGAAAGACGTTTGGTCTGGTCATATCTGGTCTAGGTGCAGAGACTGCGGCAAGGCTTCGATAGTAAGGAAGCATCGTCATGATGACGGTTTAGATCCTACGGCTCACGATTAAGCCGACGTTTAGTGTGCACGGACGAGATCCGCTCAGCCACGACCCATTTGTTTAACCTCGCCGCTCGTTTATCTCGCTACCGTAACTGCTCAATCTTCTTCCTCCTGGTCCTTTAAAAAAAAAGATCTTCTTCCTCCTGGCGACTCTGATACAGCAGTTCCACCTTCCAATATTCCCCACTTCCTACAGTTTTTCTGCACGGACCAGCATCTCTTCCCCCCCCCCCCCCCCCCACACCCGCATCCCCGGTCTGACGACAAAAACCCTGATGTCGAAGCGCCAGGCTGTTGAGTCTGAGGGGCCGAATGAGTTTGCCCGGCACCAGCAGGAGTTCGGATGGGAGAATCTCACCGGCTCGACCGTGCAGATGATCACCTCCGAAATGGACATCATCAGCGCCGATCGCCTTTCTCGTGGCATCGTTGGTTATCGAACCGCGATTCGCGAGGATGTGAAGCATCCGTTTGGCACGCCCGACCTTCTACACATGGAGCAGAGCTCACGCTCCTGCGAAGAGGTTGTTAGTTCGTAATCCTTTTTTTAGATTGTTTGCATCTTTTTGTGTCCCGCCTTCTTGAAAATATGCTTTTTATTTGATGTTCTACCTTGTTTAGCACGGTTCTTTAGATCTGTACTTATATCCATGTGAATCTGATCTTACATCTATGTCAATGTGTACACAAATCTAAATTTTAATTTTGTCTTTGCAGTTCCTTGGTAACATGTATTATTTTCTTTTACTTATCTATGCGCACTTACACATCTATTTTAAGTAATTCATCACCACATTAAGGTGTTGTTTTATGGTTTGCATGCAGTCTATGAATATTATTTTAAGTAATTCTTGCGTGACTATATATCTATGGCTTATCGCAGATCATTGGTGGTAGACTCATGCTTCTGGACAAGAACATGGCACCAGCATTGGTGCGGTTGAAGGAGGAAGGCCAGGAAGGATTTGAAGGCGTACAATTCTGGGTCGGCGGCAACGGAGAGTGGTTGGTGATGATAAATGGGGAACACCCAAGAAATTTGACTCTCACTAACGTGTACAGGTCACTGAGGTTAACGATGCCATCTCTGGAGGATGTCGGCATAACTCCTTACAGTGATGGATGGCAGTCGAAGCACCCATTCAATTTCAAATTCAACGGTGCAGTACTAACTCTGCTGAAGATTCAACTCACAAGAAGGCCATTTATTTCCTGCGAGGAATGGTGTTACGATGCCATTGCCGTGTTCGACAAGCTAATTGCCATCATTCGATGGCCGTTTGAGAGGGTTTGGACCATCTTGCCTCACACGGACTTGCGACCATCGAAATATGTGCATGCCGTCGGCACCCGCGAAAACTCGGAACGCCGTACCCTTGATCGCATATATGCGGTTACTGAACCGCGTGGAGATGTGCATGTTTGGCAACCATTCGAATGGGGTAAGTTAATTTAAATTTAATTCATTTGGGTACTCATTGAGTGGACATGCACATTGTCTGAGCAAACCTGTGCCACACTAACTGGAAGTAACTCTCAGGTACACACGCAGCGTCGCGTCTCATACAAGCTCCTGCCATTGACGATGCTGAGGAAGGGGACGCTACAGAAGGGTGCTGGTTCCTAGCGCCAAAGGATCGCAAACTTCTGTGGTTCCATATCAATGGCTCGCAAAAATGGGCTCGCGGTTCAGTTGTGTACATGGGGGCATATGTGTACTCGTATCCAAACCGGCGCTGTGATGTTTTCTCGCGGCCTACAGATCTGTACACTGATCCTCTGGAAGGAGCCTGGAGCAGGGTTGACAGTCTGAATGGCATGTCTGCGTTTCTTGGGATGAACAATCCTTTTTTCCTTCAGGCCCCTCCCGCTACCCATGAAGCTGCTGCCACTAAAGAATCAGAATTCCCTTTTGCTGTTGATGGTGATGGAGAACAACATGATGGTGAAGCTGCTGCTGGCGAAGATGGTTTTGTTGCTGGGTTACCACCAGCTCTTCCAGTGTTTAAACCAGATTGTGTGTTTGCTACACATGGGCGCGCCTTTCACTACAACACTCAGCCAGATCCTACCTGGATCCGCATGCACGTTTGCGGTGGGCCTGCCATTGGCTCAACGCTGCATATAACGAGATGCGCCGATCATGTGGTACGTAGCGAGGCACCGATTTGGTTCGTTCCGACGGTGCCACCTGCTCCGGATGCTAGTACTTCTCAGTACAGAGGCGTGTACTAGTTATCGTTAGGGCATTTGCCATAGTTCTATGTTCACTAAGTCATGTTTAGACAATATTGACTTAGTTTTGGTTATTTATGGAAGAACAGGTTGTGATAATTTGTGTAAGACTATGTTAATCCTTGTTTTCTATGTATTTATTGTTTTTTAGCCAATCTAGTATGTGTGCATTTTAGCCGATTTACGAAAACATGTTATATTGCTTCAAATTAGGTTTGGACTCCTGCTCTCCCGTCCTCTCCTTATTTATTATAACCGCAATGTGTACCCACTACTAGCCCTATTCGCCGCCTCCCCCAGTTCCCCACTTCCCCTCCCACGTCTAGTATGATGCGGACTAGGGTTTTCTCTGAAGCACCGCCGCTGATGGATCCGGCGAATCCCGTAGTAGATGCTGATGCTAGTCCTCCTCCTGTTGTTGTCGGGTCGCCTAAGGAGCAGGCTACGAACACCGCTGCTGCCGCTGCAAAGGTACCCGACGAGGGTTCGAGCGGTGCCGTCGGCCGTCCTAAGAAGGTTGTGGAGACCTTCGACGATTCGCAGTATATGACGCCATACGAAGATGGCTACTGGTCGGGAGATGATAAGGGGAGTCCACCCAGCGCCGTTTGGTCACTCGATATTCTTGGTGATGATGCCGGTAAGTATCCGGCAACTGACGTCGCCGGCGGCAATGATGATTCCTCGAAGAAGAGGTTGTATGCACAGATCGACGAGGATTTCTGGTCTAACGCTGCATTCTCGGAATCTGATGAAAAACTGGAGGTTAGTGCTCCAGATTGTTATCAGTACCTCTAGATTTCGTCGTTAGTTCATTTATTTACTGTTGAGTTAGTTCCTTATTAATAGTTTTTAAGGCGTAGATATGTACTGGTTTTTCACTTTTCATCTACATCTTTATTTATAGATCTCATCAAATTATAGATGTTTTAGCGTCTACTACGCCTACATTAAATGTAGTTCTCTTAATTTTGTTTCTGTTATTCATCCTAAAGATTTAAACAATTTCACACGAATTGAATTAAGTGTCTCCATTGTTGTGAACTTACTTTTGGATGTATTGTTATTTTTCGTCATGCACATAGTTGTATTGGCAAACTTTTTTTTTGGCCATTGCTGCATCAAAACCGTTGCATAACTCATTTTTTATTTCAATCCAGTACAAACCTGGTGATTTGGTTCGAAGATGTAACATGAGAAGCTACTCGAAGATGGTACGAGCTGAGTTTGAACCTGGTATGCGCAAGCCGATTGTCCCATGCCCTACGGACGACAGATATAGGTGCCCTTTGGATGACAAGATACTGACCAAGGATGTTCATAGTCTTGAACAACATGCTTGAGGGATCAGTCGTGTTCAGACCAGAAAGGTTGATCCTCAGGTTAGGGCTGAACACTTGGCACTCTATGAGTTCTTGGTCCCTAAGAAGAAGGATGCCGGTGCTGGACCTTCAAAGAAGAAGAAGAAGCACTAGTGTTTGTGTGTGGTGCCTATGACATTTATTCAATGTCAACTCCTGCCCCGGTTGTTTTTAATATTTTCTGAACAATTTAATTTCCTATTATGAATTACTTATCATGTGTAATGAATTTCGGTACCTTCTGTGTGTTTAAGTTATGTGGTACTTGTGTTCATGCTAATTTGCACCTTTTTGTTCCTACTTGGTGCTATTTTCAGCCATATTATATTCCGTGCAAATATGCACCAATGTGCCAAGAATCAGCACATTAAGCAAGAACTATATAGGTCATCAACATTGTACTGATTTATACACATCATACGTAAAGTGCTTTACATACAATTGAGCTAAACCACATTGGTCAGATAGCTGTTACATTGTAGGGAACGAGTGACGCAAAAGCATGCACATACGGCTAAACTAAGTTCTGGAATACTACATATGAACAATACGGCATATAAACAGTATGACACATATCGAGCACTTCATGGCGCTCACTTCCACCCGGAATTCCACGCATCACCCATGTTGGGGCGATCGGCATAGATGTCCTCCTCCCACTTGTTTCGCTTGCTGCTGCTGGTGGTAGATGATGAGGGTGCACATAATTTGGGGATGACCTGTGGTACTTTTGGTTTAGGTTGGAGACAAACCAGCCCCTTTACGATGCACTGGAGAACCCGGTACAGCTCGAACGAGACAAACCCATCAACAGCAGCATATCTGAGGTTAACCTCGTCAAGTGGTTGCTTCTCCCAGTTTTTGTGCCCAATCTTTGGGAACTTGGTCTTCATGGTATCATAAGATTTGTTGATGAGTTCGCCTGCAAGCTGAGCCATTCCAGTCCTCCCGTCTTGTCCACAGTCTTTTATGTAGTAGATATCTTGGATGTCAACATGGTACCTTCTTGGGATTGTAAAACCCCAGGTTCTTTCCATGACCTTCCTGTCAGCTCTGATGTCGACGCTGGCAAATTTACACGTCCTCTCGGTGAACAACTCGAATAGCTTCTGACAGGTGTCCCTGGGCCTAAAGTGGTTACAAAGTATAAATTGTAAATTTGGATAAGGTACAGTTCAGATTCACATATCAAGTATATGTAACATAAATAAATTTATTATACACTCATATATGTAACACAGTCAAATTAATGAAATATGAGTACCAACAAAATAAATGAAGGAAGCATATCCTCAAAATTAGACTGTCAGATAGTTCTACCATTGTACAATCCTATATGTAACACAATCACTGAAGCAATTGATAAAACACTAAAAAGAAGATAAAAAATTACAGTTACTTCCTTCAATCTACCATTTCATAGGCGCAATTGTCAGATTGTCATAACCTTTACAAAAATGCTATTGAACAAGAAAAGACCAATTGATACAAAGACACCTACAAGATGAAAATTACAATTTCTTCATTATAATATTACATTTCATTTTGGCATTTGGAAAAGGCCTTTCATTTCTGCTTGCTGCCATATTTTGCATATACTTTCAGTTGACCATTTGTCATCGTAGTCACAGTAGTACATGTGAATCGTGAAACCAAATCAAAGTAGGTAAAAGAAACAGTACATATATATCTGTATTTAACAGAAAGATAAATATTTTACTTACTTTTCTTACACTAGTGTAAGAAAACCCCAATCCGGAAATGTAAACAACTAGATCTATGAGTCATACCTAGCCAACTGCCAGACCAACACAGTTTTGTCCACGCATAGTTGAACGACTGCCACCTCTTTAGATTCTTCTTCCGCGTTGGTGTACTCAAAATCCAGCCCCATGAACTCATCCTCCTCGTCCATCTTCAACAGCTTCATCTTGAGCACCTCGAGGGTTTTCCGAACCTGCGCAATGTCGTTGGTATAGATCACCTCTATGCCCGTCGGGCCATGGGCGGTGTACGACGTCGAGATGGTACGGATTTCTACTGGGTCCATGGCGGCGCGGACGGAGAGGAAGAAGATGAAGTGGGGGCCGGAAGCAAGGATAAACAGAGGAAGTGGAGGCAGTTGAGAAGATTAATGACCGAACTCCTCCTCGGCCTCCACGGAAGCAGTTACCTTGAGCGAAAAAAAGAATTGGCATCCCTTCCCCTCTATATTTTTTTTTGAAAGGAATTCCCCTCTATTTATTACCATCTCACGCGCACATCTCAGAAAAAAACTTATTGTTAACTAACAAACAAGGACTCCTTTTTTACGTGGTGCTCAGTGAATGTTTTTTTTTGCGGGGGGTGCTTAGTGAATGTTATAGATGATCTAAAACTAACAAACATGAACTACTTGTACCTACATGCAATTTTGTTGTTTTTTGCGTCCATATGTGGACATGTGGTACTGAAATGAAGTGCTCGCAAGTTTGTACCATTCCAAGTAGGAGGCAATCCACATGCAGCAAAAAAAGTACAATACCATATTAAGAAAATTTCCACATGCAGCATATTTTCAGATTTTTATGACAAAAATATGTTATTGCATGCTATCAATTTCTTGGAAGAAAATGGCCAGAAAATGTAAGACGTACGTGGGCATTTTTGGTACTAACTTAGTGTGCTCGTGCCGAGTCCAATGGTGAGCGGCCGGTGGCAAGAGAGGTGGCGGCGGTGAAAGACGTTAGTGCTGAGACGTGGCGGCTGCTAGACGAGGGCGAGGGATTGGTTTCGGTGCAGTCAAATACACGGTAGGAGGAGAGGAGAGAGGCACAGCGGCGATACAAGGGTTTTGACTTGACAATGCATACCGGTGTTTTGACGTGACAATACATGCAAGCGGCCACCTGTCCCCTTTCGTTTCAACTTCGTTTATGCCCACCGCCCCTCTGTTTCACTTCAGTCTCTTCTTCTCCCCCGCGGCGTCGCCATGAACACGGTCGAGTACTTCTGTCACATCCTCCAAAGTGAACCATTTGCATCCAACTTGACCACAACTCTTTCACATCCTGTGGTACTTAATTTATACATGATTATACAAACATTGCATGACTCATGTCAGTTTAAAATGATTTTAACATGAATTTGACCAATTTTCATGCATTTTTTCAATTTCTGGCATTCTTCTTCAAAGAAAATGATATGGCACACTTATAATTGTCAGAAAAATCTCAAAATCTGCAAGCCCACCTAGTATGTGTGCATGACCACCCACAAAAATTTTGAGCTAAATGTGGATCTTGAATGTGCAACTTGGTTCCAAGTTGCCCTGTAACCGACATGATCGATATCGACCCACCCATGTTGGTTCCACCAAATTTTTTGGTTTCACAAGTGTTTAGGAAAACAAAAAACCACAAAAAAGATCTTTGCGTAGCTAAAACCACAAATGTAGGTACATGTGTCGAGGTGTGATTCCCACGGAACAGGGATAACCACTCTCGGGGGAGAAGTTCGTGAAGGGGACTGAACACGTTGGTCAACAACCCTCAACCGGCACGGCGACGGTGCTCGTCGAGCCTGTAGAAGGACAGCACGACAGAGATGGACTCCGGCCCGTACCCAGGTTCACGGCCCTCAGGGTGAGGTAAAACCGCTACTCCTGCTTGTCTGTATTGCTCAGTAGGGGCTACAGTACAAAGAGCTTGCCGCAGGCCCTCGCGGGGCGGTGCGGAGCTTGGAGGGGGAAGGTTCGGGCCTTCTTCCTCCTCGGGCTCGCTGGGCTTGGCTAAGCTACTGTGGGGTGACAATGGATGAGTGATCGATCCCCCTCTACGGTGGTGCTCCTGCTCCTTATATAGGCGCCCCGGGCCTCATCCCTGCGGCTTGCGCAGTGGAAGGGTTCCCACATGGCGACGAAATGGTGGAGCGGGGTGCACTGCAGCTGGGTTGCCCATGGACTCGGTCCATGGTCGCAAGGCCTGTCTTCGTGGCAGGGCAGCCGCCGTCTTTGCAGAGCGGCCTGCTGGTACTGCCGAGATCGTGGGGGTGCCCACGGTGACGTCGCCGTTGGAGCGTTGCGTCGGCCACCTGCTTTATCACCAAAGAGGAAAGCTTTGTTGGCGGCGCAGGGGACACAGAGCTTTGTTGACTCCTTTTATCACCAGAACGGCAACTGCGGCGCCGTCGTCATCGCGCGCGGACGCGCGCGTCACTCTGCGGCTGCTGCAGAGGCCATGTGCGCTCTGCAGCGGTTGCTTCGTAGCGAAGTATCTCCACAGGGCCCTGGAGGCCTTGTGGAGGGAGTTGTGTTGACTCCCCTTCAGGGGAGAAAACCTTGCCGGGGGGCAGCCTCAGGGGGAGCCCCTTCAGGCCCTTCGCTGCCTCCTCAAGTCCCCTCGAGGGGGCTCTCCCCTCGGGGGTCTCCCCAAGCGTTCTGCTTGGTCCTTAGCCGTTTCGTCGACATCGGCGCGTGTGAGGGCCATGGAGAGTGGGCTCTGCACACCCTAGAATTCACTGGGCCGACAACATGCATCTTGGAAGGTTTTGCTCGAGCTTTCCACGTCAACGTTATGACCATAGTGCCCAAAATGCCATCATAAGTGCACTATCGACATCGAACTTATGGAAACCATTCAGAATGTTTGTGATTGATACTTTATATATGATCGTACCAACATTGCACGATTCATATGAGTTTAAAATTACTATTATATGTAATTTACCACTTTTCATGCATTAATTTCATTTTCGCCTTTTTTCGTCCTTACAAAATTATTGATACAAGTACACATGTTATAAAATTGTGAATATGCAAGCACACCTAGTATGCCAAAAAATCTCTGCTCAATTTACAAGCACACCTAATTTAGATGGGAAAATTTTATTTCGTTAGTATAAAAAACAGTACGTTCCCTCCTTTATGGTTTAAATTTTTTGTTCCCTCCTTTATTTAAAATTTCCCCGTCCCCCCCCCCCCTTTTTTCGTCTGAAAAGAAAACGTCCCGCGCACGCGCACCCAGCCGACCAGCCTCCCCCTAAATACGCCCCTCGTATCGCCAGAACCCACGATCTCTTACCACACCTTCCATTCCTATCATCCTCCCTCTCCTCTCGAAGATCTAATCTCGCGTACCTCATCCTCTTGATCACCCTAGTTCCGACTGCCCCGGCAGTGGAAAATGTTGGGCCGCAACAATATGATCGACCTGACGACCGACGTGAACGGCAGCGATCTGGAGGAAAACCCCGGCATGAAGATGCAGGAGAACACCGGCAGCCCTGGTAAAGATTAAATTTCTTGTAGTAGGGGTTATTCATTCAACATCTCTCCCTCTCATCTTCTATTCCATATAGATCTATGCATATTTGTGATATTTTGTTGACTCGGGTAAACAGCATGAGTTAACCAGTTATATTTGCATGATCATATCTGCTACCAATCGTTGTTATTGCACGCTCTTATTACGTATCAAGTCATCACAATTGTTAAAGAAGTCAATATTTTCACCGTCGTATAGGTAATAGTCAAGTACTGTAGGGTTCCATGGATTATAGTTGGTTCAGATGGGTAGACAAACTTTCATGTTCGAGATCCGTCCAAGTTGATGTCAAATTATTTTCTGTAAGTCTGTTAAAAATGCCACGTTTATTCAGACTAATACTGAACCTAAATGCTATATTGAAACAGACAGCGACAACAGCTAGACGAGCTACAGTAAAAGTGTCGTTCTGAAACTGAAACTTTGTCTGTCAGGTTTATAGTTATGCACGGACCTCGTTCTATTAGATTTTATGCTACGATAGTTGTGTCGGTTAAAAAACATAGACATATGAATTGATTGTTGTCATGTTTTAATCTATATGCTATCAATAAGTGTATATGCATATAAAATTATTAACTTCCTTTTATTTCAGGTAATGAAGACAGATCATATGTTGGATATGAAAAAATTAGGAAGCTAGCGATGGAAGAGAATGCTTCTCGTATGTCTGCACAACTGAAGCAGCGAGCTCAAGGAAATGGTGAAGAAATGGAAGATTTTGACTACATAGCAAGAAAATTTGTCTACGGTGATTCAAGCACGCGAAAGAAGAAGGGTCCTGGACCGCACTGGATGTACAAAGATTCAGTATGTTTCGTGCGACACCATGATTTTATAACTCATGTTTCTTCAGTTATAGCTTGTGCATTCATATGTTTTTACTTCATGTCTTACTAGGCAATCAACGGGATGAGTAAAACTCACCAGATAGGTGAGACAAGTCGCTCTTCAAGCAAGGATGCCTGCGAGGTATATGCAGTATGTACTTATCAGTAAAATTCAGTTGTACCTAATTATTTCACTTATAACTTGTGCACTAATGTATTTTAACTTTATGGTAAACTATGCAATTCACGGACTGCTCGACGAATTGAACCACTTAGGTGCGACAAATACCTTCATAAGGTCCATCTATGTTGGCGACGTATCTGCACTAACCCTCTGAAAACCTTACCTCTTCACTATTTTTTTCATATACTATTCTTATTTACCTCTTTTGCAACCCTTGTAGGTTCCTCCTGTCTTCATGATTACTGAGACACGCGAAGCAACTCCTATTGAAGTTTGTAAAATAACCAAAACAAACAATGCTGGTATCATGAGCAAGGATGCACAAGCTGCTTATGTAAGTAAAATGTTTACATTTTCTTGTAGCATTATTACGTACTGTTTCTTGCACATGACAAATAAATACTCATATCCTATGGCAGGATGAAATGATCCTTGCAAAAATGGGTCCACACATGAAAGACGAGCCTCCCCGAACTGATCAGCAGATTTGTGAAGATGTCCTCAAGAAACGCAGAATGAAAGTCATTTTCCTGTCAGACTTGGGGACTACATCTAGCATGACATCTGCAAGCATCCCAGAGTTTGAAGGAATAGTAGAAGATCATGAGCAAAAGTCCTTACCAACATCTCCAAGGTACCGGCAACTGCAGGAAAGAATAGAGGCCGGGAAGAAAGAACTGAAGCCCTGAAAATGAAGGAGATAGAATATGAAGCTCTCCACAAGTCCTATGATGACATGACTTATGAAATACAATCGAGGCAGCAAGAGATGGATGCGCTTCTTGGTTTTCTCCTAAAAAAGCATTGCAATAACACTAGGTGACCAAATAAGCAGCAGTCCTTGGCAGCCAGTAGTGTTTTCTTCCTGAACACTTGATTTCTTCCATATTTTTGCCTACATTCTTTCATTTTCGTGTGGTATTGTAACAGTTGGTGTCAATCAGACATTAAGCTTTTTGTGTGCCTGTCTTATAAGTGCAATAATGTTTTTTCGGTTCATTTTCAAATGGTTCATTTGAATTCTTTTTATTCACAAATTGCCTCAAAAATTGCAAATATTAAAAAATTTCCATTGGCCAACAACCGTCGGGAACTGGTTGGTCCCGCAAAAAAAATCCGGTGGGTCCCACAAAAAAACTTAGGTGGGTCCCGCAAAAAAACGGTGGGTCCCGCATGTCAGCAAACCGGTGGGTCCCGCCAAAAAATCCGGTGGGTCCCACATGTCAGCAAACCGGTGGGTCCAACATGTCAGAAATCCGGTGGTTCCCACATGTCAGCAAACCGGTGGGTCCCGCATGTCAGAAATCCGGTGGGTCCCACATGTCAGAAATCCGGTGGGTCCCACATGTCAGCAAACCGGTAGGTCCCACATGCCAGCAAACCGGTGGGTCCACATGTTAGCATTTCGTGGACCCTTTTGACATCATGCCACGTCAGCAGAGATCAGACTCACATGTCAGCATACACGTCAACAGACACGTCGATTGCCACCTAAACAGCCACTTGGCAGCATCCACGTCAGCATCCACGTCAACAGCCACGTAAACGACCACATCATCTTCATTGACCGACAGGTCAGCAGCTTTGACCGGTCTAAAACAGGTGACGAACCAATCAATGACATAATTTTTGTCACGCATTCCGTTCATCGGTGACAAATTTACGAATTAACGGTGACTAATAATGTTGTCATGCATTCCATCAATGCGTGACGCGAAAAAACGCGTCACCGATTATCCATAATGCGTGACGTGATTTTGTCGTGGCGTCACTATTTTGTAATCTGTGACGCGGATTTTGTGACGGGCCTAGTGACGCCCTAATATCGTCACGAAGGGGTAATCCGTGACAATTTTCGTTAATATGTGACAAAATGACCGCGTCACAAAAACCCAGTTCGGTTGTAGTGCTATGACAGGTTTCAAGAGGATGATTGTAATTATAACCTATGTCATAGTATTCTTTATAATTATCAAAGACTGGAGGCATAGTATCATCATAAGCAATAGAATACTTATCTTCCAAAGTGTGTTTATTTGTAAACATATCATCATTTTTACTAGAAGGAGAGGCATCAAATATATAATCATTAGTAGCAAAAGGATTTTCAAACACCTCATCCCCAAGCTCAGAGCTTTCTATATCATCATGGGAAGAAACATGGATAGTACTAATAGCATAGCAATTATTAACATCATCATTTTCAGAATTAGTGTCCCAGAGATCTTCAATATCAAAAGAAGTGTGCTTTTCCCAATCATGATCACTAATATAAATAACAGGCATAGGTTCATCATCAAGTTCAGAATCATCAAATTCAGAATTATAAGTATCAATTGTAACAGGAGCAACAAGTTTGGGAGAGGATACCGTTTCCTCTCTCCTTTTACTCCTCTTCTTCTTCTTCCTCTTTCCCTTTTTCTTCTTCTTTTCCTCTTTAGGAGGGAGAGGCTTGAAAGGAAGCTTCTCCACATAACCTGGTTTAGTATTAGAGACGATGGAAGAAACTTGGGGGAATTCCCCTCTTTCATTAATAAGATGAAAACACATATTAGTCCTGTCATACTTTGGTAAAGTCCCATCCTTTATAATATTTTGTATGTAAGTGTTGGCATGGCAATTATTAACACAATAGAGATAACATCCATGCAACACATCATTCATATCAATATCACTCATATTTAACAAAGAAGTTTTTCTTGATAACTCTTCACACCCCAAAAATAATGTAAGTTCATCATGTTGATTAGGAGTGATCATGTTATCACAAAAGTCTCCTGCAATATCTTTATTAGAACCCGAGCATTGAAATTCGAAATGACCCTCTTCATAGCAAAGTTCACAACTAAAAGGATAGGTGGCACAAACTTTTTCACCAGGATCTCTTAGAACCTTATACCAACCTCTAGTATTTTCATTCCTATGATGGATACAATATTCATCTTCAATTTGATTAATTCCACAAGGTCTATGTATTCCACAAAAATTAACATGCTTATAAGAAATAGTATTTTCAGGAGTTTGAGCATGTCTATTGCAATCATTAACAACAATTTCATTTTCCATGCAAGTGTCTTTGAAAGGTTCATGATACACGTCCCAATTTTCTTTAGGAACATTAATATGAGAAGCAAAGGTTCTAGAACAATCAACAATAATATGAGAATCAAGACCATATTTAGCACTAAGCTCTTGAAAACCAGCAGTTTCAACGAAAGACTTAATGCAATCATATTCATAGTTTATACCTGATTCTTTACCTTTGTCATTCTCCCAATCTTCAGCATTGTTTCGAATTGTTTCAAGAAGATCCCATCTAGCTTCAACCTTCTTACTTGTGAAAGAGCCCTCTGAACAGGAATCTAGATAATCCTTGCAATGTCCTGAAAGTCTTGCATAAAAATTATTAACAATTATTTTATCAGGAAGCTCATGGTTAGGACATTTGAGTATTAATGTTTTCAGCCTTCCCCAGGCTTGAGCAATGCTTTCTCCTTCATGAGGCCAGAAATTATATATAGAATTCCGATCTTGGTGAATCTCACTTGGAGGATAAAATTTAGAATAAAAGAGAGATACAATTTCCTCCCATCCAAGAGAGTGCCTATTCTTGAACAATTTATACCAATGCGCAGCTCTTCCACCAAGTGACATAGAAAATAATTTCTTCTTAACTTTGTCCATTGAAATACCTGCACACTTGAACAATTCGCATAATTCATGTAAGAATAGAAAATGATCACCAGGATGGACACTTCCATCCCCTACATAGCGGTTATCCATAACACGATCAATAATTTTCATAGGTATTTTAAATGGCACTATTTCTTCAGGTGGCTTTAGAATATCACAAGCATCATTAGAATTATCACATATTGGAGGCAAAGCGTTATCAAGGCAAAATAATTCCTCCAAAGCTGAGGAGCAAAAAAGATTATTTTTATTTAAACTAGCTTCCCCAAGCATAGGCTTTTCCATAGCCTTAGCAATAATGGTGTCCAAAGAATTTATACTAATAACATTACTACCATTATTATGCAAACAAACTTCCATAGGTTTTTTAATTTTCTCTTCAAAAGTATCATGTCCTAATGCAATATAAATTTCATAGAGATCTCTAATTTTTTTGTTGTTTTCCATTTAGCCTTACTAGTGAAATAAAAACAAGAAACAAAAAGTAATAACTGCATAATCTAAAGGAGATACCTTTCAACGCATACCTCCCCGGCAACGGCGCCAGAAAATAGCTTGATGTCTACGCACGCTTCTATTCTCGCAGACAGTGTTGGGCCTCCAAGAGCAGAGCTTTGTAGAACAGCAGCAAGTTTCCCTTAAGTGAATCACCCAAGGTTTATCGAACTCAGGGAGGTAGAGGTCAAAGATATCCCTCTCAAGCAACCCTGCAATTAAGATACAAGAAGTCTCTTGTGTCCCCAACACACCCAATACACTTGTCAGATGTATAGGTGCACTAGTTCGGCGAAGAGATAGTGAAACACAAGTAATATGGATGATTATAAGTAGTAATTGCAATGTGAAATAAAAATGGCAGCAAGCAAACATGTAGCAGAACTTGTTGGAAACGGTGTTTCAATGCTTAGAAACAAGGCCTAGGGATCATACTTTCACTAGTGGACATTCTCAACAATGACATCACAATTGAATAATAAATACTACTCTCAAACACTCTCATGTTGGATGATAAACACCATTCACTGTGTAGGGCTACAAGAGCACCCTCAAAGTCAGAGTAAACTAACACCACAACGTCATAAAGGAATCACACACGGTGCACATACTGTCACCTTTACAACCGTGAATAACCCCGGAGTTCATATTAAAGTAACCTCTAGAGTGCATAATAGATAAAGAGTAACATCACATATTCAACTAGATTACAAAGCTCATGATCACATAAAGATCACATGGGAGAGAGATATAAACCACATAGCTACCGGTAGAGCCCGCAGCCCCGGGGGAGAACTACTCACTCCTCATCGTAGGAGTCAGCAACGGCGATGGAGATGGCGGTGGAGTTGATGGAGATGACTCCGGGGGCAATTCCCCGTCCCGGCATGGTGCCGGAACAGAGACTTCTGTCCCCCGAATCTTGTCTTCGATGGCGGCGGCGCAGCGGAACTCTTCTCGGGAAAAGGCTTATTGTTTTAGGGTTATTTCGTCGGGGGGTATTTGTAGGCGAAAGGGCGAAGGCGGTGGAGGCCCGAGGCCACGTCATCATGTGCCGGCGCGGCAGGGGGGGGGAGCCGCGCCCCCACCTGATGACGGCGCCTCGGTGCCCTCCTTCGTTTCCTCTTCGGACTTCTGGAACGTGTCGGGAAAAATAGGGACTTCGGTATAAAAATTGTCCAATTCTGAGAATATTTCCTTAAGTGGTTTTCTGAAACCAAAAACAGCAGAAAACAGGGAACTGGCACTGTGGCATCTTGTTAATAGGTTAGTCCCAGAAAATGCATAAAACAACACAAAGTGTATATAAAACATGTAGCAATTGGTATAATATAAGCATGGAACGTAAGAAATTATAGATACGTTGGAGACGTATCACTGCCCTAAGAGTTTTAGCCGGAGAACTGTAATTCGGCTTGGCAGCCGATACCACACTAGGAGTCACACTAGAGCTAGTTCTACCATCTCTGTTTATCTCGGCATTGAGGGCTATGCCTCTCCTGCGCACGCTTTCTACACGGCTAGGTCGGTTTGCTACCGGAGTGAAACCATGAGCTGCATCGTACTCTCGGAGGGTACGGTCGAACTCCTTCCTCATCTCGGCCATCTCTATAGCCTCTTGGTGCAAGTACTGACGTTGTGCCTCTAACTCGGCAACAGCCTGGGTGGCATTAGTCACAGCTACTACCGGCACTGCCAACCTCTGCACTACTTCTCTCATAGGTTCAGGCCTTACCAGGACTTGGGGCGTCTCGGCGTTGGCCTGGGCCCGGGCCCGTCTTTCCAGCGCCTGCTTGGCCAGCCGAGTAGACCTTGCAGTGGGCGCGATGACTGTCTCCTCGACAGCAGCATCCGTCACGCCGGCAATCATGACCGCGCAGCTCTCAGGGCGAGTGGTACGTCGGCCGCGAGCCGCACAAACAGAGGGAGGATCCTCGGCCACGAGCACCTGCTCCGGGTACTCGCAGATGACCTCGGTGGCGACGTAGACGACGAGAGTGCCGAACATGACGAGGAAGCCGTTAGCCGGGAGCGGATTGTCGCCGAAGCACCCGGCATTGTCGCTGACGAACCGAACGAGCCGAACTCGCAGACAAGGCCGCTGAGGACGCGCTCTCCCGAGGTGAGGACGGAACCCGTCCGGATGTGTACACCAGCCAGCGCCTCTTCCTGCCCCACGGTGGGCGCCAACTGTCATGGTGGTGTCACGGCAGATGCCATAGGATGGCTAATGTGTCGGGCCGAGTGGACGCTGGTGGATCCGGGGAGGGCTTGCATGCCGAGAGACATGCACGGGTGAGCTCAAGAACAAGCGAGAGCAAGCGAGGACAAGCAAGAACACCACAAACACCACGATCTACCCAGGTTCGGGGCCCTCGTGAGGAGGTAAAACCCCTACTCCTGCTTGTGTCTCTCTCAATATATGGGTCACAAGATCTACAAAGTGCTCCTTGAGCTGTTTATCTCTATGGTGAAGAAGAACTCCAAGAACTATGAAGAACTAAGAGGAGAGTAACACCCAGAACAATAAATGAGCTCTTCTGTGGATTGTGCCTCACGCAGGAGGAGTTATGGCGCCTTATATAGAATCCCGGCCGGATTAACCGGAAACCCTAATTCTTCCGGGTCCCACCGACACTGTAGCCATGCCAACGGTAACGTCTTCATTGCCTACCACGACCTAGCCGCCGAGCTATGTCGGGCTAGGCCGAGGTAAGCCATCATGCCCCTAGGTGTAGCAGCCGCCGGACTAGGTGATGATGTCTCCCTGTCAGAGACAAGACGTGGCTTGCCCATGACACGTCCCCTGTCATTAAGTCAGCGGTACAGAGGAATAGTCACGTCGTACCCGCACCTCGCCTTCTGTTCCGCCCCCGTGTCAGGCGGGATGTGACTTGAGCTTTCTGTGTCAGGCGGGGCAGTGTCCTTTCCCTTGACTTCTGGCCCGACATAAGGTATGTCGGAAGGTCTTGTCTAACCCGACATGGGTATGCCGGATTCTCTTCCTCAGCCCGGCACGGATGTGCCTGACCTAAACACTCGGGTCACTCTTCAGAGTCCCGGCATGGCTATGCCGGCACCTCGTTCCTGCACACAAGAGATAAAGAGAAGGTACCGACATGGGATGTCGGTCAAGTTATGTCGGTCCTCCTTAGGTCGGACTACCTTTATACCTTGCCTCGGTCTCTCCAATCTCGGGTATATATCGGTTATCTCCGACATAGGCTTATGCCGGTCTCACTGTTATCTCGGTCCACCCAGGACCTTGTTCACTTGTGTTTGTCTCTACTATCTCATAAGAGAATGCCTCTAGGCCCAGCCGCTCGAAGATGTCTTAGGCCTACTCCCAAAGACATCTTCGAGAAGCTGGTTCTTAGGGGAACTCTCTGCTTCTGCCTGCATCGCAACGAGAGGCTGGAGGCCTATTTATAGTGTCATCAGGAGAGGCAGTGTCGTGGGATTGTCACGGCAGATGTTACCAGAGGGTAACTTGAGATGAGGGGCAAGGCGATTCCGACGCTCAGGAGTTTGTCTAGCTCTACGGGGGAGAAGATGTTTTTTACCCAAGTTCGGGTCCCCTCGGTGGAGGATCCCTACGTCTTGCTATAAATCACTGATATGACAATATATTACATGGTGCGCTCATGGCGATCGTCGGGTTTAGATGAACCCGGGCGTGGGAGCTCTCTCTTGGGAGCTCTCTCCCTATTTTGTCTATCTTACTTGGCTTCTCTTATTCGACTTCTCTTAACCTATCTTTCTATGACCTAGGAGCCCGCTTATATAGACATCCGGGTCTCCTGGTTCTTTACATGGTAAGACTACTAGAGGTCTACTCTAACTCGTCTTGTATTTCGTACCCTCCAAGTCTTGGGGATCCTTCCTTTCTTGCTGGCCAAGTCACACGTCGCACGCCGGCTTACGTGGAACCCGGCCCATCTCCTTTATGCTCGATCCGGCCCAGGCTTCCTGCCACTGGTCTTCTATGTCGGTGGGCCTACCGGGTTATGATCCCCCCAACAGTAACCCCCAGGATAACTTGGACATCAGTATTGACTTGCTTCGCCTTGCACTCTTGGGCACAGTCTTGGGGAAGCCGTCACTTCTTTTGTCCGGGTTATCATCTGAAAAAACTATAACAATCATCAAGCAAGCAGGCACTCGGGTATCAATTTGGCCGGCTCTTGCTGGCGGCCCGTTCATAACCCGGCCAACGCTTTGCGACTTTAATCTCTGGGACTTTGGATATGAGCTTGGTTTGCTCTCCTTTCTGACCTTGATCTTGATCATCATGTTCTGGATGGAGCCGTTAGCTCAATCATCCGGGTTAATCTCCTGAAATAAGATAAATACTTTGGACTAAAAGTCCAAGTTAATTAAATCACGGGGGCCGACTCTTCTTGGCGTCCCTCCTCAGATAAACATTTTTCTTCAACCCGGGTTCATCTGACCCGGACTTGATTAAGCCAGCTCATGCGGAGGCTATGCTGAAGGATGCTCCAGATATTCAAGATCCGGATTTGATGAGGCCTACTCATATAGAGGCCGAAATTGATTTTGATGCTTCACCTCGGGGAATATTACTTCCCGACCCTAGCCCCGAAGTGCCGGGTTGCTGCTCGCAGCAACCTGGGACTTCAAACTTCTTACTTTAATAACTTTTGAGCTTCAAACTGAGTAGCCCCCAAGAGCCGGATCTACTGCTTGCAGTGTTCCGGGTCTTCCTTGAGAACTGATAGCTTCAAACTGGGTAGCCCCCAAGTACCGTGTTCTAGCCTGCGACAACCTGGGACTTATAGCAATTTGAGCATAACTGACTTTTCTGATGAGTAGCCCCCAAGCGCCGGGTCTGCTGCCTGCAGCTACTCGGAGCTCTCTAAGTTTCATACTCTGATGGTGTACGTACACCCTGAGGATTTGCTTTTTTAGTGAACGTTATCTGTCGTTCTGCAAATCCTTTGGTTTAGATGACCCTTTTGGTTTCCTTGAACTATAAGCCGGCTTTCGCATGGATTTTTCCTGTCGCCTCTTCTCTGATAAAAACAGGGTCAGACAAGTCCCAATGGGCATCAGGCTGATTGAATTTACAGGTGAGCAATCAGGCCATATAAGCGCGAGTCACATCGAGCTTAAGCTAGGAAACCAAGAATACAGTGGCTCTGATACTTGCCGGATCATGAGATTGTAGCTGTACCTTTCTTTTAAGTAATCAGCCCCCATGACCAATGTGGCTTTTTTGCCGGGTCTTGAGTTTGTAACTGCGCTATTCAAGCGATCAGCCCCCAAGACCTCAAATTTGCCATATTGCGAATCACTCTCGGGCACGCTAACCGAATTTGCGAAGCACTCTTGGGCAAAGCTAATATTTGGCTGTGAAACACTCCCGGCCATCGCTAACCGAAGTTGCGTAGCACTCTTGGCGTTGATAATGCATAAGCCGGAATTCGGCGATTGGCGACGGCGGTAAAGCCGGAGCACGATGATGGCGCTTTAATAGCGATCTTTGTTATTAAGAAATCCATTGCGGGAATTTAGATAACCCGACTTTGAAAAATCCATTAGCGGGAATTCGATAGCCCGACTTTGAAAAATCCGTTTGCGGGAATTCGATAGCCCGACTTTGATAAATCCATTTGCAGGAATTCGATAGCCCGACTTTGATAAATCCATTGGTCATATAAATACTCTACAATGCTTGCGAAGCGCTCTCGGGTCTCGCTAAGCAATGTAAAGGCTGAGAGATGTTTCATGGATCGTCCACCAATATGTTTCACATGTGGGGTTCAGTGTTTGTAACCCGAACGTCATCGCACGTGTCTTTTATGCGGTTGAATCCATGTCTTCAACACAGCAAAGTAAAAATGTACCGACTTTATTTAACCGACAGAACAATATAAAACTTTGATCATAAACGTGACTTAGCTATCTGAATGCCGTTGACGACGTGGTGAGACCCGGCGGCTGGCGCGCTCGAAGCCGACCGGCAGCCGGGTTATCGATCGTTGCTGCTTGATGCCGGCGATCGGCCGGGTCACCGATGATCCTCGAAATCCGGACATATGTATTATTTTGCTTCTTTTCTTTCTTTGCTCAACAGACGAGGTCTTTTTTCTGGCCGGATTTTCTTCACGGACGACTCTTCTATGGCTTGTCGCAACGACCTCACGTAGAACAGCCGTTGGATCCTTTTTTGACTGGGTCGTTCATGTAGTTGATCACCAAACTGGCCTCCGACTCGTATTCCTTTATTTCCCATTGGCACGGGCTCCAATCGATTGATCCATGTGATAATAATCAGGATTTTTGATATTCTCGACTACTTATTCTCACACTGCCCACGTATCATTGAAGACCCGACATTGCTGCATGGCAATGACCAGCAATGACCGGCTTGTATACCACGATATGCTTGTTTGTGAGTTGACGTGATGAATCACCTGTCCACCTGATTTTCCTATCCTGACTCTGCTTGAATTGGTCTTCTATCCGGCTTTTTAATTTGGACAGCCTTTTGAGGTTTTTCCCGATTAATAATGTAGCGCCGCGTTGCTTTCCTTTCTCTTTTGTTTTTTATCGCAGCCTTTGGGAAGCATGCTGCATCCGTGTGTTGTCCTGAACGCTAGTACCACCCGACTTTGCACTTCTTTCCTAGTCTAGTACGTGGACTGCTTTTTGAGTTGATTAATCGCCGTATGTGATAAAGGACACTCCGATAACCCCTTGAGTTGTGCCCGATCTTTCATCGCAAGAACCACCGAGATAACAAATCTCCCAACAACGTGAGCGATACACGTAGCCTGAAGATGGGGAACGCCAATCCTGCGAGCAACTCGACGATGAATGACGAACCTCACGCTGAATCAACACGCCAAAAGCTCGACAACCCTTGACAGATTCAAGGACCTTCGCGCACACAAGATTACTCTTGACAATTCAAGAACTCTCTTGTCTTTATTAATGGATAACTAGACGAACGTCCAAGACGCCGTCATACACGCCGGTCCCTTGGGACGAAGGCGACCTTGAACACAATGTTCTACATATTTTTCAACTCCCAAATATTGTGGCACCCCCTTTGGTTATAAAGGCCAAAATGGTAGGAGCCGCTGAAACCTAACCAGGTTCGACTCAGACACCTAAACCTAATTGGACTCAAACTGATACAAACCGACCCATGGTTGGGTTCGGCCATGTTTGGCACGCAGGCCCTAATTAACAACACCTTAGACTTATATTACTATTACATATGTCCTAGCGTGTCAACGGACCAATATAATGCCGACGATGCCCGTATCATCCTCCCCTTCTTAGAAAGGCGTTGTCCTCAACGCCGGAAGGTCTTCTCCAGCGCTTGTGGCGTCAAATATGCACATCGCCACGCTTCTTCTCCATTCTCAAGTCTTCGCCGGCCTGCCACGCCACATCGTCCCTCTCAGCTAGCTAGACTTGCTCTTGGTGCCAACCATGTTTGGCACCATCAACCGTACTGGGACACAAAACTTGCGGACTGCATTCATAAACGAATCAGGCAAATTATCCCAGACACAACAGGACAAACTCCTGCACACCAAGGATCCAAATAAGCTGAATACGCCCATTTATACAATCTGAAATAGAGGTCAACCAAGCACATCACCCAAAACAAACAACACAAATTCCTGCAGGCCATGGATCCAAATGGACTAGGTTCACCATCGCTTGGAGCTAAAACGTGTGTCTTCTTTTCTTTTTTTATAAGCGCAGAAATCCCACAAACAGCCGGACTGAAAGTACTCACGTAAAATGAGTAGTATTCTGATCTGTCCCTCCAATCTGCACGTACTAAACTTTCCTCTCTTTTCTTTTCAGGTAGCGATCAGGTCTCCACACGGGAATAAGGAAAAGAAAACCACGCAATACGACGAAACAAGTCCTTTCCAAATAGTGAGCTGCTCCGATCCGAAATCTCCTCCTCACGTGATGCAAACCAATTCGTAGTCTGCTCCTTCCTTTCCTATTTCTGGACGTTCCTTGCCACCTTAACTCGATGTAGCAAATCTGAAACACGCGCAAAAAGCCTTTCCCTAAAAATTCGGATCTGAATAAGCGGAAAAAGCAAAAGCCACGTTAACAACACGTGACCTCCTCCGATCCGATCTGTGTCTTTTTTTTCTCACCTAACAATCCAATCGGCATAAGCTGTACATCCATACGGAACAAACTTGCCTTCCGGCCTTTCCTTCTACACGTACGTGACAAGGAAACTGCTCAGACAACTCTGATCCGATCTCCGTTTTTTTTAAACATATTCTTCAAACTTTCCTTTGCTGCACCAGACGAGACGATCTCCCACGCGAAACTAACGGCCCAAGTAAACAACTTCCATCTGAACGATCGTCGACTGCTTCCGATCGATCAACACACCAACTTCTAGCGACATAAACGGATCTCGCCAAGATTGAAAACTGAACACGGCCTTCGATCTTATCTCCAACGCCGGGCTGCTGCAACGCTGCCAACTCGCCGTCTTGCTTCCTCCATGCGCCGAGATGCAACACTGCCAACTCGTCGCCCTTCCCTCCAAACAATTCCAGCGAAAATAAATCTGCCAATCTTTTACGAACCTGCAGATGGATGTTCAACTGGACAAACTCGCTCGCGGTGATCAACCTGGCTCTGATACCACATGATAAAGGACACTCCGATGACCCCTTGAGTTGTGCCCGATCTTTCACCGCAAGAACCACCGAGATAACAAATCTCCCAACAACGTGAGCGATACATGTAGCCTGAAGATGGGGAACGCCAATCCTGCGAGCAACTCGACGATGAAAGACGAACCTCACGCTGAATCAACACGCCAAAAGCTCGACAACCCTTGACAGATTCAAGGACCTTCGCGCACACAAGATTACTCTTGACAATTCAAGAACTCTCTTGTCTTTATTGATGGATAACTAGACGAACGTCCAAGACGCCGTCATACACGCCGGTCCCTCGGGACGAAGGCGACCTTGAACACAATGTTCTACATATTTTTCAACTCCCCTAATATTGTGGCACCCCCTCTGGTTATAAAGGCCAAAGGGGTAGGAGCCGCTGAAACCTAACCAGGTTCGACTCAGACACCTAAACCTAATTGGACTCAAACTGATACAAACCGACCCATGGTTGGGTTCGGCCATGTTTGGCACGCAGGCCCTAATTAACAACACCTTAGACTTATATTACTATTACATATGTCCTAGCGTGTCAACGGACCAATATAATGCCGACGATGCCCGTATCAGTACGTATCCGGCTTGTTCCTTGATCCGAATTTGATTAGAAAACTGAGATCCAATCAATCCACTCCTTGGCGACATGTGATCTTCTCGGCAAAAATTCTTTCGAGCTGCTCGTTAGGAATCTGTAGCTGGTACTCTTCGTCATGTCGGCTCTCCCAGGCCGAATTGGCCCCAGCCGGCTATTCTGCTTGCTCCTTGTACACTTTCAATTTGGTCGGATCTCCTTTTTCTAGTGAACCTGTTTCCGGCTTGAAGCCAAAATCTGGACGATGCGATCTTGTTGCTGATTGCTGACTATCTCGCCGATGGTGACTCTCTCCATCCTCGCAGCGCTTCTCCTTTGATGAGCACATATCTGGCCGCAGGCCCCACGGTGGGCGCCAACTGTCGTGGGATTGTCACGGCAGATGTTACCAGAGGGTAACTTGAGATGAGGGGCAAGGCGACTCCGGCGCTCAGGAGTTTGTCTAGCTCTACGGGGGAGAAGATGTTTTTTACCCAAGTTCGGGTCCCCTCGGGGGAGGATCCCTACGTCTTGCTATAAATCACTAATATGATAATATATTACATGGTGCGCTCATGGCGATCGCCGGGTTTAGATGAACCCGGGCGTGGGAGCTCTCTCTTGGGAGCTCTCTCCCTATTTTGTCTATCTTACTTGGCTTCTCTTATTCGACTTCTCTTAACCTATCTTTCTATGACCTAGGAGCCCGCTTATATAGACATCCGGGTCTCCTGGTTCTTTAGATGGTAAGACTACTAGAGTTCTACTCTAACTCGTCTTGTATTTCATACCCTCCAAGTCTTGGGGATCCTTCCTTGCTTGCTGGCCAAGTCACACGTCGCACGCCGGCTTACGTGGAACCCGGCCCATCTCCTTTATGCTCGATCCGGCCCAGGCTTCCTGCCAGGCCGGCTGGTCTTCTATGTCGGTGGGCCTACCGGGTTATGATCCCCCCAACAGGCAGCTTGGCCTTTACATTCTCCAAGGGACACCTTCTGGCTTTTCCAAAGAGCCACCTCCTGAACATCACCAAAGGGCGCCACTTCATATCTCGAAGAGTCATCTGACCTTTGGCACCAGGCAAAGGGCATTTACCACTATAAATATGAGTATATTGTCCATGCCTTTACCCTACCCGGGGGTAGCCCCCCGACAGGTAGCACACGAAGTATTTACTTGGAATGGCAGAAAATACCATGTAGTAGGTAGGTATGGTGGACACAAATGGCATGGGTTTTGGATGCACGAGAAGCATTCCCTCTCAGTACAGAGTTTTAGGCTAGCAAGGTTGTTTGAAGCAAACACAAGATGACAACTAGCACAACAAGACTTACATAAAAACATATTGCAAGCATTATAAGACTCTACATTGTCTTCCTTGTTGTTCAAACACTTTTACTAGAAAATATCTAGGCCTTAGAGATACCAAACATGCAAACCAAATTTCAACAAGCTCTACGGTAGTTCTTCACTAATAGGTTTTTAACTACATGATGCAAGAGCTTAAACATGATCTACTTGAGAGCTCAAAACAATTGCCAAGCACCACAACATACAAGACAATGATCTATAGGAATATGTATGTCTTTTCATTATACCAACTACCACATGTAGCATTTTCTGTTTCAAACCAAACACCAATCAACTTATTTAAAAATAAACTCTCCAAGTAATTTCATAATTGCTGCGGCTTTCAGCTTTCGCCATAAACATAACACAATAAGTGCTGAGGCTTTCAGCTTTCGCCATAAACACAAAACATAAGTGTTGAGGCTTTCAGCTTTCGCCATAAACATAAAAGAATGCTAGGATCCAATTTATTCATAAAATTAAAATAACAAAGCAAAAATAAAAGCAAGCAGACGCTCCAAGTAAAGCACATAAGATGTGAGAGAATTAAAATATAGTTTCACTAGAGATGACCTGATAGTTTGTTGATGAAGAAGGGGATGCCTTGGGCATCCCCAAGCTTAGACGCTTGAGTCTTATTGAAATTTGCTTGGGTGACCCATGGGGGCATCCCCAAGCTTAGGCTTTTCACTCTTCTTGATCACATCATATTATCCTCTCTCTTGATCCTTGAAAACTTCCTTCACACCAAACTCAAAGTAATCTTTCATTAGAGGGTTAATGCATAATCAAAAATTCTCATATTATGCATGGACACAATCATCACCAATGCTACTGGACATTAGCTTCAGCCACTGGCATTTTGTGGAACAAAAATATCCACTCAAAAACAGCAAAAGAGGCAATGCAAAATAAATGGCAGAATCTGTCAAAAACAGAACAGTCCGTAATGACGAAATTTTTCGAGGCACTTAACTTGCTCAGATCAGAAAACTTAAAACTAATGAAAGTTGCTTACCCATCTGAGGATGACGCACAAAAACTTTCAGGTCATTTTGATTTTTGTGGAAATTCTTACGAATTAAACGGTGGACAGCAGAAAATCTGTTCCTGTGCAGAAATTCAAATCTAGCATCAACTTCCTACTAGAGACTTTACTTGACACAACAATGCGATAAAATAAAGATACAAAGAATTTATTACAGAGGTAAGCATGCTCCTTGACTCAAATAAAAGAAATAAAATATTGGGTTGTCTCCGATAAGCGCTTTTCTTTAACGCCTTTCAGCTAGGCACATAAAGTAAAGCTCAAGTGTTTTCAAGAGAAGAAGCATCAACAAACCAATTTGTTCGAATAATGGAATCAAAAGGTAGCTTCATTCTTTTTCTAGGGAAGTGTTCCATACCTTTCTTGAGTGGGAATTGGTATCTAATATTTCCTTCTTTCATATCAATAATGGCACCCACAGTTCTAAGAAAAGGTCTTCCCAAAACAATAGGACAAGATGCATTGCATTCAATATCCAAAACAATAAAATCAACGGGGACAAGGTTATTGTTAACCATAATAAGAACATCATTAACTCTCCCCAAAGGTTTCTTCATAGCATTATCAACAAGAAAAACATCCAAATAACAATGTTCCATAGGTGACGAATCAAACATATCATAAAGTTTCTTTGGCATAACAGAGATACTTGCACCGATGTCACATAAAGCATTGTAATCAAATTCATTCACTTTTATTTTAATGATGGGCTCCTAACCATCTTCTAACTTCCTAGGGATAGAAGCTTCAAGTTTTAATTTCTCTTCCCTAGCTTTAATGAGAGCATTTGTAATATGTGTTGTGAAGGTCATATTTATAGTGCTAGGATTAGGACTTGTAGCTAACTTTTGCAAGAACTTAATAACTTTAGAGATATTACAATCATCAAAATCAAAGTTATTATTATCAAAAGAAATGGGACCATTGTCTCCTATGTTCCTAAAAATTTCAGCGCTTTTATCAAGAACAGTTTCAGTGGTTTTAGGCAATTTTAAACGTTTTGAAGAAGTAGAGGAAACATTGCCAACACCAATTATGTTACCATTAATAGTAGGAGGTTTACTAGCATGTGAGGTAACATTATTTTCAGTAGTAGTAATAGTGCAAACTCTAGCTATACTATTTTTTCTAGCTAGTTCATCTTCTCTTTCCCATCTAGCATGCAACTCAGCCATCATCCTAATATTGTTATCAATTTTAACTTGAATGACATTAGCAGTGGCAAAGGTCTTAGTGTCTTTAACATCATTAGGCATAACTTTTCATTTCAAAAGATCAACATCAAGAGCAAGGCTATCAACTTTAGAAAAAGCAGTTTGTGTAGTGATAAAATAGTTAAGCATGGTTTCAAGATCAGAGGACACATTTCTATTATTTCTATAAGAATTAACATAAGAATTAACATAACCATTACCATTATTAGAAGGATAAGGCTTATAATTGTTATTACCAAAATTGTTCCTATAAGCATTGTTGTTAAAATTATTATTTTTAATGAAGTTCACATCAACGTGCTCTTCTTGTGCAACCAATGAAGCTAACGGAACATTATTTGGATCAACATGAGATTTACCATTCACAAGCATAGACATAATAACATCAATCTTATCACTCAAAGAGGAGGTTTCTTCAGCAGAATTTACCTTCTTACCTTGAGGAGTCCTTTCAGTATGCCACTCAGAATAATTAATCATCATATCATCAAGAAGCTTTGTTGCAGCCCCCAAAGTGATGGACATAAAGGTACCTCCTGCAGCCGAATCCAGCAAGTTTCTTGAAGAAAAGTTCAGTCCTGCATAAAAGGTTTGGATGATCATCCAAGCAGTCAGTCCATGGGTAGGGCAATTCTTTACTAAAGATTTCATTCTTTCACATGCTTGGGAGACATGTTCATTATCAAATTGTTTAAAGTTCATAATGCTACTTCTTAAAGAAATAATCTTAGCAGGAGGATAATATTTTCCAATGAAAGCATCTTTGCATTTAGCCCATGAATCAATACTATTTCTAGGCAATGATAGCAACCATTTTTTAGCTCTTCCTCTTAAAGAGAAAGGAATCAATTTAAGTTTAATAATATGTCCATTTATATCCTTATATTTTTGCATCTCACAAAGTTCAACAAAATTATTGAGATGGGCAACAACATCATCAGTACTAACACCAGAAAATTGCTATTTCATAACAAGATTTAGCAAAGCAGGTTTATTTTCATAAAAGTCTGCCTTAGTGACAGGTGGAGCAATAGAAATAGATATGAAATAATTATTATTTGTGCTAGTAAAGTCACACAACTTCGTGTTCTCAGGAGTATTCATTTTAGCAAAATTAGAGCAAAAACCGAAATAACAAAGTAAATGCAAGTAACTAATTTTTTTGTGTTTTTAATAATAAGAAAACAAGACAGTAATAAAAAAAATAAACTAAGCAAGACAAGAACAAAATAAAAAGATTGGAAGTGAGAGACTCCCCTTGCAGAAGTGCTCCTTCTCCCCGGCAACGGCGCTAGAAAAAGTCTTGATGTGTAGGGAGTTGATCTTCTCCTTGCGGTTGCGAAACCCCAAGAGGAAGGTGTTGGGGGGATCATAACCCGGTAGGCCCATGTAGAGGAAAGCATGGTCGGGTTTCATTGATAGGCCGGAGAGCTTGTCGGTAACCCGGCCTAACTAAAGAAGGATCTAGAAGACCCGGAGGCAATATGCGTCACGGAGTCCAAGACTTGGAGGATACGAAAGATAAGACGAGTTAGAGTAGAACTCCAGTAGTCTTATCAGGTAAAGAACCAGGAGACCCGGATGTCTATATAAGCGGGCTTCTAGGTCATAGAGAGATAAGTCGAATAAGAGAAGCCAAGTAAGATAGACAAAATAGAGAGAGCTCCCAAGAGAGAGCTCCCACGCTGGAGTCATCTAAACCCGGCGATCGCCATTGGCGCACCATGTAACATATTATCATATCAGTGACTTATAGCAAGACGTAGGGATCCTTCGCCGAGGGGACCCGAAATTGGGTAAAAAACATCTTCTTCCCCGTAGAGCTAGACAATCTCCTGAACACCAGAGCCGCCTTGCCCCTCATCTCAAAGTTTCCACCCGGAAACATCTGCCGTGACAGTCCCACGACAGTTGGCGCCCACCGTGGGGCCTGCGGTCAAGTATGTGCTCATCAAAGGAGAAGCGCTGCAAGGGATCAAGAAAATCGCTATCAGCGAAAGCACCAGAGCATGAGCAAGATCGATTCTGGTTAGAGCCGGAAACAGATTCACTGGGAAAAGAAAAGCAGGTCTCGGAGCGGATACTGAAGCCAAACCGGCAACAGAGGACAGAGTTGATCAGTTAAGTTAAGGTTAATGCAAATCCATCAGAGGAAAGCAAGAGGCAAAAAGCCGTTCCATGTCCCCTACCTAGGAGATCGTGCCATGACGTTCTTTCATCAAAAACTAGTAGTATGAGGCTAGACAGCTGCACGCCAAACATTGGGGTACGAGGATCACAGGATTATTCGTGAAGGAAGAGCTCACAGGTACGAGCCGCCCGAACAAAAAAGAAGAGAAGACAGACTCGGAAAAGCTAGATACACGAGAGCGGGCAAGGGAAAGCTAGCACAGGAACAGCCGGCGGATCCAGCTATAGAAGTCGGCCTGGTCGATCTAGTGATCCACTTCCATGTGGGACTGCGGGAGTCAAGTTTGAGTCAGCTTCCGATTTGCCGCGTGGTGAAAAATCAAGGAAAGAGCGCTAGGATCGAGGCAAAGAGAAGGATTTTACCAGCTATTCATGTCCTACCCAAAAAAGCTATGCAACGAGCACTCAATGTGGAAAAATCAATCCAATCCGTGTGAGACACGGTTTCCAAGAGGATTGAAGAAAAAAGAAAAAATATACACTGCCCGCAGGGCTACGGCCGGGTTAGGCAGATGAATATTCGCTTTGTGTATTATTGGAGTCAGATGTTGGCGTGGCCAGAAAAAGGAAAAAATCAGCATCAAAATATATCATCGCAATGATCAAGACCAAGGAAAATTTACAGCGACTGGAGAGTGACCCTTGAGTGCTCCTCACGTGTGCCGCTGCTTGTTGGAAAAAAGAGAAGAGAAATAAAGAAGTATGTGGACGGTTCGACCCGGTCGCTACCAGACGGCCTCAGACGGCCTCAGACGACCTCGCGAGGATAGATGACCCGGTCATGTACCGGCTTCAGATTAATATTGCGAACCGGGCTACGAGCCGGCTTCCATAGCAACACGATTATCTTCGATCTTGTCGCGGCCGCCATGACGGTCCGCGCTCATCCATCCATGACCCGGCAACAGGCCGGCTTCTAGCGCGTCTGCCGCCGGGTCTCACCACGTCGCCAATTGCCATAATCCGGCTTATGCATGAACGCCAAGAGTGCTACGCAACTTCGGTTAGCGATGCCCAGTAGCGATTTGCAACAAAAATTAGCTTAGCCCAGGAGTGCTACGCAACTTCGGTTAGCGATGCCCAGGAGTGCTTTGCGATGAAAAATAGTGTTGCCCAAGAGTGCTACGCAACTTCGGTTAGCGATGCCCAGGAGTGCTTCACAGCCAAATATTAGCTTCGCCCAAGAGTGCTACGCAACTTCGGTTAGCGATGCCCAGGACTGCTTTGCGATGAAAAATAGTGTTGCCCAAGAGTGCTACGCAACTTCGGTTAGCGATGCCCAGGAGTGCTTCACAGCCAAATATTAGCTTCGCCCAAGAGTGCTTCGCAAATTCGGTTAGCGATGCCCGAGAGTGCTTCGCAATATGGCAAATTTGAGGTCTTGGGGGCTGATCGCTTGAATAGCGCAGTTACAAACTCAAGACCCGGCAAAAAAACCACATTGGTCATGGGGGCTGATTACTTAAAAGAAAGGTACAGCTACAATCTCATGATCCGGCAAGTATCAGAGCCACTGTATTCTTGGTTTCCTAGCTTAAGCTCGATGTGACTCGCGCTTATATGGCCTGATTGCTCACCTGTAAATTCAATCAGCCTGATGCCCATTGGGACTTGTCTGACCCTGTTTTTATCAGAGAAGAGGCGACAGGAAAAATCCATGCGAAAAACGGCTTATAGTTCAAGGAAACCAAAAGGGTCATCGAAACCAAAGGATTTGCAGAACGACAGATAACGTTCGCTAGAGAAGCAAATTCTCAGGGTGTACGTACACCATCAGAGTATGAAATTTAGAGAGCTCCGAGTAGCTGCAGGCAGCAGACCCGGCGCTTGGGGGCTACTCATCAGAAAAGTCAGTTATGCTCAAATTGCTGTAAGTCCCAGGTTGCCGCATGCTAGAACCCGGCACTTGGGGGCTACCCAGTTTGAAGCTATCAGTTCTCAAGGAAGACCCGGAACACTGCAAGCAGTAGATCCGGCTCTTGGGGGCTACTCAGTTCGAAGATTTTTGGGTATTATAAATTCAAAGGCCTACAAGAAGACCTGGAACGCAGCAAGCTGCAGTTCTGGCTCTTGGGGGCTACTCAGTTTGAAGCTCAAAAGCTATTAAAGTAAGAAATTTGAAGTCCCAGGTTGATGCGGGCAACAACCCGGCACTTGGGGGCTAGAGTCGGGAAGTAATATTCCCCGAGGTGAAGCATCAAAATCAATTTCAGATCTCAAAAGTAAGCCGGAGTTTTTTTTTGCGAGGTCTTCGAAACAGGGTCTTAAATAAGAGCCTCCGTATGAGCAGACTTAATCAAGTCCGGGTCAGATGAACCCGGGTTGAAGAAAAAAGATTATATGAGCTGGGATGCCAAGAAGAGTCGGCCCAATGATTTAACAGTGTAATCCGGACTTTTAGTCCAAAGTATTTATCTTATTTCAGGAGATTAACCCGGATGATAGAGCTGAGGGCTCCATCCGGAACATGATGATCAAGATCAAAGTCACGAATGAGAGCAAACCAAGCTCATATCCAAAGTCCTAGAGATGAAAATCGCAAAGCGATGGCCGGGTTATGAACGGGCCGCCAGCAAGAGCCGGCCAAACTGATACCCGAGAGCCTGCTTGCTTGATGATTGTTATTGTTTTTTTCAGATGATGATAACCCGGACAAAAGAAGTGACGGCTTCCCCAAGATTATGCCCAAGAGTGCAAGGTGAAGCAAGCCAAGCCTGATGTCCAAGTTATCCTGGGGGCTACTGTTGGGGGGATCATAACCCAGTAGGCCCATGTAGAGGAAAGCATGGTCGGGTTTCAGTGATAGGCCGGAGAGCTTGTCGGTAACCCGGCCTAACTAAAGAAGGATCTAGAAGACCCGGAGGCAATATGCATCACGGAGTCCAAGACTTGGAGGATACGAAAGACAAGATGAGTTAGAGTAGAACTCCAGTAGTCTTATCATGTAAAGAACCAGGAGACCCGGATGTCTCTATAAGCGGGCTTCTAGGTCATAGAGAGATAAGTCGAATAAGAGAAGCCAAGTAAGATAGACAAAATAGAGAGAGCTCCCACGCCGGAGTCATCTAAACCCGGCGATCGCCATTGGCGCACCATGTAACATATTATCATATCAGTGACTTATAGCAAGACGTAGGGATCCTCCGCCGAGGGGACCGAACTTGGGTAAAAAACATCTTCTTCCCCGTAGAGCTAGACAATCTCCTGAACACCAGAGCCGCCTTGCCCCTCATCTCAAAGTTTCCACCCGGAAACATCTGCCGTGACAATCCCACGACAGAAGGTATGATGAGCACAGCAGGAAGTTTTCCCTCAGTTATGAGACCAAGGTTACGGAACCAGTAGGAGATGAAGACGATTCTGAAGGTGTCAACGGCGCCAGAAAAGTGCTGTTGCAGGGATGTCCTGACGGTTGACTTGGAACCTACACAACACAACCAAGATACTTTGCCCCAACTTAACAGTGAGGTTGTCAATCTCACCGGCTTGCTATAACAAAGGAATATACGTATAGTGTGGAAAATGATGGTTGTTTGCAGAGAATGAAAGAGAACAGTGTTTGCAGTAGGTTGTATTATCGATGTAAAAGAATGGACCGGGGTCCATAGTTCACTAGTGGTGTCTCTCCATGAAAAATAATAGCATACATGCGGGTAAACAAATTACAGCTGGGCAATTGACAAAATAAAGAACTGCATAATGATGCATATATTTTTCATGGAGTATGAGATTCATTTGGGCATTACAACAAGATTCATAGACCGTTCCAAACCGCATCTATGACTAATAATCCACCTTCCGGTTAGCGTCCGCACCCCAGTCGGTACTAAGTTGCAAGCAACAGATTATTGCATTAAGTAAAGTGTGTAATGTAAGTAACACAATTATCCTTAGACAAAGCATCACTGTTTTATCCTTAGTAGCAACAGTACATCCACAACCTTAGAGGTTGCTGTCACTCCCCCAGATTAAATGGAGACTGAACCGACTATCGAGCATAAATACCCCCTCTTGGAGTCACAAGCATCTACTTGGCCACAATATCTACTAGTAACAGAGAGCATGCAAGATCATAAACAGGATACACATGATATATAATGAAGCAAATGACATAGTATTCAACATCGGATCCCAGCAAACACAACATGTAGCATTAGAATAAGATGATCTTGATCATGATAGGCAGCTCACAAGATCTAAACATGATAGCACAAGTGGAGAAGACAACCATCTAGCTACTGCTATGGATCCATAGTCCAAGGATTAACTACCCACGCATCAGTCCGGAGGCGGGCATGGTGATGTAGAGCCCTCCGGTGATGATTCCCCTCTCCGGCAGGGTGCCGGGTAGAGCTTCTGAACCCTCCCGAACTAGGGTTGACGACGGTGGCTGCTACGGGATGTTTCGTGGAAAAGTGTTCGGGTGCTTAGAGTTTTTCCGTCGGGGGGTATTTATAGGCGAAAGGGCAACGTCGGTGGACGCCCGAGGGGCCCACACCACGTGGCGGCGCGGCCAAGGGGGGAGCCGCTCCACCAACATGTGTGGCCGCCTCGTGGCCCCACTTCGTCTCCTCTTCGGTTTTCTGGATCCTTCCGAGAAAAATAGGGACTTTGGCTTTTGTTTCGTCCAATTCCGAGAATATTTCCAGAACAACTTTTCTGAAACCAGAAACAACAGAAAACATGAACTGGCACTGTGGCATCTTGTTAATAGGTTAGTTCCAGAAAATGCATAAAAATGATATAAAGTGTGTATAAAACATGTTGCAATTAGTATAATATAAGCATGGAACAAAAGAAATTATAGATACGTTGGAGACGTATCAACGTGCTTCATCGCCCTTTGTGAGGGGTACTTCAACATTCACCCCCACACCTATCTTCTGGTGTTCTTTGTTCTACCTCACGGGGGATTGTTGGAGAAGGGGACGCCGATCTAGAATGCGACGTGGTGAGGGTGGTACATTGCCTTTCCGACTACCCCGACCTCAAACTGCTGGGTGCGAGCACCAGGTGGAAGAGCTCTTTCTTCTACTACCTAGAGTTGCTGCAGTTGAATGGCGGTCTGAGTTTTCCTCCTTTTCGTCGGGGCTTTCCTCCCTCCCGGCAGAACTAGAGGATGGAGAGATTCGGTGAGACAGATACCCTGGCTGTCCTACACAAGAGCTCACGGAGCTGGTGGGCGAGGGCTCAACATCCTGGATCTACGGACCACCTGGCAGTTGAGGCAAGTGCAGCTTCTCCACCTCCGTGTTCACATGATAGGAGAATGGTCGCCCTCCGGGGACTGCACCCAGATCTCCTCTGAGGCGCTCAATCACCACTAATTGGCGGGCTGCATGCGGCCCATCCCAGCTCAGGATTGGCAACCCATTCCAAGTAGGGCGGGCTTCCTTCTGCTCCTACGACTCTAGCCCGCTGTTAAGCCCTGTATTGCGTTGCTATCTTTTCTTGTCATACCTTAACCATGCCGGTGACGGTATCAACTGCTACCCATAGTTGTTTCCTCACCCTCCATGCCAGCTGTAGGAAATTTCATCCCGGTTGGGATACATATGGCAAGGCCATGCTCACACGTATCCTTGTAAGGGAATCCCTACCAGCACAATTATTTTGAGGATCCTTCATAAAAAGATGCGAAGTACTGACCCGATAGAGCTGGCAGATGATACGTCTCAAACGTATCTATAATTTCTTATGTTCCATGCTTATATTATACCATTTGCTACATGTTTTATATACACTTTGCATTGTTTTATGCATTTTCTGGGACTAACCTATTAACAAGATGCCACAGTGCCAGTTCCCTGTTTTCTGCTGTTTTTGGTTTCAGAAAACCACTTAAGGAAATATTCTCGGAATTGGACGAATTTAATACCAAAGTCCCTATTTTTCACGGGAGGTTCCAGAATACCGAAGACCTGACGGAGAGGGGCCACGAGGCCCCCAGATGAGGTGCCGGCGCGGCCCCACTTCTAGCCGCGCCAGCACCTGAGGAGGGAGCCTCGGCCCTCCACCGCCTTCGCCCTTTCGCCTATTTAAAGCCCCCGACAATACAAGACCTAGGACCCGAACACTTTTCCACGAAACATTACGGAGCCACCGCCGTCGTCAACCCTAGTTCGGGAGGGTTCAGAAGCTCTTCCCGGCACCCTGCCGGAGAGGGGAATCATCACCGGAGGGCTCTACATCACCATGCCCGCCTCCGTACTGATGCGTGAGTAGTTCATCCTTGGACTACGGGTCCATAGCAGTAGCTAGATGGTTGTCTTCTCCTATTGCGCCATCATGTTTAGATCTTGTGAGCTGCCTATCATGACCAAAATCATCTTTATGTAATGCTACATGTTGTGTTTGCTGGGATCCGATGGATATTGAATACTATGTCATTTGCTTTATAATATATCATGTTGTGTGTTGTTTATGATCTTGTATGCTCTCCGTTGCTAGTAGATTCTCTGGCCAAGTAGATGCTTATGACTCCAAGAGGGAGTATTTATGCTCGATAGTGGGTTCATGTCTCTATTTAATCTGGGGTAGTGACAACAAGCTCTAAGATTGTAGATGTACTGTTGCTACTAGGGATAAAACAATAGTACTTTGTCTAAGGATAATTGTATTACTTACATTACACACTTTGCCTAATGCAATAATCTGTTGCTTGCAACTTAATACTGAAAGGGGTGCGGACGCTAACCGGAAGGTGGATTATTAGTCATAGATGCGGTTGGAACGGTCTATGTATATTGTTGTAATGCCCAAATGAATCTCACACTAGACATCATGACATTAGTATATGCATCATTATGCAGCTCTTTATTCTGCCAATTGCCCAGCTGTAATTTGTTTACCCACATGTATGCTATTATTATTATTATTTATGGAGAGACACCACTAGTGAACTGTGGACCCTGGTCCTTTTTTCTTTAAACTGATAATACAACCAACTACAAACTGCTTTCTTTCATTCTCTGCAAACAAACATCATCTTCCACACATACGTTTAATCCTTTGTTACAGCAAGCCAGTGAGATTGACAACCTCACTGTTAAGTTGGGGCAAAGTATCTTGGTTGTGTGTGTGCAGGTTCCACGTCAGTGCCGGAATCCCTGGTGTTGCGCCGTGCCATATTCCGCCACCGACAACCTTCAGACGTGTTCTTCATCTCCTACTGGTTCGATAACCTTGGTTTCATAACTGAGGGAAGACTTGCTACTGCACTCATCATACCTTCCTCTTGGGGTTTCCCAACAACACCACCGTGTGTATCAGCAGAGTAGGGCACTAGAGGTACAATCTATTCCTTTGTTTGCCGCATCCTTTTTGCGGGATGACACCATGGCTCACCTCCTTCACCCACATTTTTCCAGAGAGATAGGAAGGAGAGCGACATGGTTGTGGAGATCCTAAAGGTGGAGAACGTGACCCTACGCAAGGCTGTGGAGCTGGAGCATCGATACAACTGAGGAAGAGAGACCTCGGGCCTGTGGTAGGAATGTAATGTCATAGGTGTATTCTAGTTGTGGCATCTCTTGTAGGTATCTTGTACTACCCTGGAAACTGTTGTGGTCCTTTGTCTCTTGGTCATGATGTATAAGGAAATGACCAGAATTTCCTATCTTGTGATCACGAGCCCCCGAGCGGCTCTCTGACGGGGAACCCGACACGGTCCCCTTTCGGGGGTGAACTTTTGCTTTTCTACTGGTGAACCCTTAAGGTGCCATGTCAACACTTATTATCAGATCCAGAAGGGAGCTTCTTAGGACAAAACGGTCTCTGAGCGCAAAGATACGAACCTTAGAAGAGAAGGAAAACCAAAATGCCACAACTCGGAAAGCAGCAAAAAATTGAGGTTCAAATGGGTGGACGGCTTAACCGAAAGCACAGAAAAGGAAAGTCCCTTAGATAATCTAAATATGCAAGAATAATGATATAAAAATGCACAAAACATTCTAATATGATGATATAAGTTAATAAAATAATCCTACAAAATGCACGTATTAGGCCTTAGTAGCAAGCAATGAACATAGCTAAAGTGCATCAACACAATACAAGAATATCTTCAAGACAAACCTCTCTAATCTCGAACAACGAGTACAATTACATGATCAATCCCCATCCACCTGACATGCCTACAGCGGACTACTCACCCATGGTGAAGGAGATGGGGCTCATGGTTGATGGGTATGACGGCGGTGAAGATGGTGGTGAAGACGGCCTTCGAATCCCCCTCTACGAGGAGGAATCCTATATCAGTCTAACCCTGAAATCGAAGATCGTGGTGGTGGTGGCGCTCTGTTTTGCGGAAGGCTCCGTCCTTGGCTCGATAGGTTTTTGAGGTATATAAGGGGGTACGTGAAAGCCGAAGGCGAGGCGAAGTCCGAGGGCGAAACGGGCAAACCTCACGCGGTCCCTGAAACTCAAAAACATGCAAAATAGGGTTTTTCTGTTCTGCATGGTTAATTCCAAATAAATGGGGAAAGTATGAATTATTCCCAAAAATCATTATAAATCATTAATATAAACCTTATGTGATGCAAATATGTTGGAATATCAAGTAATAAAGTGCAAAGTTCTAGTATGCATTCTACATGCATCAACATCCCCAAGCTTAAGCTATACTCGTCCTCGAGTATGAAGGTGATAAAACTAACATGGACTTTGTACTTTACTACTATGTTGGATATCGAGAATGATTAATTGCTACACAAAGTTAAATGATTCATTCTTAAAGGAGTAGCAATATGCAAGATAGATTATAAAGTGATATCTCATATACAATGTAAGGATGTTAAATAATATAATTCCCAAAGTGTAAAATAGAAGAAAGAGCTATGGACCAAATGTATGCAAAATAATAAAAGTAAAAGTAAAAACATCCTATAATGGCCATAGAGTATTCCTCTAAAATCTGAATATAAAAGTGGACACTGGAGAGATAGATAATAAGCACAGATTAAACATGTAGAAGTTCTATATATATAGCTTCCAAATGCTTCCCTTAAGTTTATGTTTGAAACATGGTAATCATTAGTGTTGAGCTCCCATTGCCCCTATCTTTAGCATCTTAAATGATTAAAGTAAAGGTGAGGGCAAGTATGGCTTAGATGCTTGACAAACTACAAGTTGAATGTCGCAGGCCACTTGAATACGAGTACCTACACCTCATGCTACTCAAGTTTGGTCCCAAAATAAGTTCTTGTCATTGTAAGCATAAAAGTTTCAAACACGAGCGTCAACTGAGGTACCCCTTGCCCCATGGCATGGAAAAGTCCCTTGTGAGAGGCTCTACATACCAAAATGATAAGACAAACAGACAATGAACATCTCAACAATTCCTTTTTTTTACTATTTGCATAGCTTTTTATTGAAGATGCTTCATATAATGCTCATTATGGGATGTTGTAAATTTCCACCATGAATGATGCATGGGTTAGATTAGCGGCTCATGCGTCTCTCTAAAAAATATGTAAACTCCATGAACTTAAAATGTTTCCACTTCATTTCACATCGATAGGCATCCATAACAAAACAACATGATATCAACTAAAAATAAATAAGTGCAATGTTGAAAACGTGCCCCATGAAAGCATGGTTCTGTTAACCCCCAACTAATAATTCGTCAAGCATATAACTTCATAATTTAGTCACAATGGTTCAGATTTATATGTACAAAAAAAATGTGCAAACAAGTTCGTGAAAGCTTACTAACCAATTTTCCCATAACAAACATAACTATAAGCACTTTAATTTGGAAGCTAAATAAAACATTAGAACAAGAGAAAAATACTTGGAATAGAAATAATACTAATAGGTAGATATGGTGGACAATCTGGAAGAACTTGGTTCAAAGGAGTTGGATACACAAGTTTTAGTTGGGATTATTTTGGGCTAGCAAAAGGGACAAAGTTGACCGTCTACATGCATGCGTAAGTGTCCATAGTGCTAATCAATCCATGTTAAACAAAGTAAATTAATATCAAGCATCAAAGTATGAATATGAGATAGCTCTACATAATGCACTTGCAAATTAATACTAATTTAAAGCATATGAATCATGCAATTATATGTATTCTTTTTAAATCAACTTCACTATCTCAATACCAATTCTTTTATAGCATACAACCTTATTAAAATCAAAACTCCATTAGATCTCCCATGATGTAAATCAAAGTGGTGGTCTCACGAAAAAAAAAAAAAAAAAAAAAACGAACAAGAGAAAGACGTTCGAAATTTATGCAATAGTAATGTGTTGTTTGAAAAACTGAGAGTAGACGTGTGTGCACCGAGAGTGTGATTGGTCCAGTGGGGTGCTTTGGGAATCCTTAAGTTTATTGTCTTCACTATCCTTGGATAACTCTTGGTACATCTCCTCTAATTCCTGTGACAAAAACGTGAACACAAAATTTTCTCCCATCCTCTTTTCTGTGGGGTGACATTAGTAGGTACAAAAGATGCAATGCTTGCTGCTATAAATTCCTAAACATAAGTCAATTTAAAATTTCCATTGGGAATAAAATGTTGCATACTTCCTTAAAAACTCAAATGAATAAAAAAGAATCAGCTTAAATATTCAAAGGATGCATTATACAATATTGGACAGAATCTGTCCAGAAAAATAGCAGCAGCAAAACATAATTAATTACCCTACTTAATTATGTCCTAAAATCATGAAACTATTTGCGCATACAGAGGATGAAAAGTTGTATCTACAGTTAAAATATGAGCTCATTCGAAGTTACATAATAAAAATGAAAAATCAAACTGTGAACTACATTGAGGAAATTCCTACAACTCTCTTTTATCAAGGAAACAAAAATGTTTTTGTTCTTTTTTAATTTTTAGATGAACAAGATTAATAACCAGAAAAAAATAAGTGAAAAAAAAACAACTAAAATATTTTGCGTTTTCATAATTTTTAGAACAAAGAAACTAAAAACAAAACAAAGGAAACATGATATAAAACAACGAATGAAAGGGAAGAAATACTTCCCCAAGCTTGAGTCGAAGCTAGAACCCCGGCTTGTAAGGGTCCCAACCACTTGCGCCACCGTTGTAGGGGGGTAGTGCACCCGTGCATCTCCCATGTAAGGAGGAGCATCCCCCCAATGTTGCGGCTCTCCCATTTCCGGCGGTGGTGCGACTCTAAAGGATGGCCAGTGGCCCCTCTGGTAATTAAATGACCCCTAGATTTTTCTAAGAAAATTTTCTGTAGAGACTTTTTCAAACTCCATAATCGTATAATTTTGTCTTCTGTACATATTGTTATTCAAATAAAATAAATTTTTAAGATAAATAAAATCAAACTGCAACTAATACTTTTATGTTAATCAAGTTTCCATCATTTCCACATTAGTAATAAGGTTGATCAAGTCTTATTAATAATATGGTAAAGATAAAATACATGATTTAATTTTTAATATATACAAGAAAAATTCGGGTACCTCACATTTGATTGGAATAGTTCCAATCATCAAGGTAGCTGTTGGGGGGATCAAAACCCGGTAGGCCCACAGACGTAGAAGACTTGTCGGCTTAGCAGGAGGTTTGGGCCGGATCAGGCGCAACAAAAATGGGTCGGGTTACACGTAAGCCGGCAGGCGACGTGCGACTTGGTCAACAAGGAAGGATCGCGAAGATCGGTGCCCAGGTGCAAGACGGAGTCCCCAAGATAGAAGATAGAGATCTATGAGGACTTAGAGTAGAACTCGACTACGGTAATAACCCGGAGTCCCGCTGGTACCTCTAGGACTCCCGACCGCCTATATAAGGGGGTCTCCTGGTTCTTAGAAGATAGACTCTCATTGTAACCTCGAAACCCAGAAGCACGGGCGCCGAGTTATCGATATCATACACATCAATACAATCAAGCGGGAAGTAGGTATTTACCTCCAGGAGAGGGGCCGAAAATGGTTAAACCCTTGTTTCCCACATCGAGCCAAACCCTCTCCGGGTGCCAGAAGTCGCCATGACCCCATACACAACTTTCCCCTTGGAAACATCTGCCGTGACAATCCCACGACAGTAGCATATTTCATTTCAAGAGGTGGTAGTGCCCAAAACTCCCAATCATAATCCCTACCTATAACTAAGCTCCCAGGAAATAGCGAGCAATGAAACGTTCCACGTGTCGAAATGCGTTTGGGTGGTTGATTTTGTTGTGGGTCCCACTGTCGGCCACAGATGCATTTCGTGCCTTCTCGTGTGTCCGTCGTGTCGTTGGTCACTGCGTCGGGATACCGCCTTTGACTGGAACGGGCACGTCTTCGTCCTCCTCCAATCCCTCCCCATGGACCCCATCTCATCTCTCTCCCTATCGAAGCAACTACGGTCTTTCCCGCTTCCGGCCATCGAATGATCGAGGATCGAGGGAAGTGGCGGTCTTCCCCGCTTCCTGCCATCGAAGTAACTGCGCGCGTAGGCGCAGAAGCAGGACAACGGCGGCGGCCACGCGCTGCTGTTGAAGCGCCACCGCCGCTGTTGAAGCTGGCGCGGTACCTGGACCCGGAGGCGGCGTGGGACAGGGACCAACTGTGGGATGCGTTGCACTGGATCCGGCAGGCGGTGGGGCTCGCTTGCGGCCTCCTCTGGACTCCGTCCTCCTCGTTGGCGCCGTCTGGATCGCCCTATGAGTGCTGCCCGACACCGTCGCCGAATCTCTCCGCTTTTTCTCCCTACCACCTGTAGAACCGTGCTTTTTAGCTGATTGCTACGCCCGAACTTGAATTCGCATCCATATGATGGAAAGTAGAGAGATCCTTGACTGAATTCTTGCACCTGCTTGGCTGCTTGAGGTGTTCTTGTTGCATTACAGCTTTACTTCAGCTCTGATCTTCCATGTTATCCTCTGTGGCTGGCTGGCTGGGTGCAAAGGGGATTTCAGTTCTGCGATCTCTCTTCTTTCCCATCCAATTTCTTGCCCTCTGTCTTAATTCGGTAAAAAACTTCTTTACTGAAAGTTATTTATTTCATCCGAATAATTGCTTTTTGAGAGAGATAAAAAACAATAACCTTAGTCCACTTGAATAATCTTGAGCATGCGAATTCAGAGCTGTTACAGCTATCATTATTAACCAGAAATCAACACTGACAAGTCTTCTGCACAAAATTATTTTGCCATTACAGCTGTTGAGGTGCACAAGTGCCTGAATTCAGAACTATGGCATGCATGTGTTGGCCCGCTTGTTTCCTTGCCTGCAGTCGGCAGCCGGGCAGTGTATTTCCCACTGGGTCACAGTGAGCAGGTTAGTGTAATTCTAAGCTTTTGCATGATCCTGAATCCTATATAGTGTGCCATTTTCGTTGCCAGTGAAATCTGGCTTAATTTTGTCAGAAATCATTTGCTCTCTTTGTTTATGTAGATTTACTGGGTGAATTTCTGTCTCAGGTAGCTGCGTCGAGCCGTCGACATATAAAGAAATAGAGTGGCAGATCCCCAACTATCCTAACATGCCTCCACAGCTTATATGCCAGCTGCATAATGTGACTACACATGTAAGTATGGAGATTTGGAGCACATTTTTCCACGTCTAAATAACCTTACTTCTATCTTTGTTTTTATCATCGGTGTTGCTGCCTTCAAGCTGATGCTGAAACAGATAAATTCTATGCACAAATGACGTTACAACCACATAACCCAGTATATCACATTTACCCTGTGACATGTGCAAATTTCATTCACTTGGTATCCAAGGGAGTACCTTTAGCAATCCCTGTAGTTCCAACTTATTTCTGGGACTGTAGATACGAAGTTATCATATAAAGTTAAAAGTATCTTGGCGTGGTTTCAACAATTTGGATCATAGTAAGATATTGGCGCCTGAAACTATCCTGCAGGATAATAATCGCTAGCCATTTTCAATTACTAATGCGAGTGTGGTTTACTTCACTGAATATTTTCTGCTATGAACTTGCCCCATTGACCTGTGTTTCCCTGGAAGGACCTTGTGTTATCATCAGTATGTGGAGACCTTTAATACTGGATACTAGATCACAAAGTTGCTACTGCTATATTAAGTATTAGTTTTAGAAACTGCATGGCTACATCTTTACTTGCACAAATAGTAATTTAGCTGTGAAATCCACGTTGATTCCTAAATGCTTCCACTATGTCTCGCATAGGTTGTGATATAGCATTTTGCTACAGAGACTCAATGCTTCATATATATCTAATATGTGCCAATAATGTCTACAGGGTGGCCTATACGACCATGGTTCTTAACTTCGAATGGATGCTTCTAAGATCTCAAACACATACTTCCTAAGTTTGCGGCGGTGTATATGTTACCATTTGTAAGAGACTTAACTTAGCATTGTCACATGACTTTCTATATTTCTCAACTGTGTAAAATTATGAAGGATGCATGATATCCTGAATTTGTTTGCTTTGCAATGGGCACATTCAAGTAATCTGGTTCATATAATTAACATTTTTACTGTGCATATGTATTTGCAAGTTGATGTGATGAGGGGAGGATACCTATTCCTGCCATGGCGCCATCACCTCTGTATATTCTGGTGGTCGATGGGAGCTTTCAGTTTTGTCATTCCTCCGCAAGATGAGGTGAAGCCCAATTTTAGAACACCACCTGTGTTGTTTCAGTTTGGCCAACAAAGTGAGGCCAAACATGGTTAGTCTGGGTGGTGTGGCGAGACACGTGTTGCATACAGGATAACCAGCGAGTCGGTAATATTTGTCTAAGTATGTACACGTTTTATTTTAGGCCTGCGTGCCTTATTGTGTTTTATTGCCGAACCTACTCAATAGGTCAGTATTTGTGTTAGGTTCGGTTTGGGCCTGTCCAACCGAGTTAGGATTGAGTCACCCTTTATAAGGGTCACGGCAGCCGCCATGTATCCTAGGTTATGTTTTGAGATTATAGATATCGTGAGGTTCGTCCCAAGATGGGTCACCGAGATCGAGTTGTTGCCAGTTTTGATTGCTGATTCTTCTGTGTTGTGTTTGCGTATCATGGAGTAGATCCTATCTGCTCAACGATCGTAGTTATCTTTTGTTCGTGGAGTAGATCCTATCTGCTCCAAGCATAGGATCTCTTCCAAAAGCTTCTCTTGGTCTTGCACATCTTATCCTTGATGACGATCATCACATGACGTCATCGTCCACGAGCTATATGAAATCTTCATTTGATGCAATCCCATGGGAAGATACCTAACCCCACATAAAGATACCACACACATATATCATAGGTTAGTTCACAAAGCTATATGGACAAGTGATTACCATCCCAAGAGATACATGATCCCACTTGGGACATCTTGTAGCTTTGTGTGTTGATCAACAACTTGATCAACCTTTTATCTTCCAATCTTTCTTTGCTAATATGATGTCTTGACTCCTTCAAGACATACTTGCAATATGCTCAACCCAACACATGACCATCCATCATATACATCCTTGAATGGGACATTGGTCATCAAATAAGCTTCTAGAGTCCAACCCATGAACTCCACCATTCCCATGGACACGATCTATAAAGATATCTCAATGCAAACATTAGTCCATAGAGGTTGTCATCAATTACCAAAACCACACATTAGGGAAAATGCTCTTTCAGGGCCCACCTGGCCCCTCCACTTACTCTCCTTCCTCCCCATTCTTTCTCTCTCCCGACCAAACACTCCCACATCGAAAATTTCGTGTTCTTGCTGCTCTTGCCCTCGGATTTTCGATCTCCTTGCTCAGCCCATCTTTGTTGCTGAGATTTGGGGTATTCGCTCTCCGGTATGTGACTCCTCCGATTATCCAAGTAGAATTTTGTTTAGTGGATTATATATTGAGTATTTTGCTGCTGTAGATATCATGTTTAGTGAGTTTAAATGCTTGTTCTAAGTTAGTATAACTAGTTTTGATGAATGCTTAAGCCTCTAGCAAGTCACTATAGTTGTTTCCCCTCATTTAGTTGGCTAAAAATCAATTTCTATGTTATTTGTTAAAAATTTCAGAATATGTAGTAGAACCCATATGCAATAGACCAACATGAGATAGTGGTGCATGAGAAGATGAAGGTTCATCGCGAAGAGAGTGTATTCCTTGCTATTTACCCATGCTCACAGTTCATGGGTGTTGCAGGGATTACACGTGATTTTCATACTCTAATGACCAATGCAGGACTAGAACATTTTGTTGATGATCAACCCTTTCAATATGCTAAGCTAGCCATGTCGGTGGTGCAGGACTTCAACTGCAATTTGACCTCATCTAACCCTATGGTACACTATAAGATTTACAATAAATCTGTGGATTTGCCTTTTGCTGTTTTTTGTGCAGCAATTAAAGTACCACAAGGGGGATCTCGAGAGAAGTTGAAAGGGAAGCCTAAGCCATTGCTGGACTTATATGAGGACATTTGCTATGGGAGGAGTTTCTCTCAAGAGGAGGGTAAAATCCGGAGTATTCATCTCCCTTCTATCGGAGAGTGACTCCCACGAGACAGGGGTGGTCACACTCTGAAGAGTATGTTCGAGGGGGGCTGAACGCGGAGGTCAAACAACCCTCAACCGGCACGGCGACGGTGCTCGTCGAGCTTGAGGAGGGACATCACGACAGAGAGAGACGCCGGCCCGTACCCAGGTTCACGGCCCTCTGGAGGAGGTAACACCGCTACTCCTGCTTGTCTGTATTGCACTGCAGAGGGTACAGCACAATGAGCTTGCCGAGGGCTCTCTTACGGCAGCGTGGAGCTCAAGGAGGGAACTCTAGGGTCTTCTTCCTCCTCGAGCGCGCTTGGCTAGGCTAGGCTAAGCTATGGTAGAGGGCTCAAGGTCTGAGTGATCGATCCTTTGCTACGGAGGTGCTCCCTCTCCTTTTATAGGCGCCCCGGGCCTCATCCTTGCGCCCTGCGCAGCGGAAGGGTTCCCACATGGCGACGAAACGGAGGAGCGGGGTGCACCGCAGCTGAGTTGTCTATGGACTCGGTCCATCGTCGTAAAGCCTGCCCTTGCGGCAGGGAGACCACCGTCCACGCAGGACGGCCAGCTGGTGCCGCAAAGATCGTGGGGGCGCCCACGGTGACGTCGTCGTTGGAGCGTAGCGCCGGCCATCCGCTTTATCACCAAAGGGGAAAGCTTCGTAGTCCGGCGCGGGGGACATAGCTTTGTTGACTCCTTTAATCACCAGAATGGCAACTGCGGCGTCATCGTCATCGCGCGTAGACGCGCGCGTCACTCTGCGGCCGCAGCAGAGGCCATGTGCGCTCTGCGGTGATTGCTTCTCGGCGAAGCATCTCTACAGGGCCGGAGCGGCCTTGTAGAGGGATTTGCGTTGACTCCTCCCCAGGGGAGAGAGCCTTGTAGAGGGGCAGTCGCCGGGGGGAGCCTCTTCAGGCCTCCGCTGCCCCATCAAGCCCTCTCAAGGACTTTACCTCTCGAGGGTCTCTCCAAGCGTCTTGCTTGGTCCTTAGTCATTCCTTCGATACCGTCGCGTGCGAGGGCTGTGGAGAATGGGCCCTGCACACCCTGGATTCCACTGGGCCGACAGTAGCCCCCGGGCCCATGACGGGCACGGCGAAGCCCCCAGGACTCAGACGAAGCGTCGTGGGCCCAAAGTGTCCGGCCAGCCCGAGACACGCGTCGATCAGTTGCGCGTCTGCGACGACACGATCTCTTCGGCGGGGCGTGCGTCGTGGGGGGCCCCACCACGCCCCGGTAACTGCCCAAACGAGACATAAAGCCGGTGCGCCTGTCCGAGCAGCCGTTACTGCTCTCACTTTGCGCATCCGGCTTTGCAATCTCCCATCTCTGAGCTTCCTCACTCCGGCGAACTCATTTTTCTTCCTCGTTCTTCCGCCCTTTCTTCCTTCACCAGCGATGGGTCCAGCGAAGGGCAAGGCAGCGATGGCGACACTCCCCTCGGACGCGCAGGGGGACGAGGTGCTCGGCCCCGCCCTAGTTGGGGAGCGCGTTAATGAGGCAGCGCTGGACAAGATCCGGCATCTGGTCGCCGGGACGACCAACGAGCACGGCGCCAGTGCTCTCCAGGCCGCCAAGCTCGGCCGGCTCCCGAAGGGGTTCTTTCCCATATTCCTCCACACCATCTACGCCGGGTTGGTGCCTCCATATTCGCCCTTCCTGGAGGCGATTCTGGGGTTCTACCAGATCCACCTCCTCCATCTGCACCCCAATTCCGTCTTGATCCTCTCCATCTTCGCCTACCTCTGCGAGGCTTATCTGGGAGTGCAGCCTTCGGTGGCCCTCTTCTGGAGCTTCTACGCGCTTCGGAGCTCCGCGAACCTCGCGCGGACGGGGTGCGTCTCCTTCCGCATCGTGGACGGCATGGGGGATGTCTATATCCCCATGTCGTGGAACGGCGAGAAGCCCGTCACGGTGGTGGTGAAGAAGGTGGACGACTTCCGGCATAAGTGGCTCCTCATCGGCGTCAAGTCGCAGAGCTCCTTCGTCGACGTCCCGGAGGCGCCGCCCGTGAAGAACACCCACTGGAGCAAGCAGGTCTTCCAGGGCCCGCAGATCGCCGACCTAGTGGGCCACATGAAGTTTCTCCGGGAGAATGGCCTCACCGGGCAGATGATCGCGGAAGACTTCGTGAGGCGCCGCATCGCTCCGCTTCAGGCGCACAAGAAGCCGATGTGGATGTACTCGGGCCTCACGGACCCGATGCAGCTCCACTACTGCGACCACCGCCCCGACGTCGTCTCCACCATCGTGGGCTTCCTCTTCATCAACCCGGATGTGCCCGTGGCGGTTGCTGCGGTGCTGAGGCCTCTCCACCAGCTCCCCTTGGCCGCGCGCCTGGCGGTTCTGGAGCAGATGCCCGCGTTCACCCCGCTTGGCCTGGCGGGGGAGAAGGAGGAGGACGAGGTGGCCCTGCCCGTGGTGAAGGGGCCAGAAGCCGCGGAGTCGCCCTACGCATCAGATGCCGAGGCAGGCTGCGAGGCGGCGAGGGCGAATCCCTTGCCTGGCGGGGCGAGCTCGTCAAGGGCTGCGTTCCCTGCCGAGGGAGTCCTCGAAGTCTCGTCTGACGACGATGAGACCGAGGCGGGGCGACGGGAGCCTCGGACCAAGGCGGCCCACGACAGGCCTGCCGGGGAGCCGATGGGCGCTCCCCTCAAGAGCAAAGCTGAGACGGCTCCTGAGGGGTCTTGAGCCAGGACCACGCCTTCATGGCGATCGTCCGGCATGGCATGGGTTGACACCCGCGCCAAGAAAACTGGGTGAGTGTTTCTATCTTGGTTTTTCCTTCCCCGATCTTTGCACGTCAGTTCCCTCCTGACAGGCTTTCTTGTTCCTTGCCAGCGACCTGGCGCCTGCGAAGCGCCGAAGGCTTTGCAAGGCCGCAGAGGTGAAGAAGGCTGCGCTAGAGGCCGCGGCGGACGAGGCCTCGAGGCCTGAGGAGGAGGATCTCGCCGGCCCTCTCAAGGGTGCGCCTCAGGCTGAGGCGGCTGCGACGCCTCCGGAGGTGGGGCGCCCTGAGGAGCAGGTGGAGACGGCGCCCTCTCCGCCTCGCGCTGCCACTCCTCCAGCACAACAGGGGGCCGCGGCAGGCGTGGCGCCGAACCAGAGCCCGCCGAGGGCCGACGAGATGGAGGGGGCAGCCCCTGCGCCGCCCCCGCCAAGCTCCGCAGCGGAGGCGGAGACGGAGACTACGGGGCAGGCCTCTCCTGCCCCTGAAACTCGTGACGAGGCGCCGCTCGAGGGGGGCGACACCGGCGCGCGGAGCGAGGGCGTTGAAGTGGAGACCTCGCCGCCAAGCCCCCAGGCCCGCGACGCTGCGGGGCTCCGCGCAGAGGCCCCCTCTTCCAAGCTCGACGCCGGCGCAGGGACTTCCGCGCCGTGCGGGGCTTCACAAGCCCTTGTCCTTAGCGGCTGGGATTGGAACAGGGGACGCCGCAGCATCGCCTTCCGCCTGGTGCGGGAGTCCCTGGACAGATTGGAGGCCCACCTCGCCCTCGAGGACGGGGAGCTCGCCCGGCAGCGGGATGAGCTTGCGGAGGCCTGGGCCGCCTTTCATGCAGCCGTGGAGGATCGCCGGCGGAGCGACCTAGCTCTTCAGGCGGAGCGCGAGGAGGCTCGGCGCCTCGCCAAGGAGGTCCGCGAGGGCGCCGTGCGCAAAGCTGAAGAGCTCCTGGAGCCCCTCTAGGCCGAGCGCCAGGCAGCGGCGGACTATCTGGCCGAGGCCAGGGCGGAGCGGGAGGCCGTGGAGCTCTCGCTGGCGGACAAGCACCGCGAACTCGTTCAGCTCGAGGCCAAGATCCTCGCCGACTCCGAAGTCGTGCGGACCTCTCTGGAGGCAGTCCGTGCGGCCTTGGATGCCAGGGGGCAGAGGCTGAGCGAGCGCGAGAACGATGTGCGCCAGCGCGACGAGCAGCTGCTGCAGGCGGAGCAAGAGCTGTCGGTGCAGCGCGCCGACCTCGAGGCCCGGGAGGGAAATCTGGCCGAGGCACTCGGCAAGCATGACCGTGAAGTGGCCACCCACAAGAAGCACGTGGAGCGCTTCAACGCGAGGTTTGCCGAGCGGAAAGAGGAGGTGGCGAAGGAGTTCCAGGACCGGGAGAGGGAGTACCGCGCCGCAATCTACCGAGATTATTACGAGAGATTCAAGAAGCAGGAGAACCGCTTCAAGAAGAGGCGCGCCGAGGACAACGCCCGGATCGACGAGCTGCAGGAGATGAACGCCAACCTGAACTCCCGGGCGAGGCGTGAAGCGGATCGTCGCCGCGCTGCCGAAGAGGCTCGCGAGCGCGTGGCGCAGGACCTCGCCTCCCTCATGGCGGACATGGAGGAGATGAACCAGCAGGTGGGCCCTGCTGTGGAGCGGGCGGTGGAGGCTGTCGAGAACGCCCAAGCAGCGCGGGTGCTATCGCAGCAGCGGGAGCGCATGTTCCAGTCCTTGGTGGCTCGGGGCAACGAGCTCGCAGCGAAGCTGGGTGCCGACGCTGCTGCGTATCTCGTCTACTTCGAGCAGCTCTTCACGGCGCTCGAGGGTCCTGCCGCTGAGCTCCGCGACGTCGTCGAGGAGTAGTGCCGCCAACTCCTGGCGGTGGCGGTCGACCGCATCTTCACCAACCTCCAGCACCTCCAGCCCGGCTTCGACCTCTCGACGGTGACCGAGCCTCTCGAGGGAGAGAAGGGGTGGAAGATCTCCAACTCCATCCGCGACCAGGTCGACGACTTTTGCAGCCGCTTCAAGCGGGCTGAGGCGGAGGGGGACGACGGCGAGGAGGCAGGCTCCGGGGACGAGGCCGGAGAGGAAGGGTCTGCGGAGGAGAGCGACGAGGCTTCTGCTTGACCTTCTCCTGTAATATAATGCGCTTGTAGCGCCATTGAGTTATTTCGGCTTAGAGACTTTTGCTCCATAATCTGTAACAATATATTTTTAAGTATATGCTACTAAGTTTGTGTGCGTGCCCCTCGAAGGCCTTTTGCTTCAACTCCATGCCTTTTTTCGCTCTGCGTCGCTAGGACCCTTCTCCTTGCGCTATGACTCCGCCGCTGCGGTATGCCCGAGCAATGACACGGCAAGGCCGGGGGGAGTTTAAGGCTTAGAGAGGTAGGAGTCCTCGAGGCGCGATGCTCAAGGGCCCCCCTTTGACGTGCAAGCAGCTCATGGAGTGTGAGGGAAAAGAGACGCTCGAGGGACGAGGAGTGCTCGTGAGAGAGATGAATAGATTCTCTTGGCGTGAGTGGTGAACTTAGCTTCGCGAGGCTTTTGCTCTGCGTATGCTTTCCTTGGCAATGCGTCCCCCTCCAGGGGCCGAGTTTTTCCTCCACGAGCTTGGAGGGACCCTTGTTCCCTGCGGATGTTAGAAGGGCGAACCCAAACGCTAGAGCATGGTAGTAAGGGCTCATGTGCGCTTATAGGTTTCCTCAGGTGTATCTCGCGAGGAGAGTAAGTACCAAGGTCCTTTGGAGAGGTGGCGTGTTTTTGGGAGCATGCCCTTAGCCAGAGCTTGGATCCCTTGGATTTTGCAGTGCTGCTGGGGTGCTCTTGAGGCACAGGCACCGTACTCAGCCCCCTCTCGCGAGGTGCGCATGGGAAGGATATAAGCGCACATGGAAAGGCAAATGATGAGAATAAACTCACCACCAAAATATTACATAGCGGCGCCGTAGCGCATAGTTCACTTAGGAACGAAATGGTTCATTGCACTTGGGGTTCCCAAGCTAATGTTCTTTCCATGTCGAGGCATGGGACCACCCATTAGTGGCTGAGACTCTCTACGGCCTGCGGTGGCTCGTTACAAGGAGAGCTCGGAGGGCTGACCCTCAGGAGAAGCTTTCTGAAGCTTGGAGGTGAAGCCGTGAGCTTCCCTCTAGAGACAAAAAATGCCTGTCGTGACAATGATCATGGGCGTGACTATGATCACGGGTAGAACTGGCGTAGATGCACGATGTTCCACGGGTTCTTGACGGGGATGCCGTCTTCAGTCTCGAGGCGCGCAGCGCCTGGCCTGGCGATGTGAGAGACCCTGTAGGGGCCTTCCCACATAGGCGAAAGCTTGTGGAGGCCTTCTCTGGAGAGGATTCGCCTGAGGACGAGGTCGCCCGCCTCCAGAGTGCGCGAGCGCACATGGCGGCTGTGGTAGCGTCGTAGGTCTTGATGGGACTCAAGCCGGCGATGGCGGCCCTCGTAAGTGCTTGACGCCTAGAGTGTTGGCCTGAGTGCCCGGCGGCTTCTGGTAGCTGCCCTTGCGTCCGCCTCTGCGGTAGCCACGGCCTCTGCCGCGGCCCCCGCTGCCCTCTTCTTGCTCGCGCTCTCTGCTCAGCCTCTTGAGGTCGAAGCAGTTCTCTGTAGCGTGGCCGCGCCTGTTGTGGTAGACGCAGAATGGACGGTTGTCCTCCTTCTTGTCGCCAGGCTCAGGGGAGGCTCTGCGGGCGTACTTGGCATCCGGCTCAGCCGCTAGGACAGCGGTGGTCTTGCGCTTGGTTTCCTCGTGCTTCTTGTGGCTCTTGGATCCCTCGGCTTGGTCGTCTGCCCGCTGGCTCATCTTCACGAAGAGGAGTCCCTCTTCAGCCTTGGCGCACTTGTCAGCGAGGTCGAACAGCTTCACCACAGAGGTGAGCTTGTCGTGAATGCCTAGCTTCTCGAGCATCCTGCGGTTTGTGACGCCCTCCCTGAAGGCGGCAATGACTTGCGTGTCGGGGATATTCGGGATCTTGTTGCGCACTTGGCTGAAGCGCTGGATGTACTTGCGGAGGGTCTCGTCTTTCCTCTGCACCACAGCGCGCAGGTCATTGTGGGTGAGCGCGCGCTCGTACGTGCCCTTGAAGTTGGCGACGAACTGCCTGCAGAGCTCTTCCCATGAGTCGATGGAGTCTTCAGGCAAGTTGAGGAGCCACGACAGCGCGGAATCCCTAAGCGCGTGGGAGAACCAGTTGGCCATGACCTTGTCATCTCCTCCTGCAGCTTGGATAGAGGTGGTGTAGAGCTGCAGGAACTCGATGGGGTTGCTTGACCCGTCGTAGCCCTTGGGAAGGGCAGGCCTGAACTTCTGTGGCCAGACCACGCGGCGCAGAGCGCGGGTGAAGGCCATGCAGCCGGTGGCGTACGTGGCGGTTCCGCCCTGGAGAGCCCTGCGGTTCTGCTGCCCCGCCTGGCCGATTTCTTCGACGAGGTGGGTCTGGAGGTCCCTCCGGCGCTCCATCCCCACCCGCGCGTCAGGCGCGGTGCGCTGCACGATTTGGCAGTCGTGCGGCGAGGACGCGTGGGAGGCAGCCCTCTGCGCCGCAGCCGGAGGTGGTCCCGGTGGTGGCGGAGGCGCATTCAGCGCGGCCGTTCCTGCGCGGCCAGAGTGGTGAGCCAGCGAACGTGACGGAGCGGGGCGCGTCGTCGCGATGTCGACGAGGTGGTGGAGACGGTCAAGCCAGAGGTCGTGGGCCTCCGGGTTGGGCCGGTAGCGGAGAAGCTCCTGAGCCATGAGCAGCGCAGTATGTGGACCGGGCTCGGGACGTCCCTGAGAGGACGCGCTTCGGCGCCCCGACGGGCGCGAGACCTCAGCTGTCGACCCAGTGGAATCCAGGGTGTGCAGAGCCCACTCTCCACAGCCCTCACACGGGACGGTATCGACGAAATGACTAAGGACCAAGCAAAACGCTTGGAGAGACCCTCGAGAGGAAAGGTCCTCGAGAGGACTTGAGGGAGCAGCAGAGGCCTGAAGAGGCTCCTCCCGAGGTTGCCCCTCTACAAGGCCCTCTCCCCTGGAGAGGGGTCAACGCAAATCCCTCCACAAGGCCGCCCAGGCCCTGTGGAGATACTTCGCTACGAAGCAATCGCCGCAGAGCGCACACGGCCTCTGTGAAAGAGCATTTTCCCTCATGTGTGGTTTTGGTAATTGATGACAACCTCTATGGACTAATGTTTGCATTGAGATATCTTTATAGATCTTGTCCATGCAAATAGTGGAGTTCATGTGTTGGACTCTTGAAGCTTATTTGATGACCAAGGTTCTATCTAAAGGTGTATATGATGGATGGTCATGTGTTGAGTTGAGCACAATGCAAGTATGTCTTGAAGGAGTCAAGACATCATATTAGCAAAGAAAGTTTGGAAGATACAAGGTTGATTAAGATGTTGATCAACACACAAAGCCACAAGATGTCCCAAGTGGGATCATGTATCTCTTGGGATGGTAATCACTTGTCCATATAGCTTTGTGAACTAACCCATGATATGTGTGTGTGGTATCTTTATGTGGGGTTAGGTATCTTCCCATGGGCTTGCATCAACACACAAAGCCACAAGATGTCCCAAGTGGGATCATGTATCTCTTGGGATGGTAATCACTTGTCCATATAGCTTTGTGAACTAACCCATGATATGTGTGTGTGGTATCTTTATGTGGGGTTAGGTATCTTCCCATGGGCTTGCATCAAATGAAGATTTCATATAGCTCGTGGAGGATGACGTCATGTGGTGATCGTCATCAAGGATAAGATGTGCAAGACCAAGAGAAGCTTTTGGAAGAGATCCTATGCTTGGAGCTTGCAATGGATACATGAAGACGGAGCTAAGCGAAACTCTCCCATAATGGAGTATGGGGGAGTATTTGGAGATGTCTTCATCAAGCATGTGCTAGCAAGCACAATCAAGAAAGGTGATCCGCTCGAAGAGATCAAGATAGTCATCATCTAACTCAAGTGGAATGCTCAAGGCAAAGGTATGATCTTGATAGGGCTATAGGATAGATAGGCGTACTATCAAGAGGGGCTCTCAAGTGAGTAACTTGATCGCATCGTTGTGGAGAGCTCAAACCTTTGCATACTTGGCATATCATATTTCTTGTTTCTTATTTGGCTTTTATGCTTGTGAGGAATTAGAGCTTGGTTCATCTCCATGTCAAACTCTAGTTCTTTGGAAACGGTTTTTCTTTGGAAAACTTGTTGTGTTTTATCCATGTGAGTATTTAGAGCTTGGTTCATTTCCATACTAAGCTCTAGTTCATCAAAAACGGATTTCATATGAATAACTTGTTGCGTTTTTTATATTGGAGGTTTTACCGGTTTACATGTTTTAGGAAAGTTTAACCTTTCCCCATTTGGTTTTATCCTCACATGATGGACTATGATGTTTCTATGCACATTCAAGTAGAGCTCGTTGTAACGATTCCAACGAGCCGAAAATCATCGAAAACGGAGTCCGGATGAAAAAGTTATTGCAGTTTTCGTTGTGCTGTTTCTGTCAGTTTTCAGGCACTCGGAATTTCCGATTCCGGACTGACCGGAATTTCCGATTCCGGACTGACCGGAATTTCCGGTTCGCGCAGTTTTTCTCGAAAAAGTGGCACTGGACGGAGCCGGAAATTCAGCTCGGAAATTTCACTTTCGGGCGGAATTTCCGGTCTAAAATCTGGGTCCAACGGTTATAATTTCTGGGGGGGTATTTATACCCCCCCTCTTCTTCTTCCCTTAGACATCCAAGGCAGCACGACCTTCCCCTCTCTCCTACTCCATTGTTGACCTTGGAAAGCTCACTTCCCTCTCAATCCCTCCATAGATTCTTGCATATTCTTTAGGGAAAGTTGAGAGGAGATCTAGATCTACAATCCTACCAATCCATCTCTCCTCTAAGTGAGGGGAACCTAGTGGATCTAGATCTTGGAGTTCCTTTGTGGTTCTTCTCCTTGTTCTTCCTCTCTTCTCCCCCCATAAGCATTAGTTGCTTTTGGTGGGATTTGGGAGTGAGGGATTTGACTCCTTTGTGGTTTTCTTTGTTCTTCCTCTCTTATTCCCCCATAAGCATTTGTTGCTTTGTTGGAATTTGTGAGTGAAGGACTTGAGCACTTCGTGTGCTCTTGTCATTGCATTTGCATCGGTTTGAGCCCTCCACGAGGATTCGTGGTGGTGATACTTGTGAGCTTGTTACTCTTGGGTCATTGGACCCTAGACGCCTTTTGTGGCCGGCCTTTTGTGGCCAAGACCTTTTGTGGTCACTTGAGAGCCCCCAATTAAGTTGTGGGTGTGTGCCTCAAGACTTGGGAGCCCCCAATTAAGTTGTGGGTGTGTGCCTCAAGATTGTTGTAAGGGATTCGATCTCCGCCCAAAAGGGGATCAATAGTGGAAGGTGAACTCGCAACCTTTTGTGGTTGAGTTCATCAGGAGAAGAAGTTCCGCCTTTATCAAGCATACCGGAATTTCCGGTCCATCTAGGCTCGGAAATTTCGGCTCCCCGGAAAAAGTTTTAAATCGCCTATTCACCCCCCCCCCCCCCTCTAGGCGACATCTGTCCGTTCAATTGGTATCAGAGCCAGGTTATCTCATTATTAGGACTAACCGCCTAGAGATAAAGATGTCGTTTAGAGATCTAGTGCACAATCCCACTTATAGATTCGATGGCACAAATTATGATGTTTGGAAAATTCGCATGCTTAATCTTTTTAGAGACATGGGTTCAAATTTAGAGAGTATTGTAGATATGGGTTTTTCTCCTCCAAAGGATTCACAAGAATTATCTTTAGAGGATGAGAAAAACTCTTATCTCGATACTCTAGCATCTAATGGTCTTATATGTGCTTTGAGCGATGTAGTCCTTGCGTCAATCATGCCTTTTCGGAGCGCTCATGAATTATGGACAAAGCTTCAAGATATATATGAGGTGTCCAACATTTCCAAGGATGATTGTCCTCCTTCCACATCCGGTCGTGATGAGCGCACGTCTTCTTCCACTTCACCGACATGTGGTTTGCCACAAGGTAATGATATGGTGAGTGGTGATAGAAATTGCATTCTTGATGGTGAATCCAGTATTGACTATACTTCTCACCCATCTTATTGCAATGCTCTATCTTTGGACTTAAACACCTCTAGCACTCCAAATGTCATACATGCTAGTGTTGATAGTCCTTGCATATCATGTAGTAATTGCTTAACTAAATCTCATGATGATATGCTTTCCTTGTCTTGTTGCCATGATCAAAATGTTTCTATTTCCTCTAGTACTTGTTTGGCTAACAATGTAGAGGAATCCCAACAATTGTTGGAACAAGACATGGACCTCTTTGGTGTTTCAAGTAACTCTTCATCGTCTTCATCCACTACTCACCTTTGCCTTATGGCTAAGGAGTTTAAGGTATCTCCTACCGTGCACTCCAATATATCTCATGATGATGATGATGATGATGTTGATGATGATACTAGTCTTGAAATCAAACAAGAAATTATTGCTTTTGATCATTTCATGACTAACTTGCAAGGAGTTGGCAAGAAACACTTTGGCTCTCTTATGAGCCGCATAAGTGAGCTTGAGGATGTTCTTGAGCTAAAAGGTGAGATTGAGAGAGAAGATGCCTATGAAAAGGTATCTCTTCAATCATCTCTAGAAGATGAACAAGAAACTAATGCTCACCTTCAAGAGCAACTTGAAACTATCATGGAGTCTCATAACTCCAAAATTGCTAAGCTAACTAAGGAGCGTGATCTTCATTTTGTTAAATGTAAAATTGTGCAAAATGAAAAGACCGAATTTGTGGCTGCTCATGCTAGACTTGTTGAAGACCTTGAGTCACTTGACAATGCTCACAAGGCATTGACAAGTGAACATGATCTTCTTATTAAGTCTCACGATCAACTTCAAACTCGGTTATCAAACCTTGAGAATTCTAGCACCTCCACTCCTTTACATGACCTTGCTATTGCTAAATGTAATGTGCTTAGTAAAGAAAATGCTAAGTTAAATAATGAGCTTGTCATGTTGTCTCCTTCCATTTCTAATATCAATGATGCTTGTGCTACTAACTCCACTTTGTGTGAAGCATCTATTTTGAAGGAGAATGTTGAGCTAAGGGCTCAACTTGATTTGCTAACTAGCAAGTATGGGATATTGGAAGAAAATCATGAAAAGCTTTCAAGCTCTAATGAGGATCTTCTAGCATCCCATGCTAGGCTAAAGTTAGCTCATGAGGCGGTCACTACGAAGGTAAAATATTGTGAGCCTCTTGTGGTCACTAGCACAACTTCTACTTCTAATGCTTTATTGCAATGTGCTAGTACTAGTAATTCTACATCACATACTATTGCTAAATCTTGTGATGAATTACATTCCTTGCCTTGTTGCTCTAACAATGTAGCATCTACTTCCTCTAGTATTGGTGTTGAAACTAACCATGTAGAGGAACTCAAAGAGCTCAAGGCACAAGTCACTTCTTTGAAGAAAGACTTGAAGAAGTGTCATGAAGGGAAGTCCACCCTCGACAACATGTTGAGAGTGCAACAACTTCCTCATGACAAGAGTGGACTTGGATTCAACTCCAATAACAATAACAAGTCCAAGAACAAGATGAAGCACAAGTTCATCAAGAAGAAGGGCCAAGAACAAGTAATTGATTCGGCCAAGATTGTGTGCTTCAAGTGCAAGGTTGAAGGGCACCATGTTAGATCTTGCCCGTTGAAGAAGAAGCCTCTTAGTGAGAAGCAACAAGGGAAGCTACCTCAAGTCCAAACTCAAGCTTCCCAAGTTGAAGAACCTCCCCTTCCCAAGAAGAAAGGTAAAAGCCGACTTTGCTACAATTGTCGTGGGAAGGATCACTTTGCTTCTTCATGCACTCACGGTACCTTATCCAACCCCACTAAAATTGATAATGTTCATTCTCTTCGGAAGGATAAGGTTGGCAATGTGTTTGCCAAAGTTATTGGTACTCAAAGTGGTGTCAAGAAAAGAACCATTTGGGTTGCCAAGCCTATTGTGACTAACCTCTTAGGACCCAACTTGGTTGGGGACCAACAAGCTAAAACTTAATCAATAGGTGTTGGTGGAGGACATTGGAGACTTGACTACATCATGAAGAATTAAGGGATCTTCATCATCCATATTATCTCAAGTCAAGTCAAGTGGATTATATTGTCTTAGCATATATCCAATGCTCCTCCTTGCGGTAACTTGTATTTAATTCATATGTATACATTGAAAGTTACTTGCACCCTTGCATGTGTTTGGTTTTGTACCTTACAAGTGTTTATATGTGTTGTGCACTCTACTTACTTATGTTGAGTAATCAAGCTTGTGTATGTTGGTTTGCACACCATGTATGTTTTGAGCCTCTTGCCTATTTGCTTTCATCTTAATTGGCTCTTATTAGGATATTAATGGACTATCCCATTTTGGGGGAGTGATATGCTTTTTGGCAACTCACTATTCTAAAATGTGTATTCATGAGGACTACCACTTAGTGGTGATATATCAATGTTATCTACTCTCTTTGTGGTATGTCTTACTCATGAGAAATTCAAATTCTAATGTCCATTAATTATCTCTTGGATTTCTTTTGCCTCTTGTTAAAAAGAATGGATTATCACATTATGGGGGAGTAATAAGCTATGTGCATATTACAAGCCTAGAAAATGTGAACATGTGAGGTAGTGTCACCTAGAGTTGATATTGTTGATTATCTTGTTCCGAGGTGGCATGGTACTCAAACAAGTTCCATATTTGCTTAAATGCTTTTTGTTCAACCATCTTTTGGTATCTTGTTTGTGAGAGAGTTTCTTGATGCTTAGTATGATCATCGATTATTTGAAGCCATCAAGAATCTCTAGATAAGCATGTTTTTCAATTCTTTTATTTTGCCACATGCTTATGTTTTGTGAATATGATCTTGAATACATATATGTCATGTACCACCGAGAACTATCTCCATACAATCATTGTCTTTGACAAGTGATAATTATATTTGTGGTAAATTCATTGATCATCTTCACATTGGCTATTGTTCATAAATTGTCTTATTTTATCGCCAAGTTTGTTTTGGTCTAACCACCCTTTTGTCATCCTTGCTTCATTTGAATCTTTTTGTTGCTCTACTCATAATTTGTGTTGTGCTTTATTGAGTTAGGAAAAGCAAGGATCCCATTATTGTGCATTTACACTCAAAGACTTAATTCTAAGTAATGCACTATTCTTGGGGAAGCTATCCTACATTGAGTAGAACATCATCCTTTTATTTGATATCGGGTCTTATTGATTTTCTTGAACTTTGTGTTCAAAAAGATATATGGAGGGTAATGATCCCACTTGTGTGCATTTTGTATTTACATACAAGATTTTAAAAATGCACTAATCATGGGGAAGCTACTCTATACTCTTTAGAACACTATTCTTTAAAATTGGTTTGGTATCTTATTGCTCTTCTTGAACATGACTAATGTTTTAACAATGTATATGGAGAGTGATGATCTCATTTGTGTGCATTTTGTATTCATATACAAGATCATAAAGAATGCACAAATCTTGGGGGAGCAATCCTATATGTTATTTAACATTAGTTGTCTTCAATTGGTATTTGATCCCGATGACATGTCTCTTAGGAAGACAAACATTTTTCATCTTGGTACTTCGGACCATCATGAAAAGTGTAGAGGGTTATGGTCATTCCTTGACTATATTTTCATTTGATATCTTTTCATATTGGTATCTCCAATCATGTGTTGATTTGGGTCTTTGATATAATGTGGACAAATCTTTCTCTTGCCACACTTTTGTGTAGCTTCTTGATTTAATTGGTGTTTTGTCCAAATTGTATCTTATTTGGTTATTGAAAGTTTTGTGCATGCATAGTTACTATATGTATATCTTATGGCATGCTTAGTTTCGTTGATCCAATATATAGGATAAACTCCATCAAATCCTAAATGATTAAGATGTGCATGAAATTCTATTTCATATCAATATGCACATATTTATGTGGAGTTTGTCCTATGTATTGTAGTTGGTCTAACTACTTTGGACCCAATTAGTTTGGGTACCATGGTGTACTTGATTTATTTTAGGTACATGGGAGATGCATTGGAAGCTTGTCTCATACTAAAGAAGATGTCTTCAACATGTGCTTCTTGTAGCCAAGCTTGGATGATTGTGAAATCTCATCTTCTACACCGTCAATGCTATCTCGGTAACAAGTATCTAACTCATGCATATAGTTCTAGCTCTCAAACCTTGCGTAGGTTGTTCTTTGGCATGAGTATCTCTAAGTTGCATTTAATATGGTTTTTGCAAAGTTCCTTTCAAAACATCTTCATTGCAAATGTGAGTAAGCCGGGATGATTACACATCAAGGGGAATATATATAATCATTTTCATGATTCACCGATCCCCAATATGTTAATCTAGCAAATCTTCTTCAAAGTCTCTCATGTGCAATATTGATGAATTCTCAAAATCATTTGCCTTATGTGATATTTGTTATCTTTCTCGAATCATCTCAACTATCACTTATCCTATGTGGGTATTTGTGATGCTTTGAGAATTTGGTGTTGGAAGTTCATCTATACCCTCTAAGAATAATTTGAGCTATGTGCTTTGCTTTTAAGCAAAAATCTTATCGGTGTATTTATGACTTCCTCTTGGATACCATGTGCTTTACCGTGTACCTACATTGTGTGTGCATGTTTCTTTGTGGACTTAGTGTCTACTTAGAAACTTATACACATGAGTGTAGTTACATCTTTAATTGGTATTCAAAATCTTTAGTGATCACCTTTTATTACTTTCTTGATTCTTTGGTGATCTCTAAAAGGCACAAGCTTTGTTTTTCTATTGGTATCACATTGCCTCTTAATAAGCTTGTGATCCTATTTGATGTATCCTCTTTGGTGTGCTTGTATGCGAAATACATGATATGCACTATGTGCCTCATATTTTGAAAGACTATAGTGATGCCTTGGCTCATCCTTGTTTTAGTCTCCTAAAATGTATTTCCATGTCACACCCATCCTTTCTTGTTTGAGCAAGTCTTCATTTGTCACTTCTATTTCTTGTTGCTCAACATTTGTGTGTGTTCAAAATTATCTAGGAGGGAGTGAGGATTCCATGTTATGCACGCTATATTGAAATACAAATCTTTCATTGTGCATGTACCTTGGGGAGTTCCCTCTTGATTTTTAGAACACTTGGTTGATCTTATCATAATATCTTCTTGTGCTCAATTGTTTTTCTTGGATCCTTTGATTGCTTGCTTCTTTGTGAATGCATCCTTCTTTTGCAATTGGTATCCTTCTAGTGGATTTCAATTGGTGTCTTTCTTGTGCAATCTTTGGATCCTCAATATAGTTTGATCCCCTCCATCTATTCGTCATTGGATATGTGCATTTGATTTCACTCATATCATGAGAAATGCATAAATTATGGGGGAGCTCTTACTATATTGGCCTTCTAATTTTTTCGCCCATTTCGGCAATGGATGCCAATGGGGGAGAGATTTAGAGGGTTTAAGGGAATACGTGTTTGTTCTCTTGCATCCTTGCTTCGCTTAGTGCATTGCATGGTTGTTCAATTCCTTATATAAACCCTCGTAAAAGGGATTGTCATCAATTACCAAAATGGGGGAGATTGAAAGAGCATTTTCCCTCATGTGTGGTTTTGGTAATTGATGACAACCTCTATGGACTAATGTTTGCATTGAGATATCTTTATAGATCTTGTCCATGCAAATAGTGGAGTTCATGTGTTGGACTCTTGAAGCTTATTTGATGACCAAGGTTCTATCTAAAGGTGTATATGATGGATGGTCATGTGTTGAGTTGAGCACAATGCAAGTATGTCTTGAAGGAGTCAAGACATCATATTAGCAAAGAAAGTTTGGAAGATACAAGGTTGATTAAGATGTTGATCAACACACAAAGCCACAAGATGTCCCAAGTGGGATCATGTATCTCTTGGGATGGTAATCACTTGTCCATATAGCTTTGTGAACTAACCCATGATATGTGTGTGTGGTATCTTTATGTGGGGTTAGGTATCTTCCCATGGGCTTGCATCAACACACAAAGCCACAAGATGTCCCAAGTGGGATCATGTATCTCTTGGGATGGTAATCACTTGTCCATATAGCTTTGTGAACTAACCCATGATATGTGTGTGTGGTATCTTTATGTGGGGTTAGGTATCTTCCCATGGGCTTGCATCAAATGAAGATTTCATATAGCTCGTGGAGGATGACGTCATGTGGTGATCGTCATCAAGGATAAGATGTGCAAGACCAAGAGAAGCTTTTGGAAGAGATCCTATGCTTGGAGCTTGCAATGGATACATGAAGACGGAGCTAAGCGAAACTCTCCCATAATGGAGTATGGGGGAGTATTTGGAGATGTCTTCATCAAGCATGTGCTAGCAAGCACAATCAAGAAAGGTGATCCGCTTGAAGAGATAAAGATAGTCATCATCTAACTCAAGTGGAATGCTCAAGGCAAAGGTATGATCTTGATAGGGCTATAGGATAGATAGGCGTACTATCAAGAGGGGCTCTCAAGTGAGTAACTTGATCGCATCGTTGTGGAGAGCTCAAACCTTTGCATACTTGGCATATCATATTTCTTGTTTCTTATTTGGCTTTTATGCTTGTGAGGAATTAGAGCTTGGTTCATCTCCATGTCAAACTCTAGTTCTTTGGAAACGGTTTTTCTTTGGAAAACTTGTTGTGTTTTATCCATGTGAGTATTTAGAGCTTGGTTCATTTCCATACTAAGCTCTAGTTCATCAAAAACGGATTTCATATGAATAACTTGTTGCGTTTTTTATATTGGAGGTTTTACCGGTTTACATGTTTTAGGAAAGTTTAACCTTTCCCCATTTGGTTTTATCCTCACATGATGGACTATGATGTTTCTATGCACATTCAAGTAGAGCTCGTTGTAACGATTCCAACGAGCCGAAAATCATCGAAAACGGAGTCCGGATGAAAAAGTTATTGCAGTTTTCGTTGTGCTGTTTCTGTCAGTTTTCAGGCACTCGGAATTTCCGATTCCGGACTGACCGGAATTTCCGGTTCGCGCAGTTTTTCTCGAAAAAGTGGCACTGGACGGAGCCGGAAATTCAGCTCGGAAATTTCACTTTCGGGCGGAATTTCCGGTCTAAAATCTGGGTCCAACGGTTATAATTTCTGGGGGGGTATAAATACCCCCCCTCTTCTTCTTCCCTTAGACATCCAAGGCAGCACGACCTTCCCCTCTCTCCTACTCCATTGTTGACCTTGGAAAGCTCACTTCCCTCTCAATCCCTCCATAGATTCTTGCATATTCTTTAGGGAAAGTTGAGAGGAGATCTAGATCTACAATCCTACCAATCCATCTCTCCTCTAAGTGAGGGGAACCTAGTGGATCTAGATCTTGGAGTTCCTTTGTGGTTCTTCTCCTTGTTCTTCCTCTCTTCTCCCCCCATAAGCATTAGTTGCTTTTGGTGGGATTTGGGAGTGAGGGATTTGACTCCTTTGTGGTTTTCTTTGTTCTTCCTCTCTTATTCCCCCATAAGCATTTGTTGCTTTGTTGGAATTTGTGAGTGAAGGACTTGAGCACTTCGTGTGCTCTTGCCATTGCATTTGCATCGGTTTGAGCCCTCCACGAGGATTCGTGGTGGTGATACTTGTGAGCTTGTTACTCTTGGGTCATTGGACCCTAGACGCCTTTTGTGGCCGGCCTTTTGTGGCCAAGACCTTTTGTGGTCAAGACCTTTTGTGGTCACTTGAGAGCCCCCAATTAAGTTGTGGGTGTGTGCCTCAAGACTTGGGAGCCCCCAATTAAGTTGTGGGTGTGTGCCTCAAGATTGTTGTAAGGGATTCGATCTCCGCCCAAAAGGGGATCAATAGTGGAAGGTGAACTCGCAACCTTTTGTGGTTGAGTTCATCAGGAGAAGAAGGTGAGCCTTGGTGGCGTTGCGGCTAACCTGTTGTGGTTGCGCACACCTCTCCAACGAGACGTACACCCTTTGGGTGGAACTCGGGAATACATCCTCGTCTCCGCGTGCCTCGGTTATTTCTACACCCGAGCTCTTTACTTATGCACTTTACATTGTGATAGCCTTCGTGCTTGAAGTCATATATATATCTTGCTATCACCTTGTTACTTGTATTGCTTAGCATAAGTTGTTGGTGCACATAGGTGAACCTAGTATATTTAGGTTGTATGCTTGCTAAAGTAAAACACTAGTTTTATTCCGCCTTTATCAAGCATACCGGAATTTCCGGTCCATCTAGGCTCGGAAATTTCGGCTCCCCGGAAAAAGTTTTAAATTGCCTATTCACCCCCCCCCCCCCTCTAGGCGACATCTGTCCGTTCACTCTGCCGCGGCCGCAGAGTGACGCGCGCGCCTGCGCGCGGTGACGACGACGCTGCAATTGCCATTCTGGTGATTAAAGGAGTCAACAAAGCTGTGCCCCCCGCGCCGGACTACGAAGCTTTCCCCTTTGGTGATAAAGCAGATGGCCGGCGCTACGCTCCAACGACGACGTCACCGTGGGCACCCCCACGATCTCTGCAGCACCAGCTGGCCGTCCTGCGCGGACGGTGGTCTTCCTGCCGCAAGGGCAGGCTTTACGACCATGGACCGGGTGCATGGACAACCCTGCGGCGGTGCACCCCGCTCCTCCGTTTCGTCGCCATGTGGGAACCCTTCCGCTGCGCAGGGCGCAAGGATGAGGCCCGGGGCGCCTATAAAAGGAGAGGGAGCACCTCCGTAGCAAGGGATCGCGAATCGACCAGTTAACACCCCACCATAGCTTAGCCTAGCCTAGCGCACTCAAGGAGGAAGAAGACCTCAGCTTCCCTCCTTGAGCTTCGCACCGCCGGAAGAGAGCCCTCGGCAAGCTCATTGTACTGTAACCTCCGCAGCGCAATACAGACAAGCAGGAGTAGCGGTGTTACCTCCAACTGAGTGCCGTGAACCTGGGTACGGGCCGCTGTCCATCTCTGCCGTGCTGTTCCTCCTCAGGCTCGACGAGCACCGTCGCCGTGCAGGTTGAGGGTTGTTGACCTACGTGTTCAGTCCCCCTTCTCGAACTACTCTTCAGAGTGTGACCATCCCTGCCTCGTGGGAATCACTCTCCGACATTTGGCTCGCCAGGTAGGGGACTGAGGCGCGTCATCTACCTTCAACCCGCCTCCGCGCCATGGCGGACACCCGCACGACACGCGCCAACAGGCGCGCAGCTGACAGGGCTCATACTGAGCCCGGCACCGCCCCCACTCGCGGCCGCCGCGGCCGTCCTCGCACGACGGAGCGCGCCAACACCGGCCCGCACGTGGAGGAGCCCGAGAGCGAGGATCACCGCGACCGCGACCACCGCGACAACAGGGACGCCTCCCCGGAGCACCACGACGATGCTGAGTCCTCGCATCCGTCTCGGCGCCAAAGCGCGTCTTCTCAGGGACGCCCGGAGCCCACGCCACACACCGCGCTTCTCATGGCACAGGAGCTTCTCCGCTACCGGCCTAGCGCGGAGGCCCACGACCAGTGGCTTGACCCCCTTCACCACCTCGTCGACGTCGCGACGACGCGCCCCGCTCCGTCGCGCTCGCTGGTTCACCACTCTGGCCGCGCTGGAACGGCCGCGCCGGATGCGCCTCCGCCACCACCGGGACCACCTCCGGCTGCAGCACAGAGGGCTCCCTCTCATGCGTCCTCGCCGCACGACTGCGAAATCGTGCAGCGCACCGCGCCAGACGCGCGAGTGGGAATGGAGCGCCGGAGGGACCTCCAGAACCGCCTCGTCGAGGAACTCGGCCAGGCGGGGCAGAAGAACCGCAGGGCTCTCCAGGGCGGAATCACCACGTATGCCACCGGCTGCATGGCCTTCACCCTCGCTCTGCGTCGCGTGGTCTGGCCACAGAAGTTCAGGCCTGCCCTTCCCAAGGCTTTGACGGGTCGAGCAACCCCCTCGAGTTCCTGCAGCTCTACACCACCTCTATCTAGGCTGCAGGAGGAGACGACAAGGTCATGGCCAACTGGTTCTCCCACGCGCTTAGGGACTCCGCGTTGTCATGGCTCCTCAACTTGCCTGAGGACTCCATCGACTCATGGGAGGAGCTTTGCAGGCAGTTTGTCGCCAACTTCAAGGGCACCTATGAGCGCGCGCTCACCCACAATGACCTGCGCGCTGTGGGGCAGAGGAAAGATGAGACCCTCCGCAAGTACATCCAGCGCTTCAGCCAAGTGCGCAACAAGATCCCGAACATCCCCGACACGCAAGTCATTGCCGCCTTCAGAGAGGGCGTCACGAACCGCAGGATGCTCGAGAAGCTGGGCATTCACGACAAGCTCACCTCTGTGGTGAAGCTGTTCGACCTCGCTGACAAGTGCGCCATGGCTGAAGAGGGACTCCTCTTCGTCAAGATGAGCCAGCGGGGGGACGACCAGGCCGAAGGATCCAAGAGCCACAAGAAGCGGGAAGAAACCAAGCGCAAGACCACCGCTGTCCTAGCGGCGGAGCCAGCCTCCAAGAACGCCCGCAGAAACTCCCCTGAGCCTGGCGACAAAGAGGCAGACAACCGTCCGTTCTGCGTCTACCACAACAGGCGCGGCCACGCCACAGACAACTGCTTCGACCTCAAGAGGCTGAGCAGGGAGCGCGAGCGAGAAGAAGGCAGCGGGAGCCGCGGCAGAGGCCACAGCTACTGCAGAGGCGGACGCAATGGCAATTACCAGAAGCCGCCAGGCACTCAAGCCAACGCCCCAGAGAAGAACAACAACCTCCCTGACAAGGAAGATGGAGGCTAACAGGCCCCAAGGGGGGCTATGGCTTGCATCCTCGGCGGAGCTCAGGCGCCTAAGTCCAACAACCTGTTCAAGCAGTTCGCCCGCGAGCTCAATGCTGCGCTCCCGAGCGTCGAGACCTCCAGGCCCCTCAAGTGGTCTCAGTACACCATCGCCTTCGACGCCAAGGACCACCCCAAGTCGACCAAGACTGTTGGAACCCTCCCCCTGGTCTGCTCCCCCACCATCAACAACATTGCCGTCTCCAAGACGCTCATTGATGGGGGAGCTGGGCTAAACGTCATCTCTGTCGAGACCTTCGAGATGCTTCAAGTGCCTTACGAGTGGCTTATGCCCTCCAGGCCATTCACAGGGGTCACCAGTGGTTCGATCGAACCTCTGGGGCAGGTCCGGCTGGCCGGCACCTTCGGCACGCAGAAGAACTACCGCATCGAGCTGATCGACTTCGACGTCGCACACATTGGCCTGCCGTACAATGCCATCCTCGGCTACCCCGCCCTCGCGAAGTTCATGGCCGTCACGCATCACGCCTACAACATGGTCAAGATCCCCGGCAGCGCTGGCACCATCACCATCCATGGTCATATCCTGGATGCCACGCGCGCTGTCGAGAGCACCTACAAGGCAGCCGCCATGGCATTCCCGGCTGACGAGGACATGGAGCCTCTCGAGAGGCCCCAGAAGAAGAAACAGATGTTCTCATGGACTCCGGGAAAACTCTGACATGTTCGCATGGACTCCGTTAGATATGTCCGGTGTACCAAGGGAGGTGATCGAGCACCACTTAGCCGTGTGTCCAGACGCACGCCCCGTCAAGCAAAAAGCGCGCAAGCAAGCCCCCGAGAAGCAAGCATTCATCATCAAGGAAGTAGAAAAGTTGAAAGCGGCAAATGTCGTCCGAGAAGTCGCGCACCCCACTTGGCTCTCCAACGGCGTGGTTGTCCCAAAACCCGCTGGAGGAGGCCGACTCTGCATCGACTACACAGATGTCAATAAAGCCTGCCCCAAGGACCCAAACCCCATGCCAAGGATAGACCAGATCGTGGACTCCACCGCCGGCTGCGACCTCCTCTGTTTTCTGGACGCCTTCTCTGGTTATCACCAGATCAAAATGGCTAAAGAGGACGAGGAGAAAACAGCATTCCTCACCCCCTGTGGTGTGTATTGCTACACGTGCATGCCTTTCGGCCTGAAGAACGCCGGCGCCACTTTCCAAAGGCTCATGAGGATAGCCTTGGGGGCGCAGATGGGCAGAAACGCAGAAGCTTATGTCGACGACATCGTGGTCAAGTCTCGCGAAGGAGACACTCTCTTGAAGGATCTCGAGGAAACCTTCGCCAGCCTGCGCAAGGTGAACATCAAGCTGAACCCCGCCAAGTGCGTCTTCGGGGTGCCTTCAGGCAAACTACTCGGATTCCTCGTGTCTCACCGCGGCATAGAAGCAAACCCTGACAAGATCAAGGCCATAGAAGGGATGCAGCCTCCTCGTCGGCTCAAGGACATGCAGCGCTTTGCAGGCTGCATGGCCAGCCTGGGCCGTTTCATCTCCAAGTTCGGCGAGAGAGCCCTGCCATTTTTCAAGATCATGAAGAGATCCGGCACATTCAAGTGGACCCCTAAGGCGGACAAAGCCTTTGAAGACTTAAAGAGGTACTTGGCCAGCCGACCAGTCATGGTGGCCCCCAGGACAGGCGAACACCTGAAGCTGTACCTATCAGCCACTCCTCAGACTGCAAGCGCCGTCCTGGTGGTCGAAAGGGAAGAGCCAGTCCTCTCCAAGAAATGCGCTGCCACTCCAAGTCCAAAGCCGCCCGACAAAGATCCCGGCAAAGGAGCAGTCTCCACAGACCCACCGCCAGGCCCACAGCCTCAAGTTGAGTCTGCTCCGAACACCCTTGCCGAGACCCCTCCACAGGCGGATCTCGACAAGGGCCCTGAAGAGCCTCCAAAGAGAGCTGACGCTGCACCACCACCGACAACCCTTGTCGAGCACCCCGTCTACTTTGTCAGTACAGTACTACGGGACGCTCGGGAACGGTATCCTATGCAGCAGAAGCTTCTCGTCGCGCTCCTCATCGCCTCCAGGAAGCTGCGACACTACTTCCAGGGCCACCCCATCACGGTGGTCACTTCCTTCCCCCTGGAGCAGATCCTGCGCAACCCCAACGCCACAGATCGTGTTGCGGGATGGAACATCGAGCTGCAGCCATTCAATGTGCGCTTCGACACCACAAGAGTCATCAAGGGAAGAGCGCTGGCGGACTTCGTCGCCGAATGGACTGACCCAAGCCCTAAAGAGCCTCGGGGAGAAGAGGCCGAGCCCTCTGGAGACACGAGGCCCAGCCACTGGACCATGCACTTCGATGGAGCCTTCGCCTGCCACAATGGCGGGGCAGGCGTCGTCTTGACCTCGCCCAAAGGCGACAAACTCTACTACGCTGTCCAGCTGTGCTTCACAATTGACAAGATCTCCAACAACATTGCTGAATATGAGGGCCTTCTCGCCGGCTTAAGGGCCGCCATCGCTCTAGGCGTCAAGCACTTACTCGTCAAGGGCGACTCCCAGTTGCTTGTCAACTTCTCCAACAAAAGCTACACGCCTAAGGACGACCACATGGCCGCTTACCTTGAAGAGGTCCGCAAGCTCGAGAAGCACTTCAGAGGCATGGAGCTCATGCACATCCGGAGGAAAGAGAACCAGGAGGCCGATGACATCGCCAAGCGAGCCTCGCGAAGGCAAGCCCAGCAGACAGGTGTCTTTGAAGAAAGGCTCACCAAGGCATCCATAAAGCAGCCTCAAGAAGCTATAGCCGCAAGCACGGACGAAGCACTCCCACCACCTCCTGAAGCTGGGGCACCCGATTGTGGTCCTCACACAGGGGAGCGTCTGTTGCTAACAGCGACTCACCAAGAAACAGGCTGGATTGACGAGCTCAAAGACTATTTGGTGAAGGGGATCCTCCCCGAAGAAGATGCGGATGCAGAGCGAATCGCTCGACAGGCAAAATCCTACTACGTTCTCGAGGGAGACCTGTACCGCAAGCGCCCAAATGGCATCGCGCTCAAATGCGTCCCTCCCGAGGAAGGCCGAATGCTGATCAAGGATATCCATAGCGGAGAGTGCGGCCACCACTCGTGTGCGGGCACCCTCGCAGGCAAGGTCTTCAGGAGCGGGTTCTACTGGCCGCAAGTGCTTCAAGATGCGGTCACCATCGTCCAAGCTTGCGACGCCTGCCAGTACCACGCCAAGCAAATCCATCAGCCGGCGCTGGGACTCCAGACCATCCCGCTCTCCTGGCCGTTCGCGGTCTGGGGGCTGGACATTTTGGGCCCCTTCCCGAAGTCGCAAGGGGGCTACCGTTTCCTCTTCGTGGCCGTCGACAAGTTCACCAAGTGGGCCGAGGTCGAACCAGTGCGCACTATACCGGCCGGGGCAGCGGTGAAATTCATCAGGAGCCTGGTCTGCCGCTTCGGAGTGCCTAATCGCATCATCACCGACAACGGCTCGCAGTTCACCAGCGGCGTCTTCCGGTCTTACTGTGAAAAGCTCGGCATCAAGCTCTGCTTTGCCTCGGTGGCTCATCCACGGAGCAATGGTCAAGCCGAGCAAGCAAATGCAGAAGTCCTCAAGGGTCTCAGGACCAGAAGCTTCAACATCCTCAAGGGTCACGACAAGGGCTGGATCGACGAGCTCCCATCTGTGCTCTGGTCCATGCGCACAACCTCCTCAAAGCCCACGGGTGAAACACCGTTCGCCCTTGTCTACGGAGCCGAAGCAGTCCTCCCCGCAGAAATCAAGCACGGATCCCCACGGGTCCTTGCCTTGAACGAGGACACCCAAGAGGACCTCCACAACGACGACCTGCTGCTTCTCGAGGGACTGCGCCGCCGTGCCACCCTCAGAGCGGCAAAGTACCAGCAAGACCTGTGACGCTACCACAGCCGCCATGTGCGCTCATGCACTCTTGAGGCGGGCGACCTCGTCCTCACGCGAATCCTCTCCAGAGAAGGCCTCCACAAGCTCTCGCCGATGTGGGAAGGCTCCTACAGGGTCTCCCACATCGCCAGGCCTGGCGCCGTACGCCTCGAGACTGAAGACGGCACCCCCGTCAAGAACCCGTGGAACATCGCGCATCTACGCAAGTTCTACCCGTGATCATAGTCACGCCCGTGATCATTGTCACGTCAGGCATTTTTTGTCTCTAGAGGGAAGCTCACGGCTTCACCTCCAAGCTTCACAAAGCTTCTCATGAGGGTCAGCCCTCCGAGCTCTCCTTGTAACGAGCCACCGCCGGCCGTAGAGAGTCTCAGCCACTAATGGGTGGTCCCCATGCCTCGACATGGAAGGAACGTTAGCTTGGCAACCCCAAGTGTAATGAACCATTTCGTTCCTAAGTGAACTATGCGCTACGGCGCCGCTATGTAATATTTTGGTGGTGAGTTTATTTTCGTCATCTGCCTTTCCATGTGCGCTTATATTCTTCCCATGCGCACCTCGCGAGAGGGGGCTGAGTACGGTGCCTGTGCCTCAAGAGCACCCCAGCAGCACTGCAAAATCCAAGGGATCCGAGCTCTGGCTAAGGGCATGCTCCCAATGACACGCCACCTCTCCAAAGGACCTTGGTACTTACTCTCCTCGCGAGATACCCCTGAGGAAACCTATAAGCGCACATGAGTCCATACTACCATGCACTAGCGTTTGGGTTCGCCTCTCTAACATCCGCAGGGAACAAGAGTCCTCTCCAAGCTTGTGGAGGAAAAACTCGGCCTTTGGAGGAGAACGAATCGCCAAGGAAATCCTGCGCAGAGCAAAAGCCTCGCGAAGCTAAGTTCACCTCTCACGCCAAGGGAATCTCTTCATCCCTCTCACGAGCACTCCTCATCCCTCGAGCGTCTCTTTGCCCTCACACTCCATGGACTGCTTGCACGTCAAAGGGGGGCCCTTGAGCATCGCGCCTCGAGGGCTCTTACCTCTCTAAGCCTTAAACCCCCCCCCGGCCTTGCCGAGTCATTGCTCGAGCATACCGCAGCGGCGGAGTCATAGCGCAAGGAGGAGGGTCCTAGCGACGCAGAGCGATAAAAGCATGGAGTTGAAGCAAAAGGCCCTCGAGGGGCACGCACACAAACTTAGTAGCATATACTTAAAAATATATTGTTACAAACTATGGAGCAAAAGTCTCTAAATCGAAATATCTCAATGGCGCTACAAGCGCGTTGTGCTACAGGAGAAGGTCAAGCAGAAGCCCCGTCGCTTTCCTCCGCAGACCCTTCCCCTACGGGCTCGCCCTCGGAGCCTGCCTCCTCGCCGTCATCCTCCCCCGCCTCGGCCCGCTTGAAGCGGCTGCAGAAGTCGTCGACTTGGTCGCGAATGGAGTTGGAGATCTTCCACCCCTTCTCCCCCTCGAGAGGCTCGGTCACTGTCGAGTAGTCGAAGCCGGGCTGGAGGTACTGGAGGTTGGTGAAGATGCGGTCGACAGCCACCGCCAGGAGTTGTCGGCATTCCTCCTCGACGACGTCGCGGAGCTCCGCGGCAGGGCCCTCGAGCGCTGTGAAGAGCTGCTCAAAGTAGACGAGGTACGCGGCGGCGTCGGCGTTGCCCTGTGCAGGGACGGGCGGCGCCTCCGCACCCAGCTTCGCTGCGAGCTCGTTGCCCCGAGCCACCAGGGACTGGAACATGCGCTCCCGCTGCTGAGACAACACCCGCGCGGCTTGGGCGTTCTCGACAGCCTCCACCGCCCGCTCCACAGCAGGGCCCACCTGCTGGTTCATCTCCTCCATGTCCGCCATGAGGGAGGCGAGGTCCTGCGCCATGCGCTCGCGAGCTTCTTCGGCAGCGCGGCGACCATCTGTTGCACGCCTCACCCGGGAGTTCAAGTTGGCGTTCATCCCCTCCAGCTGTTGGATCCGGGCGGCGTCTTCATCGCGCCTCTTCTTGAAGCGACTCTCCTACTTCTTGAACTTCTCGCCGTAGTCCCGGGAGACAGCGGCGCGGTACGCTTTCTCCCGGGCTTGGAACTCCTTCTCAGCCTCCTCCTTCTGCTCGGCGAACCTCGCGTTGAAGCGCTCCACATGTTTCTTGTGGGTAGCCACCTCGCGATCATACCTGCCGAGTGCCTCGGCCAAATTCCCTTCCTGGGCCTCGAGGTCGGCGCGCTGCACCGACAGCTCCTGCTTCGCCTGCTGCAGCTGCTCGTCGCGCCGGCGCATGTCGTTCTCGCGCTCGGTCAGTTTCTGCCCCCGGGCCTCCAAGGTCGCACGGGCTGCCTCCAGGGAAGTCCGCACGATTTCGGAGTCAGCCAGGATCTTGGCCTCGAGCTGAACAAGTTCGCGGTGCTTGTCCGCCAGCGAGGGCTCCATGGCCTCCCGTTCCTCCCTGGCCGCGGCCAGATCATCCGCCGCTGCCTGGCGCTCGGCCTGGAGGGGCTGCAGGAGCTCCTCAGCGTCGCGCACTGCGCCCTCGCGGACCTCTTGGGCGAAGCGCCGAGCCTCCTCGCGCTCCGCCTGAAGAGCCAGGTCGCTCTGCCGGCGATCCTCCACGGCTGCGTGGAAGGCGGCCCAGGCCCCCGCGAGCTCATCCCGCTGCCGGGCGAGCTCCCCGTCCTCGAGGGCGAGGTGGGCCTCCAGTCCTTCCAGGGACTCCCGCACCAAGCGGAAGGCGACGTCGCGGCGTCCCCTGTTGCAATCCCAGCCGCTGAGGACAAGGGCTTGCGAAGCCCCGCGCGGCGCGGAGGCCCCCGCGCCAGCGTCGAGCTTGGAAGAGGAGGCCTCTGCGTGGAGCCCGGCAGCGTCGCGGGACTGGGGGCTTGGTGGCGAGCTCTCCACTTCTACGCCCGCGCTCCGCGCCCCGGTGTCGCCCTCCTCGAGCGGCACCTCATCATGAACCTCGGGGGCTGGAGAGGCCGGCCCCGTAGCCACCGTTTCCGCCCCCGCTGCAGAGCTTGGCGGGGGTGGCGGAGGGGCTTCCCCCTCCGCTTCGGCGGCCCTTGGCGGGCTCTGGACCAGTGTCGCGTCCACCTCAGCCTCCTGCTGAGCAGGAGGAGTCGCAGCACATGGCGGAGTGGGCGCCCTTTCCACCTGCTCCTCAGGGCGCCCCTCCTCCGGAGGCGGCGCAGGCGCCCTAGCCTAAGGCATATCCTCGAGAGGGCCTGCGGAGGCCTCCTCCACAGGCCTCGAGACCTCGCCTGCCGTGGTCTCTGGCGCAGCCTCTGGCGCGGCTCTCTTCACCTCCGCAGCCTTGCGAAGCCTCCGGCGCTTCGCAGGCACCAGGTCGCTAGCAAAGTACAAGAAGACTTGTCAGAGGAGAGCAGACAAGCAAAGATTGAAGAAAAAAAACCAAGTTAAAAACACTTACCCAGTCTTCTTGGCGCGGGTGTCAACCCACGCCATGCCAGACGAACGCCAAGAAGGCGTCGTCCGGGCTCCGGATCCCACAGGAGCCGTCTCGGCTTTCCTCTTGAGGGGAGCGCCCGTGGGTTCCCCGGCAGGCCTGTCATGGGCCGCCTTGGTCCGAGGCTCCTGTCGCCCCGCCTCGGCCTCATCGTCGTCGCCGGACGACACCTCAAGGACTTCCTCGGCAAGAGGTGCAGCCCTCGACGAGCCCGCCTCACCGGATGAGGGGATCACCTTCGCCGTCTCGCTGCCCTGCTCGGCGTCTGATGCGTAGGGCGACTCCGTGGCTCCTGGCCCCTTCGCCACAGGCATGGCCACCTCGTCCTCCTCCTCCCCCGCCAGGCCTAGCGGGGTGAACGTGGGCATCTGCTCCAGAATCGCCAGGCGCGGGGCCAGGTTGAGCTGGTGGAGAGGCCTCAGCTCCGCAGCAACCGCCACGGGCACGTCCGGATTGATGAAGAGGAAGCCCATGATGGTGGAGACGACGGCGGGGCGATGGTCGCAGCAGTGGAGTCGCATCGGGTCCGAGAGGCCCGAGTACATCCACATCGGCTTCTTGTGCGCTTGAAGCGGAGCGATGCGGCGCCTCACGAAATCCTCCGCAACCATCTGGCCGGTGAGGCCGTTCTCCCGAAGCAGCTTCATGCGGCCCACTAAGTCAGCAATCTGCGGGCCCTGGAAGATCTGCTTGCCCCAGTGGGTATTCTTCACGGGCGGCGCCTCCGGGGTGTCGAGGAAGCAGCTCTGCGACTTGACGCCGATGAGGAACCACTTCTGCCGGAAGTCGTCCACCTTCTTCACCACCGCCGTGACGGGCTTCTCGCCGTTCCACGACATGGGGATGTAGACATCCCCCATGCCGTCCACGATGCGGAAGGATACGCACCCCGTCCGCTCGAGCTTCGCGGAGTTCCGGAGCGCATAGAAGCTCCGGAAGAGGGCCACCGAAGGCTGCACCCCCAAGTAGGCTTCGCACAGATAGGCAAAGATGGAGAGAATCAAGATGGAGTTGGGGTGCAGATGGAGAAGATGAATCTGGTAGAACTCCAGGACCACCTCCAGGAAGGGCGAGTAGGGTGGCACCAACCCGGCGTAGATGGTGTGGAGGAAGATGGGAAAAAACCCCTTCGGAAGCCGGCCGATCTTCGCGGCCTGAATGGCACTGGTGCCGTGTTCATTGGTCTTCCCGGCGACCAGGTGCCGGATCTTGTCCAGCGCCGTCTCATTGACACGCTCCCCGATCAGGGCGGGGCCGAGCACCTCTTCCCCCTGCGCGTCTGAGGGGAGCGTCGCCATCGCCGCTTTGCCTTTCGATCCGCCCATCGTCGGGAAAGGAGGAGAGCGCGGAAGGATGAGGAAGAAGAAAGAGTTCGCCGGTGAGAGAAAGCTAGGAGGGCAAGAGCAGAGGGCCGGGCGCGCTAAATGGGAGCAGTAACTGCTGCTCGGACAGGCGCGCAGGCTTTATGCCCCATCTGGGCAGTTACCAAGGCGTGGTGGGACCCCCCAGGACGCACGTTCTGTCGGAGAAACCGAGTCGCCGCAAACTCACCACCGATCGACGCGTGTCTCGGGCAGGCCGGACACTTTGGGCCCACGACGCTTCGTCTGAGCCTGGTGGGCTCCGCCATGCCCATCATGGGCCCGGGGGCTACTGTCGGCTCAGTGGAATCCAAGGTGTGCTGAGCCCACTCTCCACAACCCTCACACGCGACGGTATCGACGAAATGACTAAGGACCAAGCAAAACGCTTGGAGAGACCCTTGAGAGGAAAGGTCCTCGAGAGGACTTGAGGGAGCAGCAGAGGCCTGAAGAGGCTCCTCCCGAGGTTGCCCCTCTACAAGGCCCTCTCCCCTGGAGAGGGGTCAACGCAAATCCCTCCACAAGGCCGACCAGGCCCTGTGGAGATACTTCGCTACGAAGCAATCGCCGCAGAGCGCACATGGCCTCTGCCGCGGCCGCAGAGTGACGCGCGCGCCTGCGCGCGGTGACGACGACGCCGCAGTTGCCATTCTGGTGATTAAAGGAGTCAACAAAGCTTTGCCCCCCGCGCCGGACTACGAAGCTTTCCCCTTTGGTGATAAAGCAGATGGCCGGCGCTACGCTCCAACGACGACGTCACCGTGGGCACCCCCACGATCTCTGCAGCACCAGCTGGCCGTCCTGCGTGCACGGTGGTCAACCTGCCGCAAGGGCAGGCTTTACGACCATGGACCGGGTCCATGGACAACCCTGCGGCGGTGCACCCCGCTCCTCCGTTTCGTCGCCATGTGGGAACCCTTCCGCTGCGCAGGGCGCAAGGATGAGGCCCGGGGCGCCTATAAAAGGAGAGGGAGCACCTCCGTAGCAAGGGATCGCGAATCGACCAGTTAACACCCCACCATTGCTTAGCCTAGCCTAGTGCACTCAAGGAGGAAGAAGACCTCAGCTTCCCTCCTTGAGCTTCGCACCGCCGGAAGAGAGCCCTCGGCAAGCTCATTGTACTGTAACCTCCGCAGCGCAATACAGACAAGCAGGAGTAGCGGTGTTACCTCCTCCTGAGGGCCGTGAACCTGGGTACGGGCCGCTGTCCATCTCTGCCGTGCTGTTCCTCCTCAGGCTCGACGAGCACTGTCGCCGTGCAGGTTGAGGGTTGTCGACCTACGTGTTCAGTCCCCCTTCTCGAACTACTCTTCAGAGTGTGACCATCCCTGCCTCGTGGGAATCACTCTCCGACATCAGCATCCTCGTGGTGCTCGGAGAAGCCCTCGTCATCGCGGCGGTCGCCGCTGCGGTGATCCTCGCTTTCAGGCTCCTCCACGCGCGGGCCGGTGTTGGCGCGCTCCGTTGTGCGAGGGCGGCCGTGGCGGCCGCGAGTGGTGGCGGTGCCGGGCTCCGTATGAGCCCTCTCAGCTCGCGCCTGTTGGCGCGAGTCGTGCGGGTGTCCGTCATGGCGCGGAGACCGGTCGAAGGTTGAAGACGCGCCTTAGCCCCTACCTGGCGCGCCAAATGTCGGAGAGTGACTCCCATGAGACAGGGGTGGTCACACTCTGAAGAGTATGTTTGAGGGGGGCTGAACACGGAGGTCAAACAACCCTCAACCGGCACAGCAATGGTGCTCGTCGAGCCTGAGGAGGGACATCACGACAGAGGGAGATGCCGGCCCGTACCCAGGTTCACGGCCCTCTAGAGGAGGTAACACCGCTACTCCTGCTTGTCTGTATGGCACTGCAGAGGGTACAGCACAATGAGCTTGCCGAGGGCTCTCTTACGGCAGTGTGGAGCTCAAGGAGGGAACTCTAGGGTCTTCTTCCTCCTGGAGCGCGCTTGGCTAGGCTAAGCTATGGTAGAGGGCTCAAGGTCTGAGTGATCGATCCTTTGCTACGGAGGTGCTCCCTCTCCTTTTATAGGCGTCCCGGGCCTCATCCTTGCGCCCTGCGCAGCGGAAGGGTTCCCACATGGCGACGAAACGGAGGAGCGGGGTGCACCACAGCTGAGTTGTCTATGGACTCGGTCCATTGTCGTAAAGCCTGCCCTTGCGGCAGGGAGACCACCGTCCACGCAGGACGGCCAGCTGGTGCCGCAGAGATCGTGGGGGCGCCCACGGTGACGTCGTCGTTGGAGCGTAGTGCCGGCCATCCGCTTTATCACCAAAGGGGAAAGCTTCGTAGTCCGGCGCGGGGGACACAGCTTTGTTGACTCCTTTAATCACCAGAATGGCAACTACGGCGTCGTCGTCATCGCGCGTAGACGCGCGCGTCACTCTACGGCCGCAGCAGAGGCCATGTGCGCTCTGCGGCGATTGCTTCTCGGCGAAGCATCTCTACAGGGCCGGGGCGGCCTTGTAGAGGGATTTGCGTTGACTCCTCCCCAGGGGAGAGAGCCTTGTAGAGGGGCAGTCGCGGGGGGGAACCTCTTCAGGCCTCCGCTGCCCCTTCAAGCCCTCTCGAGGACTTTGCCTCTCGAGGGTCTCTCCAAGCGTCTTGCTTGGTCCTTAGTCATTCCTTCGATACCGTCGCGTGCGAGGGCTGTGGAGAGTGGGCCCTGCACACCCTGGATTCCACTGGGCCGACACCTTCCATTCGATACTTTGCCTACTTCATTACTAAATGTGTTCTTGCTAGGAAAGCAGCAAGTAAATTGGCCTTGTCTGACTTAGCTTTTCTAGCTACTGCATTACGCAATGATAAAACTTATAATTTGGGTGCTCTGATTGCCTACCCCCTTGATTTTCTGGAGGGAGGAGTTTGTGGAGGTCTAGTTGCCTCTCGTTTATTAGCTTTGCATGGTTTGGCACCTCACCCCCTTGATTTTCTGCTTCCTATTGAAAAACTAGACATTGATTCCATGAAGAAACATAACTTTATTGCTGACCATGGTAGTTTGCATGTTCTCCCTTACATTATAACCTTTCCCAAGAGGCAATATTTGAAAGTGTCCACAATTGTTTGAACTGTTATTTTGCCTGCACCTCCGCTTAACCTTTATGCCAGGGAAAACTGGTCAGTCTCGGAGGCTGAGCTTGACACACTTGAGTGGCAACACGGCCCGAACGTGGGAGACAACGAAGAGGAGCATGAGGGTGACTTTAGTCAGCCCCCTGAGACAGCTGGTTCCTCGTACCCAGATCCGGGGTATGCAGGACCTTCGGGGTCTTCCTCCACTGCAGCCGAGCCAGAGTACGACTTCACCAGGATTGACCCGCCGGGCTGGAACCATTATTCACAATGGGGTTGATCCCCACTTAGGCCAAAAGCCTAAGCTTGGGGGGAGGTATACCGATAGCACACTCATCTATATATTATTCGGTACTTTATATATCCATGTTTCGTTTTAGTTTTCTTTCTTTTATTTGTTCATGTTTTGCTTTGCTTTCCAAAACTCAAAAATACCAAAAAGATTTCTGTTATTTCTCTTGCTGGTTTGTTTTAGTATCTAGTATTAGTATGCTTAGTATTTAATTCAGTTCAATATGCAAAAAAAAACAAAAATATTTTGCTTTGTTGTTTGCTGTTTCGCGCAGGGACAGATTTCTGCTGCCCACCGTTTAAATCATAACTTCCTGTAGAAAAATCCAAATGACCTGAAATTTTTTGTGCATGATCCTCAGATATTTACGCAACTTTCATTAGTTTTGAGTTTTCTGATCTGAGCATGTTAAGGTCCTCGAAAAAATTTGTCTTCACAGGCTGTTCTGTTTTTGTTCTGTTTTTAGTTCCTAAATCCGAAAATCCAAAAATATTTGTTGTTTCTTTTTGGTTTTGTATAGTTTGTTTCAGAGCTCAATGCCATCCATTACTCCATGGATATTGGTTTTCATTTTATATTATTCAAGCCACACAAGTGAAAGAGCAATAATGACGATATATGACAATTCGAGTTGGGTAAGATGCTGGTAATGAACTCTATTTGTTTTTCATTTTTGTACATATACTCATTCATGTGAGCATGCTTAGATGGTTCGCATAAGATATAAGTCGATTGGTGGATGCTTAGTTGTTTATGTTCTCTTATGATCAATTCCAATTTATTAATAGTAGATGACATGTTTCTATGGATGTTTGCTTGCATTGTTTTGTTCATGAAAGAGTATGACATTGTGGTATCTCCTCTGAAAAAATTCATTTGTATCGACTTGGCACATGCTCACACATGTATATGACTGAAAACAAAGAGTCAATTAAGCCTTGATGATTTATTTTGCCTCAGAGTTCTAGTATCACTTTTATGCCTCCGTTAATTTTATTTTGTCGCAAGCATGATTATGACGGTTATTGCTCTCTTGAATTGTCGCTTCCCTGTCTATTGCTAGCCTCCATTTGTACTAAGCAATATTGCTTGTGCTTCCAAATCCCTGAAAACCAAGTTATTCCAAAGAGTCCACTATAAATACCTATGCATGGCATTTTAAACCATTCAAGTAAATTTGCATGTGCTACCTTTAAAACCATCAAACACTTCTCAATTTGTGCCACTGTTTTAAGCTAATGAGGAAGTAGTAGTTGGGTTTGTTATCTTCCATACTAATTAAGTATCGACTTGCATGCTTCATCTGCTTGTCACTAATATTGCAAAGAGCTGGTTAGACCACTATAATATCAAAAGTTTTGAAAAGTGAAAAATAGACACTCCTCCATGGTATGTGATTGCTGGTGGGCACCCGAGGATTCGGTTAGCCATGGTTTGTGAAAAGCAAAGGTTGGGAGGAGTGTCAAAATATCAAAAAGATAAAATATAAAGATGCATATTATAAATGCTTGATTTTAAATAATTCGGAACCGCTCTCAACTTGCTTAGTATGGAAGATAACAAGAACTCTATTGTCATTCGTTGACGAAACAACCACCACTCAAAAACAATTTTACCTCTGTTTTCAAAACAATGAAAAGCTCTAGCACATGTCAAATCCCTGCTTCCCTCAATGAAGGGCATATATTTTACTTTACTGTTGAGTCACCATCACTTCTTTGAGCACCTTCTTGAGAGCATAGTTGTCATTCTTAGTGTAATGTGCTTGTCCCAGAATACTGTTAACTGCGGTGTAACTTTGATGCTTTTATCTTTGACATCTTTATCTCTAGTCTTCTCTTGAATCTCAGAGGTGCCTGGGCATTTATGTTTTGCTGTACACTTTCGGGCAAGCGAGATACCACCTTATCATACTTTCTTATGAGCCTTGCAATCCTGTGAATTGATATGTTTCATGTTACTTACTATTGGTATGATTGGCATCTCTTCATAGTTTACATAACTAACTAGGTGACACCATTTATATATATCTTATTATGAATAGCCTAAGCATTTGCCAGATAATGAGAATATTTACATCATATGAAACAAATGTGTTCGTGAAAGTTCTTTTATCGCACTCAGTTGTTAACTGAATTGCTTGAGGACAAGCAATAAGCTAAGCTTGGGGGGAGTTGATACGTCCAAAACGTATCCACTTTCCCGAACACTTTTGCTATTGTTTTACCTCTAATTTGTGTGTTTTGAATGCAACTAACACGGACTAACGCTGTTTTCAGCAGAATTGCCCTGGTGTCTTATTTTTGTGCAGAAATTCAACTTTGGGGAAAAATAACAAAAATAATGCCAAAGCCCCTATTTTGCCCGAAGACCCACGGAGCCAGAAGACCTGACGGAGGGGGGCCACGAGCCAGCCCCTGGCCACGCCAGCACCCCATGAGGCCGACTCGGTCGCCTCCTCGCGTCTCCCTCTCGGATATAAACTCCTTCAGACCTAAAAACGCGAGGACCCTGAACACTTTTCCCAGAAACACATCCGTACGCCGCCGCCACCTCGAAACTCAATTCGGCGACCAGAAGTTCGTGTTCCGGCACTCCGCCGGGACGGGGAATCAAAGGGGATCATCGCCATCGTCATCACCAACGCATCTCCATCAACCATCATCGTTTCCCCCATCCATGTGTGAGTAATTCCCCGCTGTAGGCTTGAGGGGATGGTAGGGATTGGATGAGATCGTTCATGTAATAGCTGTAATATCATTAGGGCATGGTGCCTAGTATCCGTTATCGGTGTTTTACATCATTGTTGCAACCTGTTATGCTTAATGCTTGACAATAGGGCCCGAGTGCCATGATTTCAGATCTGAACATGTTATTGTATCATGAGGATAATCAATGTTTTAGATCATATCTATGATTTGTATACACATATTATTGTCCGGAACCGAAGGCCCCAAAGTGACAATAATTGGGATAGCCGGAGGGGATGGCTGTGATGTGAGGATCACGTGTGTTCACGGAATGTTAATGCTTTGCTCCAGTACTTTATTAAAAGGAGTACCTTAATTACCAGTAGATTCCCTTGAGGCCCCGCTGCAAACGGGCTGGTAGGACAAAAGATGATGTGCAAGTTTCTCATTGCGAGCACGCACAACTAAATTGGAACACATGCTTATGATTAATTAATACCTACATACTTTATCTTATTTATCTGCAAATGCCTATGTCTTGATAGCACAAGAATTATCTTATCCATGCAACGCCCGTTCATCCGTCCCTGTGCCTACAGTATTTTAATCCTGCTGTCTATTATAATCACTGCTGATGTTATTTCACTACTGTCACTACTATAAAACTGTTGCTACTGATAATCTGTCTCAAGCAAGTCTATTCACAGGTGCAGCTGAACTGACAATTCATCTGTTAAGGCTTATAAATATTCTTTGGCTCCCCTTGTGTCGAATCAATAAATTTGGGTTTTACTTCCTGATACGTCCATTTTGCATCACTATTTTATATCATAATTTACTGTTATTCATTGATATATTTCATATTTGGAGATGATACTTATGTTATTTCATCTATTTTGCATGTTTGATGATTATTGGAGGACGAATCACCGGAGTATAAATTCTGCTGGAAAAAGCACCGACAAGATACAATATTTGCGAAGCTCAGAAAACAAAACCAAGAATACAGAAGTTCCTATTTTTCCAGATGACGAAAGGAGCCAAAAGGGGAGAACCAGGTGGGCCCCAGGGGGCCCACATGAGGTCCCGGCACGGCTCCCCTTGCTGCCGCGCCAGCACCCTGTGAGGCCGCCCTGGCCCACCTCTGGCAGCGCCCTTTTGCGTACTTCATCCCCCCGAAAACCTAAGACTCGGGGGATCGACCAGAAACAGAGCCGCCGCCTCCACGAGACGGAAACCACCGAGAGAGAAAAGCTCTCCGGCAGGCTGAAAAGCTGCCGGGGAAATCCCTTCCCGGAGCGGGGAAATCGTCGCCATCGTCACCGTCATCGAGCTGCACTTCATCGGGATCATCATCACCACCATCTCCACCGCCGACACCGTCATCTCCATCGTTCCACTCCGTTCCCGCTGTAACATCTAGGGCTGAATCTTGTGCATTTGATAGGGGAAACTCTCCCGGTGTTGATTACTATTGTTATTGATGCTATTGGGTGGAACCGTTGAATTAAGGTTTATGTTCAGATTGTTACCCATCATTATATCATCTCTGATCATGATCCATATGATGTGTTGTGAGTAGTTCGTTAGTTCTTGAGGACATGGGAGAAGTCTAGATGTTAGTAGTGAATATTTAATGGTTTGATATTTAAGTTGTGGTGCTATTCTTCTAGTGGTGTCATGTGAACGTCGACTACATGACACTTCATCTTTATGGGCCTAGGGGAATGCATTGTGTATTCGAATATTAATTGTGGGGTTGCCGGAGTGACAGAAACCTAAACCCCCGTTGGTATCTCGATGCATGAGGGATGGTAGGATCTCAGAGTTTAAGGCTGTGGTTAGATTTATCTTAATTACTTTCTTGTATTTGCGGATGCTTGCAAGGGGTATAATCACAAGTATGTATTAGTCCTAGGAAGGGCGGTGCATTAGCATAGGTTCACCCACACAATACTTATCGAAACACTAAAGATTAATCATCTATATGAAGCGAAAGCACTAGACATAATTCCCATGTGTACTCAGGAACGTTTGGTCATCATAAGTAAACAAACCGGCTTGTCCTTTGCTCTAAAAAGGATTGGGCCACTCTCGCACTTTATTTATCTACTAGTGTTTACAGTGAAATCCTCATCAAAACTGCTTGTCAGCACCTTCTGCTCCTCGTTGGGTTCGACACTCTTATTTATCGAAAGTACTACGATACACCCCCTATACTTGTGGGTCATCAAGACTATTTTCTGGCGCCGCTATCGGGGAGTGAAGCGCTATTGGTAAGTGGAATTGGTAAGGAAAACTTTAGCTGTAAGTGCTGTTTTTATTTCTGTCTCCTAATTTGCTTAATTATGGATAGAGGATCTATTAGTTTCCTGTTTGGAAAGGCTTCTACCACTGCTGAGGTAGAAAATGAGGCGCCACCTGATGAAATAGTGCCATTTAAAATACCTATGAAAATTATTCATCGTGTTATGGATAACCGCTATGAAGGGGATGGAACTGTCCACCCCGGTGATCATTTACTGTTTTTACATGAATTATGCGAGTTGTTCAAGTGTGCAGGTATTACAATGGACAAAGTTAGGAAGAAATTATTCTCCATATCACTTACTGGGAGAGCTGCGCATTGGTATAAATTGTTGAAGAACAGGAGTTCTCTTGGATGGGAGGAAATTGTACCTCTCTTTTACTCTGAATTTTATCCTCCAAGTGTGATTCACCAAGATCGGAATTCTATATATAATTTCTGGCCTCATGATGGAGAAAGTATTGCCCAAGCTTGGGGGAGATTGAAGTCACTAATGCTCAAATGCCCCATTCATGAGCTTCCTGGTAATATTATTGTTGATAACTTCTATGCAAGACTCTCTTTTGAAGATAAAACATTTTTGGATACTTCTTGTGCTGGATCATTCACTCGTAATAAAGAAGAGTTTAAATGGGATCTTCTTGATCGTATTGAAGAGAATACTGAAGCATGGGAGAACGACAAAGGTAGGGATTCAGGTATACAATATGACTTCGAATGCATTAAAACTTTCATGAATACTGATGCATTTCGAAATATTAATAATGCTTATGGTCTTGACTCTTAAGTTGTTGCAAATTATTATAAATCCTTTGCTGCTTATTTCGATTTGCCCAAGGAGGGCTTCGAAATATATCATGAACCTTATAAAGATAAATCTATTGCTCCTATAACTAAAAGCATTGAAGTTAATACTGTTGATCATATTATTCCTGAGCCTTATATTGAAAAAATCCCTTTTCTTGTTAAAGTGAAGGAACATTCTGTTATGGCTAGTTTTGTTAACAAAAGTGCAAAGAAAGCTATGGAACCTGATGAGCAAATTAAAATTGAAACTCCTGTGGCTATAGTTAAAGATCTTGTTACTAAAAATGTTGGAGATGAGTATATTATGTTTTGTGAAGATGCTTCTAATGTTGTTTCTCATCCTAAAAGTTCAAGGAAAACTAGTGTTCCTGTGTTATCTGTTAAAATTGGTGATCATTGCTATTATGGTTTATGTGATATTGGTGCAAGTTCAAGTGCTATTCCTTATGACCTTTATAAAGAAATTATGCATGAGATTGGTTCTTTTGAACTTGAAGAAATTGATGTGGTTATTCAACTTGCTAATAGAGAAACTATCTCTCCGATTGGTATTGTTAGAGATGTTGAAGTTTTATGTGGTAAGACTAAATATCCTGCTGATTTTCTCGTACTTGGTGGAGCCGCTAGTAAGACTTGTCCTATCATTTTTGGTAGATCTTTTCTAAATACTTGTGGTGCTGTTATAGATTGTAAGAAATAGAAAATCTTTACTAAGTTTGCTGGTGATTCGTATGAATTCATTTTTTTGAAATTTGCTAAGACCCCTTATGAAACCGAATTACCCAATGAGGAATTTAGAGTAGAACAACTTGCCTCTATTGCTCTTGCTCCTAACAATGTTCTGCGGCAATTTATGGAAGATCATGAAAGTGAAGTCTTTATGGAAGAAAGGAATGAACTTGATGAAATATTCCTCCGTCAACCTATTCTTAAACATAATTTAAAGGTGGAAGACTTGGGTAAAACACTTCCACCTAAAGAGGATCCTGTCTTAGATTTAAAACCTTTGCCTGATAATCTTAAGTATGCTCATATTGATGATAATAAAATATATCCTGTTATTATTAGTGCTAACCTTTCAGGTAAAGAAGAGGAAAGATTATTGGAAGTATTGAAGAAACACCATGGAGCTATGGGTTATACTTTGGATGATTTAAAAGGGATTTCTCCTACTATATGTCAACATTCTATTAATATGGAGCCCGATGCAAAGCCAGTTGTTGAACATCAACGCCGTTTAATACCCAAGATGAAGGAAGTGGTAAGAAATGAGGTATTAAAACTTCTTGATGCTGGTATTATTTATCCTATTGCTGATAGTAGATGGGTTAGTCCTGTGCACTGTGTCCCTAAGAAAGGTGGAATTACTGTTGTGCCTAATGATAATGATGAGCTTATTCCTCAAAGAGTAGTTGTTGGTTATAGAATGTGCATTGATTTTAGAAAGGTTAATAAAGTTACTAAGAAAGATCATTATCCATTACCCTTTATAGATCAAATGTTAGAGACATTAGCTAATAAAACTCACTTTTGCTTTCTTGATGGTTATTCTGGTTTCTCTCAAATTGCTGTTAAAACTCAAGATCAAGAGAAAACCACATTTACTTGTCCCTATGGTACTTATGCTTATAGACGTATGCCTTTTGGTTTATGTAAGGCTCCTGCTACTTTTCAAAGATGCATGTCTGCTATCTTTCATGGTTTTTGTGAGGAAATTGTGGAGGTGTTCATGGACGACTTCTCAGTTTATGGTACTTCTTTTGATAATTGCTTGCACAATCTTGATAAAGTGTTGCAGAGATGTGAAGAAACTAATCTTGTTCTTAATTGGGAGAAATGTCACTTTATGGTTAATGAAGGGATTGTTCTTGGACATAAAATTTCTGAAGGAGGTATTGAAGTTGATAGAGACAAAGTGGAGGCAATTGAGAAAATGCCTTGTCCCAGAGATGTTAAAGGTATTCGTAGTATTCTTGGTCATGCTGGTTTCTATAGAAGGTTTATTAAAGATTTTGCTAAGGTATCAAAGCCTCTTACTAATCTCTTGCAAAAAGATGTACCATTTGTTTTTGATGATGATTGTAAGGAAGCTTTTGAAACTCTTAAGAAGGCTTTAATAAGTGCTCCTATTGTTCAACCACCTGATTGGAATTTACCATTTGAAATTATGTGTGATGCTAGTGATTTTGCTGTTGGTGCTGTTCTTGGACAAAGAGTAGATAAGAAGTTAAATGTTATTCATTACGCTAGTAAGACTCTTGATTCTACTCAAAAGAATTATGCTACAACTGAAAAAGAATTTCTAGTTGTTGTTTTTGCTTGTGATAAATTTAGACAATATATTGTTGATTCTAAAGTTATTATTCATACTGATCATGCTGCAATTAGATACCATATGGAAAAGAAAGATGCAAAGCCTAGGCTTATTAGATGGGTATTACTTTTGCAAGAATTTGATTTGCATATTGTAGATAGGAATGGTGCTGAAAATCCTGTTGCTGATAATCTGTCTAGATTGGAAAACATTGCATATGATCCTATTCCTGTTAATGATAGTTTTCCAAATGAATAATTGGCTGTAATAAGGGTGAGTTCACGAGATAGACCTTGGTACGCTGATTATGCTAACTTTATTGTTTCGAAGTATTTGCCTCCAACCTTTTCAGCTCAACAAAGAAGAAAATTCTTTTATGACTTGAGGCATTATTTTTGGGATGACCCACACTTATATAAAGAAGGAGTGGATGGTATTATGCGAAGATGTGTTCTAGAGTATGAACAAAAAGAGATATTGAGAAAATGCCATAGTAGTGCTTGTGGAGGACATCACGCTGGAGATAGAACTACACAAAAGGTTCTACAATCAGGTTTTTATTGGCCTACTCTCTTTAAAGATGCAAGAAAGTTTATTTTATCTTGTGATGAATGTCAAAGAGTTGGTAATATCTCTAGACGTAACGAAATGCCTATGAATTATTCTCTTGTTATTGAACCATTTGATTGTTGGGGATTTGACTTTATGGGTCCTTTCCCTTCTTCAGAAGGTAATACTCATATACTTTTTGCTGTTCATTATGTTACTAAATGGGTAGAAGCTATACCTACTAAAAGTGCTGATGGTGAGACATCATTAAAAATGCTTCAAGATATTATTTTCCCTAGGTTTGGTGTTCCTAGATATCTCATGACTGATGGAGGTTCTCATTTTATTCATGGTGGTTTTAGAAAAGTTCTTGCTAAATATGGTGTTAATCATAGAATTGCCTCAGCTTAGCATCCTCAAACTAGTGGGCAAGTAGAATTATCAAATAGAGAAATTAAATCTATCTTGCAAAAGACTGTTAATAGAACGAGGAAGAATTGGGCTAGTAAATTAAATGATGCATTATGGGCTTAATTATAGAACTGCTTATAAAAATCCCATGGGTATGTCTCCTTATAAAATGGTCTATGGAAAAGCTTGTCACTTGCCTTTAGAATTAGAACACAAGGCTTATTGGGCAGTGAGAGAACTAAATAGAGATTTTAAACTTGCCGGGGAGAAAAGATTACTTGATTTGAGTTCTTTAGATGAATGGAGAAGTGAGGCCTATGAAAATGCTAAACTCTTTAAAGAAAAAGTTAAGAAATGGCATGATAGTAGAATCCTTAAGAGAGAGTTTCATGTTGGTAAGAAAGTTCTATTGTATAGCTCTCGTCTTAGATTCTTTGCAGGGAAATTACTCTCCAAGTGGGAAGGACCATATGTTATCGTGGAAGTGTTTCGTTCGGGTGCAATAAAAATTGCTTCACTTAAAGATGACTCTACACAAGTGGTAAATGGACAAAGACTCAAGCATTATATTTCTGGAGATTCTTATAATGAAGATGTTGATATTATTCAAGCAATTACTCCGGAAGCTTTTATTAAAGAACATATTTCTGAGTCTACAGAAGCTGAATTCGAAAAGGTACAGTTTCTGTAAGAAAAAGTTCGCGAATTTAATTTGGGAATATAGAATATTGGTTTTTAGAAAATATGGAAAAATACAAGACCAAAACGAGCACGAGACGGTGCCCGAGGCACCGCCATCAGGTGCTGGCGCGGGCCCTAGCCTGGCCGCGCCAGCACATGATGACAGAGCCTCGGAGTCCGTCTCCTACTCGATTTAGCCCTGTTTCCTTCCTTTTGTTGCGTGGATTTTTGCTATATAATCTCTCGAGACCCCCGAGGTCCGTATATCGTGTTTTCGACGTGTTTTTGTTTCGAGCTGTTGTTGTCCAGAAATTATTTTGAGTTCTAGAAGCATCATGGTCTCCGCCAACGACAAGGGGAAGAAGCCTTTGGAGGATGATCTCCAAGATCCCAAGCTCGAAGAGGATACCAAGAGTGAAGATGAAGAAGAGGTGGAGGAAGACCCGCATGCAAACCCACGCGCCACAGTTGCAAGTATCAGAGTGGTGGCAAATCCCTCAATCCGCAGGATGGGCGCGCGGATGAGCACCGGAGGGAGAGTTCCACGTCATCTTCTAGCTCCAAGGACACCTTCCGCAAGTACCAACAACCCCTTCCACAACTTAATCTATTGGGATCAAATTGAAAAACTTTCTGAGGTGAAGCGGCCAAATCCTTGGAATATGCATCGCTCTAACAATGCAGGGAAAAAGAGCTCTAAGCCTGATGAAGGATGGGGAAACAATTCCCAGGACTGGGATTCACGAACTGACATATTCATGAACCGCATTGAGAGTAACACCGAGATGATTCGCAACCTCACCTGCAGTATTGAAGAGTTGAAGGAGCTAGTTATTAAGCTTATTAAGGATCCTCCATCACCGCCGAAGGAGTAATTCGTCATCAGTATTGGCATCTCCCTTAGCTTGTTCCATGCTTGGGGAGAGTGCTGCGGTATCACACCATTATCTTTTATCTTTTACCATTTAGTAGTGTCATATCATGAGTAGGGAAGTTATCTTATATGATGGTTTGCAATGTGGAAGTATCTCTCTTTTAGTTGGTTATCTATCTATGTATCCCTTGGTGTGAGTTGCCGTTATGGAATATTAATGAGAAGTGTTATCATTTACTTTCTGCACACCTTATTTTAGTTTGCAACTTCTATCATATATGATTGATCTTGTTATTAGTATTTGCATCACTTTGGGAACATATAGTAAATCTTTTGGTTTTGGCAAACTTAGCATTGGTCAGTAGTTACAATACTTTGAGACTGAAAAAAAAGGGAACTACATGTAGACATATTATTCAATGATTTTTCTCACTTGTAGCTAATAAGTTTCGTATTCACAATTTAAAATTGTCTGTGCTTCCAAGTAAGAATTGCATGATTGTTCTTTACTACATGTATGTTTGTTTGTATCCTTCAACTCTTATGCTTGCTACCCAACCTTGCTAGCCAAAGACCCGTATCGAGAGGGAGTGCTTCTCATACATCCAAACCTTCAGCCAAAACCCTTGTCACTTGTGTCCACCATACCTACCTATTATGTGGTATTTTGCGCCACTCCAAGTAAATACTTCATGTGCTACCTTTATTCAAAACTACTATCCTTTATTTGTGTCAATGTTTATTAGCTCATGAGGAAATAATAGTTGAGTTTGTTATCTTCCATGCCAATCAAGTAACCCTTGACTTGCATGCTCCATCTGCTCATCACTAATATTGCAAAGAGCTGGTTAGAGCATTATAATATCAAAAGGTTGAGAAAGTTAAAAATAGACACTCCTCCATGGTTTGAGATTGATTGGTGGGCACCCGAGGATTCGGTTAGCCATGGCTTGTGTAAGCAAAGGTTGGGAGGAGTGTCAAGTTATATAATTGCATATTATAAATGCTTGTGACTAAATAATCGGAACCACTCTCAACTTGCTTAGTATGGAAGATAACAAGAACTCTATTACCATTCGTTGACAACGACAAACACCGCTCAAAAACTTACTTTGATGCTCTCTATATGGTTTCAAAACCTAGAAAACTAAAAGCTCTAGCACATGCTTGTATCTCTGCTTCCCTGTGCGAAGGGCCTATCTTTTACTTTATGTTGAGTCAGTAAACCTATCTCCTTCTATCTTAAGCAAGCATTTGAGTTGATTGTGATTCAACCATTTATACATTTGTATTGTTAAGCATGTCTTTTATTCTTCCTTGTTTTGCACATTGTTGTTACCTAATAAACATAACTTTTGGAGTTAGCAACTAATAAAGAGGGCTGTTTTGTAGAGTAAGCTCAATATGTTCATTGTTCTCTGACCAAGAACGAAGTTTGCCAACACCAACTATGGTTTTCTCTATGTACCTTATTGTGATTTCCCTTTACTTGTTACAAGTTGAGTTATATGAACGGAGTTGATATCTAAGATGATTTGTGTATTAATATATGTGATGCTTCTTGTCCGTATATTCTTTATCGACACTTCACTCCATAAACCTGTGGTCATGTTTACTGAGTTCAGCTTTCGCTTGGGGACAAGCGAGGTCTAAGCTTGGGGGGAGTTGATACGTCCATTTTGCATCACTATTTTATATCATAATTTACTGTTATTCATTGATATATTTCATATTTGCAGATGATACTTATGTCATTTCATCTATTTTGCATGTTTGATGATTATTGGAGGATGAATCACCGGAGTCTGAATTCTGCTGGAAAAAGCACCGACAAGATACAATATTTGCGAAGCTCAGAAAACAAAACCAAGAATACAGAAGTTCCTATTTTTCCAGATGACGAAGGGAGGCAAAAGTGGAGAACCAGGTGGGCCCCAGGGGACCCACATGAGGTCCCGGCACGGCTCCCCTTGCTGCCGCGCCAGCACCCTGTGAGGCCGCCCTGGCCCACCTCTGGCAGCGCCCTTTCGCGTACTTCATCCCCCCGAAAATCTAAGACTCGGGGGATCGACCAGAAACAGAGCCGCCGCCTCCACGAGGCGGAAACCACCGAGAGTGAAAAGCTCTCCGGCAGGCTGAAAAGCTGCCGGGGAAATCCCTTCCCGGAGGGGGGAAATCGTCGCCATCGTCACCGTCATCGAGCTGCACTTCATCGGGATCATCATCACCACCATCTCCACCGCCGACACCGTCATCTCCATCGTTACACTCCGTTCCCGCTGTAACATCTAGGGCTGAATCTTGTGCATTTGATAGGGGAAACTCTCCCGGTGTTGATTACTATTGTTATTGATGCTATTGGGTGGAACCGTTGAATTATGGTTTATGTTCAGATTGTTACCCATCATTATATCATCTTTGATCATGATCCATATGATGTGTTGTGAGTAGTTCGTTTAGTTCTTGAGGACATGGGAGAAGTCTAGATGTTAGTAGTGAACTATGTTGAGTAATATTTAATGGTTTGATATTTAAGTTGTGGTGCTATTCTTCTAGTGGTGTCATGTGAACGTCGACTACATGACACTTCACCTTTATGGGCCTAGGGGAATGCATTGTGTATTCTAATATTAATTGTGGGGTTGCCGGAGTGACAGAAACCTAAACCCCTGTTGGAATCTCGATGCATGAGGGATGGTAGGATCTCAGAGTTTAAGGCTGTGGTTAGATTTATCTTATTTACTTTCTTGTATTTGCGGATGCTTGCAAGGGATATAATCACAAGTATGTATTAGTCCTAGGAAGGGCAGTGCATTAGCATAGGTTCACCCACACAACACTTATCGAAACACTAAAGATTAATCATCTATATGAAGCGAAAGCACTAGACATAATTCCCGTGTGTCCTCAGGAACGTTTGGTCATCATAAGTAAACAAACCGGCTTATCCTTTGCTCTAAAAAGGATTGGGACACTCGCTGCAATTATTATTGCCGCGCTCTATTAACTCGCAGTTTATTTATTTGCATTATCAAAAACTCCTAAAAACTTGTCTGCTAGTGTTTATAGTGAAATCCTCATCAAAACTGCTTGTCAACACCTTCTGCTCCTCGTTGGGTTCGACACTCTTATTTATCGAAAGTACTACGATACACCCCCTATACTTATGGGTCATCACTTCCCTCGAAGACTGTTCCGATCCCCTATACTTGTGGGTCATCAGTGGTTGTCTTCTACCTTGGATCGCCGGTGAGCTTGTCTTGGGCTTGTGCTTACTTGCCTCTTAAGCTACCTCCCCTCCTCCATGCCTTGGTCCTCCTTTTATAGGGAAAGGGGCTGCCACAGAGGTCATGCGAGGAGCGTGAGGTCGTCTTGGCGGGAAGCAACCCCTCTCCATGGTGGAGACGGCGACGTGGCCTCTTCTCCTCGAAGTATCGGTCACCGCGTTGGTGAGTTCTCTGGTGCCTTTGGGGAAATCGGCGGACAGGGGCTGACAGCGGGCAGGTGGTGTCCCCTGTCCGCGCCTTGCTTCCCAGATCTTCTGGGGGCTTCTACCATCCTCTTGAAGGTGGTAGAAGCCTTATCTTCTTCTTTTACGGTCTTGTACCCGAGAGGGAGCCCGGCCCCGCCGGGGACTTGCGTTCTCGGGGTCTTCGGCTCCATCCGGGGCACGGGGGTCCTGCGTACCCGGGAGGTCTTGCTTGGCGCGTGCGCGCCCGCCAAGTCTTGCGACGAGTCTTGGTGTTGTCCATCTTCGTGTTGGGCCCACAGGCGGTGGACCCACTTGGGCAGCGCTAGGGGAACCCCATGTTCCACTGCTGCGACAGTAGCCCCCGGGCATGGTCCCGGCGTCTTCGGTCTTCTGAGGCTGCCGGGGCTATGACCAAAAAGAGAGTCACAGTGGGTCTCGGCGCCTGGTTTTCTTGGAGTTATTCCGCTTGGGGGAATAACTGCGTTGGCCTCCTCGATTCCTGGTAACGGAGGAACCGATGAGACCATCGTGGGGAGAGGAGCTCGTGCTACAAAAGCAGGGGCGGACTCCTCTGCTCCCATCCATCTTCTTTGCCTTCCTGCCTCCCAATCCACCCAGAGCTATCGCTACAATGGCGCCGGCGAAAAGGGGACGAGGGCGTGCACGCACTGTTCAAGCCGCGGTGAGAGAAGGACCGCCTGTCCGTGGCCGCGGCGGATGCCGAGGTCGAGGAAGAGGGAGCCGTGGCGGCCGCCGCGGTGGCCGTGGTCGGGCTTCCCCTCCAACGAGGAGCTCAGCCCACACAGGCTTCGCCCCATTCGAGTTCATGGTGGATCTAGACCGCCAGCTTCGCGGTCGCTTGCATCTTCCGGATTCCTTTCGCGATGGCCATGGTGGAGGGTAAGCCCTCCAGTTTCTGGCTGCAGGTCGAAGGTTGCCCCAACGGCCCCTCCTGGGCCTGGGCACAGTACGCCGTCGACGACTCCATGCTCTTAGGCCATGGGTGGAAGTCATTCTCTCGCTCCCGACGGTTAGCCCGGGGGCAGAGGGTGACGTTCCTGTACGACGGGGATGCGACGCTCTTCGTGAAGATCTTCAACGCTGCCGGAGGACGCACCGAGTGCTGCATGGAGAGCAGCAGTAGCAGCAGCGGCAACAGCGGCGGCTCCAGCTCCTTCGACGAGGATGAAGACGAGGAAATCTCGTCCAGCGTCAAGGTGGAGGAAGGCTCGTCGTCCCGAGGAAGCGAGAAGCCGGGAAGGAGACGTCGAAGTTCTCCTTTACCTCCTTCTTGGCAGCCTCGTCGTCGTATTTCTGGAAGTAGCGCCTTCCGGTGTACGCTCGCACTCCTGGGTTGTGGGGGGTGAATCCTTTTGCTGTAAGAAAGTAAGACCTCCTTGTAGTTCTTGTCTTTGTCGAAGAAGAGCTTGTCTCCGTTCCTTGTACTTTGCTTCTGTGCCCCGTGTGAATGAGAACAAGTTTTTTGCAAAACGTGTCCCCATTACTACGGCACTTGAAACACCAAGCGGTAGGTGGCGGCCGAGGAGTCTATAAAAGACTCCGCAGCCCCCAGCCTTCGTCGCACACTTCTCCCTTTCTGCTCCACTCACCTGCACTCCCTCTTCCTGCGAGGCGCGAGTTGCCGAATATGTCCGGCGACGCGGAGGCGATGTCGGAGGGGGCAGCCTCAGAGATCTCCACGGCGGAGTCGACGTTCCGGGGCGCCGCGGATGCGCTCTGGGGTGCAAAGATCTGGGCAGCTCGACGGGGAGATGCCTCCCGAGCCTCCGCTGCCCAGGCCTTCGCTGACTTGGCGGCCATAACAGGCCCGGCCACGCAGGAGGAGGCCAGAGTGAGGGCCATCAAGAAAGCCTTCTTGATGGCCTTTTTGAGGAGAAAACTGCGGGGATTCCGGGTCTATCCCAACCTCTGGCCGAGCTTGATGCCATTGACCAGGTAACGGCGCCTCCTTAGATCTTTCCTTTTGCTCGTCAGTAGCCAGCTTTGGCCTTGACTTGCCTTGAATTGGCGAAGGGCATCGTTCGCGTGCTTGGGCGAGGTAGCCCTGTACCTCCAGCGGGGCCTCCTGCCCCTCAAGATGCCTGAGGATTCTGGACGGGAGTTCCTTTATCCTCCAGGCGTCCCCGGAAGATGGAGGTTCACCCGGCAGATAAACAAACCAACAAAGACAGATCTGCGTAGCCAGGGCGCCTGGACTGGCCTTAGTAGCACATGCTAGATATGGGCATAGGTTGCCTTTCTGAATGTAATGCGATAATGTAATTTCAGAATTAAATATGAAGGCAATTCCTAGCTCAACTCCCGGGGTCATTTCCCAATCTCCCTTTCCACTATGTGCCTTCCAGTTTATGAGGAGTCAACTCAGGTGCAAGTATCCTAGCTGTCAGCAGCAGCAGTAATACCCCTGGAAGCACTATACCCTTCGGGGCTTTACTCCACAGCCGCAGCAACTAAGCCAGAGGGAAACTGACTGTTCACCAGGGAGGACGCCTTATCCCCGCAAGGGCTCTTATACACCGTCAAGCATGCTCAGGTTGATAGTATATGGACTCCAAGCGAGATATTATGTCTAAGATGCATGCAAATGCAGAGACTTATATGTTTCCCCAATTGGTTTTCTGATTCATTAGGCCTCTCCCGGGTATTTAGATCCACTTCCGTCTCCTTTTGAAGATTTCCTGTCCCGGGGAGGGGCTACACACAGCAAACTTTCAGTAGGAAAAGAATGGACCCTCTCTTCATGTCGTGAAAAAGTTTATCCGAAGCAATCCGCAAGCAAAGTTGGTAGTGCATTTCTGTACTTATGTGCTTTAAAGCACATCACTGCCCAATCACTCCTTTCTGCGACAACACGGCTGACTGGGTAGGCAGCCCCCGATGATAGGAGCTCGCGCTAGACCCGTCAGCCACCGGCACATACCAGCCCCCTGCTTACGGGTTGTTGCGGAAAAACGATTTTGCGACAAAAATTGAGGTTCATGGAATTGAAAACTTATCTTTTATTCCTTGGGGACGATTCTTACACCCTACTACAAAACACTAGCCCCCAGGGCGTGCATAGTCGATCATAACTCTTTTGCGATTCGCGTTTGTAGTCAGGGGTAGAACTTCCGGAGATTCTCGATGTTCCAGGCGTTGCCCTCCGGCCTACCCTTCTCATCCTCCAAGTTGACTGCTCCAGGCCTCAGGGTATGTGTGACCCGATACGTACCTTCCCACTTCGATGACATTTTGTTCATGCCATCAAGTTTTTGCTTCTTCCAGAGGACCAGGTCTCCCGGCTCCAATGCCCTTGCTCGCACATGACGGCCCTGATAGCGTCTGAGCGCTTGCTGGTAACGAGCGGATCTCAGGGATGCTCGACACCGCACTTCTTCCAGGAAATTGATGTCGTCAATTCTCCTCTCCACTTGAGCCTCCTCATCATAGGCAAGTACCTGGTGGGATCCGTGCTTAAGTTTGGTTGGTAGGACCGCTTCTACTCCATAGACGAGGAAGAAAGGTGTTTCTCCCGTGGCTCTGCTGGGTGTGGTCCTGAGTGACCATAGGACGCTTGGTAGGTGCTCGATCGAGTTCTTGCCCCAGTCTTCTAGTTTGTCAAATGCCTTGGTTTTTAGACCCTTGAGTACTTCTACGTTGGCTCGCTCCACTTGCCCATTGCACCTTGGGTAGGACACCGAGGCGAAACACACCTTGATGCCCATCTCTTCGCAGAAGTTGAGGAAAGCTCGGCTGGTGAACTGGGAGCCGTTGTCGGTGATGATCCTATTGGGCACTCTGTATCTGAACACGATCCCCTCGATGAACTTGATGGCGGCTTGGGCCGTTTGTTTCGGTACTGGCATTACTTGCACCCAGTTCGTGAACTTGTCGATGGCGACGAAGAGATACTCATGTCCCCCGACAGACCTCGGGATCTTGCCCACGATATCTAGCCCCCAGACCGCGAACGGCCAAGAGATTGGAATAGGCTGCACAGCTTGTGCTGGCTGATGAATATCCTTTGCGTAGTGCTGGCAAGCTTCACATGTCTTGACGATCTGCTCGGCGTCATGGAGAACTGTTGGCCAATAGAACCCGTATCGGAAGACTTTCCCCGCCAGTGACCTTGATGCAACATGACTGGAACATGTGCCCTCGTGTATGTCCTTTAGCAATGCCTGGCCATGTTCTTGCGGAATGCAACGGAGTTTGACTACATTGTCACGCCTTCTAGAGGATGGTAGAAGCCTTATCTTCATATTGTACGGACTGGTACCCGAGAGGTAGCCCGGCCCCGCCGGGGACTCGCGCTCTCGGGGTCTTCGGCTCCATCCGGTGCACAGGGGACCCGATGGTCCTATGTACCCGGAAGTCTTGCTTGACGCGGGTGCGCCCGCCAAGTCTTTCGACGAGTCTTGGTCTTGTCCATCTTCGTGCTGGGCCCACAGGTGGTGGACCCACTTGGGCGACAGTACCCCCATGTTCCACTGCCGCGACAGTAGCCCCCGGGCATGGTCCCAGCGGCTTCGGTCTTCTGAGGCTGCCGGGGCTATGACCAAAAATAGAGTCAAAGTGGGTCTGGCGTCTGGCCATCTTTTAGTGCTTGGTGGGGCCCGCCAGGCTGAGGTTGATGCGAGCCCCCGAGCTCTTTTGACCGAGTCGCGCCGCACGTTGCGATTCGGGCGGGCCTCAGACACAGTCGTGCATCCAACGGTTGGGTCGCGCCGAAGTCGGCACGACTCCTCGATCCCCGCGCCCGTCGGAGTAATGGGGCCGCAATATGGTGCGTGGGGTGTCTTCTTAGCTTTCCGTCGGAGGCTGGGCTGCCCTACCGACTCACTTCACCTGAAATCCCATGCTCTCAATCCTCTGCTCCGCCCTCTGGTCTTGCGCCGCCGCCATAGATCCTATGGTTCGCACCAAGCTCGCTGGATAGAAGAAGCCGGAAGGCGCCGCCGAGATTGTCCGGGTGCCGCCCTCCCCCAGATCCTTGAGGCGGCAACAGAGGGCCGATCGCAACGCCACATAGGCGGAACTTCGCCAGGGGCGAGCTCTGTTTGCCAGCAAGTACGCCGCCGACGACGAGAAGATACGGGTCGCCTCGCATATGGGGTTTGTGGTGTCCGAAGCGGTGGGAGATATCCCCGCCCGAGTGGCGACGAACGTCTTCCCCCCTTCTGATTCGTGGCTGCCTGAGCAGATCCCCATTTTCGATATCTTCATGTTGATGGGGGTCGTGCCGCCATTTTCAGATTTCCTCCTGGTGATCTTGAAGACCTACGAGCCTAAGCTCCTGCACCTATCGCCGGGGGCCCGTCTTGGACCTGGCGTTCTTGGCCCACTTCTGCGAGGCGTTCGTGGGGGTGATGCCGTCTGTTGCCTTGTTCCACCATTTCTTCTATCCCCGCATTGGAAAGGACGAATGGCTGGGAGGCGGCGTCATGTTCAGCTTCCGCACGAAGCTCAAGGCGTCGTACCCCCAGATGAACATCAAGTCCAAGTGGGAGGAATGGCGAGATCGATGGTTCATGGTGGAGATCCCCGAGGCCAAACCTCAGTGGGAGGAGCCGACGGAACTTCCGCAGAAGCTGGACTCCTGGGGCTATTGAAGTGGCCAGGATAGCGGCTTCTCTAAGGTGGTGGCGTTCTTCAAGCTTCTCAGCAACAAGGGAGTGACGGGCGCCGTCGTCGCCGCTCACTTCCTTCGCAATCGGATAGCCCCGCTGCAGCAGAGGCCGCACCCGTCGTGGGACTTCCGGGGCGTCCAAGATCCATCTCGCCTGAGGAGCGCGAATGTCTGAAGAGCACCTCCGGGAGAACATAATCCGGTTGTTCGTCCGGAATCTTTCGTTTGGTCTTCCAGCCGGGGTCCGCCCTCTGTGCGAGGACCATCGGAAGGCCGTCATCTTCGGCGAGATGCCCGCTTGCAACGCTCTTGGCCTCGAGGGCCAAGAAGGCCATGGCCTCGTACCTCCAGCAAAGGGCCGCAAGCCCAGGGCCCTCTCCGACGAAGAGCTCGGCAAAGAGTCGGAGGAGAGCGAGGACGAGTCCGTCGGAGACACCGCTGGCTCGGATGAGGAGGACGGTGGCGACGAGCAAGATGCCGGCCAAGGCGACGACGACAAAGAAGTCGAGGAAGACGACGACGAAAACGATGACGACGATGAAGATGACGATGACGCAGAGGATGAGGTTCCCCTACCTTGTGCTGATGAAGCCCCCGAGGTCCCTGCCCCGGGGGCCACTATGACTTCCGCGCCCGCGCGAATGGTGGGCGACGCGGAAGAGAATTCGGACCTGGATGCAGACCCGGGGGCGTTCGTCCTGGAAGCCCGAGTGGCGAATTCCTCAAACTCCCCTTCGGCAGTGCACGTCCAGAAGATGTCCCATGGTTCCTCCGTCGCATCCATCGACATGCCCTCGCGGTTGAGCAGCAAGCGCTCACGAGGGTAAGATCTTTGACCGAAACCTCCAGGCTTCGCGTTTCCGCGGTCTGACCCGGAAGGTTTTGTTGTTGACGATGTGCAGAGATGACGGGTCGCCCGGAGGGAGCAAGAGGCTCCGCAGCTGTGCGGAGGACGACACCGCCTCGAGCACTCCGAGGAGCAGCATAGGGATGCTTCCTCCTCCTATGGCCGAGGTCGACGGCCGCCGATGGAGCAGAGTGGGAAGCGTCATCGCGACCACTCCATCTCGCAACGCGGGGACGCCGGAGGCCCCAACTTCGGAACCCACAGGTAAGCTTGGAACTTCCCCGATTGCTCTCCATCGGGCCTTGAAGTTTTCCACTCTTATGCTGCGGTTATCTCATCTTCAGATGCTTCCGCGGTGAACGTGGTCCTGCCCAAAGGCCATGGCACCTTCGGAGAGGTTGGGACTCCGTCCGATGAGCGAGAGGTGTCGAAGAGCGCGCCGACGCGCGCGGCTGGGACGTAGACCGCCTACCAGCCCCCGGGTGTCGGTGATGAAGGGCTGGCGGGCGTTGGAGAGTACGTGCTGGACGCGCAGTCTGTGGGTTCCCTTCTTCTTAACTCCGAGATGGTCACATACACGGACTTCTCCCTGGACTCCAGTGCCAGCGAGGAGATAGCGGAGCTGGAAAGGATCCGGGAGAGCTTGGCTCCGGGAGGTCGGCACGAGGACACCGCCTCGGAATCCACTTCGGGGGTCACCATCAGCGGGAAGAGCGCCATGGATGCCATTCTTCACGGGCTGACTGATGAGGATATATCTATGGATTATGATGATTATCCATGTTTAAGTTGGAAGGAAATATTAAACATGTATCATTAGGTTTGAGTTAATGGAGATAATGGCGAATGGAGAAGAAGATGTGGGCAAGGAATGGAGGCTGTTGACAAACATCAAGGTGGCTAGCACGAGGGAGGCGAGGGAGGAAGTGGAGCCATCACGCGAAGAAGGGATGCTGCAAACAAAGAAAGATCCTTTCCAATTCGGATTCAAGATTTGTTCAGATTCGGTTCGGACTGACAGAAGTCCTTAATTTGAAACGGACGTGGATTCTTTATACGGACTCCAAATAGAGCAAAGAAGCACAATCTGAAAAGGCAATTTGAAGGGCTTTCCAATGGGTCTGGCCCCATGCCCCGGTTCGGCTCGGACTGGGCGCGGTGACCGCAACAAGTCACGAGTTGTTTTCTGCCTGTTTCCAAACAGAGTCCGTTAAAGTTAGGAAAGTTAGGGTTTGACTCCAACACAATGTTGGACGTCCAGCAGCCTTTATAAGGCTTGTAATTTCGTGGCTTTTAGGTTTAGACCACGTTTAAACATAAACCCTAGATTGGATTGCTAAGCATTCATCTATATTCGAGTTCCTCTGTGTTGCGCTCAGGAATTCAACCTCTCCACTGTGTTGCGCTCTGGAGATTTTTATCCGAAGTTTGAGTGTGATCTGTTGTTCCACTGGGAATTAGTAGATTGCAAAACCGCTTCGTGGTCGGCGGCTACGTTGCATCGGTGTGAGGCGTCGCGAATATCCATTGGGTTGAAGAGCTGTTGCATTGGCAACGGGGGAACAGCCGGAGAGTTCGTCGGATTCTCGCAAGTTATCTTCCACCATCATCCATCTACCCATCGCTCACTGAGAAGATCGGGCCACCCCTTATCATCTTGGTATCAGATTTCCAATGTTTACTCGGTGAGCATCCACAAATCCATCTCGTAGTTGTAGATTTATTTTCGTCCTATCCAGAAAAAGCCATACAAAAAGATTAGGTTTTAGATTTTGCCATAGACTTAGATTGCAGCAGTTTGATTCATAGTTACTGGTCAATTTTCCTTTGCGTAACTTTAATCTTGTCCAAGTCTAGGTTTAGGGTTCTAATCGTTTTGCTTTCTCTTATTGAATTCGGAGTCCAAAAACAGAAAATACCAATTTTCGTCCGTTTTTCCCGCGTGGACAGTTTCCGAGTAGAGTTAGGTTTCTAAGTTCTGTTTGTTTCCAAATCTTCCGTTGTTATTTCCGTAACTTTGTTTAGCTTAGCCACTGCCTTTCTACAGCACGTGAGTAGGAACTTACCCATTGAGAATAGCAAATTTTCTTGTGCTCGACAGGCTGCTCTTTTGATCGGTTTTCTTGCACACTTTGTCTCAGCGTGTTTGCTCAAGTGCTCCTGTTTTGTTGTGGCCATAAATTTACAATCAAAAAAAAAGAGAAAAGAGAAAAGAGACGAGAGAAAAAGTGACAAAAGAAAAAAATTCAGAGAAGAGAAAAGAATCAAAGGCCGAAGTTCAAATTTCAGTTGAGGAGCTTGCTGATTGTGTTTTGTTGCATAGTTGAGCAATCTTGTGCCTGTCATTAGAGCCTTTTTGCTAGCATCTCTCTTGTGCATTTGCAACAACCGAGCATTACTCCGATATATCATATTTTGAGCTCAATTTTCAAAGTTGCTTTTGCCCCATTTATCTCCACCGTGTGAGTTTCCCTGTTGTGTCCGATCAGCACTAGGAATTGAACTGGTGTAGTTAGGTATCCCTACCAAGCTCCACTAAATACCCTGGTTTGCTGTGTGACACATTGAAACCCATAATATTCGCTGCATCACATCCGTGCACGTACTGTCACTACAAGTGGTGAGCTTTTCTAATTCACTGTGGAACGGTAAGATCCACAATTTCTTTCGGTTGAGTGAGTTGAGAGTTTTCCACATATATACATATCTGTTTGTTTTTCACTAACCATGGTAGACAGTGCTATGGATACTTTGGAGACACGTCAATATCACTTCCTCCACCATAAATATTGTAGTGATACTTTTTGGGAGGAAGAACAAGGTGCTTTCAATGGTGATGGCCTTTTCCACCATCGTGTGCAGATTGGTGAGCGATGTGCTGCTGCCACCATTGACGGATCTTCTAATCTCAATTTAGTCAGTATTGAGGTTGTAGAGAAGTTGCAGCTACATAAATTTTCCAATCTGAAGCCATACCTTCTACGCTCATCATATGGCACACTGCTTATTTCCCACACTGCTGAAGTTCCTTTTACCTTCGGCGAGCATACTGAGATTGTGCGATGTGATGTATCCCCCATGCCACTTGACTCTTGTCACGTACTTCTCGGAGATCCTTGGTGCAGGAAGTTTCAAGTTCGAGCTCGCCCCGAGGTTAACAAAATTTCGTTCATGTGGAACATGAAGCGGGGTTTTCTGCTACGAAATTCAGCCGATGATTTTCATGAGTACCATCTTCTTCGCAAGGAGAGGAGAAAAGAATTTAGCTTATCGGCTAAGTACATGGTCATCATGCACGGTGACATTTCAATTATATGTCATGTTGACCACATTATGGATCAAATCCCATGTGAGAATGAGAGCCACATAGCCAAATTGAGTGAGAGTGTTATAAAAAGTGAGTTGTGTGATTCCACTAAACGTGAGGATGAGTGCATACACTTTGAGAGTATGAGAGAACAAGACAACATGAGTTTAATAGATGATAGGACATGTGAGGATATTTCTGCTAATGTAACTATCTCTACTTCTAGTGTTGTTTCTTGTGATATGCAGGTTGCTTTTGAAGAAAGGGAGCTGTCAAGTCTTCAACCTGCATCACCACTAGAGGAACCTATTTCAGTGCCTACTACATCTGAGGAGTTTGCCATTGAAAAGGGTAATGATTTTGAGCTGCAGCCAGCAAGCGCGTCACTTTGTGAGTATGATTCTACGCTGACTAGTTCTAGTGATTTGATACACAAACATATTTCAGCACCATGTGATAATTTGCTAAATTCGAATTTTGATCATGTGGTATTGATTACACATAAAGAGATCCTTGCTAAACTACAACTGACTGATGTTTTGTTTTACATCATGCTAGAAGAACCACTTACCATTAGTTGTGCTATGAATAGGATTTCTGAAATTTCATATGTAAATTCTAGCACCTATGCCAACTGTTTTCGATTCTATTTAATTGGTGACTATAACATGAACGAGAATTTTTTGGTGGATCACATATGCATTACCTATGATAACATTGCTGAACTAAAACATTTTTATTGCAATCATATATGCTATGTGCCGAAATCTTTTTGCTTTGGGACAATACCTCATTATCATGATAATATGATGTCTTCTAGTCTAGTTGATGTACCTCAGCGAACAAAGGTAGCATCACCTTTGTTGGACTGTTCTGATCTTGCTAGATTTGCATATGATTATGCACATCCGTCTTGTTTGTCCCAAACTGATTTATGCTTCACTTATATTTGCAAACTGAGTTGCATCTTAAGTACTGGAAATAATGGACATGACTATTTACCTGTTTGTGCTGCATGGTCATTGCTTTGTTCTACATATCAGAGTAGCGCAATTGAAGCATGGTATGACACATATGATGATTTGCATCGTTTGGATTGGTTTGACCTTGATAGCATGAAATTTGATCATCGATCTTCTGTGAGGACATTGGATTTAATACTGAATCATAAGATTTTATATATTTGTGTCTATCATTTTGATCATGATTCTATGAACTTCACTTATACTTGCAATTCTGATAGCTTATTGCTGAGATTTTCTTGGTTCCATTATGACAATTATATGTGCTATGCTCGCAATTTTCGTTGCATTTTGTCATTTGAGAATAATCATCCTATTTACAAACATGATACAACCTGCTATATATACATATACTCTGCGTACACGTTGTTCTTTTTGTTTCTTCCACTTTCAGCTTATCCAAAGCCGCGGACGGCTTTTCTTGAAGAAAGGGAGGATGATGAGGATATATCTATGGATTATGATGATTATCCATGTTTAAGTTGGAAGGAAATATTAAACACGTATCATTAGGTTTGAGTTAATGGAGATAATGGCGAATGGAGAAGAAGATGTGGGCAAGGAATGGAGGCTGTTGACAAACATCAAGGTGGCTAGCACGAGGGAGGCGAGGGAGGAAGTGGAGCCATCACGCGAAGAAGGGATGCTGCAAACAAAGAAAGATCCTTTCCAATTCGGATTCAAGATTTGTTCAGATTCGGTTCGGACTGACAGAAGTCCTTAATTTGAAACGGACGTGGATTCTTTATACGGACTCCAAATAGAGCAAAGAAGCACAATCTGAAAAGGCAATTTGAAGGGCTTTCCAATGGGTCCGGCCCCATGCCCCGGTTCGGCTCGGACTGGGCGCGGTGACCGCAACAAGTCACGAGTTGTTTTCTGCCTGTTTCCAAACAGAGTCCGTTAAAGTTAGGAAAGTTAGGGTTTGACTCCAACACAATGTTGGACGTCCAGCAGCCTTTATAAGGCTTGTAATTTCGTGGCTTTTAGGTTTAGACCACGTTTAAACATAAACCCTAGATTGGATTGCTAAGCATTCATCTATATTCGAGTTCCTCTGTGTTGCGCTCAGGAATTCAACCTCTCCACTGTGTTGCGCTCTGGAGATTTTTATCCGAAGTTTGAGTGTGATCTGTTGTTCCACTGGGAATTAGTAGATTGCAAAACCGCTTCGTGGTCGGCGGCTACGTTGCATCGGTGTGAGGCGTCGCGAATATCCATTGGGTTGAAGAGCTGTTGCATTGGCAACGGGGGAACAGCCGGAGAGTTCGTCGGATTCTCGCAAGTTATCTTCCACCATCATCCATCTACCCATCGCTCACTGAGAAGATCGGGCCACCCCTTATCACTGACTCTGATGGAGGACGAGATTCGTACTCGCGAGGCCTCCGTCGAGAAGAAGGTTGGCGAGGCGGTGGGCCAGATGACGAGTGGGAAGGCCAAGCTGGACCGCATGTCCCAGAGGGTGCGCGAACTGTTGGCGCATCTCCAGAAGAAGCAGGCTGAGAGAGCCGCTGTGGAGAAGCAAAAAGAGGATGAGCTAGCAGCCAAGGAGCAGCGTCTGAACAATATGCTCTTGGCCTGGTCTGGGATGTCGGCCATCTCGAGGGCTCAGAAGCATGGTCTGGAGCAGGAAATCGAGCGCCAAAACAGGGTCGTTGATGGCGTTCGGAAAGAGCCCGAGGTGAAGGAGCAAGATCTCCACTATCGCAATGTCCAGTTGAAGGAGGCAGAACAAGCCGATGCTAGCCTGAAGGACATGCTCGCCAAAGAGCATGCCAACTCCAAGACCCTTCGGAAGAAAGCCGAAGAGGACAGCCAGAAGGTGTCCGCGCTGGAGGATTCTTTGAAGAAGCTGGGGCAGGAGATGATGAAGATGAAGGAGGACAACCGGCTCCTAGCTGACTCCCGAGACCAGGCTTCAAGTGAGCTGTCCACACTCCAGAGCTCGAACAGGGATGGCATTGCTTTGCTTGCCGGGGCATGCGACGGTCTTTCTCGCCGGGTGGCCCAGCTGAGCAAGAAACCCGTCACCGACTCTCTTGGACCAGACCGCCAGAGCCTGCCATTCCTTGCCGACCTCATTAGGGAGAAGGCCGACGAGGTGCATGCTGCCAAGAATGCGCTCGCCCTCCAGTTGGTGAACGACAAGCATCAGGCGAGCAGGCACACGGCAGCCTTGTTGATGGCGGCAGTCGTGGACGCCAACCCGTCAGTAACCATGCCTGACTGGGCAAACGCGTCTCCGTGTTCTCAATCTCGTCAGGTGATGAAGGCTCAAGCGTCCGTGGTGGCGGGGAAGGAGTTCCCCCGCCACTCTTCATCTAGGAAGCCGTCCGAGCGCCCTGCTGCCCAGAAATGATAAACTTTGCATTAGTTCGTTGTGCTACAATTTGACCTTTATTGTAACTGCCTAGAACTTAATGACTTGCTGCTCTGTTTCTACACGTGCTTTCAACTTGTCTTTGCTTTTATTACTGTCCTCCACGTCCTTAAGGGACCTTCTGGCCTGTAGGCTTGCAAGTGAGGCCCCGACGGATCAGGAATGCTCTCACAAGCCCCACAAATACCCGAGAGGCCGTTCACTCTGATGGTGCGCTCGTCCTCGGGTGGTATTTTGGCCTTTCGCACCGCTTGATACCCCCGGGAGAGTCGCCACCCTACAAGTGCTCGCACGACGGTCGAGCCTTTGCCTTTGCTAGCTGCTAGCATACTTTGCACTAGTTTTATTCGCGAAAAGACATGATTCACATGATATCAATGGGCTTCGGGATAACTTATCTTTTACTCATGATAGAAGTTCTTGAGCGACAGTTTGGTGTTTCCGGGTACATCTTGCTGCAACGTGATCCTTCCGGGTACAAGGTTCCGCAGATCTCAGAGGATCACACGAGGTGGGACGTTGATGACTCCCAAGTGCAGGAGATCAATTGTAGTACCTTTCAAATAGAAAAGGTTGTCGAACCCACGAGGAGCTGAAGGTATTGGTTAGTAAGAATGATAGATAAAACAATGAAATATGCAAGTGTTTTTGGGGTTTTTGGTTGTATGGTTGCAAATAAAGTAAAAGTGCAGAAAGTAAATAGTAACAGTTGAAAGCTCTCAATGAGAGAAAAGCCCAATCCTCTATGTGGCAAGAGGACAGGCTCAAGTGATGTGCGTCTTATATTTGGAAAACTTTCCCGACGGCGGCATGGATATAACTAGGCATATAGATTTATTAAACAACACGTTGAATATCTTATCAAGTTTTAATCTTGTTTAGGACGGAGCCACAACTTAGATAAAGCTAAACAAATAAACTAAACCCTCTTATGATGGATGATGCTCACGGGTGTGAGGAGTTGGAAAACCCCAAGAGGAAGGTGTGATGAGCGTAGTAGCAAGTTTCCCTCAGTTATGAAACCAAGGTTATCGAACCAGTAGGAGATGAAGAACACAACGAAGGTCTCCCCGGCACCAGAAAAATGCTTGCGCGTGGTTGACGAGGGAGGTGGAATCTGCACAACACAATCAAGAAACTTTGCTCCAACTCAACAGTGAGGTTGTCAATCTCACCGGCTTGCTGTAACAAGGATTAAACGTATGGTGTGGAAGATGATGTTTGCAGATCATGAAAGAAAGCAGTTTGCAGTTGGTTGTATTATCAGTTTAAAGAAAAGGACCGGGGTCCACAGTTCACTAGTGGTGTCTCTCCGTTAATAATAATAATAGCATACATGTGGGTAAACAGATTACAGCTGGGCAATTGACAGAATAAAGAGCTGCATAATGATGCATATACTAATGTCATGATGTCTAGTATGAGATTCATTTAGGCATTACAACAATATTCATAGACCGTTCCAACCGCATCTATGACTAATAATCCACCTTCCGGTTAGCGTCCGCACCCCTTTCAGTATTAAGTTGCAAGCAACAGATTATTGCATTAGGCAAAGTGTGTAATGTAAGTAATACAATTATCCTTAGACAAAGTACTACTGTTTAATCCCTAGTAGCAACAGTACATCTACAGTCTTAGAGCTTGCTGTCACTACCCCAGATTAAATAGAGACATGAACCCACTATCGAGCATAAATACTCCCTCTTGGAGTCACAAGCATCTACTTGGCCAGAGCATCTACTAGCAACGGAGAGCATGCAAGATCATAAACAACACACAACATGATATATTATGAAGCAAATGACATAGTATTCAATATCTATCGGATCCCAGCAAACACAACATGTAGCATTACATAAAGATGATCTTGATCATGATAGGCAGCTCACAAGATCTTAACATGATGGCACAATAGGAGAAGACAACCATCTAGCTACTGCTATGGACCCGTAGTCCAAGGATGAACTAGTCACGCATCAGTCCGGAGGCGGGCATGGTGATGTAGAGCCCTCCGGTGATGATTCCCCTCTCCGGCAGGGTGCCGGGGAGAGCTTCTGAACCCTCCCGAACTAGGGTTGACGACGGCGGCGGCTCCGTTAGGTTTTGTGGAAAAGTGTTCGGGTTCCAGGCCTTGTATTGTCGGGGGCTTTAAATAGGCGAAAGGGCGAAGGCGGTGGAGAGCCGAGGCTCCCTCCTCAGGTGCTGGCATAAGTGGTACAACACAATCTGAAAATATAACTTCACCACCAAATAATGACAAGTGCCCAATCACAAACATGAATAGTAGCACAAAACAAGTATCGAGGGTATAGCAACTCTCAAACTACGAGGGGAACGGAGTGGATCACGGAGATGATGATGGAGATGGTGCTGGTCTTGATGATGGTGATGATGGAGAGGCCTCCTCCCACGCCAAGGAGGAGAGGTGATGACGGTGACGATGATTTCCCCCTTCTCCGGATCTTCGGAACAGCAGGATATGACCCTGATGCTCTACAGGCACGTTGGGAAACCCCAAGAGGAAGGTGTGATGATGTAGTAGCAGCAAGCTTTCCCTCAGTTGTGAAACCAAGATTATCGAACCAGTAGGAAACTAGAATTCTTCCGAAGGTGTCAACTGTGCCAGAAATTCTTGCTAAGCGCTGAGTTGGCGTGGAACCTGCACACAACACAACCAAGATACTTTGTCCCAACTTAACAGTGAGGTTGTCAATCTCACTGGCTTGCTGTAACAAAGGATTAAACGTATGTGTGGAAAATGATCTTTGTTTGGAGAGAATAAAAGTAAAAGGATTGCAGTAGGTTGTATTATCAGTTTAAAGAAAAGGACCGGGGTCCACAGTTCACTAGTGGTGTCTCTCCATAAATAATAATAGCATACATGAGGGTCAACAAATAACAGCTGGGCAATTGACAGAATCAAGAACTGCATAATGATGCATGTACAAGGCATGGTGTCTAGTGTGAGATTCATTTGGGCATTACAACATGATACATAGACCGTTATCCAACCGCATCTATGACTAATAATCCACCTTCAGGATAGCATCCGCAACACCTTTCAGTATTAAGTTGCAAGCAACAGATTATTGCATTAAGTAAAGTGTGTAATGTAAGTAGCACAATTATCCTTAGACAAAGAACTACTGTTTTATCCCTAGTAGCAACAGGACATTCACAATCTTAGAGGTTGCTGTCACTCCCCCAGATTAAATGAAGACATGAACCCACTATCGAGCATAAATATCCCCTCTTGGAGTCACAAGCATCTACTTGGCCAGAGCATCTACTAGTAACGGAGAGCATGCAAGATCATAAATAACACACTCACATAATATATAATGAAGCAAATGACATAGTACTCAATTATTCATCGGATCCCAGCAAACACAACATGTAGCATTACATAAAGATGATCTTGATCATGATAGGCAGCTCACAAGATCTAAACATGATGGCACAATAGGAGAAGACAACTATCTAGCTACTGCTATGGACCCGTAGTCCAAGGATGAACTACTCACGCATCAGTCCGCAGGCGGGCATGGTGATGTAGAGCCCTCCGGTGATGATTCCCCTCTCCGGCAGGGTGTCGGGAAGAGCTTCTGAACCCTCCCGAACTAGGGTGGACGGCGGTGGCGGCTCTGGAACGTATCGTGGAAAAGTGTTCGGGTAATAGGTCTTGATCCGTCGGGGGGTTTAAGTAGGCGAAAGGGCAAAGGCGGTGGAGCCCCGAGGGGCCCACACCATTTGGTGGCGCGTCCAAGGAGGGAGCCGCGCCACCAACAGGTGTGGCCGCCTCGTGGCGCTCCTCCGTATCCTCTTCGGTGTTCTGGATGCTTCCGGGGAAAATAGGGATATTGGCTTTTGTTTCGTGCAATTCCGAGAATATTTCCTTAACATCTTTTCTGAAACGAAAAACAGCAGAAAACAGGGAACTGGCACTGTGGCATCTTGTTAATAGGTTAGTCCCAGAAAATGCATAAAAACCATATAAAGTGTATATAAAACATGTAGCATTGGGTATAATATAAGCATGGAACATAAGAAATTATAGATATGTTTGAGACGTATCAAGCATCCCCAAGCTTAGTTCTACTCGTCCCGAGTAGGTAAAACGATAACAAGAATAATTTCTGAAGTGACATGCGTTCACACAATCTTGATCATATAATAATGTAAAGCTCATTTTATGAATGAAGTGACTCAAGGCAATGGTCTATAGTTTGCTAGCAAATAGACAAGGAGTAAACAACTACATCATATAAGTAAAAACATTTCATGGATAATACTTTCAAACAAGCATAAAACAGATTTGCATAAGAGTTAACTCATAAAGCAATAGTTTCTAAGTAAAAGAGCATTGAAGCAACACAAAGGAAGATATAAGTTTCAGCATTGGCTTTCAACTTTGAATATGTAAATCATATAGATAGTTGTCAACACAAAGAAATATAACAAGTGCAATAAGTAAGCATATAAGAAGTGTTGCACACAGTTGACACAAGTGTTTGCTTCTAAGGTAGAAAGAAGTAGGTAAACTGACTCAACATAAAGTAAAAGATAGGCCCTTCGCAGAGGGAAGTAGGGATACAAACATGTGCTAGAGCTTTTTAGTTTTTATAGGTTTTTGAAATCATATAGATAGCATAGAAGTAAGTTTTTGAGTGGTGTTTGTCGTTGTCAACGAATGGTAATGGGCACTCTACCCCCCTTGTCAACCAGACTTTCAAGAGCGGCTCCCATTGAAGGACGTTATTTCTACCAACAAGGCAGATCATCCCTCTTATCTCTTTTGTTTACACATGCAGTTAAAAAAACTGGTATCATTGCTTATCTTATTAGATCAGGGAAAAAATGTGAAGAGAATGCATCGGTTAAAGTTGTAATTAATTGGGACTGGGCAACCCATTTGACAGCTCTTTTTGCAAAGTTAATGGATAAGCGGTGTATATGCCACTAGTCCGGTTGGTGAAAGTCTGTCTAAAAGAAAATGACAAGGTTGATATCCGTAATACACATACTTCCTCATGAGCTAATAAACATTGACACAAATAAGGGATAATAAGTTTTGCATAAAAGGTAGCACACGAAGTATTTTCTTGGAATGGCAGGAAATACCATGTAGTAGGTAGGTATAGTGGACACAAATGGCATGGGTTTTGGCTCTTGGTTTTAGATGCACGAGAAGCATTCCCTCTCGGTACAAGGCTTTGGCTAGCAAGGTTATTTGAAGCAAACTCTTTCTTAAAAAAATGGGCAAGACATCAGAGGTGTAGCGACTACGGTAGTTGATGTATGAATTCCGCCTTGACCGCTGAGAAGCTACTACTCTTTTTTCTGGTCTAGGGAAAGATTCCGGATTTTTTCTTTCTTCCTTTGATTCTAATATTTTGCTTTTTGAACTGCCAAAATGTTATAAAACTTTGTATGTAAAAAAGTATTTTAAGTATGCAATGACGTCATTCTCATTTTGACTAAAACAATATAGAGCTAGATATGTCTGTATCTTAGGGAGAAGTACTTCCTCAAGGTTGAGCATTTTCTTTTTTTATTTATTTTCTATTTAGTTTTTAAGGCATTCAGAGGAATTTATTCGTGGGTGCCTTCATAAGTCCGTCCGTCTGAGTGAATGACAATAAGACGTATATAAAAACATATTGCAAGTATTATAAAACTCTACATTGTCTTCCTTGTTGTTCAAACACCTTTACTAGAAAATATCTAGACCTTAGAGATACCAAACATGCAAACCAAATTTCAACAAGCTTTATGGTAGTTCTTCACTAATGGGTTTTAACTACATGATGTAAAAGCTTAAACATGATCTACTTGAGAGCTCAAAACAATTGCCAAGCACCAAAACATACAAGATAACAATCCATAAGAGCATGTATATCTTTTCATTATACCATCTACCACATTTAGCATTTTCTGTTTCCAACCAAACACCAATCAAGTTATTTAAACATAAACTCTCCAAGTATTTAACAATGAAACAAGAGAGTATAACATAAGAGAACTAACATCTCTAAACAAGAGATGCATGAAAAACAAGAATTGAAAGTATTGAAGTAACATAGAAGAATACTCAACAAATATAAGTGAAGAATAGGAGTATTCATAAGAAAAAGCGGAGCGTGTCTCTCTCCCACAAAGGAATGCTAGGATCCATTTTATTCAGAGAATGAAAATAACAAAAACAAAAACAAACAGACGCTTCAAGTAAAGCACATAAGATGTGACAGAATTAAAATATAGTTTCACTAGAGATGACCTGATAGTTTGTTGATGAAGAAGGGGATGCCTTGGGCATCCCCAAGCTTAGACGCTTGAGTCTTCTTTGAAATATGCTTGGGTGACCCACGGGGGCATCCCCAAGCTTAGGCTCTTTCATCTTCTTGATCACATCATATCATCCTTCTCTCTTGATCCTTGAAAACTTACTCCACACCATACTCAAAGTAGACTTCATTAGAGGGTTAGTGCATAATCAAAAATTCTCATATTCTGCATTGACAAAACCATTACACATGCTACTGGACATTAGCTACAGCCACTGGTATTTTTTGGAACAAAAAGATCCATTCAAAAACAACAAAAGGAGCAATGCAAAATAAATGGCAGAATCTATCAAAAACAGAACAGTCCGTAAAGACGAATTTTTTCGAGGCACTTTAGTTGCTCAAATCAGAAAACTCAAAACTAATGAAAGTTGCGTACATATCTGAGGATCACGCTCAGGAAATATCAGAGTTTTCCAATTTGTCTGCAGAGAGTTATGAATTAAACGGTGGACAGAAGAAAACTGTTCCTGCACAGGAATCCAAATCTAGCATCAACTTTCTACTAGAGGCTTAACTTGACACAACAATGCGATAAAATTAAGATACAAAGGAATTGATACAGAGGTAGACATGTTCCTTGACACAACAAAATAAAATAACAGGAATAAGAAGTGGGTTGTCTCCCATAAGTGCTTTTCTTTAACGCCTTTCAGCTAGGCACAGAAAGTGTAACTCAAGTGTTTCCAAGAGATGAAGCATCATATCAATAATTTCATCCAAGACATGGTTTGTTGTAATAGGTGCTTTAGGTATCCATGAAGGTGTCCTATTACGTAAATCATTACCATCATTTTTAGGCATACTAGGGGGCTTCGGTTTGGGAATATAGATGAACTTTTGCTCCCTCCCCACAAAAGCTTTCTCTTTCTTAGTTTTAATAGAGGAAAAGGTTGAACTTAAAGTTTCCATAGCCTCTTCAAATCCATCAATTCTATGATTATGAGTATCAAGGGTGTTACTAGTTTCTAAAGCAGTGATTCTTTCATTAATATCCTCTATTGATCCATTACCCTTGCTAGCATTATCAAGAAAAAAATTCTCCATAGAATCCAACCTTCTAATAACATCTTCCAGAGTAATCGCAGTTTTAATTCCTTTAGTAGGTGGTGGTGATCCTACCAAACTCTCAATTAAATTGCAGGCCTCCAAAGCAGAAGTACCAAGAAAATTACCCCCCGTGAGAGTGTCAAGAACATACCTATACCAACTAGAAATACCTACATAAAAATTCCTAAGAAGGATTAAAGTGGAATGTTTTTAGTGCATTTTTTATGAGCATCATTTATCATATACCATGCATCTTTCAAACTTTCTCCTCTTTGTTGTTTAAACGAACGAACTTCAACTTCAGGACTACCCATCTTCAGCAAATTATAATGAAACCGAAATAAAAAGATAAATGCAAGTAACTAATTTTTTTGTATTTTTGATATTAAGCAAACAAGATAGTAATAAAAATAAACTAAGCAAGACAATAACAAAATAAAAAAGATTGGAAGTGAGAGACTCCCCTCGCAGAAGAGCTTAGTTTCCCCGGCAACGGCGCCAGAAAATTCTTGATGCTCTACAGGCACGTTGGGAAACCCCAAGAGGAAGGTGTGATGATGAAGTAGCAGCAAGCTTTCCCTCAGTTGTGAACCCAAGGTTATCGAACCAGTAGGAAACTAGAATTCTTCCGAAGGTGTCAACTGCGCCAGAAATTCTTGCTAAGCGCTGAGTTGGTGTGGAACCTGCACACAACACAACCAAGATACTTTGTGCCAACTTAACAGTGAGGTTGTCAATCTCACTGGCTTGCTGTAACAAAGGATCAAACGTATTTGTGGAAAATGATGTTTGTTTGCAGAGAATGAAAGTAACAGGATTGCAGTAGGTTGTATTATCAGTTTAAAGAAAAGGACCGGGGTCCATAGTTCACTAGTGGTGTCTCTCCATAAATAATAATAGCTTACATGAGGGTAAACAAATTACAGCTGGGCAATTGACAGAATAAAGAACTGCATAATGATGCATGTACAAGTCATGGTGTCTAGTGTGAGATTCATTTGGACATTACAACATGATACATAGACCGTTATCCAACTGCATCTATGACTAATAATCCACCTTCAGGATAGCATCCGCAACACCTTTCAGTATTAAGTTGCAAGCAATAGATTATTGCATTAAGTAAAGTGTGTAATGTAAGTAGCACAATTCTCCTTAGACAAAGAACTACTGTTTTATCCCTAGTAGCAACACTACATTCACAATCTTAGAGGTTGCTGTCACTCCCCCAGATTAAATGAAGACATGAACCCACTATCGAGCATAAATACCCCCTCTTTGAGTAACAAGCATCTACTTGGCCAGAGCATCTACTAGTAACGGAGAGCATGCAAGATCATAAATAACGCACTCACATAATATATAATGAAGCAAATGACATAGTACTCAATTATTCATCAGATCCCAGCAAACACAACATGTAGCATTACATAAAGATGATCTTGGTCATGATAGGCAGCTCACAAGATCTAAACATGATGGCACAATAGGAGAAGACAACCACCTAGCTACTGCTATGGACCCGTAGTCCAAGGATGAACTACTCACACATCAGTCCGGAGGCGGGCATGGTGATGTAGAGCCCTCCGGTGATGATTCCCCTCTCCGGCAGGGTGCCGGGAAGAGCTTCTGAACCCTCCCGAACTAGGGTTGACGGCGGCGGCGGCTCTGGAACGTATCGTGGAAAAGTGTTCGGGTATTAGGTCTTGATCTGTCGGGGGGTTTAAGTAGGCGAAAGGGCAAAGGCGGTGGAGCCCCGAGGGGCCCACACCACGTGGTGGCGCGGCCAAGGAGGGAGCCGCGCCACCAACAGCTGTGGCCGCCTCGTGGCCCTCCTCTGTATCCTCTTCGGTGTTCTGGATGCTTCCGGGGAAAATAGGGATATTGGCTTTAGTTTCGTGCAATTCCGAGAATATTTCCTTAACAGGTTTTCTGAAACCAAAAACAGTAGAAAACAGGGAACTGGCACTGTGGCATCTTGTTAATAGGTTAGTCCCAGAAAATGCATAAAAACAATATAAAGTGTATATAAAACATGTAGCATTGGGTATAATATAAGCATGGAACATAAGAAATTATAGATACGTTTGAGACGTATCAGACCCCCCTTGGAGGGAATCAGGAGTTTCGCCGCCGCCGCGGCCTCGGATGGTCTGGGGAAAAATTAGGGCGTAGGTTTTTGGAGGAGACGGGGGTCGTGGTAAAAAGCCCAGGCGAGGAAGTGCCCGAGGCTCCACTTAGTGGGCCCCACGCGGACAAGGAATCTGGCCGCGTGGGCCCCCCTCTTTTGGGCCTCGTGGCTCTTCCCTCTTCGATCTTTTGCCCCCTCTGGTTCTCCGGATGCAAAAATGACTATGCAACTTTCCTTTTTCCATTTGGGTTCCTGTAGCTCCTGAAACAATAAAAACAAGAAAAAGGGGGTTTTCTGCCTCCCAGATATTAAATACCAAAAATATGTACTTTGTACGAAAGTCCCCAAAATCATCTAAAACATGTAAGATATTGATATAATAATTACAGTAACATTCTAATATGATGATATAAGTTGTATAAATGATGATATAAAATGCATGTATCAACTCCCCCAAGCTTAAACCTTTACTCGTCCTCGAGTAAGTAAGGACATAGATCATTACATGCATCAATGGACTTATGGTTGATAAATAAATACGGGCATAGTATCATCATCATGTTCAGTTGTAAAGTAAGTTAAATGGAACTAAAACTCATACACATGTGGGCAATATAAGTAGAAGCTCTAGCAATCACCCCTTACTTTTGAAAATTGAAAACCATTGTATGTTGGACAATTGAACTAACTCTTATTCATACTCTTTTACGAATGCATTTGCTCTCATTTGCAAGCATTATACTCTTTTATGCTTTGCTGAAATTTAAAGACAAGATAAACTCTCATGGGATAAATAGTTAGAGGAAGATGAATGAAAAGATAAATATGATATTGCTTATCACCTTGCCTCTCTAGTAACTAGTACAAACTTAAGTCATGGATATTTCAATCAAGTTCTTATGCTCAACACAACCTTTGTCTAACACTTTCCATGGCTAACCGAATCCTCGGGTGCCCACCTTTTCATTCACTTTTCAAGAGCATAAGTATTGAAACATCCATGATCATTAATTTGCTCAAAAGATACTAAAGTCCAGCAAGAGTGTTTCATATTTCATTTCATTAACCTTCCTAAATATTTATTCTACAAGACCACATCTTTACTTTAAACTTTTATACTTCATGTCATATTGACTTATTCTTTCACTTATTCTATTGATGAGATAATTCTACAAGTGTCCAACATACTCAAGTTAACCAAGTTCAAAGGAAAGATGTGACTGAAACTTCTAAATATACCACGCACATTTGCATGAGTGTTACCCATAAATCTCCAAAACAAGAGACCCATGAATGACACCATACTTTAATATTCATTCATAAACCATAGGGGATACATGATAATGCTCAATGAGCTCACACAAGCCTAAGAGAGATTGATAACTAAATGATAAAAAGCAAAGCACACCATGACTAGATAGATATGATAAACTAGTAAAGATAAAGACTAGGTTGAACTCCCCCAAGCTTGAGGTTTTGGAGACTCTTTATTTCTCCTCTTTCTTGACTTCATAGTAGTTGTCTTCAAGTTCTCCAGTGACACTCATCATAAGATTGTAAGCGTGCTCAAACTGGTTTGTTGCATTTCCCAGCTTTTCCATGAGACTCTTCTCCCTTGACTACTTGCTAGGCTTCCACTCCGGGCTTGGTACCTTGGTGTTTGGGATCTTACGGTCCCATTCACCAAGATAGTTATTTGAGGTAACCTTCTGAAATTCCCCGTCAATAAGAGTAGTAACCACGTTTCGGCTTGCAAGAGCGTGCCTAGGAGCCTTCCCTCCAGTGCTCATGCGAGCGGTCTCCATCTTCTTCGGAAGAGACATGTTCACTCTCACGGCAGCAACAGGGACAGGAGCAGGTGGCGAAGGTGGTGCAGACGCGAGGTGGACGAAGGGCTTGTATTCTCCATCTTCTTCTTCTTCTTCCTCCTCCATCTTTTCTACGTCGGGCTTGACGTTCTCATCATCCGGGTAGTCCTTCCTCTTCCTGTTCCTCCTCCACATGGACATGGGGCTGTTCCCCTCAAGCTCATCATCATCATCGTCCATGGAGGAGCATTGGAAAGAGTCTCCTGAAGACATGGCCAAAACCCGGACAGACAGAAACAAAGAAAACAAAGATCGCTCGAGAACGCTCGGTGCGAGATTAGATTGACGAAAAGAGGGTATATATTGACGGTTTTTAGGTCAAAACGAAGCGTCGGAGTCCAAAACGAGACGAAACGGGACTCCGAGGGGCAAAAGGAGTGGGCCCACGCGGCCAAAGCATCTAGCCGCGTGGGGCCCCCTCTTTCCTCCCTCGGGGCTCTGTTCCTTCCAAGTTTCTTGTCCTATATGCTAATTTTCATAAAAAATGATCTCCGTAAAATATTATGCAATTCCGAGAAACTTCCCAACACAAAAGTTACCAATTATTGATTCTGGGTTGCCAAAACTGCAGAGTTTCTCTCTATTACCTCCTCCGGTGTCTTTAAGTCCATTTCTTCCACCATTCCGATGAAGCTTTTTCCTGCAATATAGTGTTTAAGGCGTTGTCCATTGACCACATGAGGTTTACCTTTCATGTCACCGTGAAGACGAATGGCTCCCGAACGGTACACCTCCTGTATCACCAATGGTCCCTGCCATTTTGAAGCTAACTTTCCTGCAGAAAACTTGAAACGAGAGTTGTATAATAAAACTTGATCACCTACTTTGAATTCTTTCTTCTTAATTTTCTTGTCATGCCAAATTTTAACTTTCTCTTTAAATAGCCTAGCACTTTCATAAGCTTCATTTCTCCACTCATCAAGTAGGTTTAAATCAAGAATTCTCTTCTCTCCAGCAGTTTTTAAATCAAAGTTAAGTTGTTTAATGGCCCATCTAGCTTTATGTTCTAATTCAACAGGTAAATGACAAGCTTTTCCATAAACCATCCTATAAGGAGACATTCCCATAAGATTTTTATAAGCAGTTCTATAAGCCCATAGTGCATCATTAATCTTAAGTGGCCAATCAGACCTAGACCTATTAATTGTCTTTTCCAAAGTGAGTTTAATTTCCCTATTACTTAATTCAACTTGTCCACTTGTTTGAGGATGATAAGGAGATGCAACTCTATGATTAACATCATGTTTTACTAATGTTTTCCTAAGAATACCATGCAAGAAATGAGAACCACCATCAGTAATTAAAATACTTGGAACACCAAACCTGGGGAAAATGATGCCCTTCAGCATCTTCATTGATGTGGCATGATCTGCACTTTTGGTTGGAATTGCTTCCACCCACTTTGTAACATAATCCACTACAACCAAAATGTGAGTATGCATTGTCTTTGAGGCTGGAAAAGGTCTCATAAAGTCAAAACCCCACACATCAAAAGGCTCAAGTGGTAAAGAATAATTCATAGGCATTTCATTTCTCCTACCAATATTTCCTACTCTTTGACATTTATCACAAGTTTTAACATATTCAGCACAATCCTTAAACAAAGTAGGCCAATAAAAACCAGATTGTAATACCTTTGTCCTGTGCGATCTCCTGCATGATGCCCTCCATGAGGACTATCATGACAGTCTTTTATAATAGCCTGTTGTTCATGCTCAGGTACACAACGTCTAATAATACCACCTACACTCTTCTTATAATGGAAAGAATCATCCCAAAAATAATGTCTAAGGTCACAAAAGAATTTCTTTCTTTGTTGAAGAGTAAAGTGTGGTGGCAAGACTTTGCCAACAATAAAAAGTGCATAATTAGCAAACCATGGAGATGCAACTTTAGCTATAGAAACATTAATGTTTGCAAGTTGTTCATTAGCAAAACTATCATTAATAGAAATAGGATCATCACCATTCTAGAAAGATGATCGGCTACTTGATTATCTTCCCCTTTCCCATCAACAATATGTAAATCAAATTCTTGCAGCAAAAGTACCTAATACGTCCATTTTGCATCACTATTTTATATCATAATTTACTGTTATTCATTGATATATTTCATGCTTGGAGATGATACTTATGTTATTTCATCTATTTTGCATGTTTGATGATTATTGGAAGATGAATCACCGGAGTCTGAATTCTGCTGGAAAAAGCACCGTCAAGATACAATATTTGCAAAGCTCAGAAAAAAAACGAAGAATCTGGAAGTTCCTATTTTGCCAAATGCCGGAGGGAGCCAAAAGGGGAGAACCAGGTGGGCCCCAGGGGGCCCACATGAGGTGTCGGCGCGGCCAGCCCCTCTACCACGACAGCACATCATCTGGGCGCCCTGGCCCACGTCTGGCATCGCCCTTTCGCGTACTTCATCCCCCCGAAAACCTAAGACGAGGGGGATCGACCAGAAACAGAGCCGCCGCCTCCACGAGGCGGAAACCACCGAGAGAGAAAAGCTCTCCGGCAGGCTGAAAAGCTGCCGGGGAAATCCCTTCCTGGAGGGGGGAAATCGTCGCCATCGTCACCGTCATCGAGCTGCACTTCATCGGGATCATCATCACCACCATCTCCACCGCCGACACCATCATCTCCATCGTTCCACTCCGTTCCCGTTGTAACATCTAGGGCTGAATCTTGTGCATTTGATAGGGGAAACTCTCCCGGTGTTGATTACTATTGTTATTGATGCTATTGGGTGGAACCGTTGAATTAAGGTTTATGTTCAGATTGTTACCCATCATTATATCATCTCTGATCATGATCCATATGATGTGTTGTGAGTAGTTCGTTTAGTTCTTGAGGACATGGGAGAAGTCTAGATGTTAGTAGTGAACTATGTTGAGTAATATTTAATGGTTTGATATTTAAGTTGTGGTGTTATTCTTCTAGTCGTGTCATGTGAACGTCGACTACATGACACTTCACCTTTATGGGCCTAGGGGAATGCATTGTGTATTCGAATATTAATTGTGGGGTTGCCGGAGTGACAGAAACCTAAAGCCCCGTTGGTATCTCGATGCATGAGGGATGGTAGGATCTCAGAGTTTAAGGTTGTAGTTAGATTTATCTTAATTACATTCTTGTATTTGCAGATGCTTGCAAGGGGTATAATCACAAGTATGTATTAGTCCTAGGAAGGGCGGTGCATTAGCATAGGTTCACCCACACAACACTTATCGAAACACTAAAGATTAATCATCTATATGAAGCGAAAGCACTAGACATAAATCCCGTGTGTCCTCAGGAACGTTTGGTCATCATAAGTAAACAAACCGGCTTGTCCTTTGCTCTAAAAAGGATTGGGCCACTCCCTGCAATTATTATTGCCGCGCTCTATTTACTCGCACTTTATTTATCTGCATTATTAAAAACTCCTAAAAACTTGTCTGCTAGTGTTTACAGTGAAATCCTCATCAAAACTGCTTGTCAGCACCTTCTGCTCCTCGTTGGGTTCGACACTCTTATTTATCGAAAGTACTACGATACAGCCCCTATACTTGTGGGTCATCAAGACTATTTTCTGGCGCCGTTGCCGGGGAGTGAAGCGCTATTGGTAAGTGGAATTGGTAAGGAAAACTTTAGCTGTAAGTGCTGTTTTTATTTATGTCTCCTAATTTGCTTAATTATGGAGAGAGGATCTATTGCTTTCCTGTTTGGAAAGGCTTCTACCACTGCTGAGGTAGAAAATGAGTCGCCACCTGATGAAATAGTGCCATTTAAAATACTTATGAAAACTGGTGATCGTGTTATGGATAAACGCTATGAAGGGGATGGAACTGTCCATCCCGGTGATCATTTATTGTTTTTACATGAATTATGCGAGTTGTTCAAGTGTGCAGGTATTACAATGGACAAAGTTAGGAAGAAATTATTCTCCATATCACTTACTGGGAGAGCTACGCATTGGTATAAATTGTTGAAGAACAGGAGTTCTCTTGGATGGGAGGAAATTGTACCTGTCTTTTACTCTAAATTTTATCCTCCAAGTGAGATTCACCAAGATCGGAATTCTATATATAATTTCTGGCCTCATGATGGAGAAAGTATTGCCCAAGCTTGGGGTAGATTGAAGTCACTAATGCTCAAATGTCCCATTCATGAGCTTCCTGGTAATATTATTGTTGATAACTTGTATGCAAGACTCTCTTTTGAAGATAAAACATTATTGGATACTTCTTGTGCTGGATCATTCACTCGTAATAACGAAGAGTTTAAATGGGATCTTCTTGATCGTATTGAAGAGAATACTGAAGCATGGGAGAACGACAAAGGTAGGGAGTCAGGTATAAAATATGACTTCGAATGCATTAAAACTTTCATGAATACTGATGCATTTCAAAATATTAATAATGCTTATGGTCTTGACTCTCAAGTTGTTGCAAATTATTATAGATCCTTTGCTGCATATTTCGGTTTGCCCAAGGAGGGGTTTGAAAAATATCATGAACCTTATAAAGATAAATCTATTGCTCCTATAACTAAAAACATTGAAGTTAATATTGTTGATCATATTATTCCAGAGCTTTATATTGAAAAAATTCCTTTTCCTGTTAAAATGAAAGAACATTCTGTTATGGCTAGTGTTGTTAACAAAAGCACAAAGAAAGCTATAGAACCTGATGAACAAATTAAAATTGAAACTCATGTGGCTATAGTTAAAGATCTTGTTACTAAAAATGTTGGAGATGAGTATATTATATTTTGTGAAGATGCTTCTAATGTTGTTTCTCATCCTAAAAGTTCAAGGAAAACTAGTGTTCCTGTGTTGTCTGTTAAAATTGGTGATCATTGCTATTATGGTTTATGTGATATTGGTGCAAGTTCAAGTGCTATTCCTTATGAGCTTTATAGAGAAATTATGCATGAGATTGGTTCTTGTGAACTTCAAGAAGTCGATGTGGTTATTCAACTTGCTAATAGAGAAACTATCTCTCCGATTGGTGTTAGAGATGTTGAAGTTTTATGTGGTAAGACTAAATATCCTGCTGATTTTCTCGTACTTGGTGCAGCTGCTAGTAAGACTTGTCCTATCATTTTTGGTAGACCTTTTCTAAATACTTGTGGTGCTGTTATAGATTGTAAGAAAGAGAAAATCTTTACTAAGTTTGCTGGTGATTCGTATGAATTCAATTTTTTGAAATTTGCTAAGACCCATTATGAAACCGAATTACCCAATGAGGATTTTAGAGTAGAACAACTTGCCTCTATTGCTCTTGCTCCTAACAATGTTCTGCAGCAATTTATGGAAGATCATGAAAGTGAAGTCCACCTAAAGAGGATCCTGTCTTTGATTTAAAACCTTTGACAGATAATCTTAAGTATGCTCATATTGATGATAAGAAAATATATCTTGTTATTATTAGTGCTAACCTTTCAGGTAAAGAAGAGGAAAGATTATTGGAAGTATTGAAGAAACACCGTGGAGCTATGGGTTATACTTTGGATGATTTAAAAGGGATTTCTCCTACTATATGTCAACATTCTATTAATATGGAGCCCGATGCAAAGCCAGTTGTTGAACATCAACGCCGTTTAATACCCAAGATGAAGGAAGTGGTAAGAAATGAGGTATTAAAACTTCTTGATGCTGGTATTATTTATCCTATTGCTGATAGTAGATGGGTTAGTCCTGTGCACTGCGTCCCTAAGAAAGGTGGAATTACTGTTGTGCCTAATGATAATGATGAGCTTATTTCTCAAAGAGTAATTGTTGGTTATAGAATGTGCATTGATTTTAGAAAGGTTAATAAAGTTACTAAGAAGGATCATTATCCATTACCCTTTATTGATCAAATGTTAGAGAGATTAGCCAATAAAACTCACTTTTGCTTTCTTGATGGTTATTCTGGTTTCTCTCAAATTGCCGTTAAAACTCAAGATCAAGAGAAAACCACATTTACCTGTCCTTATGGTACTTATGCTTATAGACGTATGCCTTTTGGTTTATGTAATGCTCCTGTTACTTTTCAAAGATGTATGTCTGCTATCTTTCATGGTTTTTGTGAGGAAATTGTGGAGGTGTTCACGGACGATTTCTCCGTCTATGGTACTTCTTTTGATAATTGCTTGCACAATCTTGATAAGGTTTTGCAGAGATGTGAAGAAACTAATCTTGTTCTTAATTCGGAGAAATGTCACTTTATGGTTAATGAAGGAATTGTTCTTGGACATAAAATTTATGAAAGAGGTATTGAAGTTGATAGAGCCAAAGTGGAGGCAATTGAGAAAATGCCTTGCCCCAGAGATGTTAAAGGTATTCGTAGTATTCTTGGTCGTGCCGGTTTCTATAGAAGGTTTATTAAAGATTTTACTAAGGTATCAAAGCCTCTTACTAATCTCTTACAAAAAGATATACCATTTGTTTTTGATGATGATTGTAAGGAAGCTTTTGAAACTCTTAAGAAGGCTTTAATAAGTGCTCCTATTGTTCAACCACCTGATTGGAATTTACCATTTGAAATTATGTGTGATGCTAGTGATTTTGCTGTTGGTGCTGTTCTTGGACAAAGAATAGATAAGAAGTTAAATGTTATTCATTATGCTAGTAAGACTCTTGATTCTGCTCAAAAGAATTATGCTACAACTGAAAAAGAATTTCTAACTGTTGTTTTTGCTTGTGATAAGTTTAGACAATATATTGTTGATTCTAAATTTATTATTCATACTGATCAAGCTGCAATTAGATACCTTATGGAAAAGAAAGATGCAAAGCCTAGACTTATTAGATGGGTATTACTTTTGCAAGAATTTGATTTGCATATTGTAGATAGTAAAGGTGCTGAAAATCCTGTTGCTGATAATCTGTCTAGATTGGAAAACATTGCATATGATCCTATTCCTGTTAATGATAGTTTTCCAAATGAACAATTGGCTGCAATAAGGGTGAGTTCACGAGATAGTCCTTGGTACGCTGATTATGCTAACTTTATTGTTTCGAATTATTTGCCTCCAACCTTTTCAGCTCAACAAAGAAGAAAATTCTTTTATGACTTGAGGCATTATTTTTGGGATGACCCACACTTATATAAAGAAGGAGTGGATGGTATTATGCGAAGATGTGTTCCAGAGTATGAACAAAAAGAGATATTGAGAAAATGCCATAGTAGTGCTTATGGAGGACATCACGCTGGAGATAGAACTGCACAAAAGGTTCTACAATCAGGTTTTTATTGGCCTACTCTCTTTAAATATGCAAGAAAGTTTATTTTATCTTGCGATGAATGTCAAAGAGTTGGTAATATCTCTAGACGTAATGAAATGCCTATGAATTATTCTCTTGTTATTGAACCATTTGATTGTTGGGGATTTGACTTTATGGGTCCTTTCCCTTCCTTAGAAGGTAATACTCATATACTTGTTGATGTTGATTATGTCACTAAATGGGTAGAAGCTATACCTACTAAAACTGCTGATGGTGAGACATCATTAAAAATGCTTCAAGATATTATTTTCCCTAGGTTTGGTGTTCATAGATATCTCATCTCGCGGATGGCTTCCCAACGGCAGCCCGTTCCTGCCGGGATCTAAATCGAGGTGCTCAAGCAACCGTCGGTACCCTTCGACCAGGTTAAGTCAAGTTCGGCCATGGCGCCGGGGGCTGGCGACCTATCTGCCCCGGCAGAGCAGGATGCCAGCCCGGGAGATCAAGACCTGGTGGCGCCTGCGACAGAGGAAGCTTCGCTTCCCTCTGGTCAAATGGTGCTTCCAGTGGAGAGAAGATGCCCGCCCTGGGCCCAAGACATCGTCAAGTACATGACCGAGCACACCCTTTCGGGTAACGACCATGAAGCCGAGCCGAGTGTCCCGCCAAGCCAAGCTCTATGTTCTGATCGACGGGGAGCTCTGCAGGCGGTGAGACAACGGAGTCAAGCTCCGTTATATCCCGCAAGAACAAGGCAAGGCGCTGCTGAAGGACATACACGAAGGCACATGCTCCAGTCATGTCGCGTCAAGATCACTGGCGGGAAAGGTTTTCCGTCACGGGTTCTACTGGCCAATAGTCCTCCACGACGCCGAGCAGATCGTCAAGACATGTGAAGCTTGTCAGCACTATGCGAAGGACATTCATCAGCCAGCACAAGCTCTACAGCCTATACCAATCTCTTGGCCGTTCGCGGTCTGGGGGTTGGATATCGTGGGCAAGATCCCGAGATCCGTCGGGGGACATGAATATCTCTTCGTCGCCATCGACAAGTTCACAAAGTGGGTAGAAGTGATGCCAGTACCGACGCAAACGGCCCAGGCCACCATCAAATTCATCGAGGGGGCCGTGTTCAGATACGGAGTACCCAATAGGATCATCACAGACAATGGCTCTCAGTTCACCAGTCGAGCGTTCCTCAACTTCTGCGAAGAGATGGGCATCAAGGTGTGTTTCGCCTCGGTGTCCTACCCAAGGTGCAATGGACAAGTGGAGCGAGCTAACACAGAAGCACTCAAGGGTCTGAAAACCAAAGCATTTGACAAAGTAGAAGACTGGGGCAAGAACTGGATCGAGCACCTACCAAGCGTCTTATGGTCACTCAGGACCACAACCAGCGGAGCCACGGGAGAAACTCCTTTCTTCCTCGTCTATGGAGCAGAAGCAGTCCTGCCAACTGAACTCAAGCATGGATCCCCCCGGGTACTTGCCTATGATGAAGAGGCGCAAGTGGAGAGGAGAATTGATGACATCAATTTCCTGGAAGAAGTGCGGTGTCGAGCATCCCTGAGATCTGCTCGTTACCAGCAAGCGCTCAGGCACTATCATGGCCGCTATGTGCGGGCAAGAGCATTGGAGCCAGGCGACCTGGTCCTCCGGAAAAAGCAAAAGCTCGATGGCATGACCAAAATATCATCAAAGTGGGAAGGTCCGTATCAGGTCACGCATACCTGATACGTGCATTTTATATCATCATTTATACAACTTATATCATCATATTAGAATGTTATTGGAACTATTATATTAATGTTTTACATGTTTTAGATGATTTTGGGAACTTTCATACAAAGTACCTATTTTTGGTATTTAATATCTGGGAGGCAGAAAACCCCCGTTTTCTTGTTTTTATTGTTTCAGGAGCTACAGGAACCCAAATGGCAAAAAGGAAAGTTGCACAGTCGTTTTTGCATCAGGAGAACCAGAGGGGCAAAAGATCGAAGAGGGAAGAGCCACGAGGCCCAAAAGAAGGGGCCCACGCGGCCAGATTCCTTGGCCGCGTGGGGCCCACTAAGTGGTGCCTCGGGCACTTCCTCGCCTGGGGCTTTTTACCACGACCCCCGTCTCCTCCGAAAACCTACGCCCTAATTTTTCCCTAGACCATCCGAGGTCGCGGCGGCGGCGAAACTCCTGATTCCCTCCGAGGGGGGTCAGATCCTGCTGTTCCGGAGCTCCGGAGAAGGGGGAAATCATTGTCACCGTCAGCACCTCTCCTCCTCCGCGTGGGAGGAGGCCTCTCCATCATCACCATCATCAAGACCAGCACCATCTCCATCATCATCTCCGTGATCCACTCCGTTCCCCTTGTAGTTTGAGAGTTGCTATACCCTAGATACTTGTTTTGTGCTATTATTGATGTCTGTGATTGGGCACTTGTCATTATTTGGTGGTGAAGTTATATTTTCAGATTGTGTTTTACCACTAAATATGATCATGTTTGCACGTTGTGAGTAGTTCCCGTATGTTCCTGAGGGCATAGGATGAATTGACAATGATTTATATATGACATGTGTGGTATTTTGTCTAGTGTTTATCTTTTTATGTGATTCTATGATGGTGTTGTGCGAACGTCGACTGCACAACACTTCACCTATATGGGCTCATAGGAGAACACCGTAGTATAATGAAATGAGGAAGACTTGGGAGGACAAGAAACTTGAGAATGAGTCATGAAGTTATTATTATGGGGTATTAATATCGGGGACCTTAGAGTGTAATGCTATGGTGGGACATAATGTCTTAATAATTCTTGTGCAGTCATTTGCTTGGCCACATGATCCATCATAAGAGGGTTTAGTTTATTTGTTTAGCTTTACCTAAGTTGTGGCTCCGTCCTAAACAAGATTAAAACTTGACAAGATATTCAACGTGTTGTTTAATAAATCTATATGCCTAGTTATATCCATGCCACCCTCGGGAACGTTTTCCAAATATAAGACACACATCACTTGAGCCTGTCCTCTTGCCACATAGAGGATTGGGCTTTTCTCTCATTGAGAGCTTTCAACTGTTACTATTTACTTTCTGCACTTTTACTTTATTTGCAACCATACAACGAAAAACCCCTAAAACACTTGCATCTTTCATTGTTTTATCTATCATTCTTACTAACCAATACCTTCAGCTCCTCGTGGGTTCGACAACCTTTTCTATTCGAAAGGTACTACAATTGATCTCCTGCACTTGGGAGTCATCAATATACTTTTCTGGCGCCGTTGCCGGGGAGTGTTGTGCTATTGGTAAGAAGTTTGGTAAGGAAGCTTGGAAGCTGAATTTTATCTGCTGCTGTTATCTTCTTGTTACTATGGCTTTTATGAATCGTCATGATTTGAACCTTGCTTTATATGAAAGTGCTTATGCCACTCCAAAAGTGGTGGAAACTGCTGTGCCTGAGAGACCTAGAGTGGGATATAAAATTCCTGTTGGTCATGTTAAGAGAGTTATGAAGGATCCATTCTTAGGGGATGGAGCTAAGTCTGCACGTGATCATATTGCACACATTGAAGAGATATGTGGGTTATTTAGGCTCACTGATATTTCTGATGATCAGGTAGAAAGGAAGTTGTTATATTTGTCTTTATCTCGTAATGCTCGTATTTGGTACAGATCTTTAGAGGAAGGAGTTAAAGAAGATTGGAATGTGCTGAGGAAGGTTTTCTTTCTTAAATATTTTACTCCTAAATAAGCTTATGATAACCGCTGCTATATATTTAATTTCTGGCCACATCTGGGAGAGAGTATTACTCAAGCTTGGGGGAGATTAAAGGAGCTCCTTCTCAAGAATCCTTGTCATGATCTTACAAAGAAAATTATTCTGATAAACTTTTATGTGAGGCTGCCTAAGCATCTGAAGGAAACTCTGGATAACTCATCTGGTGGAAGTTTTACAAATAATACTGAAGAAGAAGCATGGAATTTATTGGAGACTATTGCTGAGAACACTGGTCATTGGGATCTTGATAAAGGTAATGAACCCTATCTGGACTATGAATATTCGTGTGTAGAGCACTTCTCTACCTCAACTTTATTTAAAAATCTGAGTGATAATTTTGGTCTTGATCCTTATATTATGGTAGAAATATCTAAAGGTTTTGCTAAGCATATGTGTCTTCCTGAAACTGGCTTTGAAGTATATGTTGAACCTGTTAAACAATCTGTCGAGATGTAATTCCCACGGAACAGGGATAACCACTCTCGGGGGAGAAGTTCGTGAAGGGGACTGAACACGTTGGTCAACAACCTACGGCCGGCTCGGCGACGGTGCTCGTCGAGCCTGCGGAGGAACAACACGACAGAGATGGAATCCGGCCCGTACCCAGGTTCACGGCCCTCAGGGTGAGGTAAAACCGCTACTGTGGGGACCCCGGACTAGCTGTCCGAAATACCCGATTATGTTTAACACAACGATCCCGTGATCAGTCTGTCGTTGCACATAATCCGAACTGAATACCAAAGTTTACATCCATTACAATACCGGAATAAGTCTTACATAACAGGTCATATAGACCAAGTCTTACACAGGTGCCTTCTAGGGCCAAATCAACATAAGCAGCGGAACTTAAACGTAGTAGACATCCAAAAGCTAACGATGACCCGACAGGCAGTCGACTTGAGAAGATCCTTAGTTGGCGTAGATGTCGCCATACTCCTCCTGGGCGTAATACTCCTCCAAGTCTGGCTACGACAATAGCCAGAGGCAAACTAGTATGAGTACATTGGAATGTACTCGCAAACTACTCCAACATGAGTGCACTAGTCTCACTTTTAGTTTCACACTTTTATTATTTAAAACATCTCTGTATCTTTGTTGAAGAAGGTAAGAAGATTATAACTACTCTTAATGCCTCTATTTTTATTAGTTTTCTCCAAAAACTTCTCCTTTTTCCGATCATAACCATCATGGTATTTAGCCTCCAACTACCTCATACCGATCCGTTGGTATAGGTGTATGGAACGTTCTCCTTTTCTTTTTAGAACTCAAAACTTTTTCCCAAAACTTGCACATGGTCAAAGTAGGGCCTCTCAACTGTCCATATCCGAGGACTCGGCTATTCGAATAGTTTTAATCCCTCTGCAGAGGTAGCACGCTTTTCCCACACTCATCCGATAACTCATCGTGTCAGCCACGTCTCGCCATACCAGGTGTATGCGAAGTTGAGTCACCGACCCTAGTCTGTCCTTTGCTCATGCTAGTATAGGATCCTGCCCCTATGAACCATTCCATCGACACTTAACCCTGCCCGTCGGAATCTAAGTGTGAGGACTCATAGGTTTTATCTGGCGGTGTATAGGGGACATCCTTCTATCCTCCTCCTTATCTACTCAAAGAGTTTGAGCGAGGACCCAGGTCAGGGGTAGGTCTCCAACCATCCCTCATGCATAACCGAGTTATCTCCGTTGATGCAGTGTCCCATACTAATATGAGCAAACTATATGACTAAGCCCTTTCCCATATGTGGGTAAATGTGGTCGCACAGAGTATCGGCTGATTGACGTAAGTACTAAGACACAATGTGCTTTTCTCAAAACCACCTTTCCTTATTTACTTCAACACCACATCTTGGTGCTCTATGTCCACACAAATTTTCAAAGGAGTTTTGAATAAATCAACTCTTGGTTTTTCCCATCCTATAGTTTTAGCAGATAGCCCTACATAGGGTGGCAAAATAATCTCTATATACTTTTGAAAAAGGATTTTTTTATAAACCTTTGCTTTTGAAAAAGGACTTTGTAAATCTAGATGCATAAGTTATGTGCAAGCTCAGAGAGTAGCTTGCCTTGCTCAACAAAGTGGTCTTGGTCTTGGTCTTCAGGTTCCACAAGTCCTTCCTCCTCGATGTACTCGACAACGTTCTCGTCTAATACACAATCAAGCAAATACAAACAATCACTAGCCTATTCAATCAATCATCACAGCAATACACTCTTAGAGGTTCTAATTAACCATTTCACACATCAACAACACTATGTGGTTTCAATTTAATTGAATTTGTCACTAGTCAAATATACCTTAAATTGGGCAGAAATTAGTCACACATGTTTAATTGCATAGTTTGAGATCTGTTGGTCACAAAAATACAAACTAAAATTCTACAGAGAGCTACTGATGTGTAGAAGATGACACAATTGGATTTGGGTCATTTGGAGTTACCAAACTCCCTAAACATTGTTTTGAATCCATAGGTTAGTTAATCAAGTTTTGGCTATTAACTAAATTCTGTTAATCTAAAAATCAAATCCTCTTAGGGGTGACTAATCATGACTAAATGTGATCCAATAAAATTGGTCTTAACCCATTTGGACTAACAGAGCATCAGAAACAAACAAGTTTAGATTTTAAACCCTATTTGGCATTTTTAATGCTATATTTTTATTATTTATCCAAATGAGGTGAAACTACTTGGGTTGGATAGACATTTTTATAAGCTTTCCAGAACATTTTGATTTGATTTATTTGGAGTTATAAATCTCAAGTTATGGAATTTCAAAGTTTAGTCCAGTACTGTTTTCTATTTAAACCTAATATTCGAATTTAAAACCTGAGTGGATAATGTTGAGAATCCTGACGGGTGGGGTCCACTCGTCAGCGCCTCAGCGGAAAACGGTGCGCGCGCTGGATATGTTTAAAATCCTGACGGGTGGGGTCCACCCGTCAGTTTTCTTTTTATTTAACGAACCGGTACGCGACCGTGGATCGACGATCCAACGGCCGAGGATGGGCACGCCGGCGACGACCTCAATCGGGCGGCGCCGTGGCTCCGGCGACGGCGAGGTGGACGGAGGGCTCACCTCGGGGGTCTGGGACGGTGACGGGATGGTGCGGCGGGACGGCGGCGATGCGGGGAAGTGCTTGGGGCGACTGGCGCTTGCTGGCGAGGCTCCGAGCGACGGCGGCGAGCTCCTTCTTCTTCGCGGCTCCGCTCCAACTCCGGCGAGCAATCCCCGGCGATCCTGGGCACGGGACAGAGGGAAAAAGGGCGTGGGTGAGAGCGGGCAGCAAGGGAAGGTGAGTGGGGGCAGAGGGGAGCGCAGGAGAGGGCGCCGTGGCCTGGCCACGGTCGTCGCCTACCTCGGGCTCGGCGAGCTCGAGGAAGGTCACGGCGACCCGAGGCTTCGCGGCCTCGGTCCTGGTCTCCTAGCGGCGTACGAGGGAGAGGGGAGTGGAGAGGTGAGGCCGTGGGGCGGTGTGGAGAATGCAGGGCACGGGGAGGCCATTTTATAGCGGCCGGGCGCCGCACGGTGGACGCGGTGCAGAGGGCACCCGCGGTCGTGCGAGCCCGCCGTAGGCCGGTGGAGGGTTGCGGCTAGCTGCGGGGTGTCTGGGGAACCAAACGGGCATGGCGGGGTGGCGTGGCGCGCTCGGGAACGCTCGGGCTCTTGGCCCTGCCGTGAGCGTGCTCGGGCGGCGCACGGCGTGCGCGTCGCGGCGTGCTGTCGCGGCGTGCAGGGGGCTGCGCGGTCTGCTGCTGTGCTGTGAGGGGACCGGGAGGCGAGGGAGGGAGAGAGAGGAAGCAGCGCGGCCGGCACGGCGCGGCGTCGCCGCGGCCATTGTGCCGACACGGCGACGTGCGCACGGCCGCCGCTGTCGCCAGCTCCTCCACGGCGACTCCGGCCACCATTTGGCTCGATCTCGGGTGCGGCGTGATCGTGGTGATTAGGAGCGTGCAAAGGAGGCCTCAATTCGGCAAATGATCAACGCTTATCACGAATTGATCCAAGGTTTGGTTCGGGTTTGGGAAGAACACACGATGCACAGAAGGTGTTTGCTGGAATTCCTGAACCAAAACAGTACACCTTTTTGGTATTTTATTTTTATACTTTGCTTATTCCATTTGTGTCCAAACTTAGGATATAGTTTGATTATATTAGTGGCAAGTGTCTCAAGGTCCATTTGGAATATTTTGAATATTTCAAATAAAGAATTTATAATTTGGATTTAAGTGTTTGAATTTGTATTTGAAAGGGAATAACTTGGGGAAATCAAATAGTAGGGTTTAGGATATTCCCCACTGATTTTGGTTTGAAAAATAAAGTAGGTTACTTATTTTGGAAAAATATGGTGACATGTGTCACATTGTTTTCTAGTTTTGAAATGTTGTTTTATTTATTTTCTATTCTTCAATGTTGTAATTTGAATTAGAATCCAACAATCTTGCAAGCAAGCATAACCAACAGTAATCAAGAAACAAACATATACCAATTTATAAGAAAAGTTTTTTGTTGGCCCACATTTTTGCATTAATAATTTATTTTAATATTTGGGATGTTACAAATCCTCCCCCCCTTAAAATAAATCTCGTCCCGAGATTTGCTAGGTCTGGGTACTAAAGAGGTTCGGGAATTCACTCCTAAGGTAGTCCTCACGTTCCCACGTGGCTTCATCTTCAGAGTGGTTAGTCCACTGGACCTTGTAGAACTTGATTGCTCGCCTGCGGGTGAGACGAACATCTTCGTCGAGAATCTTGATGGGTTGTTCCCGATAAGTCAAATCTTGATTCAGGTCGATGGAATGGTGGTCGATGTTTTTGAAAACATCAGGCTGGTCAGGAACTTCAAGACACTTCCGGAGCAATGAAATGTGGAAGACATCGTGGTAATCTGCTAACTCTTGAGGCAACTCCAGTTGATAAGACACTTCACCACGACGGGAAAGGATCTTAAAGGGTCCAATATATCTTGGTGCCAATTTTCCTTTGACATGGAAACGTTGCATTCCTTTAAGAGGTGTCACTCGGAGATAGACATAATCTCCGATACTGAAGGTGACATCGCGGCGCTTGGGATCAGCATAGCTTTTCTGACGGGATTGGGCAGTTTTGAGTTGCTCACGGATAAGCTGGACTTGCTCTTCAGCCTCACGGAGGGTATCTGGTCCAAACAGTTTGCCTTCTCCGGTGTCGGACCAGTTCAGGGGTGTACGACACTTCCTGCCGTATAGGGCTTCAAAAGGTGCCATTTGCAGACTAGACTGGTAACTATTATTGTAGGAGAATTCTGCAAATGGAAGGCAATCTTCCCACTTGGATCCATAGGATAGAACACACGCGCGAAGCATGTCCTCCAATATCTGGTTTACTCTCTCAGTTTGGCCTCCGGTCTGGGGATGATAAGCTGTGCTAAATGCTAACTTGGTTCCGAGGGCTTCGTGCAGGGCTTTCCAGAACCTTGAGGTGAATTGTGTGCCTCTGTCCGATACAATCCTCTTAGGCACACCATGCAGGCTTACTATTCTGGAAATATACAGGTCTGCTAACTGATTTCCCCGATAGGTGGTGTTGACGGGAATAAAATGGGCAACCTTGGTTAGTCTATCAACGATGACCCAAATTGAGTCATGGCCTCTGTTGGATCTTGGAAGTCCGGTGATAAAATCCATTCCAATCTCATCCCACTTCCACTCGGGAATCTTCAAGGGTTGAAGCAATCCAGCGGGTCGCTGGTGTTCAGCCTTGACTCGCTGACAGATATCACACTTGGCTACAAAAACACCAATCTCTCGCTTCATTCCGTGCCACCAAAATCTCTCACGGAGGTCTTGATACATTTTGGTTCCGCCAGGGTGGATTGAATAGGGGGTCTCATGGGCTTCCTTTAGGATTAACTCCTTAAGCTCCGTGATGCTGGGGACACAGATACGATCCTGGTATCTCAGCACTCCTTCAGCATCCTCGGTAAAACCAGGCGCTTTACCGAGAGAAATCTTCTTTTTGATTCCTTCTATACTCTCATGACCTTTCTGGGCTTCCTTGATTTGGTCAAACAGGGTTGGGGTCAACTCTAAATTGGCGAGATAACCGCGGCTAACAAGCTCTAGTCCAAAATCTTTGAACTCTCTGAACAGGGCTGGTTGTTCTGTTTGGATCAAGGCATTCAGGGTGCAGGGTTTGCGACTAAGGGCATCGGCAACTACGTTAGCCTTCCCAGGGTGATAATGGATACCGATATCATAATCCTTGATTAATTCCATCCACCTTCTCTGTCGCAGGTTTAACTCCTTCTGGGTGAAGATATACTTCAAGCTCTTGTGATCCGTATAGATCTCGCAACGATGTCCCGCAAGATAGGAGCGCCACGTTTTTAGGGCAAGAACAACAGCGGCTAACTCCAGGTCATGGGTTGGGTAGTTCTCTTCATGTGGTCGCAACTGCCGAGACAGATACGATACCACCTTGCCTTCTTGCATCAGAACGCAACCAAGTCCGAGGCGTGATGCATCGCAGTACACGTCGAAACTCTTGGTGACGTCTGGCATAATCAGGACAGGGGTGGATGTCAATCTCTTCTTTAATTCCTGAAAACTCTCTTCACACTTCTGAGTCCATTCAAATTTCTTGTCCTTTTTTAGCAGTTGGGTCAGGGGCTTGGCTATACTGGAGAATCCTTCAACGAACTTGCGGTAGTAACCCGCTAGTCCGAGAAAGCTTCGGATTTCGGTCACACTAGTTGGAGCTTCCCATTTCACAATGGCTTGGATCTTCTCTGGGTCAACAGAAATTCCTCCCGCAGACACAACATGTCCGAGAAACGCTACTTCACTGAGCCAAAACTCACACTTGCTAAACTTGGCATACAACTGGTGTTCTCGGAGGGTTGATAAAACTAGACGCAGGTGTTCAGCATGCTCTTCTTCGGTTTTGGAGTAAATAAGGATGTCATCGAGGAAAACTACCACGAATTTGTCAAGATACTCCATGAAGATTTTGTTCATGAGATTCATGAAATAGGCTGGGGCATTGGTCAGACCAAAGGACATTACGGTGTACTCAAATAAACCGTAACGGGTGGTGAAGGCAGTTTTGGGGATGTCTGTCTCTCGGATTTTTAACTGATGATACCCTGACCGAAGATCGATCTTGGAAAAGACTCGGGCTCCGTTCATTTGATCGAACAGATCCTCGATCTTTGGAAGGGGATATTTGTTCTTAATGGTCACATCATTTAGCTTGCGATAATCCACACACAGGCGTGTGGTACCGTCTCTCTTATCCACAAAAATAATGGGTGATCCCCAGGGTGAAGCACTTGGGCGAATAAGTCCTTTGCTGAGCATATCTGCTAACTGCTTCTTCAACTCAACCAGTTCTTCCGGATTCATCCGATACGGCCTCTGGGATATGGGGGCTGTTCCTGGGATAAGTTCAATGATGAACTCAATATCCCGGTCTGGCGGCATACCAGGCAATTCCTCAGGGAAAACATCTCGGAATAGGTGAACAACACGGATCTCATCTAGGGCGGGTCTGGCTATGCTCTCATGACATCCTGGTCGGGGTTGACTGGTTTCTGACACATACTCCACTTCTACTCCTTTATCGGTGGTGAGGGATACAGCCCTTCTGGCGCAGTCAATTCGACCACGGTACTTGGCTAACCAATTCATACCCAGTATGACATCTATACCTTGGGTTCCTAGAACAATTAAGTTGGCTCGGAACCTTTCCCCTTTGATCTCAAGGGAAACGTCCGGGCAAAATGACTTGGTATCTATGGTGGATTCTGGAATTTGGATGACCATGGGTTTGGGTAAGAGGTTCCCGACTAAACCTCCCTTAGCAACAAATTCTTGGGTAACAAAAGAATGGGTAGCACCAGAATCAAACAGAACAGTTGCAGGAACTGAGTTGACAAGGAACGTACCCAGCACAACATCTGGCGCATCCATCGCCTCTTCAGCGTTGATGTGGTGTAGACGTCCCTTGGCAACAGCAACATTTCCGCGGGGTGCGGGGTTCTTGCCATTCCCATTACGGCCTTGGCCATTGCTAGGTGCTGGTGTATCGGGGCGTGAACCATTCTTCTTAGGATTGGGGCATTCTTTGGAGTAGTGACCCTTGGTGCCGCAATTAAAGCAGACAACATTAGCATTGCGGTTGGAGTTGTTAGAGTTCCCTCCGGGACGGGGGTTGTCATTGGGACGGTTGAAACTGTTTGGGTTGTTTGGGCGATTAGGGTAATTGGGGCGTGTGGTTGGTGGCGGTCGGTAGGCTGGCTTGGGGTTTTGTGGGTAGGTGCGAGGCTTCTGGCTGCTCGAACCTTCCTGGGCAATCATCCTCCTCTTGCGACCTTCAAACATGGACTTGCGCTTGGTCTCCAACTGGATGGCCTTGTCCACAAGTGACTCCAAATCAACAAAGTCATGGATAACCAAAGCACACTGCAGCTCATCATGAAGTCCGTTCATGAAACGCTCCATCTTCTTCCTCTCGGTGTCGGTGTCATCAGGAGCATACCGAGACAAGTCAGTGAACTCATCCAGGTATCCGACCACATCTCTACTTCCTTGCCGCAACTTGCGGAATTCATCCTTCTTCCTTTCAATGAGCCCACCGGGGATGTGTTTCTTGCGGAACTTCTCTTGGAACTCAACCCAGTTGATAACATAACCAGCTTGCTGGAGAGCCTTGGTAGCTTCCCACCAAGACCGTGCAGGTCCAGCAAGATAATGGGTCGCATACAACACTTTCTCAGGTTCTCCCACGGCTGCAACCTCCAGGTTGTTGTTAATGGTGCGAAGCCAATCATCGGCCTCTAGTGGGTGAAGTCCCTTGGAATAGGTGGGTGGGTTGGTCTTCTGAAAATCACTCAAAGTGGATCGCTGATTTCCTTCACCATTGCCATTGCCATTGTGGTGGTTGTTGTTGTTGTTGTTGTTGTGTGCGGCAGCGATCTGCTGCAGGGCAGCGATATGAGCTTGACGCTCTGCCCGAGCAGCTTGGCGTTCCTCCATGATAAGCGCAAGAAGTTGGGCGGTGGTTGGTTCCGGTGGGGGTGGTGGTCCTCCATCCGGGTTGGAGCGACGAGTGTCCACCATCCTGAAGAACACCGGGAATAAGGGGCAAGCAAAAGGATTTGACTAAAGGGATAAAGGTTGGTTTCGCATAGTGGTGGATTCCTTAAGGATTATGTGAAAAATATTTTTCATAAGTTAACAAGACTAGCACATTGGTATAGCACAAGCATCACATCAAAGGGTTCATCACATCAAGCTTACATCCTTTCCTTTTAGCTAAGGCACATGGTACAAGTTCTCCAAAAGAACTACTACTCCTACTAGTTTAGCGATAGGGGGTGATCCTAATCCTGCGGTAGTACTCAAGTTACTCGCCTACTGAGGTGGAACCTCAGGTTCTGCGACGTCAGCGTCAGACAGGTAGGGTGGCTCCTCTGGGTCTTCCTCCTCGTCATCCTCCTGCTCATAGTCCATCTCCTCCAGATAGTCGTCATCGTCACTGAGGAAAGCGTTGTTCTCCTTGCGGAGATCCTCGCCCTCCTCCTCCATCTCGTCAGTACGGAGCTCCAAATCCTCGATCAGCTCGTCCTGCTCTGCCACCTGCTTGCGGAGCTTCGCTATGGTCTTCCTCATCTGGGTCCTCTTTTTGAGAAGAGCGACCTTCTCCTCCTTCAGCTTTGCCTCACTCTCGCGACTCTCCTTGAGCGAGAGGCGCTCAAAGTGAGACCGTAGTCTAGCGCACCTCAAGTCCTCCTGGGTGCGAAAGAGCATAATCTCCATGTCCAAGATATACTCTCCGAACGTCGGGTGTAGAGGGGACTGAATAGGGTGTCCGTCGACGGTGCGCCTCCCGTAGAACTGGAAGCGAGAGTTCACCAACTCCGCCTTGTGCTCCTCACAAAGCCGGGATAGCATCCGCTCCATGGAACGACACAGTCCGTCGTCCCAGTGGACGTCCATGGTGGTAAAGATGAGTGTCCTGGATCCGGGGGACTTGATGTTCCCGCGAACAGATGCCTCGACCAACCAAGACAGGTTCCCGTTGCCGGGAGTGTCCACCTGGGCTCCCTTAAACTCAGGAGTGGGACGACCTAACAGCTTGGTCAACTCGAACAGGTCCTTCTCGAACATCAACGTGCCGTCCTTCTCGAGCTGAACAAACTCGGTGAAGTGGAGTGCCATCTACAATTTTAAGTCAAGTTCTTAAGTTAGTGAGATGACAAGTGTATCAAAATTTTAAATGTAGTGAGGCAGCCAGTGAGCAAAATTTTTTAAGCTTAATATATAAAGGAAAACTTAATTTTTAGTAAGGGTAGAATTTTGCAGAAGTGAGAGGGTGAGAGATAAGCACTTTTCGAAAATACTTCATTCCTTCATCCTTTTAGAATTTAACTTTTGCACTCCTACCTAGCGACCATGCTAAACTAAGGTTTCTAAAGTCGAGATGGCTCTGATACCAGGTCTGTGGGGACCCCGGACTAGCTGTCCGAAATACCCGATTATGTTTAACACAACGATCCCGTGATCAGTCTGTCGTTGCACATAATCCGAACTGAATACCAAAGTTTACATCCATTACAATACCGGAATAAGTCTTACATAACAGGTCATATAGACCAAGTCTTACACAGGTGCCTTCTAGGGCCAAATCAACATAAGCAGCGGAACTTAAACGTAGTAGACATCCAAAAGCTAACGATGACCCGACAGGCAGTCGACTTGAGAAGATCCTTAGTTGGCGTAGATGTCGCCATACTCCTCCTGGGCGTAATACTCCTCCAAGTCTGGCTACGACAATAGCCAGAGGCAAACTAGTATGAGTACATTGGAATGTACTCGCAAACTACTCCAACATGAGTGCACTAGTCTCACTTTTAGTTTCACACTTTTATTATTTAAAACATCTCTGTATCTTTGTTGAAGAAGGTAAGAAGATTATAACTACTCTTAATGCCTCTATTTTTATTAGTTTTCTCCAAAAACTTCTCCTTTTTCCGATCATAACCATCATGGTATTTAGCCTCCAACTACCTCATACCGATCCGTTGGTATAGGTGTATGGAACGTTCTCCTTTTCTTTTTAGAACTCAAAACTTTTTCCCAAAACTTGCACATGGTCAAAGTAGGGCCTCTCAACTGTCCATATCCGAGGACTCGGCTATTCGAATAGTTTTAATCCCTCTGCAGAGGTAGCACGCTTTTCCCACACTCATCCGATAACTCATCGTGTCAGCCACGTCTCGCCATACCAGGTGTATGCGAAGTTGAGTCACCGACCCTAGTCTGTCCTTTGCTCATGCTAGTATAGGATCCTGCCCCTATGAACCATTCCATCGACACTTAACCCTGCCCGTCGGAATCTAAGTGTGAGGACTCATAGGTTTTATCTGGCGGTGTATAGGGGACATCCTTCTATCCTCCTCCTTATCTACTCAAAGAGTTTGAGCGAGGACCCAGGTCAGGGGTAGGTCTCCAACCATCCCTCATGCATAACCGAGTTATCTCCATTGATGCAGTGTCCCATACTAATATGAGCAAACTATATGACTAAGCCCTTTCCCATATGTGGGTAAATGTGGTCGCACAGAGTATCGGCTGATTGACGTAAGTACTAAGACACAATGTGCTTTTCTCAAAACCACCTTTCCTTATTTACTTCAACACCACATCTTGGTGCTCTATGTCCACACAAATTTTCAAAGGAGTTTTGAATAAATCAACTCTTGGTTTTTCCCATCCTATAGTTTTAGCAGATAGCCCTACATAGGGTGGCAAAATAATCTCTATATACTTTTGAAAAAGGATTTTTTTATAAACCTTTGCTTTTGAAAAAGGACTTTGTAAATCTAGATGTATAAGTTATGTGCAAGCTCAGAGAGTAGCTTGCCTTGCTCAACAAAGTGGTCTTGGTCTTGGTCTTCAGGTTCCACAAGTCCTTCCTCCTCGATGTACTCGACAACGTTCTCGTCTAATACACAATCAAGCAAATACAAACAATCACTAGCCTATTCAATCAATCATCACAGCAATACACTCTTAGAGGTTCTAATTAACCATTTCACACATCAACAACACTATGTGGTTTCAATTTAATTGAATTTGTCACTAGTCAAATATACCTTAAATTGGGCAGAAATTAGTCACACATGTTTAATTGCATAGTTTGAGATCTGTTGGTCACAAAAATACAAACTAAAATTCTACAGAGAGCTACTGATGTGTAGAAGATGACACAATTGGATTTGGGTCATTTGGAGTTACCAAACTCCCTAAACATTGTTTTGAATCCATAGGTTAGTTAATCAAGTTTTGGCTATTAACTAAATTCTGTTAATCTAAAAATCAAATCCTCTTAGGGGTGACTAATCATGACTAAATGTGATCCAATAAAATTGGTCTTAACCCATTTGGACTAACAGAGCATCAGAAACAAACAAGTTTAGATTTTAAACCCTATTTGGCATTTTTAATGCTATATTTTTATTATTTATCCAAATGAGGTGAAACTACTTGGGTTGGATAGACATTTTTATAAGCTTTCCAGAACATTTTGATTTGATTTATTTGGAGTTATAAATCTCAAGTTATGGAATTTCAAAGTTTAGTCCAGTACTGTTTTCTATTTAAACCTAATATTCGAATTTAAAACCTGAGTGGATAATGTTGAGAATCCTGACGGGTGGGGTCCACTCGTCAGCGACTCAGCGGAAAACGGTGCGCGCGCTGGATATGTTTAAAATCCTGACGGGTGGGGTCCACCCGTCAGTTTTCTTTTTATTTAACGAACCGGTACGCGACCGTGGATCGACGATCCAACGGCCGAGGATGGGCACGCCGGCGACGACCTCAATCGGGCGGCGCCGTGGCTCCGGCGACGGCGAGGTGGACGGAGGGCTCACCTCGGGGGTCTGGGACGGTGACGGGATGGTGCGGCAGGACGGCGGCGATGCGGGGAAGTGCTTGGGGCGACTGGCGCTTGCTGGCGAGGCTCCGAGCGACGGCGGCGAGCTCCTTCTTCTTCGCGGCTCCGCTCCAACTCCGGCGAGCAATCCCCGGCGATCCTGGGCACGGGACAGAGGGAAAAAGGGCGTGGGTGAGAGCGGGCAGCAAGGGAAGGTGAGTGGGGGCAGAGGGGAGCGCAGGAGAGGGCGCCGTGGCCTGGCCACGGTCGTCGCCTACCTCGGGCTCGGCGAGCTCGAGGAAGGTCACGGCGACCCGAGGCTTCGCGGCCTCGGTCCTGGTCTCCTAGCGGCGTACGAGGGAGAGGGGAGTGGAGAGGTGAGGCCGTGGGGCGGTGTGGAGAATGCAGGGCACGGGGAGGCCATTTTATAGCGGCCGGGCGCCGCACGGTGGACGCGGTGCAGAGGGCACCCGCGGTCGTGCGAGCCCGCCGTAGGCCGGTGGAGGGTTGCGGCTAGCTGCGGGGTGTCTGGGGAACCAAACGGGCATGGCGGGGTGGCGTGGCGCGCTCGGGAACGCTCGGGCTCTTGGCCCTGCCGTGAGCGTGCTCGGGCGGCGCACGGCGTGCGCGTCGCGGCGTGCTGTCGCGGCGTGCAGGGGGCTGCGCGGTCTGCTGCTGTGCTGTGAGGGGACCGGGAGGCGAGGGAGGGAGAGAGAGGAAGCAGCGCGGCCGGCACGGCGCGGCGTCGCCGCGGCCATTGTGCCGACACGGCGACGTGCGCACGGCCGCCGCTGCCGCCAGCTCCTCCACGGCGACTCCGGCCACCATTTGGCTCGATCTCGGGTGCGGCGTGATCGTGGTGATTAGGAGCGTGCAAAGGAGGCCTCAATTCGGCAAATGATCAACGCTTATCACGAATTGATCCAAGGTTTGGTTCGGGTTTGGGAAGAACACACGATGCACAGAAGGTGTTTGCTGGAATTCCTGAACCAAAACAGTACACCTTTTTGGTATTTTATTTTTATACTTTGCTTATTCCATTTGTGTCCAAACTTAGGATATAGTTTGATTATATTAGTGGCAAGTGTCTCAAGGTCCATTTGGAATATTTTGAATATTTCAAATAAAGAATTTATAATTTGGATTTAAGTGTTTGAATTTGTATTTGAAAGGGAATAACTTGGGGAAATCAAATAGTAGGGTTTAGGATATTCCCCACTGATTTTGGTTTGAAAAATAAAGTAGGTTACTTATTTTGGAAAAATATGGTGACATGTGTCACATTGTTTTCTAGTTTTGAAATGTTGTTTTATTTATTTTCTATTCTTCAATGTTGTAATTTGAATTAGAATCCAACAATCTTGCAAGCAAGCATAACCAACAGTAATCAAGAAACAAACATATACCAATTTATAAGAAAAGTTTTTTGTTGGCCCACATTTTTGCATTAATAATTTATTTTAATATTTGGGATGTTACAGCTACTCCTGCTTGTCTGTATTGCTCAGTAGAGGGTGAGTACAGCGAGCTTGCCGCGGGCCTTCGCGAGGCAGTGCGGAGCTTGGAGGGGGAAGGTTCGGGCCTTCTTCCTCCTTGGGCTCGCTCGGCTAGGCTAAGCTACTGTGGGGTGTCTATGGATGAATGATTGATCGATCGATCCCCTTCTACGGTGGTGCTCCTGCTCCTTATATAGGCGCCCCGGGCCTCATCCCTGCGCCCTGCGCAGTGGAAGGGTTCCCACATGGCGACGAGGCGGAGGAGCGGGGTGCACCGCAGCTCGGTTGTCCATGGACCTGGTCCATGGTCGTAAAGCCTGCCTTCGTGGCAGGGCTGCCGCCGTCTTTTCAGAGCGGCCAGCTGGTACTGCAGAGACCGCGGGGGTGCCCACGGTGACGTCGCCGTTGGAGCGTTGCGCCGACCACCTGCTTTATCACCAAAGAGGAAAGCCTTGGTGGCGGCGCAGGGGACACAGCACTTTGTTGACTCCTTTTATCACCAGAACGGCAACTGCGGCGCCGTCGTCATCGCGCGCAGACGCGCGCGTCACGCTGCGGCTGCTGCAGAGGCCATGTGCGCTCTGGAGTGGTTCCTTCGTAGAGAAGTATCTCCACAGGGCCCTGGAGGCCTTGCGGAGGGAGTTGCGTTGACTTCTCTCCAAGGGGGAAAAAGCCTTGCCGGGAGGCGGCCTCAGGGGGAGCCCCTTCAGGCCCTTCGCTGCCCCCTCAAGTCCCCTCGAGGGAGCTTTCCCCTCGGGGGTCTCCCCAAGCGTACCGCTTGTTACTTAGTTGTTTCGTCGGCACCGACGCGTGTGAGGGCCGTGGAGAGTGGGCTCTGCACACCCTAGAATCCACTGGGCCGACAGTGGCCCCCGGGCCCACGACGGGCACGGCAAGGCCCATCGGGCCCAGACGAAGCGTCGCGGGTCCAAAACGCCCGGCCTACCCGTGACACGCGTCGCTTGGAGATAAACTTGCGGCGACTCGGTTTCTCCGGTAGAAACGTGCGTAGTGGGGGGTCCCACCACGATCACCACGACCGCGCCTTGGTAACTGCCCGACGGCGGTATAAAGCTGCGCGCCGGTCTGAATCGCAGTCATTGCTTCCCATTCTGCGCCTCCATTCTTCCAGCTCTCGGCCTCTTAGCTCTTCGTCTCCGGCGAACTCCGTTCCTCCCCGGCGAGCATTCCCCTTTCCTTCGCTTTCCCGCGCCTCCATCTTGCTCCGCCAATGGGGGGATCCAAAGGCAAGGCGGCGATGACCTCGGCCCGCCAGGATGCGCAGGAGGATGAGACGCTCGGCCCCGCTCTGATTGGGACGCGCGTCGATGCGGCGGCGCTGGACAAGATCCAGCATCTGGTTGCCGGGAAGAACAACGAGCACGGCGCCACCGCCATCCGGGCCGCGAGGTTCGGCCGTCTTCCGGCGGGTTTTTACCCCATCTTCCTCCAGACCCTCTTTGCAGGGCTGGTGCCTCCGTACTCGCCATTCTACGAGGCCGTTCTGGAGTTCTACCAGATCCACGTCCTACACCTTCACCCCAACTCCGTTCTCATCCTCTCCATCTTCGCCTTCCTGTGTGAGGCTTATTTGGGGGTGAGGCCATCGGTGGCCCTCTTCAGGAGCTTCTACGCGCTCCGGAACACCTCGAAGTCCGAGCGGACGGGCTGCGTGTCCTTTCGCATCGCGGACGGCATGGGGGATATCTACATCCCCATGTCCTGGAGCGGCGAGAGGCCCGTGACGGCGGTGTCGAAGAAAGTGGACGACTTCAGGCAGAAGTGGTTCCTCATCGGCGTCCCGTCGCAGAGCTCCCTCCTAGACGTCCCAGAAGCGCCGCCCGTGAAGAACACCCACTGGGGCAAGCGGGCTCTCGAGGGCCCTCAGGTAGCGGGTCTCGTGGCCCACTTGAGGATGCTCCGGGAACACGGCCTCACCGGCCAAATGGTGGCGGAGGAGTTTGTGAGGCGCCGCATCGCCCCCCTCCAGGCGCACAAGAAGCCGATTTGGGCGTACTCAGGGCTCACGGACCCGATGCGGCTCCACCCCTGCGATCACCGCCCCGCCGTCGTCGCCACCATCATGGGCAGCCTCTTCGTCAACCCCGACGTGCCCGCGGCGGTCCCTGTGGCGATAAGGCCTCTGTACCAGGTTCCGGACCAGCGCCAGGCCACCCTGGCGCAGATGCCCACATTCACCGCGCTGGGCCTGGCGGGGGAGGAGGAAGAGGAGGAGGGGCCAATGCCCGTGGCGAAGGACGGGGACGCTGCCGAGTCTCCGTACGCGTCAGAGGCGGAGCACGGCGACGCGGAGCAAGGTGACGCGGAGGCGGAGGCAGTGCCCTCCGCAGGCGGGGCGAGCTCGTCTCAAGCCGCGCCACCCACAGCGGAGGTCTACGAGCTTTCGTCCTGCGACGGCGAGGAGGCCGCGGCTGGGCGCCGAGAGCCTCGGACTAAGGCGGCCCATGATAGGCCTGCCGGAGAGCCCCCAAGCGCTTCCCTCAAGAGGAAGGCTGAGGCGGCTCCTGAAGGGTCAGGAGTCCGGACCGCGCCCTCATGGCGCGCGTCTGGTATGGCGTGGGTCGACACCCACGCGAAGAAGTCCAAGTAAGTGCTCTTGGGTTCTGTCGTTTTCCTTCGGTTTTCTGCCTGTTTCCTCCCTTGACCGGTCTCCTCGTCTCACGCCAGCGACCCAGCGCCCGCGAAGCGCCGCAGGCTCCGCAAGGCTGCGGATGTGAAGAAGGCCGCTCCCGAGGCCGCGCCCGAGGCCGAGGCAGAAGAGGCCGCGAGGCCTGAGGAGGAGGCTTCTGCAGGCCCTCAGGTGGACATGCCTCAGGCGGAGGCGCCTGAGCCGCCTCCGGAGGAGGAGCACATGGAGGAGCAGCTGGAGAGGGCACCCACTCCGCCCCGCGCGTCAACCCCTCCGGCGCAACCTGAAGCAGCGGCTGGCGCTGCGTCGGCCCCGAGCGCGCCTGAGGCCAGCAGGGAGGATATTCCGCCATCCCCGGCATCCGCTAGGATGGAGGAGGCAACGGCGACGGGGCAGACCTCCTCTGCCCCGGAAGCAACTGAGGAGGTGCCGCCTGAGCGAGGCGACACCGAGGCGCGGGGCACAGGTGCCGAGGCGGAGGATTTGCCTCCAAGCCCCCAGGCCCACGCGGAGGCTTTCTCCTCCAAGCTCGACACCGGCGCCGGGCCCTCTGCGCCGCGCAAGGCATCCCAGGCCCTATCTCTCAGCGGTTGGGACTGGAGTAGGGGGCGACGCGATGTCGCCTTCCGCCTGGTGAGAGAGTCACTGGAGGGCCTGGAGGCCCACCTCGCTCTCGAGGACGGGCAGCTCGCCCGGCAGCGGGACGAGCTTGCGGGGGCCTGGGCCGCTTTTCACGCGGCTGTAGAGGCCCGCAGGCAGAGCGACCAGGCTCTGCAGGCGGATCGCGAGGAGGCGGTGCGCTTCGCCGAGGAGGTCCGCGAGGGTGCTGCGCGGGACGCCGAGGAGCTCCTGCAGCCCTTGAAGGCCGAGCGCCGGGCAGCGGCAGAAGACCTGGCCGCGGCCAGGGCCGAGCGGGAGGCCGTGGAGCACTCCTTGGCGGCCAAGCGCAGCGAGCTCGTCGAGCTCGAGAAGAAGATCCTGGCTGACTCCGAGACTGTGCGGTCCGCCCTGGACGAGATCCGCACGAGCTTGGAGGCCAGGGGACAGAGCCTGGGCGAGCGCGAGGAGGATGTGCGCCGCCGCGACGAGCAGCTGGCTCTGCGGGAGCAGGAGCTGTCGGGGCAGCGTGCTGCCCTCGAGGCCCGCGAAGAGAGCCTGGCTGCGGCTCTCGTCAAGTACGAACGCGAAGTGGCTACCCACAAAGGGCATGTGGAGCGCTTCAACAAGAGGTTCGCCGAGCAGAAGGCGGAGGCCGAGGAGGAGTTCCAGGCCCGGGAGAAGGCGTACCGCGCCGCCGTCTCCCGGGACTACGCCGACAAATGCACCAAGCAGGAGACCCGCTTCAAGAAGAGGCTTGGCGAGAGCGGCGCCCGGATCCACCAGCTCGAGAAAATGAACGCCACCCTCGTCTCCAAGGTGAAGCGCGAAGTGGATCGCTGCCGCGCCGCTGAGGAGGCCCGCAAGCGCACGGAACAGGACCTCGCCTCCCTCATGGCCGACATGGAGGAGATGAACCAGCAGGTGGGCCCTGCCGTGGAGAAAGCGGTGGAGGCCGCTGAGAGCGCCAAGGCGGCGCAGGTGCTGTCGCAGCAGCGGGAGCGCATGTTCCTGGCCCTGGCGGGCCGGGGCCGCGAGCTCGCTGCGAAGTTGGGAGCAGAAGCGCCGTCTGTCCCGGCTCAAGGCCACTCCGACGCCGCCACCTACCTCCTGTACTTCGAGCAGCTCTTCACGGCGCTCGAGGGCCCCGCCGCGGAGCTCCGCGACGTGGTCGAGGAGGAGTGCCGCCAGCTCCTGGCAGTGGCGGTGGACCGCATCTTCTCCAACCTCGTGCACCTCCAGCCCGGGTTCGACCTCGCCACGGTGACCGAACCCCTTGAGGGGGAGGCAAGGTGGAAGGCCTCCAACTCCGTCCGCGACCAAGTGGACGACTTCTGCAACCGCTTTAAGCGGGCCGCAGCGGAGGACGAGGACGACGACGAGGGGAGCGAGCTTGAAGAGGAAGGATCCGGCCAGGACGACGACGAGGCCGCTGCCTAACTTCCTCTTGAGATCCTCTCCTGCAGTGTAGTGCGCTTGTAGCGCTGTAGGGATGTTTATCTTGAAGACTTTTGCTGTTCAGTCTGTAATATACTTCTTATTTTAAGCATGTGCCGCTAAGTCTGTGTGTGCTCCCCTCGAGGAGCCTTTGCTTCAACTCCATGTCTTTTTTGCTCTGCGTCGCCGGACCCTTCTCTTCGCGCTACGACTCCGCCGCTGCGGTATGCTCGAGCAATGACTCGGCAAGGCCGGGGGGAGTTTAAGGCTTAGAGAGGTAAGAACCCTCGAGTCGCGATGCTGAGGGCCCCCCTTTGACGCGCAAGCAGCCCATGGAGAGTGAGGGAAAGGACCACTCGAGGGACGCAGAGTGCCCGTGAGAGAGATGCAAGGGTTCTCTTGATGTGAACAGGGAACTTAGCTTCGCGTGGCTTTTCGCCCTGCGGGGGATTCCTCTGGCGATGTCCTTCCCTTCAGGGGCCGAGTTTTTCCTCCACAGGCCTGGAGAGGCTCTCGTTCCCTGTGGACGTTAGAGAGGCGAACCAAAACGCTAGAGCATAGTAGTAAGGACTTATGCGCGCTTATAGGTTTCCTCATGGGTGCCTCGCGAGGAGAGAGAGTACCAAGGTCCTTTGGGGAGGTGGCGTGTATCCGGGAGCATGCCCTTTAGCCAGAGCTCAGGATCCCTTGGATTTTGCAGTGCTGCTGGGGTGCTCTTGGGCACAGGCACCGTACTCAGCCCCCGCTCGCGAGGTGCGCATAGGAAAAATATAAGCGCACATTTGAAAGTAAAGGATGAAAGTAAAACTTGCCATAGAAATAGTACATAGCGGCGCCTCAGCGCAAAGTTCACTTGGGAACGACACGGCGCCGTAGCGCAAAGTTCACTTGGAACGAAAATGGCGTCGTAGCGGAAAGTTCACTTGGAACGAAAATGGCGCCAGAGCGCAAAGTTCACTTGGAACGAAAATCGGTTCATTACACTTGGGTTTGCCAAGCTAACGTTCCTTCCATGTCGAGGCATGGGGACCACCCATTAGTGGCAGAGGTTCACTGCGGCCTGCGGGGGCTCATTTGCAGGAGAGCTCGGAGGGCTGAGCCTCGGGAGAAGCTTTGAGAAGCTTGGAGGTGAAGCCGTGAACTTCCCTCTAGAGACAAAAAATGCCTGGCGTGACTATGATCACGGGTAGAACTTGCGCAGATGCGCGATGTTCCACGGGTTCTTGACGGGGATGCCGTCTTCGGTCTCGAGGCGTACTGCGCCAGGCCTGGCGATGTGGGAGTCCCTGTAGGGGCCTTCCCACATCGGCGAGAGCTTGTGGAGGCCTTCCCTGGAGAGGATTCGCCTGAGGACGAGGTCACCCGCCTCGAGGGTGCGCGAGCGCACATGGCGGCTGTGGTAGCGTCGCAGATCTTGCTGGTACTTCGCCGCCCTGAGGGCGGCGTGGCGGCGCAGTCCCTCGAGGAACAGTAGGTCGTCGTTGTGGAGGTCCTCTTGGATGTCCTCGTTGAAGGCAAGGACCCGTGGTGATCCATGCCTGATTTCTGCAGGGAGGACTGCTTCAGCTCCGTAGACCAGGGCAAACGGCGTTTCGCCTGTAGGCCTTGAGGAAGTTGTGCGCATGGACCAGAGTACGGAAGGGAGCTCATCGATCCAGCCCTTGCCGTGGCCCTTGAGGACCTCTGCGTTCGCTCGCTCGGCTTGACCGTTGCTGCGTGGGTGAGCCACCGAGGCGAAGCAAATCTTGACGCCAAGCTTGTCGCAGTAGGCTCGGAAGATGCCACTGGTGAATTGCGAGCCATTATCGGTGATGATGCGGTTAGGCACACCGAAGCGGCAGACCAGGCTCCTGATGAACTTCACCGCGGCACCGGCCGGAATGGTGCGCACTGGTTAAACCTCGGGCCACTTGGTGAACTTGTCGATGGCCACGAAGAGGAAGCGATGGCCCCCCTGCGACTTTGGGAAGGGGCCCAAGATGTCCAGCCCCCAGACCGCGAACGGCCAGGAGAGCGGGATGGTTTGGAGCCCCAGCGCTGGCTGATGAATTTGCTTGGCGTGGAACTGGCAGGCGTCGCAGGTTTGTACGATGGCGACCGCATCTTGAAGCACTTGAGGCCAGTAAAAACCGCTCCTGAAGACCTTGCCTGCGAGGGTGCGCGCACACGAGTGGTGGCCGCACTCCCCGCTGTGGATGTCCTTGATCAGCGATCGGCCTTCCTCGGGAGGGACGCACTTGAGCGCGATGCCATTCGGGCGCTTGCGGTAGAGGCTTCCCTCGAGGATGCAGTAGGATTTCGCCTGTCGGGCGATTCGCTCTGCTTCTGCATCTTCTTCAAGGAGGATCCCCTTCACCAAGTAGTCCTTGAGCTCGTCAATCCAGCCTGTGGCTTGGTGGGCTGCCGTCAGCAACAGACGCTCCCCTGTGCTGGGGCCGCAATCGGGGGCCCCAGACTCAGGAGGTGGTGGGAGCGCTTCATCTGTGCTTGCGGCTGTGGCCTCTTGAGGCTGCTTGATGGATGCCTTGACGAGCCTTTCCTCAAAGACGCCAGCCTGCTGGGGTTGCCTTCGCGAGGCTCGCTTGGCGATATCATCGGCCTCCTGGTTCTCTTTCCTTGGGATATGCATGAGTTCCATGCCCCTGAAGTGCTTCTCGAGCTTGCGGACCTCTTCAAGGTATGCTGCCATGTGGTCGTCTTTAGGCGTGTAGCTCTTGTTGGAGAAGTTGACGAGCAACTGGGAGTCGCCCTTGATGAGTAGGTGCTTGACGCCTAGAGCGATGGCGGCCCTTAAGCCGGCGAGGAGGCCCTCGTATTCAGCGATGTTGTTGGAGATCTTGTCAATCGTGAAGCATAACTGGACAGCGTAGTAGAGCTTGTCACCTTTGGGCGAAGTCAGGACGACGCCTGCCCCGCCATTTCGGCAGGCAAAGGCACCGTCGAAGTGCATGGTCCAGTGGCTGGGCATTGTGTCTCCAGCGGGCTCGGCCTCTTCCTCCCGAGGCTCTTCAGGGCTTGGGTCGGTCCATTCGGCGATGAAGTCAGCCAGCGCTCGTCCCTTGATGACTCTTGGGGTGTCGAAGCGTAAGTTGAATGGCTGCAGCTCTATGTTCCATCCCGCGACACGATCTGTGGCGTTGGGGTTGCGCAGGATCTGCTCCAGGGGGAAAGTAGTGACCACCGTGATGGGGTGGCCCTGGAAGTAATGTCTCAGCTTCCTGGAGGCGATGAGGAGAGCGACGAGAAGCTTTTGCTGCACCGGGTACCGCTCCCGAGCATCCCGCAGCACCGTGCTGACGAAGTAGACGGGGTGCTCGACAAGGGTTGTCGGTGGGGCTGCAGCGTCAGCCCCCCTGCGTAGGCTCCTCAGGGCCCTTGTCGAGATCCGCCTGCAGGGGGGTCTCAACAGGGGTGCCGGGAGCAGGCTCGACTTGAGGCTGTGGGCCTGGCAGTGGGTCTGTGGAGGCTGCTCCTTCGACGAGATCCTTGTCGGGGGGCTTTGGGCTTGGAGTGGCAGTGCTCTTCTTGGGGAGGACAGGCTCTTCCCTCTCGGCCACCAGGACGGCGCTAGCGGTCTGAGGAGTGGCTGAAAGATACAGCTTCAGATGTTCGCCTGTCCTGGGGGCCACCAAGACTGGTGGGCTGGCCAAATACTTCTTTAAGTCCCCGAAGGCCTTGTCCGCCTCAGGAGTCCACTTGAACGTGCCGGATCTCTTCATGATCTTGAAAAATGGCAGGGCTCTCTCGCCGAACTTGGAGATGAATCGGCCCAGGCTGGCCATGCAGCCTGCTAAGCGCTGCATCTCCTTGAGCCGGCGAGGAGGTTGCATTCCTTCTATGGCCTTGATCTTGTCAGGGTTTGCTTCTATGCCACGGTGAGACACCAGGAAACCGAGGAGCTTGCCTGAAGGGACCCCGAAGACGCACTTGGCGGGGTTCAGCTTGATGTTCACCTTGCGCAGGCTGGCGAAGGTTTCCTCGAGATCCTTCAAGAGGGTGTCTCCCTCTCGAGACTTGACCACGATGTCATCGACATAGGCCTCGGCGTTCCTACCCATCTGTGCCCCCAAGGCTATCCTCATGAGCCTCTGGAAAGTGGCGCCAGCATTCTTCAGGCCGAAGGGCATGCATGTGTAGCAATACACGCCACAGGGGGTGAGGAATGCTGTCTTCTCCTCGTCCTCTTTGGCCATTTTGATCTGGTGGTAACCAGAGAAGGCGTCCAGAAAACAGAGGAGGTCGCAGCCCGCGGTAGAGTCCACGATCTGGTCTATCCTCGGCATGGGGTATGGGTCCTTGGGGCAGGCCTTGTTGACATCGGTGTAGTCGATGCAGAGTCGGCCTCCTCCAGTGGGTTTAGGGACAACCACGCCGTTGGAGAGCCAAGTGGGGTGCGCGACGTCGCGGACGACTTTCGCCGCCTTCAGCTTCTCTACTTCCTTGACGATGAAAGCTAGCTTCTCGGGGGCTTGCTTGCATGCTTTTTGCTTGACGGGGCGTGCGTCTGGACACACGGCTAAGTGGTGCTCGATCACCTCCCTTGGTACACCAGACATATCTGACGGAGTCCATGCGAACATGTCAGAGTTTGCCTGAAAGAAGGCGACGAGCGCGCTTTCCTATTTAGGAGGCAGGGCAGCGCCTATGGTGACGCTAGCCCCCGAGCCTTCGGCCCCCGAGCCACTGGTACCCAGTGGCACCTTCTTCGTGGCAGCTTGCTCCGGAGAGAACACTTGTTTCTTCTTCTTGGGCCTCTCGAGAGGCTCCATGTCCTCGTCGGCCGGGAATGCCATGGCAGCTGCCTTGTAGGCGCTCTCGACAGCGCGCGTGGCGTCCAGGATATGACCATGGATGGCGATGGTGCCAGCGCTGCCGGGGATCTTGACCATGTTGTAGGCATGGTGCGTGACGGCCATGAATTTCGCGAGAGCGGGGTAGCCGAGGATGGCATTGTACGGCAGGCCGATGTGGGCGACGTCGAAGTCGATCAGCTCTGTGCGATAGTTCTTCTACGTGCCGAAGGTGACGGCGAGCCGGACCTGGCCCCGGGGTTCGATGGATCCACTGGTGACCCCGGTGAACGGCCTGGAGGGCATAAGCCACTCGTAGGGCACTTGAAGCGTCTCGAAGGTCTCGACAGAGATGACGTTCTGGCCAGCTCCCCCATCGATGAGCGTCTTGGAGACGGTGATGTTGTTGATGGTGGGGGAGCAGACCAGGGGGAGGGTCCCAACAGTCTTGGTCGACTTGGGGTGGTCCTTGGCGTCGAAAGCGATGGTGTACTGCGACCACTTGAGGGGCCTGGAGGTCTCGGTGCTCGGGAGCACGGCGTTGAGCTCGCGGGCGAACTGCTTGAACTGGTTGTTCGACTTGGGCGCCTGAGCCCCGCCGAGGGTGCAGGCCATAGCCCCTCTCGGGGCCTGGTAGCCCCCATCCTCCTCGTCAGGGAGGTTGTTGTTCTTCTCGGCGGCGTTGGCTTGAGTGCCCGACGGCTTCTGGTAGCCGCCATCGCGCCTGCCCCTGCCGTCTCTGCGGTAGCCGCGACCTCTGCCGCGGCTTCCGCTGCCTTCTCCTCGCTCGCGCTCCCTGCTCAGCCTCTTGAGGTCGAAGCAGTCGTCTGTGGTGTGCCCACGCCTGTTGTGGTAGACGCAGAATGGACGGTGGTCCGCCTCCTTGTCGCCAGGCTCGGGGGAGCTTCTGCGGGCGTTCTTGGCGGCTGGCTCTGCCGCTAGGACGGCAGTGGTCCTGCGCTTGGTTTCCTCGCGCTTCTTGTGGCTCTTGGAGCCTTCAGCCTGGTCGTCCCCTCGCTGGCTCATCTTGACGAAGAGGAGTCCCTCTTCGGCCTTGGCGCATTTGTTCGCGAGGTCGAACAGCTTCACTACAGAGGTGAGCTTGTCGTGAATGCCCAGCTTCTCAAGCATCCTGCGGTTCGTGACGCCTTCTCTGAAGGCGGCGATGACCTGCGTGTCAGGGATGTTCGGAATCTTGTTGCGCACTTGGCTGAAGCGCTGGATGTACTTGCGGAGGGTCTCATCCTTCTTCTGCACCACAGCGCGCCGGTCGTTGTGGGTGAGTGCGCGCTCGTACGTGCCCTTGAAGTTGGCGACGAACTGCTTGCAGAGCTCCTCCCAGGAGTCAATGGAGTCCTCGGGCAGGTTGAGGAGCCAGGACAGCGCGGAGTCCCTGAGCGCGTGGGAGAACCAGTTTGCCATGACCTTGTCGTCTCCCCCTGCGGCCTGGATGGAGGTGGTGTAGAGCTGCAGGAACTCGAGGGGGTTGGTCGACCCGTCGAAGCCCTTGGGGAGGGCTGGCCTGAACTTCTGCGGCCAGACCACGCGACGCAGAGCGCGGTTGAAGGCCAGGCAGCCAGAGGCGTACGTGGCGATTCCTCCTTGGAGAGCTCTGCGGTTCTGCTGCCCTGCCTGGCCGAGCTCCTCGACGAGGCGATTCTGGAGGTCCCGGCGGCGCTCCATGCCCACACGCGCGTCGGGCGCAGTGCGCTCCACGATCTGGCAGTCATGCGGCGAGGAAGCATGAGAGGGAGCCCTCTGCGCTGCGGCCGGAGGCGGTCCTGGCGGTGGCGGAGGCGCATCTGGTGCAGCCGTTCCCGCGCGGCCGGAGTGCTGGACCATGGAGCGCGACGGGGCGGGGCGCGTGGTGGCGACGTCGACGAGGTGGTGGAGGCGGTCCAACCACTGGTCGTGGGCCTCAGCGCTAGGCCGGTAGCGTAGAAGCTCCTGGGCCATGAGGAGCGCGGTGTGCGGGGTGGGCTCTGGGCGTCCCTGAGAGGACGCGCCTTGGCGCCGCGACGGATGCGAAGACTCAGCATCGTCGTTGCGCTCCGGGGGGCCGTCCCCGTCGGCGCGGTGGCCGCTGTCGTTGTACTCTTCGCTCTCCGGCCCCTCCACACGCGGGCCGGTGTTGGCGCGCTCGGGAGCTGTGCCGGGCTCGGTGTGAGCCCTGTCAGCTGCGCGCCTGTTGGCGCGCGTTGCGCGGGTGTCCGTCATGGCGGAAAGCCGGCTGGAGGTTGAAGACGCGCCTCAGTCCCCTACCTGGCACGCCAAATGTCGAGATGTGATTCCCACGGAACAGGGATAACCACTCTCGGGGGAGAAGTTCGTGAAGGGGACTGAACACGTTGGTCAACAACCTACGGCCGGCTCGGCGACGGTGCTCGTCGAGCCTGCGGAGGAACAGCACGCGAGAGATGGACTCCGGCCCGTACCCAGGTTCACGGCCCTCAGGGTGAGGTAAAACCGCTACTCCTGCTTGTCTGTATTGCTCAGTAGAGGGTGAGTAGAGCGAGCTTGCCGCGGGCTTTCGCGAGGCAGTGCGGAGCTTGGAGGGGGAAGGTTCGGGCCTTCTTCCTCCTTGGGCTCGCTCGGCTAGGCTAAGCTACTGTGGGGTGTCTATGGATGAATGATTGATTGATCGATCCCCTTCTACGGTGGTGCTCCTGCTCCTTATATAGGCGCCCCGGGCCTCATCCCTGCGCCCTGCGCAGTGGAAGGATTCCCACATGGCGACGAGGCGGAGGAGCGGGGTGCACCGCAGCTCGGTTGTCCATGGACCTGGTCCATGGTCGTAAAGCCTGCCTTCGTGGCAGGGCTGCCGCCGTCTTTTCAGAGCGGCCAGCTGGTACTGCAGAGACCGCGGGGGTGCCCACGGTGACGTCGCCGTTGGAGCGTTGCGCCGACCACCTGCTTTATCACCAAAGAGGAAAGCCTTGGTGGCGGCGCAGGGGACACAGCGCTTTGTTGACTCCTTTTATCACCAGAACGGCAACTGCGGCGCCGTCGTCATCGCGCGCAGACGCGCGCGTCACTCTGCGGCTGCTGCAGAGGCCATGTGCGCTCTGCAGTGGTTCCTTCGTAGAGAAGTATCTCCACAGGGCCCTGGAGGCCTTGCGGAGGGAGTTGCGTTGACTTCTCTCCAAGGGGGAAAAAGCCTTGCCGGGGGGCGGCCTCAGGGGGAGCCCCTTCAGGCCCTTCGCTGCCCCCTCAAGTCCCCTCGAGGGAGCTTTCCCCTCGGGGGTCTCCCCAAGCGTTCCGCTTGGTACTTAGTTGTTTCGTCGGCACCGACGCGTGTGAGGGCCGTGGAGAGTGGGCTCTGCACACCCTAGAATCCACTGGGCCGACACAATCTATTGTTGTTCCTAAAATTATTAAACAGGTGGAACTAGTGTCATCTGTGACAAATGAAGAGTATGTTGAAACACCTCCTTATCCAAATAAAATTAAGGAGAACTTGCTTATTGCTGTTACTAACAAGAGTAACAGAAAATGTTCTCAGTCTTATGAACAGGTGGAAGTTAAAAGTCAAATTTCTGTTATCAAACAATTAAATGAAGAAAATCCTGTTGATGTTTATCTATGTGAAGATGCTACTAAGGTTATCAAAGGCAATTCGGCCAAGGTTGGTAAGCCTGTTATATCATGTGCTTTTGGGACTTCATGCTATCATGGGTTATGTGATATTGGATCAAGTATTAGTGTTATTCCATATTCTTTTTATCTTGAAATCAAGCCTGACATTGATCCTATTGTTATGGATGAGACAGGTATGACAATTCAACTTGCCAATAAAGATTATATTAGTCCTCTTGGAATTGTTAGAGATGTTGAAGTGCTTGTTGGGAAGATAAAATATCCTGCTGATTTTATTGTGCTTGGTTGTCCTCAAGATTCATTTTGTCCTGTCATTTTTGGTAGACCTTTCTTACATACTGTTGGTGCTGAAATTAATTTGGTTAAAGAGAAAGTGTTTATTAAGTGTGCTGGAGAAAAACTTGAGTTTAACTTTTCTAAATTTGCTGATAAACATTTAAAGAAAGAACCATTTGCTAAAGATATAGTTGAAACTCTTGCTCATATAGCTGTAGCTTCAACGGATGTGGTAGAACGTTATATGCTTAATCAAGATGAACCATTTAATGATGAAGAAAAGGATGCTCTAGAACAAATAATATGGCAACAACCACCACAATTACAATTGCATATTCCACCTGATAATTTAGGAGTGTTACCACCACCTAATGGGGATCCTAGTTTTGAGTTAAAACCTTTGCCTGAAAATCTTAAGTATGCATATTTGAATGAGAAGAGCATATATCATGTTATTATTAGTGCTAACCTTTCAGCTGAAGAAGAAGAGAAATTACTTGATGTATTGAAAGCTCACCGAGCAGCCATTGGATATTCTCTTGATGATCTAAAAGGTATAAGCCCAGCTCTATGTATGCATAAAATTAATTCGGAGGAAGATGCAAAGCCTGTTGTTGATTTTCAACGCCGTCTTCACCCAAAAATGAAAGAAGTGGTAAGGAAAGAGGTAATAAGACTTATTGAAGCTGGTATTATTTATCCCATAGCTGATAGTAAGTGGGTGAGTCATGTTCATTGTGTTCCTAAAAAGGGTGGATTGACTGTTGTTCCAAATGATGAAGATGAACTTGTGGTTCAACGTACTGTTGTTGGTTATAGGATGTGTATTGATTTCAGAAAGTTAAATAAAGCAACTCGTAAAGATCATTATCCATTGCCATTTATTGATCAAATGTTAGAAAGGTTATCTAAACACTCTCAATTTTGTTATTTAGATGGTTATTCAGGTTTCTCACAAATTCCTGTTCCCAAAGATGATCAAGAAAAGACCACTTTTACTTGCCCCTTGATACGTCCATTTTGCATCACTATTTTATATCATAATTTACTGTTATTCATTGATATATTTCATATTTGGAGATGATACTTATGTTATTTCATCTATTTTGCATGTTTGATGATTATTGGAGGATGAATCACTGGAGTCTGAATTCTGCTGGAAAAAGCACCGACAAGATACAATATTTGCGAAGCTCAGAAAATAAAACCAAGAATACAGAAGTTCCTATTTTTCCAGATGACGAAGGGAGCCAAAAGGGGAGAACCAGGTGGGCCCCAGGGGGCCCACATGAGGTCCCGGCGCGGCTCCCCTTGCTGCCGCGCCAGCACCCTGTGAAGCCGCCCTGGCCCACCTCTGGCAGCGCCCTTTCGCGTACTTCATCCCCCCGAAAACCTAAGACTCGGGGGATCGACCAGAAACAGAGCCGCCGCCTCCACGAGGCGGAAACCACCGAGAGAGAAAAGCTCTCCGGCAGGCTGAAAAGCTGCCGGGGAAATCCCTTCCCGGAGGGGGGAAATCGTCGCCATCGTCACCGTCATCGAGCTGCACTTCATCGGGATCATCATCACCACCATCTCCACCGCCGACACCGTCATCTCCATCGTTACACTCCGTTCCCGCTGTAACATCTAGGGCTGAATCTTGTGCATTTGATAGGGGAAACTCTCCCGGTGTTGATTACTATTGTTATTGATGCTATTGGGTGGAACCGTTGAATTAAGGTTTATGTTCAGATTGTTACCCATCATTATATCATCTTTGATCATGATCCATATGATGTGTTGTGAGTAGTTCGTTTAGTTCTTGAGGACATGGGAGAAGTCTAGATGTTAGTAGTGAACTATGTTGAGTAATATTTAATGGTTTGATATTTAAGTTGTGGTGCTATTCTTCTAGTGGTGTCATGTGAACGTCGACTACATGACACTTCACCTTTATGGGCCTAGGGGAATGCATTGTGTATTCAAATATTAATTGTGGGGTTGCCGGAGTGACAGAAACCTAAACCCCCGTTGGAATCTCGATGCATGAGGGATGGTAGGATCTCAGAGTTTAAGGCTGTGGTTAGATTTATCTTATTTACTTTCTTGTATTTGCGGATGCTTGCAAGGGATATAATCACAAGTATGTATTAGTCCTAGGAAGGGCAGTGCATTAGCATAGGTTCACCCACACAACACTTATCGAAACACTAAAGATTAATCATCTATATGAAGCGAAAGCACTAGACATAATTCCCGGGTGTCCTCAGGAACGTTTGGTCATCATAAGTAAACAAACCGGCTTGTCCTTTGCTCTAAAAGGATTGGGCCACTCGCTGCAATTATTATTGCCGCGCTCTATTTACTCGCACTTTATTTATCTGCATTATCAAAAACTCCTAAAAACTTGTCTGCTAGTGTTTACAGTGAAATCCTCATCAAAACTGTTTGTCAGCACCTTCTGCTCCTCGTTGGGTTCGACACTCTTATTTATCGAAAGTACTACGATACACCCCCTATACTTGTGGGTCATCAAGACTATTTTCTGGCGCCGTTGCTGGGGAGTGAAGCGCTATTGGTAAGTGGAATTGGTAAGGAAAACTTTAGCTGTAAGTGCTGTTTTTATTTGTGTCTCCTAATTCGCTTAATTATGGAGAGAGGATATATTGGTTTCCTGTTTGGAAAGGCTTCTACCACTGCTGAGGTAGAAAATGAGGCGCCACCTGATGAAATAGTGCCATTTAAAATACCTATGAAACTATTGATCGTGTTATGGATAACCGCTATGAAGGGGATGGAACTGTCCACCCCGGTGATCATTTACTGTTTTTACATGAATTATGCGAGTTGTTCAAGTGTGCAGGTATTACAATAGACAAAGTTACGAAGAAATTATTCTCCATACCACTTACTGGGAGAGCTGCGCATTGGTATAAATTGTTGAAGAACAGGAGTTCTCTTGGATGGGAGGAAATTGTACCTCTCTTTTACTCTAAATTTTATCCTCCAAGTGAGATTCACCAAGATCGGAATTCTATATATAATTTCTGGCCTCATGATGGAGAAAGTATTGGCCAAGCTTGGGGGAGATTGAAGTCACTAATGCTCAAATGCCCCATTCATGAGCTTCCTGGTAATATTATTGTTGATAACTTCTATGCAAGACTCTCTTTTGAATATAAAACATTATTGGATACTTCTTGTGCGGGATCATTCACACGTAATAAAGAAGAGTTTAAATGGGATCTTCTTGATCATATTGAAGAGAATACTGAAGCATTGGAGAACGACAAAGGTAGGGAGTCAGGTATACAATACGACTTTGAATGCATTAATACTTTCATGAATACTGATGCATTTTGAAATATTAATAATGCTTATGGTCTTGACTCTCAAGTTGTTGCAAATTATTATAAATCCTTTGCTGCTTATTTCGGTTTGCCCAAGAAGGGCTTCGAAAAATATCATGAACCTTATAAAGATAAATCTATTGCTCCTATAACTAAAAGCATTGAAGTTAATACTGTTGATCATATTATTCCTGAGCCTTATATTGAAAAAATCCCTTCTCCTGTTAAAGTGAAGGAACATTCTGTTATGGCTAGTGTTGTTAACAAAAGTGCAAAGAAAGCTATGGAACCTGATGAGCAAATTAAAATTGAAACTCCTGTGGCTATAGTTAAAGATCTTGTTACTAAAAATGTTGGAGATGAGTATATTATATTTTGTGAAGATGCTTCTAATGTTGTTTCTCATCCTAACAGTTCAAGGAAAACTAGTTTTCATGTGTTATCTGTTAAAATTGGTGATCATTGCTATTATGGTTTATGTGATATTGGTGCAAGTTCAAGTGCTATTCCTTATGAGCTTTATAAAGAAATTATGCATGAGATTGGTTCTTGTGAACTTGAAGAAATTGATGTGGTTATTCAACTTGCTAATAGAGAAACTATCTCTCCGATTGGTATTGTTAGAGATGTTGAAGTTTTATGTGGTAAGACTAAATATCCTGCTGATTTTCTCGTACTTGGTGCAGCCGCTAGTAAGACTTGTCCTATCATTTTTGGTAGACCTTTTCTAAATACTTGTGGTGCTGTTATAGATTGTAAGAAAGAGAAAATCTTTACTAAGTTTGCTGGTGATTCGTATGAATTCAATTTTTCGAAATTTGCTAAGACCCCTTATGAAACCGAATTACCCAATGAGGATTTTAGAGTAGAACAACTTGCCTCTATTGCCCTTGCTCCTAACAATGTTCTGCAGCAATTTATGGAAGATCATGAAAGTGAAGTCTTTATGGAAGAAAGGAATGAACTTGATGAAATATTCCTCGGTCAACCTATTCCTAAACATAATTTAAAGGTGGAAGACTTGGGTAAAACACTTCCACCTAAAGAGGATCTTGTCTTTGATTTAAAACCTTTGCCTGATAATCTTAAGTATGCTCATATTGATGATAAGAAAATATATCCTATTATTATTAGTGCTAACCTTTCAGGTAAAGAAGAGGAAAGATTATTGGAAGTATTGAAGAAACACCGTGGAGCTATGGGTTATACTTTGGATGATTTAAAAGGGATTTCTCCTACTATATGTCAACATTCTATTAATATGGAGCCCGATGCAAAGCCACTTGTTGAACATCAACGCCGTTTAATACCCAAGATGAAGGAAGTGGTAAGAAATGAGGTATTAAAACTTCTTGATGCGGGTATTATTTATCCTATTACTGATAGTAGATGGGTTAGTCCTGTGCACTGTGTCCCTAAGAAAGGTGGAATTACTGTTGTGCCTAATGATAATGATGAGCTTATTACTCAAAGAGTAGTTGTTGGTTATAGAATGTGCATTGATTTTAGAAAGGTTAATAAAGTTACTAAGAAAGATCATTATCCATTACCCTTTATAGATCAAATGTTAGAGAATTAGCCAATGCTTTCTTGATGGTTATTCTGGTTTCTCTCAAATTGCTGTTAAAACTCAAGATCAAGAGAAAACCACATTTACTTGTCCCTATGGTACTTATGCTTATAGACGTATGCCTTTTGGTTTATGTAATGCTCCTGCTACTTTTCAAAGATGCATGTCTGCTATCTTTCATGGTTTTTGCGAGGAAATTGGGGAGGTGTTCATGGACGACTTCTCCGTTTATGGTACTTCTTTTGATAATTGCTTGCACAATCTTGATAAAGTGTTGCAGAGATGTGAAGAAACTAATCTTGTTCTTAATTGCGAGAAATGTCACTTTATGGTTAATGAAGGGATTGTTCTTGGACATAAATTTTTTGAAAGAGGTATTGAAGTTGATAGAGCCAAAGTGGAGGCAATTGAGAAAATGCCTTGTCCCAGAGATGTTGAAGGTATTCGTAGTATTCTTGGTCATGCTGGTTTCTATAGAAGGTTTATTAAAGATTTTGCTAAGGTATCAAAGCCTCTTACTAATCTCTTGCAAAAAGATGTACCATTTGTTTTTGATGATGATTGTAAGGAAGCTTTTGAAACTCTTAAGAAGGCTTTAATAAGTGCTCCTATTGTTCAACCACCTGATTGGAATTTACCATTTGAAATTATGTGTGATGCTAGTGATTTTGCTGTTGGTACTGTTCTTGGACAAAGAGTAGATAAGAAGTTAAATGTTATTCATTATGCTAGTAAGACTCTTGATTCTGCTCAAAAGAATTATGCCACAACTGAAAAAGAATTTCTAGCTGTTGTTTTTGCTTGTGATAAATTTAGACAATATATTGTTGATTCTAAAGTTATTATTCATACTGATCATGCTGCAATTAGATACCTTATGGAAAAGAAAGATGCAAGGCCTAGGCTTATTAGATGGGTATTACTTTTGCAAAAATTTGATTTGCATATTGTAGATAGGAAAGGTGCTGAAAATCCTGTTGCTGATAATCTGTCTAGATTGGAAAACATTGCATATGATCCTATTCCTGTTAATGATAGTTTTCCAAATGAACAATTGGCTGCAATAAGGGTGAGTTCACGAGATAGTCCTTGGTACGCTGATTATGCTAACTTTATTGTTTCGAAGTATTTGCCTCCAACCTTTTCAGCTCAACAAAGAAGAAAATTCTTTTATGACTTGAGGCATTATTTTTGGGATGACCCACACTTATATAAAGAAGGAGTGGATGGTATTATGCGAAGATGTGTTCCAGAGTATGAACAAAAAGAGATATTGAGAAATGCCATAGTAGTGCTTATGGAGGACATCACGCTGGAGATAGAACTGCACAAAAGGTTCTACAATCAGGTTTTTATTGGCCTACTCTCTTTAAAGATGCAAGAAAGTTTATTTTATCTTGTGATGAATGTCAAAGTGTTGGTAATATCTCTAGATGTAATGAAATGCCTATGAATTATTCTCTTGTTATTGAACCATTTGATTGTTGGGGATTTGACTTTATGGGTCCTTTCCCTTCTTCAGAAGGTAATACTCATATACTTGTTGCTGTTGATTATGTTACTAAATGGGTAGAAGCTATACCTACTAAAAGTGCTGATGGTGAGACATCATTAAAAATGCTTCAAGATATTATTTTCCCTAGGTTTGGTGTACCTAGATATTTCATGACTGATGGAGGTTCTCATTTTATTCATGGTGGTTTTAGAAAAGTTCTTGCTAAATATGGTGTTAATCATAGAATTGCTTCAGCTTCTCATCCTCAAACTAGTGGGCAAGTAGAATTATCAAATAGAGAAATTAAATCTATCTTGCAAAAGACTGTTAATAGAACGAGGAAGAATTGGGCTAGTAAATTAAATGATGCATTATGGGCTTATAGAACTGCTTATAAAAATCCCATGGGTATGTCTCCTTATAAAATGGTCTATGGAAAAGCTTGTCACTTGCCTTTAGAATTAGAAAACAAGGCTTATTGGGCAGTGAGAGAACTAAATAGAGATTTTAAACTTGCCGGTGAGAAAAGATTACTTGATTTGAGTTCTTTAGATGAATGGAGAAGTGAGGCCTATGAAAATGCTAAACTCTTTAAAGAAAAAGTTAAGAAATGGCATGATAGGAGAATCCTTAAGAGAGAGTTTCATGTTGGTGAGAAAGTTCTATTGTATAGTTCTCGTCTTAGATTCTTTGCAGGGAAATTACTCTCCAAGTGGGAAGGACCATATGTTATCGTGCAAGTGTTTTGTTCGGGTGCAATAAAAATTGCTTCACTTAAAGATGACTCTACACAAGTGGTAAATGAACAAAGACTCAAGCATTATATTTCTGGAGATTCTTATAATGAAGATGTTGAAATTATTCAAGCAATTACTCCGGAAGCTTTTATTAAAGAACATATTTCTGAGTCTGCAGAAGCTGAATTCGAAAAGGTACAGTTTCGGTAAGAAAAAGTTCGCGAATTTAATTTTGGAATATAGAATATTGGTTTTTAGAAAATATGGAAAATACAAGACCAAAACGAGCGCGAGACGGTGCCCGAGGCACCGCCATCAGGTGCTGGCGCGGGCCCCAGCCTGGCCGCGCCAGCACATGATGACAGAGCCTCGGAGTCCATCTCCTACTCGATTTAGCCATGTTGCCTTCCTTTTGTTGCGTAGATTTTTTCTATATAATCTCCCGAGACCCCCGAGGTCCATATATCGTGTTTTCGACGTGTTTTTGTTTCGAGTTGTTTATGTCCAGAAATAATTTTGAGTTCTAGAAGCATCATGGTCTCCGCCAACGACAAGGGGAAGAAGCCTTTGGAGGATGATCTCCAAGATCCCAAGCTCGAAGAGGATACCAAGAGTGAAGATGAAGAAGAGGTGGAGGAAGACCCGCACGGAAACCCACGCGCCACAGTTGCAAGTATCGGAGTGGTGGCAAACCCCTCAATCCGCAGGATGGGCGCGCGGATGAGCACCGGAGGGAGAGTTCCACGTCATCTTCTAGCTCCATGGACACCTTCCGGAAAAAGAGCTCTAAGCCTGATGAAGGATGGGGAAACAATTCCCAGGGCTGGGATTCACGAACTGACATATTCATGAACTGCATTGAGAGTAACACCGAGATGATTCGCAACCTCACCTGCAGTATTGAAGAGTTGAAGGAGCTGGTTATTAAGCTTATTACGGATCCTCCATCACCACCGAAGGAGTAATTCGTCATCAGTATTGGCATCTCCCTTAGCTTGTTCCAAGCTTGGGGGGAGTGCCGCGGTATCTCACCATTATCTTTTATCTTTTACCTTTTAGTAGTGTGATATCATGAGTAGGGAAGTTATCTTATATGATGGTTTGCAATGTGGAAGTATCTCTCTTTTAGTTGGTTATCTATCTATGTATCCCTTGGTGTGAGTTGCCGTTATGGAATATTAATGAGAAGTGTTATCATTTACTTTCTGCACACCTTATTTTAGTTTGCAACTTCTATCATATATGATTGATCTTGTTATTAGTATTTGCATCACTTTGGGAACATATAGTAAAAGTAAAGGGAAATCACAATAAGGTACATAGAGAAAACCATAGTTGGTGTTGGCAAACTTAGTTCTTGGTCAGAGAACAATGAACATATTGAGCTTACTCTACAAAACAGCCCTCTTAAGTAGTTGCTAACTCCCAAGGTCATATTTATTAGATAACAACAATGTGTTAAACAAGGAAGAATAAAAGACATGATTAACAATACAAATGTATAAATGGTTGAATCACAATCAACTCAAATGCTTGCTTAAGATAGAAGGAGATAGGTTTACTGACGCAACATAAAGTAAAAGATAGGCCCTTCGCAGAGGGAAGTAGAGATACAAGCATGTGCTAGAGCTTTTAGTTTTATAGGTTTTGAAATCATATAGAGAGCATCGAAGTAAGTTTTTGAGCGGTGTTTGTCGTTGTCAACGAATGGTAATAGAGTTCTTGTTATCTTCCATACTAAGCAAGTTGAGAGCAGTTCCGATTATTTAGTAACAAGCATTTATAATATGCACTTATATAACTTGACACTCCTCCCAACCTTTGCTTTCACAAGCCATGGCTAACCGAATCCTCGGGTGCCCACCAATCAATCTCAATCCATGGAGGAGTGTCTATTTTTAACTTTCTCAACCTTTTTGATATTATAGTGGTCTAACCAGCTCTTTGCAATATTAGTGACGAGCAGATGGAGCATGCAAGTCAAGGGTTACTTAATTAGCATGGAAGATAACAAACTCAACTATTATTTCCTCATGAGCTAATAAACATTGACACAAATAAAGGATAGTAGTTTTGAATAAAGGTAGCACATGAAGTATTTACTTGGAGTGGCGCAAAATACCACATAGTAGGTAGGTATGGTGGACACAAGTGACAAGGGTTTGGCTGAAGGTTTGGATGTATGAGAAGCATTCGCTCTCGATACGGGTCTTTGGCTAGCAAGCATAAGAGTTGAAGGATACAAACAAATATACATGTAGTAAAGAACAATCATGCAATTCTTACTTGGAAGCACAAACAATTTTAAATTGTGAATACTAAACTTATTAACTACAAGTGAGAAAGTGATAAGGGGTGGCCCGATCTTCTCAGTGAGCCGATGGTGGAATCGATGGATGATGTAGATAACTCGCGGATGCTCTCGAACTCTCCGGCTGTTCCCCCGTTGCCAATGCAACAGCTCTTCAACCCAATGAATATTCGCAACACCACACGCTAGTGCAACGCAGCCGCCGACCACGAAGCGGTTTTGCAATCTACCAATTCCCAGTGGAACGACAGATCACACTCAAACTTTGGTAACAATAACCTCTCGATCGCAACAAAGGAGAGGGGTGAATTCCTGATCGCAGCAAAGAGGAATTCTGATAGATGAATGCTTAGCAATTCGATCTAGGGTTTTGTTTAAACGTGGTCTACCTCTCTATGGCGCAGCCCTTGGCTATTTAAAGGGGCTGGCCGAAACTAGGACTCAATTCGGATCTGAACCCAAACCTGGTTCGACTCAAACTGATACAAACCGACCCATGGTGGTTCGGCCTAACATGGCACGCAGGCCTCATGTATAACACCTTAGACTAATATCTTCTTACGTTATGTCCTGGTGCGCCACTTGATCCCTCTAACGTGCAAACGAGTGATTTCCTTCAATGCCCTGGTGCGCCGGCCTCCCTCTCCTCCCTCGCGCACTTGCTGATATTGGAAATCAGTGATGGTTCTTCTCATTGTTGTAGCTCGTCTCCTCCTCCCATGCTTGTGTTATCAATAAACCTGATCATACATAGATGCATAGACTTAGGCAGTATAAAGTTCTCATTAACACAAACATCATATTCAATTAAGAGTGAGTTCACCTGTTGCTCAAGTAACTTGGTTCGAGCCCTTGTCATTGGTCCAATCCTCACATCATTAGCTTTGTCTTGTACAGCAACATCATCAATAGGAGAAGATGGTAAAGGACTAGGGATGTCCTCATCATCCTCCCCCCCTTCAAAAGGCGTCGACCTCGACGCGTCAAGGTGTTCTCCAGCAAATGGCGTCAAATCAGCAACATTAAACGTATTGCTCACACCAAACTCAGATGTAGGAAGATCTATCTTGTATGCATTATCATTTATCTTGGCAAGAACCTTGAAAGGACCATCACCACGTGGCAGCAATTTAGACTTGCGCTGAACAGGAAATCTGTCCTTGCGAAAGTGCACCCAAACCATGTCGCCGGGCTGAAAAAGCACCTCCTTTCTTTTCTTGTTAACACGATCAGCATTGTACTTTCCTTTCTTCTCGATAGCCTCTTTAGTCTTCTCATGTATCTTCCTCACAAAATCTGCTCGTTTCGATGCATCCATGTTGACACGTTCTTGAATTGGAAGCGGCAGCAAATCAAGCGGTGTAATGGGTTTAAAACCATACACCACCTCAAACGGACACAATTGCGTGGTGGAGTGTACAGCCCTGTTATATGCAAACTCCACATGCGGCAAACACTCTTCCCACACACGCAGATTTTTCTTGATCATTGTCCGCAGCAACGCCGAAAGTGTGCGGTTCACCACCTCCGTTTGGCCATCAGTTTGGGGATGACAAGTTGTACTAAACAACAGCTTCGTCCCCAGCTTTCCCCAAAGTGTCTTCCAAAAGTAGCTCATGAACTTCACATCACGGTCAGAAACAATCGTCTTCGGTACTCCATGTATGCGCACGATGTCCCTGAAAAACAGATTAGCAATATGCGACGCATCGTCGCTTTTGTGGCAGGCAATAAAATGGGCCATCTTAGAAAAACGATCCACTACCACAAAAATAGAATCATGTCCTCTACTGGTCCTAGGCAATCCTAACACAAAATCCATGCTTATATCTTCCCATGGTGTAGTAGGAGCAGGAAGAGGGGTATACAAACCGTGGGGCTTAAGTTTGGACTTAGCCTTGTTGCACGTAATGCAACGCTTCACAAACCTGTCCACATCCCGCCTCATGCGTGGCCAATAGAAGTGATCAGCCAACATCAACAACGTCTTCTCACGTCCAAAGTGACCCATCAAGCCGCCTCCATGTGATTCCTGCAACAAGAGCAAACGCACGGACGACTCGGGTACACATAACTTGTTAGCTCGAAACAAATATCCATCATGCATATGGTATTTTTCCCACGCCTTCACATCAGAACAGTTAGCAAAGGCAGTGGCAAAATCAGTATCGGAAGCATATAAATCACGCAAACTCTCTAAACCCGGAACTTGAACATCAAGATGTGTCAAAAGCATGTTTTTCCTAGAGAGTGCATCAGCAACAACATTATCTTTGCCCTTCTTATACTTAATAATGTATGGAAAAGATTCAATGAATTCCATCCATTTAGCATGACGTTTATTAAGATTAGTTTGGCACTTTAAAAATTTCAAAGCCTCATGATCAGAATGTATGATAAATTCTTTTGGCCACAAATAATGTTGCCAAACCTCAAGAGCACGAACAAGAGCATACAATTCCTTATCATAAACAGGATAGTTCAATTGTGCACCATTCAATTTTTCAGAAAAATATGCAACCGACTTTCCCTCTTGCATCAACACACCTCCTATTCCAATGCCACTAGCATCACATTCAATATAAAATTGCTTATTGAAATCAGGAAGCATAAGCAAAGGTGCAGAAATCAAACAACGTTTCAATTCATCAAATGCAGCATCTTGGGCAGCGCCCCAAACAAAAGGAACACCTTTGTTAGTAAGATCATTCAAAGCTGCAGCAATAGTACTAAAGTCTCTCACGAAACGTCTATAAAATCCAGCAAGACCAAGAAAGCTTCGTAATTGACTTAGGTTCATGGGAGTAGGCCAATTTTTAATTGCTTCAATTTTAGAGTCATCTACCTCAACCCCATGCCTAGAAACAACAAATCCCAGAAATATTACCCTATCTTTGCAAAACGTGCATTTCTCAAGATTACCATAGAGCTTATTAGCACGCAGCACATGGAAAACTTGGCGAATATGATCAATATGTTCAGTTTCGTTGTGGCTATAAATTAATATGTCATCAAAATACACAACCACAAACTTTCCAATGAAATGCCTCAAAACATGATTCATTAATCTCATGAAAGTACTAGGTGCATTAGTTAAACCAAAAGGCATGACTAACCACTCATATAGACCGAATTTAGTTTTAAAGGCTGTTTTCCACTCATCTCCTTCTTTCATCCTAATTTGATGATAACCACTACGCAAATCAATCTTAGAGAAAATAGCAGCCCCACTTAATTCATCGAGCATGTCATCCAACCGTGGAATAGGGTGACGATAACGAATAGTGATGTTATTAATTGCTCTACAATCTACACACATGCGCCATGTACCATCTTTCTTAGGAACTAAAATAACAGGAACAGCACAAGGACTTAAGCTCACACGAATATACCCTTTGTCCAGAAGTTCTTGTACTTGTCGCTGAATTTCCTTCGTCTCCTCAGGATTGGTACGGTAGGGGGCTCGGTTGGGCAAAGAGGCTCCTGGAATCAAATCAATTTGATGTTCTATGCCTCTCAATGGTGGCAAACCAGCCGGTACCGCGTCGGGAAAAACGTCCTCGAAATCCTGCAACACCTTAGCAACACCAAGAGAGATAGGGGTCATGTCATTAGAAACAAGAATTTCGCCCTTGCACATAAGTACAAGAGGTACTAGAGTAGGATCCTCACGAAACTCTTGTAAATCAGATTTAGTGGCTAACATGACTAGCTTTTTCTCTCCCTCACTTTTCTTTTTACCACTCGAATTTGGCTTGTGGCTCTCACTCACCGAAGGTGGAGTCTCTCTCCTATCTAATCTCTCACGCTCATCCTCACGGTGAACCTCAACTTTTTGACGAGATTGATTGACCACAGCTTGCGGTGTCATAGGCCTCAACATGATCTCCTTTCCTTGCCAATTGAGCTGGTATGTGTTGGCCCTACCATTGTGTCGGACATCTCTATCAAATTGCCATGGCCGACCCAACAATAAATGGCACACCGTCATAGGAACAACATCACACTCCACGGTGTCCTTATAAGGTCCAATCTGAAAGTCCACACGCACCATATGGTTGATCTTCATCTCCCCACTATCACTCAACCACTGAATAAAATAAGGATTAGGATGTGGCAAGTATTTCAGATTCAGTTTTTGACAAAGCTCTTTACTAGCCAAATTGCGGCAACTGCCACCATCAATTATCACTTTGCACGCCTTGCCATTACCAAGTGCAGCCATGGTTTGAAACAGATTGCAGCGCTGCTCCATGGGACTTGGCGTAACGCTCAATGCTCGCTGCGTACAAACAATAGTGGGCAAATGAGCAGCATCAGCATATATAAGACCGCTGTCCTCTTCCTCCACAAGATCAGCCGTATGGTCCACCTCATCACCACTCTCATACTCACCAGTTTCTTCATTGACTAACATAACTTTTCTATTGGGACAATCTCGCTTGAAATGACCCTTGCCGCCGCACGTATGGCAGTTCATATCACGTGTACGGGCTGTAGAATTTGAAGAACCGGTACCACTTGCTGTAGGTGGCGGTGGAGGCTTGTGAGAAGGTGCAGCCGAAATTGGCTTTGTAGGTGCAGCTCCATGAGAACTTGGTGCAACACTAGATTGCACAATACTAGGTGTAGCACGTGAGGAAAAACTGCCCCTTCCAAAGGAAGAACGAGACAAATATTTGGCATCTTCGGCCACTTGTAACTCAGCTTCACGTGCTTGATGCAATAAATCCTCTATATCAGCATATTGATAATGACGTACAATTCTCTTGACATGAAAGTTCAAACCTGACAAGAAACGCTGCATGGTTTGTTCAGATTCTTCTCTCACTTTAGCACGCTGCATAATCAACTCCATCTCCTTGTAATATTCATCCACGGAGGAAGTACCTTGCTTCAGATTTTGCAACTTGTCATACAAGGAACGCCTATAGTTACGAGGAACAAAACGATGGTGCATCTCTTCCTTCATCTCTCGCCAAGAACGAATAGGCAAGTCATTAGTTTCACGCCTTGCATTAACAAGACCATGCCACCAAAGCAAAGCATAACCATCAAACTCAGAAGATGCAAGCTTGATCTTTCTATCTTCCGTATAATCATGCAAACGCCATAATTGTTCCATCTTCAACTCCCAATTAATATATTCTTCCACATCAATAGAGCCCTCGAATTTGGGAATGCTGAATTTTGGTTTACCCAACCCGTCATCATCACGAATGGCTGCATGACCAACATTATCAAACAGACGACGAGCACGACCAATAGGTGCCCCACCACGCCCCGGATGTGCAGCACCGCGGCCGTCTCCTCGGCCAACATTAGCAGGAATAGCGTGGCCATTAACTCCCTCATCAGCATCATCATAAGCATCGTCATGTTCGGCCTGAACACTGGCATCGTCTGCTGGCTGTCCATGACGCTGTGTGATTGCCTCCATGGCTCGAGTCATAGCATCCACGGACCGCTGAAGAGTCCCCAATGAACGCTGTACAGTATCAACCTTGGCATCTGTGGCCGCCAAACCAGTGTGCAAGCTCTCAGATTCAGCCCCAAACTGACGCAAAAGATGATCACGTAGGGCCTCATATTCCCGCCAATTAACCGAAGCATTATCCTCCTTCTTTTGCTGCACCACACTTGCGGTGTCATCACCTGACGACATGATTAGTGTGCACAAGAATATCGAGATATATATGTGGAAACTCTCAACTCACTCAAAAAAAACAAAAGAATGTGTGGATCTTACCGTTCCAAAGTGAATTAGCAAAGCTTACCAACTTGTAATAGGAGCACGTGCACAGATGTGATGAAGCGAATATTATGGGTATCAAAGTGTCACACAACAAAAACAGGGTATAATGGTGGAGCTTGGTTGGGAGGCCTAACAACACCAACTACAAATCCTATTTGCTGTTCGTGTGAAACTCAAAAACACAGGAAACACACACGTGGAGAATAATGTGGCAAAGCAACTATAGGGATGAGCACAAATATGTAAAGATATGTCCGGAGTATAGCTCGTGTTGCAATGCACGGGAAGGACACTAGCAAGTTGCTCAAATAAACTCAGGCACAAGATTGCTCAACAATGAGTAGTGTCACAAAAGATACTATGCACTTCGGCCTATTTCCTTGCTCTTTTTTTTTTTTTGAATTTTTCAATTTGCTATGGCCAGTACTTGAAGATACACAAGACACACAATAATGAGCAGCCTGGGAGCACAAAACGGTAGCTAGTCCTGTATGGGTAAGCTCCTAACACTGCTGTAGAAAGGCTGTGTCTAAGGTTTCTGCACAAAAGTGGCAAAAAGAAATACTTCCCGAGGTTTTTTGGGAATTCTGAGACGTCGAAAAGGCGTAAACAGACGTAGTGAGTTTGGCTGCCTTCGTTTTTGTCTCCTCTTCAAAACGAGCTAAAAATCGTCCAAATCGGATTTCGTATGCAAAAGTTATGCCCGGTTGAATTTTCTGCCGGAACCGTATACGACACGAACTCGGAAACGGAACACGGAAGGAAAAACAGCGACGTACGTCGATGGAAACTGCCGATTCTGACCCGAACTCGGAAACAACCGAAACCTCTTCTCTTTTTTTTTTTTTTGATTTTTTGACAATGACTCCGAATCCAACACAGCTAAGTACGGAAAGTAACAACTCCAAACCTAAACAAACTCTACGACACAAACGGAAAAAAAGAAACGCAAAAGATCGACACGAACAGCAACTAGAACATGCAATCGGTGCTATCTAGTCTATGGCGATGTCTAAACCCTAATATTTTTGTGTGGCTTTTTCTGTATAGGACGAAAAACAGTAAATCTACGGGATGGACTGGTGGATGCTCACCGAGTAAAACGCTGGAAATCTGATACCAAGATGATAAGGGGTGGCCCGATCTTCTCAGTGAGCCGATGGTGGAATCGATGGATGATGTAGATAACTCGCGGATGCTCTCGAACTCTCCGGCTGTTCCCCCGTTGCCAATGCAACAGCTCTTCAACCCAATGAATATTCGCAACACCACACGCTAGTGCAACGCAGCCGCCGACCACGAAGCGGTTTTGCAATCTACCAATTCCCAGTGGAACGACAGATCACACTCAAACTTTGGTAACAATAACCTCTCGATCGCAACAAAGGAGAGGGGTGAATTCCTGATCGCAGCAAAGAGGAATTCTGATAGATGAATGCTTAGCAATTCGATCTAGGGTTTTGTTTAAACGTGGTCTACCTCTCTATGGCGCAGCCCTTGGCTATTTAAAGGGGCTGGCCGAAACTAGGACTCAATTCGGATCTGAACCCAAACCTGGTTCGACTCAAACTGATACAAACCGACCCATGGTGGTTCGGCCTAACATGGCACGCAGGCCTCATGTATAACACCTTAGACTAATATCTTCTTACGTTATGTCCTGGTGCGCCACTTGATCCCTCTAACGTGCAAACGAGTGATTTCCTTCAATGCCCTGGTGCGCCGGCCTCCCTCTCCTCCCTCGCGCACTTGCTGATATTGGAAATCAGTGATGGTTCTTCTCATTGTTGTAGCTCGTCTCCTCCTCCCATGCTTGTGTTATCAATAAACCTGATCATACATAGATGCATAGACTTAGGCAGTATAAAGTTCTCATTAACACAAACATCATATTCAATTAAGAGTGAGTTCACCTGTTGCTCAAGTAACTTGGTTCGAGCCCTTGTCATTGGTCCAATCCTCACATCATTAGCTTTGTCTTGTACAGCAACATCATCAATAGGAGAAGATGGTAAAGGACTAGGGATGTCCTCATCAGAAAGATCATTGAATAATATGTCTACATGTAGTTCCTTTTTCTCCCCAGTCTCAAAGTATTGTAGTTACTGACCAATGCTAAGTTTGCCAAAACCAAAAGATTTACTATATGTTCCCAAAGTGATGCAAATACTAATAACAAGATCAATCATATATGATAGAAGTTGCAAACTAAAATAAGGTGTGCAGAAAGTAAATGATAACACTTCTCATTAATATTCCATAACGGCAACTCACACCATGGGATACATAGATAGATAACCAACTAAAAGAGAGATACTTCCACATTGCAAACCATCATATAAGATAACTTCCCTACTCATGATAAGAAACTACTAAAAGGTAAAAGATAAAAGATAATGGTGTGATACCGCGGCACTCCCCCCAAGCTTGGAACAAGCCAAGGGAGATGCCAATACCGATGATGAATTACTCCTTTGGTGGTGATGGAGGGACGACTCGGAGTGGAGTAAGGAAACGCTCCAACATCTTGCGAAGCCTGTTGTTCTCCTCTTGAAGTATTTCCACTTCCATCCTCAGGACTCGGTACTGATCGCAAAACTGATCTGTGACTCGGAGAGCATCTGCCACATCTGGAAAGGTGCTAAGATCAAGAACAGGTGGTATTTCCCCCTGCATGTTATGAGAAAAAGCACGTTGGACGTTAATTGATCCCACAAAGGTGGGCTTGCTAGTCCCCGTCCTTGAGCGATCTCTTTTGGCCGACTGCATCTCCTTCACTTCCTCCATGACGCTTTCGTCCATGTCCTTGCGCCTAGCCTTCACCTTATCATCGTCCGCCCATCCAACAAAAGACCCTTGATCAAGATCTTGAAGGAGTTCGCGTCGGCGACGAAGCGAGTAGTCTTCAAAACAAGATCCCTGAGACGACATCTGGACAGAAACAGCTCGAAACAAAAACACGTCGAACACACGATATACGGACCTCGGGGGTCTCGGGAGATTATATAGCAAAAATATGTGCAACAAAAGGAAGGCAACAGGGCAAAATCGAGTAGGAGACGGACTCCGAGGCTCCGTCCTCATGTGCTGGCGCGGCCAGGATGGGGCCCGCGCCAGCACCAGATGGCGGCGCCTCGGGCACCGTCTCGTGCTCGTTTTGGTCTTGTATTTTTCCATATTTTCTAAAAACCAATATTCTATATTCCGAAATTAAATTCGCGAACTTTTTCTTACCGAAACTGTACCTTTTCGAATTCAGCTTCTGCAGACTCAGAAATATGTTCTTTAATAAAAGCTTCCGGAGTAAGCAGTTCCATACACCATTTCATAAGGAGACATACCCATGGGATTTTTATAAGCAGTTCTATAAGCCCATAATGCATCATTTAATTTACTAGCCCAATTCTTCCTCGTTCTATTAACAGTCTTTTGAAAGATAGATTTAATTTCTCTATTTGATAATTCTACTTGCCCACTAGTTTGAGGATGATAAGCTGAATCAATTCTATGATTAACACCATATTTAGCAAGAACTTTTCTTAAACCACCATGAATAAAATGAGAACCTCCATCATTCATGAGATATCTAGGAACACCAAACCTAGGGAAAATAATATCTTGAAGCATTTTTAATGATGTCTCACCATCAGCAATTTTAGTAGGTATAGCTTCTACCCATTTAGTAACATAATCAACAGCAACAAGTATATGAGTATTACCTTCCGAAGAAGGGAAAGGACCCATAAAGTCAAATCCCCAACAATCAAATGGTTCAATAACAAGAGAATAATTCATAGGCATTTCATTACGTCTAGAGATATTACCAACTCTTTGACATTCATCACAAGATAAAATAAACTTTCTTGCATCTTTAAAGAGAGTATGCCAATAAAAACCTGATTGTAGAACCATAAGCACTACTATGACATTTTCTCAATATCTCTTTTTGTTCATACTCCGGAACACATCTTCGCATAATACCATCCACTCCTTTATATAAGTGTGGGTCATCCCAAAAATAATGCCTCAAGTCATAAAAGAATTTTCTTCTTTGTTGAGCTGAAAAGGTTGGAGGCAAATAGTTCGAAACAATAAAGTTAGCATAATCAGCATACCAAGGACTCTCTCGTGAACTCACCCTTATTGATGCCAATTGTTCATTTGGAAAACTATCATCAATAGGAATAGGATCATATGCAATATTTTCCAATCTAGACAGATTATCAGCAACATGATTTTCAGCACCTTTCCTATCTACAATATGCAAATCGAAGTCTTGCAAAAGTAATACCCATCTAATAAGCCTAGGCTTTGCATCTTTCTTTTCCATAAGGTATCTAATTGCAGCATGATCAATATGAATAATAACTTTAGAATCAACTATATATTGTCTAAACTTATCACAAGCAAAAACAACAGCTAGAAATTCTTTTTCAGTTGTAGCATAATTCTTTTGAGCAGAATCAAGGGTCTTACTAGCGTAATGAATAACATTTAACTTCTTATCTATTTTGTCCAAGAACAGCACCAACAGCAAAATCACAAGCATCACACATAATTTCAAATGGTAAATTCCAATCAGGTGGTTGAACAATAGGAGCACTTATTAAAGCCTTCTTAAGAGTTTCAAAAGCTTCCTTACAATCATCATCAAAACAAATGGTACATCTTTTTGCAAGAGATTAGTAAGAGGCTTTGATACCTTAGCAAAATCTTTAATAAACCTTCTATAGAAACCAGCATGACCAAGAATACTACGAATACCTTTAACATCTCTGGGGCAAGGCATTTTCTCAATTGCCTCCACTTTGGCTCTATCAACTTCAATACCTCTTTCACAAATTTTATGTCCAAGAACAATTCCTTCATTAACCATAAAGTGACATTTCTCCCAATTAAGAACAAGATTAGTTTCTTCACATCTCTGCAAAACTTTATCAAGATTGTGCAAGCAATTATCAAAAGAAGTACCATAGACGGAGAAATCGTCCATGAACACCTCCACAATTTCCTCACAAAAACCATGAAAGATAGCAGACATGCATCTTTGAAAAGTAGCAGGAGCATTACATAAACCAAAAGGCATACGTCTATAAGCATAAGTACCATAAGGACAAGTAAATGTGGTTTTCTCTTGATCTTGAGTTTTAACAGCAATTTGAGAGAAACCAGAATAACCATCAAGAAAGCAAAAGTGAGTTTTATTGGCTAATCTCTCCAACATTTGATCTATAAAGGGTAATGGATAATGATCCTTCTTAGTAACTTTATTAACCTTTCTAAAATCAATGCACATTCTATAACCAACGACTACTCTTTGAGGAATAAGCTCATCATTTTCAAGAAGCTTTAATACCTCATTTCTTACCACTTCCTTCATCTTGGGTATTAAACGGCGTTGATGTTCAAAAACTGGCTTTGCATCGGGCTCCATATTAATAGAATGTTGACATATAGTGGGAGAAATCCCTTTTAAATCATCCAAAGTATAACCCATAGCTCCACGGTGTTTCTTCAATAGTTCCAATAATCTTTCCTCTTCTTTACCTGAAAGGTTAGCACTAATAATTATAGGATATATTTTCTTATCATCAATATGAGCATACTTAAGATTATCAGACAAAGGTTTTAAATCAAAGACAGGATCTTCTTTAGGTGGAAGTGTTTTACCCAAGTCTTCCACCTGTAAATTAAGTTTAAGAATAGGTTGATGGAGGAATATTTCATCAAGTTCATCCCTCTCCTCTCTGAAGACTTCACTTTCATGATCTTCCATAAATTGCTGCAGAACATTGTTAGGAGCAAGAGCAATAGAGGCAAGTTGTTCTACTCTAAAATCCTCATTGGGTAATTCGGTTTCATAAGGGGTCTTAGCAAATTTCGAAAAATTGAATTCATACGAATCACCAGCAAACTTAGTAAAGATTTTCTCTTTCTTACAATCTATAACAGCAGCACAAGTATTTAGAAAAGGTCTACCAAAAATGATAGGACAAGTCTTACTAGCAGCTGCACCAAGTACGAGAAAATCAGCAGGATATTTAGTCTTACCACATAAAACTTCAACATCTCTAACAATACCAATCGGAGAGATAGTTTCTCTATTAGCAAGTTGAATAACCACATCAATTTCTTCAAGTTCACAAGAACCAATCTCATGCATAATTTCTCTATAAAGCTCATAAGGAATAGCACTTGAACTTGCACCAATATCACATAAACCATAATAGCAATGATCACCAATTTTAACAGATAACACAGGAACACTAGTTTTCCTTGAACTTTTAGGATGAGAAACAACATTTGAAGCATCTTCACAAAATATAATATACTCATCCCCAACATTTTTAGTAACAAGGTCTTTAACTATTGCCACAGGAGTTTCAATTTTAATTTGTTCATCAGGTTCTATAGCTTTGTTTGCACTTTTGTTAACAACACTAGGCATAACAGAATGTTCCTTCACTTTAATAGGAAAAGAAATTTTTTCAATATAAGGCTCGGGAATAATATGATCAACAGTATTAACTTCAATGCTTTTAGTTATAGGAGCAATAGGTTTATCTTTATAAGGTTCATGATATTTTTCAAAGCCCTCCTTGGGCAAACCAAAATATGCAGCAAAGGATTTATAATAATTTGCAACAACTTGAGAGTCAAGACCATAAGCATTATTAATATTTCGAAATGCATCAGTATTCATGAAAGTTTTAATGCATTCGAAGTCATATTTTATACCTGACTCCCTACCTTTGTCGTTCTCCAATGCTTCAGTATTCTCTTCAATACGATCAAGAAGATCCCATTTAAACTCTTCTTTATTACGTGTGAATGATCCAGCACAAGAAGTATCCAATAATGTTTTATATTCAAAAGAGAGTCTTGCATAGAAGTTATCAACAATAATATTACCAGGAAGCTCATGAATGGGGCATTTGAGCATTAGTGAATTCAATCTCCCCCAAGCTTGGGTAATACTTTCTCCATCATGAGGCCAGAAATTATATATAGAATTCCGATCTTGGTGAATCTCACTTGGAGGATAAAATTTAGAGTAAAAGAGAGGTACAATTTCCTCCCATCCAAGAGAACTCCTGTTCTTCAACAATTTATACCAATGCGCAGCTCTCCCAGTAAGTGATATGGAGAATAATTTCTTCCTAACTTTGTCCATTGTAATACCTGCACACTTGAACAACTCGCATAATTCATGTAAAAACAGTAAATGATCACCGGGGTGGACAGTTCCATCCCCTTCATAGCGGTTATCCATAACACGATCAATAATTTTCATAGGTATTTTAAATGGCATTATTTCATCAGGTGGCGCCTCATTTTCTACCTCAGCAGTTGTAGAAGCCTTTCCAAACAGGAAAGCAATAGATCCTCTCTCCATAATTAAGCAAATTAGGAGACAGAAATAAAAACAGCACTTACAGCTAAAGTTTTCCTTACCAATTCCACTTACCAATAGCGCTTCACTCCCCGGCAACGGCGCCAGAAAATAGTCTTGATGACCCACAAGTATAGGGGGTGTATCGTAGTACTTTCGATAAATAAGAGTGTCGAACCCAACGAGGAGCAGAAGGTGCTGACAAGCAGTTTTGATGAGGATTTCACTGTGCAGACAAGTTTTTAGGAGTTTTTGATAATGCAGATAAATAAAGTGCGAGTAAATAGAGCGCGGCAATAATAATTGCAGCGAGTGGCCGAATCCTTTTTAGAGCAAAGCACAAGCCGATTTGTTTACTTATGATGACCAAACGTTCCTGAGGACACACGGGATTTATGTCTAGTGCTTTCGCTTCATATAGATGATTAATCTTTAGTGTTTCAGTAAGTGTTGTGTGGGTGAACCTATGCTAATGCACCGCCCTTCCTAGGACTAATACATACTTGTGATTATACCCCTGATGCACACGGTGGTGATGAGTTGGAATACCCCAAGAGGATGGTGTGAAGTAGTGCAGCAGCAAATTTCCCTCAGTTGTGAAACCAAGGTTATATATCCAGTAGGAGATGAAGAACACGTCTGAAGGTTGTTGGTGGCTGACTTGGGCACGGCGCCACACCGGTGTCAGCAACAAACGTGGAACCTGCAGAACACAATCAAGAAACTTTGCCCCAACTCAACAGTGAGGTTGTCAATCTCACCGGCTTGCTGTAACAAAGAGATTAACCGTATTGATCCGGGCATCGTCGGCATTATATTGGTCCGTTGACATGCTAGGACATATGTAATAGAAATATAAGTCTAAGGTGTTGTTAATTAGGGCCTGCGTGCCAAACATAGCCGAACCCAACCATGGGTCGGTTTGTATCAGTTTGAGTCCAATTAGGTTTAGGTGTCTGAGTCGAACCATGTTAGGTTTCAGCGGCTCCTACCCCTTTGGCCTTTATAACCAGAGGGGGTGCCACAATATTAGGAGAGTTGAAAAGTTATGTAGAACATTGTGTTCAAGGTCGCCTCCGTCCTAAGGGACCGGCGTGTAGACGGCGTCTCGGACGTTCGTCAGTTATCTTTGAAATAAAGACATGAGTGTTCTTGAATTGTCAAGAGTTATCATGTGTGCGCGAAGGTTCTTGGATCTGCCAAGGGTTGTCGTGCTTGGCGTGAGGCGTGGTGTTCATCATTATGTTGCTCGCCTAAATCTATCCAGATTCTTCAGGTTGCGTGGATTGCCACGTGGTTGGGAGAATAGTTATCTCGGTGGTTCTTGCGGTGAAAGATCGGGCACAACTCAAGGGATCATCGGAGTGATCCTTATCACGTATGGTGTGGAGAATGATGTTTGTTTGCAGAGAATGAAAGTAACAGTTTGCAGTTGCTTGTATTATCAGTTTAAAGAAAAGTACCGGGGTCCACAGTTCACTAGTGGTGTCTCTCCATAATAATAATAATAGCATACATGCGGGTAAACAAATTACAGCTGGGCAATTGATAGAATAAAGAGCTGCATAATGATGCATATACTAATGACATGATGTCTAGTGTGAGATTCATTTGGGCATTACAACAATATACATAGACCGTTCCAACCGCATCTATGACTAATAATCCACCTTCCGGTTAGCGTCCGCACCCCTTTCAGTATTAAATTGCAAGCAACAGATTATTGCATTAAGCAAAGTGTGTAAAGTAAGTAAGTAACATCATCCTTAGATAAAGTACTACTGTTTTATCCCTAGTAGCAACAGTACATCTACAATCTTAGAGGTTGCTGTCACTCCCCCAGATTAAATAGAGACATGAACCCACTATCGAGCATAAATACCCCCTCTTGGAGTCACAAGCATCTACTTGGCCAGAGCATCTACTAGCAACGGAGAGCATGCAAGGTCATAAACAACACACAACATGATATATTATGAAGCAAATGACATAGTATTCAATATCCATCGGATCCCAACAAACACAACATGTAGCATTACATAAAGATGATCTTGATCATGATAGGCAGGTCACAAGATCTAAACATGATGGCACAAAAGGAGAAGACAACCATCTAGCTACTGCTATGGACCCGTAGTCCAAGGATGAACTACTCACGCATCAGTCCGGAGGCGGGCATGGTGATGTAGAGCCCTCCGGTGATGATTCCCCTCTCCGGCAGGGTGCCGGGAGCAGGTTCTGAACCCTCCCGAACTAGGGTTGACGACGGCGGCGGCTCCGTGAGGAAAAGTGTTCGGGTTGTTTGCCTTAGGTTTTCGGGGGGATTAAATAGGCGAAGGGGCGAAGGCGGTGGAGCCCTGAGGGCCCCACCTCAGGTGCCCGCGCGGCCAAGGAAGCTACCGCGCCACCCCTTGAGGTGGGCGCCTCGGTGCCCATCTCCTTTTCCCCCTCGGACTTCTGGAATGTGTCTGGAATTCTAAGATCTTCGGTATAAACATTGTCCAATTCCGAGAATATTTCCTTAAGTGGATTTCTGAAACCAAAAACAGTAGAAAACAGGGAACTGGCACTGTGGCATCTTGTCAATAGGTTAGTTCCAGAAAATGCATAAAACAATATAAAATGTGTATAAAACATGTAGGCAATTGGTATAATATAAGCATGGAACATAAGAAATTATAGATATGTTTGGGACGTATCAACCCCTTGCAAGCATCCGCAAATACAAGAAAGTAATTAAGATAAATCTAACCACAACCTTGAACTCTGAGATCCTACCATCCCTCATGCATCGAGATACCAACGGGGGTTTAGGTTTCTGTCACTCCGGCAACCCCACAATTAATATTCGAATACACAATGCATTCCCCTAGGCCCATAAAGGTGAAGTGTCATGTAGTCGACGTTCACATGACACCACTAGAAGAATAGCACCACAACTTAAATATCAAACCATTAAATATTACTCAACATAATTCACTACTAACATCTAGACTTCTCCCATGTCCTCAAGAACTAAACGAACTACTCACAACACATGATGTGGATCATGATCAGAGATGATATAATGATGGGTAACAATCTGAACATAAACCTTAATTCAACGGTTCCACCCAATAGCATCAATAACAATAGTAATCAACACCGGGAGAGTTTCCCCTATCAAATGCACAAGATTCAGCCCTAGATGTTACAGCGGGAACGGAGTGGAACGATGGAGATGACAGTGTCGGCGGTGGAGATGGTGGTGATGATGATCCCGATGAAGTGCAGCTCGATGACGGTGACGATGGCGACGATTCCCCCCCCCCCCCCCCCCCTCCGGGAAGGGATTTCCCCGGCAGCTTTTCAGCCTGCCGGAGAGCTTTTCTCTCTCGGTGGTTTCCGCCTCGTGGAGGCGGCGGCTCTGTTTCTGGTTAATCCCCTCGGTCTTAGGTTTTCGGGGGCTTCAAGTACGCGAAAGGGCATCGCCAGAGGTGGGCCAGGGCGGCGCCATCAGGTGCTGGCGTGGCAGCATTGGGAGCCGCGCCAGGACCTGAGGTGGGCCCCCTGTGGCCCATCTGGTCCCCCCCTTTTGGCTCCCTTCGCCATCTGAAAAAATAGGACTTTGGGTATTCTTCATTTTGTTTTCTGAGCTTTGCAAATAACGTATCTTGACGGTGCTTTTTCCAGCAGAATTCAGACTCCGGTGATCCATCCTCCAATAATCATCAAACATGCAAAAAAGATGAAATAACATAAGTATCATCTCCAAATATGAAATATATCAATGAATAACAGTAAATTATGATATAAAATAGTGATGCAAAATGGACGTATCACCACAACATGATCCAACCATCTATCCAGACATGCAGGAGTAGGGCTGTTAGCCTTCGGGCGGCCTGAACCTGGGTAGATCGCTGTGTGCTTTCATTGTTTGCATACCATGTCGAGATCGGAGAGTGAGAGAGGAACTTTTCCGACGATCGTCCCCTGGGAGACGTTTTCAGCCACCTTCGCGCCCCTACCGAATCTACAAAGGGGGTGCCTCGCATCCCCGGTGTCCGTGATTAGAGACACGACACACACAGTCCATAAGAAAGCACAAACACCAATGCGATTGCGTGTTTTAGTTTTTTAATCGACTCCATCAAGCAAATGTTCAAACAGATTTGCTACACTAGTTGGTGGAGAAATATTAAAAGTAAAGTGAATGAGTCTCCAAATGTCTCCTACAAAAGGACATGAAATAAATAAGTGCTCAATTGATTCATCCACTGGACAAAATGCGCATCTTTTGCATCCCGTCCAGTACCGTTTGAAAAGGTTGTCTTTAGTGAGTAGAACCTTACGTTGCTAAAACCACATAAGTTTTTGACTTTCAGAGGAACTTTCAATTTTCCAAAGATACTTACCCAAGAATGGTGCGTGGCCATGTATTAAATTCAGGTACATTGATTTGACCGTGAAAGACCCATTTGTGGTCAAGGTCCATATGAAACTATCATCAACATGTGTCAAATTAACTCGCATAAGTCTCTGAACCAGGTTGATTCAAGATAACCATTTGGCTCCTATCAAAATTTTCCTACGTGGCTTTTTTGGAGTACAAGTCAAGGTAGAACAAATCCTACGCTATCCTATGTTTCCTAAATAATCATGATAGTCAACATCCCCCCGAAGTCACCGGTAGCACCGCAGACGGTGAGACTGGAGAACGATCGAAAGGTAGAGACGACGGACATCTCCACCACAGTCGTAGCAATCGACGCATCACAGAAGTTGTAGCTGGAGGGGAAAACTAACGAGGTTGCTCAAGCAAGGCGGTAGCTGATGCATGTAAAATGCATACATGAACTTTGCATTGTATTACTTATATTTGAATCATATTTGCATCATATAAGCAAGGCGGTAGCCGAGGAAGAAAAGAGGGGGGCCCACGCGGCCAGATTCCTTGGCCGTTTGGGATGGTCTCTTTCCCCTCTCATTGCTCTGATGCCGTCCGTTTTCATCTCCGTGCCTTTGTCTTGGCCTAAAAACAACTATAAAAATAGTCCCCCGACGCCTTTCAGAAGAGAGCGCCGCAGAAACACAAAACGACGAAATAGAGACCCGGAGCTGCAAATTGAAGGGGAAAACTCCGGCAGGGCGCTGCCGGCATGGTCTCCATCTTCTCCAACGACTTCTCCACCGTCTCCATGATGAAGAAGGAGTAGTCCACCCCTGGACTATGAGTTTGTGGAAGTAACTTATGTATCTCTCCTCTCTTTGCGCTTCACTAATTAGCACCGTATGAGCTGCTAAACATGATTACAGTGATCTATGTAATACCTTTGTGGTGGATCTTTTTATGAGTTAATATATGTTTGAGATTGCAATAGTTTTGTTTCAGTTATGAAAGTAGATGCATATTATGTACCTCGTTCTTGTTTACTTCTTCTGATCAAACTTGTGTATGAGGGCGTGTGAGGGGGAAAGTGTCCATTAGAGGGAGTAACGGGGGTGGTGACGAGGATATACCAAACGGGTAACCTATCATGTGGATATCTGGTGCACGTGATGACTAAAGCCCAATGGTTAACAGTCCGATATAGCCCATCAAGGGAGGCCCAAGACGAAGATTGCTTCCCAAGTTAGGCATAGTCGGTTGTAGTTTCCATATTTGTAAGACCTAGTCGGTTACGAATCCGAGATCTGGCCTCCTATATAAAGTCTAGGAGGGCGACCGATCAAGGACAGGCAACATCAGAACCACCAAACCCTAGCGAGATCAAGCCCTCGCTAGACCCTTGTAACCACAATATATTCTACCATCAATACAGACAGGCAGGAAGTAGGGGTGTTACCTCAGTCGAGGGCCCTGAACCTGGGTAACTCCCGCTTGTCAGCAGACGGATCTACTAACACTACACGTTCTCTACCTCGTAACTCTAACCCTAGGTACTCAACTATGGGTATTGATGAGGACACCACTCGTCAATTGGCGCCGTCTGTGGGAAACGGTAGTGTTGGATTCACGGATTAGCCGATTCCACATTCAAACGGCAATTCGCCGATCACATCTTCAAACGGCCACTCGCCGACAATCTCGACTGGCGTCGAAGCATCAGGCGATCACTCGCCAGCTCCAGAAGTTGCATCGCCAACGAGGATCAAACCCTACTCGCTAGAAGCTCAAGAGGCCTTTTCCAACCTCGACTCAGGTTTGAATCTGACTGTCGGAGAATTCAATTTTTTCGTCGATAAATTTGGTGTGCGGGACTTGACCGATCCAATCGCGACTGAGGTGCACGAGGATCCGTCGACTATGATCGCGTCTCCCCGAAACATGGAAACTGCCTCGTCACAGATCGAATCGATCTCGCTGCCGGGATCTCCAGCTTCATCCATGTCCACACGAGAGTTCAATGAGCTCATAGCACAAGAGATCCTTGACAATGAGGTGCAATCTACCAATCAGGCGAGTACGGTCGAGCACACCGATTCACTCGACATGGTCATCGATTACATGCAATCAGAAGACGCAGAGGACAACATCTACCTCGCCGACTTCGCCGGACCAGAGATCCAAGCGGATCACGAGTTACTTTCCAATAATCAAGACAATCATGAGCAGCAAGAGATAGTCGAAGCATACGTCGACACCAACGTCCAGATCGGCAAAGGTCATAACTCTGACATGAGTTTGGACGAAGAGTTCGAGCCCATGGCTGGCATTGACAGCGCATACACATGCCCTCCGGTCATACCCTGGCAAGTCTACACGATCAGTGCAGAAACTTCAGCGGCAGCTGCCAGCCGCAGACCTACAGAATACCCTTGCACAGTCACGTTACCAGATGGCGTGGCAACATTAACTATCACAGCCGAAGTAGCGGCGAAAGTCGATAAGATCATCCAGGAGTGCACAATGATGCCAGCAGATGCAACCCCAGATGAGTTGATGACGTACAATTATTTCAATTGGCAAGAAATGATGCGCCTAAAGCAGTACAGAGCAACACTCGAAGAACGCAGGAGGCAAGCTAGCATCTCGAGTGCACGAAGAAGGCAGCTTTCCCTCGCCTCTACAGGTGCAACAGATCCCAGGCGCAGATCAAGATTGGCAAACCTTCCAGAGAGAGAAAGGTCGGGAATCACTCGCAACTTGGAGCACTCGTTCATGATGGTGGATACGGAAGGCGTGCTGGTGCCAAAAACAGCCGAAGGTGCCCTGCTATCGATCGGAGCATACTTGAAAGCAACAGCACCTCCAGCAGGCGACCCGGCCACAGAAGTACACCTTCAGCAGATAAAAGCACTTGCACTCGCGGCAAAAGGACTCCAGACAGGGAGAAGTAGAGAGCGTAGCAGAAGCCGTTCACGACATACATCGCGAGATCGTCGCAGTCGCAGCCCTCACCGAAGTGGTACAAGGAGGGACTCCAGTCGTCATCGGTCACGGAGCAGGTCTAGAAGATCTAATAGCAGTGACTCAGGTGGGAGTCGCGACGCAGGGCCCTGTGGAGCCCGATGCTTCACTCGACGCATCCGCGAGGCTCGAATGCCCAAGAGGTTCAGTTTACCAACAACGCCAAAATTCAACTGCAAGCAAGAGCCATCAGGCTGGCTCGAGGACTACAAGTTAGCAGTCGTGTGCCAAAGAGGAACAACGACAACGGTACTACAGTACATACAGCTGATGGTCGAGGGCACAGCTCGCGACTGGTTCAAAGCTTTACCCGAAGCATCATACGACTCCTGGGAACACTTTCGGGAGGACTTCATCAAATACTTCGATCCTCTGTGTGAGAGGCCCAAAACATTCGAAGAATTAAGGGCCTGCAAACAGAGGTCCGATGAGTCAATTCGGTCGTACATTAGAAGATGGACAGCTATCAGAAACTCAGTCGGCACAATTTCAGAAGACAGAGCTACGGATGTCTTCACCATGGGAGTTTTCAGAGAGGATTTCAGAGAAGCACTCGGTCGCCAAAAGCCAAGGTCCATGGAGGAACTCATGAAGATAGCAACCGAGTGGGCGGACGGAGAAGATTCCGTTAGGGCTAACCACCCAGTCTCCCAGCGTGACCCCGAAGATCGTCGGGATAGTCGAGTCTATCGGGACAATCATAGAGATGACCGCAAGCACAAACGACAAAACAGTACAACAATGATGATAAGGTAAAGTTCATGGCAGCGGGTTTTCCGCGGCCACAAGACAATCGCGTCAGAGACGACAGACGACCAGAAGACCGTCGCAAAAGTCGAAGCAAAAATCGTCGTGATAGTCGAAGTGACGACCGTCATGATAGTCGAACGGACGATCGTCGGGACAGTCGAGACCGTGACCAGCGCAACGGCAATTACCGAAGGCAAGAGTGGAGCAGACGCACAGATGCAAGACCAGAAAGGACATTCGAAGAGAAGATGGACGACTATTCCAGGCTTCACTTGTTCAAGGGAGACGATGGAAAATTAATCTCCAATCACACCATGGGTAATTGTAGAGAATTCGATCAAATGTCGGCAGATTACATGATGAAAATCAGAAGGCTCGCAGCTTCGATTGCTCCACCAGTCTCTATTGCAGCGCCACCCGCACAACCCGTCCCAGCACTTCCACCTCCTCCGCCACATAACACAGTAGGGGCCATACATCACACACCACAAACAACGGAGGATCAGTACGCAAAGCCTCAAGGACAGATGTACATGATACAAAAAGGGCGTCCCTCCAACAGGCAGCAGAAACTTCACACTCGACATGTCAATATGGCAGTTATGGCGCCACCAGCTGTGCCAGAGTACCTGAGGGGATCCGAAACCGCAATCACATTCAATCAAGAAGATCATCCACCATCAGTCTATCGACCAGGACATGCTGCTCTTGTACTCGACGCTCAGATTGGTGGGTATGCATCACCAAGGTCTTCATGGATGGTGGCAGCGGCATAAACATCATCTTCGCCGACACACTTCGCAGAATGAATAGGTCAGTCGAAAACCTACCTAAGTCTTCAAACACTTTTCATGGTATTGTTCCAGGTAAAGCCGTTCTTCCAAAAGGCACGATACAACTCGATGTTACGTTTGGCGATGCAACCCACTTCCGAACAGAATCAATTGAGTTCGAGGTCGTTGACTGGAAATCACAGTACCATGCCATATTGGGACGTGCCACGTTTGCTCGATTCATGGTAGTACCACATTATGCATACCTCAAACTGAAAATGCCTGGGCCCAAGGGAGTCATCACAGTCAACGGAAACTTCCAAAGGTCAGATGCTTGCGACCGAGACTTTAGCAAAATCTCAGAGATGTTCGGCATGGAGCAGACTTTTGCAGAACTATCTCTCACCAATGACCATACATTCATGCCTGAGCAAAAGAAACAAGCAGTCGACAGGGCATTCAGCGCCACAGATGACGTAAGGAAGCATCAGGTTCACCCGACTGACCCGACCAAGACAGTCAGGGTGTCCACAAGCTTATCTCCCGCATAGGAAAGCGCGCTCGTCGAATTCCTCCGTGAGAACTAGGATATATTTGCATGGTGTGCAGCCGACATGCCAGGTATTCCCAGGGAATTCGCCCATCACTCTCTTCAACTTACTCCAGGCGCTAGGCCAATTAAGCAAGCAACACGTCGTGTCTCTGGTCTTAAAAGAGAAGCAATAGAGAAGCATGTAGACAAGTTACTCAAAGCAATCTTTATTCGAGAAATCAAAAAATCAGAGTGGGTAGCGAACCCCGTGATCATAGAAAAGAAGAAAACAACAGCAACTAGGATGTGCATCGACTTCACCGGGCTCAACAAGTGCTGCCCAAAGGATTACTTTCCACTTCCAAGAATCGATGAAATCGTCGACTCCACCGCAGGGTACACGCGTTTATCTTTCCTGGACGCATACTCAGGATACCATCAGATACGGATGAAAGCCGAGGATGAAGAAAAAACAGCATTCACAACTCCTCTCGGAGTATATTGTTACACCACAATGCCCTTCGGGCTCAAGAACGCCGGTGCCACGTGCCAGCGCATGATGCAAAACTGTTTGAAACAGCAGATTGGCCGCAATGTCGAGGTATACGTGGACAACATAGTTATCAAGTCGAAGGAAGAAAGCACGTTACTCGCAGACCTACGAGAAACCTTCGACAATCTCAAAAGGTATAGCATCAAGCTCAATCCAGATAAGTGTACATTCGGCGTTCCAGCCGGAGAGCTCTTGGGATACTTGGTGTGCCATACTTACCATGAAAAGGCCTACCAAGCTTTACGAGGTACAGCAGTTAGCAGGGCGAGTGGCAGCGCTCAGTCGCTTCATCATTAAGCTGGGTGAAAAAGCGCTACCACTCTATCGACTGATGAAGAAGGCGGATAAGTTCGAGTGGACAGACGAAGCGGAAGCAGCCTTCATCGATCTCAAACGAATCCTCACGAACCCTCCGATACTGGCAGCACCCAGAGTGAAGGAACCGTTGTATCTGTATGTGGCAACTACAAATCGAGTAGTGAGCACGGTCTTGGTAGTCGAACGCATGGAGGAAGGAAAAGCTCAAAGCGTGCAAAGGCCAGTCTACTACGTCAGTGAAGTTCTGTCTCCGTCAAAACAAATGTACCCACATTTTCAAAAGCTAGCATACGATGTTTTCATGACGTCGAGGAAGCTGCGCCATTATTTCACAGAGTACCCGATAACGGTAATCAGCAAATCGGCAATCGGAGACATCCTCACAAACCCTGATGCAACGGGGCGAGTAGCAAAGTGGCTCATCGAGCTAGGACCACTAGGAATCACATACGACCACCCGAAGGCCATCAAAGCACAAGTCTTGCCTGACTTCACAACCGAATGGATAGAAGCTAAACTACCAGGAGTTCCGGATGTGTCCAACTCTTGGACAATGTACTTTGATGGGTCCTAGAAAAATGAAGGCGCAGGTGCTGGCGTCCTACTCATATCACCCAAAGGAGACAAACTCTGTTACGTATTGCAGATGGAGTTCGAGCGCCCATCCAACAACGAAGCAGAATACGAAGGCGTGATCCACGGTATGCGAATGGCTAAGGCACTAGGATGCACTCGACTGATGATTTATGGAGATTCCAACCTAGTCGTGGAACAAATGATGAAAGCTTGTGATGCTATAGCTGCAAACATGATTGCATATCGAGACCTCTACAACATAGTGGAAGGAGACTTTGATGGATGCGAGTTACGGTATATCGGGCGAGAAAGCAACGAAGAAGCAGACAGGCTAGCCAATATCGGGTCGACTAAGGCACAAGTTCCACCAGGTGTCTTCTTAGAATGCATTGAGCACAGGTCCATCAAGAAACAACAACCTCCACCAACTTCGGCTGCCGCGTCTGAAAACAAAGCGCCTAGTGCAGAAGATCTCCAAGTCGAAGTACTTCTATGTCAAGGTTATCAGGTAATACCATCATGGACCCAGCCGTTTTTAGCATGCATACTCCATGACGAGCTACTAGAAGACGTAACTGAAGGAGATATGCCCTAGAGGCAATTAATAAAGTGTTTTATTTATCATATCTCATTTGTTCATAATACGTTTTTGTGTCATGCTATAACTGTATTAAGCGGAAACATTAATACACGTGTGATACGTAAGACAACCAGGTCCCTAGTAGCCTCTACGTGACTAGTTCATTGTGCAATCGATGATCGAGGTTTCCCGATCATGTGACATGGTGTTAGTTGACAATGGAGTCATATCGTTGGTAGAACGACGTGATGGACATACCCAATATTTGTAGGACGTAGTCATTACGCCTTTGACCGTGAGATCAACTCTTATTGCTATTCCTGAAAGATACTTTGATTGCATCAAACGTCATGTCTTAATAGTATGACAATAAAGGTGTCCCTCTCGGGTATCGGAAGGGAGTATGTTGAGACGAGAGATCAAGAGCGGGATTTGCCAGTCCGCATAGCAGGATAGATAATCTAGGGCCCACTCGGTGAGATTATGTCAAATAAGCTTGCAAGCATGTGACTAGGTCACCAGGACATAATATCATGGACGAGTAGAAGATAGTGTTGTCGGTAACGAGATCAAGCTAGGTATCGCGATATCTATGGACGAATCTCAGACACGCTAAGTATCGCCATGGCAAAAGGTTTAAGACTCGACGTCTAGGTTCGAACGACAAAGTTATTCGTTATCTCACAGGGATTAATTATGGGTATCCAAGGTCCACGAATTAGTCATTGATCAGAGAGCGCGTCTCGATCATGTCTGGCAAGATCTCGAACCGCTAGGGTAACACACTTAAGGGGAGTCGACAAGTTTACCGGAAGAGAAATTAGAAGAGAGCACCGGGAGTGTCCCGGGAAAGATCCGATTAAGATCGGAGAGCGACGAAATAGTTTTCGGAGCTGGAATAAATTAGATAATGTGTGTTTAATATTAATTAGTGTAATTAATAGTTAAATACATTTTTATTTAATGATTTTCGGAATTTAAAAGGCAGCCCACCTTAAATGGGCCTTCCCATGGGAGAGAAGGCCCATAGGGGGGGATTTCCCCCCTAGGTGCGCATGAGGAGAGGGGGCTGCCCTAGGTGGGCCAAATGGGGCCTACCTAGGGCCGGCGCACCCTTTGGGGGCGGGCTGGTGTGGGAATAGTCCCACACCACCCAGCCAGCAAGGCTGGCAGCCCCCCTCCACCTATATATAGAGGTGCCCCCTTGGCCTTTAAAGACAACCCAATCTCTCTCTTCTTCTCCTTGAAAACGCGATTCCTCCATTGGAGTTGCGCCAAGGTGAAGTTCTCTCCACCATACGCACACCGCCGTGCTGCTGGTCTTCCGGTCCAAGTCTTCCGCTGCTCGTCCCTGGATCAGAGCCCGGAGGTCGTCGTCTTCACCGTACGTGTGTGGATCCCTGCGAGGTGCCACGCTAGTGGTGCTCGGAGGTCTTCTTCCTCTACACGACCTCGAGGTCGTCTTCGTTGGCTTAACCGACAATGCTTGTGCGGGAGCGTAATCCCCGCGTTTCGGTCTACAAGGGTATGTATATCGATCTCCTCCGTATTACTATATCTGCATAGTATAGATCCTGGCTAGTTTTAAGGTTATCGTTGTTAGAAAATTTATTGTTTTCTGCCTGCGATCCCCTTCAGTAACAGATGCCCGGCGAGTCACTCGACGATCCAAATCATACACCATAATTAACGGCGAGCTATACAAGTGCATCGTCTCAGGTATGTTTAAGAGATGCATAGACTTCGAGGATGGCAAAGCGATACTTCGTGATATCCATGCAGGTACCTGTGGGCATCACGCTGGCAGTCGATCACTCGTAGCCAAAGCCTTACGAGCAGGGTTTTACTGTCCTACAGCACTCAAGGACGCAGAAGACATAGTCAAAAGGTGCATCGGGTGCCACAAGTTCGCAACCAGGCCACATGCACCCGCTTCGGCGCTAAAAACCATACCATTGGCATGGCCTTTCGCCCAGTGGGGGCTCGACATGGTGGGACCACTCAAAAAATCCTCGCCGGGAGGACACACTCATCTAATGGTAGCAGTTGACAATTTCACGAAGTGGATTGAAGCAGTCCCAATCACAAGCTCGACTGCCGCTACAGAAGTCAACTTCATAAAATCCATTGTGTATCGCTTTGGAGTCCTAAACAGCATCATCACTGATAATGACACAAACTTCACAACCGAGGAGTTTCGTTCCTTCTGCAAAGAGTGGGATATCACGCTCAACTACGCATCGGTAGCACATCCACAAACTTCTCAACTTCATAAAATCCATTGTGTATCGCTTTGGAGTCCCAAACAGCATCATCACTGATAATGACACAAACTTCACAACCGAGGAGTTTCGTTCCTTCTGCAAAGAGTGGGATATCACGCTCAACTACGCATCGGTAGGACATCCACAGTCCAATGGGCAAGTCGAAAAGGCCAATGGTCTCGTATGCATGGGCATCAAGAAAAGGTGGTTAGTACCACTTAAGCGAGCTGCGGGTGCCTGGGTCAATGAGCTCCCCGCGGTACTATGGAGCCTGCGCACAACTCCAAACGCCTCAACTCAATTCACACCATTCTTTATGGTATACGGCGCAGAGGTAGTGCTACCTCCAGAAGTGAAGTTTAGTGCTCCCAGAGTCGAAGCATACGATGAAGACGATGCGAACGAATCACTCGAAGACTCAGTCGACTTACTCAAAGAAGCACGCAATACGGCCCTTGCTCGAACAGCTGTCTACCAGCACGATCTCCGTAACTATCACAGTCGTCGACTGCACACAAGGTCATTCATGGTAGGAGATTTGGTACTTCGACTGAAGCAGAAGAAGGTGCACAAACTCGCATCTCCTTGGGACGGACCCTTCATCATTACGGAGGTCATCGATGGTGGCTCATATCGATTGAAGAACGCGAAGACGGGAGAACTATCACATAATCCATGGAACGTGGCGCACTTGCGTCGCTTCTATGCTTAGGCTTCCTAGTCGATCAATGTAATAGAGAACAATGTCAAAAGGCCAGCAATGGTCAAATTCTACCCTACTCAAGCACTCGGGGGCTGAGCCTTAAATAGCACCAACAAAAACTCAGACATACCCGAGTGCTCGGTGGCTGGGTCTCAAATCAAGATAGCAACAAAAGTCATATTTTCAACTCATAAATTAATTACTCAAAGTGTGGAGAAAACTCAAAGCTAATTTCACACCACCCTACTCGACAGGCTCGGGGCTGGATCATTACATAAGTAACATAAACACTATGCTTCATACACCCCACTCGACAGACTCGGGGGCTAGTTTTCTCTATACACTTTAGCTATACAAATCATTACAAAGATTCATCCTTCAAAGGCAGGTTAGAGCCAACGATCTGGTCATAAAAACGCTCCACTAGTGTCTGGGCCGACTCTGCAGTCCCATCCAACTACTGCTTATCTAGTCGCGAGCCAATCGCAGGGGAAGGAAGTTGCAGAAGCGGTCGCTGGCTGCGTACATAAGCCATAGCAGTGTTGGCTCCAAGCACAACCCGTTGGGTTATCGCCTCTCGGATGGATTCGGCAGACTCGAAAAGATCAGCCAAAGCATGGATACCTTCCGGTTGAGCTCCAGTCGGAAACAAGTAGTGGTTGATGCGCATGAACGCCGCCCTGCACCGCTCGAGTGAGATAGCGCTGCGAAACACTCGATCTTTCAGAGTGGCAAGCTTGCAGGCACGGTATCAGTCCAACCAAAAGTGCTGACGGCCAGGCGTTGGATCGTCAGTTGCGTTGTCCAAACGTTCTGCAATTCGCTCTTCCTCCTCTTTGAAGTTAAGAACAAAAACTGCAGGCAATCGAGTGCTACATTAGCAAAAACAAAGAATAAAGGGCACAGTTAACACATAATGCAAAAGAGCGGTCCCTACCGTCAAGCTGGCGATTCACAATCTCTATTTCGCCAAGCACATACTCTTCTCGTTGGGTGGCAATGGCGGGCATCCCTTTGAGTATCTTCAACTCGGTGTGGACATTTTTCAGCCCTTGTTCCAGTTTCGCCACCCGATTCTTCGCAAAAGCCAGTACTTTGGCGTCATTTCGTGCTTGAGCATGTGTTCGAGTGTCAGCCTCGAGGGGGGAAGAAGTGGCCAAGTTATCATCAACTGGCTGTTAAGATCACAAGTATAACAAATTCAGACAAAAGATGCAAATAAAAGTGAGGCAATGGTAAGCAAGCTCGAATACATCATGGTTTTCATGTCATAACAAAAGTGGCAAAAGCACACAAGGTGCGAGATTTATAATTACAAGGTCTTCAAACGCAAAATCTAGGCATGAGACATGGACTCAGATCTAGCCCTACGCGCCTGTGACATAGCAGCAATCGCAGTTGATCTGCACTCCATGGTATGGATGCAAATATCTGACAGTCGCTTGGCGGCGTGTGCCACACCCTTCAAAGATAATGGCTTCCCGTCTGGCCTTTTGGGGAAGTCATACAGGATAGCCTCATAGTCAATATGCACACCGCTACCAAGGAGGAGCAAGAGCTTGGAGTCCGCAGCAATGGCAAGAGGACGCAAGGAGGAAGATGAGAGGAGGCAAATGGCAGGGTAAAAAATCCTGCGGCGCCGAGATCTGTATTTACCTCAAGGCGCAAACCAATCCCAGCCGTTCGGTGTGGATCTACGAGACACGTGGCGCGCGTGGAGAATAACCATCACAAGCCACGCCGCCCACTACGCACGTAAAACTAGGAAGTTATGATCACGCGGCGCAAATTTCGCCACGACCGGTCAAATCAAAACTGAAGCGGCGTCTCCTGCGGTCAAACAGTGGCCCCATGGTGACATGTCTTGTCAAAATTCTGCGCGCACGCCAAGGATGTCATGCATGACTTCACCCATCGGGAGCGGTTTCAGAATGAAGAGAGTGGTGGTCGAGAAGTTGTTCGACTAAACATCCATCATAAAGTCCTTAAAGTCTATCGACTAAGCCAAAAGCATACACTCGACAGACTGACGGGTGTACTCCCATCGGGAGTGTTTAAACAATTATTTTCGACTAACATGTGCAGGAAAATACGAATTTGAGATTATCCTTAATTACAAGTAATAAAGCACAATCTCGGGGGCTGCTCCCATCGGGAGCGCTGTCGCGCACCCGATTGATTCAAAGGCAAAAAAGTAGCAGTCGATTACCGACTCGACTCAGTCAAAAGCAAAAGAGCAGAAAAATCAGAGGAATTCCCGAGCCGCGTCAGTCGCGAATGTCTCGGATGCTGCATGCGAAAAATGCAAAGGTAAGACCCGACGATCAGTCGAGCTGGGCTAGGGACCACCCCGGCAGTGCTAAGTCCTTATAGCTTTCCGTGTCAGCAGACGCGATGAAAAATCCTGGCGGACGCGCTAGGTAGCAAAACTGAAACTGCAGAACGATTCAGTAAGTCCTCAACGGCCTGAGTCGAGTATGTCCAGTGTGTTCCAGGTTTGAACCCGGGGACTCGAATTTGATTGAAGGCTAGTAAGGTGTTGCCCGAATGAGCAGTTAACTGGTCTTGACTCGTCGAGTAAATCCAGGCCTACTAAGTCATAATCCTTGGTCAGAACTTAAATCATAGTCAATACAAGGCATAAACATAAGCATAAGCATGGGACGTGCACTATCGAGTGAGTCCTTGCCAGACTCTTTGAGTCAGACAAGCACTCGGGGGCTAATGACGAGGATATACCAAACGGGTAACCTATCATGTGGATACCTGGTGCACGTGATGACTAAAGCCCAATGGTTAACAGTCCGATAAATCCCATCAAGGGAGGCCCAAGACGAAGATTGCTTCCCAAGTTAGGCATAGTCGGTTGTAGTTTCCTTATGTGTAAGACCTAGTCGGTTACGAACTCGAGACCTGGCCTCCTATATAAAGGCTAGGAGGGCGACCGATCAAGGACAGACAACATCCGAACCACCAAACCCTAGCGAGATCAAGCCCTCGCTAGACCCTTCACTAGTAGGGATATGCCTACTGCTGGCGAACAAGTTTTGCCTACTGCTGGCGAACAGTGGTTCGCCAGTGGGAATACGCTAGTGGTAGCCCATACCGCTGGCGAACACCAGTTCGCCAGCGGTTGGTATAGGTAGCGCTGGCGAATAGCGGCAATGTCCGCCAGCGGTAGTAAGAGGTAGCGTTGGCGAACAGCGGGCGTTTGCCAGCGGTAGTGAAATTTGTGCGCCAGCGTTATGTTTTCCGAAATTTAAATTTTTTATTAAAAAATTGCATTACCAAGATTATATATCAATATAGCAGCAGATATTTCATACAGAATTCCAGAAAATCAAGAAGTGTACATAATTTGAGAACTAGACATAGACAATGACAATATACTGATTCATCACATATGCATTACAAATATACTGTTCATCGCAATTAAGTTTGGTCGCAAGTTTTCCAAAACAAGTAGTCGGGTAAGTTACAACCATCACATAGACATACATAAAACCTAGCTAGAGACGATGAGGGGATCACGAGGAAGTTGGTCTTCATCTTCCGGGTCCAAGCTTCTAGCTTCCGACTCCTCCTTCGGTTGCTCCACTCCTTCATCCCTATACACAACATTTTAATCATCGGCATCTCTAGACAATACGAAACTATAAAAAAGAATGATGCCTCATATAGTGAAACACACAAGCAATCCTGATAGTTTTGTTGAACCAAGTAGGAGGCGTAAGTGAAACACACAAAAACAATAATGCCTCATATAGTGAATGCCTCATACTTAGACTGGACAAATTAATTCAGAGATGGCGTAAGTGAAATCTTGTTGGATGCAGAAAATGTGAATATATTCGTGCACATCACAAGTTTCACTCACGCCACCTCTGTATCACATAGTCTTGCAGCATTTTAATCATCGACATTCTAAAGAATACAAAACTAATAACCAAGTTTTTTTTTAAAAATGCCTCATACTTAGAATATTATTAGAAACACACAATGAATCCTGATAACCTTGTAGAACCAAGTAGGAGGCACACAACTTATATGTGTGAATCATACAAGGTTCAACAATCTATCAAGATATCATATAGTGCGCCACATTGTTTTAATCATCGGCATTCTAGAAATGAAGTACTGTGTCAACTGAAAAGCATGCCTCATACTTAAACTGGACACACAAATTTAGAGATGGCGTTAGCGAGATCCAGTGGGATGCAGAAAATGTGTATTCGTGCACATCACAGGTCTCACTCACGCCACCTCTGGATCACACGGTATCACAATAGTTTAATCATCGGAATTTTAGAAATAGAGTGGCAACTGAAAAGCATGCCTCATACTTAGACTGGACACACAAATTTAAAGATGGAGTAAGTGAGATCCAGTGAGATGAAGAAAATGTATATTTGTGCACATCACAGGTCTCACTCACTCCACCTCTGGATCACACGGTGTCACCTCAATTTAATCATCGGCATATCAAAAGATGGTAAACAGTACGGAGAGAAGGTCATTGTATTTCCATGTTCCCATTCTAAAAATGTAGTGTCAACTGAAAAGCATGCCTCATACTTATAGACTGGACACACAAATTTAGAGATGGAGTCAGTGAAATCCAGTGGGATGCAGAAAATGTGTATTCGTGCACATCACAGGTTTCACTCACTCCACCTCTGGATCACACGGTGTCACAATAGTTTAATCATCGGCATATCAAGAACACACCGTATTTAGCAAACAAGAATGATGCCTCATACTTAGAAGTGACACATGCTTAAGGGATGGAGCAAGCGAGCCAAGTAGGATGCACGAGATCTGTGCACTCATGCATATCACAAGGCTAACTCGCCCCACCCCTAGAACATACGGTGTCAAAACAGTTTAATCATCGGCATATCAAAAGATGGTAAACAGTACAGAGAGAAGGTAAAATGCAAATTAAAAAGCACTCAACAAGCAAGGCCTCATATGGAATTGATCACACACACATGAACTTCAGGGACGGTGTAAGCGAACAACGTGGAATGAACACTTCATATATGTTCCGACAACATGGTTCACTCACACCTCCCTGAAGATGCAACGTGTGCAACCATCTGTTTAATCATCGGCCAAAAGTAGTCATCAAATCACCATCATGAAAATAGACAACAGAAAACTAGGGTAGGCCTCATAATATAGGCACTGAAAGAAAACCACAATTGGCTGTATCCAACCAAGTAGTATGCACAATTCAAATGTTTGTGAGAAGTGTAGTTGGTTGGATAGATCCAATTGCGGTTCACTTAGTGTTGTTTCTAATCATCGGCCCGATTCCGATTGCATGTTAAGATCGACTGAATTCCAGATATGACTGAACTTATTTTCAGGTGAAAAGAAGAAAGCACTCTACCACTATTGCTCTTCAATAATTATCAAATGTATATACAATGTCATATTTTATAAGAGAGGTGAGGTGATGATTGATGATATAAGTGGGCTGCACACCAATGTACCATACATCCACTGACACATCTATAGCCAATTTTTTTTATATCCATACATAACCAACAATAAATTTACACCTAATAACATCAGAGGTATTAACTTGGAAAGAGTTACAATCATCACCATCAAATATATTTTGTTTCTATATCAATCCAACATAGGGACATAATTCGACCTTACTACAGGTTACGGTTAGAGTTTTAGAGTTCTAGCTGCTCAAAATTTCAAAAAAAATAAAAAGTTGTTTAACTAACAAACAATATCCTATTTCCATTTAAGTTGCAATAGTGGTAATGTGGTGGAATCGGTACAAAAGCAAGCAAGCAAGCAGAGGGGCGGGGCGATGTTGGGGTCGTCGTTCTCGATGTCGTCGGCAGCTTGGAGGATCTGCTCGATGTTGGTGGTCCTACCGAGCGAGGGCGGCACGGCAGAGGCGAGGTCAGCCCCGGGCGCCGCGTGACCTGCAGCGGAGGACCCGGGCCCTGCACCGCCTGCCCGGTCCCGCTTCAGCGCGGACCGCACCAGCCACTCCCAGTTCTCCACCACCCGCTCCGGGCCCTCGCGGCTGGGCCGCCGCCTCATGGACGACACCATCATCGGCGGCGGCGGCGAGCGGGCCGACGAAGGAGGAGGCGGGGGCCTCGGATCCTGCCGCGCCGGTGTGGAGACCGAGGTCGGCTACGAGGAACTGAGGGCAGAGGAGAGGAGGGGCCGGTTGAAGGGAGGAGTGGGCAGGGTTGGAGGAGGATGGGGCGACGACGGAGGGAGAGGGGCGCTCGATCTGGAAGGGGAGGAGAGAGAGGTGGGTGCTCGATCTGAAAGCGGCCGGAGGAGAGAGAGAGAGGTGTGCGTGCGTGTGTGTGGTGGAGAGAAAAAAAAGAGGGTGAGGTGCGCGACGGTTCGGTTAGCGCAGCAAATTACCGCTGGCGCACAGAGTCGAAGATTCGCCAACACTATAATTCTTACCACTGGCGAACAGGTGACCACGTTCGCCAGCGGTAAGCAATGAATACAGCCGCCCATAGCCAAACACTACCGCTGGCGAGCTGAGATGGTTGTCCGCCAGCGGTAGCACTTTTATCGCTGGCGTATAAACCGGTTTGTTCGCCAGCGCTATAATTACTGGAGCACAAAAAAAAAGTTCGCTAGAGGTAATGTGGTGGCTATAAGCCTTTCTCTACTAGTGCTTGTAACCACAACATATTCTACCATCAATATGGGACAATTGCTTCTGTGCCCCGGTTCTCTCTAGTTTATCCGTTTGTGCCATACCCGCGTAGTTTCTCTCGTCCGTGCCCTGGCTGGCTCGCATATCGCCCAAACGCTCTGTTTTCCTCTGGTCAACCTTCTTTAACCGGTGGGGTCGGCCTGGTGGGGTCGGCCAGGCGCGGCTCGGCTCGGACTGACTGGTGGGGTCGGCCTGGGTCCTCAAGTGGGGACATGAAGGGACGAGTCTGACACCCAGGTTGGGTATCTCCGCCCCAATTAACACGTCGTTAACACCGAATTAACTGAATTAACACTAAATTAACTGAATTAACACTGAAATAACTGACAATTCGTTGATTAGTACGTCATTGTTTAGTGAAACTGCTACTACTAATTGAAACTCGATTTATAACTCGAATTGATTTATAATAGGATTCATAACTCGATTTGAAAACTGAAACTCGATTTATAACTCGAATTGATTTATAATAGGATTCATAACTCGATTTGAAAACTGAAACTCGATTTATAACTCGAATTGAAACTGCTACTACTAATTGAAACTCGATTTATAACTCGAATAGGATTATATTTGGATTATATTAACAATTACAAAAGATTACAATGCATGCAGCACTGCTACTATGCCGGCGGCGGCCTAATACTACTACTAATCAGTAGCAGTGCAACTAATGCACTGCTACTGCTACTACGACGATCAACGGCCTCCTACATCCGCCGCTTCTTGGCTGGCGGTTCGTCGTCGTCATCGGAGTCGTCGGAGGCATCCTCCTCCTCCTCCGCCTCCTCCTCCTCCTCCTCGTCGGCGTCGTCCTCCTCCTCCTGGCCGCCCATCGTCAACTCCGGGTCCGAGTCCTCCTCCTCGGACCTGTCATGGTCGTCGTCGTCGGAATCGGGGTCGGAGTCGTCGGGGTCGGAGTCGCCGTCCTGGCTCTGCTCGTCGTCGTCACCCTCGCCGTCGTCGTCGGTGCCGGAGCCGCCGGCGTGCCCGTTGCCCACCTCCCACCAGGGGAACGGGTTCCCCTCGCCGTCCGAGTCGCTCGGGATGGCTTCATTCTGCCACCACGGATCCATTGAAGTAGGAGAGAAGGGGTGGTTGGGTTTATCGGAGAGAAGAGAGAACTGAGAATGGAGAGAAGAGCGAGTGAACCGCAATGCAATGAGATTGGGGTTTTTATTTGTGAAGGGATAATGATGAATTCACTGCCACCGGCGCGTAAATCGATAACCGCTTGGGGCACCGAACAGGCACATCGCTTCGTTTTCTTGCCAACGCAGTATAACATGACAACACAATTTACACATTATATTCGCAATGATGACATCGTGTGACCGCGCTTCACGTCTAGTCGAACTGACATGCATGTAAATGTTTACCACGTCATCTGGTGCCCCTAGACGTGTCGAGTACAAGTGTCGAACAGTTGATGCGCGTCGTCGTTCTGGTCCAAGTTAATGCAGTTGGAGACGCTGTGAGACATCTACACGTATCCAAAGCATTTTTTGCGAGAACTGACGCGATTAATTTTATTTTTACGTGCAAATATCCGGACACGAACTGGACGTGAACTACACGTATCGGTGCATCCGTGTCAACACACCAAGCGCAATCTTCACACGAACTGGACGTGAACTGGCACACACAATGCGCGCTCTGTGTAGTTACGCGATCTGAACGTGTGTAGACCTTGTTTATCAACTTGAATCGTTTGTAATATTTGTTATTGTACTTCTGTCGAACACCTTAAGTGCGCACTCTAGACGCGCCATGGCGTGCTCCGGACGCGCCACGGCGTGCTCTGGGAGCGCACTGGCGCACATTTGGGCGCGAACTAAGCCTAGACCATTCTTAGTCACTCCAAAATGATACTTTCGTGAGTATTTTGAAATTACCATGTTGCAATTCCACAACCAGTTCTCTTCAACCTTAGAACTCATCGTTTGAGTTTTGCGATATCACATGAGATACATGCCCTTCTAATATTGAATTTATGTAGACCATGTTTTTCAACTTGAGTTGTTAGTATATGACATATGAAGACTATGTGCGTCGGTTTTTCAATTTTTCGATAATTTTTGAATTTATTATGGTTATTTCAAATTCGGTCAAACCTAAGTTTGACTAACATTTAAACAAGTTTAAAACATGAAAATGAAAAACTAAGCATGGATCCTTCTTAGTCACTCCAAAATGAAGCTTTTGTGAGGTTTTTGAAAATTTCATGTTCCAATTCCAAAACCACTTCTCTCTAACCTTAGACCTCATAGTTTGAGTTATGCAATATCACATGAGATCCATGCCCTTCTCCTTTTGAATGTATGTAGAATATGTTTTTCAACTTGAGTCGTTAGTATATGACATAATACGACTATGTGCGCATGATTTTCCTTTTTTTGATTTTTTTTGAATATTTGAAGCTCATTTCAAATGTCGGTTAAACTGCAGCCGTCCGATTTCCTCTAGAAGGAATCTGCACGCAGACTCGGGGCGATCCGCGAGAAGCTCATTCTGCGATCTGATTGGACACGCGCGTAGGACAAGTGTTGTACACCCGCTGACGAGTGGACCACGGCGGACCCAACGGGGATTTTGGCTCGCCCACCCCCATTTGCCTCAGTGAGACAAAATGGGTATTTTGGCACACCAAATGCGGATTTTGGCTGCTACCAGTCATCGTAACTTAAATGGGGATTTTGGCAAACCAAATGGGGATAGCCATGAGCTTGCTCAAATCTAGCTTGAATCCATATAAATTTTCAAATGAGCTTGGACTCGCTGAAAAATGTGTTTCAAATGAGCTCCAAAGGTAGGGTAAACGGCCTCGTTTCTAAGCAAAAATGGTGGACTCGCTAAAAAATGTGTTTTAAATGAGCTCCAAAGGTAGGGTAAAAGGCCCCATTTCAAAGCAAAAATGGTGGACTCGCTGAAAAATGTGTTTCAAATGAGCTCCAAAGGTGGGTAAACGGCCCCATTTCTAAGCAAAAATGGTGGACTCGCTGAAAAATGTGTTTCAAATGAGCTCCAAAGGTAGGGTAAACGGCCCCATTTCTAAGCAAACTTTGCAAACTGAAGTGGATTTACACACACAATTGGAAACGTCAAGCACAAGGCCATTGCCAAATTTCATGGTAGTACAAAATGGACTTGCCCTTGCTAAATTATAAAATAGATCAACAATTAATAACTAAATTGGCACTTGCCCTTAATAAAGCAACTAATAACTAAAATGGACTACCACTCGTCCTCGTCATCGGAAACCTCCACTGACTCGGCCTTGCCCTTGCCCCTGCCCTTGCCCTTGGCATTGACCTCTTCTGGGGCGTTGCTGTTCGACGCCGACCACATGTCCTCCTTCTTCCCCTTGCTCTCCGAGTAGATATTGAGCCGTTGCTGCTCGGCGGCGGAATGCTTGGCCAGGTCCATGGCTTTCTGGTCGGCCATGGCCCAGGCCAAACCCGGGTCCAGGACCTCCGTGACCTCCTCCTTCCAGGCCATGGTCCAGTCCATACCCTGGTCGTCCTCGTCGGACAGATCGATGAAGGGAATGGGATCGGGAGCAATGGACCTGCCCCTGCCCCTGCCCCTTGGAGACTCCCCGTCCCATGTCGCTTCCCTCGCTCGCCTCCTGCTCGAACTTGGAGGAGTACGCGCACGCCCACGGCCACGCCCACTCCCCATGCCGCTTCCCTCGCTCGTCTCAAGAAACCAAGGATAGGGGACGTGGCGGCGGCGGCAGTTCGAGCAAGGAGTGGAGCTGCCATCACCACGAGGCATGGAGAGATACGGGACTGGGCGAAGCTGTCTAGGAGAGGAAGAGGGGATTTGTGAGCGCAATGGGCAAGGAGATGGCTCCTTTTAATGTTAGGAGCGGTCTAGACGGCGTCACGGTCTAGACGGCAGTTATGGTGACCGGGCATTGATTCTGCTCCAGAATACTCATCTTGCAGCAGGATAGAGTAGGCAAGAGAGACGCGAGGACGGCGGAGCAGATGCGCGTCCGGTCCGGCAGTGTAGGCGGCGAGGCAGCTTTTTGCCGGCCAGGAGGGCACGCCATTGAAGGCGCGGCGAGCACAGGTGGAACGGCATGGACGCGCACGTACGGCCGCATGCATGCAACTGGGACGGGGTGCATGCACTTCGCTGGGCCCACATCTAAGGTCAAAGGGCCGACCCCACTAGCCGACCCCAGGAAATCCCAACCAAGCCGCGCCAGGCCGATCCCACCAGTCAGGCCAAGTGACGGTTGACCAGAGGGCAACGGAGCGTTTGGCCGATTTCCGAGCCATCCAGGGCATAGACGAGAGAAACTACGCAGGTATGGCACAGACGGATAAACTAGAGAGAACCAGGGCACAGAATCAATTGTCCCCATCAATATAGACAGGCAGGAAGTAGGGGTGTTACCTCAGTCGAGGGCCCTTAACCTGGGTAACTCCCGCTTGTCAGCCGACGGATCTACTAACACTAAATGTTCTCTACCTCGTAACTCATACCCTAGGTACTCGACTATGGGTATTGATGAGGACACCCCTCTTCAGGTGGCTAGTTGATACGTCTCAAACGTATCTATAATTTCTTATGTTCCATGCTTATATTATACCAATTGCTACATGTTTTATATACACTTTATATGGTTTTTGTGCATTTTCTGGGACAAACCTATTAACAAGATGCCACAGTGCCAGTTCCCTGTTTTCTGCTGTTTTTGGTTTCAGAAAAACTGTTAAGGAAATATTCTCGGAATTGGACGAATCAAAAGCCAAAGTCCCTATTTTTCTCGGGAGCTTCCAGATCACCGAAGAGGATACAGAGAAGAGCCACAACGCGGCCTCACTTGGTGGAGGCGCGGCCCCCCTTCTGGCCGCGCCACCACGTGGTGTGGGCCCCTCGGGGCTCCACCGCCTTCGCCGTTTCGCCTACAAATACCCCCCGACAAAATAACCCTAGCACCCAAACACTTTTCCACGATACGTTCCAGAGCCGCCGCCGCCGTCAACCCTAGTTCGGGAGGGTTTAGAAGCTCTTCCCGGCACCCTGCCGGAGAGGGGAATCATCACCGGAGGGCTCTACATCACCATGCCCGCCTCCGGACTGATGCGTGAGTAGTTCATCCTTGGACTACGGGTCCATAGCAGTAGCTAGATGGTTGTCTTCTCCTATTGTGCCATCATGTTTAGATCTTGTGAGCTGCCTATCATGATCAAGATCATCTTTATGTAATGCTACATGTTGTGTTTGCTGGGATCCGATGAATATTGAATACTTTTTCATTGCTTCATAATATATCATGTTGTGTGTTGTTTATGATCTTGCATGCTCTTCGTTGCTAGTAGTTGCTCTGGCCAAGTAAATGCTTGTGACTCCAAGAGGGGGTATTTATGCTCGATAGTGGGTTCATGTCTCTATTTAATCTGGGGCAGTGACAGAAAGCTCTAAGGATGTAGATGTACTGTTGCTACTAGGGATAAAACAGTAGTACTTTATCTAAGGATGATGTTACTTACTTACTTTACACACTTTACTTAATGCAATAATCTGTAACATCCCAGGATTTAGAGTCCAGAAATATAGAGGACACAGGAGTGTGCATTGCATTCATGCATCAGAAAATCCGAATAATTTTCGCGCATTTAATTTTCAAAACACTAAGTGATTGAAGTTTCACTTGAGTTGGTGGAATTGAAGTAGATCATCAACTTGAGCGCTATAAACTTTGAGATGATCTTGGCTTACACCTTATTTTGGGGTAGAGAGATATACGATAAGTTGCTAAACCCAAATGAAATAAAACTTGTTTCACCGAAACATTACTTAGGAGTCAATGATCAACCTAGCTATTCTTAGTTATCCTCTGAGCATCTATTCTTATCAAATGTGCTAGACATATCTCTAGTACATAGAAATCATGATAGTCCTGAAGACAAATCTGAAATACTTAAATCATAATTTAGATCTTCTTACTTTATCTAGACATCCTATTTTCTTATCTCCTAATCTTCTCGAAGGCATCAACAAGAGAAGCTATTTAGGAAGGAGGAAACAAAGCAAGAAGGCTTAGAGAAGTATTCATGAGATGGGCATAGAAGTGTTATGCCAATCTATCATGGAGAATTGGAAACTCTCCTATCATCATCCATCTTCATTAATCTTTCTGGAAAAGGGTGTGATATTCAAAGGTTTGGGTTATATAGAAGTAGTTTGATAACAAGCCTTATAACCTTGTTAACAAATCACTTTTGTATGCTTAAAACAATTGAGTGTCATATGCAAATAAATAGAAGGTCAGATAATCCATCACATCAAACATCTCAGCCACTTGGATATAAAAAGCATTTGGAGACAAGCTTTGCAACCTTGTTCACCAAATCTTTTCATATGCACAAGGTCATTTGATGTCATAAAATACACCTACATTCATCTATTTCCAAGATATATTCTTCAAAGATAATCATCTCCAATAGGAAGGAGTTATCAAACTTTGATCATCAGTATGAGGGATGAAGTAAAGAGAGATTTTACACTCAACATTCTATCCATTTAATCTTCCATAAGACCTTCCTTAGGCAGGATATCCTTACTTGGTGTATCCAGAGACATCTGATCATGTTTTCACATGATTTAGATGTGAGGTGTCACAAGTCAACGCCACAATGGCAATGTTCCATCTTGAACATGAATGTTAACTAATTCATTGTATATACTCTTTATAGGGTACCATAGTGAACAATTGGACTCATCATTGGACATCCATTTGGAAATGTCAAGAATTCATAATGCATCACAAAACAAGTTTAAGTATCCATATCTATCTTAATCTTTGAGTAAGCCTCAAATCATTTTAGAATTCGAGGATATCAAAACACCAAATATAAATAAGGGCATAGAAAAATATTCTCATATTACTTTAATGCACAATAAAAAAGAAAGAAGTGAAAGCCACATATTTTAAAATAAGAAATAAATCCAAATTAAGCTCAAATTCACTTTACATGTTAAAAGTAATCAAAATATACAAATAATTCAAATTCAAAGTTTAATTAATTATCACAAGGCAATTGTAAACTTTCTAGGGCTTATCTGTAAGCTTTTATTCAAAAAATAGATCCAATAACAGGACACAGGGACCTGTTTATACCGTATCCGCAATTTCTAAGGAACTCAGGTGGTTTTCTGCAAAATGTTGTTCCTAGTCTGTTTTCCCTTTCTTCTTCCTCTCGCCAGAAGGCAATCGAGCCGTGTCGACGCCTCCGAGCTGCCGTGCCACCGCTCCTCGCCTTCCCCGCAAGGATAAGTTCGTGGGAAGCCGTCCGCATATCTCTCACTCACTCGCGCTCTCTTCTTCCTCTCTCTTTTTCTCTCCAATCCCTAACCCTAGTTCATCGGGTCGCCGCCGTTCGTCGTCAATCGCCGTCGACTCCGGCATCTCTTGCCGCTCTAGCCAGCTGGGTAGTACCGCGCTGTCTTCTTCTTCCTCCCCGTTGGTCTGCGTGTCCGGGACGGCGCGGGAGGCCGAGAAATCGAGCATCTCCTTCAACTCCGGCTGGCGGATGCTCCGGACAAGCACGCCGCAGTATGACCTCCTCCCGCCTCTCCGAGCAGTCCGGCGTGCTCGTGGTGAGCTCTAGATCTTCCCTATACTATTCGCTTGCACCAATTCGTCCGGGGAAGGGTTGCCACCGTGAGCAGTCTCCGGCCACCGCGCGGACTCGCCGCCGGCAGATTCGCTTCCCTGTAGCCCCTAGTCAGTTCAATTCGTTCGGATTTGCACTAAATTGACGTATTCATCATCGGCAGTGGATCAAGTTCATCGCTGACGTCAGCCGAGCTTTATCCATTCAATTTTCTTTTATTGATAATTCATTCCTCTATGACAGGTGGGACCCCTCTGTCAGACTTTTCATCTTTTAAGAAATTATTAGTAGTTTTTGTAAATGATAAAACATTGACATGTGGGGCCAAATTTAATTTATTAATTCCAGAATTTTTTTAAATTGAAGCAAACTTTGAAAATTCATAACAAATTCATCTTAACTTAGTAAAATACAAACCTTATATAAAAATGTTCAGAAAAATAAAATCTACAATGTTGTATCATTACAATTTGAGTTTGAATAAAATTAAAACATGATAAAATTTGAAATACAAATCATATAATGTCTTAAATATGAAGTTAATTTGAAATGCTATTTTGGATGCATTTCAAACTTCATTTAAATTTTCTCACAAGCATAACTTTAAATTTAGAAATGTGTTTTCATTATAACATGTAATATTCTTATTACAATAATTACTATTCAAAAATAATATTCTATTTAAGAAAATATTTAATAAGCATTATTTTCATAATTTTTTTAAAAAAATAAAAATAAAAATATAAGCTTATAAAAGATATTCCATTACTATTTAACAACCACTTATAATAAATAGTACACACATTACATCTATTACTTAATTCTTTTGCTTAGAGTATGGTTAAGTGAAGAACATTAAGAAACAACCTAAAAGGTTAACAACATTATAGTAGTTATATAACTTTTTTATATTCCAAGAACAAACTACTCATTCTTAAGAAACAAAGTTAAGTTAAGAAGTAAATGCTTGATTGAAACAAAATAAAGATCTCATTGCAAAGTCTTGGGTAAAACACACAAAGAAGAATAATCATATAATCTATTTTAACCATTTGATATGATATTAACAATTGTAGATACATTATTAATGTTCTTCAAAAGTTATTCCTTTTGCCATCATGAAAGATAACATTACCCTAACTCTAGTTAATTAAAGTTCATACATTTTCTTTACAAACAAAAGATGAACACAACCCTAAAAAAACCATTGAGTGCTTAGATGGTGTTTTACTTTGCTCTTGTGCTTTACATGATACCTGAATAATAATAATGATAAATAACTCATCTTTCTTGTGAAGTAAACTTGAAGACAAAACAATCAATATGAAATCATCAGACTCAAACAACACTCAATCATCGAGAGTTTGTTACGGGGTATTTTGCGATGCATCTCATACTTATGCATTAGACATGTTGCTTCTTCAAACATTAGTCCTTATCGGACCAATGATGTTGTTTTCAGATTTCTCGGAGTTTATATTATATCGAAGACCTTGGCTGCATAATCTTGCAGTCAAAAAGGCAAGTTCATCCCTTATTCATGTCCGTTGAGATATTTCTTATCAAACTATTTGCAAAGGGTGCTATTATCACATGCAATACAAAAAGGACAGAAAACTTATTTTATAATAATATGACTATGGTTACCTACCAGTGTGGTGGTAATCTCATATGGCTGGCAGATGGGACCACGGTAAGAATGTTGTGGTGGAGGTCCCATTTGCACGGGAAAGTATCACCTAGGACTTAACAACAAATGTCGCCAGTGATTCTTGCGCCGTATATAACGTGCAACCATAAGATTTGGAATGGGACGGAGAAGTCAGCTGCACCCTTTTCCTCTCGTACACCAACGGATGGCTAGATCAAAGCCGGGCGGTGTGTAAATCCGCTGAGCTTGAGGTGGCCAGGATAATAACCTCACCTTCGGGTTGTGGCTTCTAGCATCTATGAAGGTTGGCTTCAGGACTGATTTGATGCGGTTTCCAAATAGTCAGCAGGCTGGAAGTTGGGTTTTCCCGCCACCTGCAACTGAAGTAATGGGGGGTGTGCGGGGTTGTTGGAAAGGCGCAGTGATTGGCTTGGATCACGGACTGGGCCCCACACCAAGGAAGTGTGGACGGGAAAGATCACCCGGATGTGCAACAAGGCGTTGATCTCTTATGGGTAAAGCAGTGCACCTCTGCAGAGTGTATAAATGTGACATGTTACTCCACGTTCCAGGACGGAACGACGAACGCAGCAGGAAAGGAGGCTCCTCAAAGCCCTAGCACCTGTGACTACTGACGGACATAGTTCTTTGGAATAAAAGCAATCTTTTGAAGAAATGTTTTTCGAAAACTTGCATTAGCCTACGACAATCCATTGTCTGTGGCTGTATTTATGCATCAAACTTCCCACCATATATATTGAACTTGCTGGGTAACGCTGTTACTCACCCTTGCCTCTTGAACCCCTTCTTAGACATGAAGAACCACGAGAAAGAAACACTGGAGGATAAACTCAAGATACCACAGAAGGCAACTACAATGAGTTGAAGCACTCCAGAGAAGATGGAGGACAAGTGAAAGTGTAGTATAGCAGGAAACAGATCCCTAGTCAGTAGAAGCTATTTCTTTAGGCGATGATGTAGCAGCAATCGCAAGCCTAGCAGTAGTAGCAGTAGGCTTAGTATAGGTTAGTTCTCCGAGATTTTCCATTTGATCTTGTTTTATTAGGGCCTTCCCTCATTGTATCGAGGAGGTTCTAAAGATTTGTTGTTCTGGATCTTCTGTTTGTAATCTTTAGTCATGCCTTGGACCTGCGATGTTTCTGTTGTACCACTCTGATGATGTAACACTGGTGGACGGTGATCCATTGGTGCTATGTCAACGACTATAGCATACTACACCATGCAGTGGTATGCTGGGTCACCACATAATCTGTTGTTTGCAACTTAATACTGAATGGTGTTGCAGATGCTATCATGAAGGTGGATTATTAGTCATAGATGCAGTTGGATGACGGTCTATGTATCATGTTGTAATACTCTAATGAATCTCACACTAGACATCATGACTTGTATATGCATCATTATGCAATTCTTTATTCTGTCAATTGCCCAGCTGTAATTTGTTTACCCGCAAGTATGCTATTATTATTTATGGAGAGACACCACTAGTGAACTGTGGACCCCGGTCCTTTTCTTTAAACTGATAAAACAACCTACTGCAATCCTGTTACTTTCATTCTCTGCAAACAAACATCATTTTCCACACCATACGTTTAATCCTTTGTTACAGCAAGCCAGTGAGATTTACAACCTCACTGTTAAGTTGGGGCAAAATATCTTGATTGTGTTGTGTGCAGGTTCCACGTCAACTAAGCACCAACATTTTTCTGGCACCGCTGACACCTTCAGAAGAAGCTTCATCTCCTACTGGTTCGAAAACCTTGGTTTCACAACTGAGGGAAACTTGCTGCTGCACTACTTCGTACCTTCCTCTTGGGGTTTCCCAACAACACCACCGTGTGCATCACTAGTGCAGTAAGTTGACAGAAATATCGCGATCCACTTGGGTGTTTTACCTTACTTTGTTACCTCACTAGGGATAAAGAATATACCTTGCTACCGGAGATGTGTGGTGACCATGCCACTTCTTCATGACTAGATCTAGCATGTTCTAATTTTAACTTCATGTCATAAAACTTAGTGCTATACTCTGATTTATCTTAATACTAGGATGACTCTATTTAATTCCCATCTTAGTGGAGTATGAGAGAGATTAATAAACAAAAAGATCTCTATTTTAGAACATGATGCCCATATATAATTAGTAACTTGTCATGAAACCTTTTTGTTACAATCTAATACGTCAATTCTAGTGTTCCATTATCTACCACTTTACTAAAGAGAGAGTGCATTTCTGAAACCATGAACCCCGGTCCACTTTTAATCATAAGAAACACCTTTCCAACAACTTTTAAGCTTTTTTCATTTTCTGCCATTTAAAAATCCGAAAATACAAAAACACTTTTACATCTTGCATTCACATTACAAAACACTATCATCACTCATATTCACTCATATTTATCATCCTTGCATTACCACTTTATTTTCTAGCACCGTTGCATTACCATCACATCATTGCATATTTATTTATTGTTTTGCATTTATTATCTTTTCATATCATACTCACACCTTGTGCTTGACAACCACTTGGTGAGGTTGAGGGCACAAAACAATTCACTTTGTTTTGTATGTTTTCAAGAGAAGGACAAGAAGATAAATCTTTCACTACTGGTTTTATGAATACTACTGCTGCTAATACGCATACTCATACTTTACTTGATCCAATTGAGTTTAAGAGAAGTAATACAACATTATACACTATCTGTACATGTTGTACACTTTTGTCTAAGGATTTCATACAGCAAGAAATTCAATTGTTTTGTGCCTACTAATGTCACCCCACAGAAAAGACATGGGAGAAACGGTGTTTTGATGTTTTTTCACAGGGATTAGAGGAGATGCAGCAAGAGCTATCCAAGGATGGTGAAGACCATAAGCTTGACGATATGAAGACAACCACATTGGACCAACACACTCTCGGTTTGCACACGTCTAACTTCTGTTTTTCGATCAATGCACTTTATCGCATAAACTTGGAGCGTCTTTTATTGTTTTCGGTTTGGTTTTCTATTTGAGACCACCACTTTTCATTTATGTTATGAGAGAGCTACTGGAAGTTTGGGTTGAATTAAGTTGGATGCTACTAAAAAGATTGGGAAGAGGATGTTTGAGTTGATTTAAAAAGATACATATAGTTGCATGATTCATGTGCTTTTAATGAGCATTAATTTGCAAGTGTTTTATCAAGAGCTATTTCTTATTCATGTTTTGATGTTGAATGTTACTTTACTTTTTTTAACATGAAATGGTTAGCTCTATGGACACTTATGCATGCATTTAGACGGTCAACTTTCTCCCTCCTGCTAGCCCAAAAATTCCAACAAGTAAAAACTTGTTTTCTAATACCTTCAACCAAAGTTTTTCCAGTGAGTTTACCGTATCTACCTATTAGGTTTATGTTGTTCCAAGTATGTTTATCATGTTATATTGTATTATCTATGCTTCCAAATTAAAACGCTTATGTTATTGGTTGTTATGGGAAAAGTTAGTTAAAAGCTCTCACAAACTTGATGCACACTTTACTTTTATTGCACTTAATAAACATGAACCATTGTGATTAAAATTATGAAGTTGTGTGCTTGACAAGAGTCTTGGTTGGGTGTTAGATCATATGTGATGTCACATGGAAAGCTTTCAACGTGCTCTCAATTATATTTAGTTGATATCATGTACTTTTGTTTATGGATGCCTAACATTGTGTGAAATAAATGTGGAAACTTGGTAAGTTTGAGGAGTGAGTATAAATGGCTAGAGAGACGCTTGGGCGGCTAACCCAAGCCATGTGAGATACATGGTGGAAATTAATTACATGATAGTGAACCTTCAATGATGCACATCACAATAAAAAGCTACGCCAATGGTAAATAAAAGAGTGCTGAGGTTGTCCACTTGTTTGTTTGTTTGTCTTGTCATTTTGACATGGGCTTGTTCCATGTCATGGGACAAGAGGTACCCCAGTGAGGCTCTTTATGACACTATTATTACTTGCAATGACTTTAACTTGAACTTGCTTTGTGTCCCGAGTTGAGTAGCCAGTTGGAGAGGTATTTGTTTTCATGGGGCATGACGCATTCAACCCTTACTTTGTCAAGCACATTACTTATATTTGCTTTCAATTTCAACTTAACCATTCAGGATGGTATGATAGGGGTAATGAGAGCTCCACACCAATGAATACCACATTGCAAACATTAATTTAAGTAGAAGCATTTGGAAGCTAGATGAAACTTATTCATGTTTTACCTCTACTTATCTATCTATCTTTCCAAAGTGTCCACCTTTTATATTCAGATTTACAAGAATACTCTATGACCATTGTAGGATGTTTTTACTTTTCATTATGCATACATTTGGTCCATAATACTTTCTTCTATGTTACACTTTGTGAATTATCATTGAACATCGTTACATTGAATATTTGATATCACTTCATAATCTACCTTTTATATTTCTACTCCTTTGAGAATGAATCATTTCACTTTATGTAGCAATAGTAATCATCTTTGATATCCATTGATAGTATTAAAAAGCAAAGTCCATGTTAGTTTTATCACCTTCATACTCGAGGACGAGTAAAGGTTAAGCTTGGGGATGTTGATGCATGTAAAATGCATACATGAACTTTGCATTCTATTACTTATATTTCAATCATATTTCATCATATAAGGGTTATATTATTGTTTTATATTGATTTTGGGAATATTTCACAGTTTCCCTATTTTTCTGGAATTAACCCCGCACTGTCAGAAACCCTATTTTGCTATATTTTGATGTTTCAGGGACCCAAACGACGTCCAACTGACCTAATATTTTGCGGGGATCATTTTTTGGAAGGAACAAAGCGTAGGAGCCAAGGAACCGCATGAAAGGAAGTCCGAGGAGGAAAAGAGGGGGGTCCCACGTGGCCAGATTCCTTGGCCGCGTGGGACGGTCTCTTCCCCCCCCCCCCCCCCCCTGTTGCTCCGATGTCGTCCGTTTTCATCTCCGTGCCTTCGTATTGACATAAAAACTTCTATGAAAATAGTCCCCCGACAGCTTTCGGAAGAGAGCGCCGCACAAACACAAAACCACGAAACAGAGATGTGGAGCTGCAGATTGGAGGGGGAAAACTCCGGCGGGGCGCTACCGGCGTGGTCTCCATCTTCTCGAACGACTTCTCCACCGTCTCCATGATGAAGAAAGAGTAGTCCACCCCTAGACTATGGGTTTGTGGAAGTAACTTATGTATCTCTCCTCTCTTTGCGCTTCACTAAGTAGCACCGCATGAGCTGCTGAACATGATTACGGTCATCTATGTAATACCTTTGTGGTGGATATTTTTGTGAGTTAATATATGTTCGAAATTGCAATAGTCTTGTTTCATTATGAAAGTGGATGCATATTATGTACCCCGTTCTTGTTTACTTGTTCTGATCAAACTTGTGTATGAGGGCGTGTGAGGGGGAACGTGTCCATTAGATGGAGTAACTGGGGTGGCTAGTGCGGTAAGTTGACAGAAATATCGCGATCCACTTGGGTGTTTTACCTTACTTTGTTACCTCACTAGGGATAAAGAAAAATACCTTGCTACCGGAGATGTGGGGGTGAACATGCCACTTCTCCATGACTACATCTAGCATGTTCTTATTTTAACTTCATGTCATATAACTTAGTGCTATACTCTGATTTATCTTAATACTAGGATGACTCTATTTAATTCCCATCTTAGTGGAGTATGAGAGAGATTAATAAACAAAAAGATCTCTATGTTAGAACGTGATGCCCATAAATAATTAGTAACTTGTCATGAAACCTTTTTGTTACAATCTAATATGTCAATTCTAGTGTTCCATTATCTACCACTTTATTAAAGAGAGAGTGCATTTGTGAAACCATGAACCCCGGTCCATTTTTAATCGTAAGAAACACCTTTCCAACAACTTTTAAGCATTTTTCATTTTCTTCCATTTAAAAATCCGAAAATACAAAAACACTTTTACATCTTGCATTCACATTACAAAACACAAAAACACTATCATCACTCATATTTATCATCCTTGCATTACCACTTTATTTTCTAGCACCGTTGCATTACCATCACATCATTGCATATTTATTTGTTGTTTTGCATTTAATATCTTTTCATATCATACTCACACCTTGTGCTTGACAACCACTTGGTGAGGTTGAGGGCACAAAACAATTTACTTTGTTTTGTATGTTTTCAAGAGGAGGACAAGAAGATAAATCTTTCACTACTGGTTTTATGAATACTACTGCTGCTAATACTCATACTCCTACTTTACTTGATCCAATTGAGTTTAAGAGAAGTAATACAACATTACACACTTTCTGTACATGTTTTACACTTTTGTCTAAGGATTTCATGCGGCAAGAAATTCAATTGTTTTGTGCCTACTAATGTCACCCCATAGAAAAGAGATGGGAGAAACGGTGTTTCGATGTTTTTTCACAAGGATTAGAGGAGATGCAGCAAGAGCTATCCAAGGATGGTGAAGACCATAAGCTTGACGATGTGAAGACAACCCCATTGGACCAACACACTCTCGGTTTGCACACGTCTAACTTCTGTTTTTCGATCAATGCACTTTATCGCATAAACTTGGAGCGTCTTTTATTGTTTTCGGTTTGGTTTTCTATTTGAGACCACCACTTTTCATTTATGTTCTGAGAGAGCTACTGGAAGTTTGGGTTGAATTAAGTTGGATGCTACTAAAAAGATTGGGAAGAGGATGTTTGAGTTGATTTAAAAAGATACATATAGTTGCATGATTCATGTGCTTTTAATGAGCATTAATTTGCAAGTGTTTTATCAAGAGCTATTTCTTATTCATGTTTTGATGTTGAATGTTACTTTACTTTTTTTAACATGAAATGGTTAGCTCTATGGACACTTATGCATGCATTTAGACGGTCAACTTTCTCCCTCTTGCTAGCCCAAAAATTCCAACAAGTAAAAACTTGTTTTCCAATACCTTCAATCAAAGTTTTTCCAGTGAGTCTACCGTATCTACCTATTAGGTTTATGTTATTCCAAGTATGTTTATCATATTATATTGTATTATCTATGCTTCCAAATTAAAATGCTTATGTTATTGGTTGTTATGGGAAAAGTTGGTTAAAAGCTCTCACAACCTTGATGCACACTTTACTTTTATTGCACTTAATAAACATGAACCATTGTGATTAAAATTATGAAGTTGTGTGCTTGAAAAGAGTCTTGGTTGGGTGTTAGATCATATGTGATGTCACATGGAAAGCTTTCAACGTGCTCTTAATTATATTTAGTTGATATCATGTACTTTTGTTTATGGATGCCTAACATTGTGTGAAATAAAGGTGGAAACTTGGTAAGTTTGAGGAGTGAGTATAAATGGCTAGAGAGACGCCTGGGCGGCTAACCCAAGCCATGTGAGATACATGGTGGAAATTAATTAGATGATAGTGGACCTTCAATGATGCACATCATAATAAAAAGCTACGCCAATGGTAAATATCGCGATCCACTTGGGTGTTTTACCTTACTTTGTTACATCACTAGGGATAAAGAAAATACCTTGCTACCGGAGATGTGGGGGTGACCATGCCACTTCTTCATGACTAGATCTAGCGTGTTCTAATTTTAACTTCATGTCATAAAACTTAGTGCTATACTCTGTCAATTGCCCAGCTGTAATTTGTTTACCCGCATGTATGCTATTATTATTTATGGAGAGACACCACTAGTGAACCGTGGACCCCGGTCCTTTTCTTTAAACTGATAAAACAACCTACTGCAATCCTGTTACTTTCATTCTCTGCAAACAAACATCATTTTCCACACCATACGTTTAATCCTTTGTTACAGCAAGCCAGTGAGATTGACAACCTCACTGTTAAGTTGGGGCAAAGTATCTTGATTGTGTTGTGTACAGGTTCCACGTCAACTAAGCACCAGCATTTTTCTGGCACCGTTGAGACCTTCAGAAGAATCTTCATCTCCTACTGGTTCGATAACCTTGGTTTCACAACTGAGGGAAACTTGCTGCTGCACTACTTCATACCTTCCTCTTGGGGTTTCCCAACAACACCACCGTGTGCATCACTAGTGCAGTAAGTTGACAGAAATATCGCGATCCACTTGGGTGTTTTACCTTACTTTGTTACCTCACTAGGGATAAAGAAAATACCTTGCTACCGGAGATGTGGGGTGACCATGCCAGTTCTTCATGACTAGATCTAGCATGTTCTAATTTTAACTTCATGTCATAAAACTTAGTGCTATACTCTGATTTATCTTAATACTAGGATGACTCTATTTAATTCCCATCTTAGTGGAGTATGAGAGAGATTAATAAACAAAAAGATCTCTATGTTAGAACGTTATGCCCATAGATAATTAGTAACTTGTCATGAAACCTTTTAGTTACAATCTAATATGTCAATTCTAGTGTTCCATTATCTACCACTTTATTAAAGAGAGAGTGCATTTGTGAAACCATAAACCCCGGTCCATTTTTAATCATATGAAACACCTTTCCAACAACTTTTAATCATTTTTCATTTTCTTCCATTTAAAAATCCAAAAATACAAAAACACTTTTACATCTTGCATTCACATTACAAAACACAAAAACACTATCATCACTCATATTTATCATCCTTGCATTACCACTTTATTTTCTAGCACCGTTGCATTACCATCACATCATTGCATATTTATTTATTGTTTTGCATTTATTATCTTTTCATATCATACTCACACCTTGTGCTTGACAGCCACTTGGTGAGGTTGAGGGCACAAAGCAATCTACTTTGTTTTGTAGGTTTTCAAGAGAGCCATAAGAAGATAAATCTTTCAGTACTGTTTCCCCGAGAGTTCGATATAAACCCTCGAGTCACCCCTCGTGGGGAAAACAGTCTTTCCTCGTGGGGAGTCTCAACCTAACACATATTCTTTTGACGCGGGTATCTACGTCATCGGGTATCAGTTGCCCTTTTATGCTGATGTCGAGGTAGTCGAGAGCGTAGGGTGGTGTAGCCGTAGTCGAGGGACGCTGTGGTCGATGTCGAGTTGGGGCTGCCGGTGTCCAGTGAGCCGTGGGCACATGGGAGCACCAGGTAGTCAGGGCGCAAGTGCACCGGGTGGAAGATAACGTGGACGAGGCGTCGTACCGGTTTTTCCAAGCCCGGAGACTGGTCGTGGACGAAGGCACACGTTGTAGTTGCCAGCACCGGGCATGCGTAGACGGGTCCCAATACAAGTTGTTGCGGCGCCGATTGGTGTAGGTAGAAGGTGCCGATGTCGCCCGCAATTGTCTGAGTAGATGAAGTGGTTGGGGAAGATGACGGTGCCGCTTGTGATTAGCTGGTGCTGGACAAAGACGAAGACGAAGAGGTGGTCGGCGATGTGGTAGCCCGTGAAGGGCCACGGTAATCGCCTTTAGAAGCACGACGACGGAAGTAACATGGGAAGGGCCATGGAGGTCGTGTGTAGAAGCACGACCACGGTGCTTGAAGTAGGCGAAAAAGAGCCCAGCAACATGACGAAGACCAAGCGCAGATGGTCGTGTTTCCGTGCCTAGGAAGGCGGCGCGGCACATATCCCGGAGACATTAACGTGCGGAGATGGCAAAGCGGACCGCGTGTCGTGGCGCTATGGCTCGAAGGGGCACCGTACCAACGACACGCATGTGAGGGCGACAATGGTGACGACTTTGGGAGCGGTGGCATGGACCGCGTGCTGCGGCACAATGGCCCGAAGGGGCGACACATCGTCGACGTGCGTGTTCGTGCAACCGCGGGGACGACCTGAGGGCGTCGGCGTGGACCACGTGTCGCGGCGCTACGGCCCGAAGGGCGACAGCAGCGACATGAGTGTCAATGCAACGGCGGGGAGAATCGCGGGGAGGCAGCACTGCGCCCCGAAGGGGCGATCTAGCGGCAACTCATTGCTCGATCGATCGATAGGAGCACAAACTCGGGGTCGATCTTCAAGGGAACCTGCAAAGGCACACAGAAACGACTGTATAGGTCGTTCGCACGACACGGATGGAGCGGATCACGGGCGGGCGGGTGATCAATCCAAGCGCTTGCAACATGGAGGAGGCACCGCTCGGCGGTAGGAGTATGGCGAGAAGCGGGGCGGCGAAGATAACGAGCAGCCAACGTAGTGTCAGCACCCGAGCGGCCGACACAACGCCGACGTGAGGTAGCCAGGCAAACTGGGCGGGAGCGCCGAAGCGGACACCTGGGAGAGAGAGTGATCTCTCCCCATTAGTTTTTCGGTAACAAAGGGGGCGCGGGGATCTCTCTACGGTTGATGCCGGCCGGATGCATACCAACCTCGCCATCTCGCCAACACACAATAAGAACACATACAGTTTTTACCCAGGTTCAGGCCATTCGAGGAGGATGTAATACCCTACGTCCTGTTTGTTTGATCTGGGATTATGGTATCAAGGACTACAAGGGTGGAGCTCTTCCCACTCCTACCTTTATCGGACTGCCGGACATCACTCTCCTCTGCCTCCTCCGGCCCGGTCTCCTCTTTCTATCCTATAACCTCTTCTCTCTAAGCCGAGTCCTCCTTTTATATCACAAGGGGCTCACACATGGCCGGTGCACCATCATGCCACATATCCCTGTCTCTCGACAGATGGTGCGCCCTTTCAAGTGTCACGACAAGAGCCCTCCACCTTGCCATCCATGCGTCGGTCTCCTCCTGAGACCGGGGTGTGACTCATTGGCATTCCCTCCGGGGCGACGACTTGTCTTGTCCTGGGTCCTTACCGCTCCCCTCTCCCCGGAAAAAGGATCTTGTCGGGCTCCCTGTGCCCGCATGACGCTAAGTCAGGTACCCCGGTTGGCGGGGTAACGACAGTAGCCCCTGGGCGAAGCCAGGCAATGCAGAGCCTGTCAGTTGAGCCCTTTCGCGACACGTAGGGGACCACGTGCCTTGCAACGCGCCTCCTCCCGCGGTGCCGCGACATGTGGTCTCCACGTGTAACTTGCATCCTGCGCCGCTTAGGCTCCTGCGAAGAGAAGACAAAGTGAAGCCCCCCAAAAGGCTGCGACCGGGTTCGCGTCCCCACTCCCTCCCCCAGTGTAAATACGGAGGCTTCGAGGCGACGCCTCCGTACTCCAGTCCTCTCCTCCTCTCGTCATTATCTTGCCTCCGCCATGTCGAGCTCGTCGCTTCGCCAGACGGCCAAAGGAGACGGGCTGCCATGGTCGGGCTCGTCGTTGACTCCCAAGAAGATGCAGCGTTTGGTGGTCGTGGGCTTCCTGCCACGCCAAATTCGCTGCCAATGGTGGCTTCCGACATCCGAGGTAGCCCAATTGCCACGAGCCGGCGAGTATGTGTTGTTTGCCGCCTTCCTGGAGATTGGGCTCTCCCCTCCCATGCATCCCTTCGTAGGACACATCCTTGGCTTGTATGGGACACAACTCCACCATGACGCCGGATTCGATCATCCACATCTCTTGCTTCGTAAACCTTTGCGAGGGCTATCTTGGCATTCATCCCCATCTGGGAATGTGGTGCGCCTTGTTCTTCCTCGCGGGAAGGGTCGCTGGTGAAGGCGACGCGAAACGGCAGTGTGGGGTTGTGAGAGTGACCCCCCGCTGTTCCGACTACCCGGACCTTCAACTGTTGGATGTGGGCCCTAGGTGGGAGCACAGTTTCTTCTACTGTCCCGGGTTGACCGAAGCTAATGGTAGTCCCAGTTTTCCTCTCTTCAACCGGGGTCTCCCGGCGTCTAGGAAGAAACTAGGATGCCAAGGGCTTTGGGGAACCAAAGGTCTTGGAGGCCTTGATGGTGCATCTGATTTCCAGTGTAATTATGTAGAAAATGCAATATATGCTGCTCAAAGATGTCTCTACACAAACACATCATTGGAAGGTACTTGTCCGCCTCGCCCGAATTTGGGATTGATTTTGTTTCTGTGGACCAACAGGTAAAGCTCACACAAGTACCGCAAAGTACGATAATATTTCATTTATCTTGTTTAAAAACAAAAAACAATTGTTTACAGGGCGGCATGATAGAAGGCTGCATTCCAAGTAACACGATAGACCTGTTTAAAGATCAGCTCAAAGAAGGATCTGTTTATTCTATCGAACAGTTCGTGTTATCAGACGACAAGAAAACATACAGATCAGTTGAACATCTCTATAGATTAGATTCACTCAAAGGATCAACATGACTGAAATTAATATTTTGGCTGTACCACATGACTTTCCTGTTTATGCATACAATGCAAAGCCTTTCAAGGTTCTCATAACACGATGAAAGATAATTCGATATTATCATGTATAATCTTTGTTTATGTTTGTATATTCGTAAATACAGTACTTCTTGTGTGTGCCTCCTTGCTGATATCTGGTTAAATTATTAGATGTGGTAGGTCAATAACATCAGTGACATCAGTGTTGTTCCTTCTACACAGCAAACAAAAAGATAGGTGTTCATAACCGACGGGAGGTCTCTGCATTACACGTAACTTCATGCTCAAAAATAAATTATCTTGAGGTATTACTAACCAAACGTTATTTAATTTTGTGATATAGTGAGCGCGTAGTTGTCACACTCTGGGGAAACCATGCTGAAAAATTTGAAGCTGGAGATGTAAAAAGGATTTCCCAAGAGCTACCAGTAGTTGTGTTGTTTGTTGGCATGAAAGTGTCGCAGTTTTCTGGTAAGCCTTTTTCACGAATTTTTTATACCCCATATTATTAGTATAGGTGACACATACAGATGATATGTATTGTCTTAATCTAAAGCAGGCCTACTTGCTTTTAAGAGCACCTCAGTAACCCAATGGTGCATCAACGCACCAATAAGAGAAGTGGTTGACATCCGAGAAGCGTGAGACCCTCAACGCTTTAAAAACATTTTAGTTTAATTTGCAGATATGCATGACAAAATTGTGTATATTAATTAGAAATGTGGTCGCGTTGCAGCACGAGAGAACAGTCCCACATAATTGAAAATCAGGGATCTTCAAGGCCTAAGGGAGACCCAACGTAGATAACGCTATCAAATTTCTATTCTTCTTCGCCTATGATCGTACGGTATGCTAATATTATATTTCGCTATAAAAATGTTTTTCTCGTAACATATATTCATACTCATTGCAAAAGTTATATCTAAGTATTTCATAACATACATTCATCCTTTTTGTAAAAGTAAAGTGCGGGTACACATGCTGCTACATGTCCTGCATGGCGATAGGATCAAGCTAGGTATACAGTTAACCGACTTCATTACGAAAGATAACTGGTGGTATCTATCGAGCAAGTCTTGCTGGAAAAAACTGCAGCCAGATGGAGAAGACTTCAAATGCCCCAGATGTTCCTCAACAAGAGGAGAGCTACGGTAATTTATGTTGTCGATTTTCTGCTACCATTAATCATGTTGTGTACAAACTAGCTTCTAAACATGATTTCTAAATTAAAAACAGATACAAGATAACATATGCTGGCGTTAACACTAGTAGAAAACGGATCTTTCGTTCAGAGCATTAGTCCCGGTCGGGTTGGAGGCCGGTACTAATGTGGCACTAGTACCGGTCCCAACGGCTAGATCGACCGGGTGCATTAGTACCGGTCCGTAACGAACCTTTAGTACCGGTTCGTGTGTCACGAACCGGTACTAAAGATTTTGCGTCAGGCTGGACCCGAGCCAAAACCTTTAGTACCGGTTCGTATCTAGGACTGGTACTGAAGGTAGTACCGGTACTAGACACAAACCGATACTAAAGGTTTCGTCTATAAATTTCATGTTTTGAATTATTTTTTAAAAATTGACATAAAGTCATTTAAGTAGGCAAAATTAGGTAGAAATCAAGAAAACTTATAATCTTTTGGGATTGTCCATCAAATATGTACTACTGTTTGTGGAAATTAGATCGATGCCATTTTGCATCATATTTATTATACTTGGTACACAAAAAAAGTCATTTTTGTCACCTAAAAATATAAAATAATATTTATGAAAATAATTTGAAGAATCCCTCCGGCATGATTGTTTCCTATACCAAGATTTACTATTTGTGGAATATGAGATCTTTATCACAAACTATGCCGTGAAATGACAATAACTTGATTATTTGGCTTGAAACTTATAAATGTTTATAGATGATAGACCTTTTTGTGAAGATTTTTTTGAACATTTTGTCAAAAATCAAGTTTATCATTTTTCATAACAACTAGTACACATATAAGGACCCCATGCCAAAGGATATCTTTTTTGAGATGTTTATCATTTTATTTCATTTTTTCGTAAAAACGATCAGAATGGTCACCATGACTATTTATCGAAAGAGGTAAGATTTTCTAAAATTATCAATATTTCTGTGATCTAACCACTAGTTGTGTGCCTTAAAAAGAGTTTTTAAAAAAATTCAGACCAAACTATCAAACAGTTGTAGTTCAAATTTGAATTAATAATCAACATGAACTCATTTAAGTAGGCCAAATTAGTTAGAAATCAAGAAAACTCATAATATTTTGGGATTGTCCATCAAATGTGTACTACTCTTCGTGAAAATTAGATGGATGTCATTTTGCATCATATTTATTGTACTTGGTTCCCAAAAAAAGGTCATTTTTGGCACTTAAAAAATGGAAAATGATATTTATGAAAATAATTTGAAAAATCCCTTCGGCATGATTGTTTCCTATACCAAGATGCACCTATTTGTGGAATATGAGATCTTTATCACAGACTATGCCGTGAAAATGACCAAAACTTGATCATTTGGCTTTAAACTTATAAATGTTTATAGATGATATGCCTTTTTGTGAAGATTTTTTTGAAAATTTTGTCAACAATCAAGTTTACCATTTTTCATAGCAACTAGTACAAATATAAGGACCCATGCCAAAGGATATCCTTTTTTGAGGTGTTTATCGTTTTATTTCATTTTTTTCGTAAAAACGATCAAAATGGTCACCATGACTATTCATCGAAAGAGGTAAGATTTTCTAAAATTATCAATATTTTTGTGATATAACCACTAGTTGTGTATCTTAAAATGATTTTTTTAAAAAAATTCAGACCAAACTATCAAACAGTTGTAGTTCAAATTTGAATTACTATTGAATAATCGATATAAACTCATTTAAGTATGCGAAATTAGTTAGAAATCAAGAAAACTCATAATCTTTTGGGATTGTTCATCAAATGTGTACTACTTTTTGTGAAAATTAGATGGATGCCATTTTGCATCATATTTATTGTACTTGGTTCACAAAAAAAATCATTTTTTGCACTTAAAAATGGAAAATGATATTTATGAAAATAATTTGAAGAATCCCTTTGGCATGATTGTTTCCTATACCAAGATGCACCTATTTGTGGAATATGAGATATTTATCACAAACTATATCGTGGAAATGACCATAACTTGATCATTTGATTTGAAACTTATAGATGTTTATAGATAATAGACCTTTTTGTGAAGATTTTTTTGGAAATTTTGTCAGAAATCAAATTTATCATTTTTCATAGCAACTAGTACACATATAAGGACCCCATGCCAAAGGATATCTTTTTTGAGGTGTTTATCATTGTACTTTATTTTTTTGAAAAAACGATCCAAATGGTCACCATGGCTATCGATGCTTCTGTAATGCAAAAGATGATTTGGATGTCATATTTGGATTCCTCTAATTTCTTTTAACAATTTAGATATTTTATTTGTTAAATTCCGATTTAAGGATTTAAAGATACGAATTATTCCATACTAAATGAAAAAGGCAAAAATAAATTAAAATTTATTTTATCATTATTTATTTCAATATTATTATTATATAATCATTATTGTTTATTCAACCAAATTTTTATAATTCAAGCAATGAAAAAGTGTAACATCCTAACCGAGTGGTTAATATGATTTAAATTAAACAGTAGGGATTTTCCCTACTGTTTTGCGCCTCAAAAAAATTAGTAATATCAGTAAGTTCTCAGTTCTCTCCTATTATCTAATTGGAAAGGAAACTAAATGTTAAGCGTGCTGGGTTGGGGCAGTTTGAGGATGGGTGACCGAATGAGAAGTTTGACTAGATTAAATAGTTTGACTTGAGATTAAATGTGTAGTTAGTAATAAAGTGTGTGCGTTAGTGGGTAGTTAAGTATGTGGCTAAGTGAGTACTATCGAAATTCAAAAATAAAACAAAAAATTTCCAAAAAGGAAAAAATATTCGGAAAACCTTATTACCTCGGTAACACCGACCGGTACTAAATGTTTTCCGCACGAATCGCTGTACCACGCCCACGTGGAGGCCTTTTTAGTACCGGGTTTTGCCCAACCTGTACTAAATGTGGGGATCTTTAGTCCTGACTTAGTAGTACCGGTTGTAAAACCGGTACTAAAATCCCTTATGTACCGGTACTAAAACCAAGTTTTCTACTAGTGATAACCTCGGGCAAGAGGGAAACAGTGAAGCTATTACTGGACATTTTACTTTTTTTGGTCAAAGACGGTGTAACATTAATTGGGAAAGATGAGTCCCTGCTTGTCTAAGATTACACTGTGCCGCCTACTATTACACCAAGATTCTTGCTCGAACTGATAAGAGAATGTTATATTCTAATTTCTAACAGCAGAGCTCACGAACAATTCCGTAGATTCAGATAATCTTTGTTTGCAGGTGAACACAAGCGAGGAGATATATGCAGCAAATACTGCTCACGAAATTAGGAAAGGAACATCAAGCTCCATCTGTTGTTGGTTCATCCATAAGATGTATAGAAAAAGAAGTTCCTCCTAACACTGATAGCACTTTGGACAGCACAGAATCGACCCCACCAGAAGGTGCAACCATAGAGGCAGTAAATAAGGTAAAGAGGCATTATAATTTTATTACACATCTATAGAAAATAGCAAATCATGCAACTCAATCGATTTTCCAATCTTGCCGAACGAATCCATACAGGCTAAGTTACAGAGCACAAACAAGAAGAGGGAGGCTACCCCACCTGCAAAACCAAGCAACAAGCGAGGGTATGATCAGTACAAAAATTACAAAATTATAATTTTACAAAAAAAGGAAACTAACATGTCCCAATTTTATAAAATACAGAAGAGGAAGCAAATCAGGAGTAGCCAGGCAATTAAAATTTGATGACGACAAGGTTTCCACGGAAGAACCAGTATATGTATCTATATTTGTAAAATTGTTGCTATGAAGAGTCTATACGTAATGCAGTAAAAAGAATTACTTGCATTTCTTTGCAGCTCACACGAACCAGAATTAATTACGAAAGACTAAAATCACATGGATGTATCATTAAAGGATGAACCAACTAGAAGGCCGGTGTCCCCTGTCCTAATTTAAACTAGAAAGGTAGTCTAAGCTAGACAGATATGGCTAGAGAGGTGCATGCATTTACTTCTACGGTCAGTAACGAATTACTTGTATTGCCGATGATGTAATAAAATTGTGATCGCATGCTTATTAGCGTATATCTACGGTTTTACTTGCTATGATTCAAGTAATAAAATAATAGTCATATTCTCTTATTCGTAGTCTTGTAATAAAATTATAGCCTTATAATAGACTTCGTACCCATGTAAAAGCATCTACTATGAGCAAGATTTGGAGGAATTTATAAGATATAATGAATGCGTTAGTGTCTTTTTCTACTTTCCTATTTGGGTATTTGTCGCAGCAGTGGAACATGGGGTTCACCTAGCGCTGCCAAAGTGGGTCCACCGTCAGTGGGCCCAACATGAAGATGGACATGACCAAGACTCAACGCAATACCTGGCGGGCACCCCGCGCCAGCCAAGACCTCCGGGTGCAAAGGACCCCCGGGTCCCCCGCACCCCGGATGGGGCAGAAGACCCCGAGAGCGCGAGTCCCCGGCAAGGCCGGGCTCCCTCTCGGGTATCAGTCCGTACGAGCTGAAGATAAGGCTTCTACCATCCTACAGAAGATGGTAGAAGCGCCCAGAAGACTTGGGAAGCAAGGCGCGGGCAGGGGACACCACCTGCGCAGTGTCAGCCGTTGTCCGCCCCGCTTTCCCTAAAGGAGATGGAGATCTCACCAACCCGGCGAATGATACTTGGAGGAGGAGAGGCCACGTCTCCACCTACACCACGGAGAGGGCTTGCTTCCCGCCAAGACCCCCTCACGCTTCTCGCATGACCTCTGTGGCATCCCCTTTATCTATAAAAGGAGGACCAAGGCATGGCGAGGGGGAGGACAAGTAAGCACAAGCCACAGGCGTAGAAGGACCAAGTCCACTGACGAGCCCAAGGTAGAAGACACCCATAGAGCAAGAATACCACAGAGCTAGGCTAGGGCAGGGAAGAGAGGGAAGGGGATCTCCTCCGGGCAAGGATCTGTCCTTTCTCTTCCTCTAGCAAAGAACCCTGCCGGGTACCTTGCCGGAGACACCATTGTAGCCACACCATGTTTCGTCCATCTTTCCAGACATGCAGGAGTAGGGCTGTTAGCCTTCGGGCGGCCTGAACCTGGGTAGATCGCTGTGTGCTTTGCTTGTTTGCCTACCACGTCGAGATCGGAGAGAGTGAGATCTTGCCGGCATTCCTCCCCCGGTAGACGTTTCCAGCCTCCTTCGCGCCCCTACCGAATCAACAAAGGGGGTGCCTCGCATCCCCGGTGTCCGTCCTTCGAGACACGACATCTGGCGCGCCAGGTAGGGAGCGCAAGCGCTGGATTCGTCTGAATCTCAAACCACGACGAGTTCTTCCTCAGCTTCAAGATCTGCACCGAGTTCATCTTCGGAAGCACCATCCACATCGAGTTCTTCAGCCGGCACAAGGACTACTTCGAGCTCTTCGCTAGCGACAAGATCGACATCCGAGTCCCCGTCTGCGGCCAAGGCAGAGGTTACTCATGAACAAGAGAAGGATCTTCCCCAACAACCAGCAGACGCCATGTCCGAAGCCGGAGAAGTCCTCGGAGAACAGGCTCGGCAGCAAGCTCAGCAAGGCCGGGGGCTGAAGGAAGCCCTGGGGGCTGCCCGATCGCTCCTCTCCTACCCGCCGGACCTCTGCAAGACCGACCCCTCTGAAAAAGATGGACAGGAAACTATCACAATGTTCCATAGAAACATTCCTAAACGTTTTTTTCAGTTTGACGAAGCAAGCGCTTCATCAGCTGAACGGAATCCCCTAAGGGGCGTCATATCTTTGAATTTGACGAGGACAGTTTGAACTCAACCGAGAGTTCTTCGCGCGAAAGCTTGGATCACTAGCCTGGAGGGTGTGCTGAACTTCGCCCTCTAGTGCCATGAAACCATCCACCTCTGCCTCCACCAACAACACTGGTGTTGCCGAGGCAGAAGTCAGCGTTGCCGAGCCCGAAGTCAACATCATCGAGCCCGAGCCCCTGTCCCCGGAAGAAAGGCAACCTGAAGATCTTCGCGGCAAGCAGCCCATGGAGCAGCCTGAGGAGGATGCTGGCCAAAGCTCCAACCTCAGGCGTCGTTCCCGGGAGGACATGGAAGGCCAGGCCAGCCAGCATCTCATGACCTGCTGCACCCCATTCCAGGCGTCAATCTTCGATCTGTACCGCTTGGTGCAGAAGGATGGAGAGAAGCTGTGCCGCTTCGTGTGAAGGTTCCGGGCAGTCATAGATAGGGTACCCGCCAAAGGTCCCTTGGAACATCGTATCATCCTCATCTTCCACATGAACGTGCGCTACACAAGGATGCGCGTGAAGCTGAGCACCCGGCTGGTTGCGACCCTAGAGGAACTGTGGATGATAGCCGATCGATGCTCTCAGGCTGAGGAAGCCGCCGACGCCCGACCCCGTGAGATCCTCTGAGATCTGCGAAGCCATGTACCCGGAAAGAGTCGCGTTGCAGCAAGATGTACCTTGAAGCACCAAGTTATCACTCAAGAACTTCTATCATGAATAAAAGATAAGTTATCCCGAAAGCTTCCGCGGATGAAACTAGTACGAAGCATGCTAAGCGGCTAGCAAAGACAAGGCTCGACCATCGTGCGAGCACTCGCGGGGTATCGACTCTCCCGGGGGTAGAAAGTGGTGTGAAAGACCTGATACCGCCCGGGGACGAGCATGTCATCAGAGTGAGCGGCTTCTTGGGTATCTGTGGGGCTTGTGAGAGCATTCCTGATCAGTCGGGGCCTCACTTGCATGCATGCAGGCCTGAGGGTCCCTCAAGGACGTGGAGAACAACAACAAAATGCTAAGACAAGTTAACAACACTTGTAGAAACAAAGCAGCAAGTCATTAAGTTCTAGGATGTTACAATACAGGTCAAAGTGTAACACAAGGAACTAATGCGTAGTTTATCATTTCTAGGCAGCAGGGCGCTCGGACGAGTTTCCACAGGCAGGATGGCGGGGGAACTCTTTCCCCACTACTTCGGCAGCATGAGCCTTCATCGCTGGGCGAGATTGAGGAGACGGAGACACGCTTGCCCAGTCAGGAATGGTCGCTGACGGGTTGGCGTCCGCGAATGCCGCCATCACCAAGGCTGTCGTCTGCCTGCTCACCCGGTGCTTGTGATTCACCAGCTGGAGGACAAGCTTGTTCTTGGCGGCGTATACCTTGTCGGCCTTCGCCTTGATGAGACCAGCTATGGTTGGCAGGCTCTGGCGGTCTAGCACAAGAGCAGCAGGGGCAGGCTTCTTGCACAGCAACCGACGAGAAAGCCCGTCGCAGGCCCCTGCGAGCAGAGAGAGGCCTTCCTTGTTCGAGTCTTGGAGAGCAGACAGCTCACTCAGAGCTTGATCGTGGGAGTCGACCAGGCGTTGGTTGCTCTCCTTCATCTTCGCCGACTCCTGCTCCAGCTCCTTCAGAGAACCCTCCAGCGCGGATCTCTTTTGGCTATCCTCTTCAACATTCTTCCGCAGGGTCTGGGAGTTGGCCTGCTCTTGGGCGAGCGTCTCCTTGAGGCCAGTGGCGGCCTGCTCTGCCTCCTTCAGCTGGGTCTCGCGATAACGGAGGTCCTTTTCCTTCAGTTCGAGCTTCTCCAGGAGGCTACCGACGGCTCCTTTCAGGCGCTCGACTTCCTGCTCCTGCTCGCGCTTCTGAGCGCTCATGACGACCATCATCCCAGTCCAAGCCAAGTGCCGAGTGTTCAACTGCTGCTCCTTGGCCACTAGCTCATCCTTCTGTTGCTTCTCCGCAGCAGCTCTCTCGGCCTGCTTCCCCTGGAGGTGCATCAGCAGCTTGCGGACTCTCTCGGACATGCGGTCCAGCTTGGACTTCCCGCTCTTCATCTAGTCCACCGCCTCACCGATCTTCTTCTCGACGGTGGACTCGCGAGCGTGAATCTCATCGTCCATCTGAGCCAGCCCGCGGCGAATGGCGTCCATGGCATTCTCCCCGCTAATGGTGACCCCTGAAGTGGATCCTGAAGCGGTGTCCCCATGCCGACCTCCAGGAGCCAAGCTCTCCCTGATCCTCTCTAGCTCCGCTATCTCCAAGCTGGCACTGGAATCCAGGGAAAATCAGTGTACGCGGTCAGCTCGGAGCCAAGAAGAAGGAAACCCGGAGACGGCGCATCTATCTTTTACTCTCCAAGGTCGGGCAGCCCTTCGCCATCAGCACCAAGGAGCTGACAGACGGTCTGCGTCCCTGCCGTGCACGTCAACGCGCTCTTCAATACCTCTCACTCATCGGAGTAGTTGAGGGCTTGACGAGCTATGAACTCGGCAAATCCCATGGTACGATACCCTGGGTTGTATCGGGTGGAAGATTGTATAGACGTTGGTGATTCCGGACGGCTGACAAGCAAGGTTTTACCCAGGTTCAGGCTCCCGGAGGATAATACCCTACTCCTGCTTGTCTGATTATTGATCTCGGTGTTACAAGGTGGCTACAATGGCGTCTCGGCGAGTCGAAGGCTCGCTAGGGTTTCTGGCTATTAGATTGCGTAATCTCTACCGACCCCCTCCTGGCCTTTATATAGGAGGCCAGGTCTCAGGAGTTTGAATACAAATCGGCCTACAGATTAGGTAAGTCTCGAGCCCGTATGCTAGTTCCTTTCTTGCTCTGTACTCCTTCTTTATCGGGCCGCATTGTGCCTTCCTTGTGTTTTCTTGTTTATGGGCTGCCGGGTGGACCCCCAGCACATCAGGCCTTCTTATTACCGAGTGGGTATACCCGTTGGGTATAACCACATCAGTAGCCCCCGATTGCCTATTCGATTCCGAAGGAATCGTGTAGGGACTCCTCAATCAACTCGACTTCAACTGTCCCTTGAATATGATTCAAACCTGCTTATATAGATATAATGACGGGAGTATACGACTCGCAATAATTATTATATGTGCATGTATCTACTTTTCGTCTTGTAAGGGATGGATGGCATAGTAGGCCTGATTCAACCGACGGATCGGGGTCAAGTAAATTCGTGACTCGGGCGAAATACCTTCCTTGCCTACACAAATTCGAGTCCCTCGGCTCGAACCTGGTAAGACCGTTCAAGTTCGACTCAAGCCTGTCGGGACATACTGGTCAGAACCCGGTCATGTTTTAGGCTACCCTTGGCGTGTCCGCCAGGATTTTGCATCATGCCTGCTGGCATGGAAACTTTTCGGGTCCACATAGCATGTACGGGCCACCCGGCCTTATTCAGGTCTTTCCTTTATGCTTTTGTACACAACATCGGGGACCAGTCTCGGCTGGAACATCCCGGGAATTATTGCTTTTATGCTCGATTATGGTTCGGGAGTCACTCAACCGAATTTCGACTGCGTAGTATGGATTTTCACACGGCGTACTCTTTGGGTGGTCCCGATCCGTCCCACGCTCTTAATCTTCGAGTGACGCTGACCGTCAACTTAAGTCATCGGGTGCGCGACAGCGCTCCCGATGGGAGTAGCCCCCGAGGTTGAGTGCAATTGCTTGCAATTGTGCCTAACCTAAAATTGAAGAAGAAGAAAACACCGTAAAATAAAAAACACGCTCCCGATGGGAGTGCACTGACTGCAGGGTAGTGCCAACCAGGAAATACTGCGACTGTCACTTGCACACTCGACTTGAGGTCGACTGAGTATTGCAGTCTCAATTAGCTAGGCTTATTTCCTTTTACTGAAAAACGTCACTGCTGACGTGTTTGATAAACGCTCTGTCTAGACGCCGGACAAGACGTGACCTGAGTGGGCCCGATTTCTCAAAGCTGACCGCTGCCGACCGTTTTGATTTGACCGCACGACGCGCGCGAGAAACGGGGCGTGATGATGGCCTCCTCGTTTTACGCGCATCGTGCGGAAGTTACCGCACCGCTTCCGCTTCGTGGCCATCTCCGGATGGTCGCCACATGGCCACGATCTGGAACGAACGGGGTAGACTGCCGGCGCAAAGCGCATAAACTCTGGAAGTTGCGTTATTTACTTTTTACCCATCTGATTTCCTCCGCCGCCGCTTGCTCATCTTCTTCTTCCTTGCGCCCCTCGCCATTGCTGTTCCTGCTCTCACCGCCGCTGCGCAGCGCTCTGTTGCGATGGGAAAGCCAACCGCGAGCAAAAACAAAGAGATCGTTGCGCCGGAGAGCCAAGAAAAAGGAGGGTGGCGGCGGTCGATTCTGAAGGCCGCGCACATCGAATCCCTCAGTTCGATGCTGCCGGCGACGACCGGTTTCGTGCGTCTTCCCGGCGAGGAAAACCAGCCGACTCCGGCGGCGGACGAACGGGTATGCTTTCTCGACCACATGAACCGGGGCTTATCCTTCCCGATTCATCCCTTTTTGTGTGGTCTTCTGTGTGTGTACGGCGCGCAGCTCCATGACCTGCCGCCGAACGCCGTGCTGCACATCTCCTGCTTCATCACTCTCTGCGAGTGCTTCTTCGGCATAGCCCCGCACCGGGGGCTATTCCGACTCTGCTTCAACGTCAAAGGTCAAGGCTCTGGCTCTGGCCCTGGCAGCCATGGAATCCAGGCCAAGCCAAAGTCAGGCTACTTCAAAATCCCGATGTCGGAGTCGGTGCAGAATTGTCGAGAGCGCTGGTTTTATGTGAAGGACAAGATCGACGAGAAGCGCTCGACTGGACTGAGCCCCTTCATCGGAGAGACCGAGCTACAGAAGAAGCGCTCCTGGAGCCATTCCTTGACTGCGACTGAAGAACAAGAGTCCAGGGCGTTGCTCAAGAAGGTGATAGAATTGCAGACCACCGAGGGTAAGGTGGTGACTGGCGCGCATCTCGTGACTGCGTTCCTTCGCCGCCGCATACAACCCTTGCAGGATCGTGCCCACCAGATGTACGAGTATACCGGTTGTCGTGGGATTGTCACGGCAGATGTTTCCGGGTGGAAACTTTGAGATGAGGGGCAAGGCGACTCTGGCGCTCAGGAGATTGTCTAGCTCTACGAGGGAGAAGATGTTTTTTACCCAAGTTCGGGTCCCCTCGGTGGAGGATCCCTACGTCTTGCTATAAATCACTGATATGATAATATGTTACATGGTGCGCCAATGGCGATCGCCGGGTTTAGATGACTCCGGCGTGGGAGCTCTCTCTATTTTGTCTATCTTATGGCGCCTCTCTTCCGACTTATCTCTCTATGACCTAGGAGCCCGCTTATATAGACATCCGGGTCTCCTGGTTTACATGGTAAGACTACAGGAGTTCTACTCTAACTCGTCTTGTCTTTCGTATCCTCCAAGCCTTGGACTCCGTGATGCATATTGCCTCCGGGTCTTCTAGAGCCTTCCTTACTTGCTTGCCAAGTCACACGTCGCACGCCGGCTTACGTGGAACCCGGCCCATCTCCTTTATGCTTGATCCGGTCCAGGCTTCCTGCCAGGCCGGCTGGTCTTCTATGTCGGTGGGCCTACCGGGTTATGATCCCCCCAACAGTAGCCCCCAGGATAACTTGGACATCAGACTTGCCTTGCTTCACCTTGCACTCTTGGGCATAATCTTGGGGAAGCCGTCACTTCTCTTGTCCGGCTTATCATCTGAAAAAACTATAACGATCATCAAGCAAGCAGGCTCTCGGGTATCAGTTTGGCCGGCTCTTACTGGCGGCCCGTTCATAACCCGGCCATCGCTTTGCGATTTTCATCTCTAGGACTTTGGATATGAGCTTGGTTTGCTCTCTTTCGTGACTTTGATCTTGGTCATCTTGTTTTGGATGGAGCCGTCAGCTCAATCATCCGGGTTAATCTCCTGAAATAAGATAAAAACTTTGGACTGGAAGTCCAAGTTAATTAAATCACGGGGGCCGACTTTTCTTGGCGTCCCTCCTCAGATAAACATGTTTTCTTCAACCCGGGTTCACCTGACCCGGACTTGATTAAGCTTGCTAATGCGGAGGCTATGCTGATGGATGCTCCAGATATTTATGATCCGGGTTTGATGGAGCCTAATCATATGGAGGCTGTCATTTAAGACCCTGTCAAGAAGACCTCGCGCAAAAACTCCGGCTTACTTTTGAGACCCGAAATTGATTTTGATTTTTCACCTCGGGGAATATCACTTCCCGACTCTAGCCCCCAACTGCCGGGTTGTTGCTCGCAGCGACCTGGGACTTTAAATAGCTTTTGAGCTTCAAACTGAGTAGCCCCCAAGAGCCGGATCTGCAGCTTGCTGCGTTCCGGGTCTTCTTGTAGGCATTTGAATTTATAATAACCAGAAATCTTCGAACAGAGTAGCCCCCAAGAGCCGGATCTACTGCTTGCAGTGTTCCGGGTCTTCCTTGAGAACTGATAGCTTCAAACTGGGTAGCCCCCAAGTGCCGGGTTCTAGCCTGCAGCAACCTGGGACTTATAGCAATTTGAGCATAACTGACTTTTCTGATGAGTAGCCCCCAAGCGCCGGGTCTGCTGCCTGCAGCTACTCGGAGCTCTCTAAGTTTCATACTCTGATGGTGTACGTACACCCTGAGAATTTGTTTTTTTAGTGAACGTTATCTGTCGTTCTGCAAATCCTTTGGTTTAGATGACCCTTTTGGTTTCCTTGAACTATAAGCCGGCTTTCGCATGGATTTTTCCTGTCGCCTCTTCTTTGATAAAAACAGGGTCAGACAAGTCCCAATGGGCATCAGGCTGATTGAATTTACAGGTGAGCAATCAGGCCATATAAGCGCGAGTCACATCGAGCTTAAGCTAGGAAACCAAGAATACAGTGGCTCTGATACTTGTCGGATCATGAGATTGTAGCTGTACCTTTCTTTTAAGTAATCAGCCCCCATGACCAATGTGGCTTTTTTGCCGGGTCTTGAGTTTATAACTGCGCTATTTAAGCGATCAGCCCCCAAGACCTTAAATTTGCCATATCGCGAAGCACTCTTGGGCACGCTAACCGAAGTTGCGAAACACTCTTGGTCAAAGCTAATATTTGGCTGTGAAGCACTACTGGGCATCGATAACCGAAGTTGCGTAGCACTCTTGGTGTTAATAATGTATAAGCCGGATTATGGCAATTGGCGACGGCAACAGAGCCGGAGCACGATGATGACATCTTTGATGGCGATCTTTGTTACTAAGAAATTCATTGCGAGCGATAGATAACTCGACTTTGATAAATCCATTTGCAGGAATTCGATAGCCCGACTTTGAAAAATCCATTTGCGGGAATTCGATAGCCCGACTTTAATAAATACATTAATCATATAAATACTTTACCATGCTTGCGAACCGCTCACGGTATGTAATCCGGTAAATTTATGAATCCTAGCTCTGGCTATTCTGTGACCAGCACGCACGGCTCCTCAACTGTCTTCTATTCTTTTTCAATACGGAGCCGATGCTTGTGAGTAGCATTTTGCGTACCCTGCAAGGCAAACTCTCTGGCTCGGTTTCCCTAAGCCGGCTGATTGCCGGGTCTGTCGATGATATACGTGAGCAGCACTCTCTGCTCGACACAAGGGCATAATCCCTTCCTTTTTCTTTTTCTTTGGCCTTGGAAACCGGCCTACGAACGTATGTATTTGATCCTCGTGAGTATTAGCTGTACTCGATTTGCTCTCTTTTTCCTTTTTCTGTACGTGACCTTCTCTTTAACTACATGTATGATCACATGTACCACTGCTTGCTCTTTAATATTCTTTCTCGCTGCTGCAACCAAGTTGTTGATGGTTGCCGGACGTCGGCGCACGGCCAGGATGGCTGGGTTGTTATCGATGGTATGTCGAGGTTGGCTGGCAAATTTGCCGCGCATCACTCTCGTGAGCTGGCTGCTCTTATTTTTCCTTGGTCTTCGACGTAACCTGTCCTGGTTTGCATCAGTACTAGTTCCTTCTCTTTCCAAAACGGTGAGCGGATCCATCTTGACTCTTGAGCAGCACTTTCCATGTCAAACAAGGCATCTGTCAGGATCGCTATGTTTTTCCTCGGTACTTGCTCTCACAATCAAAGTAACAGATTGGGATTTCGTTTTCGTTGTAACGATGCTCTCATGCCGGCTTTGATTTACTGTATATACTTGCTGCAGCTATGCCGGCCTGTGTATTTTTGTCGGAGCAGATAATTCGGCTGCTGGATGGATTTGAGCTGACCACACGCTTCTTCTCCTTTGCTTGAGTTTTCTGAAGCCTTGTATGCTTGATTTGATCGATGTCAGTACTATTTCCAGCAGGCTTATTTTCTTGTACGCACATACACCAGCGTAGCTACTACTACTACTTTTTGAACCGTGCAAGATTTTTCCTTTTCACCCCGGGTCCTGCTGCTGCAATGATGATTTCTGCTAGTACACAAATTCCTCAGGACTCAGACCCGTTTAGCTGCCGGATGATTGCGCTGGTGCTGCCGGATCTGCACTGCTGTCGTCCGGCCGGCTTGTACTCTGATTAACCCACGAATCACCAATCGGATTAGAAAAGGTGAGATCGGTCGACTTGTGGGCAGATAGGCAGGAAACGTCCCGGTGCTCTTCAAGATTAGCTCTACTATGGCCGGCTTCTCTCCGTGACCGACTCGTAGACGAACTGTTTGATGACGTTAACTCGTGATCCTTTCTCGCCGAGACGCGCTTGTAACTTCTGCTGCGTGCATGGTCGTGTGACAGGCAGCAGCTTTTTCTCTCTCTGTCTTCCTTTCACGTGACCTGCCTTCCTCGCTGTGCAAGTCAAAATATTTACTAGATTAGATTTGGTCTTCAAGCTGGACGCAATATCCAATACGAAGCATGCGATCTTGTATTCTAAATCGCAAGCTAGCTGGAAGACCGAGGGTCTGCTTTTTCCTTCTTTATCCTGCCGCTTGCTTTGATCATGGAAACCTCGAAATCGTGCTGCATTTGGATTGACTGATCACGTGAGTGCTGCCAGCACTCGGTTTGCACTTTTTTTTCTTTCTCTATCGTATGTCTGCCTGGCTCTTGCCACTGGCCTGCTGTACGTATCCGGCTCTAGATGTGATTAATCAGCGTCCACAAGGTGATGACGACGTCGAGCCCTGAGCGCTCACGGTGTCGAATTTCTGAGTCCGCCATCACGACACAAAATAGAGGCCGACTTTGATTTAACTTGATCTGTGGTCTTCGCCGCTGCTAATCGTGGTCGCGACTGGACTACGCAGACTTGCCGCACTCAAGATCCTGCATGATGCGGCTCCTCGTTTTGCCTGGTGTTGCCGACTCTCTCTATAGCCGCCTTTTTTTAATCTCCAACGGATCTTGCTTCTGGGTCTCTCCCGAAATCATGGTCGATGTGATCTCCCGGTTGGTTGCTGATGATCTTGGTGATGGTGATTCTCTCCATCTTCACAGCGCTTCTCCTTTGATGAGCACACACCTGGCCGCTGGCCCCACGGTGGGCGCCAACTGTCGTGGGATTGTCACGGCAGATGTTTCCGGGTGGAAACTTGAGTATGGGGACATGGCGACTTCTGACATCGGGAGCTTGTCTAGCACGGCGTGGGGAAACAAGGGTTTACCCAGGTTCGGCCCCTCGTCTTGAGGTAAAGACCTACTTCCTGCTGCTGCTTTATTGATATGGGTTTCGAGGACTCGGCGCCTTAGCTTCCGGGTCTCGAGATTACAATGGTGGTACTTGCGATCTGGTAAAGCTTAACCTTCTAGGAACCAGGAGACCCCCTTATATAAGCGGCGGGTCTCGCTGGGCGTACAAGTGGGATCCGGGTTACAATCGTACCCAGACTCTACTCTAAGTCCTTTAAGTCTTTGCCTTCCTCATCGGGACTCCGTCTTGTACTAGGTCTCTAGTCTTCTAGATCCTCCTTGACTTGTGGGCCAAGACACACGCGGCGCACCGGCTCACGTGAGACCCGGCCCATATCTTCATACTTGACCCGGCCCAGTTCCTTACCAGGCCGGCTTATCTTCTAGGTCGGTAGGCCTACCGGGTTATGATCCCCCCTGTTTCCGGGTGGAAACTTTGAGATGAGGGGCAAGGCGACTCTGGCGCTCAGGAGATTGTCTAGCTCTACGAGGGAGAAGATGTTTTTTACCCAAGTTCGGGTCCCCTCGGTGGAGGATCCCTACGTCTTGCTATAAATCACTGATATGATAATATGTTACATGGTGTGCCAATGGCGATCGCCGGGTTTAGATGACTCCGGCGTGGGAGCTCTCTCTTGGGAGCTCTCTCTATTTTGTCTATCTTATGGCGCCTCTCTTCCGACTTATCTCTCTATGACCTAGGAGCCCGCTTATATAGACATCCGGGTCTCCTGGTTTACATGGTAAGACTACAGGAGTTCTACTCTAACTCGTCTTGTCTTTCGTATCCTCCAAGCCTTGGACTCCGTGATGCATATTGCCTCCGGGTCTTCTAGAGCCTTCCTTACTTGCTTGCCAAGTCACACGTCGCACGCCGGCTTACGTGGAACCCGGCCCATCTCCTTTATGCTTGATCCGGTCCAGGCTTCCTGCCAGGCCGGCTGGTCTTCTATGTCGGTGGGCCTACCGGGTTATGATCCCCCCAACACCGGTGCTGATGACTATACTCGGGTGTCGACTGAAGACTTCTCCAGCAACGAGCTAACTCAGGTGGTGAAGACGCTGACTGGACTGAAGGCTAGAATTGGGGAACTGACGTCGCCAGTAGCTTGCTATGACGCCCAGCACCCACTTCCTGAGGTATGCTACGACTCGAACATTCTTAAGTATCGTAGCTGGTTTAGCTGATTTTACCTTACTGACTTGCGAGTATGGACTCTTGTTATGCTTTCAGGGTCACGCCCAGCCCATTTCCGAACCAACTATACTACCAGACGAAGTGCCGGAAACGCTTGTTCGCGACCCTCCGTCAGATCCTTCAGTCGCCACTGCTCACTCTGAAGGTGACGCTACGGAAAAAACCGCGGGCCAAAAGAGAACTCGCTCTCCTGCGGAAAGCTCTAGCGACTCGCAGGACAGGATGAAGCGGGCTGCGACTTGGGCTGTACAAGAGGATGTTGACATGTCTGCGTCCACACTATCCGCATCCGAGGCACTAGAGGCTGTTCCTCTATCATTCATCCCTCCACCTGCGAAGGGCGCTCAGGTGCCAGACACGCTACTTCCTTGGGAAGCCTGGTAAGCTTATCACACGTACTCTGTAATATCGGTTTTCCATATGCTTTATTTTGCTGGACTGAGTCTCCGTTACTGTGCTACTGTTTAGCACAACAAGCGAGGAAGATGACGACGAATCGGAGTCGAGAACTACCACTCTCTCGACTCCCGAACAGACGTCGACTCTGAAGGATATCGAGGAGAAGATCGGTGAAGAGAACTCGCCAGATAAAGCGAAGTCTCCGCCGTTGGCCATCCAAGAAACAGCCGTGCCGATACCGACTCCCGCGACATCGACTCCTGCAGCGGAACATGTAAGTTTTAAACACCCCCCAAAGTCATCGGGTGCGCGACAGCGCTCCTACTCGCGCACCCGATGGGAGTAGCCCCCGAGGCTGGGAGTAACTACTAGTAGTTGATCGCAGGCTAAAGAATTATGTACTTCCATATCCTTTATACTGTGTATTGTAAGAATCTTCATTTTTTTTGCAGCCCTTCGTTCGTCGACTTCTGGATGTTGGTGACGAATACCTCCAACTAGAGTCGAAGAACTTCAAACTGATGGACTAGCTTCGAGAGTCCAAAGGTAACTACAAATCCGCTGGTAGTACGAACAGAAGTAACAAAAAAATTCTGACGGCTCATTGACTGAGCAGACGCCCTCGACAAGGTTATCCATGAAAGGGACAACGCTCGATGCCTGGCGAAAGACCTGAAAGAGGAGCTGGCCCGGGTGCAAAAAGAACTGCCTGATCAACTCGATGCTGCCCGGGCTGAAGCTGTTCATAAGGTGGAAGAACGACTGGCTGCCGAGCGGACTGAGAAGGATAGCGCACTGGCCACTCGCCTCCTGAATCTTGGAAATGCTCTAGCTAGTAAGTGTTTGACTGCACGTATATGACCTTTTATTTAAAAATAGCGCTTTCTCAAGACTGATCATCTGTCTACTTTGCTGTCCTGCTGCAGGCGCGCTGGGTTTGTCTGCCGAGCAATACGCGCCTCCTAAGGAGATGATGCTGGACGCCGCTGTTGGATCGGCAGAGACTTTCGCCAGTCGAATGACCGGCGTTCTCGCCGCCTCCTCGGCTGCGCTAGGTTCTCTCCACCGACTGGTGCTGGCTCTGCAAGAGATTCCAAAGGATCTGGAGACCCTGGCGGAAACATTTCGCCCAGAAGGCGACTCCTTTCCGAAGTTTCTACGCGAGCAGACGGTACGTGGATCTGCCACTACTTTCAAGATGCTTCTAGCCCATGGGGTGGATGTTGATCTGAACGCGATTGCATCGGCCTTTCCTCTGGATTCGGCTGGCAAGAAAATCTCGCTTAGCCAGTACGAGTCAGAGGCGCGGAAGCTAGCGGACGCTCTACTCGTGACCCTGGAGCAGCGCATTGCCAAGCGCAAGAAAAAAGGACCCGTGACGTCGTCCAGCGCCCCTAGTTCAAAGCGGTAGCTAGTTTATAGTAACCTGATAATTAGTAGAACTTTTGTAGTCCCTGTGCTTGCGCCTGTTGCGCTCTTTTTGTAAAACACTTTGCTGTATTGAATCTGAGGCTTGGGGTGCGAATGAATTGCCATCGCAGCCCCTGAGTCCTTATATTTTGCAATGTAGTCTTTTATCTCCACTCGGTTAACTCTGCACTGGTTGTGACTTGTTACTCTTGCGTCCCTTTGTGCATATGCAGTCTGCTGGTAGCTTGACCCCTGGCGCTGTACCGCCATTCAACCCTCGGGGCGAGTACTTGTACAATATGGTGAAAGTCAGGTGCGAACTCGCGGAACAGGAGCTGAAAGTGACGCGCGGGACCTTGGCTATTCTCCAATCTAAGCAACCCCGTCCCATAGAGAGGGAGTTGGTGCTGATGAAAGAAATTGAAGATGCAAACACTGGACTTCTATGTGAGTTGACTGTCAAGTCCCCGAGTCCACTTTGGCTTGAATTTATATGCAACATCCTTTAGTAAACCCCTGTTTGGACTGCCTTGGGCTGCGCAGGCGTTCAAACTAATGTAGTGGCTGAGCAAAACCGGGTCTGATCCCGGTTTGTTGAAGTTATGGCGGAGCATGGACGCGACGCATCATCGATCTGGTGACTGCGTAGCAGAACAACGGCGCTGCTCACCCTGCGAGACCGAGTTGCCCAAGTCGGGGAGTTCATGAATTCGTGCTTGACTACGCTAAGGCTGGTCCACGAAGCTCTGTTCCCTCTCAACGACCAACCGCATGGACTTGCCAGTCTGATGCAACAATTTCGCCAGGTTAATGCTATTCGCGACTTCGTTCGCCATCAACTTGTTGCAGGCGCGACTACAGCTTTTGCTGTGCTGCGACTCCATTACCCACGAGTTGATTTGGCAACGGTAGGAGCTGGACCTCCGGCAGGTATGGGAACTGTCCCCATGACCGATCACTATGAGGCTGCTGAAGGACCGACCAGTTGTGTAATTGCCCTGATGGAACAAGAAACTTCTAAGGAGCTGGATAGGCGGCGAATGGAAGCGGAGGTAAAGCAAGAGCCGCTGTAGATGAGCTTGTACACGGTTAACTTGCATTGCAGCCGAGCGGTGCCCATTTATTGCCCCGAGCGTCGAGTGCGACTGGGGTGATTAACAATCTGCGAACAAAAATTATTCCGGCCTTTGAGCGCTACTCGCGTTTGAATTTGACTTGTAATTACCTAGACTGGCAGCCCCCGAGTGATGTTCACTCGGCTAGGTGCTGTGAAAAACTTAGCCAAAACCCCCGGAGAATCGGGTGAAACTGGTAGGTTTACTGACGCTACGTATAGAATTTAATAGGAAATATAATAGAGGAACATTGTACTCTTTTATTGCTGATCAATATGCTGCTGTTTGATACAAGTATTACTGAATGTACTCTTCTAGGTATGAATAGGGGGTCGAGATAAAAGTCGACTAAGCATAGAAACGACGCAGGTGAGTCGCGTTCCATGGATTGTGAGATGGTTCTCCTGACTCGGCGTGCTTCAACCGATAGGCGCCGCCTCCGATGACTTCTGTGATGATGAAAGGTCCTTCCCAGGGCGATGCGAGCTTGTGGACCTTCTTCTGCTTTAGTCGCAGAACCAGGTCCCCTACTGCGAAGGATCGTGGTCGTAGGCGGCGACTGTGGTAGTTTCGCAGACTTTGCTGGTATACTGCTGTTCTTGCGAGGGCGATGTCCTGCGCTTCGTCCAGGGTGTCGATATCGTCTTCGAGTGCTTCATCGGCGTTGTCGTGGGATTGTCACGGGAGATGTTTCCGAGTGGAAACTTGAGATGTGGGGCAAGGCGACTCTGGCGCTCAGGAGATTATCTAGCTCTACGAGGGAGATGTTTTTTACCCAAGTTCGGGTCCCCTCGGTGGAGAATCCCTACGTCTTGCTATAAGTCGCTGATATGATAATATGTTACATGGTGCGCCAATGGCGATTGCCGGGTTTAGATGACTCCGGCGCGGGAGCTCTCTCTTGGGAGCTCTCTCTATTTTGTCTATCTTATTCGGGCTATGGCTTCTCGTAGCCTCTCGTGACTTATTCGACTTCTTTTTTTTACCTCTCATTCTATGACCTAGGAGCCCGCTTATATAGACATCCGGGTCTCCTGGTTCTTTACATGGTAAGACTACTGGAGTTCTACTCTAACTCGTCTTGTATTTCGTATCCTCCAAGTCTTGGGGATCCTTCCTTGCTTGCTGGCCAAGTCACACGTCGCACGCCGGCTTACGTGGAACCCGGCCCATCTCCTTTATGCTTGATCCGGCCCAGACTTCCTACCAGGCCGGCTGGTCTTCTTTGTCGGTGAGCCTACCGGGTTATGATCCCCCCAACAGTAGCCCCCAGGATAACTCGGATATCAGACTTGGCTTGCTTCACTTTGCACTCTTGGGCATAATCTTGGGGAAGCCGTCAATTCTTTTGTCCGGGTTATCTTCCTGAAAACAATAAATGTTAATTAAACAAGCCGGCTCTCGGGTTTCAGTTTGGCCGGCTCTTGCTGGCGGCCCGTTCATAACCCGGCCATCGCTTTGCGACTTTAATCTCTGGGACTTTGGATATGAGCTTGGTTTGCTCTCCTTTGTGACCTTGATCTTTGATTATCATGTTCCGGATGGAGCCGTTAGCTCAATCATCCGGGTTAATCTCCTGGAATAAGTTAAATACTTTGGACTAAAAGTCCGGGTTACACTGTTAAATCATTGAGGCCGACTCTTCTTGGCGTCCCAGCTCAGATAAAAATGTCTTCTTCAACCCGGTTTCATCTGACCCGGACTTGATTAAGCCTGCTCATACGGAGGCTATGCTGAAGGATGCTCCAGATATTCATGATCCGGATTTGATGTGGCCTACTCATATAGAGGCTGAAATTGATTTTGATGCTTCACCTCGGGGAATATTACTTCCCGACTCTAGCCCCCAAGTGCCGGGTTGTTGCTCGCAGCAACCTGGGACTTCAAGTTTCTTACTTTAATAGCTTTTGAGCTTCAAACTGAGTAGCCCCCAAGAGCCGGATCTACAGCTTGCTGCGTTCCGGGTCTTCTTGTAGGCCTTTGAATTTATAATACCCAGAAATCTTCGAACTAAGTAGCCCCCAAGAGCCGGATCTACTGCTTGCGGTGTTCCGGGTCTTCTTTGAGAACTGTAATGAATCTTAGCTTCAAACTGGGTAGCCCCCAAGTGCCGGGTTCTAGCCTGCGTCAACCTGGGACTTATAGCAATTTCAGCATAACTGACTTTTCTGATGAGTAGCCCCCAAGCGCCGGGTCTGCTGCCTGCAGCTACTTGGAGCTCTCTAAATTTCATACTCTGGTGGTGTACATACACCCTGAGAATTTGCTTTTTTAGTGAACGTTATCTGTCGTTCTACAAATCCTTTGGTTTAGATGACCCTTTTGGTTTCCTTGAACTATAAGCCGGCTTTCGCATGGATTTTTCCTGTCGCCTCTTCTCTGATAAAAACAGGGTCAGACAAGTCCCAATGGGCATCAGGCTGATTGAATTTACAGGTGAGCAATTAGGCCATATAAGCGTGAGTCACATCGAGCTTAAGCTAGGAAACCAAGAATACAGTGGCTCTGATACTTACCGGATCATGAGATTGTAGCTGTACCTTTCTTTTAAGTAATCAGCCCCCATGACCAATGTGTCTTTTTTGCCGGGTCTTGAGTTTGTAACTGCGCTATTCAAGCGATCAGCCCCCAAGAACTCAAATTTGCCATATTGCGAAGCACTCTCGGCGCTGATAATGCATAAGCCGGAATTCAGCGATTGGCGACGGCGGTAGAGCCGGAGCACGATGATGACGCTTTAATAGCGATCTTATTATTAAGAAATCCTTTGCGAGCGATAGATAATTCGACTTTGATAAATCCATTTGCGGGAATTTGATAGCCTGACTTTGAAAAATCCATTTGCGGGAATTCGATAGCCCGACCTTGATAAATCCATTGATCATATAAATACTCTACAATGCTTGCGAAGCACTCACGGGTCTCGCTAAGTAATGTAAAGGCTGAGAGATGTTTCACGGATCGTCCTCAAATATGTTTCACGTGTGGGGTTCAGTGTTTCTAACCCGAACATCATCACACGTGTCTTTTAAGCAGTAGGATCCATGTCTTCAAAACAGCGATCGGTAAAATATGTCAACTTCTGACTGAATGATAAAAATATTAACCATAAACATGACTTAGCTGTCTGAATGTCGTTGGCGACGTGGTGAGACCCGGCGGTAGGCGCGCTCGAAGCCGGCCGGCAACCGGGTTATTGATCGTTGCTGCTTGACGCTGCAACCGGGTCATGATGAAGATATTTGTATCTGATCCGCATAAAATTACGGTGCATAGCTTGATGAGCCGGCTGCTTGATCGACCAGCTCTGATATTTTCCATCCGGCTTGCATTTTTTTCTTTTTCTACTTCTTTTTTCTTCCTCTTTTCCTTCGTTGGCTTGTCGGGTCATGCTCTGCCGATCGCCTGAAGCCGGCCTCTGGCCGGGTTGTTGATGGTCACAATATTTGGAGTAAGGATGGAGCTGACCAGGTGGTAATATTACTAGCTCTTCTTTCTTTGGAGTAAGGAACTGATACGTGGCTAGTACCCTCTGCTCAATGTGAGGCATCTCTCCGGATTACACTTCTTTTTCTTCTCTCTTTTTTCTTTCTTGTCAGCCTTGAAATCCGGCCAGCACACGGATCGGATGATCCACGTGAGTGGCAGTACCAATTGATTTGCACTTCTTTCTTCCGTAAGTACGTGACTTTCTCCTGTCTCCTTAACTGTATGTATGATCATATGCGCTTGCTTTTGATCTTTTGGAATTTGGGCTTTTCTTTCCTTCTTTTTCTGTTTCCAGTAATAGCATTGGTCCAAGCGTAACACGTCCACGTGAGTATTGCAACTTGGTTTATGCTCTTTCTTTTTTCTTCTCTAGGGCTGCCTTTTGCATGCATCGATACTAGTACGTGGTTTTGGATTTTTTCCATCAGGGAACAAGATCACGTGGTAGTGATCCGAGCCGATTTGAACTCTGTAGCCGCAGCAATGCCGTACCGACCCGGAGTCCAACAGCATGAGACCTACAACGCTGGCGGTTCCTTCGACCGAGCATCCGTTACCAACGTGTAGACTGCTGCCGGCTTGTGTTCCGATCAGATTGCTAAAATTGTACGCGAAAATCAGCTTCCGCCAGTCTATGTGTCGTCGAACCAGCCGTTGCTGCGCAAAAAACTGCCGGCGAAAACTTGATCCGGTGAACTTTGATTAGCGAACAACGGGGACGCTGATCTGATACGCTCGCTCTCCCAGGTCGGCTCTTGTATGCCGGCTTGTCTTTTACAAGTGAATCTATTTCCGGCTAGTAGCTAGAATCTGGACGATGCGGTCTTCTTGCTGATTGCTGATGATCTCGCCGACGGCGATTCTTTCCATCCTCGAAGCGCTTCTCCCATGATGAGCACATATCTGGCCGCAGGCCCCACGGTGGGTGCCAACTGTCGTGGGATTGTCACGGCAGATGTTTCCAGGTGGAAACTTGAGATGTGGGGCAAGGCGACTCTGGCGCTCAGGAGATTATCTAGCTCTACGAGGGAGATGTTTTTTACCCAAGTTCGGGTCCCCTCGGTGGAGGATCCCTACGTCTTGCTATAAGTCACTGATATGATAATATGTTACATGGTGCGCCAATGGCAATTGCCGGGTTTAGATGACTCCGGCGTGGGAGCTCTCTCTTGGGAGCTCTCTCTATTTTGTCTATCTTATTCGGGCTATGGCTTCTCGTAGCCTCTCGTGACTTATTCGACTTCTTTTTTTTACCTCTCATTCTATGACCTAGGAGCCCGCTTATATAGACATCCGGGTCTCCTGGTTCTTTACATGGTAAGACTATCGGAGTTCTACTCTAACTCGTCTTGTATTTCGTATCCTCAAAGTCTTGGGGATCCTTCCTTGCTTGTTGGCCAAGTCACACGTCGCACGCCGGCTTACGTGGAACCCGGCCCATCTCCTTTATGCTTGATCCGGCCCAGACTTCCTACCAGGCCGGTGATGCACACGGTGGGTGTGTTGTTGGGAGACCCCAAGAGGAAGGTATGAAGTAGTGCAGCAGCAAGTTTCCCTCAGTTGTGAAACCAAGGTTATCGAACCAGTAGGAAATAATGAATTCCCCCGAGGTGTCAACGGCGACAGAAAAATCTGCGATGTAAAGGCGCCAGAAAATGCTTCCTGGGACGTAGGTGACGTGGAACCTGCACACAACACAATCAAGATACTTTGCCCCAACTTAACGGTGAGGTTGTCAATCTCACCGGCTAGCTGTAACAAGGATTAAACGTATGTGTGGAAGAAAGATGGTTGTTTGTAGAAAGTAACAGGTTTGCAGTTTGTGGTTTATCAGATTAAAGAGAAGGACCGGGGTCCACAGTTCACTAGTGGTGTCTCTCCATAAATAATAATAACATTCATGCGGGTAAACAAATTACAGCTGGGCAATTGATAGAATAATGATGAGCAAACCAATGCATATACCAACGTTATGATGTCTAGTGTGAGATTCATTCGGGCATTACAACAATATACATAGACCGTTCCAACCGCATCTATGACTAATAATCCACCTTCCGGTTAGCGTCCGCACCCCTTTCAGTATTAAGTTGCATGCAACAGATTATCGCCTTAAGCACTGTGTGTAAAGTAAGTAAGTAACATCATCCTTAGACAAAGTACTACTGTTTTATCCCTAGTAGCAACAGTACATCTACAACCTTAGAGCTAGCTGTCACCACCCCAGATTTAATAGAGACATGAACCTACTATCGAGCATAAATACCCCCTCTTGGAGTCACAAGCATCTACTTGGCCAGAGCATACACAAGTAACGGAGAGCATGCAAGATCATTAAATAGCACATACATGATATATTATGAAGCAATAACTTTAGTACTCAATATTCATCGGATCCCAGCAAACACAACATGAAGTATTACATAACGGTGATCTTGATCATGATAGGCAGCTCACAAGATCTAAACATGATAGCACAAGAGGAGAAGACAACCATCTAGCTACTGCTATGGACCCGTAGTCCAAGGGTAGACCACTCACGCATCAGTCCGGAGGCAGTCATGGCGACGTAGAGGCCTCCGGTGACGATTCCCCCTCCCGGCAGGGTGCCGGGGAGAAGTTCTGATCTCTCCCGAATTGGTGTTGACGACGGCGGCGGCTCGGGACCCGTGGAGGAAAATATGAACACCGTGTTAGGGTTTTTAGTCTGGGGGGTATTTGTAGGCGAAAGGGCGAAGTCGGTGGCGCCCCGAGGGGCCCACACCTAGTCCTCGCGCGGCCAGGGGTGTTGCCGCACGAGCACGTGGTGGCGCCGCCTCGGTGGCCCACTTCGTCTCGTGTTCGGCTTTCTGGAACGTTCCCGATGAAAAACTGACTTCAGAAAAGAAATCGTCCAATTCCGAGAATATTTCCTTAAGTACTTTTCTGAAACCAAAAACAGCAGAAAACAGGGAACTGGCACTGTGGCATCTTGTTAATAGGTTAGTCCCAGAAAATGCATAAAACTATATAAAATGCATATAAAACATGTAATAACTTGGTATAATATAGCATGGAACATAAGAAATTATAGATACGTTGGAGACGTATCAACATCCCCAAGCTTAGTTCTACTCGTCCCGAGTAGGCAAGAACGATAAAAGAAGAATAATTTCTGAAGTGACATGCTTAAACACAATCTTGATCATAATATAATGTAAGGCTCATGTTATGAATGAAGTGACTCAAGGCAATGATCTATAGTTTGCTAACAAATAGACAAGGAGTAAACAACTACATCATATAAGTAAAACTTTTCATGAATAGTACTTTCAAACAAGCATCAAAAAGATTTGCATAAGAGTTAACTCATAAAGCAATATTATCTAAGCAAAAGAGCATTGAAGCAACACAAAGGAAGATATAAGTTTCAGCATTGGCTTTCAACTTTTGAACATGTATATCATATAGATAGTTGTCAACACAAAGAAATATAACAAGTGCAATAAGTAAGCATATAAGAATTGTTGCACACAGTTGACACAAGTGTTTGCTTCGGGGATAGAAAGAAGTAGGTAAACTGACTCAACATAAAGTAAAAGATAGGCCCTTCGCAGAGGGAAGCAGGGATACAAGCATGTGCTAGAGCTTCTTAGTTTTATAGGTTTTTCAAATCATATAGAGAGCATAAAAGTAAGTTTTGAGCGGTGTTTGTCGTTGTCAACGAATGGTAATGGGCACTCTACCCCCCTTGTCAACCAGACTTTCTTAAGAGCGGCTCCCATGAAGGACGTTATTTCTACCCAAGGGCAGATCATCCCTCTTTTCTCTTTTGTTTACACATGTAGTTTAGAACTAGTATCATTGCTTGGCTGATTAGATCAGGGCAAAAATGTGAAGAGAATGCAGTGGTTAAAGTTGTAATTAATTGGGACTGGGCACCCCATTTGCCAGCTCTTTTTGCAAAGTTAATGGATAAGCGGTGCATATGCCACTAGTCCGGTTGGTGAAAGTCTGTCTAAAAGCAAATGACAAGGTTGATATCCGTAACACCACATACTTCCTCATGAGCTAATAAACATTGACACAAATAAGGGATAATAAATTTTGAATAAAAGGTAGCACATGAAGTATTTACTTGGAATGGCAGGAAATACCATGTAGTAGGTAGGTATGGTGGACACAAATGGCATAGGTTTTGGCTCAAGGATTATGGATGCACGAGAAGCATTCCCTCTCAGTACAAGGCTTTGGCTAGCAAGGTTGTTTGAAACAAACACAAGTATAAACTATGACAACAAGACGTATATAAAAACTTATTGCAAGCATTATAAAACTCTACATTGTCTTCCTTGTTGTTCAAACACTTTAACTAGAAAATATCTAGACCTTAGAGATACCAAACATGCAAACCAAATTTCAGCAAGTTTTACGGTAGTTTCTCACTAATAAGTTTTAACTACATGATGTAAAAGCTTAAACATGATCTACTTGAGAGCTCAAAACAATTGCCAAGCACCACAACATGCAAGATAACAATCCATAAGAGCATGTATATCTTTCTTTATACCATCTACCACATTTAGCATTTTCTGTTTCCAACCAAACACCAATCAACTTATTTAAAGATAAACTCTCCAAGTATATAACAATGAGATATGAGAGTACAACATATGAAAAACTAACAGCTGCAACAAGAGATGCATGAAAAACAAGAGCTAATAGTATTGAAGTAACATAGAAGAATACTCAACAAATATAAGTGAAGAATACGAGTATTAATAAGAAAAAGCGGAGCGTGTCTCTCTCCCACAAAGGAATGCTAGGATCCATTTTATTCAGAGAATGAAAATAACAAAAAAACAAAAACAAACAGACGCTTCAAGTAAAGCACATAAGATGTGTCGGAATTAAAATATAGTTTCACTAGAGATGACCTGATAGTTTGTTGATGAAGAAGGGGATGCCCAAGGCATCCCCAAGCTTTGACGCTTGAGTCTTCTTGAAATATGCTTGGGTGACCCACGGGGGCATCCCCAAGCTTTGGCTCTTTCATCTTCTTGATCACATAACATCATCCTTCTTTCTTGATCCTTGAAAACTTCCTCCACACCAAACTCAAAGTAAACTTCATTAGAGGGTTAGTGCATAATCAAAAATTCTTATATTCTGCATGGACAAAACCATTACACATGCTACTGGACATTAGTTACAGCCAGTGGTATTTTATGGAACAAAAAGATCCATTCAAAAACAGCAAAAGGAGCAATGCAAAATAAATGGCAGAATCTGTCAAAAACAGAACAGTCCGTAAAGACGAATTTTTTCGAGGCACTTAACTTGCTCAAATGAGAAAACTCAAAAGTAATGAAAGTTGCATAGATATCTGAGGATCACGCACAAAAAATGCCATGTCATTTTGATTTTTCTGCGAATTCTTACGAATTAAACGGTGGACAGCAGAAAACTGTTCCTGCGCAGGAATCCAAATCTAGCATCAACTTTCTATTAGAGGCTTAACTTGACACACCAATGCGATAAAATAAAGATACAAAGGAATTGATACAGAGGTAAGCATGCTCCTTGACTCAAATAAAAGAAAAATGACAGAAATAAAATATTGGGTTGTCTCCCATAAGCGCTTTTCTTTAAAGCCTTTTAGCTAGGCATAGTGATATTTATGATGCTCACATAAAGATGAGAATTGAAACATAAAAGAGAGCATCAAGAAGCATATATAAAACATATTTAAATCTAACACACTTCCTATGCAAAGGAATCTTGTAAGAAAATATATTAATAAAGCACAAAGTGACTAGCATAGGGACGCAAAACAAGTGCAACTTCAAAAATTTCAACATAAAGAGAGGAGACTTAATATTATTGTGATGTATGACGTCATGTCTCCTTCTCTCATAAGGACCAGTAGGTCTTAAAGTACCCAGCAAATAAAAGCAAATCAAGAGAAAGCTCAAAACATTCATCATAAAGAGAAGAAATTTAGTAACATGAAGATCTCTATAACCATACTTTCCTCTGTCAAAATAATTTTCAGCGGCATCATGAATAAACTCAACAATATAGCTATCACCTAGAGCATTCTTATCATGATCCATAAGCATAATAATATCATTACTCTCCACATAAGCATAATAAATTTTATTAGTAATAGTGGGAGTAAAACTATCACATCCATCATTGTAATCATCATAAATTGGAGGCATAGAATAATCATAACTAATTTTATCCTCAATAGTAGATGGACTGAAAATATCATATTCATCATTGTAAACGTCATATATAGGAGGCATATCATAATCAATATAAACCATATCCTCAATAGTAGGTGGACTAAAAATATCACAATGACTATAATTATCATATATTGGAGGCAAAGTATCATCAAAGAAAATTTTCTCCTCAAAACTTGGGGGACTAAAAATAACACATTCATCAACAATGGCTTCCCCAAGCTTAGACTTTTCCATAGCATTAGCAATAATGGTGTTCAAAGAATTTATACTAATAACATTACTACCACTATTATGCAAACAAACTTCCATAGGTTTTTTAATTTTCTCTTCAAACACATCATGTCCTAACTCAAGATAAATTTCATAGAGCTCTCTAATTTTGTTGTTGTTTTCCATTAAGCCTAACTAGTAAAAATAAAAACAAGAAACAAAAAGATTTAACTGCAGGATCTAAAGGAGATACCTTCCAACGCTTACCTCCCTGGCAACGGCGCCAGAAAAATGCTTGATGCACACGGTGGGTGTGTTGTTGGGAGACCCCAAGAGGAAGGTAGGAAGTAGTGCAGCAGCAAGTTTCCCTCAGTTGTGAAACCAAGGTTATCGAACCAGTAGGAAATAATGAATTCCCCCGAGGTGTAAACGGCGCCAGAAAAATCTGCGATGTAAAGGCGCCAGAAAATGCTTCCTGGGACGTAGGTGACGTGGAACCTGCACACAACACAATCAAGATACTTTGCCCCAACTTAACGGTGAGGTTGTCAATCTCACCGGCTTGCTGTAACAAGGATTAAACGTATGTGTGGAAGAAAGATGTTTGTTTGCAGAAAGTAACAGGTTTGCAGTTTGTGGTTTATAAGATTAAAGAGAAGGACCGGGGTCCACAGTTCACTAGTGGTGTCTCTCCATAAATAATAATAACATTCATGCGGGTAAACAAATTACAGCTGGGCAATTGATAGAATAATGATGAGCAAACCAATGCATATACCAACGTTATGATGTCTAGTGTGAGATTCATTCGGGCATTACAACAATATACATAGACCGTTCCAACCGCATCTATGACTAATAATCCACCTTCCGGTTAGCGTCCGCACCCCTTTCAGTATTAAGTTGCATGCAACAGATTATCGCCTTAAGCACTGTGTTTAAAGTAAGTAAGTAACATCATCCTTAGACAAAGTACTACTGTTTTATCCCTAGTAGCAACAGTACATCTACAACCTTAGAGCTAGCTGTCACCACCCCAGATTTAATAGACACATGAACCTACTATCGAGCATAAATACCCCCTCTTGGAGTCACAAGCATCTACTTGGCCAGAGCATACACAAGTAACGGAGAGCATGCAAGATCATTAAATAGCACACACATGATATATTATGAAGCAATAACTTTAGTACTCAATATTCATCGGATCCCAGCAAACACAACATGAAGTATTACATAACGGTGATCTTGATCATGATAGGCAGCTCACAAGATCTAAACATGATAGCACAAGAGGAGAAGACAACCATCTAGCTACTGCTATGGACCCGTAGTCCAAGGGTAGACTACTCACGCATCAGTCCGGAGGCGGTCATGGCGACGTAGAGGCCTCCGGTGACGATTCCCCCTCCCGGCAGGGTGCCGGGGAGAAGTTCTGATCTCTCCCGAATTGGTGTTGACGATGGCGGCGGCTCGGGACCCGTGGAGGAAAATATGAACACCGTGTTAGGGCTTTTAGTCTGGGGGTATTTGTAGGCGAAAGGGCGAAGTCGGTGGCGCCCCGAGGGGCCCACACCTGGTCCTCGCACGGCCAGGGGTGCTGCCGCGCGAGCACGTGGTGGCGCCGCCTCGGTGGCCCACTTCGTCTCGTGTTCGGCTTTCTGGAATGTTCCCGATGAAAAACTGACTTCAGAAAAGAAATCGTCCAATTCCGAGAATATTTCCTTAAGTACTTTTCTGAAACCAAAAACAGCAGAAAACCGGGAACTGGCACTGTGGCATCTTGTTAATAGGTTAGTCCCAGAAAATGCATAAAACTATATAAAATGCATATAAAACATGTAATAACTTGGTATGATATAGCATGGAACATAAGAAATTATAGATACGATGGAGACGTATCAGCCGGCTGGTCTTCTTTGTCGGTGGGCCTACCGGGTTATGATCCCCCCAACAGGCGTCTTGCTCGTTGTAGCTGACCACCCGATGTGCGTCGAACGTCAGGTCGAATGGCATGACTGCTTCAGCTCCGTGCACCAAGAAGAAAGGTGTGTACTGCGTGGACCTATTCGGAGTCGTGCGCAGGCTCCAAAGAACGGCGGGTAACTCCTCAGCCCAGGCGCCTGCTGCGCGTTTGAGCGGCACCAAGAGCCGTTTCTTCAAGCCGCTGCAAACTAAGCCATTTGCCTTCTCGACTTGCCCGTTGGACTGCGGGTGCACGATGGAAGCATACTTGAGTTTGATTCCTTGATCTTGGCAGAACTCGTGAAACTCTTCAGCCGTGAAGTTGGTCCCGTTGTCTGTAATTATTGTTGTTGGGCATGCCGAAGCGAAAGATGATAGACTTGATGAAACTGACAGCCGATGTCGCCATAGCGTTTGTGACAGGCACTGCCTCGATCCACTTGGTGAACTTGTCGACTGCGACTAAGAAGAAATTGTGTCCACCTCGTGACGATTTCTTCAAAGGTCCAACCATGTCGAGTCCCCACTGAGCGAAGGGCCAGGCTAACGGAATTGTCTTGAGGTCGGATGCTGGGGCGTGCGGCTTAGTCGCATACTTCTGGCAGCCGAGGCACTTTTTGACTATGTCTTCCGCATCTTGCATAGCCGTGGGCCAATAAAAACCAGCGCGCAGGGCCTTGGCTACGAGTGCTCTGCTGCTTGCGTGGTGCCCACACGTCCCTGCATGGATATCCATGAGTATTGCTCTTCCGTCTTCGGGTGTGATGCATCGCTGCAATATTCCCGAGATACTTCGTTTCTATAGCTCCTTGTTGATTACCGTGAAGGCCTTGGAACGCCTAGCGACTCGCTTTGCTTCGACTGGATCTGAAGGTAGTTCCTGGCAAAGTAGGTAGGCCAGAAAAGGCTTCGTCCAGGAAGGTTCGATGAGAAAAACTTCGACTGGAAGAATTGCGGCTAGTGCGTTGCCGGGCTGCTGCTCAACCGGGGTTGCGTTGTCTTTGTCAGCTGGGGAGTCGACCTCTCCTACGGCTGCGGCTGGTTTCTTTACTTTGACTAATCTTTCCTTGATGCGCTCGAGGAAAACACCAGGCGGGGTTGGCTCTTTCTTTGACCCGATGTTGGCTAATATGTCAGCCTCCCCATTGCTTTCTCGACCAACTTGTCGCAGCTCGCACGCATCGAAACTGCCCTCCATAATATTGTACATGTCGCGATACGCTGTCATGTTATCCGCGTTGGCGTCACATTCCTTCATTGTTTGCTGCACCATGAGATTTGAATCGCCGTAGATCATTAGTCGAGTTGCTCCGCAGGCCTTGGCAATACACATACCGTGCAACAATGCCTCGTACTCAGCCTCGTTGTTCGAAGCCCTCTTGAAATCCATCTGCAACACGTGGCGAAGCTTGTCTTCTGTGGGTGACGTTAGAATCTCGCCAGCCCCTGCTCCGTCGTGTCTCTTGGACCCGTCGAAATACATTGTCCAGGAATTGGAGAAATCTGGTACGTGCGGGAGCTGTGCTTCGATCCACTCAGTTGTGAAGTCTGGGAGGACCTGGGCCTTGATAGCCTTCGGGTGGCTGTAGGTGATGTCTCTGGGTCCGAGTTCGATGCTCCACTTGGCTACTCGCCCAGTTGCCATAGAGTTGTTGAGAATGTCTGCTAGTGGGGCGCTGCTCACCACCACTATAGGGTGGTCCGTGAAGTAGTGCACCAACTTGCAACTTGCAATGAACACACCATACGCGAGCTTCTGATAGTGCGGGTAGCGCTCTTTAGAGGGCGATAACACCTCACTCAGGTAATACACTGGCCGTTGTATGGGCTGCGCTTTTCCTTCTTCGGGCCTCTCGACCACGAGTACCGCACTAACCACCCTGTTGGTGGCTGCTATGTATAAGTAGAGGGTTTCCTGCTCGCGAGGCGCCACGAGCACGAGTGGGTTGGTGAGCATGCGTTTCAGGTCGGCAAAAGCTGACCGAGCTTCGGCGGTCCACTCGAACTTATCTGATTTCTTCATCAATTGATAGAAAGGGAGAGCCTTCTCGCCCATCCGACTAATGAACCTGCTTAGAGCAGCTATTCTTCCTGCTAGACCCTGTACTTCTCGGAGCTTTGTCGGCTCTGGCATCTTCAAGATAGCCTCTATTTTCTCGGGGTTAGCTTCGATGCCCCTGGCGGACACCAGGTAACCCAGTATTTGCCCTGATGGCACACCAAATACGCATTTAGTAGGGTTAAGTTTGATTCGATATTTGTCGAGTGCGAGGAAGGTCTCGCGTAAATCATCAATTAATGTATCCACTTGGCAAGTCTTGACGACGATGTCATCGATGTAGACTTGGATATTTCGGCCAATCTGATCCTTTAAGCAGTTCTGCATCATGCGCTGGTAAGTCGCACCCGTGTTCTTCAACCCAAAGGTCATCTTTGTATAGCAATACACACCATGGGGGGTGATGAACGCGGTTTTCTCCTCGCCTTCCTGCTTCATCTGAATCTGCTGGTACCCAGAGTAAGCGTCCAGAAAAGAGAGGCGCTCGCAACCCGCCGTGGAGTCGACTATCTGATCTATCCTCGGCAGAGGAAAGTGATCTTTGGGGCAGCATTTGTTCAATGATGTGGAGTCGATACACATGCGAGCGTTTTTTACCCCTTTCTTCGACACACGAACTGCGTTTGCGACCCAGTCGGACTTCTTTAGTTCTCGAATAAACTTGGCATCTAATAATCTGTCAATCTCTTTCCCGACCGCCAATCGCTTTGGCTCGGACAATCGTCGCATCGTCTGCTTTACTGGCTTTGTGCCTGGGTAAATTTGTAAGGCGTGCTCGGCGAGTTCCCTGGGGACACCTGGCATATCAGTGGGATTCCAGGCGAAAATCTCCCAGTGCTCACGGAGGAACTCGACGAGCGCGCCTTCCTATGCTTGAGTTAAACTTGACGATACGAGGACCGTCTTGTTCGCGTCCGTTGGATGCACCTGATGTGCTCTCGTGTCGTTCTTCGCACTGAAAGAGTTTTCGAGTGCGGGCTTCTTGCTTTCAGGGAACATGGTGCAATCGTTGTCCAGGGCAATTTCCGCAAGCTGCTCTTGCGCGCCGAAAGACTCGGATATCTTGCTGAACTCTTTGTCACAATTATCTGACTTGCGGAATTCGCCACGCACTGTTATGATTCCTTTGGGTCCGGGTAGTTTGAGCATGAGGTACGCATAATGTGGAAGTGCCATAAATCGCGCAAACGCCGGACGTCCAAGGATGGCATGGTACTGAGACTTCCAGTCGACGACTTCGAACTCGATATTCTCTTTTCTGAAATGATCTGCCTCGCCGAAAATGACCTCGAGTAAAACGGTGCCCAGTGGATATACTGCTTTGCCCGGCACGATGCCGTGGAACGTGTTGTCTGACGGCTTCAGGTTGGTAACTGACAGATTCATGTTGCGCAAGGTGTCTGCGAAGATGATGTTGATACCACTGCCTCCGTCCATGAAGACCTTGCTCATCCTGAATCCTCCGACTAGAGCGTGCAGGACCAAAGGCGCATGTCGAGGTCGCGGTACTCGCGATGGGTGATCTTCACGAGTGAAACTGATAGGAGTCTTTGACCCTTTGAGATACTCCGGAGCGGCAGGTGGTACCATGGTGGCTAGGTGGACCTGTCGACTGATTAACTTCTGGCACCGGTTCGAGGGGCGTCCTTTCTGTATCATGTGCATGGAGCCTCTGGTTTGTGGATACTGATGTTGCGCCGCGGCTGAATCCTCCTGTCGCTGGCCTAGCTGGATTGCCCCGGCGATGTGCCCTGCTGGCGGTGGGGGTGGTCCCTGTTGCTCACGGGCATGAGGAGTTGGAAAACCCCAAGAGGAAGGTGTGATGAGCGTAGTAGCAAGTTTCCCTCAGTTATGAAACCAAGGTTATCGAACCAGTAGGAGATGAAGAACACAATGAAGGTCTCCCCGGCGCCAGAAAGGTGCTTGCGCGTGGTTGACGAGGGAGGTAGAATCTGCACAACACAATCAAGAAACTTTGCTCCAACTCAACAGTGAGGTTGTCAATCTCACCGGCTTGCTGTAACAAGGATTAAACGTATGGTTTGGAAGATGATGTTTGCAGAGAATGAAAGAAAGCAGTTTGCAGTTGGTTGTATTATCAGTTTAAAGAAAAGGACCGGGGTCCACAGTTCACTAGTGGTGTCTCTCCATAAATAATAATAATAGCATACATGTGGGTAAACAAATTACAGCTGGGCAATTGACAGAATAAAGAGCTGCATAATGATGCATATACTAATGTCATGATGTCTAGTGTGAGATTCATCTGGGCATTACAACAATATACATAGACCGTTCCAACCGCATCTATGACTAATAATCCACCTTCCGGTTAGCGTCCGCACCCCTTTCAGTATTAAGTTGCAAGCAACAGATTATTGCATTAGGCAAAGTGTGTAATGTAAGTAATACAATTATCCTTAGACAAAGTACTACTGTTTTATGCCTAGTAGCAACAGTACATCTACAATCTTAGAGGTTGCTGTCACTCCCCCAGATTAAATAGAGACATGAACCCACTATCGAGCATAAATACCCCCTCTTGGAGTCACAAGCATCTACTTGGCCAGAGCATCTACTAGCAACGGAGAGCATGCAAGATCATAAACAACACACAACAAGATATATTATGAAGCAAATGACATAGTATTCAATATCCATCGGATCCCAGCAAACACAACATGTAGCATTACATAAAGATGATCTTGATCATGATAGGCAGCTCACAAGATCTGAACATGATGGCACAATAGGAGAAGACAACCATCTAGCTACTGCTATGGACCCGTAGTCCAAGGATGAACTACTCACCCATCAGTCCGGAGGCGGGCATGGTGATGTAGAGCCCTCCGGTGATGATTCCCCTCTCCAGCAGGGTGCCGGGAAGAGCTTCTGAACCCTCCCGAACTAGGGTTGACGACGGCAGCGGCTCCGTTAGGTTTCGTGGAAAAGTGTTCGGGTACTAGGTCTTGTATTGTCGGGGGGTATTTGTAGGCGAAAGGGCAAAGGCGGTGGAGGCCCGAGGCCACGTCCTCAGGTGCTGGCGCGGCAGGGGGGAGCCGCGCCCCCACCTGATGACGGCGCCTCGGTGCCCTTCTTCGTTTCCTCCTCGGACTTCTGGAACGTGTCGGGAAAAATAGGGACTTCGGCATAAAAATCATCCAATTCCGAGAATATTTCTGTTGGGGGGATCATAACCCTGTAGGCCTACCGACCTAGAAGATAAGCTGGCCTGGTAAGGAACTGGGCCGGATCAAGTACGAAGATATGGGCCGGGTCTCACGTGAGCCGGTGCGCCGCGTGTAACTTGGCCCACAAGTCAAGGAGGATCTTGAAGACCAGACCTAGTACAAGACGGAGTCCCGATTAGGAAGGCAAAGACTTAAAGGACTTAGAGTAGAGTCCGGGTACGATTGTAACCCGGATCCCACTTGTACGCCCAGCGAGACCCGCCGCCTATAGAAGGGGGTCTCCTGGTTCCTAGAAGGTTAAGCTTTTACCAGATCGTAAGCACCACCATTGTAACTTCGAGACCCGGAAGCTAAAGCGCCGAGTCCTCGAAACCCATATCAATAAAGCAGCAGCAGGAAGTAGGTCTTTACCTCAAGACGAGGGGCCGAACCTGGGTAAACCCTTGTTTCCCCACGCCGTGCTAGACAAGCTCCCGATGTCAGAAGTCGCCATGTCCCCATACTCAAGTTTCCACCCGGAAACATCTGCCGTGACAATCCCACGACAGTTGGCGCCCACCGTGGGGCCTGCGGCCAAGAACATCATGATTTGTGGAGAAGCGCGGCGCGGTATGGACAACCTAGCTATCGGCCAGGTCTACACGCTTCCAGGAGGGGAGCGGATCGTGGACGACTTTGGTTGGAAGGAAGAAGCAGATCAGCTGGAAACCGGGTCTATGATCATCTTTGGTTAGATCAACGTTTTCGTCGGCGTGATCCAGACCACAGGAGCCGGCTCAGATCAGTATGAGCCGGAGTACGAGTCAGAATCCGGATCAGCTACCATGGCTCAAACGGATGGAGAGTAATCTGTTGGATCGCCAGAGTGCGAAGTCATGTCTATCGAGGAAGAGGCGGCAATTCAAGCACTGCAGGATTCCGTCGAAACACCAACAAACGTGTCAGATCTGGACACAGATACCGAGTCAATTCTGCCACTGTTTGAAGATCGGTGGGGGTTTGGATTTGAAGAGGAAGATCACCCGGTGTCCCCAGGGCCCGCGCGACACATGACGGTTCACGTGGTAACAGCAGCTCAGCAGACCGACGGGGTGGAAGCATCCGTAAGCGACGAGACAAGTGCAGAAAGATCCGCCCGACAGGACCGAGAAATTTGGGAGCGGACCAACCTTGGCATGCCGCCAGCAGCATACCCTCCGCCCAACCCCAGTACTGGGCCGGTTTTACCGACTCTTGGCGCAGTAGCGCCGGTGCACACACCAGCGCCCGGGACTGCATTCACAAACCCGATTATGACGGCGGCGAACGATCAGACGAGAGCCGGCGTGTCAGGGAACCCGGCACAGAACTTGGGGGAAGTAACAAACACCAACTCAGCCATGCAAAGGGAGTTGGAAGATCTAAGGCGAGCCATGGCCAGGGCGAACCAAGAGCGCGCGGATGAAGCCCGGCGCGTAGCGGAAAAGGAACGATCTTTGGCCCAGCAGGAGCAGAGGCTACAAGACGAAAGAAACGCCCTCCAGAGTGGAAGGGACGAGTTAACCGCGGTACAGAGTAGAAGGCGCGGAAGCCGGCTACCTTTGCCGACTGGAGTCAACACCATAGTACCTCAAGTCCTGGAGTATCAGACGACGCCAGCCAATGCGCCCATAGCGGCGGCTAACCCGGTGATGGGAGCCGGCGCGCCGCAGGTCGAGTTACGAGGAGCGGGAAGTCCGGCGGGAGGAGCCAGAGAAGCAGCCACAGAACAACTACCTCCGCCACCCCCCAGGTTTACTACTCCCCCGGGTCATTACAATAATCCGGTTGACAATGTTTTTGCAGCTGCACATACCCTACAGCAGATCCCGTTCGACAACTCGCCAGCCGGCATCGAAGCACGGAGGGCCGTTGACTTGTTCCGCACCGCAGTGGTCCAACAGAACAATAATCCGCGCGGATCGCAAGCATTCAATTCAGAGCCACAAAGGAGTCGTACCAGAAGCCGGCAAGGAGAGCCGGTAGTAGCAAGATCTATCCAGAACCGGCTTGGGCCGGTGAACCAGCAAGTCCCGCAACAAAATCAACAAGCAATCCAGCCGCCACAGCCGGCCGTATCCGCGGCACAGTCAATAGTCAATAGCTCAAGAGCAAGACGCGCAGCTGCGGCGGTAGCACCACTGGCAGCCGGAGCCGGAGCAGCTGGAGCACCAGGAGTCGGAGTAGTGACCCCCTCCAGACCCGCTGCATCTTCGCCTGCGCCGGGTCACGCAGGGGGCTCATCTTCAAACTTGACGGGACCAAAGTGTCTGTCAGATGCTATCAGAGCGGAGCCGTTTCCAGAAAAATTCAAAGAGCCAACCAAAGTATGCAATTACGAGCCGAGCATGAATCCCGAGACATGGTTGAGTAGTTATGGCGTGGCCATGGACATGAAGAATGCGTCACCGAATCTCTGCGCACGTTACATGTATCTTATGTTAGCAGAAGGACCACCCAAAATTTGGCTAGACCGACTTCCACCGCGCAGTATCAATTCGTGGGAGGAGCTAAAAGCGGCGTTCATCAAGAACTTCGCTGGAACTTGCAAGAAGCAGTACACCGAGGCGGACCTGGATCGATGTGTCATGAGAAAAACTGAGTCAGCCAGACAATGGATGGGCCGGGTTACAGAAATCTTACAATCGTCCCTCAACATCTCGGCACACACAGCTATATCGTACATGGAGAAAAACTGTGGCTTTGAGCCGCTGACGCACAAGCTCGGACGTATGAGGGAAGACCCGGCCTGCAGGAATATCTCAATAGTAGAGGTGGTAACAACGGCAAAGAAGTATGCAACCACGGATAAAAAGCCGGGCGAGACAGAGGAACAAAAGAGGAATAACCGGGTCAGTGGAGGTCGTAACCCGAACCCAAGTCAAAACAATGGCAATCAGAACGGGAATAACAAGCGTCCTTATGAGGGTGGAAATTCAGAGTTCGTAGGCACAACCCAGACGACGGGCTACAGGGGGCCAAGACCCGGTGGTAACTTTAGAGGAGGACCTCCGAGAAATTCGAACTTCAGTGAGATGTACAGCATGCCGTGTCCAAAACACAGCAAGAACGGGAGGCCATCAAATCACTCGCTAGCTCAATGTGCCGACATCAGAGCCTGGATGAGACATGAGCAAGAGGGCCAGAGGAGTCAAGGGAACTTCGGAGGTAGCGGCAACTTCAATGGAAACGGCAACTCGATGGGACCCGGACAGGGGCTGGGTCTAACGGACCGTCAAACAATAACGCCGGGTCTAGTCCGCAACAGAATCAAGTCATAATCGGGTATCAGCAGAACCCGAAGGAGCTGCATAGTCAAGGCCAATACCATGTCTTCACCACAAGCACGTCCAGGAGGGACAGGAAATTAAAAACAAGAGCCGTCAATGCAGTTGCATCAGCCGTTCCAAGATTCTTGAAGTGGTCAGAACAAACTATAACTTGGAGTAGAGAAGATCACCCGCCGGCAGTGGAGCATCCGGGTCTCTTGGCTCTTGTCGTTGCGCCACAGGTGGACGGGTTCTCCTTGAATAAAGTCTTGATGGATGGAGGCAGCAGCATCAATATCCTATATCTCGACACATTCAGAAGGATGGGTTTAACCCAAGACCGCCTTACCCCGACATCGACAATCTTCCATGGCATAGTTCCAGGGAAGTCGGCACATCCCATTGGCCAGATCAGCCTAGAAGTGGCATTCGGAGTGAGCAAGGAGCAATTCAGGTCGGAGTTCCTGACGTTTGAGGTTGTTGATTTAAAAAGTCCGTATCATGCTCTGTTCGGGAGGCCGGCTCACGCCAAGTTCATGGCTCGGCCCTGTTATGTGTACCTCAAACTGAAGATGCCAGGACCCCAGGGAATAATCACAGTGGAAGGAAGCAAGACTATGGCTGCAGAGTGTGACAATGGGGATGCTATCATGGCAGAGCAGGCTTGCTCAGAAGAAGAGCTCAAGTACTACAAGTCTCAAGTAGACCCGACAGATAAGCGTGTGCTGGAAAAGCCGGCTCATGAGGAAGAGAAGAAAAAATTCAAGTCGGCTCAAGATACAAAGATGGTTGATTTCGAAGAGGGGGACTCTTCCAAGCAGTTCTCGGTGGGTGCCCACATGGACCCGAAATAGGAAAGCGAGCTCATCAAGTTCATCCGTGAGAATCGGGATATCTTCGCATGGTCTCCTTCAGACATGCCGGGTGTACCGAGTGAACTTGCTGAGCACAGCTTACATGTTGATCCAAAAGCAAAGCCAGTAAAGCAAGGACTACGTCGTCTCAACGCAGAGAGGAAAAAGATCGTCGGAGAAGAGATAGCTCGTCTGCTTGCAGCCGGGTTTATCATGGAAGTCTACCATCCCAAGTGGCTGGCTAACCCGGTCCTAGTTCTGAAGAAAAACGGAGAGTGGCGCATGTGCATTGACTATACCAGCCTGAATAAAGTCTGCCCCAAAGACCCCTTTGCATTGCCTCGTATAGATCAGATTATCGATGCCACAGCCGGCAGCGAGTTGTTGTGTTTCCTGGATGCATATTCCGGGTATCATCAGATCAAGCTCAATGTGGACGACCAGGAGAAGACCTCGTTCATCACCCCCTTCGGTGCTTTTTGCTACAAAACTATGACTTTTGGCCTCAAGAATGCAGGTGCCACTTATCAAAGGTGCATCCAGAATTGTTTCCAGAATCAAATCGGTCGCAACGTGCATGCCTATGTCGACGATGTCGTAATCAAGTCACAGAAAGCCGGGTCACTCCTGGATGACCTAAAAGAGACCTTCGTTAACCTGCGCAAGTATCAGATGAAGTTAAACCCGACCAAGTGCGTGTTCGGAGTTCCGGCTGGCATGTTGCTGGGTTTCATAGTCTCAGAGAGAGGGATAGAAGCTAACCCGGCTAAAATTAAGGCCATCATGAACCTTAAGAAGCCGGAGTGTGTCAATGACGTCCAGAAGCTGACAGGGTGTGTCACAGCCCTGAGCCGGTTCATTGCAAGGATGGGAGAGAAAGCCCTTCCGCTGTATAAGCTGTTGAAGAAGTCAGACAAGTTTGTTTGGGGCCAGGAAGCAGATGACGCCTTTGAAGACCTAAAGAAAACATTGTCCACAGCTCTAGTGCTAGCGGCTCCCACGAGCAAGGAGCCGATGTTATTGTACGTCTCTGCAAATTCCAGAGCCGTCAGCGCCGTGGTCGTGGTGGAGCGCAAGGAAGAAGGAAAGGAGTACCCAATTCAAAGGCCGGTCTACTATGTCAGCGAAGCTCTCACAGAATCCAAACAGAGGTACCCGCAGTGGCAGAAATTGGTCTACGGCGTGTTTATGGCAAGCCGGAAGATGCCACACTATTTTCAGGAACACCCCATCACCGTGGTGAGTTCTGCTCCCTTAGCAGAAATCATCAGAAACAGAGAAGCTACAGGCAGGATTGCAAAGTGGTCCATTGAGATGGGGCCTTATCATATCAACTACGAGCCAAGGACAGCAATCAAGTCACAGGCCTTGGTGGATTTCGTCAATGATTGGACAGAGTTCGACCCCCTACCACCGCCTCCAAGCGCCAAACATTGGATTATGCACTTCGACGGGTCAAAGCAGCTGGAAGGATCGGGAGCCGGCGTCGTACTAACTTCGCCAAAAGGAGACAAGTTGACTTACGTCCTGCAGATAGATTTCGAACCATGCACCAATAACGTCGCAGAGTACGAGGCCTTGTTACACGGTTTAAAAGTCGCCAGAGAGATGAACATCAAAAGAATCATGTGCTATGGAGACTCCGACCTCGTTGCTCAGCAAGTTTCAGGGACCTGGGATAGAAAAGACGCCAACATGGCGGCTTACAGGAGAGAAGTAGACCGTGTTGCCGGCTTCTTCTCCGGCTACCAAGTTGACCACATCGACAGACGAAAGAATGAGGCGGCTGACGCCTTATCAAGACTCGGTTCTAGTAGAGAGCCGGTGCCTCCAAACGTATTCCTTGCCGAGTTACATCATCCCTCAGTTAAGCTGCCAACAGAAGAAGAGTTAGCAAACCCTGATGACCCGGAATCACAGCTAGTCGCGGCTGTGCATCAAACACCGTCCTGGACAGAGCCGTACCTGGCTTACCTGCAGAGGGAAGAGCTTCCACAAGATGAAGTACTGGCACGACAGATTGTGCGCCGGGCTAAGGGATACGTCATCATCAACGGGGAGTTACACAAGAGGAGCACGTCTGGAGTATTCTTATGTTGTGTCTCACCAGAGGAAGGCCGGAAAATTCTCCAGGAGATTCACGCAGGGGACTGCGGACATCATGCGTCAACAAGATCAATGGTCGCCAAAGCATACAGGCATGGATTCTTTTGGTTGACGGCTTTGGCTGACGCAGAAAATATAGCCCGGGTTTGCAATGGATGCCAGCGATACGCAAGGCAGATTCATGTTCCGGCTCAAGACTTGAAGACTATCCCAATAACATGGCCCTTTGCAGTTTGGGGCATGGACATGGTAGGACCTTTCCAGACTTCACCCAATAAGAAAACTCACCTACTGGTCGCAGTGGAAAAATTCACGAAGTGGGTGGAAGTTCAAGCCGTCAATAGTTGCACAACAGCAACAGCAGTCAAGTTCCTGAAGAAAATTATATATCGTTTCGGGTATCCGCACAGCATCATCACTGATAACGGGACAAACTTTTCACTCGGAGAGATGCAGATATTTTGCAAAGAGAACGGCATCCGGCTCGACCTCGCTTCAGTTTCACACCCTCAGTCGAACGGCCAAGTAGAGAGGACAAACCAGGAGCTGCTGAGAGGCATCAAGCCAAGACTCCGGGTTCCATTAATCAGAGCCGCCGGGTGCTGGGAAGAGGAGCTGCCATCAGTTGTCTGGAGCATAAACACAACCCCAAACAGATCAACAGACTTCACTCCTTTCTTCATGGTCTACGGGGCAGAAGCCGTGTTACCCAGCGACATCATCCATGACTCTCCAAGAGTTGCAAACTATGTCGAAACTGAAAACGAGCAAGCTCGGCAAAATTCGGTGGACATGCTTGAGGAGGCAAGAGAGCTAGCTCTGGAAAGATCAGCCATATACCAGCAAGACCTGAGGCGTTATCACAGCCGCCGGGTCAGATCGAGGACTTTTCAGGAAGGAGACTTAGTCCTAAGGCTAGCCCAGAACAAGACCGGCTTTCACAAGTTAACCACCCCATGGGAAGGCCCCTTCGTGGTAAGCCGGAACTTGCACAACGGGTCATATTACTTGGTGGACGCTAGAGAGCAAGCTACAACAACAGGAAACAATACAGACCATACAAGGAACCCGTTGACGGAGAACGATAGGCCTTGGAATATAGCAGAGCTTAGACCATACTACACTTAGGTTTTGTGAGCCCCCGGATGAGACGGGCTCCACCTTTTTGTATCTTTCTAGTTTAAAAGCAGCAGGTTTCAGACGCGCTCTTTTCCTTACCAGGGTACCTAAGGGGACTGGAAGGTTTTTAATGAGGCGGCTTGCTAGCTATGTACATATTATATGATCAATGAAATGAGGAAGGCACCTCTAAAAAGAAAGAGTATTGTGTTTTCAGTTCCTTATTTTCCATATGATCAGGGCCTTGGGGGCTTACCAACTAAGAAAGTTGTAAGTTGCAAACTCATGACCCGGCAGAGAAGCCACAATTATTCTTGGTTCCTTGCCTGCTAGCTCGATGTTATTCTCATACATGACCAGATGCTAAAATACCGGCTTTCAATCTGACTATGAGGCCCATGGGGACTTAGCAGACCCTGATTGCGCGGGAGTTTTATGCATAGAAAGTCACGAGAAAACCGGCTATGCAGAAAGCTAAAGAAACCAAAAGGGTCATCAAAACCATCAAAGACTTACGCAAATTCGCAAAAGATGATTTGTTACAAACGAAGTTTTTGGAAGCACACGAAGGTGCATCAGAACAGGTATAGCCAAGAGTAGTTCAAGCTAACCTATTACACACCATAAAGGCCAAAAGAATATCGTTTTCAGGATAGCAACAAGTTTTACAAGCCGGATTTGTCTGCCGGGCCAGTCTCAGTCGGAACGGCAGGGGTCTTGGGGGCCGGAGCGTTGGAGCTGGAAGAGCCGGACTTCTTCTTGGACAATTTCTTGGACAATCCCTCGGCATCCTCCCAGCAAATCTGGAACAAGCTCGGCAATTGCTCATCTTCCCCAGCCGGCCCGCTCGAAGAACCCTTAGCCGGCTCATCGCTAGAAGGAGGCGCCCGGTAGCTGGGGTCCATCTTTGTGACAGCCGGGTCCTTCGGGTACAGCTTTTTACCTTCAGCGCTAAAAGAGGGCAGGAAGGAACTCAGGCTCATCTTATCTGTAAGAACGGTGCAGTGATGCCGGATCGAGTCATCAATGGCTGCTAGGTCCTCCTTGGTAAAGGGAGACCCGTCGCTCTTCAACGAAGGCCACCCCCGGATAAGCACCGCAGTGTCCAGAGCCGGGTAATAAGACTTGGCCAAAGCAAGTACGCGCATAGCAGAGCGGCGAGCAGAAGATCTCTTCCAAATCTCAATCCAGCCCGGCAGCATGTTCAGAGCTTCCAGGAACTTGAGTTGTGTAGTTGGGGGCTTTTCCCACCCGTGACACGCCATCATTCCCTTTCCTGCGCCATAATACAGCTGCTGCACGAGTGTGCAAACGGCTCTGAGTTTCGTCTCCGGCTCAAGCTTGCAAATGGGGCTCCAGCCACCTGAGAATTTCACAAAGGGATTAAAACGAACGCTCTGGAGAAAGAGAAGAAATGATAGCCGGCAATAAAAATACTTACCAAAGAGGGAGGTCACCATTTCAGTGATGAAGGCTGCAAGCTTGTCAAATTTAGCGTTAGAGGCTTTCAGATCCTCTCGCAGCCTGTCCCGCGCGTCCGCCCAGGCGCTTTCATGCTCTTCAATTTCTTGACGAAGCCCGGCATTTTCTTCAGCGGCCCGGTCGAGGTTTTTCTCTAGTTCAGCAATCTTCTTTTCAAGCTCGGCACGTCGGCCGGCTTCAGTCTTCAGCTCCTCCTTCACGACCTGGAGGGCATGGTCGTGCTGTTCAGCTTGGTCCTGGAAAGTTCAAACGAGTAAAGAGTTGACAAAGATTACAAGAAAGCAATCAACTACTCAAATTGTTATAAGTCCCAAGTTGCTGCCAGCAGAAACTCGGCACTTGGGGGCTACTCAATTTGAGATCAACAAAAGCGAATGATCCAACAAGAAGACCCGGAACATTGCAAGCAATCATTCCGATTCTTGGGGACTACTCATCAAAGTTATTTTTGTGTACAAGAACAAAGAGACAAAATTCAAAGAAGTCCCGAGTTACTGCAGACTTGTAACTCGGCACTTGGGGACTAGGAAAGGAATACTCTCATACCTGGAACTTATCCTGGAGCTCGGCGATCACGCTGTCCTCCGCCTTTCGGTGCTCACTAATGCGCCGCCCAAATTCCCCAAAAAGGGAAGTAACGTCCAAGTCCTTGTAAGACCGGAAGTCATAGCCGGGCATGGGTGCTTTGCCAGCAGAAGCTCTCGTTGATGCAGTCTCCGGCTTGGTGGTCGTGGCAAGGCGAGAGCCGGCAGGTTTCTCCCCCTGCTTAGTACCAATAACCTCCACCTCCGGAGAGTCAACGTTCTGGTCACCCTGAGTGGAGAAAGAAGCGAAGGGCGACTCCGGCTTCTCAGCGCCCTCCACGTCATGAGCAGCAGATTTATCATCCGACCCAGGAGGGGTCGGGACGGAGGCCGGTGCAGCACGAGCTCTAAGAAAAGCAAAGATGTTAACGAAAAAGAAACAGGTCAAGTATCTTAACAAAGTGAAAGAAAGGCGGGCTTACCCCTCGTTGATGGCAAAGTCTCCGAAGGGGTCCGAGCTCGAGTCTGAGGAATCTGAGAGAGACTGGGACTTAGCCTTCCGTTGAGTCCCGGCTAAAGGGCAAAGAACTGAAGGGCGCCTTTGTGGATGCTTAACCCGGCGAGGAGTCGGGTTATTAGGAATACCTTCGTTCAGAGGCACGTCGGAGTCTGAGGATCTAAGCGGGCGGCGTTGGCGGCGGAGTTCCGATTGTTCCTGAGGATAATAGAAATGTCAGCATGTGTCAAAAGTCAGGGCACAGATAAAAGAAGCATTATGGTGATTACCTTCGCAGCATCCGACCTAAGCTTCCTTTTCGGAGCCGGAGGAGCCGGGTCTGACGGGGGCAGGGTTGTATCTAGGAGATGTGATTCTTTATTAAGAGAAGACGGGTTTTTCTGAAGATCGGCGTCTAATAACCCGAGGAAGGCCCGGGTGACGAAGTCTAACTCACCTTCCTCTTCTTCTTCTTCATCGGCACCGGCTTCGGGGCCAACGTCTTCATCGTCAGCGTTAGGTTCATCGCCGTCCGACTCAACCTCCGTGTCGGGCGAAGCAGTCAATGTAGCCGCCCACCAGGGGTCGTTGGCCTAGAAAAAAGACGAGTCAGAATACAGCTAAGACAGTATCAAAATGTTGAAAGAAGTATGCAACTACCGGCTTCGGCGGGTTTGAAGCAGAGAAGGGAGGTAGGCCGTCTTGGGCGAGGTTAGCCGGAGACTCGTTGACGATCTTCCGGATGGCCTTGGTTAAAACAGCAGAGGTATGCCGTTTATCGTTGAAGCGCATTGGGTCGCTCAGGGACCCGGTGTATTGGCACATCAAGCCCGGACGGACGCCGAGTGGCATTATGTGCCACTCCATCCAGCACTTGACGAGGTCGGCGCCGGTAAGGCCGTGCGCAAGAAGGGCGCAAACCTGGCCCACCAGGGGCTCGATGGCTTTCCGGTCTTCGGGAGAGGCGAAAGAGTTCATATTCTCGTTCATTGTCAGCCTCTCGACGCGGAAGCCCGGGAGAGCTGGTTCACCCGGGGGAGTGGCCGCCTTGCAGTAGAACCAAGTCTTCTGCCAGTCCTTGGGGTGCGAATGGGGAACGACACCCGGGAAGACGAGGTTCCGACGGCGCTGAATCGTAACCCCGCCACAGGCGACCAAGGGGCCGTCGCTGTTCTCCCTCTGAGGCTTGCAGTAGTAGAACTCGAGGAAGAGTGGGAGGCTGGGAGCCATGCAAAGGTATGCTTCGCACAGAACGACGAAGTGGGTGATGTTGAGTACGGAGTTGGGCGCAATATCTTGGGGTCGGATCTTGAAGTATTCCAAGACCTGGCGAAAGAAAAGGGAACCCGGAGGGCGAAACCCCCGGGTGACATGATCGGCGAAGACTACAACTTCCCCTTGACCCGGCTGAGGCGAAGTCTCGTCCTCGTCCGGAGCTCGCCAGTGGACCTCCGATTTTGCGGGAAGCAAGCCAAGCTCGGCAAGTTCCTCCAGCCGACTTTCGCGGATGCAGGACTTGGTCCAGTTGCAAGTGACCTTGCGTTTGGCATTCTCTGCGGCGGCTGTCGTGGATGACCCGGCGCCGGCTGCCTTCTTGATTTTCTTAGGAGCACGTTGAGCTGCCGACTTTAGACCCATTGCCGAGATGAGAAGCTCGGAGATCTACAAACAGAATGTTAAAGAGAAATGAGGTCAGTATGGATCTAAATAATACAAAGGAACAGAGAGAGAAGAACAGAGCAAGGGTCACAATGCGTATTCATCCGAAGAGCCACGAAAAAAGGATGTCCAGATGCGAAGGAGCAAACAGCGAAGCAGTGAAAAGTACACGATAAATGCAGATCTAGGGAATCAGAGAAAGCAAAAGGAAAAAGGAGAAGGTAAAGGGCACGGTCCAGTTCATCCGCAAGATCCTAAGAAGAGAAAAATATCTGGATGCAAGGAAATAAACAGGCGAAGCCATGAACAGTGCAAAGCAAAACAGATCTAAGGAGTCTCAGAAAATCGAGATAAAGGGAGAGAAATCAAGAACATCGAGGAACGCGAAGAACGCATAAAGTTTGTCCGGAAAAAGAAGCGCAGATTGGAAATGTGAGATTGGATGTAAAGGCTTACTTATCAAGGATAGACGAGCCGTGCGTGCGGGCGATGCGCGCGGTCGAGCTCTTGATCCGAATCTCGAAGAGGAATAGCTCGGGGAGTCTCGGGCTCGCGAGGTCCAGCGGCTCGAAGAGCTTGAGCTCGGGAGATGAACTAGCGCGATGTGCTCGAGGTGGAAGATGAAGAGAGTAGGCTCGGGGGAGAGTGACCCATTTTTTCACCCCGGGCCTCTATTTATAGCCTCTAGGGTTGACCTAGGGGGAAAGTGGGGAGGATAAAAGGATAATCATTATCCCCGGGGACAAGATCTGTTCCCCAGGAGATATGCCTGACAGAATCTTGGCTTCCCCGAGGTGGTTATTGTCTCCTCGATTCTCGCGAGGGGATAGGCATTAATTATGCCGTTGACCGGGAAGGTTGACCGGCGGCGGGGAAAAAGATTAAAGAAAGAAGGGAAAGTCAAGGTTTGGAGAAATGAAAGTCAGCAAGTGATGGCCGGGTTATGAACGGGCCGCCAGCAAGAGCTGGCCAAACTGACACCCGTGTGCTCGCTTGTTTAATAAGTTGTTTAGTGTTTTTCAGATGATAACCCGGACAAAAGGAATGACGGCTTCCCCAAAGATTGAGCCCAAGAGCATAAAGGTGAAGTGAGTCAATTCCGATGTCCAAGTTATCCTGGGGGCTACTGTTGGGGGGATCATAACCCGGTAGGCCTACCGACCTAGAAGATAAGCCGGCCTGGTAAGGAACTGGGCCGGGTCAAGTATGAAGATATGGGCCGGGTCTCACGTGAGCCGGTGCGCCGCGTGTATCTTGGCCCACAAGTCAAGGAGGATCTAGAAGACCAGACCTAGTACAAGACGGAGTCCCGATTAGGAAGGCAAATACTTAAAGGACTTAGAGTAGAGTCCGGGTACGATTGTAACCCGGATCCCACTTGTACGCCCAGCGAGACCCGCCGCCTATATAAGGGGGTCTCCTGGTTCCTAGAAGGTTAAGCTTTTACCAGATCGTAAGCACCACCATTGTAACTTCGAGACCCGGAAGCTAAAGCGCCGAGTTCTCAAAACCCATATCAATAAAGCAGCAGCAGGAAGTAGGTCTTTACCTCAAGACGAGGGGCCGAACCTGGGTAAACCCTTGTTTCCACACGCCGTGCTAGACAAGCTCCCGATGTCAGAAGTCGCCATGTCCCCATACTCAAGTTTCCACCCGGAAACATCTGCCGTGACAATCCCACGACAATTTCCTTAAGTGGTTTTCAGAAACCAAAAACAGCAGCAAACAGGGAACTGGCACTGTGGCATCTTGTTAATAGGTTAGTCCCAGAAAATGCATAAAACAACACAAAGTGTATATAAAACATGTAGCAATTGGTATAATATAAGCATGGAACATAAGAAATTATAGATACGTTTGAGACGTATCAAGCATCCCCAAGCTTAGTTCTACTCGTACTCGAGTAGGTTAAACGATAACAACAATAATTTCTGAAGTGACATGCTTTCACACAATCTTGATCATATAATAATGTAATGCATGTAAACTGAGATCAAATGAATAAAAGCTGTAGTTTATATTGATATCAAATGAGTAATGAATAAACAAGTAGGAAGAACAAAGCAAAACTTTCAATGAATTAGTACTGGAGAACAATCAACCGTGCAAAGTAGATATTAAGGATGATTTAAGCTTCAAGAACAACAATATAATCATCTAATGAATCAAACACTCATGACAACTTTGTGAAAGGATCAAGTCAAGCAATAACAATATGCACGTAGAAGATCATCTCTCTATTTGTTCACTCAAAAACAAGCTAGTGTTCAGCGTTGGTTCCTGGCACCAGGATGTTGTGGCTAAAAGAATAATAATGGGGGTTTGGAAGGCCAACGGAAGAAAGTCTCACACAGCAGAAAGTGATCATTAGACAAGAGGAAGTCTTATAATCGAAGCTATGCAAGGAGTAGTGATTGCCACACAACGGATGCACATAGAGCTATAAGTGTATGAAAGCTCTGCAATGGAACTAGTGGGGGTGCATCTAACTTGGTTGCTCATGAAGACCTAGAGCACTTTTCAGGAGGCTCATCATTGGAATATACAAGCCAAGTTCTATATTGTAAAGCTCCCCACATAGTTATGCAAGTAAAACATGAAAACTCTCACATATGGAGTAAAGGTGCTAAACATGAGCACAAATGATGACTATGAATATTACAGGTGTTATAACATGAGCACAAGTGTGGATAAAGAGTAGTAATGTTGCCCCTTTTTTATTTTTTCTTTCTTTTTTTTCTTTTTCTTTTTTTTGTATTTTTTTGTATCTCTTTTCGATGGCCTCCATGGCTCTTTTCACTTTTAGGGGCAAACATTCTAATATGACAACACACTTTTGATACAAGGATATCATAAGGGATAAAACATGGTGTATGAAACGGTGCCTCTGCCAGTGTAGCAGGATATGCAATGATCTAGCGTAACATGGGTAAAACCACACATCAGCTATATAGAATCATGCAAAGCAATATATAAATGATAAATGACAACAAGTCATGTAATGTAAGATGAAAGTTGCATGGCAATATATCTCGGAACAGCTATGGAAATGCTGTAGTAGGTAGGTATGGTGGATGTTTTGAGGAGGATATTTGGCTTACGTGTAGGAGAACATGATGAAGATCTCCCACGAGTTTTGGATGTACCCGCGAAGTATGCACCAACTCTCAATGTGAGAAAGGGCAATGCAAAGTACCGAAGAGGCTAGCAAATATGGTGGTGGAAGTGCCATGAAAACCGCAGCTTTAGAACTCACAAGCAAAAAGATTCCAACTAGAAATATGATATTACAAGGCATAATGAAAATCACTCCATGAGGGACTGTGGCAAATGAACAAGTCACTGTTGGGACCCCGACCGTAGTGCATAACACAAAGTCATTACGGTTGTTTTTAACATTAGAACTCATATATCATTATGCTATCAACTGGATATTGAAGTGTGGCACAGCTTCAAGTTTTCTAGACCAACCATTAATCATTCCACTTTACTAAACCATCATGTTTTACCATTAAGCATATTAATATCTCAAAACAATATCAATGATTCAAGTGACACAATTTAATGATCTACAAGATTATGTATCATTTAGTTATACCATCTACTACACTTAACATTTTCTGTTCTTAACCAAACACCAATCAACTTATTTAAAACATAAACTCTCCAAGTATTTAACAATGAGATGTGAGAGTATAACATAAGAAAACTAACAGCTCTGAACAAGAGATGTATGAAAAACAAGAGCTGAAAGTATTACAGTAGCTATAGAAGAATACTCAACAAATATAAGTGAAGAATAGGAGTATTCAAATGAAAAAAGCGGAGCGTGTCTCTCTCCCACACAAGAATACTAGGATCCATTTTATTCAGAAAACAAAAATAACAAAAGCAAAAATAAAAACAAACAGATGCTCCAAGTAAAGCACATAAGATGTGGCAGAATTAAAATATAGTTTCGATAGAGATAACCTGATAAGTTGTTGATGAAGAAGAGGATGCCTTGGGCATCCCCAAGCTTTGACGCTTGAGTCTTGTTGAAATTTGCTTGAGTGACCCACGGGGGCATCCCCAAGCTTAGGCTCTTTCATCTTCTTGATCACATCATATCATCCTCTCTCATGATCCTTGAAAACTTACTCCACACAAAACTCAAAATAAACTTCATTAGAGGGTTAGTGCATAATCAAAAATTCCCATATTCTGTATGGAGACAATCATTATCATGGTACTGGACATTCGCTACAGCCACTGGAATTTTATGGAACAAAAAGATCCATTCAAAAACAGCAAAAGAACTAATGCAAAATAAATGGCAAAATCTGTCAAAAACAGAACAGTCCGTAAAGACGAATTTTTTCGAGGCACTTAACTTGCTCAAATCAGAAAACTCAAAACTAATGAAAATTGCATACATATCTGAGGATCACGCACAAAAAATCCCAGGTCATTTTGATTTTTCCGCGAAGAGTTATGAATTTAACGGTGGACAGCAGAAAAACTGTTCCTGCGCAGAAATCCAAATCTAGCATCAACTTTCTACTAGAGGCTTAACTTGGCACAATTATGCAATAAAGTAAAGATACAAAGGAATTGCTACAGAGGTAGGCATGTTCCTTGACTCAAGAAAATAAAATAATAGGAATAAAAAATGGGTTGTCTCACATAAGCGCTTTTCTTTAACGCCTTTGAGCTAGGCACAGAAAGCAAAACTCAAGTGTTTCCAAGAGAAGAAGCATCAACATCAATAATTTCATCCAAGACATGGTTTGTTGTAATAGGTGGTTTAGGTATCCATGAAGGTGTCATATTACGTAAATCGCTACCATCATTTTTAGGCATACTAGGGGGTTTCGGTTTGGGAATGTAGATGAACTTTTGCTCCCTCCCCACAAAAGCTTTCTCTTTCTTAGTTTTAATAGAGGAAAAAGTTGAACTTAAAGTTTCCATAGCCTCTTCTAATCCATCAATTCTATGATTATGAGTATCAAGGGTGTTACTAGTTTCTAAAGCAGTGATTCTTTCATTAATATCCTCTATTAACCCATTACTCTTGCTAGCATTATCAAGAAAAAAATTCTCCATAGAATCCAACCTTTTAATAACATCTTCCAGAGTGATCTCAGTTTTAATTTCTTTAGTAGGTGATGGTGATCCTACCAAACTTTCAATTAAATTGCAAGCTTCCAAAGCAGGAGTACCCAGAAAGTTACCTCCGGTAAGAATGTCAAGAACGTACCTATACCAACTAGTGATACCAACATAAAAATTCCTAAGAAGGATTAAGGTGGAATATTTCTTAGTGCACCTATGATGAGCATCATTTATCCTATACCAAGCATCCTTCAAATTCTCTCCTCCTTGTTGCCTAAACGAACGTACTTCAACTTCAGGACTTCCCATTTTAGCAATAATAAGGCAAAACCGAAATGTAATATTAATGCAAGTAGCTAATTTTTTGTGTGTTTTTGATAATAAGAAGCAAACAAGATAATAGCAAAGTAAATAAAATGCAAGTAACTAATTTTTTGTGTTTTTGATATTTAATAGCAAACTAAACAGGAAATAAAATAAACTAAGCAAGACAAAAACAAAGTAAAGAGATTGGGAAGTGAGAGACTCCCCTTGCAGATGTGTCTTGATCTCCCCGGCAACGGCGCCAGAAAATTGCTTGATGCTCACGGGTGTGAGGAGTTGGAAAACCCCAAGAGGAAGGTGTCATGAGCGTAGTAGCAAGTTTCCCTGAGTTATGAAACCAAGGTTATCGAACCAGTAGGAGATGAAGAACACAATGAAGGTCTCCCCGGCGCTAGAAAAGTGCTTGCGCGTGGTTGACGAGGGAGGTGGAATCTGCACAACACAATCAAGAAACTTTGCTCCAACTCAACAGTGAGATTGTCAATCTCACCGGCTTGCTGTAACAAGGATTAAACGTAACAAGATGATGTTTGCAGAGAATGAAAGAAAGCAGTTTGTAGTTGGTTGTATTATCAGTTTAAAGAAAAGGACCGGGGTCCACAGTTCACTAGTGGTGTCTCTCCATAAATAATAATAATAGCATACATGTGGGTAAACAAATTACAGCTGGGCAATTGACAGAATAAAGAGCTGCATAATGATGCATATACTAATGTCATGATGTCTAGTGTGAGATTCATTTGGGCATTACAACAATATACATAGACCGTTCCAACCGCATCTATGACTAATAATCCACCTTCCGGTTAGCATCCGCACCCCTTTCAGTATTAAGTTGCAAGCAACAGATTATTGCATTAGGCAAAGTGTGTAATGTAAGTAATACAATTATCCTTAGACAAAGTACTCTTGTTTTATCCCTAGTAGCAACAGTACATCTACAATCTTAGAGGTTGCTGTCACTCCCCCAGATTAAATAGAGACATGAACCCACTATCGAGCATAAATACCCCCTCTTGGAGTCACAAGCATCTACTTGGCCAGAGCATCTACTAGCAACGGAGAGCATGCAAGATCATAAACAACACACAACATGATATATTATGAAGCAAATGACATAGTATTCAATATCCATTGGATCCCAGCAAACACAACATGTAGCATTACATAAAGATGATCTTGATCATGATAGGCAGCTCACAAGATCTAAACATGATGGCACAATAGGAGAAGACAACCATCTAGCTACTGCTATGGACCCGTAGTCCAAGGATGAACTACTCACGCATCAGTCTGGAGGCGGGCATGGTGATGTCGAGCCCTCCGGTGATGATTCCCCTCTCCGGCAGGGTGCCGGGAAGAGCTTCTGAACCCTCCCGAACTAGGGTTGACGACGGCGGCGGCTCCGTTAGGTTTCGTGGAAAAGTCTTCGGGTACTAGGTCTTGTATTGTCGGGTGGTATTTGTAGGCGAAAGGGCGAAGGCGGTGGAGGCCCGAGGCCACGTCCTCAGGTGCTGGCGCGCAGGGAGGGAGCCGCGCCCCCACCTGATGACGGCGCCTCGGTGCCCTTCTTCGTTTCCTCTTCGAACTTCTGGAACGTGTCGGGAAAAATAGGGACTTCGGCATAAAAATCATCCAATTCCGGGAATATTTCCTTAATTGGTTTTTTGAAACCAAAAACAGCAGAAAACAGGGAACTGGCACTGTGGCATCTTGTTAATAGGTTAGTCCCAGAAAATGCATAAAACAACACAAAGTGTATATAAAACATGTAGCAATTGGTATAATATAAACATGGAACATAAGAAATTATAGATAAGTTTGAGCACTAGCAGGAAAATATTTCCGAAAGAAAGTATCAAGCAAACAAATAGGACTAGTAATGGAACCAGGAGACCAATTATTATACCAAGTTTTAGCTTCGCCTTTTAATGAGAAAGGAAATATTTTAGTGACAAAGTAAGTGCGCATCTTTATGTCCTCAGAAAATATACCACTCAAAGTAGAGAGTTCATTTATGTGTTCTACAGCACTTTCATTTTCGGTTACACAGAAAGGTTCTCTTTCAACAATAGCTATGTGAGCTAAATCAATAGAGAAATCATAATCTTTATCTTTAATGTTTATGGGAGATGTAGCAAAGTTAGTATCAGGAGATAATTTATATCTAACAGCATGTTTTTCAAGAAGGCTTTTCATAGCACTAGCATCTTTAGTAGCATTAATCTCATCAACAAAATCATCATCAAGTTCCACATAAGTTTCATCGGGATCATCAGGAAAATACTCTCTAGACTCTGGTGAACTAGCAGAAGTATTAGAATTTTCAGCATTTTCAGTTTGTTTAGATTTATCAATTATAGCATCTAGAAAAGGTCCTAAGGAACCATTTTCATCAAGCACAGTAGAAGCATCATCACAATTTTCAGAAGCATTTTCAGATTCAGCAGAAGTAATAGTACGAGTAGCATGCAGCGGTGAAATAAGCTTACTCATCACAGACGGAGAATCAAGTGCAGCAGCGGAACTCAGAGTTGTACATTTTCTTGTTGTGGATGGCAGTATGGGAAACTTCTTATCACCAGGCTTTCCCATGATGAATGAATTCCAGAAAGCAATATCAATCTCAGGTGAACTTATAAATAAAGCTATGCTCCCCGGCAACGGCGCCAGAAAATAGTCTTGATGACCCACAAGTATAGGGGATCGCAACAGTCTTCGAGAGAAGTAAAACCCAAATTTATTTATTCGACACAAGGGGAGCCAAAGAATATTTATAAGCCTTAATAGATGAATTGTCAGTTCAGCTGCACCTGTGAATAGACTTGCTCGAGACAGATTATCAGTAGAAACAGTTTTATAGTAGTGACAGTAGTGAAATAACAGCAGCAGTGAAATAAAGACAGCAGAAGTGATTATAGTAGACAGCAGGATTAAAATACTGTAGGCACAGGGACGGATGAACGGGCGTTGCAAGGATAAGATAATTCATGTAATATCGAGACATAGGCATTTGCAGATAAATAAGATAAAACATCCAAGTATTTATTAACCATAGGCATGTGTTCCAATTTAGTTGTGCGTGCTTGCAATGAGAAACTTGCACATCATCTTTTGTCCTACCAGCCCGTTTGCAGCGGGGCCTCAAGGGGATCTACTGGTAATTAAGGTACTCCTTTTAATAAAGCACCGGAGCAAAGCATTAACATTCCGTGAACACACGTGATCCTCACATCACATCCATCCCCTCCGGCTGTCCCAATTATTGTCACTTTGGGGCCTTCGGTTCCGGACAATAATATGTGTATACAACTCATAGATATGATCTAAAACATTGATTATCCTCATGATACAATAACATGTTCAGATCTGAAATCATGGCACTCGGGCCCTAGTGTCAAGCATTAAGCATAACAAGTTGCAACAATGACGTAAAACACCGATAACGGATACTAGGCACCATGCCCTAATGATATTACAGCTATTACATGAACGATCTCATCCAATCCCTACCATCCCCTCAATCCTACAGCGGGGAATTACTCACACATGGATGGGGGAAACGATGATGGTTGATGGAGAGGCGTTGGTGATGACTATAGCGATGATCCCCTTCGATTCCCCGTCCCGGCAGGGTGCCGGAACAGAGACTTCTGGTCCCCGAATTGAGTTTCGAGGTGGCGGCGGCGCACAGAGGTGTTTCTGGAAAAAGTGATGACCCCCCCCCCCCCCCCCCCCCCCGTTTTAGGTCAGAGGGGGTTTATATCCGAGAGGGGGGCGCGAGGAGGCGAACGAGTCGCCCTCACGTGTTGTGGGCGCGGCCAGGAGCCTGCCGCGCCAGCACCCTGTGAGGTGGGCTCGTTGCCCCCCTCCGTCTGGCCTTCTGGCTCCGTGGGTCTTCGGGCAAAATAGGGACTTTCGCATAATTTCTGGGATTTTTCCATAAAGTTGATTTTCTGCACAAAAACAAGACACCAGGGCAATTTTGCTGAAAACAGCGTTAGTCCGTGTTAGTTGCATTCAAAACACACAAATTGGAGGCAAAAGAATAGCAAAAGTGTTCGGGAAGGTAGATACGTTTTGGACGTATCAACTCCCCCCAAGCTTAGCTTATTGCCTGTCCTCAAGCAATTCAGTTAACAACTGAGTGCGATAAAAGAACTTTCACGAACACATTTGCTTCATATGATGTAAATATTCTAATTATCTGGCAAATGCTTAGGCTATTCATAATAAGATATATATAGATGGTGTCACTTAGTTGGTTATGTAAACTATGAAGAGATACCAATCATACTAATAGTAAATAACATGAAACATATCAATTCACAGGATTGCAAAGCTCATAAGAAAGTATGATGAGGTGGTATCTCGCTTGCCCGAAAGTGTACAGCAAAACATAAATGCCCAGGCACCTCTGAGATTCAAGAGTAGACTAGAGATAAAAATGTCAAAGATAAGAGCATCAAAGTTACACCGCAGTTAACAGTATTCTGGGACAAGCACATTTCACTAAGAATGAAAACTATGCTCTCAAGAAGGTGCTCAAAGAAGGATGGTGACTCAACAGTAAGAAAAAGATATGCCCTTCATTGAGGGAAGCAGGGATTTGACATGTGCTAGAGCTTTTCATTATTTTGAAAACAGAGGTAAAATTGTTTTTGAGTGGTGGTTGTTCCGTCAACGAATGGCAATAGAGTTCTTGTTATCTTCCATACTAAGCAAGTTGAGAGTGGTTCCGAATTATTTTAAAATCAAGCATTTATGATATGCATCTTTATATTTTATCTTTTTGATATTTTGACACTCCTCCCAACCTTTGCTTTTCACAAACCATGGCTAACCGAATCCTCGGGTGCCCACCAGCAATCACATACCATGGAGGAGTGTCTATTTTTCACTTTTCAAAACTTTTGATATTATAGTGGTCTAACCAGCTCTTTGCAGTATTAGTGACAAGCAGATGAAGCATGCAAGTCGGTTACTTAATTAGTATGGAAGATAACAAACCCAACTACTACTTCCTCATGAGCTCGAAACAGTGGCACAAATTGAGAAGTGTTTGAAGGTTTTAAAGATAGCACGTGCAAATTTACTTGAATGGTTTGAAATGCCATACATAGGTATTTATGGTGGACTCTTTGGGATAACTTGGTTTTCAGGGATTTGGAAGCACAAGCATAAAAGTGATACTGGAACTCTGAGGCAAAATAAATCATCAAGGCTTAATTGACTCTTTGTTTTTAGTCATATACATGTGTGAGCATGTGCCAAGTCGATACAAATGAATTTGTTCAGAGGAGGATACCACAACGTCATACTCTTTTATGAACAAAACAATGCAAGCAAACATCCATAGAAACACGTCATCTACTATTAATAAATTGGGATTGATCATAAGAGAACATAAACAACTAAGCATCCACCAATCGACATATATCTTATGTGAACCATCTAAGCATGCTCACATGAATGAGTATATGTACAAAAATGAAAAACAAATAGAGTTCATTACCAGCCTCTTACCCAACTTGAATTGTCATATATCGTCATTATTGCTCTTTCACTTGTGTGGCTTGAATAATATGAAATGAAAACCAATCTTCATGGAGTAATGGATGGCATTGAGCTCTGGAACAAACTATACAAAACCAAACGAAACAACAAATATATTTGGATTTTCAGATTTAGGAACTAAAACAGAACAGCCAGCAAAGACGAATTTTTTCGAGGACCTTAACACACTCAGATCAGAAAACTCAAAACTAATGACAGTTGCGTACATATCTGAGGATCATGCACAAGAAATTTCAGGTCATTTGGATTTTTCTACAGGAAGTTATGATTTAAACGGTGGACAGCAGAAATCTGTCCCTGCGCGAAACAGCAAACAACAAAGCAAAATATTTTTGTGTTTTTGCATATTGAACTGAATTAAATACTAAGCATACTAATACTAGATACTAAAACAAACCAGCAAGAGAAATAACAGAAATCTTTTTGGTATTTTGAGTTTTGGAAAGCAAAGCAAAACATGAACAAATAAAAGAGAGAAAGAAAACTAAAACGAAACATGGATATACAAAGCACCGAATGATGGTGATATATAGATGCGTGTGCTATCGGTATACCTCCCCACAAGCTTAGGCTTTTGGCCTAAGTGGAGATCAACCCCATGGCGGGTAAGATGGAGCCCACGGCTCCCAAGATGAGAAATCCTCGTTGCGTGATGAGGAACCTTCGCCATGATACGAACTCGAGGATGCACCGGTGTAGTGCGCGGTGTAGTCCTCCTCAGGTGCCACCTCGCCGTGCTGCTCGTGGAAGCCCCGTGCATTCAGCTGCTCGTCCAACTCCACCTCCGAGAACGACCACGGGCTCCTGTTAATACTGAACAAATCGGGCTGCGGCAAAGGGATTTCCCTTTCACTACCGTTAGAAAACATGAACCTAAATACAATGTTCTCCAAAGTGGATCCAATAGTAACAAATTGATGACCTTTCATTGCAGCAAGGTCAAGATAGCAAGGAGCAAGTAATGCATCATTAGGATCAATAGGCAACCTCAAATGTGCAACAATATGTGAGGCAATAATCCCTCCATAAATGGGTCCCTTAGCAGCTAAGACGCGAGCAATCAAGGTACCAAGGTTAAATGGGATTTCACCCTTAAGTGCAGCAGCAAGAAATGCAAGATGATAGTTAGAAATATTACTAGTGTTATCCCTACCAAGCACACTAGTGGCAATGTAGTAAGCAAAATACTTAATAGCTGGGAACTGAATGTTCCTTATCTTGCCACGTTGTGCGGAGCGGGTATCATCATTGGTCACCTCCTGGTAGAGTTGCGCCAAATTTCTCGGGTCCTTCATAATCTTCTTTGATCTTCCTGTGTTTGCTGTACCTATCACATCACAAAACGTACGCAGAGGCATGGTAATAGGCATATCATAAATCTTGAAGGAAACAGAAGAGCCAAATGTATTGTTGTTGAGAGCAAAACTTTCAGCAAAAATCTTGGTAAGCCTAACATATTGGGGACTCTCATCCAACATGTAAGAAGTCAAGCCTACCCTTTCCACAAGAGTTTGGAAATCCTCAAGTAAACCTGCAGCACTAAGAAAGTCATTACACGGGCGGGATGCTGAGTTTGGGTAACCATCATCCCGCTCATCTCCAATGCTTGGTGCTAGGATTTCCTCGTTGTAGGATTGCCTAACGCGAGTAGCAGCTCTTGGGGGCCTTGCCCTCCTTGGTGTATCCCTCTCAAACATGTCTCCATAGGTATGGTTATGCATCTTCCTTTTCTGAAATTTTTAACAAATATCATAAAAATTGATTTTTAGCCAACTAAATGAGGGGAAACCACTATAGTGACTTGCTAAAGGCTTAAGCATTCATCAAAAATAGTTATCCCAACTTAGAACAAGCATTTAAACTCACTAAACATGATATCTACAACAGCAAAATACTCAATATATAATCCATTAAACAAAATTCTACTTGGATAATCGGAGGAGTCACATACCGGAGAGTGAATACCCCAAATCTCAGCAACAAAGATGGGCTGAGCAAGGAGATCAAAAATCCGAGGGCAAGAGCAGCAAGAACATGAAATTTTTCGATGTGGGAGTGTTTGGTCGGGAGAGAGAAAGAATGGGGAGGAAGGAGAGTAAGTGGAGGGGCCAGGTGGGCCCTCATCATGCCCTGGCGTGGCTGGCTTGCTGCCGTGCCACCACCTCATGTGGGGGCATGGTGGGTCCCCCTGGCTACCCCTTGGCACTTTCTGAACCACCCCAGAAAAATAGGATTTTTGGTATAAAATTTTTGAAATTCTGAGAAAAATAATTTTTTATTATTTTCTGGTATTTTGCATTAATAACTTTAATATTGAAAAATTATTTTCTAACACCAAATGCAACTAAACTTTGCAAACTAAATGATATTACAGTGGGTAAAACAAAAATGAGAGAAAGAAAGTTGTTTAGCACTTTCATGCATTTAAAATGCACTTGTTAACAAGGTTGATCAAGTCTTGCCACCAAATGAATTTTATATGACATAAAAGATTTAAACTTCACGGGACACTCATGTTACCTTGTATCGTATTGGTATGGATCCAATCATAAGAGTCTTGTATTCTTCTATATAAGGACAATCAATACTGCCCACTTTAATAGATCTCACATTGGTAATTGTATTAACTCAACGTATTTTATCCAACCTCTAGGGAAAATAAACAGTATGTTCTTTTTCATTCACTTTGAAAGTTACTTTTCCTTTATTGCAATCAATAACAGCCCCTGCAGTATTTAGAAAAGGTCTCAAAGGAATAATAGACATATTATCATCTTCAGGCATTTCAAGAACAACAAAGTCAGGCATAATCAAGCAATTAGTAGCTACTTGAACAGGAACGTCCTCACAAATGCCAACAGGAATAGCAGTAGATTTATCAGCCATTTGCAAAGATATATCAGTAGGTATCAATTTATCAAGGTAAAGTCTCTTGTAAAGAGAGAAAGGCATAACACTAACTCCTGCTCCCAAATCACATAGAGCAGTTCTAACATAATTATTTTTGATAGAACAAGGAATGGTTGGTATACCTGGGTCACCCAACTTCTTTGGAACCTTGCCATTAAAAGAATAATTAGCAAGCATAGTAGATATTTCCTCATTAGGAATTTTCCATTTGTTAGAAACAATATATTTCATATATTTAGAATAAGGAGGCAACTTAATAGCATCAGTCAAAGGAATTTGCAAGAACAAAGGTTTCATCCAATCACAAAATTTATTATAGTGTTCTTCTTCTTTGGTTTTAAGTTTCTTAGCAAGAAAAGGCATTTGTTTTTTGGACCCAAGCTTCTCTTTCACTCCCATGTTTCTTAGCAATAAAATCTTCCTTAGTGTACTTTTTATTTTTAGTGTGTTCTTCAGGTTCCTCTTCTATTTCTTCCCTATCCGAATTAGCATTTTTATCATTATCATTGGCATTATTATTATCATTGTTAAGTTCATTACCACTTTCGGTTTCAGCATCAGAAATAGATATACTATTAGGATTGTTAACAGGTTCAGAGGATTCTACAACAGTTTTATGTTTCTTCTTCTTTTTCTTAGAAGGAGCACTAGGTTCATTAATTTGTTGAGAATCTTGTTCAATTCTTTTAGCATGTCCCTCGGGATATAAAGGATCTTGAGTAGATTTACCACCTCTAGTTGTTACTTCACAAACATGTTTTTCTTTATCCTTAGAAGCATTCATTAGCATTTCTTTTTGCACTTTAGAAAGTTGATCAATTTGAGTTTGAACCATATGAAAATGTTTAATAAGTATTTTAACATCATTGGAGGTTCTATCAACAATATCATGCAAGTTACTAATAGCGCGAGAGTTTTCTATTAAATGATTCTCAATTCTCATATTAAAATTACCTTGCTTAGCAATAAAAGTATCAAATTCATCTAATCATTGATCAGGAGGTTTAGAGTAAGGAATATCTCTATCATCAAACCTTTGTAGAGAGTGGACCTCAATTATGGGTGAAGGAGGAATTGGCTTACATAATTCTTCTATAGGAGGTAAATTCTTCACATCTTCAGATTTAATACCTCTCTCTTTAAGAGATTTCTTGGCTTCCTTCATCACTTCATCATTTAATTCAATCATACCTCTCTTCCTTGGTGTTGGTGTAGGTGTTGGAGTAGGTTCAGGAATATTCCAATCATCATAATTCTGGCTTATCTTAGCAATTAATTCCTCAGCTTCTTCTGGAGTTCGTTTCCTGAAAACACAACTAGCACAACTATCCAAATATGTCCTAGATGCATCGGTTAGTCCACTGTAAAATATATCAAGAAGATCATTTTTCTCTAAATCATGGTTCGGCTGACCTCTTATTAGAGAGCAAAACCGTGTCCAAGCATCAGGCAATTTCTCATCCTCTTCTTGATTAGAGTGATAAATCCTTAGCAAAGCATCACGTTGAGCACTAGCAGGAAAATATTTCCGAAAGAAAGTATCAAGCAAACCAATAGGACTAGTAATGGAACCAGGAGACAAATTATTATACCAAGTTTTAGCTTCCCCTTTTAATGAGAAAGGAAATATTTAGTGACAAAGTAAGTGCGCATCTTTATGTCCTCGGAAAATATACCACTCAAAGTAGAGAGTTCATTCATGTGTTCTACAGCACTTTCATTTTCGGTTCCACGGAAAGGTTCTCTTTCAACAATAGCTATGTGAGCTAAATCAATAGAGAAATCAAAATCTTTATCTTTAATGTTTATGGGAGATGTAGCAAAGTTAGCATTAAGAGATAATTTATATCTAACAGCATGTTTTTCAAGAAGGCTTTTCATAGCACTAGCATCTTTAGTAGCATTAATCTCATCAACAAAATCATCATCAAGTTCCACATAAGTTTCACCGGGATCATCAGGAAAATACTCTCTAGACTCAGGTGAACTAGCAGAAGTATTAGAATTTTCAGCATTTTCAGTTTGTTTAGATTTATCAATTATAGCATCTAGAAAAGGTCCTAAGGAACCATTTTCATCAAGCACAGTAGAAGCATCATTACAATTTTCAGAAGCATTTTCAGATTCAGCAGAAGTAATAGTACGAGTAGCATGCAGCGGTGAAATAAGCTTACTCATCACAGACAGAGAATCAAGTGCAGCAGCGGAACTCAGAGTTGTACATTTTCTTGTTGTGGATGGCAGTATGGGAACTTCTTATCACCAGGCTTTCCCATGATGAATGAATTCCAGAAATCAATATCAATCTCAGGTGAACTTATAAATAAAGCTGTGCTCCCCGGCAACGGCGCCAGAAAATAGTCTTGATGACCCACTAGTATAGGGGATCGCAACAGTATTCGAGAGACGTAAAACCCAAATTTATTGATTCGACACAAGGGGAGCCAAAGAATATTTATAAGCCTTAACAGATGAATTGTCAGTTCAGCTGCACCTGTGAATAGACTTGCTCGAGACAGATTATCAGTAGCAACAGTTTTATAGTAGTGACAGTAGTGAAATAACAGCAGCAGTGAAATAAAGACAGCAGCAGTGATTATAGTAGACAGCAGGATTAAAATACTGTAGGCACAGGGACGGATGAACGGGCGTTGAATGGATAAGATAATTCATGTAATATCGAGACATAGGCATTTGCAGATAAATAAGATAAAGCATCCAAGTATTTATTAACCATAGGCATGTGTTCCAATTTAGTTGTGCGTGCTCGCAATGAGAAACTTGCACATCATCTTTTGTCCTACCAGCCCGTTTGCAGCGGGGCCTCAAGGGAGTCTACTGGTAATTAAGGTACTCCTTTTAATAAAGCACCGGAGCAAAGCATTAACATTCCGTGAACACACGTGATCCTCACATCACAGCCATCCCCTCCGGCTGTCCCAATTATTGTCACTTTGGGGCCCTCGGTTCCGGACAATAATATGTGTATACAACTCATAGATATGATCTAAAACATTGATTATCCTCATGATACAATAACATGTTCAGATCTGAAATCATGGCACTCGGGCCCTAGTGTCAAGCATTAAGCATAACAAGTTGCAACAATGACGTAAAACACCGATAACGGATACCAGGCACCATGCCCTAATGATATTACAGCTATTACATGAACGATCTCATCCAATCCCTACCATCCCCTCAAGCCTACAGCGGGGAATTACTCACACATGGATGAGGGAAACGATGATGGTTGATGGAGAGGCATTGGTGATGACGATAGCGATGATCCCCTTCGATTCCCCGTCCCGGCAGGGTGCCGGAACAGAGACTTCTGGTCCCCGAATTGAGTTTCGAGGTGGCGGCAGTGCACGGAGGTGTTTCTGGAAAAAGTGATGAACGCGCCCCCGTTTTTAGGTCAGAGGGGGTTTATATCCGAGAGGGGGCGTGAGGAGGCGAACGAGTCGCCCTCACGTGGTGTAGGCGCGGCCGGAAGCCTGCCGCGCCAGCACCCTTTGAGGTGGGCTCGTTGCCCCCCTCCGTCTGGCCTTCTGGCGCCGTGGGTCTTCGGGCAAAATAGGGACTTTCGCATAATTTCTGGGATTTTTCCATAAAGTTGATTTTCTGCACAAAAACAAGACACCAGGGCAATTCTGCTGAAAACAGCGTTAGTCCGTGTTAGTTGCATTCAAAACACACAAATTAGAGGCAAAACAATAGCAAAAGTGTTCGAGAAGGTAGATACGTTTTGGACGTAACAGTAAGATACTCTGGGTTGTATCGGGTGGAAGATTGTATGGACGTTGGTGATTCCGGAATGCTGACAAGCAAGGTTTTACCCAGGTTCAGGCTCCTGGAGGATAATACCCTACTCCTGCTTGTCTGATTATTGATCTCGGTGTTACAAGGTGGCTACAATGGCGTCCCGGCGAGTTGAAGGCTTGCTAGGGTTTCTGGCTATTAGATTGCGTAATCTCTACCGACCCCCTCCTGGCCTTTATATAGGAGGCCAGGTCTCAGGAGTTTGAATACAAATCGGCCTACAGATTAGGTAAGTCTCGAGTCGGTATGCTAGTTCCTTTCTTGCTCCGTACTCCTTCTTTATCGGGCCGCATTGTGCCTTCCTTGTGTTTTCTTGTTTATGGGCCGCCGGGTGGACCCCCAGCACATCAGGCCTTCTTATTACCGAGTGGGTATACCCGTTGGGTATAACCACATCAGGGACAGAGTCCCAACCTTCCTGGCGGCGTCAAGACCGTAAGTCTAGGCCGCGTTCACCGCGGAAGCATCTGAAGAACAAGGCAGCAGCATGAGAGCCGTGAACATCAAGACCCAAGGGAAACCAGCTAGGAAAGTTCTGAACTTACCTGCGGGTTCCAAAGTCGGGGCCTCCGGTGTCCCCTTAGTGCGAGATGGGGTGGTCGCTGTAACGCTCCCCACTCTGTTCCCCCCGCGGCCTTCAACCTCAGCGAAAGGAAGAGGAGGCATTCCTCTGCCGCCTCTCGGGGTACTCGAGGCGGTGTCGTCATCCGCACAGCCGTGGAGCCTTTTGCTTCCCCCGGGCGCCTCTTCATCCCTGCACACCATCAACAACAAGCCTTCCGGGTCAGACAACGGAGTCGCGAAGCTTTGAAATTTCGGTTCAGATCTTACCCTCGTGAGCGCTTGCTACTCATTTGCGAGGGCATGTCGAAAGACGTGCGAGAAGAGTCGTGGGACGCCTTCTGGACATATGCCGCCGGTGGAGAATCCGAGGAACTCGCCATCCGGGGTTCTAAGGCATACTCTCCCGGGTCGACATCCATGTCCGATGGCTTATCCGCGTCGCCCGCCAGTTGCCCGGGCGCGGAAGTCACAGTGGCCCCCGGGTCGGGGACCGCGGGGGCATCAAAACCTGGGAGCAGGGGGCCTCGCCCCCTGCGTCGTCATTGTCATCGTCGTCGCCTTGCTCGGCGTCCTGCTCGTCACCGTCGGCGTCTTCGTCCGAACCGGCGGCGTCATCCGCAGATTCGTCCTCGCTCTCCTCCGACTCCTCCAAGAGATCCTCGTCGGAGAAGGCCCTGGACCTGCGACCCTTTACTGGAGGAGCGGGGCCATGATCTTCCTGGCCTTCGAGGCCAAGGGCGTTGCAAGTTAGCATACGGCCCAAGATGACGGCCTTCTGCGGATCCTCGCACAAAGGGAGGACCCCGGCAGGAAGACCGAACGGAAGATCCGGAATGAATAACTTGGTTATGTTATCCCGAAGGATGCCCTCGAGCATGTCCGCGTTCCTCAGGCGGGACGGGTCGCGGCGGCCCTGGAAGTTCCATGACGGATGTGGCCTCTTCTGCAGCGGAGCTATCCGATTGCGAAGGAAGTGAGCGGCGACGATGGCGCCCGTCACTCCCTTGCTGCTGAGAAGCTGGAAACGCTCCCCCACCTCCGAGAAGTCGTCGTCTTGGCCACTTAGATGGCCCCAGGTGTCCAGCTTCACCGGGATTTCCGTCGGCTCCTCCCATTGTGGGCGAGCCTCGGGGATCTCCACCAAGAACCACCGCTCCCGCCATTCCTCCCACCTAGACTTGATCTTCATCTGAGGATACGACGGCTTGAGCTTCGGGCGGAAGCAGAACGTGACGCCGCCTCCCAGCCATCTGTCTTTCCCGATGCGGGTATAGAAGAAATGGCGAAACAAGGCCACGGACGGCATCACTCCCACTAACGCTTCGCAGAAGTGGGAGAAGACCGCCAAGTCCAGGACGGCTCCCGGTGACAGATGCAGGAGCTTCAGCTCATAGGCCTTCAGGATCTCCAAGAGGAAATCGGAGAAGGGACGCACGACCCCCATCAGCATGAAGATGTCAAAGATTGGGATCTGTTTAGGTGACCGCGAGTCAGAAGGGGGAAGACCTTCCTCGCTTCTCGAGCAGGGAGATCTCCCATCCCCACGGACTCCACTGATCCAAGGTGCGAGGCATCTCTCATCTTCTCGCCGCCACCAGCATACTTGCTGGGAAACAGAGCCTGCTCCCGACGAAGTTGCGCCTGCCTGGTGTTGCGCTCCTACCTCTGGCGCCTCCTCAAGTATTTGGGGGAGGACGGCTCCCGGATGATCGCGGCGGCGCCTTCCAGCTTCCTCCGCCAGATGGGCTTGGTGCGAACCATCGAATCTGCGGTGGCGGCGCAAGAGCTGAGGATGGAGAGCTGGGAATTTCTGTCGAAATGATTCGGTAATGGCAACTAGGCCCAGACGGATATCTAAGGGGACATCCCACGCGTCACGTCGCGGCCCCATTACCCCGACAGGCGCAGGGATCGGGGAGACGTGCCGACTTTGGCGCGACCCAACCGTTGGATGCGCGACTGAGTCCAAAGACCGCACGAATCGCAACGTTCGGTGCGGCGCAGTCAAATGAACTCGGGGGCTCGCCTCTACCTCATCCTGGCAGGCCCCACCAAGCAGTACAAGATGACCAGGCGCCGGGACCCACTTTGACCTCTTTTAGGTCATAGCCCCGGCAGCCTCCGAAGCAGAAGCCGCTGGAACCATGCCCAAGGGCTACAGTCGCAGAAGTGGAACATGGGGTTCCCCTAGCGCTGCCAAAGTGGGTCCACCACCAGTGGGCCCAACATGAAGATGGACAAGACCAAGACTCAGCGCAAAACTTGGCGGGCACCCCGCGCCAGCCAAGACCTCCGGGTGCAAAGGACCCCCGGGTCCCCCGCACCCCGGATGGAGCAGAAGACCCCAAGAGCGCGAGTCCCCGGCAAGGCCGGGCTCCCTCTTGGGTACCAGTCCGTACGAGCTGAAGATAAGGCTTCTACCATCCTCCAGAAGATGGTATAAGCGCCCAGAAGACTTGGGAAGCAAGGCGCGGGCAGCGGACACCACCTGCGCAGTGTCAGCCCTTGTCCGCCCCGCTTTCCCTAAAGGAGATGGAGATCTCACCAACCCGGCGAACGATACTTGGAGGAGGAGAGGCCACGTCTCCACCTCCACCACGGAGAGGGGTTGTTTCCCGCCAATACCCACTCACGTTCCTCGCATGACCTCTGTGGCATCCCCTTTATCTATAAACGGCGGACCAAGGCATGGCGAGGGGGAGGACAACTAAGCACAAGCCACAGGTGAAGAAGGACCAAGTCCACCGACGAGCCGACGAGCCCAAGGTAGAAGACACCCAAAGAGCAAGAACACCCCAGAGCTAGGCTAGGGCAGGGAATAGAGGGAAGGTGATCTCCTCCGGGTAAGGATCTGTCATTCCTCTTCCTCTAGACAAGAACCCTGCCGGCTGGGTAGCTTTCTGGAGACACCATTTTAGCCACACCATCTATACAGACATGCAGGAGTAGGGCTGTTAGCCTTCGGACGGCCTGAACCTGGGTAGATCGCTGTGTGCTTTGCTTGTTTGCCTAAACCTGGGTAAATTTAACACCTGCCAGCTGAATGTTGCAATCAACGATGTTGCTCATCTATACACCTTGCTGCCAGCCCCGGCAAGGGTTTACCTAGATACTTCCATATCAGGTACGTACGAAAAATGTACTACAGGCTCAGGTCTCACGTAACAAGCACGATTTATCATCAAACTTCTAAGGCTTTCTTATATCTAACGGACATCTGATGCACACCCAGTGAGGAGACAACAAGTACTTGAAACAATTGTTGCCTCTGGAATGGGTTTGCACATATACAGAACACCTTCTGTACATAGTATGGATGGCAGATGGATCACCCGTTCTACAGTGCAATTTCGTTTCATAAATTGCGGTCTGCGTATGAAACGAAGCTTTTCAATTTAGGGCCAGCCGGAAGCATCTGCCTTAGTGGCAGAAGAGATCGTTGCCTTGCACGTCTTTTCAGTGAATAAGCAGTGTCAGCATTGGACTATTTATGCAGACACGCAACTGAGAGAGAACAAGTTGCATTTCACGGTCAACGAGTTAGAGCTCAATCCAGAACTGCAAATTCAGAACGAGAAGCCCAGATAAATTCATTGAACAATCAGATAGCTGCTATAAATTAATTGAACAATCAGATAGCTGCTATCAAAAGGTCACATGCAAAATTGATATTTTCCTTACACAGTGCCTTTACATGACTGGACACATCCCGGCGATAGAGATAGATCACCCAGAATAATTTCACCCCAAGGAAGAGTATACGACCTACACGGGACCTGCAACATCTGGTTCTACGGGTCATAAACTTGCTCGCAGCCTGGCTAACATAATCAATGAAGCAATCGGGGAGACAAAATACCAGAACATTGACGACAAGAGATAAGGCGTGATCAAAATACTACATGTTGGTCTGTATAATTACAATAGACACTAGTAGGAAAAGGCTTATAGGATGAGCCCTTTTTGTGACGCACCAAAAAGCATGCGTCACAGAAAACAATTTTTGTGACGCATTGTGTCCCATGCACCACAGAAATGGGACTATCTGTGGCGCATGGGAGCCCATGCGCCACAGAAATGTGACTTTCTGATAAAATTAGAAAAATGGTCTCACCAGGGCTTGCCCGGTTAGGCTTTTTCAGATTCTCTAAATTCCAAAAGGAAAAAAAGTTATTTAAAAAAGATTGTTTTTTTCAGCAAAATTAAAAAAAAATGAAAAAAAATTTGTGGCGCACCAAAAGGGGGTGCGCCACAAAAAGCTTGGGCGGGAAATTTGAATCCCGCCGGTTGCCCCCTTTTCCTCTCCTCTCTTTTCTCCTCCTCCACTTCTCCTCTCATTTCCTCCTCCTCCTCCTCTCCTCCACTTCTCTTCTCATTTCCTCCTCCTCCTCCTCTCCTCCACTTCTCCTCTCATTTCCTCCTCCTCCTCCTCTCCTCTACTTCTCCTTCCTCCTCCTTCTCAACTCCGGCGACCTCCTCCTCCATCAACTCCGGCAACCTCCTCCTCCACCACTACCTCCGGCGACCTCCTCCTCCACCACCTCTGGCAACCTTCTCCTCCACCACCTCCGGCGACCTCCTCCTCCTCCACCATCTCTGGCGACCACCACCACCACCTCCTCCTCCTCCTCCTCCTCCTCCTCCACCCATCTCCGGCGACCCCCATCCTCCACCCACCCACCTACGGGCATGGCCACGGGCACCACGGCCTCCGATGAGTTCCGGCGAAATTCCGGCGGCGCCAGATCCAGATCTGAATCTGGCCGTCTTTTAAAAAAAAAATCAAAACAACAATTTTGTGGCGCACCTATGTGGGGTGCGCCACTGAAACCTCCCCCTAGCATATCATGTAATCCTGTTTATTGCACTCGGCTGTATTAATATTGTCCACCTGTGAGATGCTGAACTACACGATACGTAAACTTAACCTTGATACAATTATTTAAAACTATGGAAGCATCTGTATAGTTAAGACACGCTGTTTTCATTGCACTAAATTGTACTACATATATATATATATATGAAATGTGACCGTGTTCAAAACAAAAGATACGTAAATTTAGGTATATCCAACTATATGATCATCCGCATGATTGAGATAATAAGTTTACCGTATATTTACAAGAAGTATATGTAATTGGTAAAGAGCATCCACCACATCTCTGCAACTATAAAACACAATGCCTGGCACGCAGCAATAACTATGTGAACATAAGAAATAAGAGGCAAAAAGCGGTCATGCAATCACACTGCATTACATTCTAGATAAACATAAATATTCCTTTATATCTTACAGACCAAAACAACTCAGAAGTACATATATAAAAACATTAAAAATTACAAATTAATTATTTTCCAACGAGATTACATTACGAGCGCGGCGTGCCGCCGCTCCAGGGGCCTAGCTACTAGTTATAGAAAGATCAGCGTCGCGTGGACAGGGTAGAACCTACGTATGTCCAGAGGATAACCCTCACTGCCACGTGGCGCTCGACCTGATCTGAAGTATGAGACCGAGGGCGGGCCTAATCCCCGCGGCGAACAGCAGCCACTCTTCCTAGATCTTGTGCAGATAATGGAATGGGTGGGAGCCTACGGTTTATTATATAAGCCGTTGTGGGCGACCCAGCATACAGAGCCTCAAGCAAAGCCTGCCTCCCCTGTTAGCTGTCTACAACGATGGCTCCCACCGTGATGTCGTCCGCGGCCACCGCCGTTGCGCCTTTCCAGGGGCTGAAGTCCACTGCAGGGCTCCCCGTCAGCCGCCGCTCCAACAGCTCTGCCCTCGGCAGCGTCAGCAACGGCGGAAGGATCCGGTGCATGCAGGTATGTATATATATATATGTGGTCACCAGACCCAAGAAACAAGCTTACGTGTTCAATTCACTCAGTTAGCATGCAGTGCACAGAGTGTTGGGTTGAGGACCAACTGAACTGATGTGTGTGTTCTATCAACAAATTCAGGTGTGGCCGATTGAGGGGATCAAGAAGTTCGAGACCCTGTCATACTTGCCACCGCTCACCACGGAGGCCCTTCTGAAGCAGGTCGACTTCCTCATCCGCTCCAAGTGGGTTCCCTGCCTCGAGTTCAGCAAGGTTGGCTTCATCTTCCGTGAGCACGGCAGCACCCCGGGATACTACGACGGCCGATACTGGACAATGTGGAAGCTGCCCATGTTCGGCTGCACCGATGCCTCGCAGGTCATCAACGAGGTGGAGGAGGTGAAGAAGGAGTACCCTGACGCCTACGTCCGCATCATCGGCTTCGACAACATCCGTCAGGTGCAGTGTGTCAGCTTCATCGCCTTCAAGCCACCGGGTTGCGAGGAGTCCGGCAAGGCCTAAACAAGTTGATCCTACTACTATTATACAACTTGGTTTCGATCGGGTCATGTTGATTTCATTTCCCTTTTCACTTTTCTTCCGCTTACTTATTATGGACGTCGTCTCTCCCTGCAACTCGAATTAACTGTATATGAGTACTACAACTATAAGAGTACTACAACTACCGTCGGGTGAGGAATATCTGAATGTAAACTCCGGCTATGCATATAAGACACATTATATATGATAAGTTATATACTCTTCCGCACCGTTGTTGATTATGTGAATTATCCGGTATGAATATGCGTTGAGAATTATAATTTGATTTAAGAATCAGATTCAAGTATGGATCTCAGTTTACATTATTTTCACTGATACAATTGCTCAACCTGAGATCGGTGGTAGCGGAGAGTTGTTAGAAATTAAGATTTTTATTTCTTCCTCATTAACGTGGGAAATATAGGATAAAGTAGTACTTTTCTGAAAATGAGTAGAGGTTTATTGCTCCCGGGCTCCAGTGTTCCCTCTGCTTACAAAAATAATTAAAAACCATATTTATAAATTTCAAAAAAAATCTAAAAAATCATGGATTTTTTTAATGATGTATTTCACAAACGTGCAAAATATTTTATATCTGAGCTACCTAAAAATGACAAAGCCCAGAATATAAAATATTTCAAGTCAAGATTTTGCAATATTGTGGGATACATCATTTCACGAAAAGCTTCCACACGCTTGTTAATGTGCACTGCATGCCTTGATCCTAGGGACTCATTTAGTAGATTTGATCATGAAAAGCTACTTGAGCTTGCAAATATCTACTCTGTTGATTTCTCTTCACAAGATTGCTATCTCTTGGTTGATCAACTGAACATATATATTGATGTGATGAGAAGAAGCCCAGATTTCTTGACTTGTGATAGTTTGAGTGGTCTTGCTATCAAACTAGTTCAAACTAGACAACATTTGGTCTTTCCATTGGTTTATCGCCTCATTACACTTGCATTTATATTACCGGTGGCAACGGCATCAGTTGAGAGGATTTTCTCAGCCATGAATATTGTCAAGACGGATCTTCGAAACAAGATGTGTGATGATTGGCTCAATGATTTGATGGTTTGCTTTGTTGAACGTGAGATATTTGCAAAAAATTGAGGACAAGGTGATTATGGTTCATTTTCATGCCTTGAGAAATCGCCGAGGACATTTACCTCGACCACCTCGTATTCCTTCTTAAACTTAAGGAGATTATGGTTCTACTTGGAGTTTTGGGTCATGGTGAAGCAACCAGCGGGTCATATTGGAGTTTTATTTTCTTTTACATGTTCATGTTCTTAGTAGTTGAATATTATCCGATAACTGAAATCATTTGAGACAGTTTCTTGTGTTGGATACACTTGCATTTATGCTTAAAAAAAGTTGTCCTAAATTGTTCGCCCCGGCTAACTTCAATTTCTGGGTCCGCCACTGATCATTTGTGATATGCGGGATTTGTTTCAAAAAAATTAAATCTAGTAAATTTGATTTTTGAAAAAGAAAATTCAGGGAGGGAGCACTGGAGCTCCGGATCCAAAAGTGTTTTCGAGAATGATGGCCATAGATAGGACAGTAACAGACATACCATAGTAAAGAAAACTAGATCGCAGACTGAACTGCTTGAACAATGAAAAGAAAATCGAAACGGAGAGAAGATCTTATAATGTTTATCTTTAGAGTGAAATGCATCGGCAGTCATGGAACTTGTCTGCCTAGCTCGCTTTCATCACCGTACTTTGAAAAGTTGTAGTTACGGTCACTGAAGACACCAAGGAGATCATCTACGGTCACTCCCACAAATATCCTACGTATTTTGATGATGTGGCATACGTTTGACCTGGTTGACCATCCACTTGAGACTCCACCTCACTTTAAAGGACTGTTATCAAACAATGAAACCTAAAAGGGCTAAACTGAAAAATAGGCAGAGAGATAAGATCCCAAGTTCTCAACAATGGTGCTCGTCCCTTGCGCCGTCGCGGCCGGCCGGACGCCCTGATCCTCCCGGCGCGCTGCCGCTGCTGCCCTAATCAAGCCGGTGCGCTGCCTACCCAGCAATAAGCGCAGCCTCCCCAGCGAGCTCGTTACCGTAGAGCTGGAGCACGGCGAGGCTGTCGGATTCGCAGAGGTCGGTGGGCTCGGAACGTACAACCCGCTGCTCTTGAGGTCGACCACCGTCGAGCCGCCGTAGCGCGGCTAGCTCACTGAGACACGCGGGTTCCCCGCGTGAGTGCCGGTTGTCAGATGCGGAGAGGCGCACCAACGACGCGAGACACACGATGGATCATGGATGACGGGAGCTCGCCCTCGAAGCTCGAACGCATTGTTGCTGACGTCGATGGCGCTCAGGTGCGGGCACATGCCGATGTCCTCCGATACTGCACGCCGCCGGAGAAGCGGTTGTCGGTGAGGTTGTGGAGGCCTGTTCCGGGAGAGGTCGAGAGCGCGCGGAGGTTGACAGCGTATTCGGAGAGCTGGTTGCCGGAGAGCACGAGGAACCGGAGTATGGGCGGGAAGGACATCGGGAGGCGAAGGTACTCAGGTAGCATCGGCATCTCACCGAAGGAGATGGCGCCCGTGAGTGCGGCGGCCCCGGTCAGCTTCTGGCTAACAGGGAGGTCGGTGGAACGGTGGAAAGGCGATGCTGCAGGCTGCAGCTCACGACGGAGTGGTGCACGAACCTGTGGTGGCTCGACGGAGTAGTCTGGGGGCTTTTTGTAAAAACAATTACGATGTTAGAGCCTTACATGGACAGTTGGACTGGTCAAACGTATGCCACATCATGGAAATACGTAGGATACTGGAGGGAGTGACCGTAGATGAGTTTGTGAGGTGTCTTCAGTGACCGTAACTGCGACCTTTTGAAGTACGATGATGGAAGCGAGCTAGGCGGACAAGTTCCATGACCAGCTATGTATTTCACTCTTATCTTTACTGCCAGTTCGTCTCGTACGTCACCACCTGGTGGTCTTCCGTCTGCGTCGTGCAGTTGCCCGCGCGAATCCTAGTTGCCGCGCGTAGGTCGGAGTTAAGAAACCTCCGCGTACCCCCCGGGCGGAACGGGCCGGCCCACTAAGGCTTATTTTCTTGTTTTTTTTGTTTGCTTTTTCTTTTTCCTTTCTTTTTCTTTTTCATTTTCCCTTTCTTTTTTGGCTGTTTCTTTTTTCTTCTTAGTTTCTTTTTATTTCCCATTTTTATTTCTGTTTTTTGCGGATGTATTTAAAATGTTCATAATTAAAAATGTTCAAATATAAATTTGTTAAAACTAAAAAATGTCCTTTTAAAAAAATTAAATTTTAGTAATATTTTTATATTTGTTGAAAAATGTTCAACTTCCTTAAATAAAAAATGTTCGAATTTTAAAATGTTCAAATTTTTCTTTTTGAATAAATTCATGTTTTTTATATTTTAAAATGTTCAAAATTTAAAAATGTTCAAACATAAATTTGTTCAAAACTAAAAATTGTTCTATTTTCAAAATATTTCAAAATTTAGTAATGTTTTTTATATTTTGAAAAATGTTCAACTTTCTTTAATTAAAAATGTTCAAATTTTAAAATGTTCAAATAGAAATTTTGTTCAAACTAGTTTCCGTTTAAATGCCTATTTTGTTCAAATTTTTTGAAAAACTGTTTGCAATAATTTTTCGTTCATAGGTTTTTTCTATGCACTTTTAAAAAATTGTTCAATTTTTTTCGTTCAAATACCTTTTTTCTGTTTACTTTAAAAAAAATCAAATTCTTAGCATATTTGTAAAAACGAAAAAAGAAAAAAGAATAGAAACATAGTAATTGGGCAGGCCCAATTAGCCTGAGCTGGCGGGCGAGGGGATGCGCGGAGCGCGCGAGGGGGAAAAGGAAAATGGGCCGGCCCATTTATCGCGAAAGGGTACGCGGGACGGTTCTTAACTCCGCGTAGGTCGGAGAATAGGCGCACCCAGTTGCCCGCTTCCCTCGACCGTGTAAATGGGCAAGGCCCAAGAAAACCATCCCTCACGACCTCTCGCTCGTGCGCCTGCGCCTCCATCTCCAATCCCCTTAGGCGTCTCCAACGGCCCGATGCATTTTGGGACCAAATCGTGTCCGATTTGGTCCGTTTGCGTCGGGCCGCGGACAGAAATTGGGCTCTGTCCGCCCCAATGTCCGTTTGCGTCGTCACCCACCCCAGCGGCCCGACGTATTTTTTTTAAACTTCTTAAATATTAATATATTTATATTACATATAGGGACTAAAATTAAAGACTGAAATTAAAACAAAATATTAAAAAACCCTATCTAGGGCTTCCTCGGCCGCCGCCGGCGTCTACTCATCGTCACTGTCGCCGGTGAGGTCGAAGAACGCCGGCGGGTCCCAGGGGAAGGACCACGCCGCCGCGGGCACCGGAGCTGGAGGAGGCGGAGGAGGATGTGGCGGCGGTGCGGAGGAAGACGCCGCCGGCCATGGCGCCCACTGATTAGGAGAGCGTGGCGGTGTGGAGGAAGACGCCTCCCACCCCTGCTTTGGCGGTGGCAGCGGCGAGCCGTGGCTGCTGGAAGCGCCGCTCTCGAGTGCGGAGGCCCTCAGCATTCCGCCGAGGCCAGGCCACTGACCGAGCTCCTCCCGCTGGCTCTCGATCATGGCCTCGCGGAGAGCCTCCTCCTCCGTGAGCCCGGGCGGCTGGTACTCCGCGAGCGGGAGCTCCTCCACCCCCACGGCCAGCTGCTCGTCCTCCTCCGGTTCCCACTCCAGCGGGGGTGGCGGCACCCAGACGCCCCCGTAGTCCAAGTCTTGGTCACCGAGGAGGCCGGCCCGACGCCTCGGGTCCCGCTCGAACCCCGGTCGATCCCACCACCGGGAATCGGGGTGGAACTGGTCGTCCTCCCGGAGGTCGACGGGGAGGAGGTGGCGGCGGCGGCGGATCTCCATCATCCGCGCCTCGCCGGCTTTGGGCACCGGCGGGACTGGCACCCTATTCGAGTTTAGGTGCCAGTCGTTGGGGAGGTGGACGTCGCTCGGCACCGGCGTGTTGGTGCGGTAATGAGCCTGCGCCAGCGGGACGCCCACTTAAGGGCGGTCCCTTGGCTTCTTCGGCGGCGGCGACGATCGGCACGACGAGGAAGAGTCGCCGCTGCCGTGCTCCTTCTTGATCTTCTTGAACGGCCACGGACCCGTCATGGCGGCTGTGGAAATGGAGAGGGAGAGGGAGGGGGAGGTGGGAGGTCTGCCGTTGGAGGAGGCCGCCGAGGCTTTTTAACGGCGGCCGAGGACGCGGTCATCATTTATGACGGCGGGGGCGGTGGGCAGCGACGCGTCGCCATTGAAGGCGGCGCAGAAACTGGAGCGGCGGCGTGGCAGCCTTTCGCCTCCTGGCCGTGGACGCCTCGGAAGACGAAGCCATCAACGCGGTCGCTGACGCGCCGGGCCCGGTGAAAGGCGCGCGGACACAGCGGACCGTCCATGGCGACGCAAACCGAGCCCAAATTTGGGCCGCGTTTGCGTCACCGCGGACGGTCCGGGCAAAATGCGTCGCCCCGTTGGGCTGGGTTTTCCCCGGGCCCGGTCAAAAACGGATAGAAACGGACCGTAGACGTTCGTTTGCGTCGGGCCGCTGGAGATGCCCTTAGCTCTGCAAATCATCCCGTAGTCCAATCCGGACCATGCCGATCTCCAATCACGCCCCATCCTAAGCCAACCCCACGACGCCCTCCCACCACCGATCGGGCTGCAACCGCCACACCGTGCTACCTCGCCGCCCGCCGGTGTAGACTCGACTCTATTCCCCGATCTTTAAGATTATTTAATTCTGATGTTATCAAAATTTGTGATAACAAAATAAATATTCAACTAACAATATTGTTTTCCATTTTAACATTGTCATAACGGTTTCCATGAAAGAAAAGATCGTTATCCCTGGGCTAATTAGTTCTATCAAAACCAGGTGGCGCGAAGCAAGCTGCGCGCCAAATCTAGTTTATATTATAACCCGGTTACAACGCATGGACATTTAGCTAGTATATATTAAAATAGGAGATAAAGTATTTATAAAAGAATTGCCAGCGCCAGAATGGGTCGCAAGTCCACTCACAACAAACTGCACACTACTCGTGCTAATCCACCGTTTCCTACCGCGCGTTCCATTCTCGGCATGTCTCCTTGATCCCATCAGAACCTGGCCAAAGTGACATTATCACGGATTTCAGTAGTCCTCCTTTATCCCATCCGAACCTGGCCAAAGTGACATCATCACGGATTTCAATAGTCTTAATTGGCTCGAGCCAAGTGTAAAAATTCTGACACCCCATTCACCATGTTGTATGCCAGCATGGAGTATATTTTTTTTGCTGTCATTTGATGATGAAACTGCCAAAATGATGATAATTCACAACAAAAAAGAATATAGCTGACCAAATGAGTTGCCGCCTTGAGTTGCCGCCTTGAGTGTGATGGACAGTAAAATGTGGACATAGGCACTCAAGGATACATGATTTATTTATTATGTACGCCTATCCGCCCGGCCGCTCAAACGGACCAAAACATATAAGTTTCGTTTTGGGTTGGCCTGTGGAAGTTGCCCTTACTCCTTACTTCGCTTCTATGCTTCCATGTAACTCTTGGTATCCTGATTGATCCTATTCAGTCACATTGCAGTTCTGAACTTTTAGCTTGAAAAAATGGATTGCACACTTTTGAAAAAATGTCATAATATCATACATAACATGCTTTCGTATTTTGTAGTCCTCAAATTTGTCACAAGCTTAAACAGTTCAGAACAAAATATTGCTTTCTACACAACATCATTAACGGGAACACTAGCCGGCCAGATGTTACAAACTTGTAGTGAGCCCCTCTAAATTCATTTTTCTTTCAAGGATACAAATTTATTTATTATAAATGCTATTAAAGTGGTTTAAACTAGGAACCTAGGATGAAAGACTACGCTGAAGCCGGTATCCTAATCGCCATCATCTGGAGAAGCCATGGCTGATCAAGGTCTGGATCAATGAAAGAGTGTGAAAGGAACTGCTCTGCTTCTAGATCAAGCAATTGTCTACACCAAGCCACTCTGTTTGATGGTCGGGAACCAGGCCCTGAGCACCTGCAGATAACAGGTGCAAAATGGTTAATGCTGTTGTACACTAAATATTAGCTAGTTTGGTTGACTAAATACAATATTCCAACTGAGGTAAATAGGGTACGCAACAAAATACAGTTCTGCATCGGAAACACAAAATTGTTTTGGTTAGATTTCGGGAAACAATAATGCTAGACTTACAGGCTGTTCTGGCTATCTATATTCTATGGACAAACGTGGAGTGAGCCGTTTGTTCAACTTGCTTAAAAAACGGGCCGCATTTTGATTCCTACATGATATGGCATGTTGTGAGTCCATAGCAATTTTTTGTGTAACATGTCCGTATATGTATTGTAGCATTAATCTTCAGTAAATACAAATCTAATTAAACTTGATGCACGAGAAATTGTTTTTTGCTAGTATATATCTGAATATCTATCAATTATCATTTGCAATACTATCTCAGTAGTCAATACCCGAATACTCATATCTATCAGCATATGCACTGATGATTAAGTGACCAACTGTAGAACGTGGTGCCATAACCAACATTGATAAGTCCACGCACACACAACGCACATGCATAACTAGAGAGAAGCAGATAGCCAGAAGGTAGCCATGAGCCCATGACCGCGTGAAGCTATTTGGATGGGACGGGTTATGTGAACAAGCCGAGCATCTAGCACAGCCTTGGAGGGGTGGGAACTGGTTACACTAGAATGGTACATGGTTTCTATCCCGTACGAAAAACAAAAACCCACACCAAGTCACTAACTGGTAATTCCGGTCCGTGTATCAATATGCACAGCCTGATTCAATATACTTGGCTCATAGCAACATGTGACGTATTGAAGCTATTGGGCTAGGACGTGTGGCTGATGTGTACAGGTCGAGCATCTAACACAGAAATGGAGGGGCGTGAACTGGTTATTTACGAAATACCTGACACTAGAATAGTAGATGATTCGTATCCCATAGCAAAAGCAAAAGCACACACTAAGGCACTAACAGGAAATTCTGGTTCATGAATCAATATGCACAGGCTGATTCCATATACTCGGTTCATAACAACATGTCATGTATCACATAGTATTGGTAAGTCTATTCCTGAAGAACGTTGCAATCGGAATGACTCAAGCATAAGTTATTTTTCCAAGGAGAGCTGATGTGAGTGACAAGACAATATAGAAGTTCCATTGTAGCATTTGACCAAGTAATGCATAAAGTTTACAATTCTGATGAATACAGTACCTGTACTCATAGAAACAAGCAGTTCTTTCATTCTCAGATTTGTCCCAATTATGCCACCCAGTGGGCTTTATGCAACGATCCATAAAAGTGTGTGCAAATACAACCCTCCCAAAGGGCCCCCATGGCCGACCCAGGAATATATATCCAGCTTCTCCATTCCCAGTAATAATACACCTGAGTGACAGCAAGCAAGGATGAAATATGGAATATCGAAATGCTACAACAAGCAAGGATAAAATATGGCATATCGAAATACTGAAACTACATATCAAGCTTATGGAAGTAACAATGCAACTGACATTGACAAGGTATAGGAATGATCATGAGACAACCCACCTTAAGAATACATAACCAGTCGATTCTGAAGAGGATTTCCGACTATGGGCAGTAATAAATCCCGCCGACTTGCAATGGATATGGCAATGTTCCAGAAGAGCAATAGAGTTGCCAAAGATAAAGTCACAATTACCTTCAATGTAACAATCTCTTAAGTACTGTTTTCCATAATGTAAATATAATGTATCCTGTATGATTTTTAGTCCAAGTCAGAATCTTGCAAGTAATACTTCTTAGCATCCTGATGAATGTAGTGATTTAACAAGAAGGTGAAGAAATATGCATACTTGCCAACCAAGGAACTGGCAACTGTAGAAGGCACACCTATCTGCTGTTATACGCACAGCGACTGCTTGCCCAGATCCCTGCATCACAACCAGAAAACATCTACTTTCCACACCCATTGCATGATCCACTCTTTGTGCAAGGAGAATAGGTGAACAACCAATACCTGTGGAGCTGAATTCTCAAACGTGATATTCTCTGCAATGAAATCCTCTCCCTCTACAATAACTGTTCCACAGCCAAATGTTCCTGTCCCGATAACCCTGGATGTCTTCAAAACAGTATAAAGCATGTTTGGTCAACTCGAGAAGTAGTCGAACCATTAAAAGTACGGAGAACGAACACATTAAACATTTAGCAGAACTATGATGTCAAACTTAGAGGTTGGTTAAACTTATCTACACCTAAATCTTCCTTCTCTGAAGCATAAACATATTAGTCATCTAAAAGTATAAAGCTGTAATCTTTTGGCCCAGTGTTTGCTTAAGTTACTTATTTGTACTTGCTCAATACGTTATACGATGGAAGTAGTCATGAAAAGACATGACACATAGAATATACGTACTAAATTTCCACCGAACAAAGAAAAAGACTCGTAATAATGTACTAACCGCCCGCCGTTTAATCAATGTCAACGAGGAAGGGATGAAAACAGATATCCTTGAAAACCCCAAGTGATGTATGCAATTAGATTAGATTATACTGTATGACACTAAATCTAGCAACAGCAGCCCCAGAACCTGGGCCAAACTGGGAGCGGTTAAACAGTATCAAAGCACGGGCCATGCCGGATCTAGCAGTGGCAGGCACGCGAATATCAGAGTGAATCTGATAGTGTATAACGGCTAAAGCATAGTTCAGACCCATGTGCTTGGAAAGACATTTGGTAATGTAAGCATGTGACATGGAAGCAAATATATTGAAAGCAGTGACGGATATTACGATGCAGCAATTCCTCGCGGGAGAAGAGCAGCGCAAGTCGCAACGCCATGGACTATCCGTTTCGGTTCCCGAGTGGACATTTAATCGAGCAGGAGATAGGTGCTTACCTGGGCGTGCTTGATGCGAGTGGCGGTGTTGTCCCAGGAGATGACGGTGGCCTCGGCGGAAGCGCCGGCAAGGGTGACGAAGTTCTTGGTCTTGGCGACGTAGACGGGCTCCCGGTACACCCCCGGCGCGAGGCGGATGACGGTGCGCGCCCTGTTGCCCAGCGGCACCGCATCCACCGCGGCCTGGACCGTCGGGAACGTCTCCCCGTCCCCTGGTGCCGAGCCCGGCGGTGCTACGCGGAGGACGCGCCTCTGCTGCTGCGCCATGGATGGATTGATGGTCACCCTGCCCGCCGTTACGGAGGCGCGGTCGTTCGTGGACCGGTTCTTGGTCTTGCTTGCGTTTGGTGTAACAGACGAGAACGTGTGCAGAAACCCGTGTGCGGGTGAGCGAGGGGGGAGCGGTTTGGTGGGCGAGCCGACGGGGCGGGGTGTCTTTTTTTCCTTTTCACATCTGGCCTTTTTCCCAGACGCCAACACAGGAATAGAAAAAACATAGAACCTACAGATTTGCATGTGTAAAACAGAGGATTGTAAAACGTAGAAAAACTACATGAATAATCGTTTGGATGAAACGCAGGAAAAACACAGAAAAAGTTGCTCGCTCCTACACACTTGTGTCTAAAAAACAGGTTGGAATGGATGTTTGAATTCCTATGCCTAGGAAAAACACAGAAAAAGTTGCTCGCTCCTACACACTTGTGTCTAAAAAACAGGTTGGAATGGATGTTTGAATTCCTATGGGATTGAGGCATAGGAATTCAATACATAGGATTTTATTAGCACCATTCCTTTAAACAAAAGGTAATACATAGGAAAAATTCCTAAGTATTGATCCTATGAAAATACTTTGAAATTCCTACAATCCAAAGAGGCCCTAAGGGCATCTCCAACGGCCTGACGCAAACGGACGTCCGCGGTCCGATCTGTCTGAAAATGACCGGGATCGGGAAAAACCCAGCCCAACGGGGCGACGCATTTTGACCGGATCGTCTACGGCGACGCAAACGCGGCCCAAATTTGGGCTCGGTTTGCGTCGCCGCGGACGGTCCGCTGTGTCCGCGCGTGTCCGTGCCCCTTTGACCGGGCCCGCGCGTCGGCGACCGCGACGCGTGCTTCGTCTCCCGAGGTCGCGACGACTCGAGAAAAGGCTGTTGCGCCGCCGCCTCAGCGTCTCGCCGCCATCAATGGCGACGCCTCACTGCCCACCGCCTCCCGTCGCCATTAATGTAGACCATGTCCTCGACCGCCGTTAAAAGGGCACCGCGGCCACCTCCAACGCCACACCATCTCCCACCTCCCTCCCCCTCTCCACTCTCCACCGCCACCATGACGGGGTCGTGGCCTTTCAAGAAGGTGAAGAAGGAGCCCTCCGGCGGCGCGTCCTCGTCACGCCGATCGTCGCCGCCGCCGAAGAAGCCGAGGGACCGCCCATATGTGGGCGTCGATCTGGCGCACGCCCTGTACGGGGCAACCAACCGGTGCCGGTTGGAGACGTCCACCTGCCCAACGACTGGCACCTCAACTCGAGGAGGGTGCCAGTCCTGCCGGTGCTAAGAGCCGGCGAGGAGCGGATGCTGGAGATCCGCCGCCGCCGCCACCTCCACCCCGCCGACCTCCGGGACGACGACCAGTTCCACCCCGATTCCCGTTGGTGGGATCGGCCGGGGTTCGAACGCGACGCCAGGAGGCGCGCCGGCCTCCTCGGCGATCGCGACTTCGACTACCGCGCCTCCGTCGTCTGGGTGCCTCCACCACCGCCGGAGTGTGAGCCCGAGGAAGAGGAGCCGGAGGAGGACGCGCCGGAGGCCATGGAGGAGGAGGCCATCCATGAGGCCATGCTCGAGAGCGAGCGGGAGGAGCTCGGGCGGTGGCCTGGCCTGAGCACAATGCTGAGGGTCTCCGAGCGGAGCGGCGGTGCGTCCAGCAGCCGCGGCCCGCCGCTGCTGTCATTGAAGCAGGAGCAGGAACCGAAGTCGTGGTCTCCGTGGCCTGACGCTTCCTCCTCCTCCGGCGCTGCACCACCGCCTCCTGCCCCAGTGCCCGCGGCGGCGTGGTCCTTCCCCTGGGACCCACTGGCGTTCTACGACCTCACCGGCGAGGACAGCGACGAGTAGTCGCCGCGGTGGCGGTGAAGGAAGCCCTAGTTAGGGGTTTTTTTAATTCTAATTTACATTTCTGCATTTATTTTCGCGTACTAAATGTAATATATCTATACTAATATAAAAAGTTTAAAAACATTAGCGTCTGGCCGCTGGGATGGGGCGCGACCCAAATGGACATTTGAGCGGACAGAGACCATTTTGTGTCCGCGACCCGACGTAAACGGACCAAATCAGACACGATTTGGTCCCAAAATGCGTCGGGCCGTTAGAGATGGTCTAACGCCATATCTGGCCTCTTCTAAAAACTATTTCTAAATCTGGTCTCTCGGTTCGGCGCCAGAGACATTGGAGCCAAACTTATACATGTCGGCGCCGTCGTAATTTGGCGCCGAAAAAAATCTGATCATGGCAGGGTCGGCGCCATTGTCGCGGGCGACGAAGTAGTGCATCTATAATGAACATGGGCGGTACATGTAGTACTAGTGCATGCATGCCTTTACAAACTTTGGTCGATGCGTGAGGTTTTCGGTCTTGCATGCAATGATGCCAGCACCTACCAGGCATGCATACCAGTAAGGTATTTTTTACTCTTTGTGCTAAATAATGATTTTACCCTTTAAGTAACTTTTTTTTTTTGAGAATACCCTTTAAGTAACTTGGGAGTGGTATAGATGACTTAATTTGATCTTGGGATTGATCATTTTTGCAGTTCACTTTTAATCTATTAGAACTTCGACATGATATTTCGCAAAAAAAGAACTTTGTCATGATAATAATTTCTTAATTCCATAAATTTATATAATTAATTATTATAGGCAGTAATTCACCACCGCTAGAAAAAATGATACGACGAACTTGCTAAATTTCACACATTTTTTACAGAGTTTTACAAATTTTTAACAAAACTTAAACAACCTAAACCCTAGAGATCGGTGTAGAACCGGTCCAAGTCGTAATTCGCCACCGTGGCATTGACGTCGAATATCATCTCGGCCTCCTCCTCCTCCTCCTTGACCTCGTCCTCAACCGCACACTGGATGAACTACCGGAGGAGGAGCTGGACGACGTCTCCACAGCTTGCCACCGTTGGGGAGGGGGGCATGTGGTGCTTGTAGAAGAATATCGTCTCGTCCTTCTGCAAACAACTCTTCCCCACGCAGCTACCTCCTGCTTCGGCGTTGTACCCCCTCACTGCTCCCCGGTGAACTATGTTGGAATGATGTGACGGCGCCACACGCGTTTTATTAAGAAGACATGGAGGAGAAGCACGAAAACTGGCGCGGGAGAGTTCCTTATTACGTTGCCGCCGTCCCAAGGCGTCGTAACTCCGACGACGCACGTCAGAAAGACAAGGCATGACGTGTCACACCGTGTAAGAAACGCTGACAAAAATAATAATTATCGATTCAAAATTTATCAATTGATCGATGCTACACATGCTATCGGTAAAGGTAGCCATATATGCTGCTAATTAGACCACAATCTAAAATTCCGAGCTCTTGTTGTGAGGTAAATGCCCATTTGGAAATGCTCATTGGACAAAGTAAATGTCTAGTGTAACTAATATTGGGCCAAATCTCTTAATTAATAAAAAGATTTAAACAAACTATTTATATGCACGTTTGGTTAGGGAAATAGGGAGACCGAATCCACGTGGATAATCAAATCATGTCCCTAATCAAGACAAGACATTAAATGGCCCGGAAAGAAGCACCGGATTAAATGGAACCCATACATACATCGATTGAAATTAGTCATGCATGCATTCGCAGTGCGCGAATCGCACATATCGGCCACTTGCAGTACTTAGGCGCCAGCAACAAAGGCGCAGACCCTTTTTTTTTTTGTGAAACACAGTACAACGCAGACGCTCACATACACGCGCATACACTCACCCCATGAAAGTACACACGCACACCCTACCCCTATGAGGACCTTCGAGAGACCGAGCCGGCGGTTGGGTCTTGAGATTGACGAATTCACCACGGGCGGCTCGCTGTCGACGGGAACGTCGCCTCCGACTGAAGAATAATTCGCCTAAATGAGAAACACCAGCGTCAAATCTGGGGTTTGAACTCTGGTGGGCTGGGGGTATAACCACCTTCCTAACCATCTTGCCACAGCAACAAAGGCGCCGAACCTGCCACGTCAGATTTTTACGGATTCCAGTAAAAATATTCGGCGCCAAACTACACCGGCGCCGACATGTATAAGTTCGGCTCCAATGTCTCTGGCGCTGAACCGAGATGCCGGATTTAGAAATAGTTTTCAGAAGAGGCCAAATATGGTGTTAGTTTGAGGAAAAGACCATATTTGGTAAAAATACACGGGCGGTGTGTTCGAATGCGGCAGCCACAAATTCATTTCTAATAGCTCTTTGCTTTTGAAAAAAGTCCATTTCAAACTTTGAACTTGTAGTGGTTCAGCAAAAAGAACTCTGAACTTCAAATCCCTGTTAGCCTAAACTTAGCCATCCCGGCCTAAATCGAAACCTGACAGGTCCTTTGATTTAACAACTAAGTCCCTAGCAAAAGTTTTAAAAATGCAATCAGCTCCCCAATCATTGGAGCTAGCTACCAGCTAGGTCGCCCAGCGCATCACGTCCCGGAGCCATGCAGCTAGCAGCTAGCTCACCACGCAGCCTGTGTGTTGGCGAGGACGCGAGTGAGAGGAGAGGGGCCGACCGGCGTCGGCGACCTGGAAGGCGTGTGCGGCGGCAGCGAGCTCGGGGCGTGGGCGACGCGCTACCAACTACAGTAGCTGGCTGTACGGGTGCGCCGCACGTGCGTATGCTTGCCGGCCGTGCGTGCCTGCTTGCCGCACATGCTTACCGGCCGTGCGTGTGCTAGCCACTAGCCAGCCGCGCGTGTTTGCCGACCTGTGCTCGCCTGCCGCATCTTAGTCAGCAAGAGCTAATTTGCTTCCATTCTTTCTCTCTCCTCCCGTTCTCCTCCTCCCGTTGAGAGTCGCCTGTGGCTCCCCGGCCCGCCCCTCTCTCCCCTCCGGCGGCACTGCCGCTCGAGGTCGAGAAGGACGCGATGTCCGGGCTGTACAGCGTAGCATAGGGCTTGTGTGCGGCTGTATGCCGGAGTTGGGCTTTATGCCTGTTGTTTGGAGGGTGCCGGGTCGTTTGGACCAGATCTGGCGCTGCCCGGAGGTGTCTCTGCTTGCTGCGGTGCTCCGGCGGTCGGAGCTGAGGGCGATGGAGGCTGGCCTCATAGTGGACTCTCTAAATAAGGTCCCTGTTCTTTCTACCCCCAATATGCTTGTTGGTACTCGGAAATCTGCAGATCTGCCGACCTCCAGCTCCTTTCTTGCCGTCTTGGTGATGGGAAGGGGTGCTGCTGAGGTTCGTCTTCCTCTGTATGGTTCTGGAGTTCTCTCTCCGCGTGCTGTGTCTAGGCTTTCCTCGAGCGGTGCCCTAGACCCCAGCTTTGCAGATGCAGCTTGCCTTCCATGGTGGGAGGAGGATTGGTCTGCTGATGCTGGACACGCCTCTTCAATCAAGCTCACGTGTGGCCGACAACGACAGGATTTCGGGTTTTCTTCTCCTCCTAGGTGCCCTCTCGGTGTGGGGATTGAAGATGGAGTTGATTCCCCGTGTTCTGCTGTTGCTTGGCATCGGGAAGGTGGTGTTGGCACAGCTGTGCCGACTCCAGGAACTGCGCTGTGTTGCGGAGATCCCAAACTGTGGCGATGGTGCGCCACGGTTATCTTCGGCCAGAGAGGCCACTCCGCGCTAGGTTTCTTCGTCCATCCGAGCTTCTTCTTCCTTAGCTGGAAGATCTTCGATCTCAGCGTGGGGCTCAACGGTGGCGGTGCTCCAAGTGGTTGCGTCCCCGGCGGCACTGCTACTGCCTACGCCTGGAGGTCTTTGTCCGTCGGAGGCTTCAGTTGTGGACCTGATGGCTTTTTTCGGAAGCTTTCTAGGGTTCTGATTGTAATTTCTTTGGACCTGTTTGTAAGGGTTATTGTCTGTAAGGTCCCTGTTGTAATCTCGTCGCTATGTTAATGCAGTTCCAGGCCCTTCGGGGCCATTCCCTTGTTCAAACAAAAAAAGTCAGCAAGAGCTCCGTGGCTTTAGCTAAATTTTTTAAATATTAATTTTTTTTTCACAAATTCGGAGAATATTGCGTGCTTTGAGGAAATTCCGCAAATAATACAGCATCGGCTCCGAGGAGGCCGAAAAGGCCGCGTCGGCCCAGAGAAAGCCGAGAAGGCCTCGTCGGCTAGGAGGAGGCCGAGCCGGTCCTGGAGCGTCACGGGGTGTTAGCCGACTGCCTGAGTGGCCTGCAGTCGGCCACGTCAAGGCCGATTGGTCCCGTCGGCCCCGTCGAAGCCGACGAGGGGACATTAAGAGTCGGGCGCGCGGCCTTCCTCTTCCTCGCGCCGCTGCTCTTTCTTTCTCTCTCCTGTTCTTCGCGAACCGAAAAAACAGTCGGGCGCGCGGCCTTCCGCTTCACGCTCCGTCCACCACCAGGTATGTATATTCGTACTAATACGTTCTCATGGTTGCACGTTATTATAAAAATAACATGTCTAACAAATGTTCTCGAATCTAGGACAATTCGACTTTGACTTGGGCCCCGTTATATCCGAACATTTCTCGGGTACGTCGGATTGGGCGAGTGATCAGGGCGCGGCGTTCTTTCCCGAGATGGACAACCAATGGCTCAGCATGTACAACAACATTGCTCTACCACCCCCCACACAGGATACACATTACGCAGAGGACGGGTCGCTGCTTCCTCCACGAGCCACTCACCCACCCCATCGATTAGGATGGAGCACTCCTCAGCCACATCCGCCGCGTCGTGGCAGAGGCGGTCGGTGAGACTTGAGTCTACTTATGTATCAGAGACATATGTTCGCTATTTAGCTATATCCATGTAACGTAAAACATATTTGTTATGTACGAGAAATATGTATGCTACTTCCTTATTTCTGTGTACCGTCTGACGTATTCATATGTATGAGATCAACTTCAAATAAATCGATAAACATACTCGGTAATAAACTGATACCAAAAATAAGATGCAACACGAGTCGAGTCCATACTGTCCATACTGATCACACCACACGAGAAATGAAAGTACACAACACAACTCAATTTAAAACACAACTCAATTTAAGACTCTACCTATCTCCCATCCATGCAGCCTGCACCATCCGCCGATTTAGCACCCTTGCCCTTGCTCGATGCTTCTGCCTTCTTCTCCTTGCCCTTACTCGATGCTTCAGCCTTCTTCTCCTTGCCCTTGCGCAGTGCTTCAACCCTCCTTTCCTTTGATGTCGGCATGAAATCGTCGTCATCATCGCTGTCATATACCCACAGATAGGAATGACCGTACATATCACGGTCAGCTTCAGTTCGGTGGAACGGACTATTCGTAACTTTCCTATCAAACTTATCTGCAAGCCTCAGCATTTCTGCACGGATTTGTTGCGGGGTCCGAAACGGAAACCCGTCGCGGCATTGCCTCGCCCCAAGCAAAGCGAGATGTCTCTCACTACGAATAATTTCTTCAAGTGGAACTACCCTACCATCTACCTTCAACTCGGTGGAAATCATAGCGAGATGCTCGGCCCGGACACACACTTCTCACAAGGAATAATACACACCATGCTTGCGCTCAAATTACTACCATGCCTAGCTTCGAGTGGGTTTTAAAGGACAACTTGTGGAGAAACAGGCGGGAAGCGGTGGCGGGAGAAACAAGGCGGGAGACGGTGGCGGGATAATTAAGGCGGGAAACGGTGGCGGCAGAAATACAGCCGGAAACCGGTGCCGGGAGAAATATAGGCGGGAAACGGTGGTGCATGCAAGGGTCGGGGATGACGCGGCCGAGCAGGGGCATCGGCCCTCTCGTGGCCGACCAGGGCGATTCGGCCTTGTGGTGGCCGAGCAGGCGAAGTCGGCCATGCCTCGGCCGACTGCTTTATGCCTGTGTCAGGTCAGACCATAGCAGGTGCGGCCGACGGCACTCGTCGGCCAGGAGATAGCCGACCTGGCCTGCTCGGCCTTGAGGGAGCCGACGAGCTCTGCTCGGCCACGAGCAGGCCGAGGCCGTATTATTTGTGAAAATTCCTGCGAACGCACAATATTCTCCGAATTTGTGGAAAAATATTAATATTTAAAAAAATTAGCCGTGGCTTTAGGAGGCCTCATCTTCTCCATACACTTCCAAATCCTGGCCCAGGGCGAGTACTCTCACACCCAATACTACCACGACAAGCTCTACTGCCACTAACGCCACGGTCCCACCTCCGGTGTCTACTACGCTAGCGTCGACAAGGCCAGTGCGGCTACGCAAGCCGAACACGCTACTGAACCCTGACGACTGGGTCCTATAAGTAGCGGTGATCCCGATGTAGATGGCAAGCATGAACAAATATGTAGAATGTTCTCCTCTCTCTCCTCTCCGAACCTTGTATCTCTCTCTCAACTACCCTCCTCCAAACTCCTACTTTTTGCTTGTATCGTCCGAATCTAAGATCATATATCGATAGAGAGTACTCCGGACATAACCTTTGGTATTCAGAGCTACGGTTTCGATCGCGATGGATGAACTCGTGAAGGCGATGAGGGATCTGACGGTGTAGGTGGGCGCGGTCAAGACGACGGTCGACGATTCGCAGGAGGTCCTCAAGGAGGTGATCGCCTGGCGACCCAAGGTCGACGGCGCGATGCAGGAGATGCGCGCCGACATCTCCACTCTTCGTTAACAACTGGGGCGGGTGGCGCTGAACCCGATCCTGAGCATGGATCCGGTCGATCTACTACCTCGCGCAACGGCGGCGGCCGTCAATTCGGGCGGCGACACAGCGCGGATCGGTGACGAAGGTCGCGGGCCAAGTGGCCTCCACGGTGCCCATCAGATTCAGGGGATGTCCAATGGGGTTAATTTTGCCGTCGCGACAACCCTGGCCATGGGTACGTTTCTCGATCCACCCTCTCCGGCACAGTCATCTGATTCGGGCGGCGGTCGATATCGCGGTGAGTCCTCTTCGGCGGGCAAACATGCACCACGACCGAAGATGGATTTTCCATCGTTTGCTGGGGATCGGCCGAAATCCTGGAAAAGGCAGTGTGAGGCTTATTTTCCGTGTGTTCGGTATGCATCCTGATTAGTGGGTGGATGCCGCAACACTTCACTTCACGGGCGCGGCCACGTTGTGGTTGGAGAACTGTGGCCTGGAGGTGGAGAAATTGCAGTGTGTGGAGTTGTGCACATTGCTTTGCGACCAATTTGGGCGTGATGAGTTCCAGAAACTGCTTCGACGGTTGTTTCATCTGAAACAATCAGGAACGGCGGCGGAGTACGTGCAGGAATTCATGGAGGTGATGCATGCGTTGCGTGCTAATTCCACCGAGTGGGATCCAGAACTTTTTCCGTCACTATTTGTTGATGGATTAAAAGACGAGATTCATCGTGGTTGTACTTGTTCATCAGCCAAAGGGATTGGATGATGCTGTTTCTCTTGCTCTGTTATAGGAGGAGGCCTGGGATATTTGGCGAAAACGCGAGCCGAGGCGCCAGGCCTCGCTCTTCTACAACAAGAGCTCGTACCGTGCTCCGTCTAGTACGTTGAGCGCGGGAGAATGAACACCTACGACGACTACATCATCACACATCACGCCGCGAGCTGCGGCGACAACGGAGGACAAGCGGGGCCTGGAAGCAGCCAGGGACACGACATAGAACTAGTTCGGAAGGTACAGCCGCACTCAAGAGCTACAGGCGAGCATGGGGCTTGTGTTTCATTTGTGGTGAGAAATGGGGAGGACACAGCCACAAGTGCGGCACCACAGTGCAGCTGCATGTTGTACAAGAGCTACTGGATGCCATGGCTTTCGATTTTGTCGAAGAAGGGGAGCGGGAAGCGGAACCATCGCTGGAAGCGTGTGCATTTCGGTGGCTGCTATGAGTGGAACTGAAGCACCAAGTACTTTCCGTTTGATTGGACAAATCCAGAAACAGAAATTGTTGATGTTAGTGGATTCTGGAAGTTCTCATTTCTTTGTCAATGGAGACATTGCAGCTAAGTTGCAGGGCACAGAGAAAGCTATTGCACCAGTTCAAGTGAAGATTGCGGACGGGAGTTCTCACATGTGATAAAAAGCTGGTGGGCTGCGAGTGATGGTGCCAGGGAACTACCTTTCGGTCTAACTTGAAGGTCCTGCCGTTAGGTGGTTACGATGTGATCATAGGAATGGATTGGGTACAATCTCATAACCCGATGGGAGTGGATTGGGTTGGAAAGAGGCTGGCCTTTCGGGATGAAGGGAAATTGGTACTGTTGTCAGGAATTCAGGCTAAGGTGGGTTCTTGCCAGGAAGTTGACCCTCGAGTGCTGATTAACATGGTACATCAAGCAGCTGCAATGGGCATTGTTGAAATTCAGGAAATGGAAGCTCAGGACAAGGAAGAGGAGAGCTTACCTGGTGAAGTAGAAGCTGCCTTGTCGGACTTTGAGCGGGTGTTTGCTGAACCTGACGGAGTGCCACCAACAAGAGCCTTTGATCACTCGATTCCGTTGATACCAGGTGCTCAGCCAGTTAATTTACGACCATATCGGTACAGCCCAGCTCAGAAGGATGTGATCGAGAAGCAAATCGCCAAGATGTTACTACAAGGCATCATTCGTCCAAGCTGCAGTCCGTTTGCTTCACCTGTGTTGCTGGTGCTGAAGAAGGACTTGACCTGGCGGTTCTGTATCGATTACCGACATCTGAACTTCATCACTGTCAAGAATCGTTATCCTTTACCGATGATGCATGTAAAATGCATACATGAACTTTGCATTGTATTACTCATATTTCATCCATATTTGCATCATATAAGGATTATATCAATGTTTTATAATGTTTTGGGGAATATTTCACACTTTCCCTATTTATTTGGAATTAACCCTGCGCTGTCAGAAAACCCCTTTTTCTATATTTTAATGTTTCAGGGACCCAAACGTCGTCCAAATGACCTGAAACTTCACGAACATCATTTTTTGGAAGGAACAAAGCGTATGAGCGAAGGAAATGCAAAAGTGGAAGGCCGAGGAGCAAAAGAGGGGGGCCCACACTGCCAGATTCCTTGACCGCGTGGGGCACCTCTTCTGGAGCCTCGAGCCTCCGATGCCATCGATCTTCGTCTCCGTGGCTTCGTCTTGACCTAAAAACGACTAGAAAAATACTCCCCCGAGCTCTTTCGGAGAGGAGCGCCGCAGAAACACAGAAACCACGAAACAAAGACCTGGAGCTGCAGATTGGAGGGGGAAAACTCCAGCGGGGCGCTGCCGGTGTGGTCTCCACGTTCTCCAACGACTTCTCCACCGTCTCCATGATGAAGAGGGAGTAGTCCACCCCTGGACTATAGGTTTGTGGAAGTAACTTATGTATCTCTCCTCTCTCTTGAACTTCACTAATTAGTGCCATATGAGCTGCTGAACATGATTATGGTCATATATGTAATACCTTTGTGGTGGATCTCTTAAGTTGATATATGTTATGATGATTGCCAATATTATGTCTTTGTTATGAAAGTAGATGCATATTATGTACCCCGTTCTTGTCTATGTGTTTTGATCCAACATGTGTATGAGAGCGTGTGAGGAGGAACGTGTGCATTAGTTGGAGTAACGTGGGGTGGTTTTGTGATAAGTTGACAGCAATACCGTGATCCACTTGGGTTTTTACCTTACTTTGTTGCTTCACTAGGGATAAAGGAAATACCATGCTACCGGGGATATGTGGGTGACATTGCCACTATCACCATGACTAGATCTAGCATGTTCTTATTTAAACTTGATGTCATTGAACTTAAAGCTATACTCTGTTTATCTTAATTACTGAGGTGTTATGATTTAGTTCGCATATTGGTGGAGTATAAGAGAGATTAATAACCAAAAGATCTCTCTGTTAGGATGTGATGCCCATATTATTAATAACTTGTCTTGTTGCAATCTCATATGTCAATTCCTATGTTCCATTATCTACCACTATATAAAAGAGAGAGTGCATTTGTGAAACCATGAACCCCATTCCATTTTTAATCATAAGAAACACCTTTCCAACACTTTATTAGCACTTTAATTTTCTGTTATTTAAAAATCCGAAAATACAAAAACATCTTTACATCTTGCAAACACCATACAAACCACAAACGCATCATCCAATATCATTCATACCATCCTTGCACTTTTATTTATTATCATTGCATATTTATTTTTGCTTTGCATTTGTTATCTTTATATCTTTTACTTACACCTTGTGCTTGACAACCACTTGATGAGGTTGATGGCACAAAACAATTTACTTTGTTTTGTAGGTTTCATAAAGAAGGATAAGGAGACAACAGCTTTTGGTTCATTTCCCCGAGAGTTCGATATTAAACCCTCGAGTCACCCTCGTGGGGAAAATTAGTCTTTTCCCTTACTATACACTTTGCACTTGGAGTCTCAACCTAACCCACATTCTTTTGACGCAGGTACTTGGTGCTCGGCAAGACTATCTTCTGGCGCCATCGTCATCATCGTCAAGGGCCATCAACCGATTATTGACGAGCTGATTGACGAGTTCGCTGGAGCAAAGTGGTTCACCAGTTCAGATCTGCATGCCGGATATCATCGGATGCGTATGAATCCTGCAGATGAAGCAAAGACAACATTTAAAACTCACGACAGACACTATGAGTTCAGGGTTATGTCGTTCGGACTCACGGGTGCACCAGCCACATTTCAGAACACCATGAACACTATTCTGGCTCCGCTGTTGCGCAAGGGGGTGCTCGTGTTCATCGATAACATCCTGGTGTACAGTAAAACGCTGGAGGAGCACGCTCAATTGTTGCGCCAGGTGCTGCGTCTGTTGGATCAACATCAGTTGAAGATCAAGAAAAGCAAATGCGCGTTCGCTCAGCAACGCCTAGTGTACTTGGGCCATGTAATCAGTGCGGACGGAGTGGCGCCTGATCCGAAAAACATCGCGGCCATTATGCGGTGGCCCAGGCCAACGAATGTGAAGGAAGTGCGAGGCATTTTGGGCCTAGCGGGCTACTACCGCAAATCTGTGCATGACTTTGGCCAGATTAGTCGGCCCTTAATAGAATTGCTGAAGAAAGATGTACCCTTCATTTGGACAGAGAGCGCAGAGACAGCCTTTCGCACCTTGCAGCGAGCTCTATCGACGGCGCCTGTCTTGGCTATCCCAGAAACCCTTTGTGGTTGAGACCGATGCGTCCAATGGTGGAATTTGTGCAGTGCTTTCGCATGAGGGACATCCGATCGCTTACTTGAGTCGAGCCTTGGGACCTAAAAATCAAGTGCTGTCAACCTATGAGAAGGAGTTTCTGGCAATCTTATTGGTAGTTGATCATTGGTGACCATACTTGCAAGTTCAGGAGTTTACCATTCTGTCAGATCATCGTAGCTTGGCTAGCTTGGATGAACAACGCTTGCATACACCATGGCAGCGCAAAGCTCTGACAAAACTGCTGGGGTTACGTTACAAGATCGTGTACAAGCCAAGAAGAGAGAATGGGGCAGCGGACGCTTTGTCGCGCCAAACCACTGGGGTAGAACTGGCAGTGGTAACCACCAGCGTACCAAGTTGGTTAACTCGTGTCCTTCAGAGCTATCACACTGACAGTAGCGTCCAAGAACTGCTCGCCAAGATAGCGGCCAACGATGAGACAGTGAAGGAGTTCACAGTCCAAGAGGGATTGATCCGCAAAGCTGGCCGGGTGTGGTTGGGTTCCGATGCAGAGCTAAGGGATATGATTCGCGTTATCTTCACGACAGCCCAGTGGGAGAACACTCAGGGACTCAAGCCACGTATCAACGCCTGCGCCGAAATTTCGCCTAGAAGGGCATGAAGCGATCAGTAGAGGAGTATATTGAATGTTGCACAGTTTGCAAGCAAGCTAACAGAGAACGAGTGCGTTATCCAGGTCTGTGATACGTCTCCAACGTATCTATAATTTCTTACGTTTCATGCTTATATTATACCAATTATCACATGTTTTATACACACTTTATATCATATTATGACACTTATTGGACTAACCTATTAACAAGATGCCACAGTGGCAGTGTCTGTTTATTGCAGAAAAGGCCCGAAAACCAAAGTGCTCGGAAAAATCCAGAAAAATTCCAGAAATTCTATTTCGCCAAAAGACTCACGGAGCCAGAAGGGCAAGTCCAGCGGAGGCCCACAGCCTCCTCCTCAGGTGCTCGCGTGGCCAGAGGGGGGGTGGCGCCACCACATGAGGAGGCCGACTCGGCCACCCCCTTGCGCCGCCCTTCCGCCTATATATCTCCTCTGCCCTAAAAACCCTAGATCGTTTGGCGTTTTCCAGAAAAGAGTCCCGAAGCTCCGCCGCCACCAAAAGCACCAATTCGGGGGACAGAAGTCTCTGTTTTGGCACCCTGCCGGGACGGGGAATTGCCCCCGGAGCCATCTCCATCGACTCCACCGCCATCTCCATCGCCGTTGCTGACTCCTACGATGAGGAGTGAGTAGTTCTCCCCCGGGGCTGCGGGCTCTACCGGTAGCTATGTGGTTTATCTCTCTCTTCCATGGTTTGATCTTTATGTGATCATGAGCTTTGTAATCTAGTTGAATATGTGATGCTACTCTTTATCTATTATGCACTCTAGAGGTTACTTTAATATGAACTCCGGGGTTATTCATGGTTGTAAAGGTGACAGTATGTGCACCGTGTGTTATTCCTTTATGACGCTGTGGTGTTAGTTTACTCTGACTTTGGGGGTGCTCTTGTAGCCCTACACAGTGAATGGTGTTTATCATCCAACATGAGAGTGTTTGAGAGTAGTATTTATTATTCAGCTTTGATGTTATTGTTGAGAATGTCCACTAGTGAAAGTATGATCCCTAGGCCTTGTTTCTAAGCAGTGAAGCACCGTTTCCAACAAGTTCTGCTACATGTTTGCTTGCTGCCATTTTTATTTCAGATTGCAATTACTACTTATAATCATCCATATTACTTGTATTTCACTATCTCTTCGCCGAACTAGTGCACCTAAACATCTGACAAGTGTATTGGGTGTGTTGGGGACACAAGAGACTTCTTGTATCTTAATTGCAGGGTTGCTTGAGAGGGATATCTTTGACCTCTACCTCCCTGAGTTCGATAAACCTTTGGTGATTCACTTAAGGGAAACTTGCTGCTGTTCTACAATTCTCTGCTCTTGGAGGCCCAACACTGTCTGCGAGAATAGAAGCGTGCGTAGACATCAAGCTATTTTCTGGCGCCGTTGTCGGGGAGGTAAGCGTTGGAAGGTATCTCCTTTAGATTCTGCAGTTATTACTTTTTGTTTCTTGTTTTATTTCACTAGTTAGGCTAAATGGAAAACAACAAAAAAATTAGAGATCTCTATGAAATTTATATTGCATTAGGACATGATACTTTTGAAGAGAAAATTAAAAAACCTATGTAAGTTAGTTTGCATAATAGTGGCAGTAGTGTTATTAGTATAAATTCTTTGGACACCATTATTGCTAAGGCTGTGGAAAAGCCTAAGCTTGGGGAAGCTAGTTTACGTAAAAATAATCATTTTTGCTCCTCAGCTTTGGAGGAATTATTTTGCCATGATAATACTTTGCCTCCAATATGTGATAATTCTAATGATACTTGTGATATTCTAAAGCCACCTGAAGAAATAGTGCCATTTAAAATACCTATGAAAATTATTGATCGTGTTATGGATAACCGCTATGTAGGGGATGGAACTGTCCATACTGGTGATCATTTGCTATTGTTACATGAATTATGCGAGTTGTTCAAGTGTGCAGGTATTTCAATGGACAAAGTTAAGAAGAAATTATTTTCTGTGTCACTTGGTGGAAGAGCTGCGCATTGGTATAAATTGTTGAAGAATAGGCACTCTCTTGGATGGGAGGAAATTGTATCTCTCTTTTATTCTAAATTTTATCCTCCAAGTGAGATTCACAAAGATCGGAATTCTATATATAATTTCTGGCCTCATGAAGGAGAAAGCATTGCTCAAGCCTGGGGAAGGCTGAAAATATTAATTCTCAAATGTCCTAACCATGAGATTCCTGATAAAATAATTGTTAATAATTTTTATGCAAGACTTTCTGGACATTGCAAGGATTATCTAGATACCTGTTCAGAGGGCTCTTTCACAAGTAAGAAGGTTGAAGCTAGATGGGATCTTCTTGAAACAATTCGAAACAATGCTGAAGATTGGGAGAATGACAAAGGTAAACAATCAGGTATAAACTATGAATATGATTGCATTAAGTCTTCCGTTGAAACTGTTGGTTTTCAAGAGCTTAGTGCTAAATATGGTCTTGATTCTCATATTATTGTTGATTGTTTTAGAACCTTTGCTTCTCATATTAATGTTCCTAAAGAAAATTGGGATGTGTATCATGAACCTTTCAAAGACACTTGCATGGAAAATGAAATTGTTGTTAATGATTGCAATAAACATGCTCAAATTTCTCAAAATACTATTTCTTATAAGCATGTTAATTTTTTTGGAATACATAGACCTTGTGGAATTAATCAAATTGAAGATGAATATTGTATCCATCATAGGAATGAAAATACTAGAGGTTGGTATAAGGTTCTAAGAGATCTTGGTAAAACAATTTGTGCCACCTATCCTTTTATTTGTGAACTTTGCTATGAAGAGGGTCATTTCGAATTTCAATGCTCAGGTTCTAATAAAGATATTGCAGAAGACTTTTGTGATAACATGATCACTCCTAATCAACATGATGAACTTACATTATTTTGGGGGTGTGAAGAGTTATCAAGAAAAACTTCTTTGTTAAATATGAGTGATATTGATATGAATGATTTGTTGCATGGATGTTATCTCTATTGTGTTAATAATTGCCATGCTAACACTTACATACAAAATATTATAAAGGATGGGACTTTACCAAAGTATGACAGGACTAATATGTGTTTTCATCTTATTAATGAAAGAGGGGAATTCCCCCAAGTTTCTTCCATCGTCTCTAATACTAAACCAGGTTATGTGGAGAAGCTTCCTTTCCAGCCTCTCCCTCCTATAGAGGAAAAGAAGAAGAAAAAGGGAAAGAGGAAGAAGAAGAAGAAGAGGAGTAAAAGGAGAGGGGAAACGGTATCTTCTCCCAAACTTGTTGCTCCTGTTACAATTGATACTTATAATTCTGAATTTGATGATTCTGAACTTGATGATGAACCTATGCCTGTTATTTATATTAGTGATCATGATTGGGAAAAGCACATTTCTTTTGATATTGAAGATCTCTGGGACACTAATTCTGAAAATGATGATGTTAACAATTGCTATACTATTAGTACTATCCATGTTCCTTCCCATGATGATATAGAAAGCTCTGAGCTCGGGGATGAGGGGTTTGAAAATCCTTTTGCTACAAATGATTATATATTTGATACCTCTCCTCCTAGTAAAAATGATGATATGTTTACAAATAAACACACTTTGGAGGATAACTATTCTATTGCTTATGATGATACTATGCCTCCAGTCTTTGATAATTATAAAGAATACTATGACATGGGTTATAATTACAATTATCCTTTTGAAACTTGTCATAATTATAGGGGAATTACTCAAACCAACCCTTTTAATACACAACTTGTCTATCATGTTCAAGTTCTTTATGATGATCCTGCTCCAATTGTTATTAATGAGAAGAACTTTTCTTATGAGGGAAATAATGATACTTTTATGCATATGGATCATGATAAGAATGTTTCATGTGATGGTTATATTGTGGATTTTATCAATGATGCTACTGAAAGTTATTATGGGAGAGGAGAATATGGTTGTAAAAGTTTTCAAGTTACTAAAACACCTTTCTTTATGTTGGAAGTTTTGAAGTTGCATTTGTTTCATCTTTCTATGATAGTTGCTTTACGTTTCAATAATTTATCCTACTACAAGATCCCTTTGCATAGGAAGTGGGTTAGACTTAAATGTGTTTGATGTTCGCCTCTTGATGCTCTCTTTTGTTTTTCAACTCTCATTTTTATATGAGCATCATAAAAATCTCATTGCATAGCTAAAAGGCTTTAAAGAAAAATGCTTATGGGAGACAACCCACTATTTTATTTCTGTTATTTTCTTTTATTTGAGTCAAGGAGCATGCTTACCTCTGTAACAACTCCTTTGTATCTTTATTTTATTGCATAGTTGTGCCAAGTTAAGTCTCTAGTAGAAAGTGATGCTAGAATTGGATCTCTGCGCAGGAACAGTTTTTCTGCTGTTCACCGTTAAATTCATAACTCTCTGCAGAGAAATTAAAAAAATCTGATATTTTCTGAGCGTGATCCTCAGATATCTACGCAACTTTCATTAGTTTTGAGTTTTTTTATTTGAGCAAGTGAAGTGCCTCGAAAAAATTCGTCTTTACGAACTGTTCTGTTTTTGTCAGATTCTGCCATTTATTTTGCATTGCTCCTTTTGCTGTTGTTGAATGGATCTTTTTGTTCCACAAAATTCCAGTGGCTCTAGCTAATGCCCAGTACTATGATAATGATTGTCTCCATACAGAATATGAGAATTTTTGATTATGCACTAACCCTCTAATGAAGTTTACTTTGAGTTTGGTGTGTAGGAAGTTTTCAAGGATCAAGAGAGTGGATGATATGATGTGATCAAGAAGATAAAAGAGCCTAAGCTTGGGGATGCCCCCGTGGGTCACCCAAGCATACTTCAAGAAGACTCAAGCGTCAAAGCTTGGGGATGCACAAGGCATCCCCTTCTTCATCAACAATTTATCAGGTTATCTCTAGTGAAACTATATTTTAATTCCGCCACATCTTATGTGCTTTACTTGGAGCGTCTGTTCGTTTTTATTTTTGCTTTTGTTATTCTTGTTCTCTGAATAAAATGGATCCTAGCATTCTTGTGTGGGAGAGAGACACGCTCCGCTTTTTCATTTGAATACTCCTATTCTTCACTTATATTTGTTGAGTATTCTTCTATAGCTACTGTAATACTTTTAGCTCTTATTTTTCATGCACCTCTTGTTCAGAGCTGTTAGTTCTCATATGTTATACTCTCTTTCTTCATTGTTAAATACTTGGAGAGTTTATGTTTTAAATAAGTTGATTGTTGTTTGGTTAAGAACAGAAAATGTTAAATGTGGTAGATGGTATAACTAAATGATATCATTAAAATTGTGTCACTTGAATCATTGATGTTGTTTTGAGATATTAATATGCTTAATGGTAAAACATGATGGTTTAGTAAAGTGGAATGATTAATGGTTGGTCTAGAAAACTTGAAGCTGTGCCACACTTAAATATCCAGTTGATAGCATAATGATATATGACTTCTAATGTTAAAAGCAACCGTAATGACTTTGTGTTATGCGCTATGGTCGGGGTCCCAACAGTGACTTGTTCATTTGCCACAGTCCCTCATGGAGTGATTTTCATTATGCCTTGTAAGATCATATTTCTAGTTGGAATCTTTTTGCTTGTGAGTTCTAAAGCTGCGGTTTTCATGGCACTTCCACCACCATATTTGCTAGCCTCTTCGGTACTTTGCATTGCCCTTTCTCACATTGAGAGTTGGTGCATACTTCGCGGGTACATCCAAAACTCGTGGGAGATCTTCATCATGTTCTCCTACACATAAGCCAATTATCTTCCTCAAACATCCACCATACCTACCTAATACAACATTTCCATAGCTGTTCCGAGATATATTGCCATGCAACTTTCATCTTAGATTACATGACTTGTTGTCATTTATCATTTATATATTGCTCTGCATGATTCTATATAGCTGATGTGTGGTTTTACCCATGTTACACTAGATCATTGCATATCCTGCTACACTGGCAGATGCACCGTTTCATACACCATGTTTTATCCCTTATGAGATCATTGTATCAAAAGTGTGTTGTCATATTAGAATGTTTGCCCCTAAAAGTGAAAAGAGCCATGGAGGCCATCGAAAAGAGAAACAGAAAAATACAAAAAAATAGAAAAAAGGAAAAAAGAGAAAAAAGAAAGAAGAAAAAGAATAAAAAGGGGGCAACATTACTACTCTTTATCCACACTTGTGCTCATGTTATAGCACCTGTAATATTCATAGTCATCATTTGTGCTCATGTTTAGCACCTTTACTCCATATGTGAGAGTTTTCATGTTCTACTTATATAACTATGTGGGGAACTTTACATTATAGAACTTGGCTTGTATATTCCAATGATGAGCCTACTCAAAAGTGCTCTAGGTCTTCATGAGCAAGCAAGTTAGATGCACCCCCACTAGTTCCATTGGAGAGCTTTCATACACTTATAGCTCTATGTGCATCCGTTGTGTGGCAATCACTACTCCTTGCATAGATTCGATTATAAGACTTCCTATTGTCTAATGATCACTTTCAGCTGTGTGAGACTTTTTTCCGTTGGCCTTCCAAACCCCCCTTATTATTCTCTTAGCCACAACATCCTGGTGCCAGGAACCAACGCTGAACACTTGCTTGTCTTAGAGTGAACAAATAGAGAGATGATTTTCTACGTGCATATTGTTATTGCTTGACTTGATCCTTTCACAAAGTTGTCATGAGTGTTTGATTCATTAGATGATTATATTGTTATTCTTGAAGCTTAAATCATCTTTAAATATCTACTTTGCACGGTTGATTGTTCTCTAGTACTAATTCATTGAAAGTTTTACTTTGTTCTACCTACTTGTTTATTTATTACTCATTTGATATCAACATAAACTACAACTTTTATTCATTTGATCTCAATTTACATGCATTACATTATTATATTATATGATCAAGATTGCGTGAAAGCATGTCACTTCAGAAATTATTCTTTTATCGTTTTTACTTACTCGGGACGAGTAGAACTAAGCTTGGGGATGTTGATACGTCTCCAACGTATCTATAATTTCTTACGTTTCATGCTTATATTATACCAATTATCACATGTTTTATACACACTTTATATCATATTATGACACTTATTGGACTAACCTATTAACAAGATGCCACAGTGCCAGTGTCTGTTTATTATGTATGTTTATTGCAGAAAAGGCCCGAAAACCAAAGTGCTTGGAAAAATCCAGAAATTCTATTTCGCCAAAAGACTCACGGAGCCAGAAGGGCAAGTCCAGCGGAGGCCCACAGCCTCCTCCTCAGGTACTCGCGTGGCCAGAGGGGGGGTGGCGCCACCACATGAGGAGGCCGACTCGGCCACCCCCTTGCGCCGCCCTTCCGCCTATATATCTCCTCTGCCCTAAAAACCCTAGATCGATTGGCGTTTTCCAGAAAAGAGTCCCGAAGCTCCGCCGCCACCAAAAGCACCAATTCGGGGGACAGAAGTCTCTGTTTCGGCACCCTGCCGGGACGGGGAATTGCCCCCGGAGCCATCTCCATCGACTCCACCGCCATCTCCATCGCCGTTGCTGACTCCTACGATGAGGAGTGAGTAGTTCTCCCCCGGGGCTGCGGGCTCTACCGGTAGCTATGTGGTTTATCTCTCTCTTCCATGGTTTGATCTTTATGTGATCATGAGCTTTGTAATCTAGTTGAATATGTGATAATACTCTTTATCTATTATGCACTCTAGAGGTTACTTTAATATGAACTCCGGGGTTATTCATGGTTGTAAAGGTGACAGTATGTGCACCGTGTGTTATTCCTTTATGACGCTGTGGTGTTAGTTTACTCTGACTTTGGGGGTGCTCTTGTAGCCCTACACAGTGAATGGTGTTTATCATCCAACATGAGAGTGTTTGAGAGTAGTATTTATTATTCAGCTTTGATGTCATTGTTGAGAATGTCCACTAGTGAAAGTATGATCCCTAGGCCTTGTTTCTAAGCATTGAAACACCGTTTCCAACAAGTTCTGCTACATGTTTGCTTGCTGCCATTTTTATTTCAGATTGCAATTAATACTTATAATAATCCATATTACTTGTATTTCACTATCTCTTCGCCGAACTAGTGCACCTAAACATCTGACAAGTGTATTGGGTGTGTTGGGGACACAAGAGACTTCTTGTATCTTAATTGCAGGGTTGCTTGAGAGGGATATCTTTGACCTCTACCTCACCAAGTTCGATAAACCTTTGGTGATTCACTTAAGGGAAACTTGCTGCTGTTCTACAAACCTCTGCTCTTGGAGGCCCAACACTGTCTGTGAGAATAGAAGCGTGCGTAGACATCAGTCTGCTGCAACCGCTGGCTGCTCCCCGATGCGCGTGGCAAACGGTGTCGCTGGATTTCGTGGAAGGGTTACCCAAATCCAAGACTGCTAACTGCATTATGGTGGTGGTCGACAAGATGACGAAATATGCCCATTTTGTGCCTCTGGCTCATCCTGTCAATGCTCAGCAAGTGGCTATCGCGTTTGTGGACAACATCTTCAAACTTCATGGGTTACCCGAAGTGAAGGAAGTGCGAGGCATTTTGGGCCTAGCGGGCTACTACCGCAAATCTGTGCATGACTTTGGCCAGATTAGTCGGCCCTTAATAGAATTGCTGAAGAAAGATGTACCCTTCATTTGGACAAAGAGCGCAGAGACAGCCTTTCGCACCTTGCAGCGAGCTCTATCGACGGCGCCTGTCTTGGCTATCCCAGACTTCACTAAACCCTTTGTGGTTGAGACCGATGCGTCCAATGGTGGAATTTGTGCAGTGCTTTCGCATGAGGGACATCCGATCGCTTACTTGAGTCGAGCTTTGGGACCTAAAAATCAAGTGTTGTCAACCTATGAGAAGGAGTTTCTGGCAATCTTATTGGTAGTTGATCATTGTCAGCGGCAGCCTTGTCAGCGGCGAGACAGTCGGCGTCAGTTCCCATGACGAAGACGAAGGCGACGCGGACGTAGAGGAAGTAGACGATGTAGTGGACGAAGATTGGCGAGCAGTCGCGTAGGAGACGCTCCCCAAAAACCTAATCGCCCCTCTCCCGTACAAGAAACAGAGAGGCGGGGTTTCGGAGGACTGCTCTCCCGTCGACCGTGTACGCGGCGGACGGGATGGGATCAACGATGGCAGCGACAGTTGGAGGAACGATGGAGGCGGTGGCGGCTGTGGGCAGATGCGCTCTGTTCTCTGTTTCTTGTATTTGGAGAGGAGCGACCTCTCGCTAACATAGGCACAGGCGCAGGAGCCAAACGCCCAACCGAAACGCACGTACTTAAGACAGAACGTTTCAGCTGGCAATCAATCTCCACAAATCGTTTCGGGCCATTGACATTTTATTCCTGCGTGACAAAAAGAACACATCGGCTCGGCGAGATTCCCGCAACCCGCGGCGCGGCGCGTCGTGACGAGTCGGGCGGCGGAGGAGGAGGAGCGCGTGTGTGTTACACAGCCATTCTCCTCATACCTCACACCAACTCGTACTAGTAGAAGAATGACTCAGTATATAAGCTGATGCACATCTCACTAAACTAGCAGTATGGGACTAAAGTCCCACCACTTGCCATGACAGCAACATGGACGAAGAAGGAAGCACTGGCTGTGCATGTCATCGTGCGCGTAGGTGATGCCCCTGCGCGTGGAGGCCACCGCAGCCTGCTCGCTCGAGAGCGTGGAGTACCTGCGGTTCGAAGCAGATGGAGGCACACACTCATGAGTTCACCGTCGGTGTGCTGGCGCAAGAAGTCGGCTCGGGTAAGACGACAACCGGTGGTCCGTGTCGGGGAAGAAGAAGCATAGGGGCGGCCGACGGCAAGGAATGCTAGTTCCATTTCGAGGAGTCCGTGCTCATTCGCATCCCGAGCTTGTCGATGAAGGTTGCGCTGGTTAAGGCAGTGCTCCCAGCGAGAGGGAAGAGCCGGGTATGGTCTGGAGGAGACTGTCGCGATGGCGCGATTCGCCGACAAGAGCCCAAAGAAGGACGAGGTGGGAGGCAAATGAATTAGGTCACGCCGGCGCTATGTGTATGACGGGCAGGCCACCCCTATCGAAGGGCATCTCAAAACTCTTGGGTGAGACCTTTAAGAGTGTTGTTGGGGTGTTTTTTTTTGCATACAGACCCCCATTGGGACTTTGGAGGGCGCCGGTGCAGATGCTCTTAATACTAACCATGGTGTATTCTTGAAAACACAATGGTGCTAATATATAACATATTATGATCTTATGCTCCCTTTCTTCACAAATATATGATGCTTGAAACAAAACGAGTAGTCCAAATAAGCAAGTTTCACCATCAAAGTTCATAGTAATAGGAATGTCAACATGTTATATTTTAAAGGTAGTTGTCAGCATTATTATATGTAGATATTAATATTCAAAACTAGGACCACTTAAAACATAACTCCATATATTTCATTAACTAGAATATATTGTTGCCACAATGACATCTGAACATTTAACATTGGAAAATAAATGAATGAATGTGACCTAATGAATCACGCAGATATAAAAAAAACAAACATTACGTGCCTATTGCTTATAGCACTAACTCAAGTACTCCAAGATCATTGATGATGATTAACTAAGCTAGTTTCATCTAGGCTGAGTACGGTGACTGGTGAAGGTGCTGTGTCAAGAACTGAGCAGAGTGAACATGCCGAAGCAAAGAGGGCATTTCAATGTTTGACATGTCGATGATTGGTACTTCCTCTGCTATTTCTTCTGTCGTGAAAGGAATGCTGCAATTTGAGGAGGTTACAAATGAAGGTGATACAAAACTTTTACAAAAGTAATCTAAGCGCTAAATTATTTACATGATTTAAGAAGGGATGAAAAACCAGTAAGTTGAAGCTTATTGCTAATCTGTTGAGATAACAAACCTCAAGTCATCATCCAAAAGGAATGAATTTGACACAGGGTTTTGTGCATCGTTGCTCACCATGTCTCTCATTCGGGCAACAACCTGCAACAATGTACAATTTAGCCAAAACCCAGAAACATGACATCGGATTATAGCTGACACAAGAGAAGATGACAACATGCCTCAGATGATACACTGTGTGTACCATATTTGTCATCCCAGTACATAGTACACAAACGATATATCTGCCTCACACTTAATGCCTGGCAAAAGGAATTTAAACAAATAAGAGCGTGGAATGGTAGATATAATTCCACCGATGGCATAAACTTTATCATAGAGAAATACAGCAAGTAAAATTGTTTTGCCCAGGAGTACTCAAGAGCAAATTATACTACTGCAGATACCGGGCAAATATTTTTCTTGATTTGCTCAAGAGTCCTCTTGCTTTTCTGAGGAATAATCTGCAATATTAATGTAATCCTGTAAGAAGCATGACAATAAAATCATCATCTTGTTATGTAGACATGATACTAATTTTTACCAGAAAATCAACCGCTTGTCTGATGAACTTTAGCTCATCCCAAGCTGCACCTGCATGCTACAAAGTAGAAAAGGTAAGGTGTTCTATCGATCATCATTAACTAAATGACTAAATGAGAACTGCACCAGCTGCAAACCTCTTCTGTAGTATCCACGATCCATTTCTCCAGTACACAAAGCCCAGATTTCACATATTCTCCATTTGAAAATGTGCAACACTCCTGTCGCAGGAGCAAACTGGGACATTAAGAACAGAATAAATCAAGTGGCTGTTCAGCTGCAGGCGTTCTGAAATATTACTGACATGCAGGTATCTAACCTATTAAAAAGCTGTACATTTATGAATGAGAAAACTTGAGTGACTAGCTTGCGGATGAAAAACAAAGGTACCTGTACCAAAGAAACATTGATTTGTAAGATCAGTAGGAGAGCTTTAAATATTGATGCAGTAAGATTGCTCACATTATTACATAGGAAAACTGGACAGAAGCAAAAGATGATAAGTATAGGAAGTTAGATCGAAACATCCTCTAGAATTACTTCTGTAAGTTCTGTGCAATCAAGATTTTCTCAGTTTTGTCTGATATGGAGTCTTTGACTTCGTAAGACAGTACAATAAGGCTCTCGACTCGAATTTGCTAAATCAGATCCCAAGGGATGTTAGTATGTTACACATCAATACACCACAGAATTGCGCAATCGTACACTTTTGTTCACTCGACAAATAAACATCTAATATTGCTCTTCGTATGGTGCCAGTAGTACAACTAAATGATGACTAGCAGAGAATGTGTGAGATTGACATGTAGTTCACTGGATGTGGTGGTGACTATAACTGTCAACTTCAGCAATTTTTCATTCACTAGAAGATAGATTGTGTAAGTCTAAGTCGTTTTAAGTTCAACTAAATCTCAGTCAGTCGCACACAATTGTATCATGTGCAACTATGAGTTTAGCATGAATCACGAAGCAAATCTAACATGCGAGGAATTGACTAAGAGTTAACTAAATTTCAGTCAGTTGCACACAGTTGCAAACCATGTGCAACTCTAAGATACAAAATCCAACGGCTAAGGAGGCGACTCAGATTTAGTTAATTCTCGGGCGCCATATAATTGTTAGGTGCTCCCTCTATGTTCTCTCTTCTCTCTGTTCTCTCTCTTGAGCAAATGAAGAAAGCAGAGGACTAGCACTACAAAGAAGCACAGAGTGTATTTCAGGCAACAAATGCCCTTCTTTTTCTATTAGCTTTTGCAGGAACGAAATGCTACATCACCACAACAAATGTTGGCAAAACTTAGGGCGTATTTGGTTACCCGCATTGCCTCCAAACAGGCCCTGGCGATGCAAAAATGGCCGTTTGATTGCTCAGAAGACGTGTTGGCCCGAGCCCGCACGAAGCTCAAAGCACCTCTCAGCTAGGCCCTGGAGGAATGGTTATTCGGCCGTTTTTCAGAGGCAGGTCTTGGAGAGCTAAATTGAAGGGGACGGGGAACGCGGCTGCGCGCGGCGATGCAGGAGGGGAGATGGCGGGAGTCGAAATATTGGTCCACCGTCTGGTGGCAAAGCTACACTCACCACCTCTTTTACTCGGTCACCTCGAGCGGGAGGACAGGCTCCATTATTTCGGCACTGAGGGAGGCGGCGTCGACAGGGACGATTTAGATCTGAGCAACAGCATGGCGGCGGCTTAGATCTTGGGAGGCTCCAGCGATGACAGCAACACCATTCAACCTTGCTTAGGCGTAGAGTAGCATTATTGCGTACATGCTTAGGTTGCTTATGGATGTTGATGTCACTTGGACCCGCGGATGAAACTAATCGTTCAGGCAGCCGCACTGATAAAAGTGATGCAGGCCTAGATGCAGTTGCAACTACAGGGGGTAGGATGGCCAACCTGAACTACATCCACAACAACAATGAGGTTGAGGCTGTGAACATGCTACGAATGGGTAGAGCCAGTGGCAGAGGATGAAAAAAATTAGAGGTAGGGCAGACTCTAAACAATATGCGAAGACAGAAATAATGCCGAAACATTAACACCATATATGTCTTATAGTTATCTATTGAAATAGACATAAAATATTCAATATAACTAAAACCTAAAACATACTAATGGCAAAGGTCTACCCTCTTTTGAAAAATTTCCGTATTTACTTAACCTGGACTTTCGAATATCCCGTACTCGATTTAGCACATCATCAAGTCATCAATGACTTCTGTCGCTCATGAGTCTCTTTCAACTATGAAAATAACTCATCTAAACGATGGTCAAAATCCGTGGTAATATAGTCTATGTAAATACAGAAGGTGTCCACATAAAAATAATCAATGTTTGACGTGATGTTTTGCCTTTTTAAATACCACACTAGGAAATTGTTTAGGGTCATATTTCTTAGATTGAGAATTAGCTATCGTAAAGAGAAAGAGTGGGTTCAGATTAGACTAGATCTAGTGCTAGTTTTGATTTAAAAATTGGTTTTGTGTAGTGTTCACTAATATATGCATATCTTTCTCATACAGAGTTCTTTCTTTACCTACAACCACTCAAATCGTTCAGAAAAAACATGTGCACATGAATATGTTTGCCAAATATCAAGGTAGGGCGGCTGCCCTAGCTTGCCCTAAGGGGAGTTCCGCCTCTGGGTAGAGCCCCTTTTGCCATGCTTGTGGAGACGTTTAGGGTTAGAGGTTTGTTGCAAGACAGCATCCACACCTCTGTGGAAGAGCAAGTAGCAATGTCCTTCCATGTTGTTGGGAATAACCAGAGGTTCAGAATGATCCACAACACTTTCAGAAGATCTAGTGAGATAATTTCTAGGTATTTCAAGCAAGTCTTGTATGCGGTTGGAGAGCTCAGAGCAAAGATGATCAAGCCACCATCAGTTCAAACTCCACAGAAGATACGACAAAGCCAGAGGTGGTATTCATATTTGAAGGTGAGCAACTCAGATTTTTTTAGTTAATGTCATTCCATTAGTATGTTGGTGTGTAACATTACATTTTGTTCATGTCAAGAGGACTGCATCAGTGCAATAGATGGTAATCATGTCACAGCTAGAATGCCGAGGTCACAAGCTGCTGCCTACAGAGGAACAAATCACTATACTAGCTAGAATGTGCTTGCAGCTATAGTTTTCGACCTGAAGTTCACCTATGTGTTGGCTGTTTGGGAAGGATATGCCTATGATGCTTTGTATTGTGTCTAACAACGTGAGTCGAGCAGATGGGATAAATATTCTAAATGGCAAGTTCTACCTAGGAGATGTTGGATATGCATGTTGCCATGTTGTTCTTCCACCCTTCAGGTGTACCAGGTACCATCTCAACGAGCTTAGAGATAGGAACTACCATAGGAATGCCCATGAATTGTTTAACCCGAGACACTCTAGTATTGCAGTTATGGTGGAGAGAGCGTTTGTTGCTCTAAAAACAGATTTAAAATCCTCGATCAAAGCCATTCCACCCTTTCAGCACCCAAGTCAAGTTGGTCCTAGCCTGTTGCATTCTGTAAAACTGGATCCTAGGATGGGGTTTAGTTGAGTTTTTCCCTGTTGAGGAAGATGTGATACCAGATGGCCAGGACATGGGCCGTGGTCTCGAAGCTAATGATCAGGAAGCTTGGAAGGTGCTGAGGCACGAGTGGGCTAACTCTATGTGGGCAAATAGAGGCCCCTACAAGATCTGAGCAAGACGAGTTGAACTGCTATTTGCTATAGTAGTTAGGGTTGAAACTTAAACATTGCTATGCCCGTGAAAACATTCATTAACAAGTAGCTAGGGAGAACTTGTATGTGCTGATGAACTGATATGTGCCCGTTTTAACTGCTATTCATAATTGAGTAGTGTTTTGTTGTATACATCTACCTTGTAATCATGTCACTGAATTGAGCCTGTTATGCGTTTATCTGAACTTTTAAATATGTTCTTGCCTCAGTGACACATGAAGACAGCGAGGGGGCTAACAAGTGACAGTGCATGCGCGTATTTGTTTCAAGGGTGCTGGAAGCCGACGAGGGGGTGCCGTCCATAAGGACGTGACCGCAGTAACTGAGGGCTGTTGTCCGCCAACGTCTCCTATTAGGAGGGGACACCGGCGTTCAATGCTAGACCAAACAGCAGGCCTGCTTGGGTGCTATGTGTCGTGGGAAGAGAATCTTCTAGTGTATGTGTACATGATGTTCGACAACCTGGAGAGCCATCTGTTTGGTGAGTTTTTCTCATTAGTTCTACCTTCCGTTTGGTCTAGTTCACATGTCTGCATTGCAGTCTGGTTATGGAGTTGGTATCAATGTGTCTCTGTTGTAGCAGGTCAAGCATGGCTATTGAAATGTACTTTTCATATACCTTATGCTCGTGATAGTCCTTCATACCAGTAATGCGCTTTCTCGGATGCTTGAAAAAGCTCAGTTTTGTGAATTTTATATATCTTCTTTCAGTGAGTAACAAATATTCGTGTAGGAAATTAAATGGCAGATCAATATGACATGATATGAAAAAAAATCGATAATCTTCTTCCAAGAAACAACATATAGTTGTTCCCTCTACCATTTATATGTATTTATGTTCAAACAGTGAGATAAGCTAGTTCCAGTGTAGACTATGGAGATAGAGTTAATAATGTCACTACGTTTGTTGTGACTAATTTCAAGACGAGGCTGCGGCAGCCTCACCATCCATGGCACTCCCAGGTCCATCAAGTGCGACAAGGGTGAGTGGTAGTGGTTCCGCTCCAACGTGTTGTCGTTTCAGCAGGTGTGTATGCTTTCTTCTCCTGTGAGTGCGTGATGTGGTATCTAGTTTGAAACGATTGTAAGATGGCACACCCATCTCAATGGGTTCCTCAGGCGACTAGTTATGTTTTAATTCAGTACAAGGTAGGGACATACTTATTGCTCATACTACTAGTTTTTCAGAACAAGAGGAAGGGGTGAAAGGAACACGAGTTTATTTAGTATTTCAGAACTACATGCGATGGATGAGTAGCAATTTGAATTTCTTGCAGCTTAGAGTTCAATCTACCTTACATTATTTATTCCTATGAAATACATGTCTGTGTTTATGTTTGAAGCGTTGGGATTTTGATTTTCATTTTACAGTAACCAATTATCTATTCTTATGTCAAAGTAAAACTTGATTTTAGTTTTATATCTTCAGCTTTCTTATCTACTGAAGTTAGTTGGTAACGCAATGAAAGCACCCTCACTACATTTTGTTCTCTTTGTATTCTGAAATTTCTTTGGCATATGGCGGCGACACCATCGACCTGGGGCTGCGACACCGAGGACGTTGACACAAGGTTGTGTCAATGACGACATCGTCGGGGCTTGACAACATCAACACGCGGCTGCATCAACGACATCGACACGGCTACATAGACAAGGACATCGACACGGCTACGGAGACAAGGACATTGACATTGGGCTGCGGCAGCGCGACGACATCGACATTGTGCCGCTGACAACGACATCGGCTACGGGAAGACGACATCGACACGCGGCTCAGCAACTACGACATCGACAAAACCGGCGATCATTTTGTAATGACTGATGTAATAGCATATCTAAATTATTGAATAATGACATGTATTAATGTACTGGATAAACAGTGAATGTATGTATGAATAATTGTTTTTATTCCTAATTATTTACTAGTGGTGTACCATTCAAAGGTACGACACTAGGATATTTTTTTTATTTCTTAAACACACTACTGCTGGCGTACAGAGTGCGCCAGTGGTATTGAGCTTACATGTGGCTCGCCCTCGCCAACGGTAGCTATTACCGCTGGCATAGCAGCGCTGGCGTACACGTTTTTGTCAGCGGTAGGGGTGTACGCCAGCGGGTTGCGGCGGTTGCTATATTTTGTTTGCCAACAGTAGGTTTTTTCCTACTAGTCATCCACGTGTTAAGAAGTATTAGTATTGGTTTAGAAGACCGTATTAGATTACATTTACTTTTTTGTATCCCAACTCATCATGTGTACTATATATTTGTCCATTGGGCTATCTATATAAACAAGTTGCATCCAAAACATGGTATCAGAGTCTACATTTAGGTTTTTCCGCCAATTAGCCCTCCCCATTTGTATATACACCTAAAATTGCCCAAGTCAAGAGAATTGAGTAGTCTATTTTTTCAAATGTTTTTAATGCTAAAATATCAAAAGAAAGAAATCATCAATAAAAGATATAGCTACTTTTTTAAACTACACTACGTATCTAGTTATAATTTGGCATCACTGTTATATAAAAATAATACTCCCTCCGTCCTAAAAATAAGTGTCTCAAGTTTGGCTAAAAGTGGATGTATCTACACATGTGCCACTGTGGTCATCTTCTTCACTCCCATGTTCAAATCGTGGCTCCGCCCCTGATGGTCAAGGGTTGGTTACATCCATGAATGTGCTTGCTGAAGGGTTCCAGATACAAAATTGAGTTGACTAAGAGCACCAAAACATAACGATACAAAGAAATACGTAATTAATAGCATGCCAGCTCCCATGGTACAATTACATGACTAGTATTAAGCTACAACAGAAGCTCATAACTGAGCAGTGCTAGTATTTTGAAATGGATCAAGTACAAGTAACATTGTATGTAGTAACTTACAAAGTTTTTATGTAGCCTGTCCATCAGAGAATCCAGAAATTTGACAATCCTGTCCCAGTGAGCACTTAATGGCTGCTGCAAGGTCACGTCAGGTGAACTGGACCTTCTTCCACTGCCACCACAAGCAAGTTTTGGTGCCTTTTTGACCAACATAACGTAAGGTTTAATTGTTTGCATTCAAATATGAACAGACTAAATGTCTGGTCGGCATCAAAGCTATTGGAGCTATCAGAAAACATACCTGGATGCAAAGGCTTAAGAGAGGTGATATCTCTTTCTTCAGATTGTCACGAATTAACCCAAATATCTTCTCCAGGGAAGCAGTTAGTTGTTGCTTAAATAGCATAGCAGGGTATCGAGCGTCAATGTGTAACATATTCTGCCGTTGCCCAAGCACTTCCAAAGGAGATCTGACAGCCTGCATGTATAAACATACTATAACAAATTCCAGGCATGTAGGAATTTTGTTCGTATATCAAAATCCGAAAATTCGCCATTTGGTATACTGAAAGGAATAGAAGTCGTATGTTTATGGCAAACATTGGTCCCACTTGATATCCTGAAACCGGCTGGTTTTCACACAGGTTTGGACCAAGTATCTTGCTATTTTCATATGTTTTTTACATTTCTTGAGTTGCCTCTAAATACTTGTGAGTTATGAGAACTAATTTAACTGGTAAATCAGTTAGACTCCAGCAACTGATTGGTTACCAAATAATATTTCAGTAATATACTTGTACAGTTACGGGTTACCTCTAAATACTTGTGACTTATGAGGACTAATTTAACTTGTAAACCAGTTAGACTCCAGCAACTGATTGGCTACCAAATAATATTTCAGTAATATACTTGTACAGTTGTATTGATACTAGAATAAGAATGTCCCGGTTTAAGTTCTGTTTTGACATCAGTAGAATCCTGGGCGAACAAAGGAAAAGCAGCGGCTGAAAAGTAGTTAAGCTGAATAGATTGAAACTGACATCATTTGCCTTTTCACATGAGCGAGGATCTGAAGAAGATCCAGAAGGAACCATGATGAATCCTTTTGACCTTACATTTCTTTGTAACATGCATAAAAGAGCAGAAGCATTGGCTAGCCAGTACGGCAAAATGTCATTCTCATTTTCTGTCTGAAAAGCAGAATATTAATGCCAGCAAGGAAAGCGTCATACTTAGATACTCAAAGAATATATAATAGTAATATGACTATAACCTTCAGAACGGTATTGACTGTCTGAATTATGAAGTCAAAAATAGTTGTTCTCTCAGTCTCAAATACTCCCCAATGGAGAAGGCATCTGTAAATGATACAGGCTGCAACTGGTTTGCCCTTCTTGAACCCCAAATCGTCTTTAATGCACTGCTGAAGCAATTCATGGTACTCCTGAAAGGGACACTTTTCATGTTTAACATATGCATAATTACGTAAGGAAAGATCGTCATGGGGGAAAAAATTAAAACACAGGTAGAAGTACATAAACTGTAGAAGGAAGCCAGGTGCTGAGAGAGAGAGAGAGAGATTTAACCTCGTGCCTATCAGTATTCATCCTTGATCTTCTTAATTCAGTTAGGTTATGAGGGAGAGGCGCAAGTTTTATGGATGATGATTCCTGAAAGAAGACAATTTTTCATAAAAGACTATATGAGAGGATCCGACAACAAAGATGGACATGGAGGGGTTTGTCTCTTACAAAGAGTGACTTTGGGTTGGAAGGGGAAGCTCCAAAAGGAAGACTCTACCAATAAAAACAAAATATTCATCAGTGCTTATTAGTTTTTGACTAAATATGTAACACATATTCAGTTGAGGAAAATATATGGTCCAAAACAAAAAAGATATAGTACTGTCTAGCAGGACGAAGGAAAACGTCCACATACCCAAGTGCGAGTGTGCCTAGGAGATAAGCTTAAGGCCTTCTGCCTCAGTACATGGTTCTCATCTTCCAAATTTGAAATCTTATCTTCCAAGCTATTATAACAACAGGACCAAAATTATGCAGAAATATGAATTGCACGAGGCAGTACAATGAATAAGAAAACTGTCCTGACGTATAGAGCATAGATGCTAAGCAAAAGCAAACAACTGTGCGAGTAACTTTTACTGAATAAGCACCGAGAATAACAAACTCTTAGATATTGCTGTAAGGAAAAGGAATTACTTTTTCAAGTTATCCCGGAGATGCAGATAGTTTTTTTCTACACCATTCAACTTGTCCATATTATCATGGCTGCATTCTTGAGCCTTCAAGAGCTCTTGCTCCAGTTCTATATTCTTTGTCTGCATAAATGATTAAATGATAAGGTTCGACGCCGTTTGAACAAGAAATTTTTAACAAACCTATGAAATAGTGAGACCACAGGTACTAAAATTTGTATATGAAGTTATTTTTACAGGAATAATCAGCTTACAACCTTGTTGAAGGTTGCAAAAAAGTAATATTCATGGAAACAACTAAATGCATATGAAGGGATACCGCTAGCCAAGGTAAAGAATGCCATTATATATTTTGATATTAAGATGAAAGATCATAAGTTGAGTTTCAAAACAAAAGTTAGATGTCATAAGCCATGACATGTAGGAGCTAAAGAAAATTCACATATTCGTCAAATTTGGAGTGGTGGCGTCAAAATTTGAATGGAACTCAAACTTGAAATAGAGACATAAAATACATTGAAATGTAATACGTGGTGAACACCTTTAATGAAATATTCTCCCTCTTTACTTCCTCTATCTGATTAAGGCTGTTATGAAGTGCTTCTTGATCCTTGGTCAACAAGTCTAAGTTATGTTGGAGTGAGGCAATTATCTTGTAACCATTTTTCTTTTCTTCGTGCACAGCCTCTAACTCGGATTTTAATGATTCCAATATTTTATGAACCTTCGAGACCTCTAGTGTCTTTGCCTCTTCAGCAGCAAGCTATGTACACACACATAATTATATGATGAGCAATTAAAATATTTGGCACCCCAAAGAATGGTATTTCAGAGATCTTTATCACATAGAAGAATACCCTTTGCCTCCTCTCCAAGGTGAATCTCAAAGTAATATCTTCCAAGCTCCTCTCGAGTTTTCCTTTTGCATCACGTAAAGCTCCAGTCTCATAAGCAGCCTTGAAAATAGACAGTTTCAGTATTTTCCATTTTCCATTATGCAGAATTGAAGTAAGGGTATTAATATAGTACTCTCCATGTCAAAACATAGTGCATACTTGTTTTTATCCCATGTCAAAATTTGTAAACTTAGACCAAACTTATGAAAAATTATGAACGCCCATGATACCAAATATATACACTATATTTTGACATGGAGCGAGCACATATTTACTTAACATTATAAGACCTTTAAGGTTACCTCAAATGTATGAAAAATATTTGAAGAGAGGTAGATGACAAAGTTATCTCACGGCAAAAACAAATAGAAGAAAAGAGTCCACTTTTCACCCCTGAACTATTGCAGAAGCTCAGTTTTCAACATTGAACTCCTGAATCAGTTTTAGTTTACCCTCTCATCCCTGCCTAAGCGGTTTTGGATGACTGAGATTACACGTGGCAGACATGTGGCATCACTTACACCCATTAGCACCTCGCCATGTCAGCAACTTGATAAAAGACATTGATAACATTGATAAATCAAGAAGTGAGCCAAGCTCACTTGACTAGTGGAGTGGATGTCCAACCCAGCCACTCAGGTTCAAGTCCTCACGGGCGCGAATTTGGGTTCTTATTATTAAAAAAAAACTCGTTGTGGGGGCTTCCCCCCACCGCTTTCCTTTCAAAAAAAAAACCAAGAAATCCGGAAAAAAAATCACAATGTTTTCAATAATCTGGAACCCTTTTTAAGTAAGTTTCTGCATGGCAAGGTGAGTGATGCCATGTGTCCTCTAAGTCAACACAAACCCGTTTCCGATAGACCTAGGGGTCAGTTTTAGAGTTTACGGTTGAAAAGTGAAGTTCTGCAAGTTCAGTGTTGGAAAAAGGACCAATTTTCTCTATCAATAGACTATTCATGGTTGAGATGACACAATTTAAAGTCCATTCTTTGCACAGATATTTAGTTTTACTTGGGGACTTACTTCTCAACGTTATCAGCGCGTATGCCCCGCAAGTAGGCCACAACGAGAGCACTAAGAGGGATTAAGGGAAGGCCTGGAGGACTTAGTTAGGAGAATACCTACTAGGGAGAAGCTCTTCATAGGAGGAAACCTCAATGGCCATGTGGGTACATCTAACACAACTTTCGAAGGGGTGCATGGGGGCTTTGGCTATGGCATCAGGAACCAAGAAGGGGAGGATGTCTTAAGCTTCGCCCTAGCCAACGACATGGTTGTAGCTAACACCCTCTTTAGAAAGAGAGAATCCCACCTAGTGACCTTCAGGCTTCAGTAGAGGTCAACACTCAATCCAAACTGATTTGTCCTCTCTCGAAGAGAGGATAGACGCGCTTGCCTCGACTGTAAGGCGATACCTGGAGAGAGTGTTGTCCCTCAACATAAGCTGGTGGTGGCTCACTTCCGCTTTCGGATTCTTGTCCAACGGGATAAGCGCCCCAAAGTTGCTAGAACAAAGTGCTGGAAGCTAAAGGGGGAGGCAGCTCAACCATTTAAGGAGAGGGTTATTAAGGAGGGCCCTTGGGAGGAGGTAGGCGATGCAAACAGTATGTGGATGGGGATGGCAACTTGCATTCAGAAGACGGCTTCAGAGGAGTTTGGGGTGACCAGGGGAAGTAGAAGCGATGCTAAGGATACCTGGTGGTGGAACGTTGAGGCCCATAAGGCAATTAAGGAGGACAAGGAATGTTTCATACGCCTATATCTAGACAGGAGCGCAGCCAACATGGAGAAATACAAGGGGGCAAAGAAGGCCGCAAAGCGAGCGGTGAGCGAGGCAAGGGGTCGGGCGTATGAGGACCTCTACCGGCGTCTAAACACGAAGGAAGGCGACATGGACATCTATAAGATGGCCAAGATGGGCCAAAGGAAGACGAGGGATGTCAACCAAGTTAAATGCATAAAGGATGGAGCGGATCAACTCCTCGTGAAGGATGAAGAGATGAAGTGTAGATGGCAAGAGTACTTCGACAACCTGTTCAATGGAGAGAATGAGAGCTCTACCATTGAGCTAGATGACTCCTTCTATGATACCACCAGACGCTTTGTGCGACGTATCCAGGAGGCTGAGGTTGGGGAGGCTAAGAAGGGGATGAAAGGAGGCAAGGCAATGGGCCCTGATGGTATCCCCATCGAGGTGTTGAGAGGCCTTGGAGACATAGCGATAGTATGGCTAACTAAGCTTTTCAACCTCTTTTTTGGGTCAAACAATATGCTCGAAGAATGGAGGCGGAGTACATTAGTGCCAATCGTCAAGAACAAGGGGGATGTTCAAAGTTGCACAAATTACCGTGGAATCAAGTTGATGAGCCATACAATGAAGCTATGGGAGAGAGTCATTGAGCACCGCTTAAGAAAATTGACAAGCGTGACCAAAAATCAATTTGGTTTCATGCCTGGGAGGTCTACCATGGAAGCCATCTTCTTGGTACAATAACTTATGGAGAGATATAGGGAGCAAAAGAAGGATCTTCATATGGTGTTCATTGACTTGGAAAAGGCGTATGATAGGATACCACGGAATGTCATGTGGTGGGCCTTGGAGAAACACAAAGTCTCAACATAGTACATTACCCTTATTAAGGATATGTATGATAATGTTGTCACAAGTGTTTGAACTGTTAGAGAGATAATTGTATATTATAGTTTCGTTATTAGATAGGGGTTCCCTGCATATTTACATCTGTACATGTACTATATATTGTGGCCTTTGGTCCCCGTGGAATAAAATTTGCATATTCCTAACATGGTATCAGAGCCTAGGGCTCGTTTTTCTCACACGCGCAACTCGTGCTACCGACCGATCCATATGTCGTCTAAACACTTATCTCCGTCGTTCCCGGCTGCCTCGTCCAGCACCGCCTCCGTCCCCGGCCGCCTCGTCCAGCGTTGCCTCGTCCCCGGCCGCCTCTCTCCCTGGCCTCCTCGTCCAGCGCCACCTCATCCCCGGCCTATTCCCGGTCAACGCCGCCGCCTTTCCCGGTCGCAGCTTCGGCCGCCGTCGCCCGCCCACGCTGTGGTCTGCATCGGGCCGTCGCTGCCTTTATCGGGCTGCTCCTGTCCTGTGAAGGCTGATCTCAATTCCACATCGGGAGTTCAGTCCTTGCTGCTCTCTACGATTCCAGATCGGGACACTTGTGTTTGACCAGAACGTAGGCCTCCAGAAGCACCAGTGCATAGCAGACGATTAAAGCGTGATGAGAATGTTAAGAGGGGTCGTGGTAGGCCAAACTTCACATGGGAGGAATATGTTAACAGAGATCTAAAGGATTGGAATATCAGCAAAGAACTAGCCATGGACAGGGCTGCGTGGAATTTAGCTATCCATGTGCCCAAACCATGACTTGGTTTCGAGATCTTATGAGTTTCAAATCTAGCCTACCCCAACTTGTTCATAAATACAATTTAATAAACAAAGCTTCAAAAACATAAGTTATGGAGGTTTTCCTTTCACAAGCCCTGATTCCAACCACATCACAGTAAGGATTATGGGAAACTAGATAAGCACAAAATCCATACGTGTTTAAGGTACCGCAATGCCCTTTTAGCGAGCTTCTGTCTCCAACAACACTGGGTGAGGATTGTTGCATGTCGGTATTGCTTATAGAAATTCTGGAGTTTCCGCATTCTCCACCAAGCCTATGCATTAGAAAAGGATTGTCAGTACAAAGAAGCTGAATGAACCAATGACAGTTAAAGAGAAGCATGGCATAGTCATGAAAATGAAAGAAGGGGGGACCGGTTATCTTGAAACATTGGTTCAAATTTTGTGAATTTTAGGGGATCAGTTATCTTGAAACTAACATTCTGAAGGGACTTTAAAATTAACGTACTTGGGTACATATGCATAGGAATTGGTTTATGAGAGAAATAAAGAAACAATAACCATCTGCACAGGTTTATAGTTTTCACCAATGTGAGCTATGGACAGATGAAGTTAATTTTCTCTGCCGAGGTAAGGAAGTCAAAATTGGATACAGAGCAAGGAAGAAAAACACTTGATGTCCCTTGAGTGACTTCATGGTCGACTTAATTGAACATTGGAATAAACTCCAAGTGAAGCATCCATGCAATTCTTCAAGTCTTCAGAATCTTAGCAATGAGGTTAGGTTTCAGACTTCAAACTGAACTGCCATATGGGAAGACAGTGGGTGGGTGCAGTTTGGTTTAATTTTTAGCTATGATTCATTTGATTCAACAGACTCAAAGATGAGCGGACCTGGATAATAGTAGTAGCTTCATCCTTCTTGAAGTTAAGCAAGCTCTGATATGCTAGCATATATCGAACACCAGACTGGATGGCAACAGCTGCTGAACGAAGATGCAAATATGCACAACGACAAAACCATCTTCGAGCATATTTTTCTACTGAAACAGCTGCTGCTATTTGTCGCTTCACTTCCAGCATGTTTCGTGCTAAGCAACCTGCCAAACAACAATTGGACATGTTTAAATGTAATGCACCTGTCACCAGATTAGCAACTTCCCATACATTTAATTGGTTATGACATTGTGCGACATTAGAGAGAAATGACAGTGAATAAGATGAAGCTAGGTAGAAGGTGTAATGCTTGTTTGCACCCTCTAATCTGAGATCTGTACATCATGTTTTTAATCATTTTTGTAACTGGTATGGCCTGACCACCAGTATGTATGCAATCACGAAATTAGGCATTTTATCTAGCAGAAATAAGTTGGCATAGCTTCACATGCAAAGTGAAAAATAGCACACAAGTGTATAACATACCTCGGCAGTATGCTTCGAGCGAAATAGATGCTATCCTAGTTGAAAGAAATTTCTCGCGGGCTGTAAAGGTTCTAAAACAGCCCTGAATGATCCTTGAAGCCTTCTCCAGAATCTCAGTACGTTTGGAGTCCAACACAGCAATCTGGCCAGTACGGAGAAACACTTTTGTCCTGCCAAGCTGAAGAATATATAATCAGAATTGCATAGGCATAGTTAAATGTACCGAAATATTTACTTTGATTAGAAACACCTAATTTTTTTAATGAATAGTTGATCCAGAAAAGCGTACATAAATGATTCATATGGGCTATCCTAAGTAAAAACTGTGATGGTCTTATAATAAACTGTTTACAACCTCAAGCCACAAACGCCCAGCTGCTATGTTATGTTCACTTATATAAAGGCCGTTTATATATTCCATCGCAATTTCACTTTTACCAGAGCTAAAGCCTCTGTTTTTCATCACAAATTACAGCACAGAACATCTAGCATTAACCATGTAACAACCGTAGTTTAATCAAATATTCCCCTTACTGCTGCTACCATGGACAATTGCTGTTAACCACTTATCAATTATAATTTAGCAAAAATTCTACAAGGATAACTGGCGGACTGGTTGGTTCTAGTTAAATGATCAAGCGTTAAAGTAGACTCGACAGTCTCAACCCCAAGGTCAGGAGAAAAGAGATATTTATTGAACTATCCACAACAAAATGAAAAAAAACAAAACTTTAAGCTATATACTTGAAAGTTCTCAAGGCTTAATTGCTTTAGGATTCTCTCTGTCAGCGATTTCTCATCAAACCTGCAAAAGGAAAATATCAACACTTCAAAATACTTCTCCAAAGTATATTCATACTGAGAGAATGTGCTTAAAAAAAAGTAACCGATGGAGTTCAAGACATAAGTACAACAGCAGGCTATAGATAATAGATTTCATATGAATAATGTTTTTTCATAATTGATGGATCACTAGTGGCCTATGTAGAGGGTATTTAAATTAGCTTGTATGGTATGGACAATTGGAGAAAATATATAATATGAACTTCCTCATAGCAACATAATGATGGATGACTAAGCATTCTTCCTACCATACAAGCTAGTTTAAATACTCTCTACATAGTCTTTAGCCAATATGGGTGTGATAACTAGAGAGATCCTCATATCTACATAATGATGGATAAACCTGAAGGACAGCGTGTGATAACTTGCCAGTTTTTAGCCAATATGGGTTGCTTAAGTATCAAAGTCATTGTTGTAAGACTAGAGAGATCCTCAAGAAAGCTATACATTGATATCTCACATGTTCTGAATGTATAGTATGAATATAAAAACAGTTTGAATAGTCTACACCTGGCACACTCACCTCTGGAACTCCATGTTATCCTTGTAATTAAAGCAAGTTAATACTGTTGAAAGATGCCATATGCTGTGGAGATTTAGGGTAGCTTTCAGAGATGTGAATGGTTACCGTTCCATTAGATGTTCTGGCACAAGAAGACCAAAGCGATCAATGAATTCAGCATATGTCCTCCTTGTAGGATAACCAGCAAGACTTATCCTAATAGCCTCAAGAACACCCTGGAGTAAAATCCATGAAGGTACTGAATAAGTAAATCACATGCTCACAATGAAGCATACCAGAACAGAACAAGAGTTGAGGTGAATGAAGATATGGTGGACACTAACCCCGCTACGCAGTTGCTGTAGTACACTACCATTTTCAAATTTCTGTGGAAAGTTCAGAGAATTTGGTTTTACACAGCGGACGTAATGAGGTTCTGTTGAGCTAAGTGTTTCCATAAGTGCTTGGAGTTGTTGCTGTGGAGAGTACAAACTGAGCACATCATAAGTAAAATCAAAGAAATGGTACTGCCATCCACCTGGGATGTACACTGATTGTATTTCCTTTTGCTCACCTGTAACCTCTTAGGAGGATGTAACAAAACTCTCTACCTTTTCAATGAAAAAAAAAGGCAAAGATTTTGTGTTTCCTCTAAAAAAGATCAAAGAAATGAACTTCATAGATATATATTTAAGAGAGCAATTGAACCTTTCAATGAACACAAACACACAAGTCAAGAAAAACATTCCCTGAACTATATTAATTTGAATGATGGTACACACAAGTTTTAAAACATGCTAAGTATTTTGTTTCCTTCAATGGCTTCATGAGTTCATGTTATTTCTTATGACCTTGGGAGGGAAATAATAACAAAGGGTACTGCACAAAAAAAAAATATTACAAATGGCAACAGCATTAAAAATATCACTTCTAGTGCTGTCGCTCATACAGATTATTTCTACCTTGCACATAAACTATGAAATGAAGATGCGGCCACAGTGATCAGAAAAAGAAGATAAGAACCCTAAGGGATGGCAATGTTTATAACCATCAATTGCCCAGTATACAGAATTTGTTTTAAAATTTGAATAAAAGGTCAAAAATGATAATGTGCAGCTCTATACCTTGAACCGAGATACTACAGAAGAAAACTTATACGATGATTTTGATGGATCCTCTTGTTGCGAAGCAAAGAGCCCAGAAATGAATGAGCATTTTGAAGAGCAAAGGAGATTCTGATGCTCTGCAATTAAGTAATCTCGGTTCTTGTCCAAAAACAGATCAGTTTGGTATACCACCTAAACGAGTAAACTGATCAACCACATATTCTAACCTGAACAAAAGCAACAAAACTCCAAGCATGTCTTACAGGAAACTATGGCTCACGAGACATGCCTTTCCAGCAAAATGAGAGAGGCAAAAATCTGTCTTCGAGAGCTTTGGCTTTTCCAGTCTCGGATGTGCTCTAAAATTCTCAAATAACTTCATTGCAAAAGTCTCATGTGTTGATTTTCCAAGCATGCTGTGGAACAAGACTAGAAAGAAATCAGAATGTGGAACTTGGAAGTGTACGATAACTAAACGTAAACATCTTACCAAGCTTCATCCAAAAGTGAAACTATGCCAATTGGTTTCTGCAGGACATAGTAGCATGAGTAATCAATCCACATAGATAAAATAGCATACTAATATTAGGAAATTTCAGCAGTACATGCATATTTCGTAATGCACTCCCCTCAGGCTGCAGTGTTCACATTATGCAAATTGGTACAAGAAGTACAAAATCTGATAGCAAGCGCGTGAGTTCAGTTATGCTTTCAGGCCGAAATGCGTATGTCAAGGGTTTGTTATTTTGCATAATTTCACATTAATTTAAAAGATATGCAAAGACTCTGTTTGCATGTTATCAAAAATACAAAAAATATACTCCCTCCGTTCCGATGAATAAGGCCTATATTTTTTTGCAAAAGTCAAGCAAAGGAAAGTTTGACCAAACTTTAAGAAAAATCTATCAACAAATATGATATTATATAGATATCATCTGAAAATATAGTTCATGATGTTTCTAATGACATTAGTTTTATATTTTGCATGTTAATTTTTTTTCATAAAAACTTAGTCAAACTTTACATGGGTTGACTTTTCGAAAATAATATAAGCCTTATTCATTGGAACGGAGGTAGTATACATTAAAGTTAAATCATTTATGTATTTTCCCTAAAAAGTATTTTGAGATGTACATGTCTGTTTTTATGTAGTATGTACAAAAAGAAAAAAGAAGTGTTCTGAGGATCAGAGGTTTTAAAATAGCATGATAATGCCATCACAAACAGGAAGTACAAATATTCCAAGATTCCAATTCAAATAGATATAGATAAGTTATTCTGGTCAAAGACCATATATATATATATATCTTGCACAGCTGTGCACATAAATAAAGTTGCCAGGTGCCATTATTTTTATATTCAAAGCTGTTCAGTGCCATTTTTTATATTCTTTGAGAGTATTAGTTTCATGAAGAGAAAAAAGGGAAATAGCATGGTGTCAGGACCATGGTGGATGCCAGTGTAAGTGCAGCCAAGCACATAGATCACAGGTGGCACAGTTACGCTGGCAGGGAAATATTGCACTATTGGGTGAGACAGTATTACCACTAGAATTATAACAAGATGGCATTAAGAAAGGAACATTTTGCAGCACCGTTATTCAAATGTAAGTTTATGGATTTGACAAGTCTTTGAAGTCGACCTTTTCAATGAGATCCAGTATATCTTGGTTGTCAACAAACTCAATGTAGCTCCAGTTAATTTCTTCAGTTTTGTATTCCTCCTGTTCCATCTTGAAAACATGCTGGTTCGAGAGAGAAAATAGATCATAAGAGGGAGGGAGGGAGGAGAAGGGAGGAGGGAGGGAGAGAGAGAGAGAGAGAGAGAGAGAGAGAGAGAGAGAGTATACCTTGTTAAAATGCTGTTGAAGCTTTTCATTGGCGAAATTGATGCACATCTGCTCAAAGCTGAAGGAAAGGTCATCAGAGATCCCACAAACAAAAATAAGATGAAATAAAGAGAAAGTATCAACATTTGTAATAGAGTGATACACTCGGCATGAGAAGCAGGATGCAGGTAGTGTAGGTTTTCAAAATGTGTGCCTGGCCTTTTAGGGCTCGGAAAGAGGAGATATTATTTCTAAAGGACAAATCAGTCTTCCCTAAAAAGGACGCCATGTACAACAAACCAAATGAGATAGCGGTTAAGGGTGATGAGCCCTGCACAGATTGATAAGGGTGAGTGCCCTATCCCCAGTATCTAGACTATTAAAGGGGTTATGAACCAAAGCTCACAACAAGAAACCAGCTATATACCATAATGGTTACATATACATATTTACAAAGAACTGGTTAAGTGGTGCAGTAAGATCTCAGAACTTCCATTATATTACTGATGTTCCATTAAAAGTTTTCTTACTACTTAATACCTGTATTTATTTATTGTGGAGAGGCATGCTTGTAGTGTTTTAGCTGTGTACTGCTGTTCTGGTAACCCCGGTTGGAACTACTTGGATATTAGTTGAATATTAATAGCTGACAAGGCATATATTACTGCACTACGAATTATATTAAATCTTGCAGCTCTTAAAAAAATGAAAACCAGCATAAACCTCAAATGTTGGTTACTCTGATTTGTGGCAAGCGAATATAACTAGAGTTGCTTGTCAGCTTGCAGAAAGGAATGAAAATATGACCTGTTATATCTGAAGCACTCAAAACCATAGATGTCCAATACCCCAATTTGCGCCCTCGGCTCCATGTCCTGCCCAATGGACTTATTAATGTTGTCAACAAGCCTGCAATGACCATGGTATAAGAATGACATTCAAAATATCAAAAACAGGTCACGGATGGATATGGCCTTACCAATCAAATAATCGAGCATAAACAGTCTTTGCCAAAGTATCACGACCGACCACAGCTGCAGAACTGTCAACTGCCTTAATTATGTTTCCTTCAGGAGTTTTGATTGTGCGATAGCACAGAGTTGAAAGCAAAAGGTTTCCATCAACCCTGCAAACAACCAAACAAGAATTGGTATATAGTGATGTGTAAGAAAAACACATGTTTTAGCATATGAAATAATAAAATCAAGCTGCTAAAGCTATAGGCATACGAGTATTCACATGGGGAAAAGACCTGTTTGATGAGCACCATGAAATTAAATGCAACCCATAACATAAACTAATATATCTACAAGAGTACAAGCAAAATGATTGATGCGTTAAGCCCTTATAGCATTCGATGATAAGAAATACAAGACCATCACATTTCATCACTAAGCCATGGGTCAATACAAACAAATTAAGCTTGCTACCTGCATACAAAAAGCTGCCTTTGGTCTAAGTGCATAAACAAGATCTTCAATCATTAGCACCTCGGCACACCATACAGAACAGCATAGTTTATACAAAGTAACCTGTTCAGACTTGTAAATTCACGATAGACAGAAGTAGAGCGTTTAGAAGATTGAGAACAGAGAAGAACTACATACATGAGCAAATCAGAAGCCATCTGAAGATGGAATTTCGACTTTTCATCCTTGACAGCAGACGAATCGAACTCTTTCCCTGGAGAAAATTCAATATTTCCTAGATGAAGGATAGCTGCCACAGTTCGGAATATGGCTTCCTGAGAGTGCACGAAAGCTTTTTCATTTATTACATGGCATTTTGTCAATCGAAATGTAATTAAATAGCTCTCCTACATGGGGGGTGGGTGTGGGGGATGAGTTTAGGATTAACCTGATCAGTAAAACATATGCCAACAATATCCATCGCTCTCCGTGTTTTCAAATATTCATCCGCATCGCTGACCCCCTGTAACTCATAAGTATGGCTTTGATTTAGGTAGTTAAAGTTCCTAGGGTGAGGAAGCTTGTAGTTACCCGCAGCCTGGTGATGAAAGAAAAATGTAAGCCATCAATTAGCGATAAAGTAATTCTCAGTGTGGCAAGGTGCAATATAAGGTGAAGGTGACACGAGGAAATCTTTTGGGGTGGAGACGTGGAGGAAATGCCAATCCAAGGAGATCCACGTTTGGGAGCTCTGTATTTGTGAAGTATTCCAAGAATACTTTGGTTTCCAGAAATATTGAAGTATCAAATACTTTGAGGTGTTTGGCTTTAGTTACAACTGTAGTTTAATATACTTCAATATTTAGGAAACTACACTATTTTTGAAGAATATGAAAAGGAGAGTTGGCCTAGTTTGGCATCAAAGTTTTTCCAATACAAAATTATTCATGTGCCTGGCGTAGTAATAATTTAGTTTCAGAAAAACAGGTCCGTGGTTGTTTTTCCAATACTTCAAAAATAGCATGTTTTGAGAGATATGGAAGTATTAATAATGCAGTATTTATTCACAGCAACACTGTAATATTTGAAACTGCGGTATTTAAAAAACTGTAGTATTGTTGACATACTTCAAAAATACTTGGACACCAAACTAGACCTTAGACCTTTTTTTCCCATACTGAAGAATTGACTCGCTAGGCATAGGAATACTGTGGTTTCCGAATACTTTGATTTAAGAAGTACTTCAGTGCCAAACTAAGCCATGGTATTAGGAGTTCCGAAAGTACAAGATCTTCTCACTAATGATGCAATGACATAAATATGGAAATATAAAAATTTGATCTGAATTATCTTGTTTTCTGTCAACTAGATAGTCAGCTTATCACTGTTCGGTTTACAGAATTTCACTGGTCTTGAAATGATCCAAAGATGTTTCGTGAATTTAAGAAAAATACTCAATGGAAGGTGAAAGGTGGTACCAAGATTAAAATCTAAACGCTGATGTAGTTTTTCAATGATTCAACGACTGCAGTCTTAATCCAATACTCTTTGTTTGCTGTTTTTCGACAAAACGCAAAAAACCTTTGCGTTTCTTTTAATTGAACAGAGAGAAAGAGTTTAGTACAGGGGCCTCTTAGGAGGTAAGTGCTGGAAAACAAAAAATCAGTGGACATCCCAGGTTGTGGGCAAGATCCCTCTAAGTCCTAGTGCTCCAGCCCTGGACCAGAGTGCCACCTCATCCTTGATATTGTGGAGGGTGAGTGTGATGGAGGGTCCGGCGTGGTCGAAGACGCACTCATTCCTCTACTTCCACGTCATCCAGAGGATCGGAAGGGCGATGGAGGCCAGGCCCTTGCGCTGGGGTTTGGAGGTTGCCGACTTAGCGAGTCGCCACCAATCGTCGAGCTTCTCAAATGGCTCGGGCGGGCGATAGGTCATGCGTAGCTAGGATAGCGTCGCATACCATATATGACGGGCAAAAGTGCACTCTGTCAATAGGTGCGGCATGGTCTCCATCGCCTGGTCGCATAGCAAGCGCCTGGGATGGTGCTGGAGGCCGCGGCTATGCAGTCGCGCAGCAGTCCAACATCGATCCTTGTTCGCAAGCCAGAGGAAGAATTTGACTTGGGGGGGGGGGGGGGGGGGGGGGGCAGCTCTTCCAAATGATCTTCCAGGCGCTGCACGCGATGGTGCCAAGAAATGTGGCGTTGTATGCCGATCGTTCCCTCGATGTCTCGAGCCCAGGTGTGATGTAGCAATCCCTAGGTGACCGTCCTGCACTTCCGACGGCGCTTGGGGACGTTGGCGTACAGGAACGGGGCGAATTCACGGATCGCCCTCTCGTCAATCCAACAGTCCTCCCAAAACTTGGCCGTGCGCCCTTTGCCAATGGTCATCGTGGTCGAGGCAAAGAACAAGGCACGCTCTTGCGGGGATGATTGGATGTCCAGCCCGCGCCATGCCCTTCTCTCGCCCACCTTGTCGACCCACCTCGTCGAACCAGAGCCATGTGAACCTAAGCGAGAGGCCGGCGCGTTCAATGTTAAGGACTCCTAGGCCACTGAGAGAGAGGGGCCTGCAAACCTGGTTCCAATTGACATGGCAGTTCCAACCATTGGCCTAGGCGCAGCCCGCCCACAGGAAGCCGCGTTCGATCTTCTAAATCTGCTTGAGGACTTTCTTGGCAGGTGCATACGCGAGCAACTGGTAGATCGGGGTCGCGCAGAGCACCAATTTCACAAGGGCAAGGTGAAAGTGAATGTGCCCTTATGTGTGGTTTTGGTAATAATGACAATCTCTATGGACTAATGCTTGCATTGAGATACCCTTATAAATCTTGTCCATAGGAAATGATTGGAGCTCATGTGTTGGACTCTAAAAGCTCATTTGATGATCAAGGCGATATTCAAGGCGTAGTGCTAAGTTGATCAAGACTTGATCAACACTAAGAGAAGAAGATGAAGTGCAAGTTCGATATGATCCATCTCGGAAGATATCATTTGGTTGAAGCTTGCAATGGAGACATGAAGACGAAGCTAAGCGAGGCTCTCACATAATAGAGTATGGGGAGTATTTGGAGAAGTCTTCATCAAGCATGTGCTAGCAAGCGCAATCAAGAAAGGTTTTCCAACTTGGGGGAGTCAAGATCGTCGTCATCTAGATCAAGTGGATTGCTCAAGGCAAATGTATGATCTTGATAGGGTTTTAGGATAGATAGGCGTACTATCAAGAGGGGCTCTCGAGTGAGTAACTTCATCGCATCTTCGTGGAGAGCTCAAACCTTTGCATGCTTGGCATATCATCTTTCTTGGTTCTTATTTCGCTTTTCTCCTTGTTGAGTTTTGGTTCTTGTCGTGATCTTCATGACAAGACCAAATTCTTCGAAAACGGTTTCGTATGAAAAACTTATTATGTTTTTGATGTTGGAGGTTTTACCAGTTGTTCTTTTATTGAGAGGTCTTACCTTTCCCCATTTGGTTTTAACATCCCTTATTGGACTATGATGTTTCTCTGCATGATCTTTCTTGGTTTTAACCTCCCTTGTTGGACTATGATGCTTTGCATATCATCTTTCTTGGTTCTTATTTCGCTTTTCTCCTTGTTGAGTTTTTGTTCTTGTCGTGATCTTCATGACAAGACCAATTTCTTCGAAAACGGTTTTGTATGAAAAACTTATTATGTTTTTGATGTTGGAGGTTTTACCAGTTGTTCTTTTATCGAGAGGTCTTACCTTTCCCCATTTGGTTTTAACCTCCCTTGTTGGACTATGATGTTTCTCTGCATGATCATATAGAGCTCTTTGTTGTGATTCCAACGAGCCAAAAACTATCGAAAACATAGTTCGTTTTTGTGTTGGTGTTTCTGCCGTGGGCGGAAGTTCCGGACTTTCTGTTGGTGTTTCCGGCCCACCGAAATTTCCGGTCCACCGAAATTTCCGGCCAAACTTCCGGAAAGGCCAGGAGCACTTTCCAGGCACATTTTGGGGTGTCCGGGGGGTCCGGAAGTTCCGGGGTAAGTACCGGAACTTCCTTCTCGAGCAGGAAAAACTGCCCCCAACGGTTGGATTTGTTGGGAACCTATTTAAGGGGTCATCTTCCCCAATGGTTCCCAAGTTTTTGGGCTCTCTCTTCTCCTCCATTGCTGACCTTGAAAAGCTTGCCCTCTCTCAATCCCTCCAATGATTCTTTCTTATCTTTGAGGGAAAAGTGAGAGGAGATCTAGATCTACATTTTCACCAATCCATCTCTCTTGAGAGGGGAACCTAGTGGATCCTTCCACTAGATCTTGGAGTTCCTTTGTGGTTCTACTCCTTTGTTCTTCCTCTCTTCTTCCCTCATAAGCATTAGTTGCTTTTGATGGGATTTGGGGGTGAAGGATTTGACTTCTTTGGGGTTTTTTTGTTCTTCCTCTTATTCCCCCATAAGCATTTGTTACTTTGTTGGAATTTGAGAGTAAAGGACTTGAGCACTTTGTGTGCTCTTGACATTGCATCTTGCATCAGTTTGAGCCTTCCACGAGGATTTGTGGTGGTGAAATTCGTGAGCTTGTTACTCTTGGGTCCTTGGACCCTAGACGCCTTAGTGGCCGACCTTTTGTGGCGAACACCTTTTGTGGTCAAGGCCTTTGTGGCTAGTTGGGACCTTTGTGGTCAAGACCTTTTATGGTCCTTTGGGAGCCCCCAATTCGGTTGTGGGTGTGTGCCCCAAGGTTGTTGTACGGGATTCGATCTCCGCCCTAAAGGAGTTCATAGCGGAAGGTGAATCTAACCTTTGTGGTGGGATTCATCGGAGAAGGTGAGGCCTTTGTGGCGTTGAGCCAACCTGTTGTGGTGGCTCACACCTCTCCAATGAGACGTACACCTTTGTGGTGGAACTCAGGAATACATCCTCGTCTCTGCGTGCCTCGGGTATTTCTATACCTGAGCTCTTTACTTATGCACTTTACATTGTGATAGGCTTCGTGCTTGAAGTCATTTACCTTGCTATCACTTTGTTGCTTGTCTTGCTTAACATAAGTTGTTGGTGCACATAGATGAACCTAATGTATTTAGGTTGTGTTCTTGATAAGTTAAACACTAAGTTTTATTCCGCATTTGTCAAGCCTAAGTTGCAAAAAGTTGTAGTTGCCTATTCAACCCCCCCCCCCCCCCCCCCCCCTAAGCGACGTATGTCCTTTCAATTGGTATCAGAGGCAGGTTCACTAATTATTAGGCTTTACCGCCTAGAGAGTAAAGATGTCGTTTAGAGAATTAGTGCACAATTCCACTTATATATTCGATGGCACAAATTATGATGTTTGGAAACATTGCATGCTTAATCTCTTTAGGGACATGGATCCAAATTTAGAGAGAATTGTAGATATGGGTTTTTCTCCTCCAAAGGATTCTCAAGAATTAACTTTAGAGGATGAGAAAAACTCTTATCTCTATACTCTAGCATCTAATGGTCTCATCTATGTTTTGAGCGATGTAGTCCTTGCGTCAATCATACCTTTTCGGAGCGCTCATGAATTACGGACAAAACTTGAAGATATATATGACGTGTCCAACATTACCAAGGATGCTCCTTCCACCTTCGGCCGTGATGAGCTCATGTCTTCTTCCACTTCACCAACATGTGATTTGTCACAAGGTAACGATATGGTGAGTGGTGATAGAAATTGCATTCTTGATGGTGAATCCACTATTGACTATACTTCACCCCCATCTTATTGCAATGCTCTATCTTTGGACTTAAACACCTCTAGCACTCCAAATGTCATACATGCTAGTGTTGATTGTCCTTGCATATCATGTAGTAGTTGCTTAACTAAATCTCATGATGATATGCTTTGCTTGTCTTGTTGCCATGACAAAAATGCTTCTATTTACTCTAGTACTTGTTTGGCTAACAATGTAGAGGAATCCCATGTATTGGAACAAGACATGGATCTCAATGGTGCCTCAAGGAACTCTTCATCGTCTTAATCCATTACTCACTTTTGCCTTATGACTAAGGGGTCTAAGGTATCTCCTACCTTGAACTCCAATATATCTCTTGATGATGATGTTGAAGATGATCTTGAAAGTGAAAATGATAATGATGCCTCCATTGATAAGAACTTTGATATTGTCTCTCATGGTCCTTTAGAAAATAAACATGTCCATGATAATTTTCTTAGAAATCATGACTATCCTTATTGAGCACAAGGAGACAATTGAGACCTTGGAGACCCGTTGTGATGAAGGGTGGGGTCTTGCTCGTGATTCCGCGGGTGAGATCAACAATCTTGAGAATGCTCTCGAGAAAGAGCAAGAAACTCGGGTTGCTCTAGAGGAGAGACTCCAAACTAGTCAGGAGTTAAATAATGAAATGATTGCTAAACTCACTACAAAATGTGACCATGCGCTTGCCAAATTAAAAATGGTTAAATCAAAATCTCTTGAGTAGACCCTTACCTTAGAATTATCTAAAGTAAAGGAAACCCGTGATAGAGCTCTTGAGGAGGTAATCAACTTCAAAAGAAAGTATAATGAGCTTGTCAAGTTGTCTTCTTCCATTACTAATGATAATGAATCTTGTCCTACTAACTCCATTTCTTGTGAAGCATCTATTTTTAAGGAGAATGTTGGGCTAAGGGCTAAACTTGAGTTGCTAACTACTCTCTCCGTTCTGTTTTACAAGTTGTTTTAGCTCTTTTTCAAGTTCACTCACTTTAGCTTGTACCTAGTCTATTTTTAGTATGTAGGTTCATCAACATGCACATGCATGTGGACCTAGATAGTACTAGCTAGAACGTCTTATAATAATAAAGAGAGGGAGTAGAAAGTATGGGAAATTGGAAGAAAATCATGAAAAGCTCTCTAGCACTAATGAAGATCGTCCGTGAGGTGGAGATGATCAAGCTGTCTCCAAAGGAGCAAGTACTGGCCAGTGTCATGTATGTCGATCGTTCCCTCGATGTCTCGAGCCCAAGCGTGATGTAGCAATCCCTTGGGGACCGTCCTGCACTTCCGGCGGCACTTGGGGACACTGACGTACAGGAGCGGGGCGAATTCACGGATCGCCCTCCCGTCAATCCAACGGTCCTCCCAAAACTTGGTCGTGCGCCCATTGCCAATGGTCATCGTGGTCGAGGCAAAGAACAAGGCACACTCTTGCGGGGATGATTGGATGTCCAGCCCGAGCCATGCCCTTCTCTTGCCCACCTTGTCAAACCAGAGCCATGTGAGCCTAAGCAAGAGGCTGGCGCGTTCCATGTTAAGGACTCCTAGGCCACCGAGGGAGAGGGGCCTGCAAACCTGGTTCCAATTGACATGGCAGTTCCCGCCATTGGCCTAGGCGCAGCCCGCCCACAGGAAGTCGCGTTCGATCTTCTCAATCTGCTTGAGGACTTTCTTGGCAGGTGCATACGCGAGCAACTGGTGGATTGGGATCGCGCAAAGCACCGATTTCACAAGGGCAAGGCGCCACGATTTGGGCATCAATATAGCCTTCCAATTAGGTAACCTGGCGGCGACGCTTGCGACTAGCGGCTGCAGTTGCGCACAGGTCGCGCGACAAATCGTCAAGGGGATGCCCAGGTAAGTCATAGGCAGCTCTACGGGGCAGCCCAGGTTCATCATGACCACCTCGGCGTCGTGCTCGCTCCCGTTCAGCAGCGCTGCGGCGCTCTTGGTGTAGTTCACCCATAGGCCCGATGCGCGGCCAAAGATCTGCAGAATTTCCTTGATGGCAGTGGTGTCGCTGCGGCTCAGGTGGCGTATCACGTCGTCCGCATAAAGCGAGATCTCGGGGACGTGGCCCCGTGGGTGCAGCTGCTGCATGATGCCGAGCGAGGCTGCGCGGCAAATCTGGCGGCCGAGCACGTCCACGGCTAAGATAAAAAGCTGCAGGGACATGAGGTCCCCTTGCCGTAGTCCCCGGCGATGCCAAATTGGCGGTCCCGGCTCGCCATTGATCAAGACTCGAGTACTCGTCGAGCTAAGAAGGATCACCAGCCTGTCCAAGAACGTGTCGGTGAAGCCGTACTGATGGAGCACCTCAAACAGGAATGGCCAGGCGATGGAGTCGAAGGCGCGGGAAAGGTCTAGCTTGAGCAGGCCCATGGGAACACGTAGCTGGTGAAGGAGATGCGCTGATTAGCGAGCAAGGACCAAATTATCGTGCAGGTAGCGGCCGGGGATGATGGCGATTTGGTAGTGCTCTATAAATTCCCGTTCCATGTCATTCCCCTTTGCAAAGTATGATGTGATATCATGAATATTTTAAAAGTAGAGGCATTTGGTCCATTCAACAAGAGTGCTAGGGACAATTCTGAACCTGTGGTAAATGGAAAAAACTCAAGACTGCTATGGATTTCTAGATCTAAGTTATGCAGCTTCGAATTATGGGAACATCAGTAAGGCTGAGTGATGACATTAAAAAACTACTGTAACTATACAAACAAACCTGCTCACATGCACAAAGTTGGTAAAAACAGTGGTAGTTCCTTTCAGATTCAGATATTTGTACAACGCGAGACCTCTCCAGGAGATAAGTTCGAACTGCAGCCCCAGAAATTCTACCTGATCTGTCAAATTGAATCTCAACAAACTTCCCAAAGCGACTGCAATGAAATTAAACAAAAAATAAGTAAGACATAAGACACATACAAGAGCAGCGGAACTATCACTCCTATCTACAACCTTTCTTTGTCCACTTATTACTTATTAACAGATAAGTTGATTGGTACTATACAAATCATAAAACAAAAATCACCTGGAGTTATCATTTCTCACTGTTCGTGCATTACCAAAAGCCTCTAACAGTGGATTTGACTGCATTAAAATGACAAGAAAAAATAAGTACATGTAAGACTGTAAGATTATATTGTATCCTTTTAATGGAGGGAGTTCCCTATATATTTCCATCCTTATACTCTTTCGTCACATGGGCCAAAGTGATAATCAATTCTAGAGGGAGATAAAACAGCGTACTAACTACTAAGTGTTTGAATAATCATGTGCTGTCACCCTCTGGCCTCTACACAGTTCTAGAAATATCTACCATCAGCACAGCTCTAGAAGCATCTACGTTGTACAAGTAGTATTTTGATTACCGTAACTTAGTAGCTAGTAGTAGTCTCTAGAATACACATGAGCTGTAATCTGGTAGAAGACACTAGAAGCTAGTAGTAGATATTTTCCTACCTAGGTCGGTTGTAAAGTCCTATAAATAGGACATGCACCCAAAGGGGGTGCAGCGTGAACTAGAGATGTAGTCTCCGTCGGGACCGTGGTGTGTGCCAGGCCGGCCGGTAGGAGAGCTCTCTGGCTAGTACTGCGTGTGTGCGTGTGTACCTTCATGTACGTGTTTGAGTGAGCTGAAGATTAATAGAGTAGGGCGTATGTGCGCCCACGGCGGCATTCGTGCGCCGGCCAGGAAAATTATGTGTCTCCACCTCCATTGCTTGTTAGTGCGAGTGAGAGAGAAAGAAGAGAGAGGTGCAGCCAAGGTGCTGCACCAACACTAAGGTCAAGGTGCCCTATCTTCACCCTGACTCTTGGGTGCTAGACATGATTGATGGTGCTATTGTACCACAGCGAAGTGCAGCCATGATTACTGTCAAGGTGTCTACGAGCACCGTTGTGTCGTGGTGGCTCACGCCTCTCCAATGAGACGTACACCCTTTATGGTGGAACTCGGGATTACATCGTCTTCTCCACGTGCTTCGACTCGGTTCGATTGGTCCACTCCTTTACTTACTCATAACCCTATTGTTGTATCTTGTTTACTTGTGTTTTAGTTGCTAGCTTGTCATATAAGTAAATTCACCCTAGTTGCATTTCTAGAGAATTTACATTTGTGTCAAGCCTTAATTTGAAAAGAGTTAAAATTTGAAATAGCACCTATTCAGCCCCCCCCCCCCCCCCCCCCCCCTCTATAGGTGCCAGTTTCCCGTTCAACTACGAGAAGACATAAAATACAACCAAGTGTAACAAGAAAACTCATCTGTAAAAATGACATAATATCGATGGCCCCCTTTCAAAGCGAAAGGAGCCGGACCCCAAACATCAGATTGAACTAAGTCGAAAGGACGCTGAGATACAACCGCACTAGTAGGATAGGGTAACTGAATCTGTTTTCCTAGCCTATAACCCTACCACTATAAAGAAACATCTCCTGAGACGGGCCCAGAAGACCACGATGAACTAATGACGACAAACGAGAACCACAACGATGACCAAGACGATGATGCCACTGTTAAAAAGAGCCGGTGACAGAGGCGACAACAACAGGAGAACTGGCAGGCGAGGTAGCAGCGGAAGGAACATGGAGCCAGTCTATATGCCAAAGCCCCTTAGAATAGGGGGGCGAGGGCCAGCTCCAACCAGAGCATGTGCGCCACGATCCTGAATAGAACAAGAATCAGCGTCATTCTCGAGAACCAGAATTAGTAAGCTGGCCGGCAGAAAACATGTTCATGGTAAGATGAGGAATATGAGAAATATCAGGAACAAAAAAGCAAGAAGTAGAAAGAGTGTCCCGACTAGAAATGGGGAGAGAAGTACCATCGGAAGTGAGGACACTAAGAGGAGAATCAAGGGGTCGAAGAGAAGACAGAGTGGAAGAATCAGAAGTCATATGAATAGAAGCTCCAGAATTCAGAATCCACGAAGATGTACCCGACTGTGTAGAAGGTGGTGGTCGCATAGTACCAGAAGAATCAGTCACAGAACTAGCAGTACTTGTCGAAGAAGAACATGAAGCAGCGAGCATCCGCTTAAGCCGCATAATGTCCTGGTCGGTGAAGCCGGCTATAGAAGACCCTAACGAGTCTGAAGGAGCACGAGTCACGGGAGAAGCAGATGCCTTCTGCTGACGCAGATCACACTCCCTCGTGAAGCAACGGGACTCAGTGTGGCCAGCCAGGTCACAATAGGTGCAGTGAGAGCGTGGACAAGAGCCACGACCCTGGCGATGACTCTGGCCCTGACCTGAGGAGTGGGTAAAAGTAGCGGGGTAGTGGACCGCGAAGGAGCCGAGGAAACAGTCGACGAAGGGGGACCACGGGCAGCGACCCATCTCGCTCGGCGGCTTGGAAATCAAGACCTGGAATGCGCCGGTCTCGCCCTTCGACTGCGCTGGCTATGGTTCTCGCGAACTGAAAGCGAGCGCGCCGGGAGCGGGCTGGACCTGCAATTCTCCATCGATGAACGAGAGCTATTCTTCACCTCCACCTACATGATGCTTGGGAATGGCAGAACGGCAAAATTCTGGGACGACAAGTGGATGGACGGCCATTCCATTGGCGAGGTCGCACCCCAACTCTACAAATGCGTCCCCAAAGAGTGCCGCAAGACTAGGACGGTCGAGGAGGGGCTGCAGGACAACAAATGGGCGCAAGACATACATAAGGTGCTCGGGATTGCTGAGACCGGTCAATACCTACAAATCTGACATCGAATCGAGCACACAATCCTGACGGCGGTGCCTGATCAACTGCGATGGAAGTGGACGGCTGGGGGCACCTACTCTGTCAAATCCTGCTACCTTGCAACTTTCCAAGGCTCGACGACCTGCCCCGGAAGAATTGGGCACTGCCACATGTTTAATTCTTTTACTGGTTAGCCAACCAGGATCGCTGCTGGACCGTCGAAAGGCTACCCCACCACGGACTGCAACACCACCCCCGCTGCCTACTGTGTGATCAAGCAGCCGAGACCATCCACCATCTCATGATGGAATGCCCGTTGGCACGGTAGATCTGGCACAAGATCCTGGCATGGCTTCGGATGATCATTCCTGCACCTCACCAGGAGCGCTCTCTCATGGACTGGTGGTTGCGAGCGAAGCAGAACACACTTAAGCAGCTACGCAAAGGGCTCGGCTCGGTCACCCTTCTCATGCCTTGGATGATTTGGAAACACCGGAATGACTACGTCTTCAATGGCGCCCGACCATCAGTCCCAGACCTCATGGGCAAGATCAAAACTGAAGAGGCTCTATGGGCTCGGGCAGGCGCCAAGGGGCTTCGAGTCGTCCTGCTATCCACCTGGGATGTGCACTGATTGTACTTTTTATTGCTTGCTTGTGGCCTCCTAAGAGGATGTAAACAAACTCAACAACGAAAAAAACATAAAGCTTTTGCGTTTTCTCTAAAAAAAAGTGCAGCCATGATTCTATGTAGATGTTGGGCTATCTGGTCAGAACGTAACACCAGAAGGCATGGAGAAAAAAGGAAGAAAAGTTGACACTTCTGTCCGCTGGGCGATTGATATAGAACAGGACCTAGCATCACATGCCAAGACCAGTAAAGTTAAGCAGAGGGTGAAACAACTGTGGTTACCACCTCTGAAGAAAGCTTCATTGAAGTTAATGTTGATGTGGCATTTCAGGAACATACTATGTCAAGGCTACGGGGGTGGTGCTTCGCAATTCCTAAGGTGAGCTGATCCGAGCTCAAGCCCTTTGGTATGAGGATGCAGCGGATGCTCGCTCGATGGAGGTTCTTGCTTTATGGGATGGTCTTTGATTGGCAAGTGATCTGGGTCACACTCACATTATGGTAGAAAGCGATGCTCTACAAGTAGTTACTCTGTGCAACTCGAACGCATTTGAGAGGGCAGATATTGGTGCCATTTGCCAACATGTGAAGGAGTTGGAAGATAGTTTCTTTTTTTTAGGGTGAGTTGGAAGATAGTTTCATTAGCTGCGTAATATCACATTTACCACGAGAAGTTAATGAGGCTGCACATTTGTGTGCGAAGCAAGCTAGGAGTAGTAGGAGAAGATTCTTATGAGTGAATTATATCCCATCATTCCTTAGAGAATGCATGCATCCATCATGTACTTTTCTAAGTAATATATAAAGCATGTGAGCTGCAAAAAAAAGTGATGATCAAGCTTGTCAGTACCAAAAACAATATATAGACTAGTGATGTGGGACTGTTTAAGAAAATGAAGGCATAAAGCCTTCATTGGACTCATTGACAGGATTCTAAGAACATAACCAGCTGGTAAATTGGAACTCTGGAGGGTTCACCCCCCCAAACATGAAGCCTTCTCTGGAGCTCACTGACATAATTCTAAGAACATAACCAGCTGGTGAACTTGAACTAACCTGATTCATGTTTTCAGTACTCTGGACAGTTCACCCCTCCAAACACCCCCTTTCATCCAGTGGCCGAGCTAGGGCCCGGCATGCCCGGGTAGCTGCCCGGGCTAAGCTGGTGATTTCCCTTAAAACTATCAGGACTTGAGGTGCTAATCAAAAGTTTGTATGGAAAAGAATCCACCAAAGCAAGTTCACTTGGTCTTTGCCCAGACCGTGTCAATGAGCTCGCTCCGCGACTGCTTTCATCCTTCATTGAAATAGGTGTATTATTTCTTCTAATATATAAGCCAAGTTTAAATCTTGAAAATTCTCAAACTCCTATACTTCTATCTGTAAGCTGTGGTGCCCCTGCGGTGTGAAAGTTCTTCCCTTGGTTTGCATCTCCCAGTAGCTGTTGGATGGTTCAGCGCCTAATAAAGAGGAGGGCTACAGACCATGGTAATATTGTGTCTTTTGCACCGTGCACCCAAAAACCATGCACCATATCCTGGTCAGATGTGGTATCACTGTCCTAATCTGGACAGAACGATTGTGTTGGAGAGATCTGCAGGCATGCACCCAAGGCCTCGATCTAGATTTTTTTTGTGTGTGAACATGGTGGTTATAATCAAAAAGCTGGAGCCCAAACAGAACGGCAAGGGTTTCAACTCTTCCATCATGTTGACTGCATGAATATGGAAGGACGGAACATCAGGGTTTTCAACCAAAAGGCTTTGTCCATTCATCAGCTAGTGTGGGCAATCAAAGAAGAAAAAAAAAGAGCAAAGGAGTTAGGTAGGACTGCTTGGACAGCTGCTCATGGTTTCTGCTCAGGTAGGAGGTTTAAAGTAGTCGCATAGTAAGATAAACATATCATGGGCTGCAAAGCCCGGTGGTTGTTGGTACGATTTTGCTTGAAATTGCAACTCATTTTTTCGTGTGCTATACAAGAAAGCACGGTCCGAAAATCAACCCAAATAACTACCCAGGTTTTGGAGAAAGAAACAGATGGTTTCTGTCTTATTTCATGAAACTAGGCAGAGTCGAAACATATTCAACGGGTTCAAAACTTACTTCTAAAACTTGTTGCTCCACAGAACGTATATCACCAGTTGCACGGCCCCCAACAAAAGTAAGATAACGCATTATAAGCTTGGTGGTCTCTGTTTTTCCAGCGCCGCTTTCTCCACTGACTAATATGGACTGGCTGTGGCCCTCGCTGATCATAGCTCTAAAATAAAAAGAAACTGTGTTTTCATTCCCTAGTCTATGTTTTTAATGCTGAAAGCAGGTCTCGGGTGTATCATACCTGTATGATGCATCAGCAATTGCAAAAACATGTGGACTTAATTCGCCAAACTGCACACCTCTGTACTGCTCCATCATATGCATATCATAGAGATGAGGCAGCTTGGCGAAGGGATTTACAGCTATTAGGATACGTCCTGTGTATGTCTACAAAAGTAGCAGTGGAATCATCAGGACAGGTATCCAAGTAGCAGGTAACATACATAAAACATCAGATCAGCTTTTTTTTTTTTTTTTTTTTTTTTGAAATTAAAAAACATCAGATCAGCTAATGATGAAGCATTGAAGCAACAAAGAGAAGATTTGTTTGCCATGCGCATAACTGACCTACCGGCCATGAGCATCTACCTTTCAGTAATAAGTATCAGACAACAGAGGCAGATATTGATAATTGCTACATCACAGCAAATAGCATGATGGTTGTTGATCTAAGCATGATCCCCACCCACCCACATGACTACATGAGGTAGCCACGTGATAGTACAAAAGAGTAGTTTATCGGCCCAATCGGTATATGACAGCAAGGGCTGAAGAGTGAGCAAGCAGAAAGGGGAAGAACACACTCACATAGATCTCGTTGAGTGTGTAGCGTCGTGCAAGGTTGCAGAGCACCCCAGGCTCGTGGAGATAGACCAGCTTGGTCATGTCGTCGACGCCCCCCAAGTCGGCCTCCGTGTCCCTCGGCAGCACCTTCCTCCCATCGATCACGGCCTGGCCAGATCACCACCGCACGGTCAGGTCATTCAACAAACAGCTAGGCTGCACCTAACGGTTGGCATTGCGCATAAAACAGACTGCGAGCTCACGATTACCTTGACGCCGCTAGGAAGGACGACCACGATGAAGGACGGTGAGGAGGGGGAGGAGGAGGGGGACACGACCTCGGCCTCGGTCCAGGCGAGTTCCGGGTGCTCCACCCACACGGCGGTGCCGGGACGGAAAAGCATTGCGACGGCGAGGAGGCGGTGCTCGCCGTCGACCGTCGTGGTGGTGGTGCGAAATGTTGGGGATCTGGGGCGGTGGAATCGGTCATTTGGAGGAGAGTCGGGAGGACGAGGAGGCGGGTGAGCAACGGAAATAGCGGGAGTTGCGTTCAGACGCCCCGTGTCAAGCTACCAGTAGTACCGGACCGTTGGTATCGTCGCGAGTCTTTCTTCTTCTTTTGGACAGGACTACAGGGCGACGCGACGCCGCACCTATGTCGTTCGTACCGTGCGACGGTCAAACTTTCGGCGCGACCGAGCCGAGCGTGCACGCGAAGGCGCGCAAGTGTGAGCCCGTGACGGCTGGGTCTTGCGCTCGCTCACTACTGAAAAATTTAGCGCGTGGATTACTGGGTTTAAAAAGGTCCAAATGAAACACAGCTCGCAAATTATCTAGTATCTTTTTTTAGATATAAAGGAAATATATTAATATTAAAATGATATCACATACATCCGGCTTCTGCACCAACACGATATCAAGAGGAACATGACATTGAGGATCCACACAGCCAAAAATAAATAAAAAGCAAGATAAAAAGAGCATTCCACGGATGCAGCAAAACATCAACCACTATTATTGACAACACTATGTTGCCGAATCCAACAATGTCGGATCATGAGTTTTCACCGTCGATAGAAAGTCTGAGAATCTCCACACAATGCATTCAACAAGGAAGCAGTCAAAAACACCGCCATTGCAAGGCACAACCAATAAAAGTCAGACCTCAGGTTTTCACCTGGAGCTCGAGACCCGGTACCCATAAGTACCACCAAAACCCGTAGTCACCATGTGTTGTCGCCTTCATACTAATTCCATCCACCATACCTCTAGATGTGAATCGAGAGCAGCGGTTCCGGCGCAATGTCCTGAGGTGGATGTCACCACATGCCCACGAACATGCCGCCAAGAAGTACGAAGTATTGTTGCCACCATTTGACACATCACCGGTTTGTGTCATGGTCGCCACCAAGAGCTCACAGAGGGCCAATCTAGCAGCTTCACCCCGACATCACCGAATCTTGATGGACAACATGCGGCAACGCTTCAGACCGCTTCCTCACATCGGGCACCAAATTTTTTTTAAGGATACGTCCCAGCAGACGTATCGGTTTCAAGAAGTAGAGGCCAAGCGGTCATTTACAACGCGTTTTGGCACATGCGCCATCAACGCTACCCACCAAAATGAAAACGGTTAATCTATCTAGAGTGCCCTATGGAACTTCTCTGTCCGGCGGGTGCATGTTAGGAATCTCCCCTATAGGGGCTGGAGACCAACGGCATACATGTATAAAAGGAATCTTTTACTTAACCGAAAATTCAAAATAAATTATCTCTTCAACCGTTAATCCGATTGACGATCCGTTTTCACCGTTGAGTTCGGATCGACAAGAACTTCAAAACAAGATCCCATCTTAATGTTTTGACAAACTTTTTTTTCACCGTTAGTTACCCGGTTATATTATCGTAGTTGCCATATTACTAGTTAACACTTACCATCCAAATAATACTCTTTACACAGTAAAATTTATATGTTTTTTTGTCATATCCATGATTTACACGTCAAATAGTGAGTATATGATCCATTCAAAACACGTAAAACATGGAATACCATCATGAAAGGATGACGTCGGCGAGTAAAAAAGTTCAAATAACTAGTCAACCATTTGATTTTAATCTGGCAACCAACTTGACAATATCTGGTGACTAAGTGACTATAATTTGGTAACTTGGTTCAGAAAAAAATGTTGTCAAAACATATCAAGATGTGATTTAGTTTTGAAGATCTCGTCACGACAAAGTCAACCATGAAAGCGGATTTTAAATTTGATTTACGATTTGAGAAATAAAACATTTTTAAGCTCTAATATTCAAAAAAGAATCTACGTAGCTGCTGCATGCAAGTCTCGGTTGCCATATTCTTTCCGTGCCCACGGAAAGCTAATCTGGGGCACGTGCCCTTAATAGCACAGTCCAAAAAAAAATAGGGATCACTCGCCAACCCTCCACATCGGGCACCAAAATAAGCTTGCGATTCCGGGAGGCATTGAGACTACATGGTCTGACTTGGCCCTAGAAGCAATCTTGGCCCTAGATGCAATCGGTAGGACGATAAGGGGAAGCAATATGCGTCCAACCATGTCCAAATCCTCATCAATCTATCTCCCAGATACGCTGCCTCGATGCCCTTCAAGAGAACTGCTCCACCGGAGCGCACAGCCAATCGACATGGTACGTGATGGCTCCCAAGTGATGGCTCCCAAGTGCAGGAGATCAATTGTAGTACCTTTCGAATAGAAAAGGTTGTCGAACCCACGAGGAGCTGAAGGTATTGGTTAGTAAGAATGATAGATAAAACAATGAAAGATGCAAGTGTTTTTGGGTGTTTTTGGTTGTATAGTTGCAAATAAAGTAAAAGTGCAGAAAGTAAATAATAGCAGTTGAAAGCTCTCAATGAGAGAAAAGCCCAATCCTCTATGTGGCAAGAGGACAGGCTCAAGTGATGTGTGTCTTATATTAGGAAAACGTTCCCGAGGGTGGCATGGATGTAACTAGACATATAGATTTATTAAACAACACGTTGAATATCTTGTCAAGTTTTAATCTTGTTTAGGACGGAGCCACAACTTAGGTAAAGCTAAAAAATAAACTAAACCCTCTTATGATGGATCATGTGGCCAAGCAAATGACTGCACAAGAATTATTAAGACATAACGTCCCACCATAGCATTATACTCTAAGGTCCCCGATATTAATACCCCATAATAATAACTTCATGACTCATTCTCAGGTTTCTTGTCCTCCCAAGTCTTCCTCATTTCATTATACTACGGTGTTCTCCTATGAGCCCATATAGGTGAAGTGTTGTGCAGTCGACGTTCGCACAACACCATCATAGAATCACATAAAAAGATAAACACTAGACAAAATACCAACACATGTCATATATAAATCATTGCCAATTCATCCTATGCCCTGAGGAACATACGGAACTACTCACAACGTGCAAACATGATCATATTCAGTGGCATAAGTGGTACAACACAATCTGAAAATATAACTTCACCACCAAATAATGACAAGTGCTCAATCACAAACATGAATAGTAGCACAAAACAAGTATCTAGGGTATAGCAACTCTCAAACTACGAGGGGAACGGAGTGGATCACGGAGATGATGATGGAGATGGTGCTGGTCTTGGTAATGGTGATGATGGAGAGGCCTCCTCCCACGCCAAGGAGGAGAGGTGATGACGGTGACGATGATTTCCCCCTTCTCCGGAGCTTCGGAGCAGCAGGATCTTACCCCCCTCGGAGGGAATCAGGAGTTTCGCCGCCGCCGCGGCCTCGAATCGTCTGGGGAAAAATTAGGGCGTAGGTTTTCGGAGGAGACGGAGGTCGTGGAAAAAAGGCCCAGGCGAGGAAGTGCCCGAGGCTTCACTTAGTGGGCCCCACGCGGCCAAGGAATTTGACCGCGTGGGCCCCCCTCTTTTGGGCCTCGTGGCTCTTCCCTCTTCGATCTTTTGCCCCCTCTGGTTCTCCTGATGCAAAAACTGCTGTGCAACTTTCCTTTTTCCATTTGGGTTCCTGATACGTCCATTTTGCATCACTGTTTTATATCATAATTTACTGTTATTCATTGATATATTTCGTATTTAGAGATGATACTTATGTTATTTCATCTATTTTGCATGTTTGATGATTATTGGAGAATGGATCACCGGAGTCTGGAATATGCCGGAAAAAGCACCGTCAGGATGCAATATTTGCGAAGCTCAGAAATAAAAAGTGACAAGATGGAAATTCATATTTTACCAGATAATGGGGGAGGCCAAAAGGGGAGCCCGAGGTGGGGCCCACACCATGCCGTGGCGCGGCTCCCCCCTCTGCCGCGCCGGGAGGGGGTGTGGCCGACCTGGCCCACCTCAGGCGCTACCCCTTCGCGTACTTCATCCCCCCGAAAACCTAAGGCACGGGGGTTGGACAAAAAACACATCCGCCGCCTCCACGAGGCGGAGAAGACAGAGAGAGAAAAGCTCTCCGGCAGGCTGAAAAGCTGCCGGGGAAATCCCTTCCCGGAGGGGGGAAATCGTCGCCATCGTCATCGTCATCGAGTTGCACTTCATCGGGATCATCATCACCATCATCTCCACCGCTCCACTCCGTTCCCGCTGTAACATCTAGGGCTGAATCTTGTGCATTTGATAGGGGAAACTCTCCCGGTGTTGATTACTATTCTTATTGATGCTATTGGGTGGAACCGTTGAATTAAGGTTTATGTTCAGATTGTTACCCTTCATTATATCATCTCTGATCATGATCCATATGATGTGTTGTGAGTAATTCGTTTAGTTCTTCAGGACATGGGAGAAGTCTAGATGTTAGTAGTGAACTATGTTGAGTAATATTTAATGGTTTGATATTTAAGTTGTGGTGCTATTCTTCTAGTGGTGTCATGTGAACGTCGACTACATGGCACTTCACCTTTATGGGCCTAGGGGAATGCATTGTGTATTCGAATATTAATTGTGGGGTTGCCGGAGTGACAGAAACCTAAACCCGTGTTGGTATCTCGATGCATGAGGGATGGTAGGATCTCAGAGTTTAAGGTTGTGGTTAGATTTATCTTAATTACTTTCTTGTATTTGCGGATGCTTGCAAGGGGTATAATCACAAGTATGTATTAGTCCTAGGAAGGGCGGTGCATTAGCATAGGTTCACCCACACAACACTTATCAAAACACTAAAGATTAATCACCTATACGAAGCGAAAGCACTAGACATAAATCCCGTGTGTCCTCAAGAACGTTTGGTCTTCATAAGTAAACAAACCGGCTTGTCCTTTCCTCTAAACAGGATTGGGCCACTCGCTGCAATTATTATTGCCGCGCTTTATTTACTCGCACTTTATTTATCTGCATTATCAAAAACTCCTAAAAACTTCTCTGCTAGTGTTTACAATGAAATCCTCATCAAAACCGCTTGTCAGCACCTTCTGCTCCTCATTGGGTTCGACACTCTTATTTATCGAAAGTACTACGATACACCCCCTATACTTGTGGGTCATCAAGACTATTTTCTGGCGCCGTTGCCGGGGAGTGAAGCGCTATTGGTAAGTGGAATTGGTAAGGAAAACGTTAGCTGTAAGTGCTGTTTTCACTGTTGTCTCCTAATTTACTTAATTATGGAGAGATCATCGATTGACTTCCTATTTGGAAGAACTTCTACCGCTGCTGAGGTAGAAGATGAGGCGCCACCTGAAGAAATTGTGCCATTTAAAATACCTATGAAAATTGTTGATCATGTTATGAGTAACCGCTATGAAGGGGATGGAACTGTCCATCCTGGTGATCATTTGCTATATTTACATGAATTATGCAAGTTGTTCAAGTGTGCAGGTATTACAATGGACAAAGTAAGGAAGAAATTATTCTATTTATCACTTACTGGGAGAGCTGCGCATTGGTATAAATTGTTGAAGAACAGGAATTCTATTGGATGGGAGGAAATTGTACCTCTCTTTTATTCTAAATTTTATCCTCCAAGTGAGATTCACCAAGATCGGAATTCTATATATAATTTCTGGCCTCATGATGGAGAAAGTATTGCCCAAGCGTGGAGGAGATTGAAGGCATTAATGCTCAAATGCCCCATTCATGAGCTTCCTGGTAATATTATTGTTGATAACTTCTATGCAAGACTCTCTTTTGAAGATAAAACATCATTGGATACTGCTTGTTCTGGATCATTCACGCGCAATAAAGAAGAGTTTAAATGGGACCTTGTTGATCGTATTGAGGAGAATACTGAAGCATGGGAGAACGACAAAGAGTTCAAGGAAAACAAGTGTACCTGTGCTTTCTGTTAGAATTGGTGATCATTGCTATTATGGTTTATGTGATATTGGTGCAAGTTCAAGTGCTATTCCTTATGAGCTTTATAAAGAAATTATGCATGAGATTGGTCCTTGTGAACTTGAAGAGATTGATGTGGTTATTCAGCTTGCTAATAGAGAAACCATCTCTCCAATTGGTATTGTTAGAGATGTTGAAGTTTTATGTGGCAAGATTAAATATCCTGCTGATTTTCTCGTACTTGGTTCTGTTGCTAGTAATACTTGTCCTATCATTTTTGGTAGACCTTTTCTAAATACTTGTGGAGCTATTATAGATTGTAAGAAAGAGAAAATCTTTACTAAGTTTGCTGGTGATTCGTATGAGTTTAATTTTTCGAAATTTGCTAAAGCACCTTATGAAACCGAAATGCCCAATGCAGATTTTAAAATTGAACAACTTGCTTCTATTGCTCTTGCTCCTAACAATGCTTTGCAGCAATATATGGAAGAGCACGAAAGTGAAGTCTTTAGAGAAGAAAGGAATGAACTTGATGAAATATTCCTCCATCAACCTATACTTAAACATAATTTACAAGTGGAAGATTTGGGTAAAACACTTCCACCTAAGGAGAAACCTGTCTTTGATTTAAAACCTTTGCCCGATACTCTTAAATATGCACATATAGATGATAAGAAAACATATCCTGTTATTATTAGTGCTAACCTTTCAGGTGAAGAAGAAGAAAGATTATTGGAAGTATTGAAGAAACACCGTGGAGCTATTGGTTATACTCTTGATGATTTAGAAGGGATTTCTCCTACTATATGTCAACATTCTATTAATATGGAGCCTGATGCATTGTGTCCCTAAGAAACTAAATTGGGAGAAATGCCACTTTATGGTTAATGAAGGGATTGTTCTTGGACATAAAATTTCTGAAAGAGGTATTGAAGTTGATAGAGCTAAAGTGGAAGCAATTGAGAAAATGCTTTGCCACAGAGATGTTAAAGGTATTCGTAGTATTCTTGGTCATGCTGGTTTCTATAGAAGGTTTATTAAAGATTTTGCTAAGGTATCAAAACCTCTTACTAATCTCCTACAAAAAGATGTACCATTTGTTTTTGATGATGATTGTAAGGAAGCTTTTGAAACTCTAAAGAAAGCTTTAATTACTGCTCCCATTGTTCAACCACCTGATTGGAATTTACCATTTGAAATTATGTGTGATGCTAGTGATTTTGCTGTTGGTGCTGTTCTTGGACAAAGAATAGATAAGAAATTGAATGTTATTCATTATGCAAGTAAGACTCTTGATTCCGCTCAAAAGAATTATGCTACAACTGAAAAAGAATTTCTAGTTGTTGTCTTTGCTTGTGATAAATTTAGACCTTATATTGTTGATTCAAAAGTTACTATTCATATTGATCATGCTGCTATAAGATATCTTATGGAAAAGAAAGATGCAAAGCCTAGGCTTATTAGATGGGTGCTACTTTTGCAAGAACTCGATTTGCATGTTGTAGATAGGAAAGGTGCTGAAAATCCGGTTGCTGATAATTTGTCTAGATTGGAAAACATTGCTTATGATCCTATTCCTGTTAATGATAGTTTTCCAAATGAACAGTTGGCTGCAATAAGGGTGAGTTCACGAGATAGTCCTTGGTATGCTGATTATGCTAATTTTATTGTTTCGAAGTATTTGCCTCCAACCTTTTCAGCTCAACAAAGGAGGAAGTTCTTTTATGATTTGAGGCATTGGGATGACCCACACTTATGTAAAGAAGGAGTGGATGGTATTATGCGAAGATGTGTTCCGGAATATGAACAAAAAGAGATATTGAGAAAATGCCATAATAGTGCTTATGGAGGACATCACGCTGGAGATAGAACTGCACAAAAGGTTCTACAATCAGGTTTTTATTGGCCTACTCTCTTTAAAGATGCAAGAAAGTTTATTTTATCTTGTGATGAATGTCAAAGAGTTGGTAATATCTCTAGACGTAATGAAATGCCTATGAATTATTCTCTTGTTATTGAACCGTTTGATTGTTGGGGATTTGACTTTATGGGTCCTTTCCCTTCCTCGGAAGGTAATACTCATATACTTGTTGCTGTTGATTATGTTACTAAATGGGTAGAAGTTATACCTACTAAAAGTGCTGATGGTGAGACCTCATTAAAAATGCTTCAAGATATTATTTTCCCTAGGTTTGGTGTTCCTAGGTATCTTATGACTGATGGAGGCTCTCATTTTATTCATGGTGGTTTTAGAAAGGTTCTTGCTAAATATGGTGTTAATAATAAAATTGCTTCAGCTTATCATCCTCAGACTAGTGGGCAAGTAGAATTATCAAATAGAGAAATTAAATCTATCTTACAAAAGATTGTTAATAGAACTAGGAAAAATTGGGCTAGTAAGTTGAATGATGCTTTATGGGCCTATAGAACTGATTATAAAAATCCCATGGGTATGTCTCCTTATAAAATGGTTTATGGAAAAGCTTGTCACTTGCCTCTAGAATTAGAGCACAAAGCTTATTGGGCAGTGAGAGAACTAAATAGAGATTTTAAACTTACGGGTGAGAAAATATTACTTAACTTGAGTTCCCTAGATGAATGGAGAAGCGAAGCTTATGAAAATGCTAAACTATTTAAAGAGAAAGTTAAGAAATGGCATGATAGGAGAATTCTTAAGCGACAGTTTCATGTTGGTGAGAAAGTTCTTTTGTATAGCTCTCGTCTTAGATTCTTTGTAGGGAAATTACTCTCCAAATGGGAAGGACCTTATGTTATTGTGGAGGTATTTCGTTTGGGTGCAATAAAAATTGCTTCACTCGAGGATGACTCTACATAAGTGGTAAATGGACAAAGACTCAAACATTATATTTCTAGAGATTCGTATAATGAGGATGTTGATATTATTCAAGTTATTACTCCGAAAACGTTTATCAAAGAGAAATTTTCTGAGTCTGCATAAGCTGAATTCGAAAAGGTATGGTTTCGGTAAGAAAAAGTCCGCGTTTTCATTTTTGGAAGATACTACATCTGTTTTTGGAAAATATAGAAAAATAAGAGACGAAAACGAGCACGAGACGGTGTTCGAGGCGCCGTAACCACGTGGTGGCGCGGGCCCCACCCTGGCCGCGCCACCCTACGGTTTGGCCGCCTCGGAGTCCGTCTCCTACTCGATTTCGGCCTGTTGCCTTCCTTTTGTTGTGTATATTTTTGCTATATAATCTCCCGAGACCCCTGTGGTCCGTATATCGTGTTTTCGACGTGCTTTTGTTTCGAGCTGTTTCTGTCCAGATGTCGTCCCAGGGTTCCTGTTCCGAAGACTACACGCTTCGTCGCCGTCGTGAACTCCTCCAAGACCTTGATCAAGGATCTTTCATTGGATGGGCGGAGGAGGAGAAAGCGAAGGCTAGGCGCAAGGACATGGATGAAAGCGTCATGGAGGAAGTGAAGAAGATGACGTCAGCCAAAAGAGATCGCGCAAGGCCGAGGACTAGCAAGCCCACCTTTATGGGATCAATTAACCCTCAGCGTGCTTTTTCTCATAACATGCAGGGAGCAACACCACCTGTTCCGGATCTTAGCTCTTTCCCAGATGTGGCAGACGCTCTGCGCGTCACCGATCAGTTCTGCGATCAGTACCGGGTCTTGCAGATGGAGGTAGATATACTTCCAGAGGAGAACAACAGGCTTCGTAAAATGCTGGAACGTTACCTTACCCCACTCCAAGCTGTCCCTCCATCACCGCCGAAGGAGTAATTCGTCATCGGTATTGGCATCTCCCTTGACTTGTTCCAAGCTTGGGGGAGTGCCGCGGTATCACACCATTATCTTTTACCTTTTACCTTTTAGTAGTGTCATATCAAAAGTAGGGAAGTTATCTTATATGATGGTTTGCAATGTGGAAGTATCTCTCTTTTAGTTGGTTATCTATCTATGTATCCCTTGGTGTGAGTTGCCGTTATGGAATATTAATGAGAAGTTTTATCATTTACTTTCTGCACACTTTATTTTAGTTTGCAACTTCTATCATATATGATTAAGCCTGTTATTAGTATATGCATTACTTTGGGAACATATAGTGAATCTTTTGGTTTTGGCAAACTTAGCATTGGTCAGTAGCTTCAATACTTTGAGACTTGAGGGGAGAAAAGGGAATCACATGTAGACATATTATTCAATGATCTTTCTCACTTATAGCTAATAAGTTTAGTATTCACAATTTAAAATTGTTTGTGCTTCCAAGTAAGAATTGCATGATTGTCTTTACTACATGTATGTTTGTTTGTATCCTTCAACTCTTATGCTTGCTACCATACCTTGCTAGCCAAAGACCTGTATCGAGAGGGAATGCTTCTCATACATCCAAACCTTGAGCCAAAACCCTTGTCACTTGTGTCCACCATACCTACCTATTATGTGGTATTTTGCGCCACTCCAAGTAAATACTTCATGTGCTATCTTTATTCAAAACTACTATCCCTTATTTGTGGCAATGTTTATTACCTTATAAGGAAATAATAGTTGAGTTTGTTATCTTCCATGCTAATTAAGTAACCCCTGACTTGCATGCTCCATCTGCTCGTCACTAATATTGCGAAGAGCTGGTTAGACCACTATAATATCAAAAGGTTGAGAAAGTTAAAAATAGACACTCCTCCATGGTTTGAGATTGATGGGTTGGCACCCGAGGATTCGGTTAGCCATGGTTTGTGAAAGGAAAGGTTGGGAGGAGTGTCAAGTTATATAAATAAAGTGCATATTATAAATGCTTGTTACTAAATAATCGGAACCGCTCTCAACTTGCTTAGTATGGAAGATAACAAGAACTCTATTACCATTCGTTGACAATGACAAACACTACTCAAAAACTTATTCTTATGCTCCCTATATGATTTCAAAACCTATAAAACTAAAAGCTCTAGCACATGCTTGTATCTCTGCTTCCCTCTGCGAAGGGCCTATCTTTTACTTTATGTTGAGTCAGTAAACCTATCTCTTTCTATCTTAAGCAAGCATTTGAGTTGATTGTGATTCAACCATTTATACATGTATATTGTTAATCATGTCTTTTATTCTTCCTTGTTTAGCACAATGGTGTTACCTAATAAATATGACCATGGGAGTTAGCAACTGCTTAAGAGGGCTGTTTTGTAGAGTAAGTTCAAATTGATCATTGTTCTCTGACCAAGAACGAAGTTTGCCAACACCAATTAAGATTGTCTCTATGCACCTTATTGTGATTTGCCTTTACTTGTTACAAGTTGAGTTATATGAATGGAGTTATTATCTAGGATGACTTGTGTATTTATAAATGTGATCCTTCTTGTCCGTATATTGTTTATCGACACTTCGCTCCATAAACTTGTGGTCATGTTTACTGAGTTCAGCTTTCGCTTGGGGACAAGCGAGGTCTAAGCTTGGGGGGAGTTGATACGTCCATTTTGCATCACTATTTTATATCATAATTTACTGTTATTCATTGATATATTTCGTATTTAGAGATGATACTTATGTTATTTCATCTATTTTGCATGTTTGATGATTATTGGAAAATGGATCACCGGAGTCTGGAATCTGCTGGAAAAAGCACCGTCAGGATGCAATATTTGCGAAGCTCAGAAATAAAAAGTGACAAGATGGAAATTCATATTTTACCAGATAATGGGGGAGGCCAAAAGGGGAGCCCGAGGTGGGGCCCAGGGGGCCCACACCATGCCGTGACGCGGCTCCCCCCTCTACCGCGCCGGGAGGGGGTGTGGCTGGCCCACCTCAGGCGCTACCCCTTCTCGTACTTCATCCCTACGAAAACCTAAGGCACGGGGGTTGGACCAAAAACACATCCGCCGCCTCCACGAGGCGGAGAAGACAGAGAGAGAAAAGCTCTCCGGCAGGCTGAAAAGCTGCCGGGGAAATCCCTCCCCGGAGGGGGGAAATCGTCGCCATCGTCATCGTCATCGAGCTGCAATTCATCGGGATCATCATCACCATCATCTCCACCGCTCCACTCCGTTCCCGCTGTAACATCTAGGGCTGAATCTTGTGGATTTGATAGGGGAAACTCTCCCGGTGTTGATTACTATTCTTATTGATGCTATTGGGTGGAACCGTTGAATTAAGGTTTATGTTCAGATTGTTACCCATCATTATATCATCTCTAATCATGATCCATATGATGTGTTGTGAGTAGTTCGTTTAGTTCTTGAGGACATGGGAGAAGTCTAGATGTTAGTAGTGAACTATGTTGTGTAATATTTAATGGTTTGATATTTAAGTTGTGGTGCTATTCTTCTAGTGGTGTCATGTGAACGTCGACTACATGGCACTTCACCTTTACGGGCCAAGGGGAATGCATTGTGTATTCGAATATGAACTGTGGGGTTGCCGGAGTGACAGAAACCTAAACCCCCGTTGGTATCTCGATGCATGAGGGATGGTAGGATCTCAGAGTTTAAGGCTGTGGTTAGATTTATCTTAATTACTTTCTTGTATTTGCAGATGCTTGCAAGGGCTATAATCACAAGTATGTATTAGTCCTAGGAAGGGCGGTGCATTAGCATAGGTTCACCCATACAACACTTATCAAAACACTAAAGATTAATCACCTATACGAAGCGAAAGCACTAGACATAAATCCCGTGTGTCCTCAGGACCGTTTGGTCATCATAAGGAAACAAAACGGATTGTCCTTTGCTCTAAAATGGATTGGGCCACTCGCTGCAATTATTATTGCCGCGCTTTATTTACTCACACTTTATTTATCTGCATTATCAAAAACTCCTAAAAACTTGTCTGCTAGTGTTTACAGTGAAATCCTCATCAAAACCGCTTGTCAGCACCTTCTGCTCCTCGTTGGGTTCGACAGTCTTATTTATTGAAGGTACTACGATACAGCCCATATACTTGTGGGTCATCAGTTCCTGTAGCTCCCGCAACAATAAAAACAAGAAAAGGGGGGTTTTCTGCCTCCCAGATATTAAATACCAAAAATTGGGACTTTGTATGGAAGTCCCCAAAATCATCTAAAACATGTAAAACATTGATATAATAGTTCCAATAACATTCTAATATGATGATATAAGTTGTATAAATGATGATATAAAATGCACGTATCAGTACGCCACCAGGTTTTGCCTCCAGGATCCGCTAGAAGCGCATGACCCAATTGTTGCTGCAAGTCCTGAGACAGCTCCTGCGCCCAAGGCCGGAAACGGGAGGCCGCCGCTGCCGTGGCTGAGCCGACAACGACGGCGGCCGGAAAAAGCCTTGGACGGGAACTGCTGGCAGCAGATCTAATCGCCTCCGGAATCGCCCTTCCGTGCAACCTGGGAGGCTGTTTTCTTGATATAGACTGGTCTGCGTCGTGTGTATTATACGTCCTTGATACGTCTCAAACGTATCTATAATTTCTTATGTTCCATGCTTATACTATGCCCATTGCTACATGTTTTATATACACTTTATATGGTTTTAATGCATTTTCTGGGACTAACCTATTAACAAGATGCCACAGTGCCAGTTCCCTATTTTCTGCTGTTTTTGGTTTCAGAAAAGCTGTTAAGGAAATATTCTCGGAATTGCACGAAACAAAAGCCAATACCCCTATTTTCCCCGAAAGCATCCAGAACACCGAAGAGGATACGGAAGAGGGCCACGAGGCGGCCACACCTGTCGGTGGCGCGGCCCCCCTTGGCCGCGCCACCACGTGGTGTGGGCCCCTCGGGGCTCCACCTCTGATGCACCGGTGTGGTGTTGTTGGGAAACCCCAAGAGGAAGGTGTGAAGTAGTGCAGCAGCAAATTTCCCTCAGTTATGAAACCAAGGTTATCAATCTAGTAGGAGATGAAGATTCTTCTGAAGATTGTTGGCGGCGCCGTTTACGATAACCAACGCGGAACCTGCACACAACACAATCAAGATACTTTGCCCCAACTTAACAGTGAGGTTGTCAATGTCACTGGCTTGCTGTAAACAAAGGGTTAAACGTATGGTGTGGAAAATGATGCTTGTTTGCAGAGAATGAAAGTAACAGTTTGTAGTAGGTTGTATTATCAATGTAAAGAAAAAGGACCGGGGTCCACAGTTCACTAGTGGGGTCTCTCCATAAATAAATAATAGCATACATGCGGGTAAACAAATTACAGCTGGGCAATTGACAAAATAAAGAACTGCATAATGATACATATACTAAAGTCATGGTGTCTAGTATGAGATTCATTTGGGCATTACAACATGATACATAGACCGTTATCCAACTGCGTCTATGACTAATAATCCACCTTTTTTTTGAACACCATTACTGTAGGGAAAATCCCTACGGTTAATTTTCCATTATATAAGCCTCAAGTTCCCAAAGTTACAATGAAGTTCAGGGGGGTTGGAAACTAAGGGAGGACACATAGAGAAAAAGTGGTGCTAAAAAATTAGGCAAAATTGCCAATCCACAGCAAGAGTGTGGAGACATCACTCTCTTTAATCCTATACTGATGTAGAGGTAAATCAGAAAGGAATCCAACTCTCCAACTACGAAAAGAGATATCCATCAAATTGAAGATGACATCATTCCTGGTCTTCCAGATATTCCAAGCCGCATGTTGGGGGGATCATAACCCGGTAGGCTCACCAACCTAGAAGATAAGCCGGCCTGGTAAGAACCTGGGCCGGGTCAAGTATGAAGATATGGGCCGGGTCTCACGTAAGCCGGTGCGCAACGTGTGTCTTGGTCCGCAAGTCAAAAAGGATCTAGAAGACTAGAGACCAAGTACAAGACGGAGTCCCGATAAGGAAGGCAAAGACTTAAAGGACTTAGAGAAGAGTCCGGGTACGATTGTAACCCGGATCCCGCTTGTACGTCCAGCGAGACTCACCGTCTATATAAGGGGGTATCCTGGTTCCTAGAGAGATAAGTCGAAAGCCAGAGACCGGAGATTGTAATCGAGACCCGGAAGCTAAGGCGCCGAGTCCTCGAAATCCCATATCAATAAAGCAAAGCAGGAGTAGGTCTTTACCTCTAGAAGAGGGGCCGAACCTGGGTAAACCCTTGTTTCCCCACGCCACGCTAGACAATCTCCCGATGTCAGAAGTCGCTATGTCCCCATACTCAAGTTTCCACCCGGAAACATCTGTCGTGACAATCCCACGACAGTTAGCGCCCACCGTGGGGCCTGCGGCCAAGAACATCATGATTTGTGGAGAAGCGCGGCGCGGTATGGAAAACCTAGCTATCGGCCAGATCTACACGCTTCCAGGAGGGGAGCGGATCGTGGACGACTTTGGTTGGAAGAAAGAAGCAGATCAGCTGGAAACCGGATCTATGATCATCTTTGGTTAGATCAACGTCTTCGTCGGCGTGATCCAGACCACAGGAGCCGGCTCAGATCAGTATGAGCCGGAGTACGAGTCAGAGTCTGGGTCAGCTAACATGGCTCAGACGGACGGAGAGGAACCTGTTGGATCACCAGAGTGCGAGGTCATGTCCATTGAGGAAGATCGTTGGGGATATGGACTTGAGGAGGAAGATCACCCGGTGTCCCCGGGACCCGCGCGGCATATGACAGTTCACGTTGTGACAACGGCTCAGCCGACTGATGGGATGGAGACTTCCGTTAGTAGCGAGACAAGTGCAGAGAGAACCGCCAGACAGGATAGAGAAATCTGGGAGCGGGGTCAGCTTGGCATGCCACCAGCGACGTACCCACCACCCAATCCCAATGCCGGGCCAGTTTTACCGACTTTCGGCGCAAGAATACAGACACACACACCAGCACCCGGGACGGCATTCACAAACCCGATCCTGACGGCGGTGAAAGATCAGACGAGAGCCGGCGCGTCAGGAAACCAGACACATAACTTGGGGGAAGTAACAAACACCAACTCGGCTATACAGAGGCAACTTGAAGATTTAAAGCGGGCCATGGCAAGAGCAAACCAAGAGCGCGCGGATGAATCCCGACGAGTAGCAGAAAAAGAGCGATCTTTGGCCCAGCAGGAGCGAAGATTACAAGATGAGAGAGACGCTCTCCAAAGAAGAAGGGACGAGTTCACTGCGGTGCAGAACAGAAGGCGCGGAAGCCGGTTACCTCTGCCGACTGGAGTCAACACCATAGTACCTCAAGTCCTCGAGTATCAGACGACCCCAACCAATGCACCCGTAGCGGCGGCCAACCCGGTGATGGGAGCCGGCACGCCGCAGGCCGGGTTACAAGGAATGCAAGCCGGAGGAGGTGCGGGAAGCCCGGCTGGAGGAGCCAGAGCCGGAGAAGCAGTCATAGAACAACTACCTCCACCACCTCCCAGGTTTAGCACTCCCGCGGGTCATTACAATAATCCAGTTGACAATGTTTTTGCAGCTGCACATGCCCTAGAGCGGATCCCGTTCGATAATTCACCAGCTGGCGTTGAAGCACGGAGAGCCGTTGACCTGTTGCGTACCGCAGTGGTCCAACAGAACAATAACCCACGCGGGTCGCAAGCTTTCAATTCAGAGCCACAAAGGAGTCGTACCAGAAGCCGGCACGGAGAGCCAGCGTCAGCAAGATCAGTGCAGAACCGGCTCGGGCCAGTAAACCAGCAGGTTCAGCAACATAACCAGCAGGTGATCCAACAACAGCCGGCGGCCGCACCCCAGAGGATGGCCGCGCCGGCTATGTCAGCGGCTCAGTCAATAGTCAACAGTTCAAGGGCACGACGCATGGCCGCAGCAGCACCAGCAGGAGCCGGAGCTGCAGGAGCCGGAGCTGTAGGAGCCGGAGTTGGAGTAGTGATCCCCGCTAGACCCGCCGCATCTTCGCCTACGCCGGGTCACGCAGGGGGCTCTTCTTCAAACTTGACAGGACCAAAGTGTTTATCAGATGCCATAAGGGCAGAGCCGTTTCCAGAAAAATTCAAAGAGCCGACCAAACTATGCAATTACGAGCCAAACATGAACCCGGAGACGTGGTTGAGTAGTTATGGCATGGCCATGGACATGAAGAACGCATCAGCAAATCTGTGTGCACGTTACATGTATCTTATGTTAGCAGAAGGAGCACCCAAAATTTGGCTAGACCGACTTCCACCACGCAGTATCAATTTGTGGGAGGAGCTAAAGGCGGCGTTCATCAAGAACTTCGTTGGAACTTGCAAAAAACAATACACTGAGGCAGATTTGGATCGCTGTGTCCTGAGAAAAACTGAGTTAGCGAGGCAATGGATGGGCCATCTTACAGAAATCTTACAATCATCTCTCAACATCTCAGCACATACAGCTATATCGTACATGGAGAAAAACTACGGCTTTGAGCCGTTGACACACAAGCTAGGACGTATGAGGGAAGACCCGGCCTGCAGGGAGATCTCAATAGGAGAAGTGGTGACAACCTAACAAGTATGCCGCCACGGATAAAAGGCCGGGTGAGACAGAGGAACAACAGAGGAATAACCGGGTCAGTGGAGGCCGTAACCCAAACCCAAGTCAGAACAATGGCAATCAGAACGGGAATAATAAGCGTCCTTATTAGGGCGGAAATTCAGAGTTCGTAGGCACAACCCAGACGACGGGTTACAGAGGGCCGAGACCCGGTGGCAACTTCAGGGGAGGACCTCCGAGAAACACAAACTTCAATGAGATGTACAGCATGCCATGCCCGAAACACAGCAAGAACGGGAGACCATCAAATCACTCGTTAGCCCAATGCGCCGACATAAGAGCTTGGATGAGACATGAACAAGAGGCCCAGAGGAGTCAAGGAAACTTCTGAAACAACGGCAACTTTAGTAACAATGGAAATAATGATCACCCGGCGGGACCCGGACAGGGGGCTGGGTCGAACGGACCGCCAAGCAATAAAGCCGGGTCCAGTCAGCAACAGAATCAAATCACATCCGGGTATCAGCAGAACCCGAAAGAGCTTCATCGTCAAGGCCAGTATCACGTCTTCACCACAAACACGTCCAGGAGGGACAGAAAGTTAAAAGCAAGAGCCGTCAATGCAGCTGTTCCAAGATTCTTGAAGTGGTCAGAACAAACTATAACTTGGAGCAGGGAGGATCATCCGCCAGCAGTGGAACATCCGGGTCTCCTGGCTCTCGTTGTGGCACCTCAGGTTGACGGGTTCTCCTTGAACAAGGTCTTGATGGACGGAGGCAGCAGCATCAATATCCTATATCTCGACACATTCAAAAGGATGGGTTTAACCGAACACCGCCTGACCCCAACATCGACAATCTTCCATGGCATAGTTCCAGGGAAGTCGGCACACCCAATTGGCGTTTGGAGTGAGCAAGGAGCAATTCAGGTCGGAGTTCTTGACGTTCGAGGTTGTTGATCTAAAAAGTCCGTATCATGCTTTATTCAGGAGGCCGGCTTACGCCAAGTTCATGGCTCGGCCGTGTTATGTGTATCTCAAATTGAAGATGCCAGGACCTCAGGGAGTAATCACAGTCGAAGAAAGCAAGACTATGGCTATAGAGTGTGACAATGGAGACGCTATCATGGCAGAGCAGGCTTGTTCAGAAGAAGAGCTCAAGTACTACAAGTCTCAAGTAGACCCGGCAGACAAGCGTGTGCTGGAAAAGCCGGCTCACGAGGAAGAGAAGAAAAAATTCAAATCGGCTCAAGATACAAAGATGGTTGATTTCACGGAAGGGGACTCCTCCAAACAATTCACAATAGGAGCCCACATGGACCCGAAATAGGAAAGCGAGCTCATCAAGTTCATCTGTGAGAATCGGGACATCTTTGCATGGTCTCCTTCAGACATGCCGGGTGTACCGAGTGAACTTGCTGAGCACAGCTTACATGTTGATCCAAGGGTAAAGCCGGTTAAACAAGGACTACGTCGTTTCAATGCAGAGAGGAAAAAGATTATCGGAGAAGAGATAGCCCGTCTGCTCGCAGCCGGGTTTATCGTGGAGGTTTACCACCCCAAGTGGCTGGCTAACCCGGTCCTAGTTCTGAAGAAGAACGGAGAGTGGTGCATGTGCGTGGATTACACCAGGTTGAATAAGGTTTGCCCAAAAGACCCCTTTACATTACCTCGTATTGATCAGATTATCGATGCCACAGCCGGCAGCGAGTTATTGTGTTTCCTGGATGCGTATTTGAAAGGAAAGACGTCGCCTAGAGGGGGGGGGGGTGAATAGGCGAGGTACACTTTTTACAATTTAGGGTTGATAAATGCGGAATAAAACATAGTGTTTAACTTATCAAGAACACAACCTAAATATACTAGGTGAACCTATGTGCACGAACAACTTATGCTAAGCAAGACAAGCAACAAAGTGATAACAAGGTAAATGACTTCAAGCACGAAGGCTATCACAATGTAAATGACTTCAAGCACGAAGGCTATCACAATGTAAAGTGCATAAGTAAAGAGCTCGGGTATAGAGATAACCGAGGCACGCGGAGACGAGGATGTATTCCCGAGTTCCTCCTTCTTAGGGGAGTACGTCTCGTTGGAGAGGTGTGAGTGACCACCACAGGTCCGACTCAACGCCACAAAGGCCTCACCTTATTCTCCGATGAACTCGACCACAAAGGTCCGGGTTCACCTTCCACTATGAACTCCTTTGGGGCGGAGAACAATCCCGTACAACAACCTTGGGGCACACACCCACAACCGAATTGGGGGCTCCCAAAAGACCACACAAGGTCTTGACCACAACAGGTCCAACTTGACCACAAAGGTCCCAACTAGCCACAAAGGCCTTGACCACGAAAGGTCCTAACCGACCACAAAAGGTCTCCGCCACAAAGGCCGGCCACTAAGGCGTCTAGGGTCCAAGGACCCAAGAGTAACAAGCTCACGAATTTCACCACCACGAATCACGTGGAGGGCTCAAACCGATGCAACCGATGCAATGGCAAGAACACAATTTCTTCACTCCCAAATCCCACCAAAAGCAACTAATGCTTATGGGGGGAGGAGAGAGGAAGAACAAAGAAACCACAAAGGAGTCAAATCCCTCACTCCCAAATCCCACCAAAAGCAACTAATGCTTGTGGGGGGAGAAGAGAGGAAGAACACAGAAGGAGAACCACAAAGGAACTCCTAGATCTAGATCCACTAGGTTCCCCTCACTTAGAGGAGAGATGGATTGGTGGAAACGTAGATCTAGATCTCCTCTCACTTTTCCCTCAAAGATATGCAAGAATCATGGGAGGAATTGAGAGGGGGCAAGCTTTTCCAAGGTCAACAATGGCAGGAGAGAGGGGAAAAACGAGCAACCCCAGGAAGAAGAAGGGGAGGGGTATTTATAGCCCTCCCAGTTTTCTAGCCGTTGGGAATCGTCAGCTCGGAAATTTCCGAACTTGGTTCGGAAATTTCCGGGCTGACGGCCGGAAATTTCCGGACCTAAGTCCGGAAATTTCCGAACCCCGGAAATCTCCGGTAGGAAATCCGACTGAGAGCTGAAAGCGACCAGTGCTGATATCAAATAAGACTTGGCGAAAAACTTTAACTTGGTCGTTCGGAAATTTCCGAACCGGGACCGGAAATTTCCGGACCCCGGAAATTTCCGGTAGGAAATCCGACTGAGAGCCAGTTGAGTGCAGTGCAGAAAATCTTTAAGACTTGGCGAAAAATTCTCCAGGTCGGAAATCTCCGGACTGGGGTCCGGAAATTTCCGGACCTCCGAAAACTGCAGAAACACCAGAACTGAAATAACTTTTGCAAATGAACTCCGAATGAGGTGAGACCAACTCCGTTAGAAAGGTAGCGACAAGCACAGGGCTACATGTGAAGGTTTGGGGCTTTCCTCAAAGTCGAACCGGCAATATTTCCACACCGAAAACGCAACAAGTTTTCCATACTAAAATCGTTTTCGAAGAACTTGGTCTTGTCATGAAGATCACGACAAGCACCAAAACCCAACAAGGTAAAAAGCCAAATAAGAACCAAGAAAGATGATATGCCAAGCATGCAAAGGTTTGAGCTCTCCACGAAAATGCGATCAAGTTACTCTCTCGAGAGCCCCTCTTGATAGTACGCCTGTCTATCCTATAGCCCTATCAAGAACAAACCTTTGCCTTGAGCAATCCACTTGAGCTAGACGAAGACGGTCTTGATCTCTCTAAGTGGACCACCTTTCTTGATTGCGCTTGCTAGCACAAGCTTGGTGAAGACTTCTCCAAATACTCCCCCATACGCCATTATGGGAGAGCCTCGCTTAGCTTCGTCTTCATCTCAATCTCCAAGCTCCATTAGCTTCGTCTTCATGTCTTCATTTCGACCTCCAAGCTACATGCATAAGAAATCTCCGAAATGCTTCTCTTGGTCTTGCACTTCTTAACCTTGATGAGGAATACCGCATGACATCATTCTCCATGAGCTCTATGAGATGTTCTTCTTGTTGCAAGCCCATGGGAAGATACCTAACTCCACATATAGAACCCACACACACTTGGGTTAGTTCACTAAGCTATATGGACAATGGCTTACCATCCAAGAGATACATGATCCACTTGGTACATCTTGTAGCTTCGTGTGTTGATCAACATCTTGATCAAACTCGTATCATCCCATCTATCTTCATATAGGTGATGTCTTGACATCTTCAAGACATACTTGCAATATGCTCCCATCTATCTTCATATAGGTGATGTCTTGACATCTTCAAGACATACTTGCAATATGCTCAACACAAACATTAGTCCATATGGATTGTCATCAATTACCAAAACCATATAAGAGGGCACATGCCCTTTCAGTATTCCGGGTATCATCAGATCAAGCTCAATGTTGATGACTAGGAGAAGACTTCGTTCATCACCCATTTTGCTGCTTTCTGTTACAAAACCATGTCGTTTGGTCTCAAGAACGCAGGTGCCACTTACCAGAGGTGCATCCAGAATTGTTTCCAGCATCAAATAGGTCGCACCGTGCACGCTTACGTTGACGACGTTGTGATCAAGTCACAGAAAGCCAGGTCACTCTTGGAGGAACTAACAGAGACCTTCACCAATCTTCGCAAGTACCAGATGAAGCTAAACCCGACCAAGTGCGTGGTTGGGGTTCCAGCAGGTATGCTGCTGGGTTTCATAGTGTCAGAGAGACGGATAGAAGCAAACCCGACTAAAATTAAGGCCATAATGAACCTTAAGAAGCCGGAGTGTATCAATGACGTCCAGAAGTTAACGGGTTGCGTCACAGCACTAAGCCGGTTCATTGCGAGGATGGGAGAGAAAGCACTTCCACTCTACAAGTTGCTGAAGAAGTCAGACAAGTTTGTTTGGGGCCAGGAAGCAGATGACGCCTTTGAAGACTTGAAGAAGACATTGTCAACAGCTCCAGTGTTAGCGGCTCCCACGAGCAAAGAGCCGATGTTACTATACGTCTCTGCAAACTCACGAGCCGTCAGTACCGTGGTTGTGGTGGAGCGCAAAGAAGAAGGAAAGGAGTACCCAATTCAAAGGCCGGTTTACTATGTTAGCGAAGCTCTCACAGAGTCCAAACAGAGATACCCGCAATGGCAGAAGTTGGTCTACGACGTGTTTATGGCAAGCCGGAAGATGCCTCACTATTTCCAGGAACACCCCATCACGGTTGTGAGTTCTGCTCCTTTGGCAGAAATCATCAGAAACACGGAAGCCACAGGCAGAATCACAAAGTGGGCCATCGAGATGTGGCCTTATCATATCAACTACGAGCCAAGGACTGCAATCAAGCCACAAGCCCTGGTAGATTTCATCAATGACTGGACAGAGTTTGACCCTTTGCCACCGGCACCAAGCACAAAACACTGGGTTATGCACTTCGACGGGTCAAAGCAGTTTGAAGGGTCAGGAGCCGGCGTCGTCTTAACCTCGCCAAAAGGAGACAAGTTAAGCTACGTCCTGCAGATATACTTCGAGCCATGCACCAACAACATCGCAGAGTATGAGGCTCTGTTACATGGTCTGAAGGCCGCCAGAGAGATGAATATCAAGAGGATCATGTGCTATGGAGATTCTGACCTTGTTGCTCAGCAAGTATCAGGAACCTGGGACAGGAAAGACGCCAACATGGCGGCTTACAGGAGAGAAGTAGACCGAGTAGCCGGCTTCTTCCCCGGCTATCAGGTTGAACACATCGACAGACGAAAGAATGAGGCAGCGGACGCCTTATCAAGAATCGGCTCCAGGAGAGAGCCGGTACCTCCAAACGTATTCCTCGCTGAGCTACATCATCCTTCAGTCAAGCTTCCAACAGAAGAAGAGTTAGCACATCCTGATGACCCGGATTCACAGTTAGTTGCCGCGTTACATCAGATTCCATCGTGGACAGAGCCGTATCTGGCTTACTTGCTGAGAGAAGAACTACCACAAGACGAGGTGCTGGCATGGCAGATTGTGCGATGGGCTAAGGGTTATGTCATCATCAACGGCGAGTTATACAAGAGGAGTACGTCTGGAGTGTTCCTGCGATGCGTCTCACCAGAGGAAGGCCGGAAAATTCTTCAGGAGATCGACTCAGGGGACTGCGGGCATCATGCATCCACAAGATCAATGGTGGCCAAAGCTTACAGGCACGGATTCTTTTGGTTGACGGCTTTGGCGGACGCAGAGAACATAGCCCGGGTTTGCGATGGATGCCAGAGATATGCAAGGCAAATTCACGTTCCGGCTCAAGATTTGAAGACCATCCCAATAACATGGCCCTTTGCAGTTTGGGGCATGGATATGGTGGGACCTTTCCAAACATCACCCAATAAAAAGACTCACCTCTTAGTCGCAGTGGACAAGTTCACAAAGTGGGTCGAGGTCCAAGCAGTCAACAGTTGCACAGCAGCAACAGCAGTCAAGTTCCTGAAGAAGATCATATACCGCTTCGGATATCCTCACAACATCATCACTGATAACGGGACAAACTTCTCACTTGGAGAGATGCAGATATTTTGCAAAGAGAACGGCATCCGGCTTGATCTTGCTTCAGTTTCACACCCCCAGTCAAACGGTCAAGTAGAGAGGACAAACCAGGAGCTGTTAAGAGGCATCAAGCCAAAACTCCGGGTTCCATTAATCAGAGACGCCGGGTGCTGGGAAGAAGAGCTGCCATCAGTTGTCTGGAGCATAAACACAACCCCGAACAGATCAACAGACTTCACCCCTTTCTTCATGGTCTACGGGGCAGAAGCTGTGTTACCCAGCGATATTCTCCATGATTCTCCAAGAGTTGCAAACTACGTCGAAACTGAGAACGAGCAAGCCCAGCAAAGTTCAGTCGACATGCTTGAGGAGGCAAGAGAGTTAGCTCTGGAAAGATCAGCCATATACCAGCAAGACCTGAGGCGTTATCATAGCCGTCGGGTCCGAACAAGAACTTTTCAAGAAGGAGACCTAGTCTTACGGCTAGCCCAGAACAAGACCGGCTTTCACAAACTGACTCCCCCATGGGAAGGTCCCTTTGTCGTAAGCCGGAATTTGCACAACGGGTCTTATTACTTGGTGGATGTTAGAGAGCAAGCTACAACAACAGGAAACAATACAGACCATACAAGAAATCCGATGACAGAGAACGACAGGCCCTGGAACATAGCAGAGCTTAGGCCATACTACACTTATGTTTTGTGAACTCCCGGATGAGACGAGCTCCACCTTTTTGTATCTTTTCAGTTTAAAGGCAGCAGGTTTCAGACACGCTCTTTTCCTTACCAGGGTACCTAAGGGGACTGGAAGGTTTTTAATGAGGCGGCTTGCTAGCCATGTACATATTATATGATCAATGAAATAAGGGAGGCACCTCTAAAAAGAAAGAGCTTTGTCTTTACAGCTCCTTATCTTACATATGATCAGGGTCTTGGGGGCTTACTAACTAAGAAAGTTGTAAGTTACAAACTCAAGACCCGGCAGAGACGCCACACTTTTTCTTTGTTATACTTGCCTGCTAGCTTGATGTTATTCTCATACAATACATGACCAGATGTTTGAAGTCCGGCTCTCAATCTTACTATGAAGCCCATGGGGACTTAGCAAACACTGATTGTTCAGGAACTTCACGCACAGAAGTCACGAGAAAACCGGCTTTGCAGATAGCTAAAGAAACCAAAAGGGTCATCAAAACCAGACAAGACTTGCAAATTTCGCAAAAGGGTCAAATCATATAATCATTAACTCCAAACAGCGCACGAAGGCGCGTTACAGAGTAAGATAGAAATATTTGCATCTAACCTATTACAGGCCAAGTAGGCCAATAAAATTGTTTCAGGGACAATTCGAGCCAAAAGAATCTAAGTTGATACAAGAGTCGGCATTTGGTACATCCGGGCAATCTATTGGAGTGGAGGAGCCAGTGCAGATCCTTGCCCAGGGTCCTTCGTACCCCTTGTAGCTTCGCTTGGTGGCTTCTGCAAAACGACCGAGGTCAAGGCCTCAAAGTCGTCAAGATTAGAAGGGCGAGAAGGAGCTGGTACATCAGGAGTAGAGCTCGAAGGATTCGCACTTGTTGTAAAGGGCGTGAAGAGTTGCGGCGCCTCCTCCACCGGTTTCCACAGGTTAACCGGCTCTGGTGGAATTTCCTTGACAGCACTGTTATCTTCGTCATACGCAGCCTGGAACTCGTCCAGGGCCAACCCGTCAGCAATCTGACAAGCCGGACGCCGAACCGACTTCACAATCTTCCCGTATATCTTCGCGATCTCCTGGCCGTCCGCTTGAAACTCGGGGAAGCCCTTGGTTAGCTTGACCGGATCAAGATTCGGATAATATGCCTTCGCCAGAGCCAGCGCACGGATCGCACCCTTACGGCAGGAGGACGCCTTCCATCGCTCCATCAAGACCGGCACAACAGAGGTGGCGGCGAGAAAGTCTGGGAGACCCGGCGGACAAGTTCCAGCAGAAGAGGACATCTTGATCATTTCAGCGCAGCCGAAGTAGAGCCGCCGGGTGACGCCATAGATCGCTTGAATCTTGTCAAGCGTCCCCTTGATAGTCACTCCCTGAGCCGAACCTGACAAGAGGCGGAAGAACGTAAGAATACTTAAGAGAACAAAGTGATGGAGCAAAGTAAAGAAGAGGAGAAAACTCACCGAACACTGCAACAGACAAGTTATGGATAAACTTTTTTATCTTCTCCAGCTCGGAGACGACCTTCTGCAACTCGAGGGCTTTCACCTGGATGACAAGCTCCTGCTCGTGAACCTTTTTCCGCAATGCCTCGTTATCGGCTTGCAGCCGGCTCAATATCTCCTCCTGAGCTTTCAGTTGCTCCTCGGCCTTTTCTAGGAGGCCGGTTTCCTGCGCAAGTTGGTGGCGCACCTCGCTGTTGTTTTTTGCACTTGTCTCAGAAAAGGCCTACAGAGGGAAACAAACATTCACCAAGATAAAGAGGCAAAGAGTGGAAGCAGCAAAAGTGGATTGTCAGGCTAAGATAGTATCTCAAAGAAGACCCGGAACATTGCAAGCTATAGTTCCGACTCTTGGGGACTACTTAACACAAACTTCTACTCAAAAGAAGACCCGGAGCGCAGCAGGCTACTGCTCCGACTCTTGGGGACTACTCATCACAAAGTCTCACTCAAAAAGAAGACCCGGAGCATAGCAGGCTACTGCTCCGACTCTTGGGGACTACTACAAAGATTCATCCATACAAGGAGACAGGTTCCCTATGATGCAAGTACTAAGCATTTATCTGAGTAAAAACTAGTAGGGAACACACCTTGAAACGAAAGTGCAGATAATTCCGCAGCTGAGACTGTTCTTTTCGCACCCTGGAGAGCCGTGCATGAATTTTCTCAAACAGCTCTGGAAACTCCAAGGTGTTCAAAGGAGCCTCATCCTCAGAGTCCGAGTCGCCGGTCTCCTGAACTTGTCCTTTACCCACAGCATGAGCAGCAGGTTCCTCCTCTGCTTTAGCTTCCGGCTCCAGGACCTTAGTCACAGAAGAAGAAGGCGCACCTGGATCCTGGAAGCCGGTCCCAGTGATCGTGACGTCCGGCTCTTCCGGGATAATGGGAAGATCAGCCTTTGGAGGAGAAGACGAGACGGGGTCAGGAAGAACTGGGTCTACCGGCATCTCAGCTTGGGTCTCCTCGACCTCTGTCTCCGCGGGAGGAGTCGTCACAGTCTCGGGTGTCCCCTCGTCACTGAGAACGGCGTTTGCTCTGAAGAGTTAATTTACGTAAGTGATTGAGAATAAGCAGATCAAAAGCGAAAGACATGGTAAAGAAATGTACCCCTTGTTGACGACAAAGTCGGAGGAAAGAGTCTCAGAGCCGGAATCTGAAGAGCAGGACATAGACCGGGATTTAGCAACCCGGATTTGGCCCGCCAATGGATACAGAGCATCGGGGGAGGTTTGCTGAACGTTTCTTCTGCGAGGAGAAGGGTTGTTCGGGATACCTGAGGAGAGCTCATCTGAAGAAGTTGACGAGCGGGTCTTTTGCCGCTTGGGCGTCGCCTCATATTTGTCCTGCGTAGGTGGATGAGTTTGAGAGCCGGAAGCTTCAAGATCGAGGAAACGAGAGCGTGGTATCAGGCGTACCGCGTTGCGGGCCCACTTGGCTTGAGCCGACGGGGAAGAAGGAGGCGTTGGGACCTGGATGGAGTCTTGGTCGTCTCGACCTGGAAGTTTGGGAGTATAAGTAGAGGTATTGTCTTGGGTATCAGCTTCCAAGAGATCCCGCAAAAGCCGGTCCATGGAATCAAGCTCACCTTCACCCTCAGCGTCTCCTCCCCCCGAGTTCTGCATCGACTCATCCTCTTGACCGGAGGAGGCGGGGGTCTCTTCCGCGGCTTTCCACCAGTCCTCGGTGGCCTGGAGCAAGTAAAAGACAGTCATGAAAAAGTACAAGAGCATAGACAAGATACAAACAGAAAGGTAAAAAGACTGCAAGTTAGGTACCTTGGGTGCCGGGTTCTCTGAGCAGAAGGGAAGGAGTCCATCGAGCTTTATCGCGGCGATGGACTCGGCCAACAGCTTCTTGGAGGCCCGGATAACTTCTTCATCCTCCGGCTCTTGAGAAGTGAACCGGAGAGGATCGGAAGGAACGTTGGTGTAATCAGAAATGAGCTTGGGCCGGATGGACAGTGGCCTAATACACCACCCGACCTAGCACTTGACCAGATCGGTGCCCTTGAGGCCGTGGGCTTTGAGAGCCCGGATTCTAGAAAGAATGGGAGCCAAGGCGGCGCGATCTCGGGCGTAAGAATTGACCGACTCTCCCAGCTCGAGGGGCTCAGCACGGAAACCCGGCAGCTTGGGTTGACCTTTGGGAGAGGTGTCTTTGCAGCAAAAGAAAGTAGATTGCCACGCCCGGGGGTGGCTGTTAAGCTTCAGAGCCGGAAAAAGGGCGTCCCGGCGTCTCAGGATCGCGACTCCTCCACAGATATTTAAAGGAAGAGTGGTGGAAGAGCGCTGTGGATTGCAATAGAAGAACTCAAGAAAAAGATCGATGGTGGGTTCCATTTGGAGGTAGTCCTCACATAGAACAGTGAAGTTTGAGATAGAGAGAATCGAGTTCGGGGCCAAGTCTTGGGGCCGGAGGCCATAATAAGAGAGAAGAGATCGGAAGAAAAGGGAACCCGGTGGCTTAAAGCCGCGGTTGAGATGATCAGCAAACACGATTACCTCGTTTTCTCGAGGAGTCGGCACGACTTCGTCACGAGGAGCACGCCACTGGATAATGTCTTGGGCTTGGAGATCGCCGGAGTCGACTAAGTCCTGCAACCTCGAGTTAGAGACAGAGGAGCCTGTCCAGTTCCCGGATGGAGCGGCTGCGGCGGCGGTGCCAGAAGCGGAGGCACCGGCGGGGGCCTTGGCCTTCTTGAGGTTCGTCTTGGTGTCGGCGGCGGCGGCGGCTGGGCCCTTGCTTGCTATCATCTTCCCCATGGAGACGGAGTGTCAGATCTAGATCGGAGGTGGAGAAGAAAGAGGGAATGGCTGCGAAGATGAATTTGGCGTGGCCGCGGATGTGGCCGGAGGATGCAGAGAAGGCACGGCGGTGCTAGCCGATCTCGGCGAGAGTTGCAGAGCTCGCGCTGCAGGAGGAAGACGAAGTGGAGGCGCACGGGAGGAAATGGTCGCTTTTTTCCCCATCTCCACTTATTTATAGCTCAAGTGGGAGTTGACCTAGGGGCAAGACAGGAAAAAGCCAAGGGCAATGATGGCCACGGTGAATAATATCTAAGATGTCAGATGTTGTAACTGACAGAATCTTGGGCTCCCGAGGTAGCCGCTCGACTCCTCGATTCTCACGGAGGGATAAGTATGAAAAATGTCGTTGACTCGGGATTTTGACCGTCAACCTCGAGGAAGATCAAAAGAGATTGAAAATCGCTAAGTCTGGAAGCGAAAGTCGACAAGCGATGGCCGGGTTATGAACGGGCCGCCAGCAAGAGCCGGCCAAACTGACACCCGAGTGCCTGCTTGTTTAATAAGTTGTTTATTGTTTTTCAGATGATAACCCGGACAAAGGAAGTGATGGCTTCCCCAAAGATTATGCCCAAGAGCGTGAAGGTGAAGCAAGTCAATTCTGGTGTCCAAGTTATCCTGGGGGCTACTGTTGGGGGGATCATAACCCGGTAGGCTCACCGACCTAGAAGATAAGCCGGCCTGGTAAGAACCTGGGCCGGGTCAAGTATGAAGATATGGGCCGGGTCTCACGTAAGCCGGTGCGCAACGTGTGTCTTGGCCCGCAAGTCAAAAAGGATCTAGAAGACTAGAGACCAAGTACAAGACGGAGTCCCGATGAGGAAGGCGAAGACTTAAAGGACTTAGAGAAGAGTCCGGGTACGATTGTAACCCGGATCCTGCTTGTACGCCCAGCGAGACTCACCGTCTATATAAGGGGGTCTCCTGGTTCCTAGAGAGATAAGTCGAAAGCCAGAGCAATACATAGGACCGGAGATTGTAATCGAGACCCGGAAGCTAAGGCGCCGAGTCCTCGAAACCCCATATCAATAAAGCAAAGCCGGAGTAGGTCTTTACCTCTAGAAGAGGGGCCGAACCTGGGTAAACCCTTGTTTCCCCATGCCACGCTAGACAAGCTCCCGATGTTAGAAGTCGCTATGTTCCCATACTCAAGTTTCCACCCGGAAACATCTGTCGTGACAATCCCACGACACCGCACATTCTAGGACCTCCATGAAGTTTGGACCGGTGAAATTGGTCTTGGCTGTCAAAAGTCTGCTTTGTAATGATCCATTCGGTTGCCATATGATTCCCACTAAATTCCAACATGCAATTGCAAAAGGACATTCAAAAAATAGATGGTCCCTTGTTTCAGTAGTTAAACGAGTGCACATGACGCAATTGATGCCATCATCTAGGTGCCATTGTTTACGCGCCATGAGGTCCTTGGTGTTTAGTCGATCCAGGAAGAGTAACCACAGAAAAACTCTCAGCTTGGGTAGGCATTTAGACTTCCAAATTGCCTCATATGAGGTCCACAATCAATATGAGAAAACATGAAATGATACAGTTTAGTCGAAGAGTAAGTGGCACCCCCCCACACAAAAATCTTGTTGTCAGGTAGTTGGTCGGCCTGGTTAAAGCCCGGTAGCAAGCTGGGTATCTGTCTGAATTCATCATGAGCTTGAGTAGACAATGGCAGGGCAAAATAATCTCTTGGTTCAGTGATTTGAAGCATAGTGGCCACTGAGGTATCCTCATCTAACGCGAACGAGTACAGGTGTGGCATGGAATTGCATAAGAGAGAATCTTGATACCATAAATCTTTCCGAAATAGCGTGTTCTTCCCATCATTAATGGCACTGCGTGTGATGCTTCTGTACAGATCAATCAGACTAAACACATCCTTCCACCAGAAGGAGCCACGAGGACTTTGAGCGTGTGGTGGACTGTCATCATATAGTGACCAGACAAGTTTCACCCAGGGGGTATCAGCATGAGTATACAATTTGTGTAAATGCTACACTAGGGGAGCCTTATTCTGAAGTTCAAGATTTATCACTCCCAAGCCACCTTGTTGTTTGGGGGCGACAAACGATGTGCCAAGCTGCCAGAGAATGTGGAGTTGCACGATCTTCTTTAGCCCATAAACAGTGTCTTCGCGCACGATCAAATTGCTTAATAAATCCCTTAGGGAGTTTCAGAGAGCTCAGGTGATGGATGGGAAGAGAGGATAAAACTGATTGTACCATCGTGAGAAGTCCACCATAATCCAAAAGACGAGCACATGCATTCATGCGCCTCTCAACCTGATCACAAAGAGGAGCCAATTCAATAATCGTAGGCCTCGTAGTTCCAAGCGGAAGACCAAGGTAAGGGAATGCAGAGATCCCTTAGCACAACCAAATATCTCAGCTAAATCAGTCAATTTGGTGTCGGAGATGTTGATAGGCATCATGCTAGTTTTCTCATAATTGACCGAGAGGCCAGTCACCTTAGAGAAGGTTTGCAGAAGTTGTTTCAGGCTTTGTAGCTGGGTCGGACACGCTTGCATGATCACCAGGGTATCGTCAGCATATTGGACAATCGGGAAATCCGTATTAGGCAGCGGCAGAGGAGCAGTAAAAGTACCTTGCGATGTCATTAAGTTAATCATGGATTGCAGCAAATCAGCACCCTCCACAAACAGGATAGGAGATAACGGTCTCCCTGACGAACACCGCAAAGACAAGCAAATTTCTTGCCCGGAACGCCATTGAGAAGAACAGATGATGTACCAGTACCAAAGATATCCGAAATCCAGTTAATCCATCTTTCATCAAATCCAGTGGCACGCAGAATCTTAAGGATAGCCTTGTGTTCAATCATATCGAAGACTTTGGCAAAATCAAGTTTTAAAATGATGGCATCTTGGCCAGTTTGCTTCACGTGGTGTATGTATTCATATGCCCATGCAACACAATCCTGAATATTACGGTTCTTCAGGAATCCTTATTGATTGGCATGCACAATACCTAGAATTCTAGATGGCAAACGATTGGCCAACAGCTTGGTGATCAACTTGAAACAGCAATTCAGAAGTGAGATAGGTCTGTAATCGTTTGGTCTTTCCGGGGCCTGTGTTTTGGGGATAAGAGTAATGAAAGCATCACTGATGCTCTAGAGGTTAATATTTCCATGCCAAAATTCAGAACACAGCCGATAGAAATCCATTTTAATTATGTCCTAGCAGCTTCTAATGAAGTGACCATTGAATCCATCCGGTCCAGGTGCTTTATCCGTAGGTAAATCAGCCACTACTCTGTCAATCTCATTACAAGTGAATGGCCGAGATAAATCCTTCAAGTTGTCGTGTGGGGAAATATAACCACTAAAATTGAAGTGATCATCAATCGGTACCGTGTTACCGAGTCTTTCTTTAAAAACCTGTCGAAGGAGACCAGCCTTGTCTAGGTGATTGGTGACAATAGCTCCATCAGATGAAATGAGAGATCCAATTGAATTATTCCGGTATGGAATAGTAGCCATTGAGTGAAAATAAGAAGTGTTCTCGCTTCCGAATTTGGCCCATTTGGCCGTACATCTCTTTCGCCAATATTCATGTTTGCATTTTAACAAATGAACCGGCTTGTCTTTGACAATGTTGCGAAAATTCCATTCCGGAATGTGAAGGCATCTAAGCTCTTCGATATCATCCAGGGTGAAGATGACTTCATTGCAATTGGCTATTAGTTTGTTAATCATAGAAATACTTGTGCTCCATTTCTTTAATCCTTTCTTGAGAAGTTTGAATTTCAATGACAAACTTTTGGCTGCATCACCTGGGCAATGAAGCTGCCAAATAGATTTAACCACTTCCTTAAATCCTGGCATACGAGTCCAGTGATTCTCAAACCGGAAAACCTGAGCTTTGGGGATATCCGTACCAATCGAAATCACACAAGCTGTATGATCGGATGTGGGACAAGCCAACGGGTTAATGACGGTATTTGGATATTTAATTGTACATGCCACCGAGGAAAAGAACCGGTCCAACTGAGTTAAATGGGGATCTGCTTGCATATTACTCTAGGTGAATGCATGACCCTTTAATGGAAGTTCAATTAATCCGAGATAGCTAATAATCTCATTGAAAGTCTCAATGTCATCCATATTGGCTCCTGGTCTGTTTCTACTGTTGGAGAACCGATAGAAATTAAAATCTCCAATAATCTGCCAATGATCATCAATGGTAAAATCGAGACTAAACAACCAGGCAACAAAGTTGGCGCGTGCAACCCCTTCACAAGGACCGTAAACATTGACAAGTGTGAATTTTTCCAATGTGGCACGAGCAGTAAATTCAATCACCAATCCAAACATCTCTTGTTGCAGTACTTGGGCTGTGAATTGGTTACCAGCCCAGACAGTAAGCAGGCCTCCCGAAGCACCGTCAGATTGGACGTAAGCAAAGTTGTCAAATCTTTTTGGAACAAATTTCCTGATAAATTGAAGGTCAATATCCCCTTTCTTAGTTTCCTGGAAGCAAAGGATGCATGCCATGCTCTCTTCAATTTTGTTAAATATGAGGGGCCATTTTCCAGCATTGTTAAGTCCTCTGACGTTCCAACACAATAATTTCCACATACGATTTAAGTGCAACATATTGTGTGATAGTAATTCCACTTATAAAACATAATATTGAAATGAGGCCACGTAACTGACTCATAACAATATAAGCAGACAGAACAGAAAGAGCATAATCCTAATAAAGTGATCACATAGATAATATCCATCAAAATGCCAATCAACACAATGTCAACCAACCAGATAGCAGACACAAAGCAACACGACCACATATAGCTGATGATCCAAGACCCAGACGTACTGGTCACACATTTAACCTCCAGACTGACATAAACCACAACGAGTTCAAAATATTTCTGACTGACCGAAGAACTACCAAAATAACGGACATGCATCTTGGCACTAGGTCTTGCGTTTGCGACGTAGGCGCGCTTCAGTTAGTTCCTCTGGCGCAATGCTGCAAAGCTCGACGCCCAGACGCTGCATTTCTTGAACTTGCATCACCTCAGGGGGGTCGCTGGCGGGACTGAAGAGCTGTGCCTCCGAGACTTGCCATCTGACATAGAAGGATGCATAATACCAGCATTAGTATTTCTAGGACTGCGACGAACTTGAGTAACAACATTAGGTGTGTCCGCTTTGCGTACACGAGCACGTGCCCTCGTAACCGGACCAACAGGTGGTAGGGGGTGCAGAGGAGGAGTCTCCAGGCCATTAGCAGCAGTGTTATCATCTCTTTCATCCACAGACTGCAAATTAGACAAATAAACATCATGCTCGACTGTATCAATAACGAAGCCCAGGTCAAGATCAATCAATGTTTCAACCGCAGGTAGCAATAGCGGTCTAACCTCAGACTCCAGTTCCATGGGTGCATGTAGCATCTCAGAAAGCAGTGGCGCAAGTAAAGTAGGCATGATCAACTCGAGGGCAGGCACCCTGTTCCCCCTAGCAGACTGAATCGGGGACCATCCAAACCTAAACCAGTCAAGCATGCCGAGATAGATAGCTCTCACAGATTCGGAAAGGAACTGGCTGATGGGTTCTGTTTAGAAGCTGTTGTCTGCTGGCAGAATGGAACGAGTATACGTCTGACGGAGCATCCAGCCCAAGAAAGACAAGAAGCAGATAAAAGGTTGAATTTCAAGGATGTTGTCGCTACCCTCCGCACGAACAAAAACAATATCACACTGATCACTACCCAGAATAAGATTTGCTGCCGCCTGCTCAACCTCCATGACATGCTCATGCCAATCATCCAGGGGATCTTCTAGCGATGAATCAGAATTCTCGACACCATCCATCATAGACGGGTCTTCATAGCCATACAAATCACGCATACTAATGCCCCGGAATTGTTGTGGCACAGCGGGCCATTCACCCAGCCATCTTGCCTGCGCGGAGGAGGAGCACCAGTCCAGCGTGCATTAACTTGCTGCTGGTTGAATCGCTCAAGATCAAGGCGGTGCTGCTGCATAACAGTGATGTAAGGAAGAGCAAGAGGGTGTGGGCTAGCGTTCAGTGGTGGAGCAGGTTCCTCAATATCAATCAAGCCCACTCTAGTTTCACGACCGTTCAAGATGTAGACCGGGACCGACCAGGACATGCCGTGCCCCGCAAGGGTAGGAACCCTAGTGACAACAATGCTACGAGGAACAAATGCAGTATTCTTGAGTAGAACCCTCACCAACACCCTGGACTTGCTCTCATTTGGGCGATGCCATAAAATCAGCTTGCCAAAAAGGGAGACAGCTTTGTTGACATAATGTTCAGTCAGATAATCAGGTGGAAAAGCGAGGAAAAAAATCCAAGCCTCATAGGAAAACACAGGCAGGCGCATGTTAATCCCCTCGTCATGCCTCACAAAAGAATAGGTGGAATCATCATCAAGCTGGTGAGGGCTTTCACGAACTAACAGATCTCTGATTTCCGCAGAAGAACAAGTGACAAGACCCACCCCCAGAATAGAAATTCCAGACTCAACGATCAGAACAGTACCCGCTTCCTCATTGACAAGCTCAACGATTTGCTCGAGAGTGGAGGCACATGATGCACCGGTGTGGTGTTGTTGCGAAACCCCAAGAGGAAGGTATGAAGTAGTGCAGCAGCAAATTTCCCTCACTTGTGAAACCAAGGTTATCAATCCAGTAGGAAACTAGAATTCTTCCGAAGGTTGCTGCGGTTGACCTTGGGAGGGCGCACTACCGGTGTCAACCACGAACGTGGAACCTGCACACAACACAACCAAGATACTTTGCCCCAACTTAACAGTGAGGTTGTCAATCTCACTGACTTGCTGTAACAAAGGATTAAACGTATGTGTGGAAAATGATGTTTGTTTGCAGAGAATGAAAGTAACAGGATTGCAGTAGATTGTATTATCAGTTTAAAGAAAAAGGACCGGGGTCCACAGTTCACTAGTGGTGTCTCTCCATAAATAAATAATAGCATACATGCGGGTAAACAAATTACAGCTGGGCAATTGACAGAATAAAGAACTGCATAACAATGAATATACAAGTCATGATGTCTAGTGTGAGATTCATTTGGGCATTACAACATGATACATAGACCGTCATCCAACTGCATCTATGACTAATAATCCACCTTCAGGATAGCATCCGCAACACCATTCAGTATTAAGTTGCAAACAACAGATTATTGCGTTATGTAAAGTGTGTAATGTAAGTAGCACAAATATCCTTAGATAAAGAACTACTGTTTTATCCCTAGTAACAACAGTACATCTACAATCTTAGAGGTTGCTGTCACTCCCCCAGATTAAATAGAGACATGAACCCACTATCGAGCATAAATACCCCCTCTTGGAGTCACAAGCATCTATTTGGCCAGAGCATCTACTAGTAACGGAGAGCATGCAAGATCATAAATAACGCACTCACAAGATATATTATGAAGCAAATGACATAGTACTCAATTATTCATCGGATCCCAGCAAACACAACATGTAGCATTACATAAAGATGATCTTGATCATGATAGGCAGCTCACAAGATCTAAACATGATGGCACAATAGGAGAAGACAACCATCTAGCTACTGCTATGGACCCGTAGTCCAAGGATGAACTACTCACGCATCAGTCCGGAGGCGGGCATGGTGATGTAGAGCCCTCCGGTGATGATTCCCCTCTCCGGCAGGGTGCCGGGAAGAGCTTCTGAACCCTCCCGAACTAGGGCTGACGGCGGCGGCGGCTCTGGAACGTATCGTGGAAAAGTGTTCGGGTGCTAGGTCTTATTTCGTCGGGGGGTGAAGATGGCGGTGGAGTTGATGGAGATGATTCCGGGGGCAATTCCCCGTCCCGGCAGGGTGCCGGAACAGAGACTTCTGTCCCCCGAAACTTGTCTTCGATGGCGGCGGCGCAGCGGAACTCTTCACGGGAAAAGGCTTTGGTGCCTAGGGTTATTTTGTCGGGGGCAATATATGGGCGAAAGGGCGAAGGCGGTGGAGGCCCGAGGGCCCCACACCATGTGGCCGCGCGGCCAGGAAGGGGACCGCGCCACTAACAGGTGTGGCCGTCTCGGTCTCCGTCTTCGTCTCCTCTTCGGTGTTCTGGAAGCTCCCCAGAAAAATAGGGACTTTGGCTTTTGATTCGTCCAATTCCGAGAATATTTCCTTAACAGTTTTTCTGAAACCAAAAACTGCAGAAAACAGGGAACTGGCACTGTGGCATCTTGTTAATAGGTTAGTCCCAGAAAATGCACAAAAACCATATAAAGTGTATATAAAACATGTACCAATTGGTATAATATAAGCATCGAACATAAGAAATTATAGATACGTTTGAGATGTATCAGCACACAAGTTGTCAGAGATGGGAGGATATACCGTAAGGATAGCACACTCCTCATGAGACAATGGTGGCTCGCCGACCACCATCAAGCTACGCTGTGGCCTGTCCGCCGGCCCATCGTCGATGGTGGAATGCGCCGACACAAAGGGGTAGGGGCGAACCGGGAAGTTCGCCATCTCCGAGCTCGGGTGGGCGGTGCGGCGAGACAAGACAGAGGAAAAAGATGGAGGAGGTACCGAGGCGTTGGGCGGTGCTGGTATAATAAGCTGTTGACTATTGTTACCAGGCAGGGTATCAGGAGACGAAACGGCCGTTTCTTTTAATTCGAAGTTTAGGTCCGAGCTGCCTTTCTTAATCCAGACTTTCCTCTGAGTACAGATCGAGTAATGATGACCAAGATTAGAGCATCTACTGCAACGGATTTGATCACAATCATTGATCTGATGCCCTAATTGACGGCAGAATTTACAACACAGATTGATATGACAGTGTTTAGCAACATGTCCCCACCCAAAGCAGCCCAGGCACTTGATATCATTAGTACAATTGCGGCGCAAATGGCCCAGCTCCAAACATCTATAGCAGCAGCTAAGCGGCCCAGATAAGGTGGCGTCAGATAATGGGCCCATTGGGTTATCAATCGAGACAGAGCTGATCCTGGGCTGAACCAAGTCCTGTTCCACCGCAGCGTCACATTCCTCAGCATGGGCCGACTCCGTGTCGCAGTCCACACATTTGAATCCCAAAATTTGACAATTAGGACACACACCAGGGTAGGTCTCGGTGTTGTGATCAGATAAAGAACAAATCGCACATCTCCCTAAAAATTCAAAAACCATCAGTTTAGGCGGAATAACCGGGATCTGCCTGATTTCCATAATGTCATGATCTGAATAACCGGAAGATCTCAAATCTTGAATATGTTCCAAATCGTAGCCGATAAACCAGCACAAAATTTCCTTAGGAAACTCTCTGAGTAATAACACCCTTTGAATTTGAAATCCGAAATAGAAGGGATCGGCAAATTGAAACTGCTAAAGATAATCTCCGACAGAGGGCCGGTGATCACCGGCGAAGTCTGCATTGGCCGCCCCACAATTGGTGAGAATGAACCAAACTGAATGCCGGAGGACACCGTGCCACTCACACCATGAGCTAAACCAAATTTAGCTAATTCACTATCAGCAGCTCGATCAAGCCTTGCACTCTCCTTGAGAAACTGGAGATTTGGACGAAAATTTGTAGGAGCACGTTGAGATAATTCCAAAATTTCAGCCGAAGACGTCCATGAATCTTTATGGTGAATAATGCCCGAAATCGCTGGATGAACACCTCTGAATAAACTAAAATGCAAATGAAGTCTGGCCAAATGCGATCACGAAGACCATAGATGAAATGACCCACAGCATTTGATGCCAGAGAAAAGCGAAAACGCCGATCAGAGAGTTGGTAAACATTGAAACCTTTACTTGAACCACCAATGCAAGATTCGAGTGCAAGACCAACAGATTCCACCGTGAGCTCAAAAGAGGCCGAAGAGAAGGTGACCACTAGGAAGAATTCCTTTTTATCGAGAGGAAGGGGAGTAGTGAACCGAAGATCCAAACCGTCTACGAATCTGAGCCTCGACCGCCAGGCCGGGGGAGAAGTCCTAATGCAGAAGAGCCTCCATGGATCAGATCCTAGCTTCATTGGTGGCGCCGGCGGTGGTGGAGGTGGCGAAGGAGGCGGTGGAGGGGAGGTGGGAGAGAGCCATTAAGTTGTGTCGAGGCTCGTCCTTGCAGGTGCTCCTAATAATCCACCTTCCAGATAGCATCCGCAGCACCTTTCAGTATTAAGTTGCAAGCAACATATTATTACATTAAGCAAAGTGTGTAATGTAAGTAGCACAATTATCCTTACACAAAGAACTACTGTTTTATCCCTAGTAGCAACAGTACATTAACAATCTTAGAGGTTGCTGTCACTCCCCCAGATTAAATGAAGACATGAACCCACTATCGAGCATAAATACCTCCTCTTGGAGTCACAAGCATCTACTTGGCCAGAGCATCTACTAGCAACGGAGAGCATGCAAGATCATAAATAACACACACATAATATATTATGAAGCAAATGACATAATACTCAATATTCATCGGATCCCAGCAAACACAACATGTAGCATTACATAAAGATGATCTTGATCATGATAGGCAGCTCACAACATCTAAACATGATGGCACAATAGGAGAAGACAACCATCTAGCTACTGCTATGGACCCGTAGTCCAAGGATGAACTACTCACGCATCAGTCCGGAGGCAGGCATGTTGATGTAGAGCCCTCCGGTGATGATTCCCCTCTCCGGCAGAGTGCCGGGAAGAGCTTCTGAACCCTCCCGAACTAGGGTTGACGACGGCGGCGGCTCCGTAATGTTTTGTGGAAAAGTGCTCGGGTGCCTAGGGTTATTTTCTCGGGGGGTATTTGTAGGCGAAAGGGCGGAGGAGATGGAGCCCCGAGGGGCCCACACCACGTGGTGGCGCGGCCAAGGAGGAAGCCGCGCCACCAACAGGTGTGGCTGCCTCGTGGCCCTCCTCCGTATCCTCTTCGGTATTCTGGATGCTTCCAGGGAAAATAGGGGTATTGGCTTTTGTTTCGTGCAATTCTGAGAATATTTCCTTAACAGCTTTTCTGAAACAAAAAACAACAGAAAACTGGGAACTGGCACTGTGGCATCTTGTTAATAGGTTAGTCCCAGAAAATGCATAAAAACCATAGAAAGTGTATATAAAACATGTAGCAAGGGGTATAATATAAGCATGGAACATAAGAAATTATAGACACGTTTGGGATGTATCAAGCATTCCCAAGCTTAGTTCTACTCGTCCCGAGTAGGTAAAATGATAACAAGAATAATTTCTGAAGTGACATGTGATGTCTACGCACACTTCTATTCTTGTAGACAGTGTTGGGCCTCCAAGAGCAGAGGTTTGTAGGACAGCAACAAGTTTCTCTTAAGTGAATCACCGAAGGTTTATCGAACTCAGGGAGTGTTGGGGGGATCATAACCCGGTAGGCCCACCGACATAGAAGATAAGCCCGGCCTTGTGACAACCTGGGTCGGATCAAGCATAAAGAGATGGGCCGGGTCCCACGTAAGCCGGTGCGCGACGTGTGCCTTGGCCCACAAGCTAAGAAGGATCCAGAAGGCTGGAGACCAAGTACAAGACGGAGTCCTGATAAGGAAGGCGAAGACTTAGAGGTCTTAGAGTAGAGTCCGGGTACGATGGTAACCCGGGTCCCGCCTTGCACCTCCAGCGAGACCCACCGCCTATATAAGGGGGTCTCCTGGTTCCTAGAAGGTTAGGCTTTACCAGATCGCGAGTATCACCATTGTAATCTCGAGACCCGGAAGCTAAGGCGCTGAGTCCTCGAAACCCATACCAATAAAGTAGTAGCAGGAAGTAGGTCTTTACCTCAAGACGAGGGGCCGAACCTGGGTAAAACCTTGTTTCCCCACGCCACGCTGGACAAGCTCCAGATGTCAGAAGTCGCTATGTCCCAATACTCAAGTTTCCACCCGGAAACATCTGTCGTGACAATCCCACGATAGGGAGGTAGAGGTCAAAGATATCCCTCTCAAGCAACCCTGCAATTAAGATACAAGAAGTCTCTTGTGTCCCCAACACACCCAATACACTTGTCAGATGTATAGGTGCACTAGTTCGGCGAAGAGATAGTGAAATACAAGTAATATGGATGATTATAAGTAGTAATTGCAATCTGAAATAAAAATGGCAGCAAGCAAACATGTAGCAGAACTGGTTGTAAACGGTGTTTCAATGCTTAGAAACAAGGCCTAGGGATCATACTTTCACTAGTGGACATTCTCAACAATGACATCAAAGCTGAATAATAAATACTACTCTCAAACAATCTCTTGTTGGATGATAAACACCATTCACTGTGTAGGGCTACAAGAGCACCCTCAAAGTCAGAGTAAACTAACACCACAACGTCATAAAGGAACCACACACGGTGCACATACTGTCACCTTTACAACCGTGAATAACCCCTGAGTTCATAATAAAGTAACCTCTAGAGTGCATAATAGATAAAGAGTAACATCACATATTCAACTAGATTACAAAGCTCATGATCACATAAAGATCACATGGGAGAGAGATATAAACCACATAGCTACCGGTAGAGCCCGCAGCCCCGGGGAGAACTACTCACTCCTCATCGTAGGAGTCAGCAACGGCGATGGAGATGGCGGTGGAGTTGATGGAGATGACTGCGGGGGCAATTCCCCGTCCCGGCAGGGTGCCGAAACAGAGACTTCTGTCCCCCGAATCTGGTCTTCGCTGGCGGCGGCGCAGCGGAACACTTCTCGGGAAAAGGCTTATAGTTTTAGGGTTTTTGCGTCGGGGGCAATATATGGGCGAAAGGGCGAAGGCGGTGGAGGGCCGAGGCCCCGTCATCAGGTGCTGGCGCGGCCAGAAGTGGGGCTGCGCCAGGACCCCATCTGGGGGCCTCGTGGCCCCTCTCTGTCAGGTCTTCGGTGTTCTGGAACCTCTTGTGAAAAATAGGGACTTTGGTATTAAATTCGTCCAATTCCGAGAATATTTCCTTAAGTGGTTTTCTGAAACCAAAAACAGCAGAAAACAGGGAACTGGCACTGTGGCATCTTGTTAATAGGTTAGTCCCAGAAAATGCATAAAACCACACAAAGTGTATATAAAACATGTAGCAAATGGTATAATATAAGCATGGAACATAAGAAATTATAGATACGTTTGTGACGTATCAAGCATCCCCAAGCTTAGTTCATATAATAATGTAATGCATGTAGGTAAAACGATAACAAGAATAATTTCTGAAGTGACATGCTTTCACACAATCTTGATCATATAATAATGTAATGCATGTAAATTGCGATCAAATGAATAAAAGCTGTAGTTTATATTGATATCAAATGAGTAATGAGTAAACAAGTAGCAAGAACAAAGTAAAACTTTCAATGAATCAATACTAGAGAACAATCAACCGTGCAAAGTAGATATTAAAGATGATTTAAGCTTCAAGAATAACAATATAATCATCTAATGCATCCAACACTCATGACAACTTTGTGAAAGGATCAAGTCAAGCAATAACAATATGCACGTAGAAAATCATCTCTCTATTTGTTCACTTAAAAACAAGCAAGCGTTCAGCGTTGGTTCCTGGCACCAGGATGTTGTGGCTAAAAGAATAATAAGGGGGGTTTGGAAGGCCAACGGAAGAAGGTCTCACACAGCGGAAAGTGATCATTACACAAGATGAAGTCTTATAATCGAAGCTATGCAAGGAGTAGTGATTGCCACACAACGGATGCACATAGAGCTATAAGTGTATGAAAGCTCTCCAATGGAACTAGTGGGGGTGCATCCAACTTGCTTGCTCATGAAGACCTAGAGCACTTTTGAGGAGGCTCATCATTGGAATATACAAGCCAAGTTCTATAATGTAAAGTTCCCCACATAGTTATGCAAGTAAATCATGAAAACTCTCTCATATGGAGTAAAGGTGCTAAACATGAGCACAAATGATGACTATGAATACTACAGGTGCTATAACTTGAGCACAAGTGTGGATAAAGAATAGTAATGTTGCCCCCTTTTTATTTTTCTTTCTTTTTTTTCTCTTTTTCTATTTTTTTTACTTTTTCTGTTTCTCTTTTCAATGGCTTCCATGGCTCTTTTCACTTTTAGGGGCAAACATCCTAATATGACAGCATACTTTTGATACAAGGACCTCATAAGGGATAAAACATAGAGGCTGGGGCTATGCCTCCTTTTCTAAAAAAAAAATAAGGGATAAAACATAGTGTATGAAACGATGCCTCTGCCAGTGTAGCAGGATTTGCAATGATCTAGCGTAACATGGGTAAAACCATACATCAGCTGTAAAGAATCATGCAAGGCAATATATATATGATAAATGACAACAAGTCATGTAATGTAAGATGGAAGTTGCATGGCAATATATCTCGGAACAGCTATGAAAATGCTGTAGTAGGTAGGTATGGTGGATGTTTTGAGGAAGATATTTGGCTTATGTGTAGGAGAACATGACGAAGATCTCCCACGAGTTTTGGATGTACCCGCGAAGTATGCACCAACTCTCAATGTGAGAAAGAGCAATGCAAAGTACCGAAGAGGCTAGCAAATATGGTGGTGGAAGTGCCATGAAAACCGCAGCTTAGAACTCACAAGCAAAAAGATTCCAACTAGAAATATGAACTTACAAGGCATAATGAAAATCACTCCATGAGGGACTGTGGCAAATAAACAAGTCACTGTTGGGACCCCGACCGTAGCGCATAACACAAAGTCATTACGGTTGTTTTTAACATTAGAAGTCATATATCATTATGCTATCAACTGGATATTTAGTGTGGCACAGCTTCAAGTTTTCTAGACCAACCATTAATCATTCCACTTTACTAAACCATCATGTTTTACCATTAAGCATATTAATATCTCAAAACAGCATCAATGATTCAAGTGACACAATTTAGTGATCTACAAGATTATGTATCTTTTCATCATACCGTCTACCACATTTAACATCTTGTGTTCTTAACCAAACACCAATCAACTTATCTAAAAATAAACTCTCCAAGTATTTAACAATGAGATGTGAGAGTATAACATAAGAAAACTAACAGCTCTAACAAGAGATGCATGAAAAAGAAGAGCTGAAAGTATTGCAGTAACATAGAAAAATACTCAACAAATATAAGTGAAGAATACGAGTATTCATAAGAAAAAGCGGAGCGTGTCTCTCTCCCACAAAGGAATTCTAGGATCCATTTTATTCAGAGAACAAGAATAACAAAAGCAAAAATAAAAACAAACAGACGCTCCAAGTAAAGCACATAAGATGTGGCGGAATTAAAATATAGTTTCACTAGAGATAACCTGATAAGTTGTTGACGAAGAAGGGGATGCCCAAGCTTTGACGCTTGAGTCTTCTTGAAATATGCTTGGGTGACCCACGGGGGCATCCCCAAGCTTAGGCTCTTTCATCTTCTTTATCACATCATATCGTCCTATCTCTTGATCCTTGAAAACTTTCTCCACACCAAACTGAAAGTAAACTTCATTAGAGGGTTAGTGCATAATAAAAAATTCTCATACATCACCAATACTACTGGAAATTAGCTACAGCCAATGGTATTTTGTGGGGCAAAAACATCCACTCAAAAACAGTAAAAGAGGCAATGTAAAATAAATGGCAGAATCTGTCAAAAACAGAACAGTCTGTAAAGACGAATTTTTTCGAGGCACTTAACTTGCTCAAATCAGAAAACTCAAAACTAATGAAAGTTGCGTACATATCTGAGAATCATGCTCCGAAAATATCAGGTCATTCCGACTTTTCTATAAAGTGTTCTGAATTTAACGGTGGACAGCAGAAAAACTGTTCCTGCGCAGAAATCCAAATCTAGCATCAACTTTCTACTAGAGACTTAACTTGGCACAACTATGCAATAAAATAAAGATACAAAGGAGTTGTTACATAGGTAAGCATGCTCCTTGACTCAAGTAAAAGAAAAATAACAGAAATAAAATAGCGGGTTGTCTCCCATAAGCGATTTTCTTTAAAGCCTTTTAGCTAGGCAAGGAGATTTTTATGATGCTCTCATAAAAAAATGAGAGTTGAAAAACAAAAGAGAGCATCAAGAGGTAAACATCAAACACATTTAAGTCTAACCCACTTTCTATGCAAAGGAATCTTGTAAAGAAACAAATCATGAAAGCACAAAGCAACAAGCATAAGAAGATAAAACAAGAGTAACTTCAAAACTTTAAGCATATAGAGAGGTGTTTTAGTATCGTGAAAACTTCTACAACCATATTCTCCTCTCTCATAATAATTTTCGGTAGTATAAATAAATTCAACCATATAACCACAAGAATCATTCAACTTAGATAACATAGGCACATAAAGAGGATCATTAAATTTATTTTGGAATTCATTAGCATGCTTCCCTATTTCAAAATAGTTATCAAGATCAATATCAAGTTTAAGATCATGGTTGCAACAAAGATTTGGAACTAGAGACAATTGCAAACCACATAAGTATTTCTCAACATAAGAAAATTTCTTCTCCATGGTGTAATTAGGAGAATTCAAGAACAAAGCAGGACTCTCATGAGTAAGAGTACCATCACAAGCAGCAATTATATCATTTTTATCCTCATATAAATAAGTAATAACTTCTGAACATAGAGGATTATCGATAAGCATAGTACCATCATCTAAAGCATTATCATATAGCATATTTAAGCAATACTCATCATTATCATCAATAAGTTCATTTGTAGCATCATGAATAAAATTTACAACATAACTATCACATAAAACATTCTTATCATGAGCCACATGCATAAAAGAATTAATACTCTCCGCATAAGCATAGTCATTCTTATTAATTGTAGTGGGGGCAAATTCAACAAAATATCTATCATTATTATTCTCATCACCATAATTATCAAATATAGGAGGCATATTGTAATCATAATTAATTTTATCCTCAATAGTAGATGGACTGAAAATATCATATTCATCATTGTAAACATCATATATTGGAGGTATAGTATCATCGAAGTAAATTTTCTCCTCCGTGTCTGGGGGACTAAAAATATCATGGTCATCAAAACCAGCTTCCCCGAGCTTAGAATTTTCCATAGCATTAGCAATAATGGTGTTCAAAGAATTCATACTAATAACATTGCTACTAGCATGCAAATAAAGTTCCATAGGTTTTTTAATTTTCTCTTCAAACACCTCATGTCCTAACTCAAGATAAATACTATAAAGATCTCTAATATTTTTGTTGTTTTCCATTAAGCCTAACTAGTGAAAATAAAAACAAGAAACAAAAACAAATAATTGCAGAATCTAAACGAAATAACTTCGAGCACTCACACAACAGCAACAGTGCTAGAAAATAGCTTAGTAGCCAGAGGATGTGAGTACCTTTTACCTTACCTCCCCGGCAACGGCGCCAGAAAATAGCTTGATGTCTACGCACACTTCTATTCTTGTAGACAGTGTTGGGCCTCCAAGAGCAGAGGTTTGTAGGACAGCAGCAAGTTTCACTTAAATGAATCACCCAAGGTTTATCGAACTCAGGGAGGTAGAGGTTAAAGATATCCCTCTCAAGCAACCCTGCAATTAAGATACAAGAAGTCTCTTGTGTCCCCAACACACCCAATACACTTGTCAGATGTATAGGTGCACTCTTTCGGCGAAGAGATAGTGAAATACAAGTAATATGGATGATTATAAGTAGTAATTGCAATCTGAAATAAAAATGGCAGCAAGCAAACATGTAGCAGAACTGGTTGTAAACGGTGTTTCAATACTTAGAAACAAGGTCTAGGGATCATACTTTCACTAGTGGACAATCTCAACAATGACATCAAAGCTGAATAATAAAGAGACAATTGCTTCTGTGCCATGTTTGTCTCTAGTTTATCCGTTTGTGCCATACCTGCGTATTTTATTGTGTTTGTGCCCTACTTGGCACGCGGATGGCTGCTGATGGCTGTTTCTGTCTGGTCAATGGTTAACCTTTAACTTATGGGTGGGACCCATATGTCATAGATTTAATAATTTCAGGAAAATGTTTGGATTTTTGAATTTTTGAATTTAAGATTCGAACTGTGCAAATTCGAATTTCAAGTTTGAAAAATTCAAAAATGTGAAAAAATTTCCAGGTGTTGCTAATGATTTTTTATACATGTGTTCAAAATCTGAGTGTGAAATATTGTATAGTTTGATCTGTATAAAAAAGACAAATTTCTAGATCTGAGATCTAGATCGGAGATCTAGATCAGAATTCGAAAAAAGTCAACTTTCGAATTTAAATGTGAAAAAAATCTCGGATGTTGCCAATGATATGGGAAGCAACTTTGCCAAAGCGATTTTCCAAATTCTTGTGTCGTTTGGCCTGTGTAAAAATGAAAAAATTGTAAAATATTGTGCTATACGTGAGTTGATGGGTGGCTGGCTAGCTCGTATAGGTGAACGCTGCAGTGCTCGATTCACCTGCGTCCGACCTCACTTTCCACTCTATCGTGCTCAGGATGAACCGAGCGTCCTAATGGTAAAGGTGTTACGCGAGAGAGAGGGTTTCTCCACGATCACAAGCGGGCGGCGCCGTTGGACTATTGTCGAACACCTTGAGTGCGCAATCTGAGCATGCCAATGTTGGCATCAGCACGTTCCCACCGATTCTCAACTAATTGGGAAGCAATCTTTATATGTTTGTGTGCAGAACTGGATTTCCTTATACGGGTTTGCTAGTTTTGAACTTCCTCTATTGTGTTTTTGTGAAAAACAGATCTAGTCCGACCTCCCAGTCCACTTTATCGTGCTCAGTGTGAGCCGATCGTTCTAATGGGTAAGTTTTGACGCACGAGAGAGGGCTTCTTCGACTACCACGAGTGAGCGGCAAGTAAATGTTTACTACGTCATCTGGTGCCCCTAGACGTGTCGAGTACAAGTGTCGAACAGTTGATGCGTGTCGCCGTTCTGATCCAAGTTGATGAAGTTGGAAACACTGTGAGACATCTACACGTATCAGAAGCATTTTTTACGAGAACTGACGCGATTAATTTTCTTTTTACGTGCAAATATCCGTACACGAACTGGACGTGAACTACACGTATCGGTACATCCGTGTCAACACACCAAGCGCAATCTGGACACGAACTGGACGTGAACTGGCACTCACAATGCGCGCTTTGTGTAGTTACGCGATCTGAACGTGTGTAGACCTTGTTTATCAACTTGAATCATTTGTAATATTTGTTATTGTACTTCTGTCGAACACCTTAAGTGCGCACTCTGGACGTGCTCCGGACGCGCCACGGCGTGCTCTGGGAGCGCACTGGCGCACATTTGGGCGCGAACTAAGCCTAGACCTTAAAATTATCATGTTGCAATTCCAAAACCACTTCTCTTCAACCTTAAACCTCATCGTTTGAGTTTTGCGATATCACATGAGATACATGCCCTTCTAATTTTGAATGTACGTAGACCATGTTTTTCAACTTGAGTCGTTAGTATATGACATACGAAGACTATGTGCGTCGGTTTTTCAATTTTTCGACAATTTTTTAATTTATTATGGTTATTTCAAATTCGGTCAAACCTAAGTTTGACCAACATTTAAACAAGTTTAAAACATGAAAATGAAAAACTAAGCATGGATCCTTCTTAGTCACTCTAAAATGAAGCTTTTGCGAGGTTTTTGAAAATTTCATGTTGCAATTCCAAAACCACCTCTCTCTAACCTTAGACCTCATAGTTTGAGTTACGCAATATCACATGAGATCCATGCACTTCTCCTTTTGAATGTATGTAGACCATGTTTTTCAACTTGAGTCGTTAGTATATGACATAATACGACTATGTGCGCATGATTTTCCATTTTTTGATTTTTTTTGAATATTTGAAGCTCATTTCAAATGTCGGTTAAACTGCAGCCGTCCGATTTCCTCTAGAAGGAATCTGCACGCATAGTCAGGGCGATCCGCGAGAAGCTCATTCTGCGACCTGATTGGACGCGCGCGTAGGACAAGGGCTGTACACCCGCTGACGAGTGGACCACGGCGGACCCAACGGGGATTTTGGCTCGCCCACCCCCATTTGCCTCAGTGACACAAAATGGGTATTTTGGCACACCAAATGCGGATTTTGGCTGTTACCCGTCATCGTAACTTAAATGGAGATTTTGGCAAACCAAATGAGGATAGCCATGAGCTTGCTCAAATCTAGCTTGAATCCATATAAATTTTCAAATGAGTTTGGACTCGCTGAAAAATGTGCTTCAAATGAGGTCCAAAGGTAGGGTAAACGGCCCCGTTTCTAAGCAAAAATGGTGGACTCGCTGAAAAATGTGTTTCAAATGAGCTCCAAAGGTAGGGTAAAAGGCCCCATTTCTGTAAATGTTTAGCACTTAAAAAATAAAAAATGATATTTCTAAAAATAATTTTAGAAGCCGCTCGCTCGTGGTAGTCGAAGAAGCCCTCTCTCGTGCGTCAAGACATACCCATTAGGACGCTCGGCTCACACTGAGCACGATAAAGTGGACAAGGAGGTCGGACTAGATCTGTTTTTCACGAAAACACAATAGAGAAAGTTCAAAACTAGCAAACCCGTATAACTGCAAAGTTGTATGAAATCCAGTTCTACACACAAACATATAAACATTGCTTCCCAATTAGCTGGGAATCGGTGGGAACATACTGATGCCAACATTGGCATGCTCAGATCGCGCACTCAAGGTGTTCGACAATAGTCCAACGGCGCCGCCCGCTTGTGATCGTGGAGAAACCCTCTCTCTCGCGTAACACCTTGCCCATTAGGACGCTCGGTCATCCCAAGCACGATAGAGTGGAAAGTGAGGTCGGACGAAGGTGAATCGAGCACTGCAGCGTTCACGTATACGAGCTAGCCAGCCACCCATCAACTCACGTATAGCACAATATTTTATAATTTTTTTATTTTTACACAAGCCAAACGAAACATGAATTTGGAAAATCGCGTTGGCAAAGTTGCTTCGCATATCATTGGCAACATCCGAGATTTTTTTCACATTTAAATTCGAAAGTTGACTTTTTTCGAATTCTGCACTGTTCTAGATCTAGATCTATATCTCCGATCTAGATCTCAGATCTAGAAATTTGTCTTTTTTATACAGATCAAACTATACAATATTTCACACTCAGATTTTGAACACATGCATAAATAATCATTAGCAACACCTGGATTTTTTTTCACATTTTCGAAATTTTCAAACTTGAAATTCGAATTTGCACCGTTCGAATCTTAAATTCGAAAATTCGAAAGTCCAAATATTTTTCAGAAATTATTAAATCTATGACATATGGGTCCCACCCATAAGTTAAAGGTTAACCATTGACCGGACGGAAACAGCCATCAGCAGCCATCCGCGAGCCAAGTAGGGCACAGACACAATAAAACACGCAGGTATGGCGCAAACGGATAAACTAGAGACAACCAGGGCACAGAAGTAATTGTCCCAATAATAAATACTACTCTCAAACACTCTCTTGTTGGATGATAAACACCATTCACTGTGTAGGGCTACAAGAGCACCCTCAAAGTCAGAGTAAACTAACACCACAACGTCATAAAGGAATCACACACGGTGCACATACTGTCACCTTTGCAACCGTGAATAACCCCGGAGTTCATAATAAAGTAACCTCTAGAGTGCATAATAGATAAAGAGTAACATCACATATTCAACTAGATTACAAAGCTCATGATCACATAAAGATCACATGGGAGAGAAATATAAACCACATAGCTACCGGTAGAGCCCGCAGCCCCGGGGGAGAACAACTCACTCGTCATCATAGGAGTCAGCAACGACGATGGAGATGGCGGTGGAGTTGATGGAGATGACTCCGGGGGCAATTCCTCGTCCCGGCAGGGTGCCGAAACAGAGACTTATGTCCTCCGAATCTTGTCTTCGATGGCGGCGGCGCAGCGGAACTCTTCTCGGGAAAAGGCTTATTCTTTTAGGGTTTTTGCATCGGGGGCAATATATGGGCGAAAGGGCGAAGGCGGTGGAGGGCCGAGGCCCCGTCATCAGGTGCTGGCGCGGCCAGAAGTGGGGCCGCGCCGGGACCTCATCTGGGGGCCTCGTGGCCCCTCTCCGTCAGGACTTCGGTGTTCTGGAACCTCCCGTGAAAAATAGGGACTTTGGTATTAAATTCGTCCAATTCCGAGAATATTTCCTTAAGTGGATTTCTGAAACCAAAAACAGCAGAAAACATGGAACTGGCACTGTGGCATCTTGTAAATAGGTTAGTCCCAGAAAATGCATAAAACCACACAAAGTGTATATAAAACATGTAGCAAATGGTATAATATAAGCATGGAACATAAGAAATTATAGATACGTTTGAGACGTATCAAGCATCCCCAAGCTTAGTTCTACTCGTGCTCGAGTAGGTAAAACGATAACAAGAATAATTTCTGAAGTGACATGCTTTCACACAATCTTGATCATATAATAATGTAATGCATGTAAATTGCGATCAAATGAATAAAAGTTGTATTTTATATTGATATCAAATGAGTAATGACTAAACTAGTAGGAAGAACAAAGTAAAACTTTCAATGAATCAATACTAGAGAACAATCAACCATGCAAAGTAGATATTAAAGATGATTTAAGCTTCAAGAATAACAATATAATCATCTAATGCATCCAACACTCATGACAACTCCTTTCAAAAAAAAAAAACACTCATGACAACTTTGTGAAAGGATCAAGTCAAGCAATAACAATATGCACGTAGAAAATCATCTCTCTATTTGTTCACTTAAAAACAAGCAAGCGTTCAGCGTTGGTTCCTGGCATCAGGATGTTGTGGCTAAAAGAATAATAAGGGGGGTTTGGAAGGCCAACGGAAGAACGTCTCACACAGTTGAAAGTGATCATTAGACAAGAGGAAGTCTTATAATCGAAGCTATGCAAGGAGTAGTAATTGCCACACAACGGATGCACATAGAGCTATAAGTGTATGAAAGCTCTCCAATGGAACTAGTGGGGGTGCATCCAACTTGCTTACTCATGAAGAACTAGAGCACTTTTGAGGAGGCTCATCATTGGAATATACAAGCCAAGTTCTATAATGTAAAGTTCCCCACATAGTTATGCAAGTAAAACATGAAAACTCTCTCATATGGAGTAAAGGTGCTAAACATGAGCACAAATGATGACTATGAATACTACAGGTGCTATAACATGAGCACAAGTGTGGATAAAGAATACTAATGTTGCCCCCTTTTTATTTTTATTTCTTTTTTTTCTCTTTTTCTATTTTTTTTACTTTTACTGTTTCTCTTTTCGATGGCCTCCATGGCTCTTTTAACTTTTAGGGGCAAACATTCTAATATGACAGCATACTTTTGATTCAAGGACCTCATAAGGGATAAAACATAGTGTATGAAACGGTGCCTCTGCCAGTGTAGCAGGATATGCAATGATCTAGCGTAACATGGGTAAAACCATACATCAGCTGTAAAGAATCATGCAAGGCAATATATATATGATAAATGACAACAAGTCATGTAATGTAAGATGGAAGTTGCATGGCAGTATATCTCGGAACAGCTATGGAAATGCTGTAGTAGGTAGGTATGGTGGATGTTTTGAGGAAGATATTTGGCTTATGTGTAGGAGAACATGATGAAGATCTCCCACGAGTTTTGGATGTACCCGCGAAGTATGCACCAACTCTCAATGTGAGAAAGGGCAATGCAAAGTACAGAAGAGGCTAGCAAATATGGTGGTGGAAGTGCCATGAATACCGCAGCTTAGAACTCACAAGCAAAAAGATTCCAACTAGAAATATGATCTTATAAGGCATAATGAAAATCACTCCATGAGGGACTGTAGCAAATGAACAAGTCACTGTTGGGACCCCGACCGTAGCGCATAACACAAAGTCATTATGGTTGTTTTTAACATTAGAAGTCATATATCATTATGCTATCAACTGGATATTTAGTGTAGCACAACTTCAACTTTTCTAGACCAACCATTAATCATTCCACTTTACTAAACCATCATGTTTTACCATTAAGCATATTAATATCTAAAAACAACATCAATGATTCAAGTGACACAATTTAATGATCTACAAGATTATGTATCATTTCATCATACCGTCTACCACATTTAACATCTTGTGTTCTTAACCAAACACCAATCAACTTATCTAAAAATAAACTCTCTAAGTATTTAACAATGAGATGTGAGAGTATAACATAAGAAAACTAACAGCTCTAACAAGAGATGCATGAAAAACATGAGCTGGAAGTATTGTAGTAACATAAAAGAATACTCAACAAATATACGTGAAGAATACGAGTATTCATAAGAAAAAGCGGAGCGTGTCTCTCTCCCACAAAGGAATGCTAGGATCCATTTTATTCAGAGAACAATAATAACAAAATCAAAAAATGAAAACAAACAAACGCTCCAAGTAAAGCACATAAGATGTGGCGGAATTAAAATATAGTTTCACTAGAGATAACCTGATAAGTTGTTGATGAAGAAGGGGATGCCTTGGGCATCCCCAAGCTTTGACGCTTGAGTCTTCTTGAAATATGCTTGGGTGACCCACGGGGGCATCACCAAGCTTAGGCTCTTTCATCTTTTTGATCACATCATATCATACTCTCTCTTGATCCTTGAAAACTTTCTCCACACCAAACTCAAAGTAAACTTCATTAGAGGGTTAGTGCATAATAAAAAATTCTCATATTCTGCATGAACACAATCATCACCAATACTACTGGACATTAGCTACATCCACTGGTATTTTGTGGAGCAAAAACATCCACTCAAAAACAGTAAAAGAGGCAAGTCAAAATAAAAGGCAGAATCTGTCAAAAACATAACAGTCTGTAAAGACGAATTTTTTCGAGGCACTTAACATGCTCAAATCAGAAAAGTCAAAACTAATGAAAGTTGCGTACATATCTGAGGATCACGCTCAGAAAATATCAGGTCATTCCGACTTTTCTATAAAGTGTTATGAATTTAACGGTGGACAGCAGAAAAACTGTTCCTGCGTAGAAATCCAAATCTAGCATCAACTTTCTAGTAGAGACTTAACTTGGCACAACTATGCAATAAAATAAAGATACAAAGGAGTTGTTACAGAGGTAAGCATGCTCCTTGACTCAAATAAAAGAAAAATAACAGAAATAAAATAGTGGGTTGTCTCCCATAAGCAATTTTTTTTAAAGCCTTTTAGCTAGGCAAGGAGATTTTTATGATGCTCTTATAAAAAAAATGAGAGTTGAAAAACAAAAGAGAGCATCAAGAGGTAAAGATCAAACACATTTAAATCTAACCCACTTCCTATGCAAAGGAATCTTGTAAAGAAACAAATCATGAAAGCACAAAGCAACAAGCATAAGAAGATAAAATAAGAGTAACTTCAAAACTTTAAGCATATAGAGAGGTGTTTTAGTATCATGAAAACTTCTACAACCATATTCTCCTCTCTCATAATAATTTTCAGTAGTATAAATAAATTCAACCATATAACCACAAGAATCATTCAACTTAGATAAAATAGGCACATAAAGAGGATCATTAAATTTATTTTGGAATTCGTTAGCATGCTTCCCTATTTCAAAATAGTTATCAAGATCAATATCAAGTTTAAGATCATGGTTGCAACAAAGATTTGGAACTAGAGACAATTGCAAACCACATAAGTATTTCTCAACATAAGAAAATTTCTTCTCCATGGTGTAATTAGGAGAATTCAAGAACAAAGCAGGACTCTCATGAGTAAGAGTACCATCACAAGCAGCAATTATATCATTTTTATCCTCATATAAATAAGTAATAACTTCTGAACATAGAGGATTATCGATAAGCATAGTACCATCATCTAAAGCATTATCATATAGCATATTTAAGCAATACTAATCATTATCATCAATAAGTTCATTTGTAGCATCATGAATAAAATTTACAACATAACTATCACAGAAAACATTCTTATCATGAGCCACATGCATAAAAGAATTAATACTCTCCGCATAAGCATAGTCATTCTTATTATTTGTAGTGGGAGCAAATTCAACAAAATATCTATCATTATTATTCTCATCACCATAATCATCAAATATAGGAGGCATATTGTAATCATAATTAATTTTATCCTCAATAGTAGATGGACTGAAAATATCATATTCATCATTTTAAACATCATATATTGGAGGTATAGTATCATCAGAGTAAATTTTCTCCTCCGTGCTTGGGGGACTAAAAATATCATGGTCATCAAAACCAGCTTCCCCAAGCTTAGAATTTTCCATAGCATTAGCAATAATGGTGTTCAAAGAATTCATACTAATAACATTGCTACTAGCATGCAAATAAAGTTCCATAGGTTTTTTAATTTTCTCTTCAAACACCTCATGTCCTAACTCAAGATAAATACTATAAAGATCTCTAATATTTTTGTTGTTTTCCATTAAACCTAACTAGTGAAAATAAAAACAAGAAACAAAAACAAATAATTGCAGAATCTAAAGGAAATAAGTTCGAGCACTCACACAACAGCAACAGTGCTAGAAAATAGCTTAGTAGCCAGAGGATGTGAGTACCTTTTACCTTACCTCCCCGGCAACGGCGCCAGAAAATAGCTTGATGTCTACACACACTTCTATTCTTGTAGACAGTGTTGGGCCTCCAAGAGCAGAGGTTTCTAGGACAGCAGCAAGTTTCCCTTAAGTGAATCACCGAAGGTTTATCGAACTCAGGGAGGTAGAGGTTAAAGATATCCCTCTCAAGCAACCCTGCAATTAAGATACAAGAAGTCTCTTGTGTCCCCAACACACCCAATACACTTGTCAGATGTATAGGTGCACTAGTTCGGTGAAGAGATAGTGAAATACAAGTAATATGGATGATTATAAGTAGTAATTGCAATCTGAAATAAAAAATGGCAGCAAGCAAACATGTAGCAGAACTGGTTGTAAACGGTGTTTCAATGCTTAGAAACAAGGCCTAGGGATCATACTTTCACTAGTGGACATTCTCAACAATGACATCAAAGCTGAATAATAAATACTACTCTCAAACACTCTCTTGTTGGATGATAAACACCATTCACTGTGTAGGGCTACAAGAGCACCCTCAAAGTCAGAGTAAACTAACACCACAACGTCATAAAGGAATCACACACGGTGCACATACTGTCACCTTTACAACCGTGAATAACCCCGGAGTTCATAATAAAGTAACCTCTAGAGTGCATAATAGATAAAGAGTAACATCACATATTCAACTAGATTACAAAGCTCATGATCACATAAAGATCACATGGGAGAGAGATATAAACCACATAGCTACCGGTAGAGCCCGCAGCCCCGGGGGAGAACTACTCACTCCTCATCGTAGGAGTCAGCAACGGCGATGGAGATGGCGGTGGAGTTGATGGAGATGACTCCGGGGGCAATTCCCCATCCCGGCAGGGTGCCGGAACAGAGACTTCTGTCCCCCGAATCTTGTCTTCGATGGCGGCGGCGCAACGGAACTCTTCTCGGGAAAAGGCTTATTGTTTTAGGGTTTTTGCGTCGGGGGCAATATATGGGCGAAAGGGCGAAGGCGGTGGAGGGCCGAGGCCCCGTCATCAAGTGCTGGCGCGGCCAGAAGTGGGGCCGCGCCGGGACCTCATCTGGGGGCCTCGTGGCCACTCTCCGTCAGGTCTTCGGTGTTCTGGAACCTCCCGTGAAAAATAGGGACTTTGGTATTAAATTCGTCCAATTCCGAGAATATTTCCTTAAGTGGTTTTCTGAAACCAAAAACAGCAGAAAACAGGGAACTGGCATTGTGGCATCTTGTTAATAGGTTAGTCCCAGAAAATGCATAAAACCACACAAAGTGTATATAAAATATGTAGCAAATGGTATAATATAAGCATGGAACATAAGAAATTATAGATACGTTTGAGACGTATCAACATGCTTTCACACAATCTTGATCATATAACAATGTTAAGCTCATGTTATGAATGAAGTGACTCAAGGCAATGGTCTATAGTTTGCTAACAAATAGACAAGGAGTAAACAACTACATCATATAAGTAAAAACTTTTCATGGATAGTACTTTCAAACAAGCATCAAAAAGATTTGCATAAGAGTTAACTCATAAAGCAATAGTTTCTAAGTAAAAGAGCATTGAAGCAACACAAAGGAAGATATAAGTTTCAGCATTGGCTTTCAACTTTGAACATGTATATCATATAGATACTTGTCAACACAAAGAAATATAACAAGTACAATAAGTAAGCATATAAAAATTGTTGCACACAGTTGACACAAGTGTTTGCTTCTAAGGTAGAAAGAAGTGGGTAAACTGACTCAACATAAAGTAAAAGATAGGCCCTTCGTAGAGGGAAGCAGGGATACAAGCATGTGCTAGAGCTTTTTAGTTTTTATAGGTTTTTGAAATCATATAGAGAGCATAAATGTAAGTTTTTTGAGTGGTGTTTTTCGTTGTCAACGAATGGTAATGGGCACTCTACCCCCTTGTCAACCAGACTTTCAAGAGTGGCTCCCATTGAAGGACGTTATTTCTACCAGCAAGGCAGATCATTGATGCATGTAAAATGCATACATGAACTTTACATTGTATTACTACATATTCCTACATATTTAGAACTTATATGATGTTATATTCATGTTTTATAATGATTTCGGGGATTTTCTAAACAATCCCCACTCTTTTGGTTATAACTCTGTTTTCCAGAAAAACGTCTTTTTTAGTGTTTTGGACTTTCCAGGAGCTTCGGGACTCCAAAAAGGGCAAGGCCAAAGAGCACGGTTCAGAATTTTCGAGACGAACGCAATGGGCCAAAAATGAAGACCAGAAGCCCAACCAGCTGGGAGATAGGGAGCTCGGCGCGGTCAGATTCCCTGGCCGCGTGGGACCCGCTCTTTTCCCCCTCGTGGCTCCGATGCCGTCCGTTTTCGTCTTCGTGGCTTCGTCTTGACCTAAAACCGGCTATAAAAATAGTCCCCCGAGGAGTTTTGCATCACGGCGGCGCGGGAACACAAAACCACGAAATAGAGAGGCAGAAGGCTGCTGCCGGAGAAGATCGGAGGGGGGAAACGCTGCCGGAATCACCTCCGGAGGGCTCCACCCCCCTCCGGCGTGTTCATCATCAACACCTACAGCAAGATCATCTGCTCCAACATCTCCACCATCGTCACCATGACCATGTGTGAGTAGTTTCCCTCGGGGCTGAGGGCTCGTATGGTAGCTATGTGGTTTATCTCTGTCTTCCATTGTGTGATCTTTATGTGATCATGAACATTGTTAAGTATGGCTGAATTCATATGTAATGTTTATGCTACTCAAGTAATTTTATCTAGTTTCCGGAGTCATAGTGACAACACGGTACCAAGGTGACAGTGTGGGTATTTGTTAGTGACTCTATGAATAATTTAGATATTTATCGTGGCCTATTCTTGTGGAATTATGGTGTTTGTCTAGTACTATCTTGGGGTGCTCTTAGTGACATTGGGGTTTCCTAGATGAGGAATGCAACTTTGAGGTGTGCTTTTCTAGCCCTACACATAGTACTCTTGTTTTATCAAGAAGGAGAGTAATGCCGAGTTGTCGGCCCAGTGGAATCCAGGGTGTGCAGGGCCCACTCTCCACAGCCCTCGCACGCGACAGCATCAAGAAATGACTAAGGACCAAGCCGAACGCAAGAGACTCTCAAGGGGAACAACCCTCGACAGGCCCTGAAGAGGCAGCGAAGGCCTGAAGAGGCTTTCCCCTGCTGCCGCCTCTCTACAAGGCTCTCTCCCCTGGAGAGGAGTCAACGCCAACTTCTCCACAGGGCCACTTTGGGCCTGGAGAGATACTTTGCCGAGAAGCAACCGCTGCAGAGCGCACATGGCCTCTGCCGCAGCCGCAGAGTGACGCGCGCGTCTGCGCGCGATGACGACGGCGCCGCAGTTGCCATTATGGTGATTAAAGGAGTCAATAAAGCTGTGCCCCCTGCGCCGGACTACGAAGCTTTCCCCTTTGGTGATAAAGCAGATGGCCGGCGCTACGCTCCAACGACGACGTCACCGTGGGCGCCCCCACGGTCTCTGCGGCACCAGCTGGCTGTCCTGTGCGGACGGTGGTCTTCCTGCCGCAAGGGCAGGCTTTGCGACCATGGACCGAGTCCATGGACAGCCCGGCTGCGGTGCACCCCGCTCCCCTGTTTCGTCGCCTTGTGGAAGCCCTTCCGCTGTGCAGGTCGCAGGGAAGAGGCCCGGGGCGCCTATAAAAGGGGAGGGAGCACCTCCGTAGCAAAGGATCGATCCCCGGACGGAAGATTACACATTCACCATAGCCTAGTCTAGCCTAGCGAACCCGAGGAGGAAGAAGACCTCAGCTTCCCTCCTTGAGCTCCGCGCTGCCGCACGAGAGCCCTCGGCAAGCTCATTGTACTGTATCCTCCGCAGTGCAATACAGACAAGAAGGAGTAGCGGTTTTACCTCCTCCTGAGGGCCGTGAACCTGGGTACGGGCTGGTGTTCATCTCTGTCGTGGTGTCCCTCTTCAGGCTCGACGAGCACCGTCGCCGTGCCGGTTGAGGGTTGTAGACCAACGTGTTCAGTCCCCTTCACGAACTTCTCTTCAGAGCGTGATTACCCTAGCTTCGTGGGAACCGAGTAGCACTTACTTGCGTTCAATTATGCTAACATGTTGAGAGAGACCACTAGTGAAAGTATGATCCTAGGCCTTACTTCCAAGCATTGAAACACCATTGTCCATTGTTCCTATAAGAGAAAACCTTTGTCTTGTCCTCTTGCATTGAAGAGGATTGGGACACTTTTTACATTCTTTTTCTGTTACATTAAACTTCCATTCATTAAAACAACCATCTTGTTCTTTAGACTTGTTCAGTGCATAATCAACTAAAACTTGTGACACTTTAGTTGTAGAGAATAGATAACTTTTCCTTCTTGTTCCTGCGGATCGATACCCTACTTCCACATTGAGAGGTACTATAGTTATCCCTTGCTCTTGGGGGTTATCAAGTACTTTTCTGGCGCTGTTGCCGGGGAGCGTAGCGCTTAAGTTTCTATTCTTGTTTACACTAGATATTTATTTTTAGTTTTGCATATACTCTATTTTACTTCTGTTTTGCATTTAGTTTATATTTACCTTCATATATATATATATATATAGGGACTATTCTACAACCCCCTCTTAAGAGTTGTACAATAGTTATTCTACAACCCCACCCGAAATTAGAAAACCTTCTAAACCCGAACCCGCCCCGTCCCGAAGTGAACTCCAAAACCCGGTCAACACCCACCTACCCCGAACCCACCTACTATGCATCGATCCCCAACCCCCATCGTCCCCAACCTGCCCAGTTCCCTCCGCCGCCGCCCTGCGCGCCGCCGTCGGCCACCTCCGCAAGCCGGACCTGCGCGCCGCCGCCGGCGGCCCCCCCCCCCCCCCCCACCTCCGCACGCCGCCGGGACCCCGTCCTCCCGCACGCCGCCGTCCTTCTCCCGTTCTCCCTGCCACACGCCGCGCCCACCCATCCCGCACGCCGTCAGGCCCTCCTCCTCCGATCGACCGCACGCCGTCGCGCCCCCTGATGACCCACAAGTATAGGGGGTGTATCGCAGTACTTTCGATAAATAAGAGTGTCGAACCCAACGAGGAGCAGAAGGTGTTGACAAATGGTTTTGATGAGGGTTTCACTGTAAACACTAGCAGACAAGTTTTCAGTAGACTTTGATATGACAGATAAATAAAGTGCGAGTAAATAGAGCGCGGCAATTATAATTGCAGCGAGTGGCCCAATCCTTTTTAGAGCAAAGGACAAGCCGGTTTGTTTACTTGTGATGACCAAACGTTCCTAAGGACACACGGGAATTCTATCTAGTGCTTTCGCTTCATATTGATGATTAATCTTTAGTGTTTGGATAAGTGTCGTGTGGGTGAACCTATGCTAATGCACCGCCCTTCCTAGGACTAATACATACTTATGATTATACCCCTTGTAAGCATACGCAAATACAAGAAAGTAATTAAGATAAATCTAACCATAGCTTTAAACTCTGAGATCCTGCTATCCCTCATGCATCGGAATATCAACGGGGGTTTAGGTTTCTGTCACTCTGTCAACCCCACAATTAATAACCGAATACACGATGCATTCCCCTAGGCCCATAAAGGTGAAGTGTCATGTAGTCGACGTTCACATGACACCACTAGAAGAATGGCACCACAACTTAAATATCAAAACATTAAATATTACTCAACATAGTTCACTACTAACATCTAGACTTCTCCCATGTCCTCAAGAACTTAACGAACTACTCACAACACATCATATGGTACATGATCAGAGATGATATAATGATGGATAACAATCTGAACATAAACCCTAGTTCAACGGTTTCACTCAATAGCATCAATAACGAGAGTAATCAACACCGGGAGAGTTTCCCCTATCAAATACACAAGGTTTAGCCCTAGATGTTACAGCGGGAACGGAGTGGACCGATGGAGATGACGGCGTCGGGGGTGGAGATGGTGGTGTTGGCGATGGTGATGGAGTGCAGCTCGATGACGGTGACGATGGCGACGATTTCCCCCCTCCGGGAGGGAATTTCCCCGGCGGCAATGCAGCCTGCCGGAGAGCTTTTCTCTCTCTGTCTTCTCCGCCTCGTGGTGGCGGCGAAGAGGATTTCTGAACACCGTACGGGTCTTAGGTTTTCGGGGCGATGAAGTACGCGAAAGGGCACGACCAGAGGCGGGCCAGGGCGGCCCCACCTGGTGCTCGCGCGGCAGCAACAGGAGCCGCGCCTGGGCATGGTATGGGCCCCCTGGACCCCACCTCAGGCCCCCCTTTTGGCCTCCTTCGTGATCTGGTGAGAAAATAATTCCCAGGTATTTCGTTTGATCTTCTGAGCTTCGCAAATATTGTATCTCGATGACGCTTTTTCCAGCAGAATTCAGACTCCGGAGTTCCATCCCCCAATGATCATCAATCATGCAAAATAGATGAAATAACATAAGTATCATCTCCAAATACGAAATATATCAATGAATAGCAGTAAATTATGATATAAAATAGTGATGCAAAATGGACGTATCAACTCCCCCCAAGCTTAGACCTCGCTTGTCCCCAAGCGAAAGCTGAACTCGGTAAACATGACCACAGGTTTATGGAGTGAAGTGTCGATATAAAATATACGGACAAGAAGCATCACATGTATAAATGCACAAGTCATCTTAGATATCAACTCCGTTCATATAAATCAACTTGTAACAAGTAGAGGAAAACCACAATAAGGTACATAGAGAAAATCTTAGTTGGTGTTGGCAAACTTAGTCCTTGGTCAGAGGACAATGAACATATTGAGCTTAGTTTATAAAACAGCCCTCTTTATTAATTGATAACTCCAAAAATCAAATTCATTAGATGCCCACAATGTGCTAAGCAAGAAAGAATAAAAGACATGATCAACAATACTAATGTATAACTGGTTGAATCACAATCAACTCAAATGCTTGCTTAAGATAGAAGGAGATAGGTTTACTGACTCAACATAAACTAAAAGATAGGCCCTTCGCAGAGGGAAGCAGAGATACAAGCATGTGCTAGAGCTTTTGGTTTTATAGGTTTTCAAAATCATATAAAGAGCATAAAAGTAAGTTTTGAGAGGTGTTTGTTGTTGTCAACGAATGGTAATGGGCACTCTACCCCCCTTGCCAACCAGACTTTCAAGAGCGGCTCCCATGAAGGACGTTATTTCTACCAGCAAGGTAGATCATCCCTCTTATCTCTTTTGTTTACACATATAGTTAAAAATTGTTGTCATTGCTTGACCGATTAGATCAGGGCAAAAATGTGAAGAGATTGAAGCGGTTAAAGTTGTAATTAATTGGGGCTGGGCACCCCATTTGCCAGCTCTTTTTGCAAAGTTAATGGATAAGCGGATGTATATGCCACTAGTCCGGTTGTGAAAGTCTGTCTAAAAGCAAATGACAAGGTTGATATCCGTAACACCACATACTTCCTCATGAGCTAATAAACATTGACACAAATAAGGGATAATAATTTTGAATAAAGATAGCACAAGAAGTATTTACTTGGAGTGGCGCAAAATACCACATAGTAGGTAGATATGGTGGACACAAATGGCAGGGGTTTCGGTTCATGGTTTGGATGTATGAGAAGCATTCCCTCTCGATACAGGTCTTTGGCTAGCAAGGTTGGGTAGCAAGCATAAGACTTGATGGATACAAACAAACATACATGTAGTAAAGACAATCATGCAATTCTTACTTGAAGGCACACACAATTTTAAGTTTGTGAATACTAAGCTTATAATCTACAAGTGAGAAAGATTAAAGAATTCTATATTCTACATGTAATTCCTTTTTCCACTTAAGTCTCAAAGTATTGTAGCTACTGACCAATGCTAAGTTTGCCAAAGCCAAAAGATTTACTATATGCTCCCAAAGTGATTACCAACACTAATGACAAGATCAATCATACATGATAAAAGTTGCAACCTAAAATAAAGTGTGCAGAAAATAAATGATAACACTTCTCATTAATATTCCATAACGGCAAGTCACACCAAGGGATACATAGACAGCCAACTAAAAGAGAGATACTTCCACACTGCAAACCATCATATAAGATAATTTCCCTACTCATGATATGACTCTACTAAAAGGTAAAAGATGAAGGATAATAGTGATACCGCGGCACTCCCCCCAAGCTTGGAACAAGCTAAGAGAGATGCCAATACCGATGATGAATTACTCCTTCGGTGGCGATGGTGAATCCCTGATGAGCTTCTCGACCAACTACTTCAGTTCGTCAATCTTGTAAGCAAGAGCACGAATCATCTCTGTGTTGTGCTCAATACGGCTCATGAATATATCAGCCTTTGAATCCCAGCTCTTGGAGTTGTTTCCCCACTCCCCCTCGGGCGTGGAGCTTCTTTTCCCTGCATTGTTAGAACGATCTATATTCCAAAGGTTTGGCCGCATCACCTCAGGCATCTTTTCAATTTGATCCAGGTGGATTAAGTTGTGGAAGGGGTAATTGGTGCTTGATGAAGATGTCCTTGGAGCTAGAAGATGACGTGGAACTCTCCCTCCGGTGCTCATCCGTGCGCTCATCCTGCGGGTGGAGAGGTTCTCCACCACTCCAATGCTCGCGACGGTTGCGCGAAGGTGATGACGCTTGTCTTCTTCCTCCTGCTCTTCGTCTTCGCTCTTGATTTCCTCCTCTAGCTTGGGGCTTTGGAGTCCATCCTCTAAAATCTTCTTTCCCTTGCCATTAGCGGAGACCATGATGCCTCTAAAACCGGGACAAAATTCTGGCAGAAAACAGCTCGAAACAAGAACACGTCGAAAACACGATATACGGACCTGGGGGGCTCCGGGTGAATATATAGCAAAAAATTACAAAATAAAAGGAAGGCAACAGGGCAAAACCGAGTAGGAGAGGAGCTCCGAGGCTCCCCCACCTGGTGCTCGCGCGGCCAGCAAGGGCCCCGCGCCACCACGTGGTGTGGGCGCCTCGGACTTCGTGTCCTGCTCGTTTTCGTCTCGTATTTTTCCATATTTTCCAAAAATAAATAATAGGTAGCTCAAAATTAAATTTGCGAACTTTTTCTTACCGAAACTGTACCTTTTCGAAATCAGGTTCTGCAGACTCAGAAATATTTTCCTTAATATAATCTTCCGGAGTAATTGCTTGAATAATATCAACATCTTCATTATAAGAATCTCCAGAAATATAATGCTTGAGTCTTTGTCCATTTACCACTTGTGTAGAGTCATCCTTGAGCGAAGCAATTTTTATCGCACCCGAACGAAACACCTCCACATTGACATATGGTCCTTCCCACTTGGAGAGCAATTTTCCTGCAAAGAATCTAAGACGAGAGCTATACAATAGAACTTTCTCACCAACATGAAACTCTCTCTTAAGGATTCTCTTATCATGCCATCTCTTAACTTTCTCTTTAAATAGTTTAGCATTTTCATAAGCTTCACTTCTCCATTCATCTAAAGAACTTAAATTAAGTAATCTTTTCTCACCAGCAAGTTTAAAATCTCTATTTAGTTCTCTCACTGCCCAATAAGCTTTGTGTTCTAATTCTAAAGGCAAGTGACAAGCTTTTCCATAAACCATTTTATAAGGAGACATACCCATGGGATTTTTATAAGCAGTTCTATAAGCCCACAATGCATCATTTAATTTACTAGCCCAATTCTTCCTCGTCCTATTAACAGTCTTTTGCAAGATAGATTTAATTTCTCTATTTGATAGTTCTACTTGCCCACTAGTTTGAGGATGATAAGCTGAAGCAATTCTATGATTAACACCATATTTAGCAAGAACTTTTCTAAACCCACCATGAATAAAATGAGAACCTCCATCAGTCATAAGATATCTAGGAACACCAAACCTAGGGAAAATAATATCTTGAAGCATTTTTAATGATGTCTCACCATCAGCACTTTTAGTAGGTATAGCTTCTACCCATTTAGTAACATAATCAACAGCAACAAGTATATGAGTATTACCTTCTGAAGAAGGGAAAGGACCCATAAAGTCAAATCCCCAACAATCAAACGGTTCAATAACAAGAGAATAATTCATAGGCATTTCATTACGTCTAGAGATATTACCAACTCTTTGACATTCATCACAAGATAAAATAAACTTTCTTGCATCTCTAAAAAGAGTAGGCCAATAAAAACCTGATTGTAAAACCTTTTGTGCGGTTCTATCTCCAGCGTGATGTCCTCCATAAGCACTACTATGGCACTTTCTCAATATCTCTTTTTGTTCATACTCCGGAACACATCTTCGCATAATACCATCAACTCCTTCTTTATATAAGTGTGGGTCATCCCAGAAATAATGCCTTAAGTCATAAAAGAATTTTCTTCTTTGTTGAGCTGAAAAGGTTGGAGGCAAATACTTCGAAACAATATAGTTAGCATAATCTGCATACCAAGGACTATCTCGTGAACTCACCCTTATTGCAGCCAATTGTTCATTTGGAAAACTATCATTAACAGGTATAGGATCATAAGCAATGTTTTCCAATCTAGACAAATTATCAGCAACAGGATTTTCAGCACCCTTCCTATCCACAATATGCAAATCGAATTCTTGCAAAAGTAACACCCATCTGATAAGCCTAGGCTTTGCATCTTTCTTTTCCATAAGGTATCTAATTGCAGCATGATCAGTATGAATAATAACTTTAGAATCAACAATGTATTGTCTAAATTTATCACAAGCAAAGACAACAGCTAGAAATTCTTTTTCAGTTGTAGCATAATTCTTTTGAGCAGCATCAAGAGTCTTACTAGCATAATGAATAACATTTAACTTTTTATCCACTCTTTGCCCAAGGACAGCACCAACAGTAAAATCACTAGCATCACACATAATTTCAAATGGTAAATTCCAATCAGGTGGTTGAACAATAGGAGCAGTTATTAAAGCTTTCTTAAGAGTTTTCAAAAGCTTCCTTACAATCATCATCAAAAACAAATGGTATATCTTTTTGCAAGAGATTAGTAAGAGGCTTTGATACCTTAGCAAAGTCTTTGATAAACCTTCTATAGAAACCAGCATGACCAAGAATACTACGAATACCTTTAACATCTCTAGGGCAAGGCATTTTCTCAATTGCTTCCACTTTTGCTCTATCAACTTCAATACCTCTTTCAGAAATTTTATGTCCAAGAACAATCCCTTCATTAGCCATAAAGTGGCATTTCTCCCAATTAAGAACAAGATTAGTTTCTTCACATCTCTGCAAAACTTTATCAAGATTGTGCAAGCAATTATCAAAGGAAGTGCCATAGACGGAGAAATCGTCCATGAACACCTCCACAATTTCCTCACAAAAACCATGAAAGATAGCAGACATACATCTTTGAAAAGTAGCAGGAGCATTACATAAACCAAAAGGCATACGTCTATAAGCATAAGTACCATAAGGACAGGTAAATGTGGTTTTCTCTTGATCTTGAGTTTTAACAGCAATTTGAGAGAAACCAGAATAACCATCAAGAAAGCAAAAATGAGTTTTATTAGCTAATCTCTCCAACATTTGATCAATAAAAGGTAATGGATAATGATCTTTCTTAGTAACTTTATTAACCTTCCTAAAATCAATGCACATTCTATAACCAACAACTACTCTTTGAGGAATAGGTTCATCATGATCATTAGGTACAACAGTAATTCCACCTTTCTTAGGGACACAGTGCACAGGACTAACCCATCTACTATCAGCAATAGGATAAATAATACCAGCATCAAGAAGTTTTAATACCTCATTTCTTACCACTTCCTTCATCTTAGGTATTAAACGGCGTTGATGTTCAACAACTGGCTTTGCATCGGGCTCCATATTAATAGAATGTTGACATATAGTAGGAGAAATTCCTTTCAAATCATCCAAAGTATAACCCATAGCTCCACGGTGTTTCTTCAATATTTCCAACAACCTTTCTTCTTCTTTACCTGAAAGGTTAGCACTAATAATAACAGGATATATTTTCTTATCATCAAGATGAGCATACTTAAGATTATCAGGCAAAGGTTTTAGATCAAAGACAGGATCCTCTTTAGGTGGAAGTGTTTTACCCAAGTCTTCCACCTTTAAATTATGTTTAAGAATAGGTTGACGAAGGAATATGTCCTCAAGTTCATTCCTTTGTTCCATAAAATCTTCACTCTCATGATCTTCCATAAATTTCTGAATATAATTACTAGGCGCAAGAGCAATAGAAGAAAGTTGTTCTACTCTAAAATCCTCATTAGGCAATTCGGTTTCATAAGGAGTTTTAGCAAATTTCGAAAAATTGAATTCATATGAATCACCAGCAAATTTAGTAAGGATTTTCTCTTTCTTACAATCTATAACAGCACCACAAGTATTTAGAAAAGGTCTACCAAAAATGATAGGACAAGTCTTACTAGCAGCAGAACCAAGTACGAGGAAATCAGCAGGATATTTTGTCTTACCACATAGAACTTCAATATCCCTGACAATACCAATGGGAGAGATAGTTTCTCTATTAGCAAGTTGAATAACCACATCAATCTCTTCAAGTTTACTAGGACCAATCTCATGCATAATTTCTTTATAAAGATCATAAGGAATAGCACTTGAACTTGCACCAATATCACATAAACCATAATAGCAATGATCACCAATTTTAACAGATAACACAGGAACACTAGCCTTCCTTGGCTTTGCAGGATGAGAAACAACATTAGAAGCATCATCACAAAATATAATATACTCTTCTCCCACATTTTCAGAAACAAGCTCCTTAACTATAGCCACAGAAGGTTCAACTTTAATTTGTTCTTCAGGTTCCTTAGCTTTCTTATCACTTTTATTAACCACACTAGCCATAATAGAATGTTCTTTTACTTTAACAGGAAAAGGGATTTTATCAATATAAGGCTCAGGAATGATATGATCAACAATATTAACTTCAATGCTTTTAGCTAAAGGAGCAATAGATTTATCTTTATAAGGTTCATGATATTTTTCAAACCCCTTCTTGGGCAAACCGAAATAGACAGCAAAGGATTTATAATAATTTGCAACAACTTGAGGGTCAAGACCATAAGCACTATTAACATTTCGAAATGCATCAGTATTCATGTAAGTCTTAATGCATTCAAAGTCATATTTTATACCTGGCTCCCTACCTTTGTCGTTCTCCCATGCTTCAGTATTTTCTTCGATACGATCAAGAAGATCCCATTTAAACTCCTTCTTATTACGAGTGAATGATCCAGCACAAGAAGTATCCAATAATGTTTTATCTTCAAAGGAGAGTCTTGCATAGAAGTTATCAACAACAATATTACTAGGAAGCTCATGAATGGGGCATTTGAGCATTAATGCCTTCAATCTCCCCCAAGCTTGGGCAATACTTTCTCCATCATGAGGCCAGAAATTATATATAGAATTCCGATCTTGGTGAATTTCACTTGGAGGATAAAATTTAGAATAAAAGAGAGGTACAATTTCCTCCCATCCAAGAGAATCCCTGTTCTTCAGCAGCTTATACCAATGCGCAGCTCTCCCACCGAGTGATCTGGAGAATAATTTCTTCCTGACTTCGTCCATTGTAATACCTGCACACTTGAACAACTCGCATAATTCATGTAAATACAGCAAATGAGCACCGGGGTGGACAGTTCCATCTCCAACATGGCGGTTATTCATAACACGTTCAATAATTTTCATAGGTATTTTAAATGGCACAATATCATCAGGTGGCGCCTCATGTTCTACCTCAGCAGCAGTAGAAGACTTCCCAAACAGGAAAGCAACATTTCCTCTCTCCATTATTAAGCAACTAAGGAGACAGAAATAAAAACAGCACTTACAGCCAAAGTTTTCCTTACCAATTCCACTTACCAATAGCGCTTCACTCCCCGGCAACGGCGCCAGAAAATAGTCTTGATGACCCACAAGTATAGGGGCTGTATCGCAGTACTTTCGATAAATAAGAGTGTCGAACCCAACGAGGAGCAGAAGGTGTTGACAAATGGTTTTGATGAGGGTTTCACTGTAAACACTAGCAGACAAGTTTTCAGTAGACTTTGATATGACAGATAAATAAAGTGCGAGTAAATAGAGCGCGGCAATTATAATTGCAGCGAGTGGCCAATCCTTTTTAGAGCAAAGGACAAGCCGGTTTGTTTACTTATGATGACCAAACGTTCCTGAGGACACACGGGAATTCTGTCTAGTGCTTTCGCTTCATATTGATGATTAATCTTTAGTGTTTGGATAAGTGTCGTGTGGGTGAACCTATGCTAATGCACCGCCCTTCCTAGGACTAATACATACTTATGATTATACCCCTTGCAAGCATCCGCAAATACAAGAAAGTAATTAAGATAAATCTAACCATAGCTTTAAACTCTGAGATCCTGCTATCCCTCATGCATCGGAATATCAACGGGGGTTTAGGTTTCTGTCACTCCGGCAACCCCACAATTAATAACCGAATACACGATGCATTCCCCTAGGCCCATAAAGGTGAAGTGTCATGTAGTCTACGTTCACATGACACCACTAGAAGAATGGCACCACAACTTAAATATCAAAACATTAAATATTACTCAACATAGTTCACTACTAACATCTAGACTTCTCCCATGTCCTCAAGAACTTAACAAACTACTCACAACACATCATATGGTACATGATCAGAGATGATATAATGATGGATAACAATCTGAACATAAACCCTAGTTCAACGGTTTCACTCAATAGCATCAATAACGAGAGTAATCAACACCGGGAGAGTTTCCCCTATCAAATACACAAGGTTTAGCCCTAGATGTTACAGCGGGAACGGAGTGGACCGATGGAGATGACGGCGTCGGCGGTGGAGATGGTGGTGTTGGCGATGGTGATGGAGTGCAGCTCGATGACGGTGACGATGGCGACGATTTCCCCCCTCCGGGAGGGAATTTCCCCGGCGACAACGCAGCCTGCCGGAGAGCTTTTCTCTCTCTGTCTTCTCCGCCTCGTGGTGGCGGCGAAGAGGATTTCTGAACACCGTACGGGTCTTAGGTTTTCGGGGCGATGAAGTACGCGAAAGGGCACGACCAGAGGCGGGCCAGGGCGGCCCCACCTGGTGCTCGCGCGGCAGCAACAGGAGCCGCGCCTGGGCATGGTGTGGGCCCCCTGGGCCCCACCTCAGACCCCCCCTTTTGGCCTCCTTCGTGATCTGGTGAGAAAATAATTCCCAGGTATTTCGTTTGATCTTCTGAGCTTCGCAAATATTGTATCTCGATGACACTTTTTCCAGCAGAATTCAGACTCCGGAGTTCCATCCCCCAATGATCATCAATCATGCAAAATAGATGAAATAACATAAGTATCATCTCCAAATACGAAATATATCAATGAATAGCAGTAAATTATGATATAAAATAGTGATGCAAAATGGACGTATCACCCCCCCCCCCCCCCACCCCACCTCCGCACGCCCCCGGGACCCCGTCCTCCCGCACGCCGCCGCCCTTCTCCCTGCCACACGCCGCCCCCATCCATCCCGGTGAGTGCCTCCCCAACTCCTCCCGGCGCTCGCCCGGCTCATCTCCGACCGCCGCTGCCATCCGACCTCCTCCACGCCCGCCGCCGCCATCCGACCTCCTGCATCGCACGCCACCAGACCTCCTTGGGATTCAGTCCTCCTCCACTCGCCAGCACGTGAGAACGCCATCCCCTCCGAGAGAACGCCACCACGGCTCTACAACGGAGGCGACGACCAGAGGTGCGGGATTCGGTGCTCCTCCACTCGCCAGCGCGTGCAGCACTACACTTTCCACCACCACGACCATGGGAGTTCACCCGAGCCGCCATGTGAGTCCACCGTGCGACGACCCCGGAGTTCACTTCGAAAAGTGCCACTGATAAACTGCTAAGCCGCTTGGTGTTCCTGAGCCTGAACTTTACCTCTGAAAAATTCTCCGACCTGAAGTTTACCGGTGAAAAGTCTCCAAGTTCAGTCGCCTTGCTGTTCCCAAGCCTGAAGTTTACCTCTGAAAATTTCCCCCGATCTGAAGTTTACTTCTGAAAACTCTCCTAGTTCAGTCGTTAGTGCCAAAAAATGTCTTGAAGTTCAATCTGTAAGTTAAAAAATAAGCTGAGGTTCACTTACCCGCGTATGAAGTTCACGTGGGACGAGTTCAGGAAAAATATAGTCAGCTGTGAAATTCATTTGGAAAGTTTTTGTGAAGTTCACTACCCTACATATGAAGTTTACATCGGACGAGCGAAAGTAAAAAAAATATGGTGAGAATTTCATTTGTAATTTTGTTTTAAGTTCACTTACGTTAAGTTTCAAAATCCAGTAGTGCCGAAGTTCAATTACGTGAAGTTTCGAAGTTCACACTGAACGGAAGAAGTTCAGAAAAAAAAATTATCAGCCAAAAAATTATTTGTGAAGTTCACTTCAAAAAATCCGAAGTTCACATACGTGAATTTCCCAAGTTCACAATGGACGGGCAAAGTTCAGGGAAAAAATTGTCAGCCAAAAAATTCATTTGAAAAATTTATGTGAAGTTCAAGTGAAAAAATCCGAAGTTAACTTCTCCGGCAGCCGAAGTTCACTTACGTGCGGTTGGGGTCACGGGAGGGAGATCGTGCGGATGTGGGGTGGCCTGCGCCTGCTTTTACAGAAATTTTACAGAAAAGTGGCAGTGCTAGATGCAGTCCCAGTGGGCTATGCCTTCCAAACAGGAAATAACATTGGGATTCCGAAAATTCAACAAAACAATAAGAGGCAAAGTTTGGACCACGCATGGGCACAGATCGTGATGCACACAGACGGCACCGATTACCCACGCCACAATGTTGCAATATACACAGTATTTTCCCTATATATATATATATATATATATATATATATATATATATATATATATATGAGCGCCCTCTGCTCCTCGCCTGGGTCCGGGGCGTCTGGGTCGGTGATGCACCGGTGAGGTGTTGTTGGGAAACCCCAAGAGGAAGGTATGAAGTAGTGCAGCAGCAATTTTCACTCAGTTGTGAAACCAAGGTTATCGAACCAGTAGGAAACTAGAGATCTCCCAGAGGTGTCAACGGTGCCAGAAAAGAGCTTGCGTCGAAGTTGACGTGGAACCTGCACACAACACAACCAAAATACTTTGCCCCAACTTAACAGTGAGGTTGTCAATCTCACTGGCTTGCTGTAACAAAGGATTAAACGTATGTGTGAAAAATGATGTTTGTTTGCAGAGAATGAAAGTAACAGGATTGCAGTAGGATTGTTTATCAGTTTGACGAAAAAGGACCGGGGTCCACAGTTCACTAGTGGTGTCTCTCCATAAGTAATAATAGCATGCATGCGGGTAAACAAATTACAGCTGGGCAATTAACAGAATAAAGAAGTGCATAATGATGCATATACTATAGTTATGATGCCTAGTGTGATATTCATTTGGGCATTACAACAATATACATAGACCGTTCCAACCGCATCTATGACTAATAATCCACCTTCCGGTTAGCGTCCGCACCCTTCAGTATTAAGTTGCAAGCAACAGATTATTGCATTAGGCAATGTGTGTAATGTAAGTAATACAAATACCCTTAGATAAAGTACCACTGTTTTATCCCTAATAGCAACACTACATCTACAACCTTAGAGCTTGCTGTCAGTACCCCAGATTAAATAGAGACATGAACCTACTATCGAGCATAAATACCCCCTCTTGGAGTCACAAGCATCTACTTGGCCAGAGCATCTACTAGCAACGGAGAGCATGCAAGATCATAAACAACGCACTCACAAGATATATTATGAAGCAATAACATAGTACTCAATATTCATCGGATCCCAGCAAAACAACATGTAGCATTACATAAAGATGATCTTGATCATGTTAGGCAGCTCACAAGATCTAAACATGGTAGCACAAGAGGAGAAGACAACCATCTAGCTACTGCTATGAACGCGTAGTCCAAGGATGAACTACTCACGCATCAGTCCGGAGGCGGGCATGGTGATGTAGAGCCCTCCGGTGATGATTCCCCTCCCCGGCAGGGTGCCGGGAGGAGCTTCTGAACCCTCCCGATCTAGGGTTGACGACGGCGGTGGCTCTGGACTTCGTGGAGGAAAAAGGTGCGTCTCTTAGGTCTTAGATATCCGAGGGGTATAAGTAGGCGAAAGGGCGAAGGCGGTGGGGCCTCGAGGGCCCCACACCCTGTGCTCGCGCGGCCAAGGGGTGAGCCGCGCCGGGAGGGGGTGTGGGTCCTCGCGCGCCATCGCGACGATCCTAGCCCAAGTGTTGTCGGGGTGGTTGGCCATTATTTTGTGCTGAGCACGCCGGCGACGCCTTATATAGGACGCGGTGGGCGGGAAGCTAAAGGCCGACACACGGGAACGGCCTCCCGCCCCACGCGCGGGAAGAGGGTGGCGGAAACGCTGTTGTGGGCGGGAACGCGGGAAACGACGGTACGTGACGGCGCTACTTCTATCGCCGCCATTGACAGTGGCCCTAATTTGTGTCGGGCTGTTGGGGCCACTCCCGACGAAAAACGGACAACGGACGGAGAACAATCAATTTTCTGTCTACGACCCGACACAAACATATTAAAATAGACACAATTTAGTCGCAAAATGCGTCGCTACATGCCGTGAATCCCCAAATCGATTGAGTGCTGATTTTGCAGCTGCTGGTTAAATGCTCTAAATGCATCCACACGGCTGCTTCTATGCCGATTTTTGGAGCTGCTTGTTAAATGCTCTAAATGCATCCACACGGCTGCTTCTAAGCTAGTACTCGATTATGGGTTGCTCTGAAGCTTTCTTAATGATATCCACGGTCAAGTCTCTCTCGTGACGGTGGCTGTGGCACCAGCATCAACCGCGGCATTCTAACATAATCTAATAAAAAGAAGAAAAAAAAGCATCAACGGCGGCGCGCCCTTTAACTTGGACCTGCGCTACGCCCATCGCTAATCAATGCCGCACAACCACACAGCTCTACAAATTGCGACACCACACGATTACGAGCCTGCAGGCCAGGCACGCACGGAGATTACGATGGCACCGTTTCTACGATTTTTCGTGGCGGTGGCGCTCGTCCCCGTCGTCGGCGTCGCCGCCGGTGGTTCCACCTGCGACCGCGGCACGCGCTACTCCGGCATCTTCAGCTTCGGCGACTCGCTCACCGACACCGGGAACTCGTTGCGTCTGGCGGCCACTGGCTCGGGACCATCCAGCCGGCCGCCGTACGGCGAGACCTTCTTCCGCCGCCCCACCGGTCGGGCTTCCGACGGCCGGCTCGTCATCGACTTCATCGGTGACCACTCGTCACCAAACCAACAGCTTCAACGATATTGCTGCGTATTATTTTACACTAAATGATATGCGTTGTGCAGTTGACGTGCTGGGGATACCGAATCCAAGACCGTACCTCTCCGCCGAGAGTGCAGAGGATTTCCGGAGCGGCGTCAACTTCGCGGTGGGTGGCGCAACGGCGCTTGGCCCAGATTTCTTCAACAGCAGAGGGCTTAAGCCGTTTGTGCCTGTTTCTTTCGCAAACCAAACCAGCTGGTTCAAGAACGTTTTGCAGCTTCTTGGCTCGGTGCACGGTAATTAAATCGTGTCCTAGTTCGATTTCTTCTCTATTTTATGCATCGCTAGTAAAAATCCCCGTGCGTGGCGACGGACTCTAAAAAATTAATACTTGATCACAACCATGAAAAATAACGTGTTGAAAAACTATTGAAACCTGTAACCATTGAAAATAACGTTTATATTTATAAAAACCTATTGAAATAGGGTTAGTTGCCCATTAAGAGATCCATGTGACATGAGACATCTGTAGACATAGACCGATACGAAGACTACTCCGAGTCAAACAGCGTCAGCCATGGCGTCTTAATAAATACTAGTTAAATTTGGCGCGGCGACACGTAATGTCCAGCATCAAAGACAAAGACCAAACAATGTTCAACGAAAACAATATTTGTGTGATACTTGTATCAGCGAGAGCAAACAATAATTTGCAGCGGTATTACCATCCTGTGAGCATGTTAGGATGATGTTTTATTGATACCTAGAGACAAATCAGGAAATCATAGACCAATTTACCTGGTCAGCCAACCGATAGATCTGTTTTTATAATTTTAGACACTCTAATTTAAATAATTAGTTGAAAAAAAGCATCTAAGTTTTCTTCATAGTATGGTCATCATCGCTGAGTATCATATAAGACAGAAACAACGCTAAACCAGCACTATATTGCTATACAGAAACTACAGAAATGAACTCTTAAGTGACAGAGAGACCAGCGTGATGAAGAGATTGTTCATAACCTGTTGCAATGAAATGAAGGAAAAAAAACATGAAACATGTGAAGGAGAAGTGATCACTGATTTAGAGATTCAAAGATTGAAAAGAAGTAGCAGCTCACCTAAAACTTGGGAGCTTCATCTGGGTCAACATGCAGGGAGGTCTGTCACGACCGGGCTGCGGGGTATTATTTCTGATCTCGGTCGCCGGCTGCACCTTGCAGTTCATTGGCAGCCACAACATCGAGCATTGGTGCCACCTCAACGTTTCTGTTCTCGGGCTCACGGTCATTGAATTCGCTGCACGTATGTCATCACAAGAATCTGAAAGTTACAAACATAAGGACACTATCATAACCCATCAATATAGCTTAGGTAACGTCAAATTTGAACTAAACCCCACATGCAGCAAACAAAGTGTATTTGAAGAATTGAAGACCCATATACAGCTTAGGTAACTTTTTCCCAAGCCTGCTCATGCAAGCTTGCTTACTACGGAGTTTGGTCACAGGAGTATCTGTGGTATTATCAATGTTGGACAGAGTTCTCTTACTGAACCACATTTGAAATAACAACACATAACTGAAATGATAATCCAACTCATATTTTTGTTATATAATTTCCATCCTAACGCGTACTGTTTATACTGAACAAATCAAAAGCTAAAGAATGTTGTATAGTTTTAGAATGCATAAAGATACCTTTGACTTCACAAAATCCTATTATTTTCTCAGAAATAAATCCATTGAAGCAGTTTATTTGGAATGCAGATCTAGTGTTAACTTATTACTGTAAGGAAGTACCTCTTACTCATTGTTCTAAATCTCTTCTGCATAAATCCATTGAAGCAGTTTATTTGGAATGCAGATCAAGTGTTAACTTATTACTGTAACGAAGCTGTTTTCACGTACAGATTTAGATGACATTAAATTTATTAAGGGAAATAGATATTAGATATGCAGGATATAAAAATAATAGTAAAGGGAAGTAATAACAACAATTTTAATGCTCTTTTTAGGACTGAAACTCACAACTCTGCTAAGAAAGCAAACATGATAAAATTGACATTTAAAATCATAAATTTAGATGAGACTGAACTTCATTTCGAAAGCTTTGGGCATATCCATCAGATGCTAATTATGTCATATGCAGAATGCGCATTTGTTGTAAAAGATAACCACATAATACATTGCATCCCAGGCTTTTTCCAGTACACATGATAAATCTGCGGTGCAAGAAAACAAAAGCACGGTAGGATATAGCTGCAAGAGTAATTTTGTTTTGGAAAATGAGAAAAGATCCCCAACTTGCACTATGTTCCAGATTCTAAATGGCCGATTAATCGATTAAATGGGCAGTTAATCGCTGCTCAGTGTGTTACTGACGCGATTAGCACCTATTCGGTGAGTTAACTGGTGACCCCGATTAACTGGCAGACCGATATATCGGCTGTCAGAGCGAGGCTATATTTGACCCGTGACCCGCTGATGCGGGGCGCCCGATCTTCACGGAGGATCTGCTTGATGATCGAAACAACGCCACCTGAAGGGTACGAAGGAAACCCTCGATCCCAGCCAACAACGTTGTCGGGTAATGGAGAAGTAGTGCAACCTGACAAAACCGAAGCTAACTATTGCAATGCAACAACCAGCAACAAGTATTCGCCCAACCACACTCTCAGTTTTTCCAATCCACACAACCACGCACGAAGTTGGAAGCACGAACTGGTCGCCGCCTCAACGGCTGCTGTTGTAAATCACAAAGTGAGTTTACCCTCTCACAAGGCAAGTTTACAAGAGCTAAGGAGGAAGTGAACTCTCAAACAATATTCTGGTTGCACTTAGCTAACCTATGCTGAAAACAGATTGCCAAAGAGTTCTGCTTGAAGTGGGGAAAGGGGTACTTATACTAGGAACAGCCCTCCTAGCTTAGGTGTGAAGCCAGCACGAAAATGAGGCTCAAATTCGTGGTAACTTGGGTGGATGGGAAGCAGAAGTGTGGAGCCTCGCGCAGCAATAAATGTCTTGACAGCTCAGCATTGGAAATCACATATCTTTTGACTTGGGTCTTCAAAAGGTGCACGGTTTCTTTTGCTGCAAAATAGATTTGATTTCCTGTCCAATGTGTCCCTCCAAACGTGTTACACACGTTCATGTTCATGTGTCATGGCCCAGCAAGATCAGCGACGAAAACTGGAGCTGCACTTGCGATGTATTTTTGACTGGAACAGCTTGCTGGATTCCATGGTGTAATCCTCCAACTCCTTCTCGTCCCACTGGGCCCATGGGGTGTAAGGTGAGGTCCTCAAGCAATGCACGCCGTTGATGAAGTCTTGTTCGTTGCACTTTTCTCCATAGGCTTGAATTATCTCCATAGGTAGAAACCTGAGTAAAAGCAACACACAAGATTTAGGCAGTATATAGTTCTCATTCATATCAATATTAGAATCAGCTAGAAGCGCATTCACCTCTTGTTGTATATGTTTAGCACGGCTCCTTGTCATGGGACCCAAGTATGTCTTCTTTGGAGAGGTTTCACCTTGTATTTTTGTAGCTTCATCTTGTGAACATGATGATGCATGAGATGAACCAGGGATGTCCTCATCATCCTCCCCCTCTTCAAAAGGAGTCGTCCTCGACTCTTGATCTTCTTGATGAATGCATGGAGACAAATCTGCTACGTTAAATGTTGGACTAACAGAATAGTCTTTAGGGAGGTCGATCTTGTAAGCATTATCATTTATCTTTGCCAACACTTTGAATGGTCCATCTCCACGAGGCAGGAGCTTTGATTTGCGTCGTTCAGGGAATCGATCTTTGCGTAAATGTATCCAAACCAGATCACCGGGCTCAAAAGTCACCTTCTTGCGGTTCTTGTTTGCCTTAGCGGCATAATACTTGGATTTCTTCTCAATCTCTTCTCTTGTCTTCTCATGAATTTTCTTCACATATGCAGCACGCTTGGAAGCATCCATGTTAATTCTCTCTTGTAAGGGAAGTGGCAGCAAGTCAATTGGGGCAAGTGGTTTGAATCCATAGACCACTTCAAATGGACACATGCTTGTGGTCGAGTGAATAGCTCTGTTATAGGCGAACTCCACATGCGGCAAACACTCTTCCCACTCCTTTAAGTTCTTCTTGATCATTGTCCGTAGCAAAGCTGAAAGTGTACGGTTCACCACTTCTGTTTGGCCATCAGTTTGTGGGTGGCATGTTGTTGAAAACAGCAGCTTGGTTCCTAGCTTTGCCCACAATGTCTTCCAAAAATAGCTCATGAACTTGACATCCCGGTCTGATACGATGGTCCTCGGCATGCCGTGCAAACGTACAACTTCCCTGAAAAACAAATCAGCAACATGTGAAGCATCGTCGTTCTTATGGCATGGAATGAAGTGTGCCATCTTTGAGAACCTATCTACAACAACAAAAACAGAATCCCTCCCCCTCTTTGTTCTAGGTAATCCCAAAACAAAATCCATGCTAATATCTTCCCATGGAGCATGCGGAACAGGTAGGGGAGTATATAAACCATATGGGTTCAGTTTAGACTTAGCTTTGTGACATGTGATGCATCGCTGCACAAATTTCTCAACGTCCTTCCTCATCTTTGGCCAATAGAAGTGATCAGCCAGCAGCTCATACGTCTTCTCACGTCCAAAGTGTCCCATTAATCCACCTGCATGTGATTCCTGCAACAACAAGGGTCGAACCGACGAATCTGGAACACACAATTTGTTAGTCCTGAAAAGAAAACCATCATGCACATGGTATTTTTCCCATCCTTTCCCATCTTTGCATTTTTCATATGGCTCCATAAAGACATGATCAGTACTATACAATTCTTTTAAACTCTCAAGTCCTGGTACTTTTACTTCCAATTGATTCAGTAGAACATGTCTACGAGACAAAGCATCAGCTACCATATTTTCTTTGCCTTTCTTGTACTTTACAACATATGGGAAAGTTTCAATGAATTCTACCCATTTAGCATGTCTTCTATTCAATTTAGCTTGTCCTTTCAAATGCTTCAAAGCCTCATGATCAGAATGTACAACAAATTCCTTAGGCCATAAATAGTGCTGCCATGTTTCAAGCGCTCTAACCAAAGCATATAGTTCTTTATCATACACAGAATAATTCAGTTGTGCACCACTTAGCTTTTCACTAAAATAAGCAATTGGTTTTCGTTCCTGCATTAATACACCTCCAATGCCTATCCCACTAGCATCACATTCGATTTCAAAAGTTTTAGTGAAATCAGGCAAAACCAGCAAAGGTGCTTCAGTTAATTGTCTCTTAAGTTCAATGAAAGCTTCTTCCTGTGGCGCACCCCACTTAAAAACAACTCCTTTTTTTGTCAATTCGTGCAAAGCTGCAGCAATGCTACTAAAATCTTTCACAAATCTCCTATAGAAACCAGCAAGGCCAAGAAAACTTCTCACCTGGCTTATATTGATAGGAGTTGGCCAATTCTTGATTGCTTCCACCTTAGAGTCATCAACTTCAATTCCCTGTCCTGAAACGACATAGCCAAGAAAAACAACCTTGTTTGTGCAAAACGAGCACTTCTCAATATTAGCATATAGTTTTTCTACTCTTAGCACATCCAAAACTTGTTTGATATGTTCTATATGTTCGTCTATGGATTTACTGTAGATTAAGATGTCATCAAAGTACACAACAACAAACTTTCCAATGTAAGCTCTCAAAACATGATTCATTAATCGCATGAAGGTACTGGGTGCATTGGTTAATCCAAAAGGCATGACTAACCACTCATACAAACCAAATTTTGTTTTGAAAGCTGTTTTCCATTCATCACCTTCTCTCATTCTAATCTGATGGTACCCACTTCTCAAATCAATTTTAGAGAACACAACAGAACCACTCAATTCATCTAACATATCATCTAACCTAGGAATAGGATGACGATACCTAACAGTTATATTATTGATGGCCCTACAATCAACACACATGCGCCAAGTACCATCCTTCTTAGGCACTAAAATTACAGGAACAGCACAAGGACTTAAACTTTCACGCACATAGCCTTTTCCTAAAAGCTCTCGTACTTGCCTTTGTATCTCCTTTGTTTCTTCAGGGTTGGCGCGGTAGGCGGGTCGATTGGGAAGTGATGCTCCTGGAATGAGGTCAATTTGATGTTCTATGCCACGCAATGGAGGTAGACCAGCGGGTATATCCTCCGGAAAGACATCTTTAAAATCCTGCAAGAGATCACGAACAGCTCTAGGAAGACAAGTTAAGTCATTAGCAAAAATCACGTCATCCTTGTACACGAGTACAACGACAACTTGATCTGGGTTTTGCCTCACGTCTCTCATTTCTGATTTTGTGGCTAACATGACTAAGTTCTCTCCCTCTCTTTTATTTTTACCTCTCATATTTGGCTTGTGGCACTCACTCGCTGTTTTGTGGATGTCTCTCGAATTCTTTTTCTCTCCCTCTTTCCCACTTACAAATTTTACTTCAGAAACTTTTTGTACATGCTCAGCCATGATTTGTTGTGGTGTCATTGGTCGAAGCACCAAATCTTTTCCTTTCCACTTGATGGTGTACTGGTTGGTTCTACCACAATGTTGAGCTGAAAGATCATATTGCCACGGCCTTCCCAACAGCAAGTGACACACTTTCATGGGCACAACGTCACACTCAACAGTGTCAATATAATCACCAATCTTGAATTGGACCTTCACCATATGTGTGATTTTCAGTTCACCACAATCACTCAACCATTGAACATGATATGGGTGGGGGTGTTGGAGCATTTTCAATCCAAGTTTCTCACACATGTCTATACTAGCAAGATTGTGGCAACTCCCACCATCAATAATAACCTTGCATACCTTGTCATGAACTTTAGCTCTTGTTTGGAACAGATTGTGCCGCTGTCCAATGTCATCCTCTTTAATCTGCACACTCAAAACTTTTGTGACAACAAGAGAGGTTCCTTCTTCAAAATCACAATACTTCTGTTCATTTTCTTGTGTAGCATCATCGTCCTCATCTTCTTCAAGTTCACTACAGGAATCATATTCTCCATTCTCCATGATCAGCATAGCACGCTTATTGGGGCATTCCTTCCTCATGTGACCACGACCACCACATGTAAAGCACTCAATTTTGCTGCTTTTCCCACTTGATCCCATTGAAGATGCGGCTGATGCAGCAGGTTTACTTCTCTCCTTTTGGGCTGATGTTTCACTCCTAATAGGGGCTGCACGCACATTGGAATGGCTACCACTACCAGAATTTTCCATTATACCTTTCCCAACATTGAATTGGGGTACAAACTTGCTCCCACTTGATGTAGCTCTAGCTGAAAATGGCATAGTCCTATTTGGCCTTGAGTCTTCTTGCAGTTGTCTTTCAGCCTTGGAAGCTAGATGCACCAACTCCACCACATTGCGATATGGCTGCAAATCAACAACTCGCTTCACATTTGAATTCAGCCCAAACAGAAACCTTGACATGGATTGCTCTTCATCTTCATGTATATTGGCTCTTATCATTGACTTCTCCATCTCCTTATGATACTCTTCAACGGTCATTTTTCCTTGCCTCAAATTCTGGAGCTTGTCAAAGATGTCACGCTTATAATGCTTTGGGATGAATCTGGCCCTCATTTCTCTTTTCATTTCAGCCCATGTAGCTACAGCAGGTTCTCCCTCTTCTTCTCGCTGGTTTTGAACTTGCTCCCACCAGATTAGAGCATAGTCTTCAAATTCAAGAGAGGCCATTGCTAATTTCTTCTGTTCGGAATAGTTGTGCATGCGAAAAATCTTGTCAACTTTTAATTCCCATGTGAGGTATGTTTCTGGATCAGATCCACCATCAAACTTAGGCATGGTAAATTTAAGTTTACCAAACCTCTCCTCCTCGTGCCGCAAACGACCATAGTTGCCTTGGCGACGAAATCTGCCATCTCGGTGCTGCTCATAATTATCTTCCTCAAATTCTTCTTCGCTGTCTTCATCGTGTAAATTGGCCCTCCGGTGGCCGCCTCCACGACCAGCAGCATATTCACCACGACCACGACCAGCAGCACCTACACCACGACCACGACCAGCAGCACCAACATTTCCTCTCCCGGGAGCTCCATGTACACTTGCATCTTCAGGACCTTGACGTAGCTCTCGCACAATATCAGCAACAAGATCAGCCCTCATTGCTTCAATATTTTGGGTGAGCTGCTCATTCACATTGCCCATAAGTTGTTGCAAATCTTGTGACAACTTGTCTTGCTTCTCTTCAATTGGGTCAAGACTGTTTTTGAACTCTCGACGGAGATGATCACGCAAGGCATTGAAGTGAAACCGGGTGATGGGTTCATTGAGATGCCCATTACCTTCAACCTCGTACGTGTCTCCGGTACCTGCCATGATTAGTTGTGCAAAGTTCTATACTACAGCACGGGATATGTGTGTGACATCTCGATCTCACCTTCACTTACCAACCGAAGCTCGTGTAACTTCCAAGTGAGAGCAGAACATGCTCAACTGTGGTGCCGGTGGTTGGTATAGAGAGAGATAATTAAGCGAATACAAGCCTAGGGTTGCACATGCAGGGGCTGTTTTGTGGAGCTTTGGGTGGGGGTATATATGTGGAAACAGCACACTAATCTGCAGTCTAGTTCTTGTTAAACCAAGTAATCATCCACACAAGATTCGAATGCCTTAGTTGCTGAATAGGATATAAGTGTAGAACAAGAACACTCAGCAATGAATCAGATTTGCTGCAACAGGAATTTTTGGATGATACACACTTGACTACTGTTTCAGCTCACACCACACAAACAAGGATTTCTCAAGATATAAGTGAAGATCAGTCCCAGATTTTCTCTTCTTTCTTTCTTTCTTTTTTTTTTTTTTTTTTTTTTTTTTTTTTTGGACGGAAATGAACACAAATGGAGAACGCAGATGGGGAAAAACTCAGCAACTAAAACAAAAAAATCTAATGGACAAGAACCTGATAAAACTCACCAAACCAACAGATCTAAGACTGAAAAAGGCTATAGGTAAAGGGAAATATTTTTGTGGGGCTTTTTCTGGACTGTAGGAATGAAAACAACTAAAACTAAACTAGGGATACAAGATCCTACCGTGTCAACCGAGGCTCTGATACCAAGATGATGCGGGGCGCCCGATCTTCACGGAGGATCTGCTTGATGATCGAAACAACGCCACCTGAAGGGTACGAAGGAAACCCTCGATCCCAGCCAACAACGTTGTCGGGTAATGGAGAAGTAGTGCAACCTGACAAAACCGAAGCTAACTATTGCAATGCAACAACCAGCAACAAGTATTCGCCCAACCACACTCTCAGTTTTTCCAATCCACACAACCACGCACGAAGTTGGAAGCACGAACTGGTCGCCGCCTCAACGGCTGCTGTTGTAAATCACAAAGTGAGTTTACCCTCTCACAAGGCAAGTTTACAAGAGCTAAGGAGGAAGTGAACTCTCAAACAATATTCTGGTTGCACTTAGCTAACCTATGCTGAAAACAGATTGCCAAAGAGTTCTGCTTGAAGTGGGGAAAGGGGTACTTATACTAGGAACAGCCCTCCTAGCTTAGGTGTGAAGCCAGCACGAAAATGAGGCTCAAATTCGTGGTAACTTGGGTGGATGGGAAGCAGAAGTGTGGAGCCTCGCGCAGCAATAAATGTCTTGACAGCTCAGCATTGGAAATCACATATCTTTTGACTTGGGTCTTCAAAAGGTGCACGGTTTCTTTTGCTGCAAAATAGATTTGATTTCCTGTCCAATGTGTCCCTCCAAACGTGTTACACACGTTCATGTTCATGTGTCATGGCCCAGCAAGATCAGCGACGAAAACTGGAGCTGCACTTGCGATGTATTTTTGACTGGAACAGCTTGCTGGATTCCATGGTGTAATCCTCCAACTCCTTCTCGTCCCACTGGGCCCATGGGGTGTAAGGTGAGGTCCTCAAGCAATGCACGCCGTTGATGAAGTCTTGTTCGTTGCACTTTTCTCCATAGGCTTGAATTATCTCCATAGGTAGAAACCTGAGTAAAAGCAACACACAAGATTTAGGCAGTATATAGTTCTCATTCATATCAATATTAGAATCAGCTAGAAGCGCATTCACCTCTTGTTGTATATGTTTAGCACGGCTCCTTGTCATGGGACCCAAGTATGTCTTCTTTGGAGAGGTTTCACCTTGTATTTTTGTAGCTTCATCTTGTGAACATGATGATGCATGAGATGAACCAGGGATGTCCTCATCACCCGCCCAAGTACTTCTCCCGTGACCCGCCCAAGTACTTCTCCCGCTCGACACACCCAAATCGCTAGGGTTTGGGCTCTCCTCCCGCCCCTGCGTTGCCTACCCCTGGCGGCTGGCATCTCCGGCAGCTCCAGCCACCACCGGCCATCTCCAGCAGCTCCAGCCACCGCTACCCTCTCTTCTCCCTCCCCAGTCCCAATTCCCTCCCATTCTGCTGCTCCCTGTCACCCTCCAGACCTCCGACCGGCAGGCTGCTCCCCGTCGCCCCTCCAGGCTCCAGTCCTCTCCAGGCTGCAGCTGCTCTTGTCTATGCTTGCAGTAGCATAGCTCACTATAATTACATATCTGGGAGTATGGGAGCATTGGAGTATGAAATAATCCAGAAATTTATATATATATATATGTACGCAAAATATGTTTATTTTCTGTTTTGAGAACCGATTAATGGTCGACCGATTAATCTAGGTAATCAGCCGATTCGTCGATTAATCGCTACTCAGTGGCCGAGCGAGCAGTTACCAGTCGAACACTGAGAATCATTTTGTTCGCGCCACTATCATGAAGCTCCGGGTCAGCAAGAATTCTCTTTTGTGCGATTTCAAAGAATGTGCAAAAAAATATAAGATGGAAGTGTGCAAGGGGAGCGACACCAACACCTGAATACCTGTTGTGGCTTGCTTTTGCTTCACTCTATCATGCCCTTCTATTCCTTGCTTGTCTTTCTCAAGGCCTTCACCTTCTCCCCATCACTCACACACCAGAAGAAAATTCAAATCACAGAGAGATCAGTGAAATAGAAGAAATTTAAATTAAGACGCAGATAGTACCACTTAACGGTAGTATCTGACTAAGCGAGAGTGTAGACTGAAACAATAAATTATCAAAATATCACAGCAATTCCACCACACCGAGACAACACATATTCTAGGTCGTCTCACCATAAGTCCAGACACATTCACCTCTTATGTTTCTGCCACCCAAAAAGGAAACGAAATTTGGTAGGCACACGATCATGCTTAACAAGAGCCACTCTTCAAGAACTCATATAAAATGTAACCTTCGGATACTGATGTGCGACCAAAGTTTACTGTTTTATGTCCAGATCTTCAGCTATAGCAGGCAAACAGCTAACCTGCATGTCACAATGCAACCATATATCAGCGTAGACAAGGAAGCTATTTCTGTTTCCCCCAAAGAGCACTCTTACTAATTAGGATTCAGAAACTCTGAGCAGTAACCAGAGGCATCAAAACAATCAAGTATACATCATGAGAAAGAAATCAATAAGACCATTATTTTTTCTTCTTCAGCCTGTTGAAATATTCACTTCTTCCCCATACCTGATTAATCTGTGGATCAAAACACAAGCACACCTTCTCTTCTCAGCACTTCAATGTAAAAATATAAAATGTAACTCATCTGATCAAGTAATGTAATTATGTAACCCTTGACCGGTTTTTTCCTCCAAACACAGCAGGCCTTCCCTTCTGAATTTTTTGATAGAAAGCATACAGAGTTCCTTGGCTTAGACTGACACGGAACTAATCCACACATTCTTTTTTTTTTTAAATTAACTAATCCACACATTCAGAATGAGCAGAAGCTCCACGATCCAAAACTCGGCGGCTGTTGTAAACTGAAGCTGCAAATTGCGCTAGATTCGACTCGTCAAGTCCCGCGGCAACTGCGACAGGTTACGATTCAAACAATGCAATACACAGATTAGATAGGTGATCATTACCGAGTATATAATACAGGATGTGGTGCCCGTGTCAAGCTGGGCGGACTGGGTTCAAGGTGTGGCGGTGCCGGCGTGCCGCAGGCACATGCTCCAGGACTGTCACCCGCTAACGGATCATCGTGCAACCAGCAACTGGTGCAGGGCCTTGCAGCTGCAAACTTGGATCAATTCGCGCTACGGTCCGCTAAGGCACCGGGCGCTTGCTTGTTCCTCTTCAGGGCGGCGGCGAACGGTGGGGAGAAGGGGTTCCTATTCTGGGCGGCGGCGAACGTTGGAGAAAGGGCTGCATACGGGAAGCCACAACGGCAGTTCCTTTGCTGGTAGGATGGAGCACAAGCTAGGACACGGGGGACTACGGGATTAAGCTCGCAGTCACCGGTGGCGGCTCGCAGAGGAACCGGTGGTGGCGTGCTTGAACCGGCGGCGGTATACCGGTAGCTCTTGCGAGGGATTTCGGGCGAAGCGATTGATGAACGTGGATTCTTTCTTTTCCCCCTTCTCTGAAACAAGAACCTCAAACTCTGCTTTTTTTAAAGATACATCCAGACGTATCTGTTCCAAGAACGAGACGTCAAGCGGCCGTTTACAAAGCGTTTTGGCACGTGCTTCACCAATGCAACCCACCGAAAAGAAGAAAAAAAAGATCCCTCACCAACCCTCCACCTCTCTACGAGTCCTAGCCCATCCCTAAACAACCCAGCCGCTCTCCAAAGGTCCGCCTCTGCTCCACCATCTTTATCGCGGCCTCCACTGAAGTCGAGTGACCTTGGAACACCACATTATTCTTATGCCTCCAAAGACTCCAACAAATTAAAGCAATAGTTGTCCACATGTCCTTTGTCTCCTTCCCTCTGGCCTGCCTAGATGAAAGCCAATCCACCAGTCGACCCCCATGGCCTGGGATCCAGCCCCGCGGAACAGAAGGCAGCGATGGCGAAAGCCAGTCCACCAGTCGACCCCCATGGCTTGGGATACGGCCCCACGGAGCAGAAGGCAGTGATGGCGTCGCTGCGGCAGGCGACGGGGGAGGCCAAGGAGTTGCGGATGCAACTCTTTGCACCGCGGCTCCTCGAAGCGCTCCGGTCGATGCTGCTTTCTGCGGACCCTGATTTTCAGGTCAACGCGGTGGCGGCCATGGTGCATTTGTGGCTGGAGGTGGAGGACAAGGTCGAATCGTTTTTTTAACAAAACTGTTTGGTGGTGGCAATACCTGAAATTACTAGAAAACAAAAAAGTGTGCGATCTGGATACTTGATCAGTATTAGATGGCTCAGATTTAAATATTGATGGTTCAAATTTAAAATATCAACACAACTCAATATATGTTTGCTCTTTTAATAATAGTGTAGATAAGTATAGAATATATATATGGATTTATTTATTTATTTACACGTACGTTATATCTGTAGTGAGTAATGACTGACATATATAGTGCCGTATGAGCATGCATGGTGTAAAGTCTCCCGTGTGGGGGACATATGACCCGAACCTTTTTTTAAAAGGGGCTATCCCAACCTGTACATCAAAATGATGCACATGGCTGTTTTATTAATTTACTAGTAACAGTGTCCATGCGTGGTAACGGGCGAATAAATTTGGATCAATATATTTAAATAATATATGACGGCGGAAGGAGAGGCAGAGATGCGGCTCGCTCGCGCGCGGCCGCCGGCAGCCTCCTGGCGTGAGGTGAGGCTGCCTCGTGCGTGGTAGCCTGGTAGGTCTGGCCGCCGGTGGCCTGCTGACGTGAGGTGAGGTGTGATCGGGTGGGTGCCAGGTAGGGAACTGGGGAAGGGGATCAATACAACGAACCGTTTTTCTGTTTGACGGTAGTAATTGTTGTAATAAGTGATTTGGTGGGAGGGTAAAATTGTCTAAAATAGGGTCGACGAAATTTTTGGTGGAAGTGTTTCATGAAAACGTATGGGGGCCGACGAAAGCGCACTTTGACGGACCGAGAGAGAAACCTTCTTGTTTCTTGTTTTTATTATTAGATATAGATATAGATTTGCTCACGGATCATAAATATACCATGACCGAACCTAGTTTTAACAATCTTATCATTTCACCATGGGTGCTGTTCTACAGACCATACAAGGATAATGGCGAGCTCACTCTTCCTCGTCGGGGAGATTGGAGTGAATGATTACCTGGTGGCCTTGGGGAACAACACCGCCCGGGAGGTGCAGAGCTTCGTGCCGCACATCGTGGGCGCCGTCCGTTCAGTCCTGACCGTAAGCTAGCCCACCACACCAGTCCAGTGATCATGTGTTGAACAATCAAATACTAGAAATATATATATATAAACACTGTATGTATGCAGGAGTTGATCGCCGCCGGAGCAAAAACGGTGCTAGTTCCGGGGATGATACCGCTGGGCTGCGAGCCGCAACTGCTGGCCCTTTACAAGAGCGGCGACTTCGACCCGGAGTCCGGATGCATCATCGAGCTCAACGATCTTGCCGAGCTGCACAACCGCGCACTGAACAGCATGCTCCGCGCCCTCCGGCGAGCTCACCCGGGCTTGATCATCCTCTACGCCGACCTCTACAGCGCCGTCGCCGAGATCGTCGCGTCGCCACGAAAATACGGTACGCACGCAACGCAACAGCCTCCTGCTGCTAGCTGTAGTACCTCGATCGCAGGTCAATAAATAATCTCGAACGATGGCAGGGTTTAGGGATGAGCCGTTGGCGGCGTGCTGCGGCGGGACGGGCGCCTACAACTTCAACACGACGGCCTTCTGCGGCGCGGCGGGGACGGCGGCGTGCGCCGACCCGTCGGAGTACGTCTCCTGGGACGGTGTCCACTACACGGAGGCCGCCAATAGGCACATCGCTTGCGCCACGCTCAAGATAAACTCAGCCAACCTGCTGTGGACGGCGGAGGCGACACGAAGAGTTGTGTGCGCGTGAGAGTCCCGCATTTGTAATTCTTATCTCATTTTGTAATTCAACTATTCTCCGACGGGTCAGTGGCAAGGAGAGGTAGTGGCCTCCCTCCCCACCCGAGATCGACTCCCGAAGGGAGCAATTTTCTGTTGTCTCACCCACGGGTTCACTAGGAAACTATACTGACACTGTTGCTCCATTGTTCATTAGGGACAGTGTAATATTCTTTGCTGGCCTCTCTTAACATGTGTTCGAGCCACGACGTTAGGAGTCACAAAACGTGTGTGGTTTGTATAGATCTGTATGTGTTAGAGCTTGCACACTAGGTTGAGTGTGTGTCTGTGGTGTGAGCCAGAGGCTCAAAAAAAAACTATCCCAACAAGGAACCCCTCGGGCATTCAGAGAGGACGCAACACTCCCTCTGAGTGCCCATCCAACACTCAAACCGCATAAGCCCATATCACACCGTCAGCTGGACAAATAGTCAATTGTAAAGGCGGAGAGATATTTGAGCACGGAAAAATACTTAGCTTTTCGCGTAGGATTCTGCCGTACTCCAGACTTGAGTACCCTCCTTTGATCATTGACGCGGCTTAGCACAGTTCTACCGACTCAAAGAAAGAGACTGTCATTCATCCTCCCGTTCTACTACCTGTGAAGTTAGTTATTTTTAACCCTTTCCGTGTCTTGAACCTTTAGTACCTTTCTCTAATGCACTCCACTGTTGTCTCACCCACGGGTTCACTAGGAAACTATACTGACACTGTTGCTCCATTGTTCATTAGGGACAGTGTAATATTCTTTGCTGGCCTCTCTTAACATGTGTTCGAGCCACGACGTTAGGAGTCACAAAACGTGTGTGGTTTGTATAGATCTGTATGTGTTAGAGCTTGCACACTAGGTTGAGTGTGTGTCTGTGGTGTGAGCCAGAGGCTCAAAAAAAAACTATCCCAACAAGGAACCCCTCGGGCATTCAGAGAGGACGCAACACTCCCTCTGAGTGCCCATCCAACACTCAAACCGCATAAGCCCATATCACACCGTCAGCTGGACAAATAGTCAATTGTAAAGGCGGAGAGATATTTGAGCACGGAAAAATACTTAGCTTTTCGCGTAGGATTCTGCCGTACTCCAGACTTGAGTACCCTCCTTTGATCATTGACGCGGCTTAGCACAGTTCTACCGACTCAAAGAAAGAGACTGTCATTCATCCTCCCGTTCTACTACCTGTGAAGTTAGTTATTTTTAACCCTTTCCGTGTCTTGAACCTTTAGTACCTTTCTCTAATGCACTCCACTGGAAAGATGCTGGTAGGCGCATTGTCACTCTCTGGGAACCGTCTCTAATGCGGTCCCGTCACCCGTATGTACCTTTCCCCTTCCAGTATCCTTATCTCCTACTCGGCTAACAAGATTTTGGATAAAAGGATAAAACAAACACAATTCTTATACCACCATAGTAGACAGATGAAAGGAAAAGACTAGGCTAGCTAGAGTTTAGATGAAAAAGCATGACAGTTGACTCCCGGCTCTCCCGGGAACACCACCTTTCTACAGGTCATCACAAACCAAAGCTCTCCCCAGCCACTGCCTAGCAGGTTTGAACTCATAATTAACTTAAACAGATATGGTGCAGCCTTTTTCATCGCGATGGCTTGTCCTAAGCCGGCGGGCCTGCCTGCCGCGTAGGTGACGATCGGCGATCCGCTAGAGCTCGACAACGCTGTCCACGTCGTGCTGCTGGAGTTCACTACAGATAGGCGAATATCAGATGTTGGAAGAGAAAATCGCGACGACCGCTTCCTCTTGCATAGCCGGTATCCTCTCGACCGTCCGCTAGAAACGGTGTGCAGTTGCGCAACGGCTCGTTGGGTCCGTGCACAGCATGACGAAGCTCGTTGAGGGATAATGGAGATAGATTCCACAAGGGAAAGATCCCCGCCTCGGTTGTCGTTGAAGTAGCCGAACGGTTCTCCATGGGGACAGCATGTTGATACCCACAAGTATTGGGGATCGTTGAAATCTTCGATGTGTAAGTATTAGTATCGATCCCAACGAGGAGTAGAAGGTATAAGTATTTATCTTTTCAAATAAGAGTGTCATTTCTCTTATTATCTATGCACTATTGAACGGGAATCTGGCACCTAGAGGGGGGGGGGGGGGGGGGGGTGAATAGGTGCTACTATAAATTTTAGTTCTTTTTTAATTCAAGCTTGACACAAAAGGTAAATTCTCTAGATGTGCAACTACGGTGAATTTACCTATATGACAAGCTAGCAAGTAGATACACGATACAAAATAAATAAGTGCGATACAAGCAAGTAAGTGAGTAAGGAATAGGGGAACCAAGTTGAAGCACGCGGAGACGAAGATGTAATCCCGAGTTCCACCCAACGGGTGGACGTCTCGTTTGGAGAGGTGTGCGCCACCACAACAGGTTGGCCGCAGCGCCGCAGCCCCCTTTCCTTTCTTGGACTTGGGCATGCTAGAGGAGGCAGCCCCTTTTCCCTTTCCCTCAGATGCTCGAATCTTGCGAGTAACGTTCCTAGAGAGCCTCCCACCCTCGGTGCGAGGGGAACGGCTCCCACTTGAGTCACCTGTGAATTAAGCATAGATGGATAGCACAAGATAAGTACACACAAGTCAGTGGAGAGAAGCTAGTTACACTACAAAAGATTTACATTGACCAAAACTGCTTAAACCTGGGCAATCTGGAAACTGCATAGTTCTGAAAAATTCTGACCGGATATTCCGGTCCAAATTCAGACCGGAATATCCGACCTGACAGAAACAGTGGAGTTCAAAGATTTGACCTAGGTCTAAAAGTAGATCGGTCCTATGCAAATCTAATCTAATGTACCTAGACCATGAAGCACACCACAAGGGACCACTAACACCAAGCATTTTCAAAACAAACTACTCTCCATCTAGATCCAAAGTGCAAGCACCAAAAGGAGAAGAATGGGAGTGTTACCCTCGTCCATGGGGAAAGTTGCTTGGAGGAGATGGTCCATGGGGCAGAGGAGGAGCAGATCCGGCCAAGGAAGAGGTTCCCCGGCGGTCGGAGGGCTCCGGGAGGACCTTGGGACGGCAGGGGCGGCGGCTGGAGGAGAGGGAGGTCGGGGGTGGAAGAAAGGCTTGAATGAGCCCTTCACCCCGAGCATGACCTTATATTCTTTAGACAAACCGCCCGCTCGGATATTCCGGTTATAACTTACACCGGATATTCCGGTCCGGAAAAGGACCGGATATTCCGACCTGCTGACTCAAAATTCCAAGTTTTCAACGGATGACTTGTGTGCAATAGAGAGAAATGTTTCAGGGTTTAGAAAGGCTTGGGATAGAAAACCAAACTGTCATCGGTATACCACACTCAACTTACAACAACCAAAAAGCATAAAGCGCCAAGTTTGAGTGGGTTTCCCACATGCAAGAAAATGAATGCATAAGCAACAATAAGCTCCAAATAAAATCAACTCTTCTTTAGGAAGAGGGCGGTGGCCGAAGCCACCATGTATGGCATGTCACCGCGAAGATATATCTTGGGTACATAACCAATACTCGTCATTTTAGCTCATTAGTCATAAGAATGAATATAGAGTTAAAAGAACTCTCACTGTCGGCATAATGGGGGGGAGGGATAGTCCAATGTATTAGGACCGCACTCCCCCTATGTCCATGCCTACACCTAAACACAATATAGATAGCATTGCGCCCTAGGTGTGTGTACAAGCGATCAAGCTAAGGTCCTTGAATCAATGATATTGAGCTCATTCCTCAAATAGCAAAATCTTCCTCAAGGGGCTTAGTAAAGATATCCGCCAATTGATCCCTTGTGCCCACATATGATAACTCAATGTCTCCATGGGAAACATGATCCCTAATGAAATGATGGCGGATCTCAATGAGCTTGGTTCTTATATGTTGCACCGGGTTGTAGGCAATCTTGATGGTCACCCGGAATATCCGAGTCGGATTGAAATCTCCGACCACAATTTCCGGTTGGAGTCAGCACTCGAACGTCTTCTTTCCTTAGCCGATTTTCCACGAGCTTCTGAGGGTCACTCGGGAATTCCGAGTCCCGGAAATTTCCGAGCACAATTTCCGGCTCGAGTCAGTGATGGAAATTTCCGAGTGAAATTTCCGGCTCGAGTCAGAACCCTTCTCCAACTTTTCCTTAGCCGTTTTTCTACGAAGTTCTGGGGACCCGGAAATTCCGACTCCTGGGAATTTCCGGCTCCAAATTTCTGGTTCCTGGAACTTTTCCAGAACACCTTCTTCTCTACTTTTTGGCTTTGATGCTTATGACAATTAGCCATAAACTGACTGCAATACTTAGCATTAGATTAATACATCATTAGTATTGTTAACTAACACACAAAACACAAGGGATTAAGAAATGTTCTTTCAATCTCCCCCTTTTTGGTGTTAGATGACAATACCAAGATTTGCAATGAAAATAGATACAATATCATGTTCTTAATAAAAGGCTCCCCCTACACAAGTGCATACTTGAATATAGATAATCAAAACGAGAACACAAGAGACAAGAGCATTTTAGCAATAGTGAACACATGATATCATATAGCAAAAAGGAGACAATATACATATCCATGGCTAATCTTGAGACTTGAGTAGAATTTCATACCTTGTGCATATAAATATGAAGAGAATACCAACACAAATAACCTTGTAGTATCAACCATAGATAGCATAAAGATAGCATGGGAATTGTCTCATTACACACTTAGTTCACACAAATAGTCCAAATGGAAATAGTTCAACAAGCATAAAGATAAATGGACACAAGCTCAAATAAATGATAAACGCATATGCTTGTGCCCGAACCCATGCAAATCCCCGAAGTTCCTAATAGAGCAACTTCTCCCCCTTTGGCATCGAAACGCCAAAAAGGAAGAAGATCGATGCTACGTCCCATGGAGAGCATCACTCGGACTCGGTCTCCTCATCATTCTCATCCTCAGCATCCTCGTCCTCATCAGAAGGGATGTCCTCATAAAACTGGCCTGTGGAGTAGGAGTTGCCACCAAGATCATTCTCGAACTGAGCCCAAGGAGCCATAGCATCACGGTTCCACTAAGCATACGATAGAGGGACCGTGAGGGCAGCAGGAGTAGGGGAGCCCGAAACATGATGAAGGATCATCTCTTGATTGTGGGCTGATTGGCGGCGCTCCTTATAAGCGGTGTATTGCTCATTGCGAATATTCACATTCATGCACAAGATGTTCCGTTGGAACCAATTCAGCTTCTTGACCTTCCCGGCGGTGGATGGAACATGGGTTTGAGTAGCCCTCCTAGCATCTCCCATGAAAGAACCATCACGAGAGGAACCCGTAGTAGACACGCTCAGCGGTTTAACCACTGTCCTCTTCACATAGAGCTTCTTGAGTTCATGAGGCTCCAAATCATCATCACTAAGAGCATGTTCAGGAAACTTAGACTTGATAAGGAGCATAATGTATGGAGCATATGGAATAGTGCCCTTGGTGATCATAGCTTCATACATCTCATGGTGAATATAATCCATCACATCAACCCTCCAATCCACATTGCCATCATGGCTCTCAACAATAGCATTGGCATGAAGAAGCAAGTTGCAAAGGGGAGTGACCACATTGTCATTGTTGCCACCACTTGGAGCTATGTTCCCCCGAAGAATACGCACAAGAATATCATAGAGAGGAAGCAAGTCAAGCGAGTTACCGGGGATGCCACCTTCACCATAGAGATGTGTTGTGTCTTTCTTGTTGGTCCTGTAGGTGTGGTGCATACGGTGGCCTTGGGGATTGGCTCAATCAAAACGATAGCCCAAAACCTTGGCAAACTCATAGAAGTCAGACTCACAGAAAGTTTCACCTGTCATCCACTTGAATGTCTTCTTGCTGTCACCCTTCATCACAAGAGTGGCAAATAACTGCTGCACAAGCTGAGAACTTTAATCGCATTGGGTGATCACTAGCCGCTCCAAACCCATTTGCTTGATCACATGAATAGCCTCCATAAAGGCGGGCTTGGATTGAAGTGCCTGGAGGTTGTAAGGTTGCATCTTGCGAATGGGATACCTCAAAGTATAGTAGATGTCCTTGAGGATGTACTCTTGCTCCTTGCACCAAAAGCTGTGATCATCAATGTCTTCATCTCTTGGCCTAAGGTACCAATCCCCTTGGCGAATCTGAGCATAGTCAACAGCCTCGACATATGAGTAAAGCCTGCGAGGAGGAGCATTGTTTCTTTTCTTGCTCTTGGGCTTGCTAGAGGAGGCAGCCCCCTTTCTTTTCTTGGACTTGGGCATGCTAGAGGAGGCAGCCCCTTTTCCCTTTCCCTCGGATGCTCGAATCTTGCGAGTAACGTTCCTAGAGAGCCTCCCACCCTCGGTGTGAGGGGAAGGGCTCCCACTTGAGTCACCTGTGAATTAAGCATAGATGGATATCACAACATAAGTACACACAAGTCAGTGGAGAGAAGCTAGTTACACTACAAAAGATTTACATTGACCAAAACTGCTTAAACCTATGCAATCTGGAAACTGCATAGTTCTGAAAAAATTCAGACCGGATATTCCGGTCCAAATTCAGACCGGAACATCCGACCTGACAAAAACAGTGGAGTTCAAAGATTTGACCGAGGTCTAAAAGTAGATCGGTCCAATGCAAAGAGAGAAATGTGCATCCTTGGGGTACCACAATATATAATTTGGGGTATGAACCAAATACCGAAAGATTTGTTTGACCGCCACTTCGTGGCTTTCTTTAGGAGCCGCTTGATATCTTGCACACACCCCTACGGCTAGTACTATATCGGGTCTAGATGCACAAAGGTAAAGCAAGGATCCAATCATGGAGCGATATACCTTTTGTTACCTCTCTGAATCCGCCCCGTTTCCGTTCCCGAATCTGCCATCAAGGATATCCGCCTCCGAATTCGCATCCGGTTATTATCCGCTCTGCACCGAATCCGATGAAAATTTATGGTAAAGGATACGGTAAAGTAAAAATCCAATCCGTTTACACCCCTACTATTGATCACGCCGAAGCTAGATCAATCCCTGCAAGCAATCGAAAAACTAACAATAATTATAGATGCAATCAAGATATTGCAGATGAAACCTTTATAGATGGGATTATGCAAGTGCATAGTACAAGGGATCTGAAACGACACTGTTGTCTATGGCGAAGAATAGCAATGGCTAAGTTTTAAATTAAACAAAATCTGAGTCTAAACGACGACCTAACAGAGGTATAACGGAGGTATATATGGAGGGACAAAGGGGGATTCAACCACACTTGGAAAAGGGGTCCGAATTCCACTCTAGGTCGGTTTCCTCCACTTATACGGACTCTAATTGTTCATGTATTTAATTTGGACGAAATTACATGGGTCTGTCCCATAACTTTTTTTTTAGAAAAGGGGAGTTCCCGGCCTCTGCATCGTGAAGATGCACACAGCCGTTATATTAAAAAGAGCAAAAGAGTGCAAATATCGATATTACAACCATGAGTCAGTTAAAGCGGCCACAAAGACCAGCCAACAAAAAAGCGCGTAGCAACTAAGACTAAGCATCTTGAAGTCTTCTAGTTTGCCCCCCCCCCCCTAGTTGAAAATAGCACGGAGGACCGCCAACAACCGGGAGCAACCACAGACCATAAGTGAACGCTGGTCCTGTGGCAAAAGGAAAGACCAAAGCTCGATCCAGTAGACCGCTTGGTGAACCACCTGTAAAAAGTGAGCATTTCTATTTGAATAAAAACCACATCATTGCGGCAATTCCAAATTGCCCAAAGAAAAGCACAAGTTCCAATACGAATACGTGCTTTAGTTTTGCGATCAACCCCATCTAACCAATGTCCAAACAAATTAGAAATACTGGTTGGTGGTGTAATGTTGAAGGTAAAATGAATCAGTCTCCAAATATCCCTAGTAAACGAACATGAGATAAACAAGTGTTCAATCGTTTCATCCGATTGACAGAAAACACATTTTGTACATCCGGTCCAATTCCTTTTTAGAAGATTATCCTTTGTAAGCAAAACTTTACGGTGCAAAAACCACATGAAGATCTTTATTTTCAGAGGGACTTTCAACTTCCACAAGTATTTACGCAAAAAGGGGGTATGTCCATGCATGAGGTCCGAATACATTGAACTCACAGTGAACTTCTTGGTTGTTGTTAATTTCCATTCAAAAAGGTCATCATCTTCTGACAGAGTAACACTCATGAGTCGCTTTACCAATCTAAGCCAAGAAGTCCATTTGTCCCCCGTCAAGGTCCTCCGAAACTCAATATTCAGAGGGCTTTGACCAAGACCATGCGCAACTGTAACATTTTTACGTCGCACTATGTTAAACAAAGAAGGGTATTGAATCGACAGAGGCTTAGAACCAAGCCATGAATCCTCCCAAAACTGTGTTTGAAGTCTATTGCCAACGCAGAAGGTACCTCTTTCAAAAAACTCTTTCTTTACCATCATCAAGCCCTTCCAGAAGGGTGAATCGGTGGGGTTCGGTTCAACTTGGGATAGAGTTTTATTGTTCAAATACTTGTTACACAACAACTCGTGCCAAACTCCATCCCCATGCAAGATTTTAAAAAGCCATTTGCTTAGTAGACATTTATTTTTAATCTCTAAGAGTTCAATACCCAGCCCCCCTTGATCTTTAGGACGACAAATAATGTTCCATTTCATCAAGCGGTACTTTCTCTTGTTTTGATCACTCTACCAAAAAAATCTAGAGAGAAAAAAATCAAGTCTTTTCCTCACACCCACCGGTAGAAGAAAAAAAGAAAGCATGAACATTAGCAGACTAGTGAGAACCGAATTAATCAACACAAGTCTGTCCCCATAAGAAAGCATTTTTCCGGCCCAACATCCTATTTTTTTCTCGAAACGATCCTCTACTGGTTTCCATTCTTTATTCAACAACTTGCGATAATGAATTGGAATTCCTAGATATTTGAAAGGTAAAGCACCAATCTCGCAACCAAAGATAGTGCGATACTCATCTTGCACCTCCTTTGCCTTCCCAAAACAAAAGAGTTCACTCTTATGAAAATTAATCTTGAGCCCAGAGAGTTGCTCAAACATTGATAAAATTAATTTCATATTAACGACTTTCTCAATATCATGTTCCAAGAACAGAATCGTATCATCCGCATACTGTAGAATTGACACTCCACCTTCAACTAGGTGAGGTATCAATCCACCCACCTGACCATCCGCTTTCGCCCTAGCAATAAGGACAGCAAGCATATCTGCTACAATATTTAGAAGTATCGGTGATAAAGGGTCCCCCTGACGTAAACCTTTGAGAGTCTAGAAATAATGACCAATGTCGTCATTTACACTTATACCAACACTCCCTCCTTGAACAAATCTGGCGACCCAGTCACACCATTTGGGATCAAAACCCTTCATGCGGAGTGCCTGCTGCAGGATCGACCAATTCACTTTGTCATACGCCTTCTCAAAGTCAATTTTGAAAAGGACCCCATCCATTTTCTTTCTTTGAATTTCATGAATGGTTTCGTGTAAAACCACCACTCCCTCTAAAATGTTTCTGCCAGGCAAAAAGGCAGATTGTGATGGCCTAATCACCTTATGTGCTATAGACGATACTCTGTTCGTGCCAACCTTAGTAAAAAAAATTAAAACTCACGTTCAACAAACAAATTGGTCTATATTGCTCCATCCTCTTTCTTGGGTAACAAGGTTATAACCCCAAATTCAACTTATAAAGAGGTAAATTCCCGTTCTGGAGTTGATTAAACATAGGCATCAAATCTATTTTAATCAAATCCCAGAACCGTTGGTAAAACTCTGCTAGGAACCCATCTGGTCCCGGAGACTTATTATGTTCCATTTAAGAAATTGCATCAAAACGCTCTTTTTCGGTAAAATCCGAAACTAAAATATTATTCTGTTCGGCCGAAATCTGAGGCAAATCCTCATTCCGATTTTCAACCATGGAAAAACAACTTGGGGCCGGCGCACCAAACAATTTTTTATAATATTCATAGATGAATACCTTCAAATTATTCTCTCCTACAATTGTCCCCTCATCTTGTTCAAGTTGGAAAATTATTTTTTTCCGACGCTTTCCATTAGCAATTAGGTGAAAATATTTCGTGTTATTACCCCCTTCCTGAACATGTTTGACCTTAGCACGTTGAGCCCATTTTGACTCTTCGTCTCTTCCTGCCCTAGCAAGGCAATCATCGGCCTCGGATTTTGCAGCACTTTCAGCTGCAGCAGATAGCGGTGTATTTTCTGCCTTTAAATCTAATTGAGCAATTAGTAAAAGCAGCCTTTCCTTTAACTTTTTGTACTCCCCACTAATATTTTTTGCTCATCCTCTAAGATATTGACGTAGGTGTCTAATTTATTCGACCATACCTCAATAGGAGACGACCCCTCATTAATGGAAGTCCATTCTCTCCGAATCATCTCATTAAAACCCGGATGTCTAAACCAAGATAGCTCAAACGAAAATCTGGATTTATTACCCAAATATGCTTGGTCTCCTGTGTCAAGTAGGAGAGGCGAATGATCGGATCCCGTTCGTGTCAATGCATGAACTGAAACCAAAGGAAATTTTTGTTCCCAACTCACAAACATAAGAAAACGGTCCAACTTTTCAAGTGTTGGTACCTCTCTCCTACTTGTCGATGTATATTGTCTACCCGAGAGATCAATCTCCCTAAGGTCGAGACTTGCAATAATAGCATTGAAAATAAAAGGCCAACGTGCATTAAAGTTTGAATTGTTCTTTTCATATTCTCTCCTAATAATATTGAAACCACCTCCAATCAACATTGGAAGATCCTCCTTTTCACAAATCCTAACCAATTCAGCAAGAAACTCCAGTTTGTGTTCATCTTGAGCAGCCCCATAAACAACAACCAGACTCCAAATAAATCCATCACATTTAGATTTCAGCTGGAATTTGACACAAAACTCACCAGCTTCAACAGATAGAACCGAAATCGATATTTTATTAAAGCCACATAAAATACCTCCCGATCGACCATGAGGAGGCAAACAGTACCAAGCAAAATCAGCACCCCCAGAAAGATAATGTAAGAAGGGTGCAGCAAAGTTAGATCGCCCTGTTTCAGTTAAGGCCAAAAAATCCAACTTACATTCCCTAACTGTTTCTTGAACCGTGAGATGTTTAGCAGGATCCCCCAACGCATCAGAATTCCAAATAACACCCTTCATTATGATTTGTTCTTTAGTTTTTCAATTCTAGCACTCCTTCGTTTAATCTGAAGGCCACCACCCTTTTTTACTCCTTTCCTACGTCCCGGTTGACCACCAACTGGTACAAAATCAGTGTGGTCAAGCGACGTATCTTCTAGCTCAGTATCTAAATCTTCGGACAAATTAGTTGCTCTCTTAACCACTAAACTGTTAACCCCTTCATCATCATTGTTCTTGAGGCTATTTTGTAAGAAAGTCACAGCCCTCTCTTCCTCCACCAATTTTAACTTGTTAACCGATTGTCTAATTTGGGAAGGTGAAACCCCTAAGGTGACACCTAACCTAGAAGCCCTAGCAACAATAACTTCATTTGGTAAAGAAGCAAAGGATAAATTAGGTTTAGGTGGTGTACCTGGAAAAGCTGCAGCATCGCGACGCTGGGCCATCAACATAGCCCGCTCCATCTGAGATGTGTCGGCATTAGGCTGCGCCTTGATCCTAGCACTAGTCCTGACTGATGGCTCCGCGATGCCCCCAAACGCAACGATCTCCTCGCGCGAGTGCTTGGCCACCGGGGTACAGGGAATTGTCGAGTCTTCCAACGTAGACTCGCCAACATTCCGGGCGTCAGTCACACATGCAGCGTCAACCGGCGAACCTGTGTCAGTAAACTGAACCACAGAGCCATCATCATCAGCTTGTTGTCTCACAACGTCCTGCTGTGCAAAAGAATTTGCTGCTACACCAAGCAGCGCATCTGTTCCCGCAATTACCGGCACACCCACGCCGTCCGCAAGCTTTGGTGAGCAACACAGATTCTCTGCCGTAGCAGTCCCAGCCATAACCTCGGCCGTTTTCAACTTATCATCATGCAAGTGTGACAATCATTATTCGGAGAAATACACGACATGTGAGTGTAGTCATTATTCCAATTACTCACTTCGGTAGGTGTCAGATTTCCCAACGGAAACTCTAAAGCCCTCTCCAAATCCCTATCATGAATCGAGAAGTCATGCCCCTCTTTGATATTAGAACTAAAAACCTATAAATCATCTGAGTTAACATTGGTATCCAAAAGGATTTCAAACTTATTATGATAACAGAAACTACTTTTATTAACAAGGTCAACCGAGTTAGAAAATGTAGTCTTTACCCCATCCGATAAATTCTTTTCCCTTGACAACGATGAAGAATTGTCTCTAAGCTTGCTTGGACATGAGGTAGCACTTCTCAACGGTCTCTCCTCAGCTAGCAACATAATGTCATCATTGTCCGATCTATACGCCTCTCATTCGGCAGCCGAGGGGTTTGCTAGAATATTTTTTGCCAAAGTGATAGAGCGCTTAACAGAAGGTGAGAAAATAACCGCAGGGGTGAACACCTTTTGCTTTCCAGCATCTTTTGTTGCCTGGAGGAGCACTTTTTTCAACCGTAGGCTCGACAACCTTGTCTACGGTATCATCCGCACTCCTCTTATCTTGGCCACCATTCTGATCATCACCATCAGGTTCTAGCCCATCATCCATGTCCATATCCTCCCCATCTTGTACAACCACATCTTCTACCGAGAATCGAATGTCGTAAACACTACTAGGAAAAGGGTTATAGGTAATGGGGTATTCTGTGGCGCACCAAACAGGCCATGCGCCACAGAATTTGTTTAGTGGCGCATCCCCAACTGTGCGCCACAGATATCTGTGGCGCATTACATGCCCATGCGCCACAGAATTCTCTTTTTTTGTGGCGCACACAGAAGCATGCGCCACAGAATACCTGTGGACCCCACAACCCAGTATGATTTTCAAAATCCGAGGCCAATTCAGTGGCGCACCAGGCCCATGCGCCACAGAAAAGCCACATTCTGTGGCGCATCCTCACACATGCGCCACAGAAAGCAAACATTCTGTGGCGCATGGCCAGGGGTGCGCCACAGAATACCAGCTTTCTGTGGCGCATGGGCTTGGTGCGCCACAGAATGAGGCTTTTCTGTGGCGCATGGGCCTGGTGCGCCACAAAATGAATATTCGGTGCGCCACAAAATTGGAACCTGGGACCACAAAAGCATTCAATGCACTAAAATCTCAGATTCATTTGCAACCTTTCCCCTTCTCTCACACACCTCGTTTTTCTCCTCCCTCTCACCCAATTCTCTCCATTCTTTCTCCATTTCTTCTAGTTAAACCTATTTTGTTCCATAGATGATTGGTTAGTAGGTAGGGAGGCTCCATATATACTCTCTCCTCCTCTTTTTGTCCACTAAATTCTCTTCAACACACATCACACAATCACGGTCCCGGGAGGAGCTCCAATCTACAAGGTGAGATATCTCCTCCTCTTTTTGTTGTGGTGTGCATGCTTGCGGTGTATGACCATCGGTGTGTATGGCCACCGGTGTATGGCCATCGGTGTATATATGGGCCACCGATCATGTATGGCCGGGTGTATGGCCATCGGTGTATGTGGACACCTATGCATGTTTGTTTGTTGTTTTTGTTGTTGCTTGCGCCGGCGTGGTGCATGGATGTTTGCCGAAATGTTGATTAACTTCCATTTCGGCAAATTTTTGCACCACCCATATGTCCTACTTTTAGGAGAAGTCATGCCGAAATTTTCTATCGAACATGCATATGTGTGTGTATGTGTGTGTGCATGTTGCGGTTCTTATTAACGTACTCTCGTTTCTCAGTTCTGCTCTACGTATACCGCGTGTAGGCAACCATGGTCGTCGCCATGAACTCCGGTTAAATCAGTAGATACAAGAAAGAAGCGAAGGCGGAAATGATTCGGTGCAACAGGTGCCAGATAAGATGTCCGTGTCGGACATGCAAACTCTTGAGCTGGATCAACCCTGATTCCGGACAATTGGAGGAGCACCTGCTCAGGCGCGGTTTCATGGAAGGCTTTAACCATGCACCGACAACAAATACGCATGAAGACGAAGAGTCTCCCGGACATGCTGGTTATCATGACGAAGGAGATGTCGGCGGAGAAGATGATCATGACGAAGGAGATGTCGGCGGACAAGATCATCATGATAACCATGGGGGAGATGGCTGATACGTCTCCAACATATCTATAATTTCTTATGTTCCATGCTATATTATACCAATTGCTACATGTTTTATATGCATTTTATATGGTTTTATGCATTTTCTGGGACTAACCTATTAACAAGATGCCACAGTGCCAGTTCCCTGTTTTCTGCTGTTTTTGGTTTCAGAAAAGTACTTAAGGAAATATTCTCGGAATTGGACGATTTCTTTTCTGAAGTCCGTTTTTAATTGGGAACGTTCCAGAAGACCGAACACGAGACGCAGTGGGCGACCGAGGCGGCCACACCACGTGCTCGCGCGGCAGGGAATCTGGCCGCGCGAGGAGGTGATGTGGGCCCCTCGGGGGTCCACCGACCTCGCCCTTTCGCCTACATATACCCCCCGAACCAAAAACCCTAGCACGGTGTTCATATTTTCCTCCACGGGTCCCGAGCGCCGCCGCCATCGCCGACAAGTTTCGGGGGTCAGAAGTTCCTGTTCCAGTACCCTGCCGGGACGGGGATTGACCCCCGGAGCCATCTCCATCGACTCCACCGCCTCCACTTCGACTCCATGATGGTTTGTGAGTAGTTCCCCCATGGACTACGGGTTCTTGGCTGTAGGTAGTTGGTACTCTCTCTCCCATGTACTTCAATACAATGTTCTCATGAGCTGCTTTACATGATTGAGATCCATATGATGTAATCCGTGTTGTGTTCGTTGGGATCCGATGAATTGTTACATTATGATCAGTCTATCTATATAAGTTTGTGAAGTTATTGTTGCTGCAATCTTGTTATGTTTAATGCTTGTCACTAGTGCACGAGTGGCATGATCTTAGATTTGAGCTCTATATTTATTGCTTAGATTGTATCTACAAGTTGTATGCACATGTCATTGTCCGGAACCCGAGGTCCCAAAGTGACAATAATTGGGGCAGCCGAGGGGAATGGTTGTGATGTGAGGATCACATGTTTTCACCAAGTGTTAATGCTTTGCTCTGGTGCTCTATTAAAAGGAGCACCTTAATTACCAGTAGTTTCCCTTGAGGCCCCGGTCACCCAACACTTGTTCTTGAGAGTTACCACTAGTGTAGATAGCTGGGAACCCCGGTCCTTCTGTCATCATCATTGCTTTCCTGTCAACTCCACACAAGCAACTATTCTCTGGTGCTATTGTCTCTGTGTTACTGTTACTACTGCTCTCGTACAACTGCTGCTTTCACATCACCCATGTTACTAGTGCTTTTCCAGGTGCAGCTGAATTGACAACTCGGCTGTTAAGGCTTATAAGTATTCTTCGTCTCCCCTTGTGTCGAATCAATAAATTTGGGTTTTACTTCCCTCGAAGACTGTTGCGATCCCCTATACTTGTGGGTTATCAAGACTATTTTCTGGCGCCGTTGCCGGGGACGCGTAGCTCTACTCATAAGTTCACCTGGGGAGTACACTCTACCTCTCTCTCTGTTTTTATTTATTGTATTTTATTTTCTTGTCTAGTTTATTTGTGCTTAGTTTATTTCTGTTTAGTTTTATTTTGTTTACTTTACCTTTGTCTAGTTTATTTTTGTCTTGTTTTATTTTTCTTATATAACCGAAAAACCATAAAAATTTGAAAAACCGAAAAAAAAACTGTTGTTATGGAAGAACATGCTAGATATCCTATGGAACCTGAAGGATTATATATGAAGTATAGAGAATCGTATAAGGGAAAAGTCATGAGAGGCGTGTTAGGGAAGTTGAATACACTTGCTGAAATTTTGCTTAAACGCCATGATATAAATTGCTGCTCTGAACAGGATACTAAACATCTTAAATTCCAATGTGGCTTTAGTAAAGAAGTTTTAATTATGAACTATCATTGGAATAACTATATTGATCTCGGATTTGAAGAAGTAGAACAATTTGTTATATTTATGGGAGCTTCTGAAATAGAATCCTTCATGTCTAAAAATTATGAAACCTGTGTTGCTTGTAATACACTTAAAGATTATGTCTCTTCTATGCTTAATTATTGCATAGAATATTTCAGCAATAATTGTTATATCATTGATTATAAAGAGAGACTCATTAATGCACAAGAATGTATCCACAATTTGCAGGGGCCTGTGGAAGAAGAAATTGCTGAATCTGAAAGCTCATTAGATGAAAAAGAGGAGGAGAGTGAAGAACAAAAGGAGGAAGAATGGAGTAGCTACCCATGCCTACCTTCTAATGAGAGTAACTCTTCATCCCTTACACTATTTGATTGTCCCCCATGCTTGCCAAAGGGGGATGAATGTTATGTTCCTGTGGATTCTCTTTAAATATCCCCTATGAGTAAAACTTGTGAAAATAATTATGCTACTGTTATATATGATAATCCATGCTATTTTGATAAAACTTATGATAATCCTTTATATGTGCCTAATTTCGAAATGCATGGTAATGAGAAAGTTTGCTTAGAAAATGTTTATGATAAAGCTCTAGATGATGGTCCTATGTTACTTGATAATATTAATTGTACTACTATTGAAAATGGGATTGGAGAGGTCTTGACTTTATCTAAGAGTCCCATGTACCTTGAGAATGATCAATCATCTTGTTATAAATTTGTTAAAAGTGGGTTTGAAAGTTTTTATCCCACTATTATGGAGCTTGATAAAAATTATGTGTTTGTAGATCATGAAAGGCATGCTTCATGTGATAGTTATATTGTTGAGTTTAGTCATGATGCTACTGAAAATTATTGTGAGAGAGGAAAATATGGTGGTAGAAGTTTTCATGGTACTAAAACACCTCTCTATATGCTAAAAGTTTTGAAGTTGTTCTTGTTTTATCTTCCTATGCTTGTCACTTTGTTCTTTGTGAATTTATTTGTGTACAAGATTCCTATGCATAGGAAGTGGGTTAGACTTAAATGTGTTTTGTATTTGCTTCTTGATGCTCCTTTTGCTTCATTTTCTATTTTCATGAGAGCATCATTACAACTATCAAGCCTAGCTAAAAGGCATTAAAGAAAAGCGCTTGTGGGAGACAACCCATGTTTTATTTCTGTTATTTTTCTTATTTGAGTCAAGGAGCATGCTTACCTCTGTAATAACTCCTTTGTATCTTTATTTTATTGCATAGTTGTGCCAAGTAAAGTCTCTAGTAGGAAGTTGATACTAGATTTGGATTTCTGTGCAGGAACAGTTTTTCTGCTGATCACCGTTAAATTCGTAACTCTTTACAGATAAATTGAAATGACCTGGGATTTTATGAGCGTGATCCTCAGATATGTACGCAACTTTCATTAGTTTTGAGTTTTCTGATCTGAGCAAGTTAAGTGCCTCGAAAAAATTCATCTTTACTGCCTGTTCTGTTTTGACAGATTCTGTCTCTGTTTTTTTGCATTGTCTCTTGTGGACTTTAAGCAAGGTTCTCTATCATTGAGGGCTGTAGCTAATGTTTTATTGAGTTCTTGAATTGTGTCACAACAAAACCGAAGTGGATTAATGTTTTTGAATACTAACCCCTCTAATGAAGTTTATGAGAAGTTTGGTGTGAAGGAAGTTTTCAAGGATCAAGAGAGAAGGATGATATGATGTGATCAAGAAGATGAAAGAGCCTAAGCTTGGGGATGCCCCCGTGGGTCACCCAAGCATATTTCAAGAAGACTCAAGCGTCAAAGCTTGGGGATGCCCAAGGCATCCCCTTCTTCATCAACAACTTATCAGGTCATCTCTAGTGAAACTATATTTTAATTCCGTCACATCTTATGTGCTTTACTTGGAGCGTCTATTTGTTTTTATTTCTGTTTTTGTTATTTTCATTCTCTGAATAAAATGGATCCTAGCATTCTTGTTTGGGAGAGAGACACGCTCCGCTTTTTCTTATGAATACTCCTATTCTTCACTTATATTTGTTGAGTATTCTTCTCTAGCTACTGCAATACTTTCAGCTCTTGTTTTTCATGCACCTCTTGTTCAGAGCTGTTAGTTCTCATATGTTATACTCTCATATCTCATTGTTTAAATACTTGGAGAGTTCATCCTTTAAATAAGTGGATTGGTGTTTGGTTGGAAACAGAAAATGCTAAATGTGGTAGATGGTATAAAGAAAAGATATGCATGTTCTTGTAGATCATTGTCTTGAATTTTTTGTGACGCTTGGCAATTGTTTTGAGCTCTCAAGTAGATCATGTTTAAGCTTTTGCATCATGTAGTTAAAACCTATTAGTGGAGAACTACCGTAAAACTAGTTGAAATTTGGTTTGCATGTTTGGTATCTCTAAGGTCTAGATATTTTCTAGTTAAAGTGTTTGAGCAACAAGGGAGACAATGTAGAGTTTTATAATGCTTGCAATATGTTTTGTATATACGTCTTGTTGTCATAGTTTATACTTGTGTTTGCTTCAAATAACCTTGCTAGCCAAAGCCTTGTACTGAGAGGGAATACTTCTCGTGCATCCAAAATCCTTGAGCCAAAACCCATGCCATTTGTGTCCACCATACCTACCTACTACATGGTATTTCCTGCCATTCCAAGAAAATACTTCGTGTGCTATCTTTTATTCAAAACTTATTATCCCTTATTTGTGTCAATGTTTATTACCTCATGAGGAAGTATGTGGTATTACGGATATCAACCTTGTCGTTTGCTTTTAGACAGACTTTCACCAACCGGACTAGTGGCATATACACCGCTTATCCATTAATTTTGCAAAAAGAGCTGGCAAATGGGGTGCCCAGTCCCAATTAATTACAACTTTAACCGCTGGAATCTCTTCACATTTTTGCCCTGATCCAATCAGTCAAGCAATGACAACAGTTTTTAACTATATGTGTAAACAAAAGAGATAAGAGGGATGATCTACCTTGCTGGTAGAAATAACGTCCTTCATGGGAGCCGCTCTTGAAAGTCTGGTTGACAAGGGGGGTAGAGTGCCCATTACCATTCGTTGACAACGACAAACACCGCTCAAAACTTACTTTTATACTCTCTATATGATTTCAAAAACCTATAAAACTAAGAAGCTCTAGCACATGCTTGTATCCCTGCTTCCCTCTGCGAAGGGCCTATCTTTTACTTTATGTTGAGTCAGTTTACCTACTTCTTTCTATCCCCGAAGCAAACACTTGTGTCAACTGTGTACAACAATTCTTATATGCTTACTTATTGCACTTGTTATATTCCTTTGTGTTGACAACTATCTATATGATATACATGTTCAAAGTTGAAAGCCAATGCTGAAACTTATATCTTCCTTTGTGTTGCTTCAATGCTCTTTTACTAAGATAATATTTCTTTATGAGTTAACTCTTATGCAAATCTTATTGATGCTTGTTTGAAAGTACTATTCATGAAGAATTTTTACTTATATGATATAGTTGCTTACTCCTTGTCTATTTGTTAGCAAACTATAGATCATTGCCTTGAGTCATTTCATTCATAACATGAGCCTTACATTATTATATGATCAAGATTATGTGAAAGCATGTCACTTCAGAAATTATTCTTTTTATCGTTCTTGCCTACTCGGGACGAGTAGAACTAAGCTTGGGGATGTTGATACGTCTCCAACGTATCTATAATTTCTTATGTTCCATGCTATATTATACCAATTGCTACATGTTTTATATGCATTTTATATGGTTTTATGCATTTTCTGGGACTAACCTATTAACAAGATGCCACAGTGTCAGTTCCCTGTTTTCTGCTGTTTTTGGTTTCAGAAAAGTACTTAAGGAAATATTCTCGGATTTGGACGATTTCTTTTCTGAAGTCCGTTTTTAATTGGGAACGTTCCAGAAGACCGAACACAAGACGCAGTGGGCGACCGAGGTGGCCACACCACGTGCTCGCGCGGCAGGGAATCTGGCCGCGCGAGGAGGTGATGTGGGCCCCTCGAGGGTCCACCGACCTCGCCCTTTCGCCTACATATACCCCCCGAACCAAAAACCCTAGCACGGTGTTCATATTTTCCTCCACGGGTCCCGAGCGCCGCCGCCATCGCCGACAAGTTTCGGGGGTCAGAAGTTCCTGTTCTGGTACCCTGCCGGGACGGGGATTGACCCCCGGAGCCATCTCCATCGACTCCACCGCCTCCACTTCGACTCCATGATGGTTTGTGAGTAGTTCCCCCATGGACTACGGGTTCTTGGCTGTAGCTAGTTGGTACTCTCTCTCCCATGTACTTCAATACAATGTTCTCATGAGCTGCTTTACATGATTGAGATCCATATGATGTAATCCGTGTTGTGTTCGTTGGGATCCGATGAATTGTTACATTATGATCAGTCTATCTATATAAGTTTGTGAAGTTATTGTTGCTGCAATCTTGTTATGTTTAATGCTTGTCACTAGTGCACGAGTGGCATGATCTTAGATTTGAGCTCTATATTTATTGCTTAGATTGTATCTACAAGTTGTATGCACATGTCATTGTCCGGAACCCGAGGTCCCAAAGTGACAATAATTGGGGCAGCCGAGGGGAATGGTTGTGATGTGAGGATCACATGTTTTCACCAAGTGTTAATGCTTTGCTCCGGTGCTCTATTAAAAGGAGCACCTTAATTACCTGTAGTTTCCCTTGAGGCCCCGCTGCAAACGGGCTGGTAGGACAAAAGATGTTATGCAAGTTTCTCATTGCGAGCACGCATAACTATATATGGAAAACATGCCTATATAATTAATAATCTGGATATTCTAACTTAATGCTATTTCAATACTGTCAATTGCCCAACTGTAATTTGTTCACCCAACACTTGTTCTTGAGAGTTACCACTAGTGTAGATAGCTGGGAACCCCGGTCCTTCTGTCATCATCATTGCTTTCCTGTCAACTCCACACAAGCAACTATTCTCTGGTGCTATTGTCTCTGTGTTACTGTTACTACTGCTCTCATACAACTGCTGCTTTCACATCACCCCTGTTACTAGTGCTTTTCCAGGTGCAGCTGAATTGACAACTCGGCTGTTAAGGCTTATAAGTATTCTTCGTCTCCCCTTGTGTCGAATCAATAAATTTGGGTTTTACTTCCCTCGAAGACTGTTGCGATCCCCTATACTTCTGGGTTATCAATGGCGGTGGTGGAGAAGACTCGAACACGGAGAACACGCTGTCGAGGAGTGACTCCCACGTAACAGGGGTAGTCTCGCCCTGAAGAGAGGTTCGAAGGGGGGGGACTGAACACGGAGGTCTAACAACTCTCGAGAGGCACGACGACGGTGCTCGCCGGGCCTGGAGAAGAACTGTCACGCCAGAGATAGACACCAGCCCGTACCCAGGTTCACGGCCCTCAGGAGGAGGTAAAACCGCTACTCCTGCTTGTCTGTATTGCACTGTGAAGGTTACAGGACAATGAGCTTGCCGAAGGCTCTCTTGAGGCAGGTTCGTGCCTGGAGAGGGACACAACGGTCGTCTTCCTCCTTCAGCAGCTGGCTATCCTATGTGCTCAGGGTGCGATTGCGCGGTTAGGTAATCGGGCGATCGATCCATCCTCTTCTACGGTGGAGCTCCTGCTCCTTTTATAGGCGCCCTGGGCTCCATCCTCGTGCTGGTGGGCTCCCACACGCCAGTCTCGTGGAGGAGCGGGAGTCCACCGCAGCTCGTCCGTCCATGGACGCGGTCCATCCGTGCTAAAGTAGCGCGCCGTGGCCGACAGGTTGCAGCCGGTGCAGAGCGGCTTGCAGGCGCAGCAGAGGTCGTGGTGGAGCCCACGATGACGATCTTCTTGGAGCGTTGCGCCGTCCAGCCGCTTTATCACCAAAGAGGAAAGTCCTGGCTGTCCTGCCGCAGGCGGCGCGGCTTTGTTGACTCCTTTATCACCAGAACGGCAACTGGGATGCTCGCGTCACCCTGCGGCTTCCGCAGGGGCCATGTGCGTCCTGCAGCGCTTGCTTAGCCGCGAAGTGTCTCCACAGGGCCTTGGTCGCCTGTAGAGGGGTTTCCTGCTAACTTCTCTCCAGGCGGGCTGTGCCTGGGGAGTCTCTTGAAGCGCAGGGTCCTCTTCAGGCCCTGGCGTCCTCTTCAGGCCCTCGAGCGGAGATGTCTCTCGAGGGTCTCTCCAAGCGGTATCTTGGTCCTTAATCATTTCGTCAAAGATCTTCGCGGGCGAGGCCTGTAGGGAGTGGGCCGTGCATACCCCGGTCCTTACTGGGCCGACAGTAGCCCCCGGGCCCGCGATGGGCACGACGGGGCCCGTTGGGTCTAGGCGAAGCGTCGTGGGGCCAATCCTGCAGGCTAGGCCGAGCCACGCGTCACTCCGGCGAGCAACGGTTGCGCACGATGTGGGACGTGCGTCGTGGGGGGTCCCACTACGCCCCGGTAACTGCTCCTCGACGAGACATAAAGTCTCCCGCCGGGGCAGGGAGCCGTTACTACTCCCACTTCTTCTCGCAGACGCCATCCGCACCGAGCTCTCCGCTCCTGCTCTCCGGCGCCCTCTTCTCCAGCTTCTCCTCGCGCCGCACCCTCCTTTCTTCCGACGATGAGTCCGGCGAAGAACAAGGGCAAGGCGGCCGCGGGGTCTTCTTCGCAAGCGGCGCCTGCCGAGGTCGCGCACGGCGCGGCACTGCTTGGCGTGCGCGTCAACGACAAGGCCCTCGACAAGGTCCGCTTCCTGGTGGCGGACCGGACCAACGAGAACGGCGCCACCGCGCTCAAGCCCGCGGCGCACGGGAAACGCCCGCGAGGGTTTTTCCCGGTCTTCCAGCACTGCGTCTCGGCGGGACTGGTGCCGCCCTTCTCTCCGTTCCTGGAGGCGGTGCTGGCCTTCTACCAAATCCATCTGCTGCACCTCCACCCCAACTCCATGCTCATCCTCGCCATCTTCGCCTACCTCTGCGAGGCGTATCTTGGCTTGGAGCCCACGGTGGATCTCTTCCGGTGCTTCTACGCGCTCCGGAGCACGGCGAAGAACGAGCGCTCTGGATGCGTTTCGTTCCGCATCGTGGACGGCATGGGGAGCGTCTACATCCCCATGTCGTGGAGCGAGGGCAAGGCCATCACCTCGGTGACGAAGAAGGTGGACGACTTCCGCCAGCGGTGGTTCTTCGTTGGGGTGGAGCAGCCCTGCGCCTTCCTCGAGGTCCCCGACGCGCCGCCCGTGAAGAATTCGAACTGGGGCAAGGCTTCCTTCTGCGGCGCGCAGAACGTGATGCTGACGGGCCGCCTGAGCTACCTTCGGGAGGAAGGCCTCACGGGGCAGATCATCGTCGCGGACTTCGTGACGCGCCGCATTGCTCCTCTCCAGGCGCACTCGGTGCCAATGTGGATGTACTCCGGCCCCCAGGACAAGATGCGGCTCCACCGCGAGGACAACGACAAGGACGCGGTCGACAACGTCCTGTCTGCGCTCTTCATCAACCCAGCGGTGCCTGCCATGGACGAACTCCCGATCACGCTCCGGCCTCTGCACCAGTGCAACATGACCGAGCGCCTGGCCATCCTGGCGGGGATGCCTCCGTACACCCCGTCAGGCCCTGCGGGGAAGATGGTGCCTGTGCCGGTGGTGCATGAGGCGGAGGGAGCAGAGACGCCCTCTGCCTCAGGAGCCGGGCAAGGCGAGGAGGAGGCCGCGGCGGGGGAGGTGTCCTCTTCGAGGGCCGGGCCCCTTACTGGCGAGATCTGCGACATCTCGTCAGGCGACGATGAAGATGCCTTCGTGGTGGCGCCCGCGCGCCGTGCGGAGGAGGAGGAGGCCGAGGAGGAGGCCTCTGACGAGGAGGCCTCGCCAGGGCGTCGCGAGCCCCGGTCCAAGGCGGCCAGCGACAGGCCGGGCGCGAGGCCCTCCGACGTCCCTTCTAAGAGGAAAGCCGGGGCGCCTCCGGAGGGGTCAAGCGCTAAGGCCAAGCCCTCCTGGCGCTCGCCAGGCTTGGCGTGGGTCGACACCGGCGCCAAGGAGTCCGGGTAAGTACCTTTGATTGCTGACCGCTTGATTATTGTACTTTTCTTTTCATGATTCTGATAATCGCCCCCTGATTCTTGCCAGCGACCTCGTGCCCGCGAAGCGCCGCCGGCTTCGCAAGGCAGCGGAGGTGAAGGGAACCGTGGCAGAGGCCGTGGCTGAAGAGGCCGCGAGGCCTGCGGAGACGGCCTCCTCAGGCCCAGCCGAAGAGGCGCCTCAAGCGGAGGCAACTGTGCCTCTGGCGGGGGCGGCAGCGCCTCAGGCGGAAGCCGCTGCCCCGCCCCCCGAGCCGTTGGTGATGGAGGCGCAGGAGGAGCGGGCGGCCAGCCCTCCTCGAGCTCCTACCCCGCCTCGCGCGGTTACGCCGCCGTGTGTGCCGACTCTGGCACGCGAGGCTACGCCACCGCGCTCAGCTACGCCTCTCGCGCAGCCAGAGGCCGGGACAGACCAGGGCCCGCCAAGCGCGGGCGCCTCTGCAGGGGGAGCTCCTACGTCCCCGCCACGCCCCGCAGCGGGGGAGGAGGCGCAAGAGGCGACGCGACTGGGCGACGAGAGCGGCGAGACCAGCCTGGGCGCGGCAAAAGACGGGGAGCAACCTAGCCCCCAGGCCCGCCCAGAGGCCTCGTTCTCCAGGCTTGATGCCGGGGCCGGGCCTTCCACGCAACGCGGCCTGGTCCTTAGCGGCTGGGACTGGAACAAGGGGCACCGCGAGGTGGCCTTCCGCCTGGTGAGGGAGTCTCTGGAGGGTTTGGAGGCGCAGCTCGCCCTCGAGGATGCCCAGCTCGCCCAGCAACGTGGCGAGCTCGCGGAGGCTTGGAGACGCTTCCACGCCGCGGTTGAGGCCCGCCGCCAGGAGGATCAGGCCCTCCAGGCCGCACGCGAGGAGGCCATCCGCTTTGCCAAGGAGGTCCGAGAGGGGGCCGTCCGCGACGCAGACGAGCTCCTTGCCCCCCTCCAGGACGCGCGCGATGCGGCTGCCGATCTCCTCGCGGAGGTGAAGGCCGAGCGCGAGGCTATGGAAGGCTCGCTGGCGCAGAAACGCCGCGAGGTGTCCCAGCTGGAGTCCCAGCTTCTCTCCGCCCACCGGGCCGCGCAGGAGACTCTGGAAGAGGATCGCAAGAGCCTGGCCGAGCGCGAGCGACAGCTGGCCTCCAGGGAGAGGGAGGTGGAGCAGCGGGACGAGCAACGGCTCCAGGCGGAGGGCGAGCTGGCCACGAAGCGCGAAGAGCTCGAGGCGCGCGAGGGAGACCTGGCCCAGGCACTCCAGAGGCATGACGAGAATGTCACCGCCCAGAAGCAAACCCTGGAGCGCTTCCAGCAGCGGTTTGCCGAGAAGAAGATGGAGGGGGAGGCGGCCCTCGCGGAGCGCGAGAAGGAATTCAGGCGGACCACCTCCAAGGAGTACCGCGACAAGGCCAAGAAGCAGGAGGACTGCTTCAAGGCCAAGCACACCGCTGATGCCAAGCGGATCGCGGAGCTGGAGAAAACCAACTCCAAGCTCGAGGTCCGCCTCCAGCGCGCCAAGGATGCCTATCGCCAGGCTGAGGAGGGTCGCAGGGCGGCTGTCCTGGAGCTGGACGCCCTCGTCAAGGACGTGGAGGGGCAGGCGGGCTCGGCGGCCAAGCAGGTGACGGAAGCCGTGGACACCGCGCAGGCGGCTCGCGTGCTCACGAAGCAGCGGGAGCGCATGTTCCAGGCGCTGGTGGCCAGAGGCAATGAGCTTGCAGCTCAGCTTGGCGCTGAGGCTCCGCTCACTGAGGCTCGCGGTCGTGGCGATGCTGCCATGTACCTGGTCTACTTCGACCAGCTCTTCACGGCCCTCGAGAGCCCCGTTGCCGACCTCCGCGAGGTGATTGAGGTCGAGAGCCGCCAGCTTCTGGAGGTGGTTGTCGACCGCATCTTCACCAACCTCCGGCTCCTCACGCCCGGCTTCGACCTATCGACGGTGACCGAGGCGCGCACGGGCGGGGAGGCCTTGCGGGTCTCCAACTCCCTCCGCGAGCAAGTCGAGGCCTTCTGCAACCGCTTCAAGCGTGCGGAGGTGGCTGCGGAGGACAGCGAGGAGGAGGCTGCCCCTGCCGAGGAGGAAGACGCTGAGGAGGAGGAGCGCGCTGGCGCGGACTCCGCTTGAGCCTTGATTATCGCGCCTTTGAGCGCCTGTATCTGAGATAGTTTTTGTATTCAGACACTGCATATTTTGGGCATGTAGTATACTCTTTAAGCTTATTTGTGTTAACTTGTTTGCCCCTCGAGAGGCCTTTTCTGCCTTGTTTTCATGTCTAAGTTTTCTCTGCGTCGTTAGGACCCATCTCTTCGCGCTATGACTCCGCCGCTGCGGTATGCTAGAGCAATGACTCAGCAAGGCCGGGGGGAGTTTAAGGCTTGGAGAGGTAAGAGCCCTGAGTCGCGATGCTCAGGTGCCCCCCTTTGACGTGCGAGTAGCCCATGAAGCACAAGGGAGAACGACATCGCTCGAGGTACAAACGTGCGCTTGGGGAGAAAAGGCTCTCAAGTCACAGGAGTAGGACTTAGCTTCTCGAGGCTTTTGCCCTGTAGAGGTTTTTTAGCCTGGCGAGGAGGTCCTCTTCAAGGGTTTTTCCCTGCTGCCTCCTCAGGCTTGTAGAGACGCTTGTTCTCTGTAGATGTTAGAGGGGCAAACCCAAACGCTTGTGCACGGTACAAGGGACTAATGCGCGCTTATAGGTCCCCTCAGGCGTTCCTTGCGAGGAGAGAGAGTACCAAGGTCCTTTGTAGAGATGGCGTGTTTGTGAGGGCCTGCCCTCCAGCCAGAGCTCGGATCCTTGGGTTTTGCAGTGCTGCTGGTGTGTCATTTGAGGCACTGGCACCGTACTCAGCCCCCGCTCGCAAGGTGCGCATGTGGAGAGATATAAGTGCCCATTTTCAACAAAGAAAATAATGCTGGAATAAAACTCACCACCAAAATATTACATAGCGGCGCCGTAGCGCATAGTTCACTTAGGAACGAAATTGGCGCCTGAGCGCAAAGTTCACTTGGAACGAAAATCGGTTCGTTACACTTGGGTTTGCCAAGCTAACGTTCCTTCCATGTCGAGGCATGGGGACCACCCATTAGTGGCAGAGGTTCACTGCGGCCTGCGGGGGCTCATTTGGAGGAGAGCTCGGAGGGCTGGGCCTCGGGAGAAGCTTTGAGAAGCTTGGAGGTGAAGCCGTGAGCTTCCCTCTGGAGACAAAAAATGCCTGGCGTGACTATGATCACGGGTAGAACTTGCGCAGGTGCGCGATGTTCCACGGGTTCTTGACGGGGATGCCGTCTTCGGTCTCGAGGCGTACTGCGCCAGGCCTGGCGACGTGGGAGACCCTGTAGGGACCTTCCCACATCGGCGAGAGCTTGTGGAGGCCTTCCCTGGAGAGAATTCGTCTGAGGACGAGGTCGCCCGCCTCAAGGGTGCGTGAGCGCACATGGCGGCTGTGGTAGCGTCGCAGGTCTTGCTGGTACCCTGCCGCCCTGAGGGCGGCCTGACGGCGCAGTCCCTCGAGGAACAGCAGGTCGTCGTTGTGGAGGCCCTCTTGGGTGTCCTCTTTGAAGGCAAGGACCCGTGGTGATCCATGCTTGATTTCCGCAGGAAGGACTGCCTCAGCTCCGTAGACCAGGGCGAACGGCGTTTCGCCTGTAGGCCTTGAGGAAGTTGTGCGCATGGACCAGAGCACCGAAGGGAGCTCGTCGATCCAGCCCTTGCCATGGCCCTTGAGGATGTTGAAGCTCCTAGTCTTGAGGCCCTTGAGGACCTCTGCGTTTGCTCGCTCGGCTTGACCGTTGCTACGTGGGTGAGCCACCGAGGCGAAGCAGACCTTGACGCCAAGCTTGTCGCAGTAGGCTCGGAAGATGCCGCTGGTGAATTGCGAGCCATTGTCAGTGATGATGCGGTTGGGCACGCCGAAGCGGCAGACCAGGCTCCTGATGAATTTCACCGCGGCCCCCGCTGGTATGGTGCGCACTGGCTCAACTTCGGTCCATTTGGTGAACTTGTCGATGGCCACGAAGAGAAAACGATAGCCCCCCTGCGACCTTGGGAAGGGGCCCAAGATGTCCAGCCCCCAGACCGCAAACGGCCAAGAGAGCGGGATGGTTTGAAGCCCCAGCGCCGGCTGATGAATTTGCTTGGCGTGGAATTGGCAGGCGTCGCAGGTTTGCACAATGGCGACCGCATCTTGAAGCACTTGAGGCCAGTAGAAGCCGCTCCTGAAGACCTTACCTGCGAGGGTGCGCGCACATGAGTGGTGGCCGCACTCCCCGCTGTGGATGTCCTTGATCAGCTCTCGGCCTTCCTCAGGAGGGACGCACTTGAGCGCGATACCGTTTGGGCGCTTGCGGTAGAGGTTTCCCTCGAGGATGCAGTAGGATTTCGCCTGTCGAGCGATTCGCTCTGCGTCAGCATCTTCTTTAGGGAGGATTCCTTTCACCAAGTAGTCCTTGAGCTCATCAATCCAGCCTGAGGCCTGGTGGGTTGCCGTCAGCAACAGGCGCTCCCCTGTGCTGGGACCGCAATCAGGCGCCCCAGACTCAGGAGGTGGTGGGAGTGCTTCATCTGTGCTTGCGGCTGTGGCCTCTCGAGGCTGCTTGATGGATGCCTTGGCGAGCCTCTCTTCAAAGACACCAGCCTGCTGGGGTTGCCTTCGCGAGGCCCGCTTGGCGATGTCGTCAGCCTCTTGGTTTTCTTTCCTCGGGATGTGCATGAGCTCCATGCCCCTGAAGTGCTTCTCAAGCTTGCGGACCTCTTCGAGGTATGCGGCCATGTGATCGTCTTTCGGCGTGTAGCTCTTGTTGGAGAAGTTGACGAGCAGCTGAGAGTCTCCCTTGACGAGTAGGTGCTTGACGCCTAGAGCGATGGCGGCCCTTAAGCCGGCGAGGAGGCCTTCGTACTCGGCGATGTTGTTGGAGATCTTGTCGATCGTGAAGCACAGCTGGACAGCGTAGTATAGCTTGTCACCCTTGGGCGAAGTTAAGACGACGCCTGCTCCGCCATTGCGACAAGCGAAGGCTCCATCGAAGTGCATGGTCCAGTGGCTGGGCACTGTGTCTCCCGAGGCCTCGGCTTCCGCCTCGCGAGGCTCCTCAGGGCTTGGGTCGGTCCATTCAGCGACGAAATCGGCCAGCGCTCTTCCTTTTATGACTCTCGTGGTGTCGAAACGCAAGTTGAACGGCTGCAGCTCGATGTTCCATCCCGCGACGCGATCTGTGGCGTTGGGGTTGCGCAGGATTTGCTCCAGGGGGAAGGCGGTGACCACCGTGATGGGGTGGCCCTGGAAGTAGTGTCTCAGCTTCCTGGAGGCGATGAGGAGCGCGACGAGGAGCTTCTGCTGCATTGGATATCTTTCGCGAGCGTCCCGCAGCACTGTGCTGACGAAGTAAACGGGGTGCTCGACGAGGGTTGCCTGAGGTGGCGCAGCGTCAGCCCCCTGTGGAGGCTCTTCAGGGCCCTTGTCGAGATCCGCCTGTGGAGGTGTCCCGACAGGGGTGGGGGGAGCAGACTCGACTTGAGGCGGTGGGCCTGGCAGTGGGTCTGTGGAGGCTGCTCCTTCGACGGGGCCTTTGTCGGGGGGTTCTGGGCTTGGAGTTGCAGTGCTCTTCTTGGGGAGGACAGGCTCTTCCCTCTCGACCACCAAGACGGCGCTTGCGGTCTGAGGGGTGGCTGAGAGGTACAACTTCAGGTGCTCGCCTGCCCTGGGGGCCACCAAGACTGGAGGGCTAGCCAGATACCTCTTTAAGTCCTCGAAGGCTTTATCCGCCTCAGGGGTCCACTTGAATGTGCCCGATCTCTTCATGATATTGAAAAATGGCAGGGCTCTCTCGCCAAACTTAGAGATGAAACGGCCAAGGCTGGCCATGCAGCCCGCTAAGCGCTGCATATCCTTGAGTCGGCGGGGAGGCTGCATTTGCTCTATGGCCTTGATCTTGTCAGGATTTGCCTCTATGCCACGGTGGGACACGAGGAATCCGAGGAGCTTGCCTGAAGGGACCCCAAAGACGCACTTGGCGGGGTTCAGCTTGATGTTCACCTTTCTCAGGCTGGCGAAGGTTTCCTCGAGGTCCCTCAAGAGGGTGTCCCCCTCTCGAGACTTGACCACGATATCATCGACGTAGGCCTCGGCGTTTCTGCCCATCTGCGCCCCCAAGGCTATCCTCATGAGCCTCTGGAAGGTGGCTCCAGCGTTCTTCAGGCCAAAGGGCATGCATGTGTAGCAGTGGACACCGCAAGGGGTGAGGAATGCCGTCTTCTCCTCGTCCTCTTTAGCCATCTTGATCTGGTGATAACCAGAGAAGGCGTCCAGAAAGCAGAGGAGGTCACAGCCAGCGGTGGAGTCCACGATCTGGTCTATCCTCGGCATGGGGTATGGGTCCTTGGGGCAGGCCTTGTTGACATCGGTGTAGTCGATGCAGAGTCGGCCTCCTCCAGCGGGTTTAGGGACAACCACGCCGTTGGAGAGCCAAGTGGGGTGCGCGACTTCGCGGACGACGTTTGCCGCCTTTAGCTTCTCTACTTCCTTGATGATGAAAGCTTGCTTCTCGGGGGCTTGCTTACGTGCTTTTTGCTTGACGGGGCGTGCGTCTGGACACACGGCTAAGTGGTGCTCGATCACCTCCCTTGGTACGCCGGACATATCTGACGGAGTCCATGCGAACATGTCAGAGTTTGCCCGAAGGAAGGCGACGAGCGCGCTTTCCTATTTGGGAGGCAGGGCAGCGCCTATGGTGACGCTAGCCCCCGAGCCTTCAGCCCCCGAGCTGGTGGTGTTCAGCGACACCTTCTTCGTGGCAGCTTGCTCCTGAGAGAACACTTGCTTCTTCTTCTTGGGCCTCTCGAGAGGCTCCATGTCCTCGTCAGCCGGGAAAGCCATGGCGGCTGCCTTGTAGGCGCTCTCGACAGCGCGCGTGGCGTCCAGGATATGGCCATGGATGGCAATGGTGCCGGCGCTGCCGGGAATCTTGACCATGTTGTAGGCGTGATGTGTGACGGCCATGAACTTCGCGAGGGCGGGGTAGCCGAGGATGGCGTTGTACGGCAGGCCGATGTGGGCGACGTCGAAGTCGATCAGCTCCGTGCGATAGTTCTTCTGCGTGCCAAAGGTGACCGCGAGGCGGACTTGCCCCAGAGGCTCGATTGAACCGCTGGTGACGCCCGTGAACGGCCTGGAGGGCATGAGCCACTCGTAGGGCACTTGAAGCATCTCGAAGGTCTCGACAGAGATGACATTCAGGCCCGCTCCCCCATCGATGAGTGTCTTGGAGACGGTGATGTTGTTGATGGTGGGGGAGCAGACCAGGGGGAGGGTTCCAACAGTCTTGGTCGACTTGGGGTGGTCCTTGGCGTCGAAGGCGATGGTGTACTGGGACCACTTGAGGGGTCTGGAGGTCTCGGTGCTCGGGAGCGCAGCGTTGAATTCGCGGGCGAACTGCTTGAACTGATTGTTCGACTTGGGCGCTTGAGCCCCGCCGAGGATGCAGGCCATGGCGCCTCTCGGGGCCTGGTAGCCTCCATCTTCCTCGTCGGGGAGGTTGTTGTTCTTCTCGGCGGCGTTGGCTTGAGTGTCCGACGGCTTCTGGTAGCCGCCATCGCGCCTACCCCTGCCGTCTCTGCGGTAGCCGCGACCTCTGCCGCGGCTTCCGCTGCCTTCTCCTCGCTCGCGTTCCCTGCTCAGCCTCTTGAGGTCGAAGCAGTCGTCTGTGGCGTGTCCACGCCTGTTGTGGTAGACGCAGAACGGACGGTGGTCCACCTCCTTGTCGCCGCGCTCGGGAGAACCCCTGCGGGAGCCCTTCGCGTCAGGCTCTGCCGCGAGGACCGCGGTGGCCTTGCGCTTGGGCTCTTCCTTCTTCTTGTGGCTCTTGGACCCCTCGCCAGGGTCGTCCCCCCGCGCGCTCATCTTGACGAAGAGGAGTCCCTCTTCAGCCTTGGCGCACTTATCCGCCAGATCGAACAGCTTCACCACAGAGGTGAGCTTGTCGTGGATGCCGAGCTTCTCAAGCATCCTGCGGTTCGTGACGCCCTCGCGGAAGGCAGCGATCACCTGGGTGTCGGGGATGTTTGGAATCTTGTTCCGCACCTGGCTGAAGCGCTGGATGTACTTGCGAAGAGTCTCGTCCTTCTTCTGCACCACAGCGCGCAAGTCGTTGTGGGTGAGTGCGCGCTCGTACGTGCCCTTGAAGTTGGCGACGAACTGCCTGCAGAGCTCCTCCCAGGAGTCAATGGAGTCCTCCGGCAGGTTGAGAAGCCAGGACAGCGCTGAGTCCCTGAGGGCGTGGGAGAACCAGTTGGCCATGACCTTGTCGTCTCCCCCTGCAGCCTGGATGGAGGTGGTGTAGAGCTGCAGGAACTCGAGAGGGTTGGTGGACCCGTCGAAGCCCTTGGGGAGCGCTGGCCTGAACTTCTGCGGCCAGACCACACGACGCAGGGCGCGCGTGAAGGCCATGCAGCCTGAGGCATAGGTGGCCGTTCCTCCCTGGAGGGCCCTGCGGTTTTGTTGCCCCGCCTGACCGAGCTCCTCGACGAGGCGGTTCTGGAGGTCGCGGCGTCGCTCGATGCCCACGCGCGCGTCAGGCGCGGTGCGCTGCACGATTTGGCAGTCGTGCGGCGATGAAGCATGGGAGGGAGCCCGCTGTGCCGCGGCCGGAGGTGGTCCTGGCAGCGGTGGGGGCGCACCTGGTGCGGCCGTCCCTGCAGGGCCGGAGGGCACGATGGAGCGCGACGGAGCAGGGCGCGTGGTTGCGATGTCGACGAGGTGGTGGAGGCGGTCCAACCACTGGTCGTGTGCCTCGGCACTTGGTCGGTAGCGGAGGAGCTCCTGGGCCATGAGCAGCGCAGTGTGCGGGGCGGGCTCGTGGTGCTCCCGCGTGGACACGCTCTGGCGTCGGGACGGGTGCGAGGACTCAGCGTCCTCACGGCGCTCAGAGAGGTCCTCGTCGTCGCGCCGGTCTCCACCGCGATGCTCCTCGCTTTCCGACTCCTCCACGCGCGGGCCGGTGCCAGCGCGCTCGGTCGTGCGGGGGCGACCACGGCGGCCGCGGGTGGGAGCAGTGCCGGGCTCGGTGTGAGCTCTCTCAGAGGTACGCCAGTTGGCGCGCGTTGCGTGGGTGTCCATCATGGCGCGGAGTTCGGAGGTCGAAGACGCGCCTCAGTCCCCTACCTGGCGCGCCAAATGTCGAGGAGTGACTCCCACGTAACAGGGGTAGTCTCGCCCTGAAGAGAGGTTCGAAGGGGGGGGGACTGAACACGGAGGTCTAACAACTCTCGAGAGGCACGACGACGGTGCTCGCCGGGCCTGGAGAAGAACTGTCACGCCAGAGATAGACACCAGCCCGTACCCAGGTTCACGGCCCTCAGGAGGAGGTAAAACCGCTACTCCTGCTTGTCTGTATTGCACTGTGAAGGTTACAGGACAATGAGCTTGCCGAAGGCTCTCTTGAGGCAGGTTCGTGCCTGGAGAGGGACACAACGGTCGTCTTCCTCCTTCAGCAGCTGGCTATCCTATGTGCTCAGGGTGCGATTGCGCGGTTAGGTAATCGGGCGATCGATCCATCCTCTTCTACGGTGGAGCTCCTGCTCCTTTTATAGGCGCCCTGGGCTCCATCCTCGTGCTGGTGGGCTCCCACACGCCAGTCTCGTGGAGGAGCGGGAGTCCACCGCAGCTCGTCCGTCCATGGACGCGGTCCATCCGTGCTAAAGTAGCGCGCCGTGGCCGACAGGTTGCAGCCGGTGCAGAGCGGCTTGCAAGCGCAGCAGAGGTCGTGGTGGAGCCCACGATGACGATCTTCTTGGAGCGTTGCGCCGTCCAGCCGCTTTATCACCAAAGAGGAAAGTCCTGGCTGTCCTGCCGCAGGCGGCGCGGCTTTGTTGACTCCTTTATCACCAGAACGGCAACTGGGATGCTCGCGTCACCCTGCGGCTTCCGCAGGGGCCATGTGCGTCCTGCAGGGCTTGCTTAGCCGCGAAGTGTCTCCACAGGGCCTTGGTCGCCTGTAGAGGGGTTTCCTGCTGACTTCTCTCCAGGCGGGCTGTGCCTGGGGAGTCTCTTGAAGCGCAGGGTCCTCTTCAGGCCCTGGCGTCCTCTTCAGGCCCTCGAGCGGAGATGTCTCTCGAGGGTCTCTCCAAGCGGTATCTTGGTCCTTAATCATTTCGTCAAAGATCTTCGCGGGCGAGGCCTGTAGGGAGTGGGCCGTGCATACCCCGGTCCTTACTGGGCCGACACACGCTAATGTCGGCGTTGCAGGACTCTCATGTTCAAGAACTGCTCCTCAAGGAGACGAGGAACGCCAGGGAGAGAGCCAAACTGGCGCAAATGGAAATAGACGGGAAGACTCCGTTGTATCCTGGGTGCCGGCCACAGGATACGCGCTTGCAAGTAACGCTTGATGCTCTGGAGATGAAGGCTGAAAGCAAATGGACCGACGTGAGCATCACGAAGAACATGAAATTCATGCACTATCGTCTTCCCGAGGGGAACACATTGCCAACTTGCATCGAGGAGGCCAATAAAGTCGTGTGCCCACTTGACCTACCGCACGTTAGATACCATGCCGGCATCAATGATTGCGCAATTTATCGGGGCGAGTATAAGGAACTAACCAAATGTCCGGTGTGCGACGCAGATCGATACAAGGGTGGGAACAAGAAAGTTCCTCGAAAAGTAGTATGGTACTTTCCTATCACTCCCCGTCTGCAGCGGTACTTTGTGGACCCTAAGGAAGCAAAGCTCATGCAATGGCACGCGGAAAGGGAGAAGCCCGAAGAAGATCCGGAGAAGGGAAGGATCCTGTCACACCCTTCAGACGCTAGCCAGTGGGAAGCATTGGACAACGCCTTTGAAAATTTCGGAGGCGACGCAAGGAACGTCAGACTTGGTATGAGCACAGATGGACTCAATCCGTTCGGCAACCAGAGTAGCACGCATAGCACCTGGCCCGTGTTTGTATGGCCTTACAACCTTCCCCCTTGGTTGTGCACGAAGCAAAGGTACATACACATGAGCATTCTCATCCAGGGGCCGAAACAACCGGGGGTCGATGATGACCCACAAGTATAGGGGGTGTATCGTAGTACTTTCGATAAATAAGAGTGTCGAACCCAACGAGGAGCTGAAGGTGCTGACAAGCAGTTTTGATGAGGATTTCACTGTAAATACTAGCAGACAGGTTTTTAGGAGTTTTTGATATAACAGATAAATAAAGTGCGAGTAAATAAAGCGCAACAATAATAACTGCAGCGAGGGGCCCAATCCTTTCTAGAGCAAAGGACAAGCCGGTTTGTTTACTTATGATGACCAAGCGTTCTTGAGGACACACGGGATTTATGTCTAGTGCTTTCGCTTCATATAGATGATGAATCTTTAGTGTTTTGATAAGTGTCGTGTGGGTGAACCTATGCTAATGCACCGCCCTTCCTAGGACTAATACATACTTGTGATTATACCCCTTGCAAGCATCCGCAAATACAAGAAAGTAATTAAGATAAATCTAACCACAGCCTTAAACTCTGAGATCCTGCTATCCCTCATGCATCGAGATATTAACGGGGGTTTAGGTTTCTGTCACTCCGGCAACCCCACAATTAATATTCGAATACACAATGCATTCCCCTAGGCCCATAAAGGTGAAGTGTCACGTAGTCGACGTTCACATGACACCACTAGAAGAATAGCACCACAACTTAAATATCAAACCATTAAATATTACTCAACATAGTTCACTACTAACATCTAGACTTCACCCATGTCCTCAAGAACTAAACGAACTACTCACAACACATCATTTGGAACATGATCAGAGATGATATAATGATGAGTAACATTCTGAACATAAAACTTAATTCAACGGTCCGACCCAATAGCATCAATAACAATAGTAATTAACACCGGGAGAATTTACCCTATCAAACACACAAGATTCAGCCCTAGATGTTACAGCAGGAACGGAGTGGAGCGGTGGAGATGATGGTGATGATGATCCCGATGAAGTGCAGCTCGATGACGGTGACGATGGCGACGATTTCCCCCCTCCGGGAAGGGATTTCCCCGGCAGATTTCTCCCTGCCGGAGAGCTTTCTTCTCTCTGTGGTTTTCCGCCTCGTGGCGGTGGCGGAATAATTCTAACTCTCCGTAGGACACCTTAGGTTTTCGGGGGGATGAAGTACGCGAAGGGGCACGGCAGGAGGTGGGCCAGGGCGGCCAGACCCCATGCTCGCGCGGCTCCAGGGCCTGCCGTGCCATGAGGGGGTGTGGGCCCCCTGGGCCCCACCTTGGCCTCTCCTCGTGGCTCCCTCCATGATCTGGCAAAATAATATTTTCCACGGTCTTCGTTTTGTATTTTGATCTTCGCAAATAATATATCCTGATGGTGCTTTTTCCAGGTGTTTCTAGACTCCGGTGATCAATTCTCCAATAATCATCAAACATGCAAAATAGATGAAATAGCATAAGTATCATCTCTAAATATGAAATATATCAATGAATAACAGTAAATTATGATATAAAATAGTGATGCAAAATGGACGTATCAACTCCCCCCAAGCTTAGACCTCGCTTGTCCCCAAGCGAAAGATGAGCTCAGTAAACATGACCACAGGTTTATGGAGTGAAGTGTCGATAAAGAATATACGGACAAGAAGCATCACATTTAATAATGCACCAGTCATCTTAGATATCAACTCCATTCATATAACTCAACTTGTAACAAGTAAAGGTAAATCACAATAAAGTGCAATAGAGAAAACCATAGTTGGTGTTGGCAAACTTCGTTCTTGGTCAGAGAACAATGAACATGTTGAGCTTACTCTACAAAACAATCCTCTTAAATAGTTGCTAACTCTCAAAGTCATATTTATCAAATAACAGCAATGTGCCAGACAAGGAAGAATAAGAGACATGATTAACAATACGAATGTATAGATGGTTGAATCACAATCAACTCAAATGCTTGCTTAAGACAGAAGGAGATAGGTTTACTGACTCAACATAAAGTAGAAGATAGGCCCTTCGCAGAGGGAAGCAGAGATACAAGCATGTGCTAGAGCTTCTAGTTTTTAAATCATATAGAGAGTATAAAAGTAAGTTTTTGAGCGGTGTTTGTTGTTGCCAACGAATGGTAATAGAGTTCTTGTCATCTTCCATACTAAGCAAGTTGAGAGCGGTTCCGATTATTTTAAAACAAGCCTTTATAATAAACAACTATTTTGATAACTTTGACACTCCTCCCAACCTTTGCTTACACAAGCCATGGCTAACCGAATCCTCGGGTGCCTACCAATCAATCTCAAACCATGGAGGAGTGTCTATTTTTAACTTTCTCAACCTTTTGATATTATAGTGGTCTAACCAGCCCTTTGCAATATTAGTGACGAGCAGATGAAGCATGCAAGTCAAGGGTTACTTAATTAGTATGGAAGATAACAAACTCAACTATTATTTCCTCATGAGCTAATAGACATTGACACAAATAAGGGGTAGTAGTTTTGAATAAAGATAGCACATGAAGTATTTACTTGGAGTGGCGCAAAATACCACATAATAGGTAGGTATGGTGGACACAAGTGGCAAGGGTTTTGGCTCAAGGTTTGGAAGTATGAGAAGCATTCCCTCTCGATACCGGTCTTTGGCTAGCAAGGTTTGGTAGCAAGCATAAGAGTTGATGGATACAAACAAATATACATGTAGTAAAGACAATCATGCAATTCTTACTTGGAAGCACAAACAATTTTAAATTATGAATACTAAGCTTATCGTCTACAAGTGAGAGAGATCATTGAAAACTATATCTACATGTAATTCTTTCCTCCACTTAAGTCTCAAAGTATTGTAGCTACTGACCAATGCTAAGTTTGCCAGAACCAAAAGATTTACTATATGTTCCCAAAGTGATAACAATACTAATGACAAGATCAATCATATATGATAGAAGTTGCAACCTAAAATAGTTGTGCAGAAAATAAATGATAAAACTTCTCATTAATATTCCATAACGACAACTCACACCAAGGGATACATAGATAACCAACTAAAAGAGAGATACTTCCACATTGCAAACCATCATATAAGATAACTTCCCTACTCATGATATGACACTACTAAAAGATAAAAGATAGTGGTGTGATACCGCGGCACTCCCCCCAAGCTTGGAACAAGCTAAGGGAGATGCCAATACCGATGATGAATTACTCCTTCGGTGGTGATAGTGGCAAGTCCTCTTCATCAAACTTCCAAGGTAGGGGCTCTCCATCAACAAATGATGACTTGGTCTCGAGTATCCTGAAACTTGCAGCAGCACTTATGCATTTAAACCTGGTTTCATACTCACAGTTCTGATTCTGAACATCGTAGAGTTGCGCCTGCAGATTGTTGGTAGTCTTTTGGAGTGAGAAGATGTCTTCCCAGAGCTTTGTGATCTCCTTCTCATGCTTGGTAATAAGTTCAGCCACGATACGGTGAACGATATCCACCTCACATTCCGCCATCTTCTTATACTTGAAGACCTCCTGCTCCAGGCTCTTCATCCTCTCCTCCATGCTCCCCTCACCCTGAGGACCTTGGACATCATCTACATGCATGTTCCCACATTTCAACGTCAACTCCTTCGGGTGCATCCTCAACTCGTGCATGTACGGGTTGACGACGTTCACGAAGAAACTACCCTTGGAAGGCTCGGGCGAAGACATGATGGCTCTAGATCCAAGGATGAAATCTGGCAGAAACACCCTGAAACAAAAACACTTCGAAAACACGATATACGGACCTCAGGGGATCCGGGAGTTTATATAGGAAAAATATACATGACAAAAGGAAGGCAACAACACGAGATCGAGTAGGAGACGGACACCGAGGCGCCCAGACCCCCTGCTCGCGCGGCCAGGATGGGGCCCGCGCGAGCACGTGGTGTCGGCGCCTCGTGCTCCGTGTCCTACTCGTTTTCGTCTTGTATTTTCCCATATTTTCTGAAAATAATTTCTATGTCTTCCAAAATTAAAAACGTGAACTTTTCCTTACCGAAACTATACCTTTTCGAATTCAGCTTCTGCAGACTCAGAAAAATTCTCTTTGATAAAAGTTTCCGCAGCAATAACTTGAATAATATCAACATCTTCATTATAAGAATCTCCAGAAATATAATGTTTGAGTCTTTGCCCATTCACCACTTGTGTAGAGTCATCTTTAAGTGAGGCAATTTTAATTGCACCCGAACGGAACACCTCAACAATAACATATGGTCCTTCCCACTTGGAGAGTAATTTCCCTGCAAAGAATCTAAGACGAGAGCTATACAATAAAACTTTTTCACCAACATGAAACTCTCTCTTAAGGATTCTCCTATCATGCCATTTCTTAACTTTCTCTTTAAAGAGTTTAGCATTTTCATAAGCTTCACTTCTCCATTCATCTAAAGAACTCAAATTAAGTAATCTTTTCTCACCAGCAAGTTTAAAATCTCTATTTAGTTCTCTCACTGCCCAATAAGCTTTGTGTTCTAATTCTAAAGGCAAGTGACAAGCTTTTCCATAGACCATTTTATAAGGAGACATACCCATGGGATTTTTATAAGCAGTTCTATAAGCCCACAATGCATCATTTAATTTATTAGCCCAGTTCTTCCTTGTTCTATTAACAGTCTTTTGCAAGATAGATTTAATTTCTCTATTTGATAATTCTACTTGGCCACTAGTTTGAGGATGATAAGCTGAAGCAATTCTATGATTAACACCATATTTAGAAAGAACCTTTCTAAAACCACCATGAATAAAATGAGAACCTCCATCAGTCATGAGATATCTAGGAACACCAAACCTAGGAAAAATTATATCTTGAAGCATTTTTAATGATGTCTCAGCATCAGCACTTTTAGTAGGTATAGCTTCTACCCACTTAGTAACATAATCAACAGCAACAAGTATATGAGTATAACCGTTTGAAGGAGGAAAAGGACCCATAAAGTCAAATCCCCAACAATCAAATGGCTCAATAACAAGAGAATAATTCATAGGCATTTCATTACGTCTAGAGATATTACCAATTCTTTGACATTGATCACAAGATAAAATAAACTTTCTTGCATCTTTAAAAAGAGTAGGCCAATAAAAACCTGATTGTAAAACCTTTTGTGCAGTTCTATCTCCAGCGTGATGTCCTCCATAAGCACTACTATGGCATTTTCTCAATATCTCCTGTTGTTCATACTCCGGAACACATCTTCGCATAATACCATCCACTCCTTCTTTATATAAGTGTGGGTCATCCCAGAAATAATGCCTCAAATCATAAAAGAATTTTCTTCTTTGTTGAGCTGAAAAGGTTGGAGGCAAATACTTTGAAACAATAAAGTTAGCATAATCAGCATACCAAGGACTATCTCGTGAACTCACCCTTATTGCAGCTAATTGTTCATTTGGAAAACTATCATTAACAGGAATAGGATCATATTCAATGTTTTCCAATCTAGACAAATTATCAGCAACAGGATTTTCAGCACCTTTCCTATCTATAATATGCAAATGAAATTCTTGTAAAAGTAATACCCATCTAATAAGCCTAGGCTTTGCATCTTTCTTTTCCATAAGGTATCTAATTGCAGCATGATCAGTATGAATAATAACTTTAGAATCAACAATATACTGTCTAAATTTATCACAGGCAAAAAAAAAACAGCTAGAAATTCTTTTTCAGTTGTAGCATAATTCTTTTGAGCAGGATCAAGAGTCTTACTACCATAATGAATGCCATTTAACTTTTTATCTACTCTTTGTTCAAGAACAGCACCAACAGCAAAATCACTAGCATCACACATAATTTCAAATGGTAAATTCCAATCAGGTGGTTGAACAATAGGAACAGTTATTAAAGCCTTCTTAAGAGTTTCAAAGGCTTCCTTACAATCATCATCAAAAACATATGGTACATCTTTTTGCAAGAGATTAGTAAGAGGCTTTGATACCTTAGAAAAATCTTTAATAAACCTTCTATAGAAACCAGCATGACCAAGAATACTACGTATACCTTTAACATCTCGGGGGCAAGGCATTTTCTCGATTGCCTCCACTTTAGCTCTATCAACTTCAATACCTCTTTCAGAAATCTTATGTCCAAGGACAATTCCTTCATTAACGATAAAGTGGCACTTCTCCCAATTAAGAACAAGATTAGTTTCTTCACATCTCTGCAAAACCTTATCAAGATTGTGCAAGCAATTATCAAAAGAAGTTCCATACACAGAAAAATCGTCCATGAATACCTCCACAATTTCCTCACAAAAACCATGAAAGATAGCAGACATACATCTTTGAAAAGTAGCAGGAGCATTACATAAACCAAAAGGCATACGTCTATAAGCATAAGTACCATAAGGACAAGTAAACGTGATTTTCTCTTGATCTTGAGCTTTAACAGCAATTTGAGAGAAACCAGAATAACCATCAAGAAAGCAGAAATGAGTTTTATTAGCTAACCTCTCCAACATTTGATCAATAAAGGGTAAGGGATAATGATCTTTCTTAGTAACTTTATTAACCTTTCTAAAATCAATGCACATTCTATAACCAACTACTACTCTCTGAGGAATAAGCTCATCATTATCATTAGGCACAACAGTAATTCCACCTTTCTTAGGGACATAGTGCACAGGACTAACCCATCTACTATCAGCAATAGGATAAATTATACCAGCATCAAGGAGTTTTAATACCTCATTTCTTACCACTTCCTTCATTTTGGGTATTAAACGGCGTTGATGTTCAACAACTGGCTTTGCATCAGGCTCCATATTAATAGAATGTTGACATATAGTAGGAGAAATCCATTTCAAATCATCCAAAGTATAACCCATAGCTCCATGGTGTTTCCTTAATACTTCCAATAATCTTTCCTCTTCTTTACCTGAAAGTTTAGCACTAATAATAACATGATATATTTTCTTATCATCAATATGAGCATACTTAAGATTATCAGGCAAAGGTTTTAGATCAAAGACAGGATCCTCTTTAGGTGGAAGTGTTTTACCCAAGTCTTCCACCTTCAAATTGTGTTTCAAGATAGGTTGACGAAGAAATATTTCATCAAGTTCATTCCTTTCTTCCATAAAGACTTCACTTTCATGATCTTTCATAAATTGCTGCAAAACATTGTTAGGAGGAAGAGCAATAGAGGCAAGCTGTTCTACTTTAAAATCCTCATTAGGCAATTCGGTTTCATAAGGGACTTTGGCAAATTTCGAAAAATTGAATTCATACGAATCACCAGCAAATTTAGTAAAGATTTTCTCTTTCTTACAATCTATAACAGCACCACAAGTATTTAGAAAAGGTCTACCAAAAATGATAGGACAAGTCTTACTAGCAGCAGCACCAAGTACGAGAAAATCAGCAGGATATTTAGTCTTACCACATAAAACTTCAACATCTCTAACAATACCAATCGGAGAGATAGTTTCTATATTAGCAAGTTGAATAACCACATCAATTTCTTCAAGTTCACAAGGACCAATCTCATGCATAATTTCCCTGTAAAGCTCATAAGGAATAGCACTAGAACTTGCACCAATATCACATAAACCATAATAGCAATGATCACCAATTTTAACAGATAACACAGGAACACTAGTCTTCCTTGAACTTTTAGGATGAGAAAAAACATTAGAAGCATCCTCACAAAATATAATATACTCATCTCCAACATTTTTAGTAACAAGATCTTTAACTATAGCAACAGGAGGTTCAATTTTAATTTGTTCATCAGGTTGTATAGCTTTCTTTTCACTTTTCTTAACAACACTAGCCATAACAGAATGTTCTTTCATCTTAACAGGAAAAGTAACCTTTTCAATATAGGGCTCAGGAATAATATGATCAACAACATTAACTTCAATGCTTTTAGTTATAGGAGTGACATATTTATCTTTATATGGTTCATGATATTTTTCAAATCCCTCCTTGGGCAAACCGAAATAAGCAGCAAAGGATTTATAATAATTTGCAACAACTTGAGAGTCAAGACCATAAGCATCATTAATATTTCGAAATGCATCAGTATTCATGAAAGTTTTAATGCATTCCAAGTCATATTTTATACCTGACTCCCTACCTTTGTCGTTCTCCCATGCTTCAGTATTCTCTTCAATACGATCAAGAAGATCCCATTTAAACTCCTCCTTATTACGCGTGAATGATCCAGCACAAGAGGTATCCAATAATGTTTTATCTTCAAAGGAGAGTCTTGCATAGAAGTTATCGACAATAATATTACCAGGAAGCTCATGAATGGGGCATTTGAGCATTAATGCCTTCAGTCTCCCCCAAGCTTGGCCAATACTTTCTCCATCATGAAGCCAGAAATTATATATAGAATTCCGATCTTGGTGAATCTCACTTGGAGGATAAAATTTAGAATAAAAGAGAGGTACGATTTCCTCCCATCCAAGAGAATTCCTGTTCTTCAACAATTTATACCAATGCGCAGCTCTCCCAGTAAGTGATATGGAGAATAATTTATTCCTGACTTTGTCCATTGTAATACCTGCACACTTGAACAACTCGCATAATTCATGTAAAAACAGTAAATGATCACCGGGGTGGACAGTTCCATCCCCTTCATAGCGGTTATCCAAAACACGATCAATAATTTTCATAGGTATTTTAAATGGCACTATTTCTTCAGGTGGCGCCTCATTTTCTACCTCAGCAGTGGTAGAAGCCTTTCCAAACAGGAAAGCAATAGTTCCTCTCTCCATAATTAAGCAAAGTAGGAGACAGAAATAAAAACAGCACTTACAGCTAAAGTGTTCCTTACCAATTGCACTTACCAATAGCGCTTCACTCCCCGGCAACGACGCCAGAAAATAGTCTTGATGACCCACAAGTATAGGGGGTGTATCGTAGTACTTTCGATAAATAAGAGTGTCGAACCCAACGAGGAGCAGAAGGTGCTGACAAGCAGTTTTGATGAGGATTTCACTATAAATACTAGCAGACAGGTTTTTAGGAGTTTTTGATATAACAGATAAATAAAGTGCGAGTAAATAAAGCGCAACAATAATAATTGCAGCGAGGGGCCCAATCCTTTCTAGAGCAAAGGACAAGCCGGTTTGTTTACTTATGATGACCAAGCGTTCTTGAGGACACACGGGATTTATGTCTAGTGCTTTCGCTTCATACAGATGATTAATCTTTAGTGTTTTGATAAGTGTCGTGTGGGTGAACCTATGCTAATGCACCGCCCTTCCTAGGACTAATACATACTTGTGATTATACCCCTTGCAAGCATCCGCAAATACAAGAAAGTAATTAAGATAAATCTAACCACAGCCTTAAACTCTGAGATCCTGCTATCCCTCATGCATCGAGATATTAACGGGGGTTTAGGTTTCTGTCACTCTGGCAACCCCACAATTAATATTCGAATACACAATGCATTCCCCTAGGCCCATAAAGGTGAAGTGTCATGTAGTCGACGTTCACATGACACCACTAGAAGAATACCACCACAACTTAAATATCAAAACATTAAATATTACTCAACATAGTTCACTACTAACATCTAGACTTCACCCATGTCCTCAAGAACTAAACGAACTACTCACAACACATCATTTGGAACATGATCAGAGATGATATAATGATGAGTAACAATCTGAACATAAACCTTAATTCAACGGTTCCACCCAATAGCATCAATAACAATAGTAATTAACACCGGGAGAGTTTACCCTATCAAACACACAAGATTCAGCCCTAGATGTTACAGCGGGAACGGAGTGGAGCGGTGGAGATGACGGTGACGGCGGTGGAGATGATGGTGATGATGATCCCGATGAAGTGCAGCTCGATGACGGTGACGATGGCGATGATTTCCCCCCTCCGGGAAGGGATTTCCCCGGCAGATTTCTCCCTGCCGGAGAGCTTTCTTCTCTCTGTGGTTTTCCGCCTCGTGGCGGCGGCGGAATAATTCTAACTCTCCGTAGGACACCTTAGGTTTTCGGGGGGATGAAGTACGCGAAGGGGCACGGCAGGAGGTGGGCCAGGGCGGCCAGACCCCACGTTCGCGCGGCTCCAGGGCCTGCCGCGCCATGAGGGGGTGTGGGCCACCTTGGCCTCTCCTCGTGGCTCCCTCCACGATCTGGCAAAATAATATTTTCCACGGTCTTCGTTTTGTATTTTGATCTTCGCAAATAATGTATCCTGACGGTGCTTTTTCCAACTGTTTCCAGACTCCGGTGATCAATTCTCCAATAATCATCAAACATGCAAAATAGATGAAATAGCATAAGTATCATCTCTAATTATGAAATATATCAATGAATAACAGTAAATTATGATATAAAATAGTGATGCAAAATGGACGTATCAGTCGACATACATCTGTATCTCACGCTGTTGAAAGAGGAGTTAGCCACGTTGTGGGAGATGCCAGCCCGTACGTGGGATGCCTACACTGGAGAATATTTCGACATGAGAGCCGCCTTGTTCACGACGGTGCAGGACTATCCTGGTTACTCATACGTATCAGCCCAGGCAGGCCACGGATTCTGCGCATGTGTCAGGTGCATGGATGAGACCCCGCATCTCCAGCTACCAAGGGATGGGTCTTCAAAAACCGTGTTCCCAGGGGCTCGACGGTGGCTTCGCATGGATCACCCGTGGAGGAAACGTGGTGACCTGTTCAATGGTGAAAACGAGCCCGAAAGAGCCCCGCGTCAGAGGACCGGCACTGAAATCGACGAGCTTTTGAGAAATTGGGAGGAGTGCCCTGCGCCAGGAAAGAAGCGACCGCGGGTAGATCCCCTGATGGGTGTATGGAAAGCGAGGTTTGTTTTCCACGACTTGGAGTACTGGATGGTCCTTAAGACGCCCCATAGCCTTGATATGATGCACATTACGAAGAATGTCATCGAGAGTCTACTTGGCACTCTTTCCAACATGCCAGAAAAGTCCAAGGATGGGACGAGGGCAAGATCTGATCTAAAATTGCTTGGCATCAAAAAAGAGCTTCAGGCACCCGACAGTGATGACGACGACGATGATGATGATGATCAGACGGATAGGACTCAAGGTCGCCGCAAAAGGGTAAAGAAGAACATGGTGGTGCTTCCCCCTGCCTGCTACACTATGAGTCCGGTGGAGCTCGAGCAGTTCTACAAGTGCCTTGTAGGAGTCAAATTTCCTTACGGTTACGCGGGGAAGATCAGCAGATATCTGGACGCAACGAAGAAGAGGTTCACCGAGATGAAGTCTCACGATTGTCACGTGTTGATTACGCAGATAATTCCCGTTGCGATCCGAGGGATAATGGACGATCACGTCCGAGATACGCTGCTTGCCCTGTGCAACTTTTTCGACGTCATCAACAGGAAGTCGATCGGCGTGAAGCAGCTCGACATGCTACAGGAAGAGATCGTGCTGATACTATGCGAGCTCGAGATTTACTTCCCGCCCGCATTCTTTGATATCTGCGTGCATCTCCTTCTCCATGTCGTTGAGGACATCAAGCAGCTCGGGCCGACGTTCCTGCACTACATGATGCCGTTCGAAAGGCAGAACGGTGTGATGAAAGGATACGTTCGCAACAGGGCCCGTCCAGACGTAAGCATGGCCAAGGGCTTTCTAACCTATGAGTGCATCTCCTTCTGCCAGAATTATCTAAGGACCGAGGACAAGGATGTTGGTCTGCCCACCAGGAAGCACCTCGGCAGGCTCGGTGGATTTGGTCACCGTGAGGGCTACCGCTCACTCTTTGTCGGCGTTCATGGTCGAAAAGAAGACCTCGACAGGGCTCATCGGGTCACGCTACAACACTTACAATTGATCGAACCTTGGGTGGAAGAGCACAAGAGCTTAATCGAGCAGAATTACATCGTCCAGGGTCGGCCGAGAAAGAATGGAGACGTATTCAGAGAGCTGATGACCCACAAGTATAGGGGGTGTATCGTAATACTTTCGATAAATAAGAGTGTCGAACCCAACGAGGAGCAGAAGGTGCTGACAAGCAGTTTTGATGATGATTTCACTGTAAACACTAGCAGACAAGTTTTTAGGGGTTTTTGATAATGCAGATAAATAAAGTGCAAGTAAATAGAGCGCGGCAATAATAATTGCAGCGAATGGCCCGATCCTTTTTAGAGCAAAGTACAAGCCGGTTTGTTTACTTATGATGACCAAACGTTCCTGAGGACACACGGGATTTATGTCTAGTGCTTTCGCTTCGTATAGATGATTAATCTTTAGTGTTTTGATAAGTGTTTTGTGAGTGAACCTATGCTAATGCACCGCCCTTCCTAGGACTAATACATACTTGTGATTATACCCCTTGCAAGCATCCGCAAATACAAGAAAGTAATTAAGATAAATCTAACCACAGCCTTAAACTCTGAGATCCTACCATCCCTCATGCATCGAGATACCAACGGGGGTTTAGGTTTCTGTCACTCCAGCAACCCCATAATTAATATTCGAATACACAATGCATTCCCCTAGGCCCATAAAGGTGAAGTGTCATGTAGTCGACGTTCACATGACACCACTAGAAGAATAGCACCACAACTTAAATATCAAACCATTAAATATTACTCAACATAGTTCACTACTAACATCTATACTTCTCCCATGTCCTCAAGAACTAAACGAACTACTCACAACACATCTGATGAAGAGGGAGTAGTCCACCCCTGGACTATGGGTTTGTGGAAGTAACTTATGTATCTCTCCTCTCTCTTGAGCTTCACTAATTAGTGCCATATGAGCTGCTGAACATGATTATGGTCATATATGTAATACCTTTGTGGTGGATCTCTTAAGTTGATATATGTTATGATGATTGCCAATATTATGTCTTTGTTATGAAAGTAGATGCATATTATGTACCCCGTTCTTGTCTATGTGTTTTGATCCAACATGTTTATGAGAGCGTGTGAGGGGGAACGTGTGCATTAGTTGGAGTAACGGGGGGTGGTTTTGTGGTATGTTGACAGCAATACTGTGATCCACTTGGGTTTTTACCTTACTTTGTTGCCTCACTAGGGATAAAGGAAATACCATGCTACCGGGGGTATGTGGGTGACATTGCCACTATCACCATGACTAGATCTAGCATGTTCTTATTTAAACTTCATGTCATTGAACTTAAAGCTATACTCTGTTTATCTTAATTACTGAGGTGTTATGATTTAGTTCGCATCTTGGTGGAGTTTAAGAGAGATTAATAACCAAAAGATCTCTGTGTTAGGATGTGATGCCCATATTATTAATAACTTGTCTTGTTGCAATCTCATATGTCAATTCCTATGTTCCATTATCTACCACTATATAAAAGAGAGAGTGCATTTGTGAAACCATGAACCCTAGTCCATTTTTAATCATAAGAAACACCTTTCCAACACTTTTATTGCACTTTACATTTTCTGCCATTATTAAATACGACAATACAAAAATACATTTACATCTTGCAAACACCATAGAAACCACAAAAACATCATCCACCATCATTTATACCATCCTTGCACTTTTATTTACCACCATTGCATATTTATTTCTTGCTTTGCTTTTATTTTATTTTCATCTCTTTGCTCACACCTTGTGCTTGACAACCACTTGGTGAGGTTGGGGGCACAAAACATCTTGTTTTGTTTTGCAGGTAATCAAGAGAAGGACAAGAGGGTAAATCTTCTACACACAGTTCCCCGAGAGTTCGATATAAACCCTCGAGTCACCCTTGTGGGAAAAAAAAGTCTTCCACATCTACAAACTCTGCACTTGGATCTCAACCTAAGCGTATTATCTTTACGCCCATCACTCGCTGGCGTTGCCTTTGGACCAACGTCCATTGATCATTGTCCTCAGTCTCGGTGCAAATCCGCACAGATGGTGAAAGCACCGGCAGTTTGATCATCAATGGCCCATCCCGGCCAAGGACCGCATCCGGTCTTGCCGAAGACGATCTGCTTGAACTTGAAGAAAGAGAGCTCGAATCACTTACCACTGCAGCCGTCGACGATAGAAGCATCCGCGCCGCCCACCTCTACGCCTTCCTCTTCTCGTCCAGCCTCGATTTCCTTTTCTCGTGCATGTCCCTCGCTGATACGTCCATTTTGCATCACTATTTTATATCATAATTTACTGTTATTCATTGATATATTTCATATTTGGAGATGATACTTATGTTATTTCATCTATTTTGCATGTTTGATGATTATTGGAGGATGGATCACCGGAGTTTGAATTCTACTGGAAAAAGCACCGTCAAGATACAATATTTGCAAAGCTCAGAAAACAAAACGAGGAATCTGGAAGTTCCTATTTTGCCAAATGCCGGAGGGAGCCAAAAGGGGAGAACCAGGTGGGCCCCAGGGGCCCACATGAGGTGTCGGCGTGGCCAGCCCCTCTGCCGCGCCAGCACATCATCTGGGTGCCCTGGCCCAAGTCTGGCATCGCCCTTTCGCGTACTTCATCCCCCCGAAAACCTAAGACGAGGGGGAAAGACCAGAAACAGAGCCGCCGCCTCCACGAGGCGGAAACCACCGAGAGAGAAAAGCTCTCCGGCAGGCTGAAAAGCTGCCGGGGAAATCCCTTCCCGGAGGGGGGCAAATCGTCGCCATCGTCACCGTCATCGAGCTGCACTTCATCGGGATCATCATCACCACCATCTCCACCGCCGACACCATCATCTCCATCGTTCCACTACGTTCCCGCTGTAACATCTAGGGCTGAATCTTGTGCATTTGATAGGGGAAACTCTCCCGGTGTTCATTACTATTGTTATTGATGCTATTGGGTGGAACCGTTGAATTAAGGTTTATGTTCAGATTGTTACCCATCATTATATCATCTCTGATCATGATCCATATGATGTGTTGTGAGTAGTTCGTTTAGTTCTTGAGGACATGGGAGAAGTATAGATGTTAGTAGTGAACTATGTTGAGTAATATTTAATGGTTTGATATTTAAGTTGTGGTGCTATTCTTCTAGTGGTGTCATGTGAACGTCGACTACATGACACTTCACCTTTATGGGCATAGGGGAATGCATTGTGTATTCGAATATTAATTGTGGGGTTGCCGGAGTGACAGAAACCTAAACCCCCGTTGGTATCTTGATGCATGAGGGATGGTAGGATCTCAGAGTTTAAGGCTGTGGTTAGATTTATCTTAATTACTTTCTTGTATTTGCGGATGCTTGCAAGAGGTATAATCACAAGTATGTACTAGTCCTAGGAAGGGTGGTGCATTAGCATAGGTTCACCCACACAACACTTATCGAAACACTAAAGATTAATCATCTATATGAAGCGAAAGCACTGGACAGAATTCCCGTGTGTCCTCAGGAACGTTTGGTCATCATAAGTAAACAAACCGGCTTGTCCTTTGTTCTAAAAAGAATTGGGCCACTCGTTGCAATTATTATTGCCGCACTCTATTTACTCGCAATTTATTTATCTGCATTATCAAAAACTCCTAAAAACTTGTCTGCTAGTGTTTACAGTGAAATCCTCATCAAAACTACTTGTCAGCACCTTCTGCTCCTTCTGCTACTTGTGGATCATCAAGACTATTTTCTGGCGTCGTTGCCGGGGAGTGAAGCGCTATTGGTAAATGGAATTGGTAAGGAAAACTTTAACTGTAAGTGCTGTTTTTATTTCTGTCTCCTAAGTTGCTTAATTATGGAGAGAGGATCTATTGCTTTCCTGTTTGGAAAGGCTTCTACCACTGCTGAGGTAGAAAATGAGGCGCCATCTGATAAAATAGTGCCATTTAAAATACCTATGAAAATTATTGATCGTGTTATGGATAACCGCTATGAAAGGGATGGAACTGTCCACCCCGGTGATCATTTATTGTTTTTACGTGAATTATGCGAATTGTTCAAGTGTGCAGGTATTACAATGGACAAAGTTAGGAAGAAATTATTCTCCATATCACTTACTGGGAGAGCTGCGCATTGGTATAAATTGTTGAAGAACATGAGTTCTCTTGGATGGGAGGAAATTGTACCTCTCTTTTACTCTAAATTTTATCCTCCAAGTGAGATTCACCAAGATCGGAATTCTATATATAATTTCTGGCCTCATGATGGAGAAAGTATTGCCCAAGCTTGGGGGAGATTGAAGTCACTAATGCTCAAATGCCCCATTCATGAGCTTCCTGGTAATATTATTGTTGTTAACTTCTATGCAAGACTCTCTTTTGAAGATAAAACATTATTGGATACTTCTTGTGTTGGATCATTCACTCGTAATAAAGAAGAGTTCAAGTGGGATCTTCTTGATCGTATTGAAGAGAATACTGAAGCATGGGAGAACGACAAAGGTAGGGAGTCAGGTATAAAATATGACTTCGAATGCATTAAAACTTTCATGAATACTGATGCATTTCAAAATATTAATAATGCTTATGGCCTTGACTCTCAAGTTGTTGCAAATTATTATAAATCCTTTGCTGCTTATTTCGGTTTGCCCAAGGAGGGTTTTGAAAAATATCATGAACCTTATAAAGATAAATCTATTGCTCCTACAACCAAAAGCATTGAAGTTAATATTGTCGATCGTATTATTCCTGAGCCTTATATTGAAAAAAATCCTTTTCCTGTTAAAATGAAAGAACATTCTGTTATGGCTAGTGTTGTTAACAAAAGCACAAAGAAAGCTATAGAACCTGATGAACAAATTAAAATTGAAACTCATGTGGCTATAGTTAAAGATCTTGTTACTAAAAATGTTGGAGATGAGTATATTATATTTTGTGAAGATGCTTCTAATGTTGTTTCTCATCCTAAAAGTTCAAGGAAAACAAGTGTACCTGTGTTATCTGTTAAAATTGGTGATCATTGCTATTATGGTTTATGTGATATTGGTGCAAGTTCAAGTGCTATTCCTAATGAGCTTTATAGAGAAATTATGCATGAGATTGGTTCTTGTGAACTTGAAGAAATTGATGTGGTTATTCAACTTGCTAATAGAGAAACTATCTCTCCGATTGGTATTGTTAGAGATGTTGAAGTTTTATGTGGTAAGACTAAATATCCTGCTGATTTGCTCGTACTTGGTGCAGCTGCTAGTAAGACTTGTCCTATCATTTTTGGTAGACCTTTTCTAAATACTTGTGGTGCTGTTATAGATTGCAAGAAAGAGAAAATCTTTACTAAGTTTGCTGGTGATTCGTATGAATTCAATTTTTCGAAATTTGCTAAGACCCCTTATGAAACCGAATTACCCAATGAGGATTTTAGAGGAGAACAACTTGCCTCTATTGCTCTTGCTCCTAACAATGTTCTGCAGCAATTTATTTAAGATCATGAAAGTGAAGTCTTTATGGAAGAAAGAAATGGACTTGATGAAATATTCCTCCGTCAACCTATTCTTAAACATAATTTAAAGGTGGAAGACTTGGGTAAAACACTTCCACCTAAAGAAGATCCTGTCTTTGATTTAAAACCTTTGCCTGATAATCTTAAGTATGCTCATATTGATGATATGAAAATATATCTTGTTATTATTAGTGCTAACCATTCAGGTAAAGAAGAGGAAAGATTATTGGAAGTATTGAAGAAACACCGTGGAGCTATGGGTTATACTTTGGATGATTTAAAAGGGATTTCTCCTACTATATGTCAACATTCTATTAATATGGAGCGTGACGCAAAGCCAGTTGTTGAACATCAACGCCGCTTAATACCCAAGATGAAGGAAGTGGTAAGAAATGAGGTATTAAAACTTCTTGAATAGTAGATGGGTTAGTAGATGGGTTAGTCCTGTGCACTGTGTCCCTAAGAAAGGTGGAATTACTGTTATGCCTAATGATAATGATGAGCTTATTCCTCAAAGAGTAGTTGTTGGTTATAGAATGTGCATTGATTTTAGAAAGGTTAATAAGGTTACTAAGAAGGATCATTATCCATTACCCTTTATAGATCAAATGTTGGAGAGATTAGCCAATAAAACTCACTTTTGCTTTCTTGATGGTTATTCTGGTTTCTCTCAAATTGCTGTTAAAACTCAAGATCAAGAGAAAACCACATTTACTTGTCCTTATGGTACTTATGCTTATAGACGTATGCCTTTTGGTTTATGTAATGCTCCTGTTACTTTTCAAAGATGCATGTCTGCTATCTTTCATGGTTTTTGTGAGGAAATTGTGGAGGTGTTCATGGACGATTTCTCCGTCTATGGTACTTCTTTTGATAATTGCTTGCACAATCTTGATAAAGTTTTGCAGAGATGTGAAGAAACTAATCTTGTTCTTAATTGGGAGAAATGTCACTTTATGGTTAATGAAGGAATTGTTCTTGGACATAAAATTTCTGAAAGTGGTATTGAAGTTTATAGAGCCAAAGTGGAAGCAATTGAGAAAATGCCTTGCCCCAGAGATGTTAAAGGTATTCGTAGTATTCTTGGTCATGCTGGTTTCTATAGAAGGTTTATTAAAGATTTTGCTAAGGTATCAAAGCCTCTTACTAATCTCTTGCAAAAAGATGTACCATTTGTTTTTGATGATGATTGTAAGGAAGCTTTTGAAACTCTTAAGAAGGCTTTAATAAGTGCTCCTATTGTTCAACCACCTGATTGGAATTTACCATTTAAAATTATGTGTGATGCTAGTGATTTTGTTGTTGGTGCTGTTCTTGGACAAAGAATAGATAAGAAGTTAAATGTTATTCATTATGCTAGTAAGACTCTTGATTCTGCTCAAAAGAATTATGCTACAACTGAAAAAGAATTTTTAGCTGTTGTTTTTCCTTGTGATAAGTTTAGACAATATATTGTTGATTCTAAAGTTATTATTCACGATCATGCTGCAATTAGATACCTTATGGAAAAGAAAGATGCAAAGCCTAGGCTTATTAGATGGGTATTACTTTTGCAAGAATTCGATTTGCATATTGTAGATAGGAAAGGTGCTGAAAATCCTGCTGCTGATAATCTGTCTAGATTGGAAAATATTGCATATGATCCTATTCCTATTGACGATACTTTGCCAAATGAATAATTGGCTGCAATAAGGGTGAGTTCACGAGACAGTCCTGGTATGCTGATTATGCTAACTTTATTGTTTCGAAGTATTTGCCTCCAACCTTTTCAGGTCAACAAAGAAGGAAATTCTTTTATGACTTGAGGCATTATTTTTGGGATGACCCACACTTATAAAAAGAAGGAGTGGATGGTATTATGCGAAGATGTGTTCCGGAGTATGAACAAAAAGTGATATTGAGAAAATGCCATAGTAGTGATTATGGAGGACATCACGCTGGAGATAGAACTGCACAAAAAGTTCTACAATCAGGTTTTTATTGGCATACTCTCTTTAAGGATGCAAGAAAGTTTATTTTATCTTGTGATGAATGTCAAAGAGTTGGTAATATCTCTAGAGCGTAATGAAATGCCTATGAATTATTCTCTTGTTATTGAACCATTTGATTGTTGGGGATTTGACTTTATGGGTCCTTTCCCTCCTTCAGAAGGTAATACTCATATACTTGTTGCTGTTGATTATGTTACTAAATGGGTAGAAGCTATACCTACTAAAAGTGTTGATGGTGAGACATCATTAAAAATGCTTCAAGATATTATTTTCCCTAGGTTTGGTGTTCCTAGATATCTCATGACTGATGGAGGTTCTCATTTTATTCATGGTGGTTTTAGAAAAGTTCTTGCTAAATATGGTGTTAATCATAGAATTGCTTCAGCTTATCATCCTCAAACTAGTGGGCAAGTAGAATTATCAAATAGAGAAATTAAATCTATCTTGCAAAAGACTGTTAATAGAACGAGGAAGAATTGGGCTAGTAAATTAAATGATGCATTATGGGCTTATAGAACTGCTTATAAAAATCCCATGGGTATGTCTCCTTATAAAATGGTCTATGGAAAAGCTTGTCACTTGCCTTTAGAATTAGAACACAAAGCTTATTGGGCAGTGAGAGAACTAAATAGAGATTTTAAACTTGCCGGTGAGAAAAGATTACTTGATTTTAGTTCTTTACATGAATGGAGAAGTGAGGCCTATGAAAATGCTAAACTCTTTAAAGAAAAAGTTAAGAAATGGCATGATAGGAGAATCCTTAAGAGAGAGTTTCATGTTGGTGAGAAAGTTCTATTGTATAGCTCTCTTCTTAGATTTTTTGCCGGGAAATTACTCTCCAAGTGGGAAGGACCATATGTTATCGTGGAAGTGTTTCGTTCGGGTGCAATAAAAATTGCTTCACTTAAAGATGACTCTACACAAGTGGTAAATGGACAAAGACTCAAGCACTATATTTCTGGAGATTCTTATAATGAAGATGTTGATATTATTCAAGCAATTACTCCGGAAGATTTTATTAAAGAACATATTTCTGAGTCTGCAGAAGCTGAGTTCGAAAAGGTACAGTTTCGGTAAGAAAAAGTTCGCGAATTTAATTTTGGAACATGCAGTATTTATTTTTAGAAAATATGGAAAAATACAAGACCAAAACGAGCACGAGACGGTGCCCGAGGCACCGCCATCAGGTGCTGGCGCGGGCCCCATCCTGGCCGCGCCAGCACATGAGGACAGAGCCTCCGAGTCCGTCTCCTACTCGATTTCGTCCTGTTGCCTTCCTTTTGTTGCACATATTTTTGCTATATAATCTCCCGAGACCCCCGAGGTCTGTATATCGTGCTTTCGACGTGTTTCTATTTCGAGTTGTTTCTGCCAGATCTCAACCTTAGATCTAGAGCCATCATGTCTTCGTCCGAGCCCTCCAAGGACAGTTTCTTTGCAAACGTCGTCAACCCGTATTTAAACGAGTTGAAGATGCATCACAAAGAGTTACTGCTCAAGGAAGGGAAGGTACAAGTTGAAGACGTTCAGGGCCCTCAAGGAGAAGGGAGCATGGAGGACAAGATGAAGAGTCTGGAGCAGGAGGTCTTCAAATACAAGAAGATGGCGGAACGTGAGGTGGACATTGTTCACCGGATCGTGGGTGAACTTATTGCCAAGCATGAGGAGGTGACTGCAAAGCTTTGGGAGGACATCTTCTCACTCTATAAGACTACCAACAATCTCCAGGCGCAACTCTACGACGTTCAGAATCAAAACTGTGAGTATGAAACCAGGTTTAAACGCATAAGTGTTGCTGCAAGTTTCAGGATACTCGAGACCAAGTCATCGTTTGTTGATGGAGAGCCCTTACCTTGGAAAGTTGATGAAGAAGACTCTTCACCAAGGTTGGAAAAAGCGCTAGGCGTAAACGAGGCGGTTGACATTCGCCTAGCGCCTAGGCGATGCTTAAGCGCACGAGGCGTGATCTAGGCGGTATATAGTTTTTGCCATCAGGTGTATATTTGGGTTATTATGTATCAATACATACTATTTTAGCATATATAAATGTGTAAACTAACAACAATTTTCATTAGATTATGTTCCATCTGATTTGTAAGTGCAATAAGTAATGAATTTGTTGCTAGAGAAGATAATTTTTAGTTGTGTTGCCTAGAGTTCCGCTTATGACCTAGTCGAGGCGTTTGTCTACTGCCTAGCGCCTAAGCGTACTTAAGCGCTGCCTAGGCGCCGCCTAATCCAACACTGCTCTTCACCAACGCCACCTCAGGAGTAATTCATCATCGGTATTGGCATCTCCCTTGGCTTGTTCCAAGCTTGGGGGGAGTGTCGCGGTATCACACCATTATCTTTTAACTTTTACCTTTTAGTAGTGTCATATCATGAGTTGGGAAGTTATCTTATATGATGGTTTGCAATGTGGAAGTATCTCTCTTTTAGTTGGTTATCTATCTATGTATCCCTTGGTGTGAGTTGCCGTTATGGAATATTAATGAGAAGTGTTATCATTTACTTTCTGCACACCTTATTTTAGTTTGCAATTTCTATCATATATGATTGATCTTGTTATTAGTATTTGCATCACTTTGGGAACATATAGTAAATCTTTTGGTTTTGGCGAACTTAGTATTGGTCAGTAGTTACAATACTTTGAGACTGGGGAGAAAAAGGAACTACATGTAGACATATTATTCAATGATCTTTCTCACTTGTAGCTAATAAGTTTAGTATTCACAATTTAAAATTGTTTGTGCTTCCAAGTAAGAATTGCATGATTGTTCTTTACTACATGTATGTTTGTTTGTGTCCTTCAACCCTTATGCTTGCTACCCAACCTTGCTAGCCAAAGACCCGTATCGAGAGGGAATGCTTCTCATACATCCAAACCTTCAGCCAAACCCTTGTCACTTGTGTCCACCATACCTACCTATTATGTGGTATTTTGCGCCACTCCAAGTAAATACTTCATGTGCTACCTTTATTCAAAACTACTATCCTTCATTTGTGTCAATGTTTATTAGCTCATGAGGAAATAATAGTTGAGTTTGTTATCTTCCATGCTAATTGAGTAACCCTTGACTTGCATGCTCCATCTGCTCGTCACTAATATTGCAAAGAGCTGGTTAGACCACTATAATATCAAAAAGGTTGAGAAAGTTAAAAAAATAGACACTCCTCCATGGTTTGAGATTGATTGGTGGGCACCCGAGGATTCGGTTAGCCATGGCTTGTGTAAGCAAAGGTTGGGAGGAGTGTCAAGTTATATAAGTGCATATTATAAATGCTTGTTACTAAATAATCGGAACCGCTCTCAATTTGCTTAGTATGGAAGATAACAAGAACTGTATTACCATTCGTTGACAACGACAAACACCGCTCAAAAACTTACTTTGATTCTCTCTATATGATTTCAAAACCTATAAAACTAAAAGCTCTAGCACATGCTTGTATCTCTGCTTCCCTCTGCGAAGGGCCTATCTTTTACTTTATGTTGAGTTAGTAAACCTATCTCCTTCTATCTTAAGCAAGCATTTGAGTTGATTGTGATTCAACCATTTATACATTTGTATTGTTAATCATGTCTTTTATTCTTCCTCGTTTAGCACATTGTTGTTACCTAATAAATATGACTTTTGGAGCTAGCAACTAATAAAGAGGGCTGTTTTATAGAGTAAGCTCAATATGTTCATTGTTCTCTGACCAAGAACAAAGTTTGCCAACACCAACTATGGTTTTCTCTATGTACCTTATTGTGATTTCCCTTTACTTGTTACAAGTTGAGTTATATGAACGGAGTTGATATCTAAGATGATTTGTGTATTAATATATGTGATGCTTCTTGTCCGTATATTCTTTATCGACACTTCACTCCATAAACCTGTGGTCATGTTTACTGAGTTCAGCTTTCGCTTGGGGACAAGCGAGGTCTAAGCTTGGGGGGAGTTGATACGTCCATTTTGCATCACTATTTTATATCATAATTTACTGTTATTCATTGATATATTTCATATTTGGAGATGATACTTATGTTATTTCATCTATTTTGCATGTTTGATGATTATTGGAGGATGGATCGCCGGAGTCTGAATTCTGCTGGAAAAAGCACCGTCAAGATACAATATTTGCAAAGCTCAGACAACAAAACGAAGAATCTGGAAGTTCCTATTTTGCCAAATGCCGGAGGGAGCCAAAGGGGGAGAACCAGGTGGGCCCCAGGGGGCCCACATGAGGTGTCGGCGCGGCCAGCCCCTCTGCCGCGCCAGCACATCATCTGGGCGCCCTGGCCCACGTCTGGCATCGCCCTTTCACGTACTTCATCCCCCCGAAAACCTAAGACGAGGGGGATAGACCAGAAACAGAGCCGCCGCCTCCACGAGGCGGAAACCACCGAGAGAGAAAAGCTCTCCGGCAGGCTGAAAAGGTGCCGGGGAAATCCCTTCCCGGAGGGGGGGGGGGGGATCGTCGCCATCGTCACCGTCATCGAGCTACACTTCATCGGGATCATCATCACCACCATCTCCACCGCCGACACCGTCATCTCCATCGTTCCACTCCGTTCCCGCTGTAACATCTAGGGCTGAATCTTGTGCATTTGATAGGGGAAACTCTCCCGGTGTTGATTACTATTGTTATTGATGCTATTGGGTGGAACCGTTGAATTAAGGTTTATGTTCAGATTGTTACCCATCATTATATCATCTCTGATCATGATCCATATGATGTGTTGTGAGTAGTTCATTTAGTTCTTGAGGACATGGGAGAAGTCTAGATGTTAGTAGTGAACTATGTTGAGTAATATTTAATGGTTTGATATTTAAGTTGTGGTGCTATTCTTCTAGTGGTGTCATGTGAACGTCTACTACATGACACTTAAACTTTATGGGCCTAGGGGAATGCATTGTGTATTCGAATATTAATTGTGGGGTTGCCGGAGTGACAGAAACCTAAACCCCCGTTGGTATCTCGATGCATGAGGGATGGTAGGATCTCAGAGTTTAAGGCTGTGGTTAGATTTATCTTAATTACTTTCTTGTATTTGCGGATGCTTGCAAGAGGTATAATCACAAGTATGTATTGGTCCTAGGAAGGGCGGTGCATTAGCATAGGTTCACCCACACAATACTTATCGAAACACTAAAGATTAATCATCTATATGAAGCGAAAGCACTAGACAGAATTCCCGTGTGTCCTCAGGAACGTTTGGTCATCATAAGTAAACAAACCGGCTTGTCCTTTGTTCTTAAAAGGATTGGGCCACTCGCTGCAATTATTATTGCCGCGCTCTATTTACTCGCAATTTATTTAGCTGCATTATCAAAAACTCCTAAAAACTTGTCTGCTAGTGTTTACAGTGAAATCCTCATCAAAACTGCTTGTCAGCACCTTCTGCTCCTCGTTGGGTTCGACACTCTTATTTATCGAAAGTACTACGATACACCCCCTATACTTGTGGGTCATCACTCGCCGGCGACGGTGAAGGCGTACGACACCAATACCGCATGGACCTTTGAGAGGTCTCCGGCGAGGACGGCTCCATCTCATTGTAACATCCCAGAATGTTAATATATTTATTAATGCAAAAATGTGGGCCAACAAAAACTTTTCTCATAAAAATTTGTGTATGTTTAACTCTTGAGAATTGTTTGTTTGCATTGTTTGCAATATTGTTGAGTTCTACCTCTAATTGAAAAATAGAAAGAAAAGAAAACAAATAAAACAAATCACAAAAACAAAACACCATGTGACACATGTCACATTATTTTTCCAAATTAAGAAGTATAAATTTATTTTCACACCAAAATCAATGGAGTAATATTATAAACACTCCTAGTTAATTTTTCACAAACTATTCCCTTTCAAAAATTTAAATTCAAAAGCCCCAATTTCAAATTAGAAATTCATGATTGAGATATTTCAAAATATTTCAAAAAGACTTTGTAACACTCACCAATAATATACTTAGCCTAGACCCTAAGTTTGAACCCAAAAGGATTAAGAGAAATATGAAAAATTAAATAGCAAATTGCATACTGTTTTGGTTCAAACATTTCAGCAAACACCTTGTGATCACCCACCCTGTTCTTCCCAAACCGAAGCAACTCATGGATCAATCCAAGCTTTGGGTTGTGCATTGGACAAATTGGAGCCAGCCCTGCACTCCCCTCTTCACCACGACCTCGCTGCACGCCGGAGGGAGTCAAACGGTGGCCGGAGTCGCCGTGGAGGCGCCGGCGACAGCCACGGCAGCATGCACGTCGCCATGTCGCGCGGCAGCGGAGGTGGCAGCACCGTGCTCTCCCGTGCCAGGCCCCCCCTTCGCTCACCCTCGCCTCCTGGTCCCCTCTCGCACCCACAGCACGCCCAGCACCAGCCCGAGCACGCCGCGCCCGCGCCATGCCGCGCACGCCGTGCGCCGCCCAAGCCCGTCCACGGCAGGGCCAAGCGCCCGCACGCCCCCGAGCGCGCCACGCCTCCCCTCCTTGCCCACCTTGTTCCCCAGACAGCCCGCAGCGTAGCCGCACCCCTCCACCGGCCTACGGCGAGCACGCACGGCCGCGGGTGCCCTCTGCACCGCGTCCACCGTGCGCCGCCCGGCCACTATAAAGCCGCCCCCGTGTCCGGCATTTCTCCACACCACTCCACTGCTCTCCTCTCACCCTCTCCACTCTCTCGTGCGCCGCTTGACAGCCCAGGCCGAGGCAGCAAGGCCTCAGGCCACCGTGCCCTTCCTCGAGCTCGCCGTGCCCGAGGTAGGCGACGACCACGGCTAGGCCGTGCTGTTTCTCCCCGTCGCTCCCCTCTGCCCCTAACCTCTTCCCCTTGCACCCCGCACTCACCCGCCTCTTTTTCCCCTCTGGATCGTGCTCAGGAACGTCGTCAATCGCTCGCCGGAGTTGCAGTGCCGCCGCGGAGAAGGAGCTGCTCGTCACCGTCGCTCGGAGCCACGCCAGCAAGCTCCGCTCGCCCCAGGACCTTCCCCGACTCGCCGCCGTCGTTCTGCACCGTCTGCACGCCCTCCCGAGCCCCCTAGGTGAGCGCACCGTCCACCTCACCGTCGCCGGAGTCGCAGCGCCGCTCGGGTTTGGTCGCCGGCGACGCGAGCGCTCTAGACCGTTAGATCTCCATCCAACGTTAGCTTACCGGTTCGTGAAAAATTATTAAAACTCTGACATACGGGTCCCACGCGTCAGGTTTAAATGAACCGCGCGCGCGCTCTCTGGGTCGCTGACCAGTGGGTCCCCTCTGTCAGATTTTTCAACATTATCCGTTCTGGAGTATTAATTCGAATTCAAGTTTCATTTAAAAATCAGTACTGAACTCAAAATTAGAAAATCCATAACTTTAGATTTACAACTCCAAATTTAGCAAATCCAACTGTTCTGGAAAGCTTATGAAATTCCCTATCCAACTAAACTAGTTTCACTCCATTTGGATATATAATAAAAATACAATATTCAAAATACAGTAGCATGTTTAAATCCTAAACTTGTTTGTTTCTGATGCTCTGTTAATCCAAATTAGTTGAAACTAATTTTATTAGATCACATTTAACCATGGTTAGTCAATCCCAAAAGGGTTTAATTTTTAGATGAATATAATTTAAATAATAGCCAAAACCTTATTAATTAGCTTCTGAATTCAAAACAATGTGTAGGGAGTTTGGTAACTCCAAATGACTCAAATCCAATTGTGTCATCTTCTACACATCATTAGCTTTCTGTAGAATTTTAGTTTGTATTCTTGTGATCAACAGAACTCAAGCTATGCAATTAAACATGTGCATCAAGTTTCTGCCCTAATTAGGATATATTTGAATAAGGACATATTAAATTAAATTGAAAGCACATAGTGTTGTTTGATGTGTGAAATGGTTGATTAGGACCTCTAAGAGTGTATTGCTATAATGATTGATTGAATAGGCTAGTGATTGTTTGTATTTGATTGATTGTGTAATAGACGAGAACGCTGTCGGGTATATCGAGGAGGAGGGAACTGCTGAACCTGAAGACCAAGACCCAGACCACTTTGCCGAGCAAGGCAAGCTACTCTCTGAGCTTGCACATAACTTATGCATCTAGATTTACAAAGTCCTTTTTCAAAAGCAAAGGTTTACAAAAATCCTTTTTCAAAAGTATACCTGAGTTATTTTGCCACCCTATATAGAAATATATGCTAAAACTATAGGATGGGAAAACCAACATTGTTTTATTCAAAACTCCTTTGAAAACCTTGTGTGGATACAAAACACCAAGATGTGGTGTTGAAATAAAGAAGTGGAGAAAGATGGTTTTAAGAAAAGCACATTGGGTCCTAGTACTCAGTCAAGCAACCGATAATCTGTGCGACCACATTTACCCACATATGGGAAAGGGCTTAGTCATATAGCTTGCTCTTATTAGTATGGGACACTGCATCAACGGAGATGACTCCGTTATGCATGAGGGAATGGTTTGGTGACCTACCCCTGACCTGGGTCCTCGCTCAAACTCTATGAGTAGATAAGGAGGAGGATAGAAGGATGTCCCCTATACACCGCCAGATAAAACCTATGAGTCCTCACACTTAGATTCCGACGGGCTGGGTTAAGTGTCGATGGAAAGTATCATAGGGGCAGGATCCTATACTAGCATGAGCAAAGGACAGACTAGGATCGGTGACTCAACTTCGCATACCCCTGGTATGGCGAGACGTGGCAGACACGATGAGTTGTCGGATGGGTGTGGGAAAAGCGTGCTACCTCTGCAGAGGGTTCAAACTATTCGAATAGCCGAGTCCTCGGATATGGACAGTTGAAGGCCCTACTTTGACCATGTGCAAGTTTTTGAAAAGAATTGTGTTTTCAAAAGAAAGGAAGTTGGTGGAATGATTCATACACCTATGCCAACGGATTTGGTATGAGGTTGTTGGAGACTTGGTGCCATGATGGACCATGGTTAGCAAGAGGAGGAGTTTTGAAGAAACTAATACTCATGAGACACTAGGAATAGTTATAATCTTCTTACCTTCTTCAACAAAGATACAGGGATGTTCTAAATAAATAAAAATGTGAAACTAAAAATGAGACTAGTGCACTCATGTTGGAGTAGTTTGCGAGTACATTCCAATGTACTCATACTAGCTTGTCTCTGGCTATTGTCGTAGCCAGACTTGGAGGAGTATTACGCCCAGGAGGAATATGGCGACATCTACGCCAACTAAGGATCTTCTCAAGTCGACTGCCTGTCGGGTCATCGTTAGCTTTTGGATGTCTACTACGTTTAAGTTCCGCTGCTTATGTTGATTTGGCCCTAGAAGGCACCTGTGTAAGACTTGGTCTATATGACCTGTTATGTAAGACTTAATCCGGTATTGTAATGGATGTAAACTTTGGTATTCAGTTCGGATTATGTGCAACGACAGACTGATCACGGGATCGTTGTGTTAAGCATAATCGGGTATTTCGGACAGCTAGTCCGGGGTCCCCACAGACCTGGTATCAGAGCCATCTCGACTTTAGAAACCTTAGTTTAGCATGGTCGCTAGGTAGGAATTACAAAAGTTAAATTCTAAAAGGATGAAGGAATGAAGTATTTTCGAAAAGTGCTTATCTCTCATCCTCTCACTTCTGCAAACTTCTACCCTTACTAAATATTAAGTTTTCCCTTATAGATTAAACTTAAAATTTTGCTCACTTGCTGCCTCACTACATTTAAAATTTTGATACACTTGTCATCTCACTAACTTAAAAACTTGACTTAAAATTGTAGATGGCACTCCCCTTCACCGAGTTTGTTCAGCTCGAGAAGGACGGCACGTTGATGTTCGAGAAGGACCTGTTCGAGTTGACCAAGCTGTTAGGTCGTCCCACTCCTGAGTTTAAGGGAGCCCAGGTGGACACTCCCGGCAACGGGAACCTGTCTTGGTTGGTCGAGGCATCTGTTCGCGGGAACATCAAGTCCCCCGGATCCAGGACACTCATCTTTACCACCATGGACGTCCACTGGGACGACGGACTGTGTCGTTCCATGGAGCGGATGCTATCCCGGCTTTGTGAGGAGCACAAGGCGGAGTTGGTGAACTCTCGTTTCCAGTTCTACGGGAGACGCACTGTCGACGGACACCCTATTCAGTCCCCTCTACACCCGACGTTCGGAGAGTATATCTTGGACATGGAGATTATGCTCTTTCGCACCCAGGAGGACTTGAGGTGCGCCAGACTTCGGTCTCACTTTGAGCGCCTCTCGCTCAAGGAGAGTCGCGAGAGTGAGGCAAAGCTGAAGGAGGAGAAGGTCGCTCTTCTTAAGAAGAGGACCCAGATGAGGAAGACCATAGCGAAGCTCCGCAAGCAGGTGGCAGAGCAGGATGAGCTGATCGAGGATCTGGAGCTCCGTACTGATGAAATGGAGGAGGAGGGCGAGGATCTCCGCAAGGAGAACAACGCTTTCCTCAGTGACGATGACGACTATCTGGAGGAGATGGACTATGAGCAGGAGGATGACGAGGAGGAAGACCCAGAGGAGCCACCCTACCAGTCCGACGCTGACGTATCCGAGCCTGAGGTTCCACCTCAGTAGGCGAGTGACTTGAGTACTACCGCAGGATTAGGTCGACCCCCTATCGCTAAACTAGTAGGAGTAGTAGTTCTTTTGGAGAACTTGTACCATGTGCCTTAGCTAAAAAGCAAGGATGTAAGCTTGATGTGATGAACCCTTTGATGTGATGCTTGTGCTATGTCAGTGTGCTAGTCTTGTTAGTCTATGAAAAGTATTTTTCACATAATCCTTAAGTAATTCACCACTATGCGAAACCAACCTTTCTCCCCTTAGTCAGACTTTTTTGTCTTGCCCTTATACCCGGTGTTCTTCAGGATGGTGGACACCCGTCGCTCCAACCCGGATGGAGGACCACCACCCCCACCGGAACCAACCACCGCCCAACTTCTTGCGCTTATCATGGAGGAACGCCAAGCTGCTCGGGCAGAGCGTCAAGCTCATATCGCTGCCCTGCAGCAGATCGCTGCCGCACACAACAACAACAACAACAACAACAACCACCACAATGGCAACGGCAATGGTGAAGGAAATCAGCGATCCACTTTGAGTGACTTTCAGAAGACTAACCCACCCACCTATTCCAAGGGACTTCACCCACTAGAGGCCGATGATTGGCTTCGCACCATCAACAACAACCTAGAAATTGCTGCCGTAGGAGAACCTGAGAAGGTGCTTTATGCAACCCACTACCTTGCTGGACCTGCACGGTCTTGGTGGGAAGCTACCAAGGCTCTCCAGCAAGCCGGTCATGCTATCGGCTGGGCAGAGTTTCAGGAGAAGTTCCGCAAGAAGCACATACCCGGCGGACTTATTGAGAGGAAGAAGGACGAATTCCGCAGGCTGCGGCAGGGAAGCAAGGATGTGGTCGGATACCTGGATGAGTTTACGGACTTATCCCGGTACGCTCCTGATGATACTGACACCGAGAGGAAAAGGATGGAGCGTTTCATGGATGGGCTCCATGATGAACTGCAGTGTGCCCTGGTGATCCACGACTTCCTGGACCTGGAGTCGCTGGTGGACAAGGCTATTCAATTGGAGACCAAACGTAAAACTATGTTCGAGAGTCGCAAGAGAAGGATGATGGCCAAGGAAGGTTCGAGCAGTCAGAAGCCTCGTACCTTTCCACCAACCCCGAAACCAGCTTATCGACCACCACAACCTACACGCCCCAATTTCCCTACTCGTCCCAACAACCCAAACCCAAACACCCCCAGCAACCCAAACAGCTTCAACCGCCCCAACAACCCTACTCGCCCCGGAGGAAACCCCAACAACTTCAACCGCAACGCCAATGTTGTCTGCTTTGACTGTGGCACTAAGGGCCACTACTCCAGAGAATGCCCCAATCCCAAGAAGAATGGTCCGCGCCCCGATACAACAACACCGAACAATGGCCAAGGCCGTAATGGGAACGGCAAGAACCCCGCACCTCGCGGGAATACTGCTGTTGCCAAGGGACGTCTGCACCACATCAATGCAGAAGAAGCCATGGAAGCGCCGGATGTTGTGCTGGGTACGTTCCTTGTCAACTCAGTACCCGCAACTGTTCTGTTTGATTCCGGTGCTACCCATTCTTTTGTTACCCAAGAATTTGTTGCTAAGGGAGGTTTAGTCGGAAACCTCCTACCCAAACCCATGGTCATCCAAATCCCAGAATCCACCATAGATACCAAGTCGTATTGCCCGGACATTTCCCTAGAAATTAAGGGGGAAAAGTTCCTAGTCGACTTAATCATTTTAGGAACCCAAGGTATAGATGTTATACTGGGTATGAATTGGCTAGCCAAGTACCGTGGTCAAATTGACTGCGCCAGAAGAGCTGTAACCCTCACCACCGACAAAGGAGTAGAAGTGAAGTATGTGTCAGAAACCAGTCGACCCCGACCAGAATGCCATGAGGGCATAGCCAGACCCACCCTAGATGAGATCCGTGTTGTTCACCTGTTCCGAGATGTTTTCCCTGAAGAATTGCCTGGTATGCCGCCAGACCGGGATATAGAGTTCATCATTGAACTTATCCCCGGAACAGCTCCTATATCCCAGAGGCCTTATCGGATGAATCCGGAAGAACTGGTTGAGTTGAAGAAGCAGTTAGCAGATATGCTCAGCAAGGGACTTATTCGCCCAAGTGCTTCACCCTGGGGATCACCCATTATTTTTGTAGATAAGAGGGACGGTACCACACGCCTGTGTGTGGATTATCGCAAGTTAAATGATGTGACCATTAAGAACAAGTATCCCCTTCCAAAGATCGAGGATCTGTTCGATCAAATGAACGGAGCCCGAGTCTTTTCCAAAATCGACCTTCGGTCAGGATATCATCAGTTAAAAATCCGAGAGACAGACATTCCCAAGACTGCCTTCACCACCCGCTACGGTTTATTTGAATACACCGTAATGTCCTTTGGTCTGACCAATGCCCCAGCCTATTTCATGAATCTCATGAACAAGATCTTCATGGAGTACCTTGACAAGTTCGTGGTAGTTTTCCTCGATGACATCCTTATTTACTCCAAAACCGAAGAAGAGCATGCTGAACATCTGCGTCTAGTTTTAGCAACCCTCCGAGAACACCAGTTGTATGCCAAGTTTAGCAAGTGTGAGTTTTGGCTCAGTGAAGTAGCATTTCTCGGACATGTTGTGTCCGCGGGAGGAATTTCTGTTGACCCAGAGAAGATCCAAGCCATTGTGAACTGGGAAGCCCCAACTAGTGTGACTGAAATCCGAAGCTTTCTCGGATTAGCGGGTTACTACCGCAAATTCGTTGAAGGATTCTCCAGTTTAGCCAAACCCCTGACCCAACTGTTGAAGAAGGACAAGAAGTTTGAATGGACTCAGAAGTGTGAAGAGAGTTTCCAGGAATTAAAGAAGAGGTTGACCTCCACCCCTGTCCTAATTATGCCAGACGTCACCAAGAGTTTCGACGTGTATTGCGATGCATCACGCCTCGGACTTGGTTGCGTTCTGATGCAAGAAGGCAAGGTGGTATCGTATCTGTCTCGGCAGTTGCGACCACATGAAGAGAATTACCCAACCCATGACCTGGAGTTAGCCGCTGTTGTTCTTGCTCTGAAAACATGGCGCTCCTATCTTGCGGGACATCGTTGCGAGATCTATACGGATCACAAGAGCTTGAAGTATATCTTCACCCAGAAGGAGTTAAACCTGCGACAGAGAAGGTGGATGGAATTAATCAAGGATTATGATATTGGTATCCATTACCACCCAGGGAAGGCTAATGTAGTTGCCGATGCCCTTAGTCGCAAACCCTGCACCCTGAATGCCCTGATCCAAGCAGAACAACCAGCCCTGTTCAGAGAGTTCAAAGATTTTGGACTAGAGCTTGTTAGCCATGGATATCTTGCCAACTTAGAGTTAACCCCAACCTTGATGAACCAAATCAAGGAAGCCCAGAAAGGTCATGAGAGTATAGAAGGAATCAAGAAGAAGATTTCTCTCGGTAAAGCACCTGGTTTTACCGAAGATGCTGAAGGAGTGCTGAGATACCAGGATCGTATCTGTGTCCCCAGCATCACGGAGCTTAAAAAGTTAATCCTGAAGGAAGCCCACGAGACCCCCTATTCGATCCACCCTGGCGGAACCAAAATGTATCAAGACCTTCGTGAGAAATTTTGGTGGCACGGAATGAAGCGAGAGATCGGTGTTTTTGTAGCCAAGTGTGATATCTGTCAGCGAGTCAAGGCTGAACACCAGCGACCCGCTGGATTGCTTCAACCCTTGAAAATTCCCGAGTGGAAGTGGGATGAGATTGGAATGGATTTTATCACTGGACTTCCAAGATCCAACAGAGGCCATGACTCAATTTGGGTCATCGTTGATAGACTGACCAAGGTTGCCCATTTCATTCCCGTCCATACCACCTATCGGGGAAATCAGTTAGCAGACCTGTATATTTCCAGAATAGTAAGCCTGCATGGTGTGCCTAAGAGGATTGTATCGGATAGAGGCACCCAATTCACCTCAAGGTTCTGGAAAGCCTTACACGAAGCCCTCGGAACCAAGTTAGCATTTAGCACAGCGTATCACCCCCAGACCGATGGCCAAACTGAACGAGTGAACCAGATATTAGAGGACATGCTTCGCGCATGTGTCCTAGCCTATGGATCCAAATGGGAAGATTGCCTTCCATTTGCAGAGTTCTCATACAACAATAGCCACCAGTCTAGTCTGCAAATGGCCCCCTTTGAAGCCCTTTACGGCAAGAAGTGTCGTACACCCCTGAATTGGTCCGACACCGGAGAAGGCAAATTGTTTGGACCAGACACCCTCCGTGAGGCCGAGGAACAAGTTCAACTTATCCGTGAGCGTCTCAAAACTGCCCAGTCCCGTCAGAAGAGCTACGCTGACAACCGACGACGTGATGTCACCTTCAATATCGGAGATTATGTCTATCTCCGAGTAACACCCCTTAAAGGAATGCAGCGTTTCCATGTCAAAGGAAAGCTAGCGCCAAGATATATTGGACCCTTCAAGATCCTTGCCCGTCGAGGAGAGGTGTCTTATCAACTGGAGCTGCCTCAAGAATTAGCAGATTATCATGATGTTTTCCACATTTCCTTGCTCCGGAAATGTCTTGAAGTTCCTGACCAGCCTGATGTTTTCAAAAACATCGATCACCAGTCCGTCGACCTGAATCAAGATCTGACTTATCGTGAGACTCCCCTCAAGATTCTCGAAGAAGATGTTCGTCTCACCCGCAGGCGAGCAATCAAGTTCTACAAAGTCCAGTGGACCAACCACTCTGAAGATGAAGCAACGTGGGAACGTGAAGACTATCTTAGAAGCGAATTCCCAAACCTCTTTAGTACCCAGGCCTAGCAAATCTCGGGACGAGATTTATTTTAAGGGGGGAAGTCTGTAACATCCCAGAATGTTAATATATTTATTAATGCAAAAATGTGGGCCAACAAAAACTTTTCTCATAAAAATTTGTGTATGTTTAACTCTTGAGAATTGTTTGTTTGCATTGTTTGCAATATTGTTGAGTTCTACCTCTAATTGAAAAATAGAAAGAAAAGAAAACAAATAAAACAAATCACAAAAACAAAACACCATGTGACACATGTCACATTATTTTTCCAAATTAAGAAGTATAAATTTATTTTCACACCAAAATCAATGGAGTAATATTATAAACACTCCTAGTTAATTTTTCACAAACTATTCCCTTTCAAAAATTTAAATTCAAAAGCCCCAATTTCAAATTAGAAATTCATGATTGAGATATTTCAAAATATTTCAAAAAGACTTTGTAACACTCACCAATAATATACTTAGCCTAGACCCTAAGTTTGAACCCAAAAGGATTAAGAGAAATATGAAAAATTAAATAGCAAATTGCATACTGTTTTGGTTCAAACATTTCAGCAAACACCTTGTGATCACCCACCCTGTTCTTCCCAAACCGAAGCAACTCATGGATCAATCCAAGCTTTGGGTTGTGCATTGGACAAATTGGAGCCAGCCCTGCACTCCCCTCTTCACCACGACCTCGCTGCACGCCGGAGGGAGTCAAACGGTGGCCGGAGTCGCCGTGGAGGCGCCGGCGACAGCCACGGCAGCATGCACGTCGCCATGTCGCGCGGCAGCGGAGGTGGCAGCACCGTGCTCTCCCGTGCCAGGCCCCCCCTTCGCTCACCCTCGCCTCCTGGTCCCCTCTCGCACCCACAGCACGCCCAGCACCAGCCCGAGCACGCCGCGCCCGCGCCATGCCGCGCACGCCGTGCGCCGCCCAAGCCCGTCCACGGCAGGGCCAAGCGCCCGCACGCCCCCGAGCGCGCCACGCCTCCCCTCCTTGCCCACCTTGTTCCCCAGACAGCCCGCAGCGTAGCCGCACCCCTCCACCGGCCTACGGCGAGCACGCACGGCCGCGGGTGCCCTCTGCACCGCGTCCACCGTGCGCCGCCCGGCCACTATAAAGCCGCCCCCGTGTCCGGCATTTCTCCACACCACTCCACTGCTCTCCTCTCACCCTCTCCACTCTCTCGTGCGCCGCTTGACAGCCCAGGCCGAGGCAGCAAGGCCTCAGGCCACCGTGCCCTTCCTCGAGCTCGCCGTGCCCGAGGTAGGCGACGACCACGGCTAGGCCGTGCTGTTTCTCCCCGTCGCTCCCCTCTGCCCCTAACCTCTTCCCCTTGCACCCCGCACTCACCCGCCTCTTTTTCCCCTCTGGATCGTGCTCAGGAACGTCGTCAATCGCTCGCCGGAGTTGCAGTGCCGCCGCGGAGAAGGAGCTGCTCGTCACCGTCGCTCGGAGCCACGCCAGCAAGCTCCGCTCGCCCCAGGACCTTCCCCGACTCGCCGCCGTCGTTCTGCACCGTCTGCACGCCCTCCCGAGCCCCCTAGGTGAGCGCACCGTCCACCTCACCGTCGCCGGAGTCGCAGCGCCGCTCGGGTTTGGTCGCCGGCGACGCGAGCGCTCTAGACCGTTAGATCTCCATCCAACGTTAGCTTACCGGTTCGTGAAAAATTATTAAAACTCTGACATACGGGTCCCACGCGTCAGGTTTAAATGAACCGCGCGCGCGCTCTCTGGGTCGCTGACCAGTGGGTCCCCTCTGTCAGATTTTTCAACATTATCCGTTCTGGAGTATTAATTCGAATTCAAGTTTCATTTAAAAATCAGTACTGAACTCAAAATTAGAAAATCCATAACTTTAGATTTACAACTCCAAATTTAGCAAATCCAACTGTTCTGGAAAGCTTATGAAATTCCCTATCCAACTAAACTAGTTTCACTCCATTTGGATATATAATAAAAATACAATATTCAAAATACAGTAGCATGTTTAAATCCTAAACTTGTTTGTTTCTGATGCTCTGTTAATCCAAATTAGTTGAAACTAATTTTATTAGATCACATTTAACCATGGTTAGTCAATCCCAAAAGGGTTTAATTTTTAGATGAATATAATTTAAATAATAGCCAAAACCTTATTAATTAGCTTCTGAATTCAAAACAATGTGTAGGGAGTTTGGTAACTCCAAATGACTCAAATCCAATTGTGTCATCTTCTACACATCATTAGCTTTCTGTAGAATTTTAGTTTGTATTCTTGTGATCAACAGAACTCAAGCTATGCAATTAAACATGTGCATCAAGTTTCTGCCCTAATTAGGATATATTTGAATAAGGACATATTAAATTAAATTGAAAGCACATAGTGTTGTTTGATGTGTGAAATGGTTGATTAGGACCTCTAAGAGTGTATTGCTATAATGATTGATTGAATAGGCTAGTGATTGTTTGTATTTGATTGATTGTGTAATAGACGAGAACGCTGTCGGGTATATCGAGGAGGAGGGAACTGCTGAACCTGAAGACCAAGACCCAGACCACTTTGCCGAGCAAGGCAAGCTACTCTCTGAGCTTGCACATAACTTATGCATCTAGATTTACAAAGTCCTTTTTCAAAAGCAAAGGTTTACAAAAATCCTTTTTCAAAAGTATACCTGAGTTATTTTGCCACCCTATATAGAAATATATGCTAAAACTATAGGATGGGAAAACCAACATTGTTTTATTCAAAACTCCTTTGAAAACCTTGTGTGGATACAAAACACCAAGATGTGGTGTTGAAATAAAGAAGTGGAGAAAGATGGTTTTAAGAAAAGCACATTGGGTCCTAGTACTCAGTCAAGCAACCGATAATCTGTGCGACCACATTTACCCACATATGGGAAAGGGCTTAGTCATATAGCTTGCTCTTATTAGTATGGGACACTGCATCAACGGAGATGACTCCGTTATGCATGAGGGAATGGTTTGGTGACCTACCCCTGACCTGGGTCCTCGCTCAAACTCTATGAGTAGATAAGGAGGAGGATAGAAGGATGTCCCCTATACACCGCCAGATAAAACCTATGAGTCCTCACACTTAGATTCCGACGGGCTGGGTTAAGTGTCGATGGAAAGTATCATAGGGGCAGGATCCTATACTAGCATGAGCAAAGGACAGACTAGGATCGGTGACTCAACTTCGCATACCCCTGGTATGGCGAGACGTGGCAGACACGATGAGTTGTCGGATGGGTGTGGGAAAAGCGTGCTACCTCTGTAGAGGGTTCAAACTATTCGAATAGCCGAGTCCTCGGATATGGACAGTTGAAGGCCCTACTTTGACCATGTGCAAGTTTTTGAAAAGAATTGTGTTTTCAAAAGAAAGGAAGTTGGTGGAATGATTCATACACCTATGCCAACGGATTTGGTATGAGGTTGTTGGAGACTTGGTGCCATGATGGACCATGGTTAGCAAGAGGAGGAGTTTTGAAGAAACTAATACTCATGAGACACTAGGAATAGTTATAATCTTCTTACCTTCTTCAACAAAGATACAGGGATGTTCTAAATAAATAAAAATGTGAAACTAAAAATGAGACTAGTGCACTCATGTTGGAGTAGTTTGCGAGTACATTCCAATGTACTCATACTAGCTTGTCTCTGGCTATTGTCGTAGCCAGACTTGGAGGAGTATTACGCCCAGGAGGAATATGGCGACATCTACGCCAACTAAGGATCTTCTCAAGTCGACTGCCTGTCGGGTCATCGTTAGCTTTTGGATGTCTACTACGTTTAAGTTCCGCTGCTTATGTTGATTTGGCCCTAGAAGGCACCTGTGTAAGACTTGGTCTATATGACCTGTTATGTAAGACTTAATCCGGTATTGTAATGGATGTAAACTTTGGTATTCAGTTCGGATTATGTGCAACGACAGACTGATCACGGGATCGTTGTGTTAAGCATAATCGGGTATTTCGGACAGCTAGTCCGGGGTCCCCACACTCATCATCACTGGTTTCCGATGAGAGCGCCCAGAACCGCCCGCCGGAGAAAGGGACAGCAGGAGCGCCGTTACCCCCATCGCCCTCCATCAGCCGCCCGGAAGTACGTGGATGCGGAAGTACAGTACATAGCCGAGTACACTAGCATATGCTCTAAAATGTGACGCAACACCATATAAATATATGGACGAAATTATGAAGTGGAAAACTCTATGTCCAAGTCTTCTCCTCTTATTATGGTGGCTTCAATGTTCTGAAATCTCCATTGGCGACTTTATCTTCAATCCTCCAACCCTTGCTGCCATCTTCTCTATACGAGATCATGCTCCAATGTTTGTCCCTCTCATCCATGGTAGGGCCATCATTCCTAAGTGTGACAAATACATCTGATTTAGTCAGCATCATATGTTTGATTCCAAGAAACGGAAGTATTTGATAACTAAGTTGCCGTGCACGTGCTCGTGTGAGAGGTCCTTGTGGCTGTAGGTGCAACAGTTGTATCAACACGTGGGATGTCCTCATCACGCCACCATTAGTTTAAATTGTATTAGATTTCGTTCGAATATGTAAAATATCTTTAAATTTTAATGAAATCCGTTATATTTTATATCGTACAAAATCGATTTTAGACGTCACGAGCGAAGAATGACAGCGCCCAAGGCCATCCAGACTACGGCCGTTTGAGCACTATATGGGTGGTTCTAATGCGCACCACATGATTGGGCACCAGCTGCAGATGCTGGGGACGAAAACATGCAGACCGCAAGCCCAAAGGACATCGCTGAGCGTCCCCCGGGGGACCCGGGGCGAAAATCCTCCTGGTCCCCCGGCTAACACGTGTCCCCCTCCCTTCCCACCAAATCCCCCAAGATCCCGCTTTTGCTTCCGATGCAGCAAAACGGTTCGATCGAAATAAAAAAATTGTACTATTGCAGCAAAAAATTATTTTCCATGAAAAATCACGTAAATGTTTCTATGAAGCAAAAACGGGTTGTTTGTAATAAGAATTTTGTACTATTGTAGCAAAACTCCAATTTCCTCTCAAAACTCACAAAAATGTTTCTATAGAGCAAAAAAAATTGTGCTCCTCATGGCAAACTGATTATATGGAGAAAAACAAAAGTTTGTTTGTAGCAAAAAAATATTGTAGCAATTTTTTTTTGTTGTAGCACTTTTTTTGCTATTGTAGCAAATAGTTCTACTGAGAAAAAAGTTTAATAGCAATTTTATTTTGCTATTGTAGCATCTCACGTAGCAAAAATTTGTGCTATTGAAGCATTCTCAGTGGGAAAAATTGTGTTGTTGTAGCAATTTTTTTCTATTGAAGCAAAAGTCTTGGCACAAAAATGCTTCTACGTAGCAACTTCGAATGAGACCTCAGCGTCGCGGCAACACCATGGTAGCAAATTTCTCTATCTATTGTAGCAAAACCACATATCAATAATAGCAAACAAATTGTTATATTGCAGCATCATAGCAATAAAATGATACTACGGAGCAAAAAGTTTCACTTGTAGCAATTTTTTCTATTATGCAAATAGCAAAAATGGAGAAGAAAAACTTCCTCGCCGCCTCGTCGGGAAGATCCAAGCCGTGCTTCAAATGGGTTTAGGGTTTGCATCGGAAGATGAATATTTTTGCTTCAAACCATACAAAAAGTGGTGGAAGCACCGACGTCCTTGGCCGGCAGCATCAGTCGCCATCTATGGCAGCATGACCCCGCGCCTCTCGTAGCAAGCTGGAAAGCTTCCCCAATGACGGTGGGTGCACCGTCGCCGCCGCCACGACGGTAGCACGTAGGCGGTGAGAGGGTGTCCCGAAGTGGAAGCTCTCGTTCCCGGTGAGCAGCTCGACGAGCGTGCGGGTGAAGGTCTCGTGGTCTAGGTCGGGCAGGAAGGCGGCGAGCGCGAAGCCGGCCGTCCTCGGAGAGCAGGTGGTGACGGCGTGGACGCGGCCGCCCTGCTTGTCGGCGTCGTGGCCTCGGTGATCTCGTCTTGTGTAGCAAAATCATTGTACTATTATAACAACACCACATAGATATAATAGCAAATAAATTGATATATTGCAGCAATAGTCGCCCTTCTGCGGCAGCTGTTGGGGATATACCAATCAAGGGTATCTCCGGCATGGATCAATCCGGCTAGTCCAGGGTGGCCCAAGGGTGGTTGAGGCTGATGTCTACCGGGCGGCCCAGATAGCTGACGTACAAGGAAGTAGGCGGACGGTCCAAGGAAGGCGGAAGGCCAAAGCCCATCAAGCCACCAAGCCCAAGACGGAAGGCGGCAACCAAGCCGGCTAGGTCTAGGACTCTGTTTACTTGCCGGACAAGTACTTACCTTGTATCCCGGGGTCTGGCCGCCTATATAAGCCGGCCACCGGGAGGCCTTTAGGGCACGCTCCAATACCATTGTAACCTGTTCACGGCTATTGCCTTATAGTGAATTATAGCAGCACGTAGGATCTCGCCACCGTTGTGAGATCCGAAGCTGGGTAAACTCGCAGTGTTCAATCCCGACCTTGACGACTCCAGCCTTCTTCCCCACAATCCATACGTAGGCTAGAGGACCCCCGTCTCCTATCAACTATGCCGATACTACGACAGTTGGCGCCCACCGTGGGGCCTAGGGTTCCTGGCGTCACGTTCAAGGCGGGAGCACTTGGCGGCGTGGGCGAGCAGATCGCCGTCGGCCGCGTTACGCGCTGCGGCAACTACAGCTACGTCAACTCAGATGAGTCCTGGCTCCCGGCTGATGACTACCTCATCGGGTGCGCAATCGTACCGATCGGAGGGATCGACGTCTTCATCGGGTACACGCCGGAGGCGTACGGCTTACCGCGTTTTCACACGCCCACACCCACCAACCCTTCGACCTAGCAGTCGACCGGCAAGATGGATCTGAGTCCGCCTTCTCTCAGGAGTCGGCCGATCAGGACTTCCACTTCGTCGGAGTTGTCGGACTGGGATCCGACTCCCAGCCGGAAAACAACAATCCCGAATCGATCCTCCCTGCACTCCAGGACGATACGTTGTCGAATGCCGGATCCAGATCTACCGTTCAAGTCAACATAGATTCTGACTCTGATGATTCCGTCAGTCTTTTCGAAGAAAGAGTCAAAAGCTGCTTCAACAGTGCTCGTCCAGCGCCTTCCGAGGCCACAACGAATACAGACATGCCTGACAAGCAAGCTATGATGGTCATACTCGGCAACGAGACGACCCCAGTAAGTTCCAACGCGCAAGACAAGGCGGTCGAGGAAGTCGACAACACTGTTGTCGGTCAACTCATCAAAGGCTCCGACAAAACAAACGCGAAGGACAAGTCTGGTCTCGAGAAGGGCGAAGCTAGCAAACCCAACAAGGATTTGCTCACAAGCATCGCCGAGATTGACGAATTGATGGCGACTCCGGTCACTAAGGATACCCCGCTTGAAGAAGTAGAGGGACTCCGACAAAGCATGCTCTTACACTCTGATTTCCTGCGCAAAAGGGAGAAGTATGTTGAGGGCCTTGCGAAAAAAGTCTAAGAGGAGCAAGATAAGTTGTCCCTTAAGGCAACAAAGCTCTTTGAAGACAAGTCATCTAAACGCCGCCGGGAAAAGGAACCTCAAGTGCGTAAGCAAACAGCAGCTCAGATGCTAGGCTTCGATTGGCGTACGGCACCACAGCGCGAGGACAAGCGAGGAGACATCGTCTTCCGCACGCCTATCCTCAACGCAGCCGCAGCACTAGTTACCCTTGAGGACCAAGCTACCACGGCGGAAGAAAAGATAGTCAACGCAAGACACTACGTGTACAAAGCCCTAGAGCAACAAGCGCGCGCCGATTCCTATGGCCATATGGCGAATGCCCGAGGGGGAAATCTGGTTTCCAAGTCGGAAAAATGCAGAGTGGCACCCGATGCCGACCCCGACGGCCCGTCCGGCTCCAGCAGCCATGGCGACAAAAGGAAAAAGACGCCACCTCCCAAGAAGACGCCACCGCCTAAGCCAAGGCGGGACGAGCACTCGCGCACAGGGAACAAGGACAACCTGCCACAGCCAAGACGCAGTGACGGGGGGAGTCGAAACAATGGCCAGCCGCCTCGTAAAGACGGCGGCAACGACCCTCCCAGGAGAGGCCGGGACCGTAGTTCATCGCCACCCCGCAGCACTAGCAAGAAAAAGGAGGCAGCAGAAGAGCCCAGGCACAGCAAAAGCCGGGCTGCGCAGGATGAGCCACACGCCAACAGAGGCGGACAACAGCTCTCTCCAGAAGACGGACGACACCGCCTTCAAGACATAAAAAGAGGGAAGGAGCCGCTATATTCTGGTCCAAAGTGTTTCGGCGATGCTGTTCGTAGCGAGCCTTTTCCCAAGGACATGACATCAGTGTCAAAAAATTGTCCTAGGTACAATGGCCTCGTAAAGCCAGACTCATGGCTAGCTGATTACGCCATGGCCATCGAAATAGCCGGCGGCAGCAATCTCATCGCTGTCCGCTATCTCCAACTTATGTTGGAAGGCACGGCAAGAGCTTGGATTGACAACCTTCCAGAAAAGTCCATCCACTGTTGGTACGACATGGAAAAGGTGTTCTCCCAGCACTTCCAAGGAACCTACAAGCATCAAAATACCTATACGGATTTGCAACGCTGTGTTCAGAAAGCAGATGAAACCATGACAGACTTTGTCGGCCGTTGGATAGCCACAAAAGCCAACTGTCACGGTGTTTCAGACGCTCAGGCAATCCACGCCTTCTACACAGGCCTGCAAAAGAAGTCCTTACTCCGTCATAGACTTGTCTATGAACAAGTCACGGATCTTGGCGAGATGCTCAAGCTTGCCGCCGCATATGCAGCAGCTGACGATGACGCACGGGACGATGACCCAGATGTCAGCATCACGCCAAAGCGGAACAACAAACGCAAACAAGGGGCTGATGATAAAGTCGGACCATCCAATGAGGTTGCCGTTGCTTTCCCAGGAAATGCCGGCAAAAAGAAGTGGAAAAATAAGAACCGCGACGCAGGCTCAGGCCCTAAGCCGGCACGCATGACTTACGAGCAGGCAAAGGACTTACCTTGCCCGATCCACGCCTCACTTGGAACGGTCAACCACACGTTTAGCGAATGCCGTTTCCTGGACGAATTGAAGAAGGATCCTAGTGTTGGCTGGAAAGCAAAGAAGTCGAAAAAGCCCGACAAGAAAGACAGCAAGGACAATGAGGATGACGAAGCAATGTCAACATCAAGCGACGACGACGCCTCCGCCAAGAAAAAGAAGCCTTACCCAAAGGTCCGAGAATCACTCGTGTGCTTTGTCGGCACACCCTCGGCTAAAGCAGAAAAGGCGGAGATGTGAGAGCTCAACGCAACGATGCCAGACATCCCTCAGTATTTGAACTGGTCAGAGGCAGCTATAACTTGGGATCGGTCCGACCACCCTGACCATATCCCTCACCCAGGCAAGTACGCCCTTGTTGTCGATCCCATTGTCGACAACTTCAGACTCACCAAGGTACTCATGGATGGCGGCAGCAGCCTCAACATCCTGTACTATGACACACTTCTCCGCATGAATTTGACTGAGGATCAGCTAGACTACAGCAACCTCACTTTTCACGGAATAGTGCCCGGCAAACAAGCAAAGTCCATGGGAAGCATTAGGCTGAAGGTAACTTTCGGGCCACAGGAGAACTATCGTTCAGAATTTCTCCGGTTCGATGTTGTCCCCTTCAAAAGCGCCTATCACGCAATCTTTGGACGTCCGGCTTTCGCCAAGTTCATGGCAAGGCTGTGCTACATCTACAGCAAGCTCAAGATGCCGGGGGAAAACGGAACCATCACGGTTTCCGGCAACTTCAAGAAAGCTAAGGAGTGCGAGCGTGGTATGGCCGCCTTTGCAGAAGCCGTCATCCACAAAGAAGAACTCGCGCAACTTAAGGCAGACTCAGACAACTCCATGCCTAAGCCAAAGAACGACGTCAAGAAAACTTTTGAAGCCTCAGAAGACACGAAAAAGGCAGACCTCACACCTGGTGACAAATCCAAGCAGGTTGTCATCGGGGCCGGCCTAGAGAGCAAATAGGAAGGCGCGCTCGTCGAGTTCCTCCGTGAGAATCGTGACATCTTCGCATGGTCGACATCCGACATGCCTGGTGTCCCGAGGGAACTCGCCGAGCGCTCACTCAATATCATCAAAGGATCCAAGCCGGTGAAGCAAGCAACAAGGCGCTTTGATGATGAGAAACGCAAGGCTATATGCAAGGAGATAAATAGGCTGAGAGATGCTAATTTCATTAGAGAAGTTGTACACACCGATTGGGTGGCAAATCCTGTACCTTTTCCAAAGAAGAATAAAGAGCTGAGGATGTGTATCGACTATACCGGTGTTAACAGGTGTTGCCCAAAGGATCCCTTTGCGCTGCCTAGAATTGACCAAGTCGTAGACTCCACAGCAGGCTCCGAGCTACTTTGTTTTTTGGACACCTACTCAGGATGCCATCAAATCAAGATGAGGGAGTCTGATCAACTGAAGACATCTTTCACTACTCCATACGGGACTTTCTGCTACATCACGATGCCTTTTGGCCTGAAGAATGCCGGCGCAACATACCAGCGTTGTATGCAAAATTGCCTGCATGAACAGATCGGCCGCAATGTTCACGTCTACGTCGACGACATTGCGGTGATGTCGAAAAAGAAGGCGGATCTCCTGGAGGACCTGGAAGAAACCTTCCAAAATCTCCGGAAATACCCGATGAAGCTCAATCCCGCCAAGTGCGTTTTCGGTGTCCCAGCCGGCAAACTCCTTGGTTTTATCGTCTCTGAACGAGGGATCGAGGTAAATCCGGAGAAGATCAAGGCTATCCAAAACATATCCAGACCAACTTGTCTGAAGGACGTGCAGCGCCTAGCCGGCCCTGCAGCTGCCGTCAGTCGTTTCATAAGCCGCCTTGGAGAAAAGGCAATGCCTCTCTACCGGCTATTGAAAAAATCCGACAACTTTGAGTGGACGGATGAGGCAGACGCCGCCTTGCGGCAACTTAAGGATGCACTCAGGTCCGCTCCCATATTGGCAGCACCTCGACCACAGGAACCAATGCTGCTTTACGTCGCGGCAACCGGAGCAGTTGTCAGCGTTGTCCTGGCTGTGGAAAGAAAGGAAAGCGAACCCGAGACGTCTGAACAGCGTCCGGTCTACTTCATCGGTGAAGTCTTCTCCGCCTCCAAGCAGAGGTATCCACATTACCAGAAGCTGGCTTATGGCGTTTTCTTCGCCGCCAGAAAGCTTAGGCACTATTTCCAGGAGCACTCAGTGACTGTAGTCAGTAAAGCACCTTTGGGGACATAATCAATAACACAGAGGCAACCGGCCGTGTCGCCAAATGGGGCATCGAGCTTGCCGCTTTTGATATAGTCTACAAACCAAGGACTGCTATTAAGACCCAGGCACTTGCAGAATTTGTTGCCGACTGGACAGAGGCCATGGAGGAAACAGCGCTACCCGAGTCAGAAAATTGGGTCATGCACTTTGACAGCTCAAAGATGCTCAAAGGCTCGGGGGCTGGGGTCGTTTTGCGCACGCCAAAAGGCGATAAGCTCAGCTACGTGTTGCAGATTCATTTCAAGGCAACCAACAATGTAGCAGAATACAAAGCTCTGCTTCATGGACTACATGTGGCAAAAGATCTCGGTGTCAACAGAATCCTCTGTTATGGTGACTCAGACTTGGTCGCACAACAAGTAAGCGGCACATGGGACGCGAAAAGTGCTACAATGGCGGCATACAGAGCCAAAGTTGACGATTTCGCTAAATGTTTCATGGGCTATGAAGTCCGGCACATTCCAAGAGCTGAAAACGAAGCGGCAGACACCCTCGCCAGGCTCGGGTCAGAACGTAAGAAAGTGCCAAAGGATATTTTTCTGGAACAATTGCATAAGCCGTCCATTAAGGGCGCCGACTTATTGGACCCCGATGCAGAAGAACCAGTAGAGGCAGCTAGCTTTGCCGTCTACCTGGTTCAGCCGGATTGGACAGTCCCCTATCTCGATTTCTTAATCGACAACAAGTTGCCGGAAGATGATGAGGTGTTGAAAAGGCAAATCATAAGGCGAGCCAAAGCATTCACAGTCATTAAGGGCGAGCTATACAAGCGAAGTACGTCCGGCATCTATCAGCGGTGTATATTACCGGACGAAGGCCGGGAAATTCTAAAGGACATACATATTGGTACATGCGGACATCATGCTTCTGCCAGGTCCATTGTATCCAAGGCTTTCCGACAAGGTTTTTACTGGTTGACCGCCAAAGAAGATGCCGAACACATTGTGAAAACTTGCAAAGGCTGCCAATTGTATGCCCGCCAACCTCACTGATACGTCTCAAACGTATCTATAATTTCTTATGTTCCATGCTTATATTATGCCACTTGTTACATGTTTTATATACACTTTTATATCATTTTATGCATTTTCTGGGACTAACCTATTAACAAGATGCCATAGTGCCAGTTGCCTGTTTTCTGCTGTTTTTGGTTTCAGAAAAGTTGTTAAGGAAATATTCTCGGAATTGGACAAACGAAACGTCAAAGTGCTTATTTTTTCCAGGAGGTTCCAGAACACCGAAGAGGACACGGAGGAGGACCCCGAGGGGCCCACACCCCCTCGTGGCGCGGGTGCCCCCCTGGCCGCGCGAGCACGGGGTGTGGGGCCCTCGAGGCCCCGCCGCCTTCGCCCTTTCGCCTACAAATACCCCCCAGACTAAAAACCCTAACACGGTGTTCATATTTTCCTCCACGGGTCCCGAGCCGCCGCCGTCGTCAACACCAATTCGGGAGAGATCAGAACTTCTCCCCGGCACCCTGCCGGGAGGGGGAATCGTCACCGGAGGCCTCTACGTCGCCATGACCGCCTCCGGACTGATGCGTGAGTAGTCTACCCTTGGACTACGGGTCCATAGCAGTAGCTAGATGGTTGTCTTCTCCTCTTGTGCTATCATGTTTAGATCTTGTGAGCTGCCTATCATGATCAAGATCACCGTTATGTAATACTTCATGTTGTGTTTGCTGGGATCCGATGAATATTGAGTACTAAAGTTATTGCTTCATAATATATCATGTGTGTGCTATTTAATGATCTTGCATGCTCTCCGTTACTTGTGTATGCTCTGGCCAAGTAGATGCTTGTGACTCCAAGAGGGGGTATTTATGCTCGATAGTAGGTTCATGTCTCTATTAAATCTGGTGACAGCTAGCTCTAAGGTTGTAGATGTACTGTTGCTACTAGGGATAAAACAGTAGTACTTTGTCTAAGGATGATGTTACTTACTTACTTTACACACAGTGCTTAAGGCGATAATCTGTTGCATGCAACTTAATACTGAAAGGGGTGCGGACGCTAACCGGAAGGTGGATTATTAGTCATAGATGCGGTTGGAACGGTCTATGTATATTGTTGTAATGCCCGAATGAATCTCACACTAGACATCATAACATTGGTATATGCATTGGTTTGCTCATCATTATTCTATCAATTGCCCAGCTGTAATTTGTTTACCCGCATGAATGTTATTATTATTTATGGAGAGACACCACTAGTGAACTGTGGACCCCGGTCCTTCTCTTTAATCTGATAAACCACAAACTGCAAACCTGTTACTTTCTGCAAACAAACATCTTTCTTCCACACATACGTTTAATCCTTTGTTACAGCAAGCCGGTGAGATTGACAACCTCACCGTTAAGTTGGGGCAAAGTATCTTGATTGTGTTGTGTGCAGGTTCCACGTCACCTACGTCCCAGGGAGCATTTTCTGGCGCCCTTACGTCGCAGATTTTTCTGGCGCCATTGACACCTCGAGGGAATTCATTATTTCCTACTGGTTCGATAACCTTGGTTTCACAACTGAGGGAAACTTGCTGCTGCACTACTTCATACCTTCCTCTTGGGGTCTCCCAACAACACACCACCGTGTGCATCACTCACATGCCGGCACAGGAACTAAGGACAATTCCAATCACCTGGCCGTTCGCGGTTTGGGGCTTAGACATGATTGGTCCCTTCAAGAAGGCGCCAGGCGGGTACACCCACCTGTTGGTCGCTGTGGACAAGTTCACTAAATGGGTCAAAGCCAAACCGATCAGCAAACTTGACGCACGCACAGCCACCAATTTCCTCTGGGGAATAATCTCTCGGTTTGGAGTTCCACACAGCATTATCACGGATAATTGAAGCAACCTGTCCCAAGGCGACATTGAAGAATACTGCAATGATCTTGGCATCCGGCTTGATTTGGCATCCGTGTCACACCCTCAATCCAATGGACAAGTAGAGCGTACCAATGGCCTTGTCCTTTCAGGACTTAAGCCTCGTCTCAAAGCTCCTTTGCATAGGGCAGCCGGCGCCTGGGCAGATGAGTTACAATCCGTTCTCTTGAGTCTGCGTACAACGCCTAACAGATCAACGGGTTACACTCCTTTCTTTTTAGTGTATGGCGCCGAGGCAGTGCTACCCACCGACATGATACATGATTCCACAAGAGTTCAGGCCTACATCGAGCAAGATGTAGAAGATGCAAGACAGGACAGCCTAGACTTGTTAGATGAAGAAAGAGACGTCGCTCTCCATCGTTCCGCCTTGTATCAGCAACAACTCCGCCGCTATCATAGCCGGAGAGTGCGAAAACGCAGCTTCAGAACAGGTGACCTGGTTCTCCGCCTAATTCAAGATAGAAAAGGCTTGCATAAGTTATCCCCGCCATGGGAAGGACCTTTTATAGTCACAAAGACGGTTGCTCAACGGTTCCTACTACCTGGCCGACATTCGAGACGTAGAAGAAAAGAAACTGCGCAAGAAGCAGAAAACCAGGAGAGGAACCAAGAGAAAGAGAGGCATCGATGATCCGTTCGAGCAAACAAGACGGCCCTGGAACATTGAGCAGCTACGTCCTTACTACACTTAGCAATTTTTAATTGTAATAAGTAATATATGATTATGAAATAAAAGTCTGTGGTTCCTCATCTGTGTTGAGAAGCATGCCATCTTTTGTCTTTTCTTACAATCATATACATTTATGTATCTAAGTTACCTTAATTTTCTCTCCGGGCAAAGGTTCCAACTGGTAGATACTTGCAGCTTTCGAGCCAAACTAAGCAAAATTAACTTTTTGCACCGCCTAATTCCTTTATCCTGATTACTTATATGTGGGTTGCCTAGTAGTATGTCTTTGGCGCCAATATGTTGGCTTTGGTTTCTGATTCTAAACAAATGGTACTAGCCCTGGTTGTCTCAGCTAAAGTTTCCGGCTGAGGTTCGCCAACATACAAAAAGTCAAACATATAAGTCAAGATAAAATTAAGGCGGGCCACATATTAAAGACTACTAAGTAGCAAAATAAGTTAGCCGGCTTCCGCCTAGCATTACATCTCCAAAAGTTATTTACAATAGATAATACAAGTTGAGATTAAAATGTTTCAGGAACAGGCTGGCCGCCAAGGAGCATAAGGATGACGCGCCGACAAGATCATGCATCGGCTTGGGGGCTGTCGTCATCGGCATAGGGGCTGGCAGCACCAGCCCCGGAGCTATCGCTCCCCTCCGCCTCTGCTGCAACTTCTTCCCCTTCCGCGGCGCTTGGCACAGGATGGCGCTTATAGAAGACAGACGTATCCACCATGTCGGCAACCCGCGTGGCATAGCCGGCAACACTGTTCAGTACAGCCGCTGGCTCCACCTCGCTGCCGTCTTCATAGGTAGACGGCATGCCTTCCGTGACAACGTCGATCTCCGCTGAAGGGTAGTGTGCCATGACAAGGCCAAGTGCAGTCTTGGCACCTCCCCTGGCCGCCGACTTCAGTGCGCTCTTGTGCAGCCTTGTAGCTTGATCCAGCATGCTGGACACATCGCCGAAGTCGGACGGCTCCTGGCTGTCTGTGGAGATGAAGAACTTGGCGGCAAACTGTTTGGACGTCTCCAATGTCTCGGTGATCAGCTCACCCAGACGCGTGATGCGATCCATGCGGGGGCTGACAACCTTGTCATCGCCTAAGCCCGCAGCAACTACAAGAAATAAACCACAGTTAGCTTCTGTCAAAGTAAAGACAGCTATGTAATAGCAAGGAAAGCTTACCAAGGACCGAGTTATGGAAGGCTGACAACTCAACCAAATGAGTCGACAACGCGTCCTCTGCGGTTTGTGCGCGAGAAGACTGCTTAGATATTTCTTCCGCAGCCGTCTTCTCCGCCTCCTCCAACTTTCTGCGCAGGCTATCCAGTTCGCTAGTCAACTGGCTAGTCTCCTGCGCAAATTTGAGTTCTTGGGCCTCCATCTCCTTCCGATGCTCTTCCTTCATCGCCAAGTTGGCGGCCGCCAGCTCCGAAGCTTCATTCATAATAGCTTGCATGTTAGTTGATGCCGCCAGGATTTCTTGGGCATGATCTAACATTTCTACAAGTATGAATGCCGGGGCTGAAAATATTGGCGGACAAATGCACAACAAGGCAGAAAGTAAAAAAGCAATATTTTTTACCTTCATTTTTCTTCTGGATCGCCTCCAGCTCGGCAATGCGTCCGTCCTTTGCCTTGTTATCCTCCTTCAGCGCCCAGAACCGCCTATTCATGTCCGCCTTGGCGGTAATAAGCTCCACGTTGGCTTGAAGGATACCCTGCAAAACACGCATATATAGCAAAGTTATAAACCACTCAGCCGGCTAAAAGGTCTTTCTAGCCACCTAAGTGCTCGGGGGGGGGGGGGGGGGATATCTATATATATATATGTGTATGCGTGTATACAAGCCAGTAACTTACCTCTAGGTCCCCTTCCAAAGTGGCGAAGGCGTCTCCGGCAAACTCCGCAAAGGACAGCGCGCACTCCTTGGCATGCTTCAGCGAAGCACGAGGATCGCGAACGTTCCCCGAGTCGGAAGCCGGAGTCGCCCGAGACTGACCGCCAACCCTCTTCTCTATCTGCTCCTCTTTGGCCGCAGCTTCGGCCATTCGGGAGGAGGGATTGGAGGTGTGACCCAAGGATGTCGTCCTGGTTGGCGGCGGGCTAGTAGCCGGGGCTCGGGACTAGGCTGCACGCGGGCATCCCTCATAAAGCCACCGGCTTGGGGCTGAGGAGTTGGCGGCTGGGTAGCAGGCGAGGTGCCAAGGGGCCGTTTGCCCCTAGCAGATAGGGGTCTGGCCGTCAACTTGGAAGTTGCGATCCTATTCCTGGTTGTCAACCAAGTATGAAGTTTAGCCTGGAAAGTCCAGCAGTGAATCGGACCGACAAATACCAAAGCTAAATAGACAAACTTACTTTTGAGGGATTCTTATCCCCGCGTTCTCGTCGTCATCGACGGGCGCCAACGTTGTCGGCGCGGTCCTTTTCTTCCTCTCAGCATTGGCGGTAGAGGAAGGAGCGTCGGACGCCTTGCGCTTCTTGGTTTTCCCAGCCCTCGACTCATAAAAGGCGGGAGCCAAGTCACTCTCCGTCAAGGCGGAGATCTGCACAAAGCAACAGCGAAAGAAGTTAAAATAATTTAGCAAGTTAGCAGCAATATCATCGAGAAAGGTAAAAGCTTACCTCAAGGGGAGGATTGTTGTGGGTGTGCATTGGCACACCTTCCACCGTCTTCACAAACCCCGCCTTGACGAGGCTGCGAAGTCGGGCCGCCAATTCAGCAGCTGGCAACTCCCCTTCGCTCACGCGAAGAGAAGCCGTGTCAGTAGGCGAATACTGACACATCTTGTGCGGGTTGTACCGCAGGGGCAATATCTGCCGGGACAGCCAGGAAATGACGGTATCCACTCCGTCCAGCAACGGAGCGTCCATCGTCTTGGTGAGGAAGTCGATCCGCCTCATATAAAGGCGGAGCTCCTACGTCAACTTGGGGACCGCCTCGTCCCAGCATGGCCTGGGCATTGGCGGCGCGTTGACGAACTCTGTGACGCCAAAACGCTGCGCCGGGGCTGCCATGTCTTGGCAGTAGAAGAAGGTGGAGGTCCAACCTTTGACGGACTCGATGTAGGGTATCTTCGGATACCACGGACGTCCTTGGCGGCAGTTGAAAGTAACACTGCCGCAGGTTGCGAGGCCCCCATCCGGCACAGTTTGGCGCCGGTAGCGAAAGCAAAATCTGAAGAAGTCTAAACTAGGCCTAACACCTAGATAACCTTCGAACAGAGCGGTAAAGCCGGCCAGGACTAAGATGCTATTAGGCGCAATGTTGTGGGGCTGGAGCCCGTAATGATCTAGCACCTCACTAAAGAAGGCGGAAGGCGGCAGCGCCATTCCCCTAACTAGGTGGGAGGTGAGGATTACCCGTTCCCCGGCTGCTGGAGCCGGGATGATGTCGCCCTTGGCGGACCGCCAGCTGCAGTCCCCTTGGGTCGGCAAGTAGCCGGCTTCCTCTAGCTCCTTGAGGATGTCGTCGTCCACCGCTGAGGGCAGCCAGTAGCGGGACCCGAGGTGCGCTGGCTCCTCCTCCTCGTCGGCGGTCGGGCCTCCGGTCGCCGCCGGGGTGGTCGAGGACAATGGTGTCGTTGCCGTGTGCGCACGCACGGTCGGAGCAGAGGAAGAAGGGCAAACAGTGGAGGACGATGAGGTGCCTGTGCGGGCCGCAACGGGGCGCGAGCCCGCGCCGCCCATCGCCGCCGCCGCCGCGGTCGATGTCTTCGGATCAGTAGCCATCCCCGTGCGTTTGGTCGCCGGAGTGTTCGCTCGGGGGCAGTGGAGAGCTCGAAGAGGGCAAGAGGCAAAGGCAGGAGAGAGAATGAGTGCGGGTGAAGGAGATGAACGTTTCGGTACCCTATTTATAGGGCCGACGTTAAGATCTGTGCAACCGTAGGAAAGCCGGCCACGTGGCGCGCATCCGTGCGAAGGCGAAACGGCCCACGATCTCACGTTCACCATAACTCCTCTTTTCCCGCGATTTGCAATCATGGCACGATTTCGTTACGTTGGATTCATACTGTCGTGGACCAAATGACATCATCTGTCAGTTATAAGTTTGACTTGTTAGTAAGGATAAGGCTTCTCCGAGAAGCCATCCGACAAGTTAAGTTAGTCGTCTTTCCCATGCAGGATAAAGGCGGCCGCGTGCTGCTGGTAATCAAGCCGGCATATGTTCCCTATTTTTCAGAATGGTTCAAGCTCTGCAGCCGTCAACGTTCAAACTGAAGATCGAGAAGACGAAGAAGCTGGCGATTAGAGAACTTCAACCTTTCTGGGGCTAATGTTGGGGATATACCAATCAGGGGTATCTCCGGCATGGATCAATCCGGCTAGTACAGGGTGGCCCAAGGGTGGTTGAGGCTGATGTCTACCGGGCGGCCCAAATAGCTGACGTACAAGGAAGTAGGCGGACGGTACAAGGAAGGCGGAAGGCCGAAGCCCATCAAGCCACCAAGCCCAAGACGGAATGCGGCAACCAAGCCGGCTAGGTCTAGGACTATGTTTACTTGCCGGACAAGTACTTACCTTGTATCCCGGGGTCTGGCCGCCTATATAAGCCGGCCACTGAGAGGCCTTTAGGGCACGCTCCAATACCATTTTAACCTGTTCACGGCTATTGCCTTATAGTGAATTATAGCAGCACGTAGGATATCGCCACCGTTGTGAGATCCGAAGCTGGGTAAACTCGCCGTGTTCAATCCCGACCTTGACGACTCCAGCCTTCTTCCCCACAATCCATACGTAGGCTAGAGGACCCCCGTCTCCTATCAACTATGCCGATACTACGACAGCAGCACCGCTTCCCGTCGTCGGCAGCATCGCCCCGTGCTCCCATGACAGCAAACTGACCCTTCTTCGATAGCACCACTTTCAGTCGCCGACAGCAACGCCATACTCCCATGAGAGCAAAGTCACCCTACTCCGGCAGCACCACTTCCGGTCATCGGCAGCACCACTTCCGGTCATCGGCAGCATCGCCGTGCTCCCATGAGAGCAGAGTTGCCCTTCTCTGGCGGCACGATTTGTTGAGAGAGAGAAGAAATCGAGTGCGCTGTGGCGTCGGCAGCCGTCGAGGAGGGAGCACCCGGGCGGGATGAGGCTGAAGTCCGCGAAGCGTGGCTTACCCTTGAGCACGACGGCGCGCACGCCGCCGCCGCCGGCGAAGCGCTGGACGGCACGGCCCGGCGAGACGGCGTAGCAGTTGTCGATGAAGAGCTCGTGGCGCGTCTGCGCCTCGGCGCGGTACCAGGAGCGGCAGACGAGCGAGGCGACGTTCCGGTCGCCGGGCGCCGTGAGGAACTTGAGCACGCTCTCTAGCACGTTCTCCAGGACCTGGTCGGGAGGGGCCGCCGTTGCCTCCGCCGCGCAGATCCGGCGTCCACTTGTCGTTGTTGCCAGAGGCGGAGGAGGAGGAGTCCTCGGACCTGTGCGTCGGCGGCGAGTCCGCCGCCGCCGCCTCGCTCATGCCGGACCTGGTAGGGAGGGGCGGATCGCTGGACGACACGGCCCGCCGCCGCCTCGCTCATGCCGGAGGCGGGGAGGAGGAGGAGGAGCGGGTGATAGCCTGATGGGATCGAGGTGGTAGTGGTTGGGGGATCGGAGAAGGGTGGGCGTGTGGCTGCCGAGGATAAGGTGCGTGGGTGGATGCCGAGCGATTGATTCTCATCGGACGGTCGCGCGTCAGGAGGATGTGGAGCGAGGATCCGGTGGAACCGTATCGTTTCCCAAGCCCAAAGTCCTAGCCCACCGGCCAGGGTCCAGGTAACGGAAGAAATCTACGTTCCACTGTGACGCGACCGCCTTCTTCTCCAGCCTGCACTCTGCAGTCCTCTCCCCACCTCACCTCTCACACCCGGAAATTCAGATCAGCGCCCTTGCAGCAGCAGCACAGCACAGCCACACTGCCGGTGAGTGGGCCTCCCAGTGGAAGGACTCAGGCAGGCAGACACGCGGCGCGTCTTCCAATGGCGGCGTCCTCCTCTCCCCTCCTCTCGCCGCTGCGTCGCCACGGCGCTTCCCCCCGTCCCCCCGCTGGCGGCGTCCCTGCGGCGGCCTCCCCTTCCTCTTCATCCTGCTGCTGCTACGCCTGTCCTCCGGCTCCGCGCGGCGGCCTTCTCATGCAACCGCCTTCTCGAATCTCCCGCCGCCGCCCAGCGGACCCGGCGGCCGCCCTTACTGTGAGCATCTCCTCTTCCCTTGAAGCCCGTAACCGTTTTTTTTACTTAGTCATCGACTCGCTCTGCTCCGCGTCTATATGTAGACCCGTGCTACGCTCGGGCAACCATAGCTCAACAATTCAGCATGTTCGCTGTGTTAGAGTTTGATGCGATCGGTGGCGCATCCTACTAGTTTTTTCATTCGACTCCCCAGTGCATACTATTTCCTCTCGAGGGTGCTGATTTCCTCTACACTGTGTGCTTCGAAGGCGAGCCTTTGCGGGAATGGCTTCTATGGGTGGCCGGCGGTACTCGGGGGTTGGAGTAGAGGGTCGGAGAAGGGTTTATGTGCGGCTGGGACGGGTGACGATGCTGGGGATCAAGTTGGCGAGGATGGAGTCCGTGTCTCTAATGAGGCCCTCCGTGCCACAATCCGTAAGAGCAGAGAGGTGCTGGCGACGCACAGGGATCTACTTCAGCAGGTATTCTGCCCATGATTTATTTCTGAAATCAAATGCTTTTCTCCATATACCATTATTCCATAAACCACACATTTCATCTTGAAGCTCTTGCCTGGCCGTGATATTTTACTATTTGCCACCACCGTCACCGACTCTGCCATCAGAGAATCAAAGCTTTTAGTCAGCCTTAAAAAAAAGGAAGCAAAATTGAACAATGTCTGGTGCAGGTTTATTATCAAACATTTAGTGAAGCTCCGACCCAGCTGATTGCATAGCTACAACAGATAGTGAAACTAAAAGATTGTAGTGAATTTTGTTAATCAAGTCTAAAGCATTGTCGCATGGTATGGCTTTCCTTGATATATACAAATGGCTTTAGGTACATATAGACTGGATTGGTTTGTTTGAATGATAAATGTTGATATGAACTTCCCGAACTATCTTTTATTTTTAATCACTTGATCGCCCATTAAGCTCCTCCGTTATATGGAAGAATGCCAGACCTCCAAATTAATCAGAATGCAGACTCTTGCTGTTGCTTTGCCTTCCGGAATTTGAACTAATAATCTTTTTTGTCGGAATTTTTGGACTCTACACTGAACCACATGTGCACTCGAAGCAATGGTTTACTTTGACAACCAGAATAATTAGAATTCCGGGGAACAGGGTTGTGGTGGACTGGTGATAACAGGATCCGTGTCATCAATCAGTGAATTTGTGCTGCCATCGGAACTGCTTACACAGAATTTACCACATAAGGTGTCCATTTCACATGTTATTGCTGGACTCAATCTTTTGTCTGAATACATATCGGTAATGCACAATATTTTAAGGAAATGACCTTGCAGTGTTTTTTCAACTTTGTATGCTCATCATTTGCTCATTTTATGGAATTATTTGTTCTCTTAAATTATGTTTGCATCGATGGTATGCAATCACTTGTACACTATGCCTGTGTTACTGTTTATCTACTTGCATTAAAACCACACTATTTGAAGCTCATTCATCTATCTCTATTGTATAATTTATTGAACTATTATGGTTTGAAATGTAATGTTCGGCCAACTTATTTAGATATCAGAAAAGAAGAAGCTCATCTCTATTATTGAGGCCAGTCCCATCCATAATGAGCGAGATCCATTTTCATGCTCGGATGCAGTTTCAGAGGGTGAAGAGATTGGCTATGACCATCAGAAGTATCTTATTGACAGGCGTTCACGAAAAGCAGAAGTCTGTTCAACTCATGGAGAATCTGTTAGTGGACAACATGAATACTATGGAAGTTTACAAGGCAAACTTTCTGACACTGATGTTAATGGATCATCTGTCAAGGTCAGCTATGATCACTATCTGTACGACACTTTCGCTAGTGCTGCTCTCAATTTATCTGAAACACGATCTGTTAATGGGTATGATGCAGGATTACGTGGCACAGCGGAGTCTAATAAGTGAAGAACTACACTCGTTTACTGAGGGAATAAATGACAATTCGTCTTATTCGGCCGCCGTAGATGTTATGAATATCATATTGGTAGCTGCAGAATGTGCTCCTTGGTCAAAAACAGGCAAGAACAATTCGACAGAACTTCAGTTTTCCAAAACAATTATTTCTAAAGTTGCAGATTCACACTTAGCACCTCTACAATGGAGTATTTTATGCTAGTTTCTCACCTTGATATTTTGATGAGCATCACCTATTTATTCATATGTTTGTCCTGTCACATCCTTAGTAACTAGTAATGGCTGTAAACGAGAAGGAATAAGGAGACATAGAGGATGTGCACTTGTGCATTTAGAATGCTTTCCATGGCATGCATACTGATTTACCTTATTGCTCATCAGCACACGGCCGTAGTGATACCTAAGGAGAAAACAAGAAGAAAACACACTTACACGCTGGCACGCACACGCGGCCTATTTCTATTGGATCATCACTATGTAATCATCACTAGAAGAAAGTACAGAATTATAAGTAAGGTTTGCTACTTTCTGTTTGGCCATGTCATCTTACAAGATATCCTCCCTTCTTAGTAAACCACACAAGCCTGTTTTTTCAAGGACTATGGTAGGGATATGTATTCATCATGAGAACAAACTTGTTTATAATGAAATGTTTAGAAGACTTACGTCCCCACAAACCTTTTTTTCCCTCTTCTTAAATACTGAAGGAGATATTGATTCCAGTCACTCAGACGATTGAGGACAGCATTTGCTTGGCACTGTCCTTATAGTCGAGCTACAGGAACACATTACTGCTACATAATACTTAAACTATAAAAATACACAATCAACTAAAATAGTTGAACTGAAGCTCCTTTTTGGTGTGCTAAGCTGTGTAACAAATCAATTATGGAGAGCATTTGACACACATGGGAAAATCCGTTAATGTGATTCTAAGGGCTGCATCCGGTTATTTAAAAATTCCCAAAAAACAAGTTTAGGGATCTTATGAAAATCCACCACACACTTAAGTGGAGTTTGGCCTCCATCCTGAGCCATAGGTTTCCGGTTCACCTGTTGAGCTCCTATGCATGCTTGATTTGTTTTTGAAGAAGTGATTAACAGGTTAACTGGTTCATCCATAGCTTTTGTGAAATTCTGTAAGGGCTTATGAGGCTTTAATGTAAATATCTAGAATGAAGGCCTTTCTTTGCACAAAAGAATTTGTGGTTAGTGTCTGCCAATTGTTTGCAGTTCTTGTTTTCTTATACTTTTGGAGTTCCTGCATAAGCTGTGTCTGCCTAATCATTTAAGCTGAAAAGCAGTATGGTAATTAGAAGAGTGAGCACAATTTTCTTGGTTGTATTATAAGTACACATTGTGGCACATGATCTCAAGCCTGAAGACACCACGCGTTTTTACTGTCTTACTGAGGGAGCAATAACCATGACTTTAATCTCCTGCAGGTGGACTTGGTGATGTTGCTGGAGCTTTGCCAAAGGCTTTGTCCAAGAGAGGTCATCGTGTAATGGTATATTTTCTATAAGCTGTCTTGTCATAATGTTGTACATACAGATCAACTAACTGCCAACAATTGGTAAGTGCTGCAAGTCAGCATGGAAGGGAAGCAGATGTTATCTATACTCTTATAAAGCAAAACCCCACTAAGATCCATTAAATTAGTCTATGTCTACATGCGAAGTGTCCACATCACCCACTATTTGAGCCAAGCATTTATCCATGTCATCACCACGTCATCCACTATCTGAGACATTTATTTATCCATGCCATCCATATTTTTAATGAAATTCATCAATACATGTAAGTTATTCAGGTTATAAATTCTTTTAGCCGTTCAATTTTCACATCATCAATTTTTAGCTTTTAAATATATGAACACTCCATATTAATTAAATTTAGATCTTCGACTAATCAAATCCTATATATTACCGAGAACTTTTTGCATCAAATATTCTTTCTTTATACTCTTATAATTTCTTTTAAGGTCCCCGCACGTTGCGGGTATCTTTCTAGTTAACATTAATGAAGCAGCATAGCAATCCGGTAGATGACCTAAAACTGAATATTGTGTCACTGGCAGTATGACGGACCATTTTTTTTTCGAATTAAGGACTTACGCGCTCCCGATTTTATTGCACAATGAAACTCATAAGACAGCATCCCAGCGAGTAATACGATACAACGTAGACGTCACCATGCCAGCCCCCAGAACGTCACAGCGATCGAAACCAGAGCACAGTATGTCCTTCCCCAAACATCTTGCAAAACTAAACTAGACAAACTACAGAAGCAAAAACAAAAGGAAAAAAAACAGGAACGAGATTTCACGCCAGCATCCTGGGATCAGCAGAATGGACCATTCTTTTCAGTAGTATACCTTAGTAAGAGCATCTCCAGTGGCTCATCTATATTTGGTCCTCTATATCTTCATATAGAAGATCATCTAAATGGATTCTTCTGTAGATGTTCCTAGTTTTTCAGCAGAACATCTACATTCAGGACATCTATATTCTCACTCTTATATTTTAATAGTATCTTATAACAACCATTCAACCGTATTTCTTTTTCAATGGCTCTATTCTTAACATCAAATTTTCCAACGGCTATATTTCTAACGGCTCCTCAATTCAACAAGTTCAGAAATGCAGATCCTCCATTCATGTCACCATCCCAATTCATGTCACCGGATCCTCCATTCAACTTCAGAAATTCTGTGTTGTCCATCTGTGGTGAATTGCATCTATATAGGAATAAAGATCAATTCAATATTTATCAAATCATCTAGCAGTACTGGAGCACAAAAGCAAATCATCTACCAGAAGTACAGAACAGAACCACTTCAGCATACATAAGGAAAACAAATACTCGTAGTACAAATCATCTAGCTTTTGCAATTTGGCATACAAATTACAAAGCAACTAGCACAGACAAGTACAGAAGCAAAACAACTGTTAGCTTCTACAGTACTACTGATCACGCCTTGCTTGAGCTAGCCACTCACACTTAGCACTTGGACACAGAGAACTCAACACTCACACGAATGGACACAAGAGACACAAGTAGTTTGTGCAGCTGAATGCTTGCTGCGTTTTGTGTTTTCTCTTCACTACTTGGTGTCCTTGAACTGATACATGAGGGTCCTATTTATAGAGCTAGTGAGCTGCTCCAACCAGCTCTCCTACAGCTCTCTACGATGTGAACTCTTGACCTTAGTTGTCTAAGAAGTCAAGCCGCCAGACACTATCCTGAAATCATCTGCAGCTGTTATGCAGCTTTGCAGTCCTGCAGTTTGCAGCTTTGTGTTGGCCTCCATTCTCTGATTCTGTTCACACTCCACCGTGTGTGAATACTAACTAGCACGTACAGTAGTACATGCACAAGCACATGCACTGATGCACGTAGTGGTTCTTATTAGCAACTAGTTAATCAACAATTCTCCCCCCTAATCTAGTTGCTGCTCATGTTGATGACGCCGATTCTCTCGCGCAGACTCTGGAACTGAATCCGACCAAGTGCTTTAGTCAGGATGTCCGCGACCTGGTCTCCGGTGCCGATGTACTGGACGTCAATCTTGCCATTTTCAACACACTCCCTAATGAAATGGAAGCTTGTCTCGATGTGCTTACTCCGATTGTGGAAGACCGGATTTTTGCACAGCTGAATTGCGGACTTGTTGTCCACCATCAGCTACAGTGCTCGAGCATCTCGGCCGAGGAGATCTCCAAGCAGTCGAGCCAGCCAGAGGGCCTGCGTGCAGGCTGTGGAGGCCGCCATGTACTCGGCCTCGCAGCTAGACAAGGCAACCACCTGTTGCTTGACAGACTGCCAGCTCACGAGGCACTTGCCGAGGAAGAACATGATCCCGCTAGTGCTTTTGCTGGTGTCGATGTTGCCGGCGTGGTCGCTGTCGCTGTACCCGATGAAGTCTGCCGCCCCAGGGCCTCTAGGGTAGTGAAGGCCATGGTCGAGAGTCCCCGCAACGTAGCGGATGATCCTCTTCACAGCCTGCTCATGCTCCGTCGTCGGTCGCTGCATGAAACGACTAACGTAGCCGACGGAGAACGCCAAGTCCGGCCGAGTGTGGGCGAGGTAGCGAAGGCTCCCCATAAGACGCCGGTACTGTGTAGCGTCTACTTCCTTCGTCATGCTGTCACGGCTCAGTTTCAGCCTCCTCCATCGGAGAGAGCTGGGTTGCAGTCGGTGAGCCGAGCTAGCTCAACGATGCGCTTGGCGTAGGCGGTCTGTCGAAGCGTGATCCTGGAGTGATCCTGGTGCACCTCGATCCCCAGATAGAAGGAGAGGAGCCCCAGATCACTCATCTGGAAAGCAGCTTTCATCTCCTCCTTGAACGCAGCCACCTCTACATCCTTGATGCCGGTGATCACCAAGTCGTCGACATAGACGCCCACCAACAGAGCATTTCCTCCGCTGCCCCGTCGGTAGACGGCCGCCTAGTGCGGGCTTTGCTCGAAGCCCATCGCCTTCAGCGTGGAGTCAAGCTTGGCGTTCCACGCCCTTGGTGCCTGTCGGAGGCCATAGAGAGCTTTGTGCAGTCGAAGTACCTTGCCCTCCTTGCCGGGGATCACAAATCCCGGCGGCTGCTGCACGTAGACCTCCTCCTTCAATTCGCCGTTGAGGAAAGCCGACTTGACGTCCATGTGGTGGACACACCAGCCCTCCTGGGCAGCTAGTGCAAGGATGAGCCGCACGGACTCCATCCGTGCCACAGGAGCGAAAGCGTCGTCAAAGTCGACCCCTTCCCGCTGCAAGAAACCTCGTGCCACCAAGCGAGCCTTGTGCTTGACGATGGCGCCGGCTTCATCCCTCTTCAGCTTGAACACCCATTTAAGGGTGATCGCGCGATGACCACGAGGGAGATCAGCGAGTTCCCAAGTGTGGTTCTCCTTGACCGCATCCATCTCCATCTGCATCGCAGCGCGCCATGCTGCGTCTCTATTAGCCTCTGCAAAAGAGTGAGGCTCACCGTCCTCATGCGCAAGCTGCAGCTGCGCCTCCAAGTCGCGTGGCACCAGTCCCGACACCGGCTGGTCACCGAGTAGGTTCTCCACCGTACGATACCGCAGCGGCTCGTCATCATGATACGCATCGATGCGCTCCTCGTCGTGAGGGAGCGGGGATGCGAACTCCACCAGGCTATGCGCTGGTGATGATGTAGACGTGCCCGGAGGAGTGGCTGCTGGTGCTGGAGTACGTGGCGTTGCTGGCTGAGGTGCCGTCGGTGTAGCCAACACCGGGGTCGATGAAGTCTTAGGGGCCGAAGTAGACGTGCTCAGCGAAGAGGAGCTGCCTGCTCCCCCAGCCTCCTCGAACTGGACGTACTCGATGATGAGGTCGTCACATGTCGGGGTCGAGACGTCGTCCACCGCCTTACCCCACGCCCATCCTCGCCCTTCGTTGAACATGACGTCTCGCGCCGTGCGCACACGCTGTGTCTTGGGGTCGAGGATGCGGTAGGCCTTTGAGCCTGCCGAGTAGCCGATGAACACTCCCGGAGTGCTCCTGTCGTCAAGCTTACCGGTGTGGCCGAGCTCCTTGGCGAACGCGAGGCAGCCGAAGACCCGCAGGTGGGAGACCGCCGGCTTTCGTCCATGCCAAGCCTCATACGGCGTCCTGCCATCGAGCGCCTTGGTCGGAGAGCGGTTTAGGATGTAGACGGCTGTAAGTACCGCCTCTCCCCAGAAGACAACCGGCATCCCTCTCTGCTTGAGGAGGGCCCGAGTCATCCCCACAACCGTCTGGTTGCGCCGTTCGACGACACCGTTCTGCTGTGGGCTGTACGGCGCGGAGTAGTGGCGCTGGATGCCTCTATCAGCGCAGTACGACGCGAATTCAGCTGCTGTGAATTCACCGCCGTTGTCGGTGCGCAGCACACGTAGCTTGCGGCTGCACTCAGCCTCTGCAGCAACCTGCGCACGCCTGATGGCGTCCGCTGCCTCCCCCTTGCTGCCGAGGATTACCACCCACATGTAGCGGGAGAGATCGTCAACCAGCAGCAAGAAGTAGCGACGTCCTCCTGGTGTGGATGGTGTCACTGGGCCACACAGATCCCCGTGCACTAGCTCGAGGTTCTCCTTGGCTCTGAAGCTCGCCTGCTGCGGAAAAGGGTGTCGTTTGTGCTTTGTCAACACACAGACGTCGCAGAACTGCTCCACATGGTCGTGACATGGCAGGCCTCGTACCATCTCCTTGGCACTGAGCCGCTTTAGGGACTCAAAATGAAGGTGCCCGAAGCGCTCGTGCCACTGCCACGCCTCGTCGTCCCGACGAGCTGCGAGACAGATAGGTTGTGCCACCTGCACATCAAGGACATAGAGTCGGTTTGTGCCTCGGGTTACCTTAGCAAGAAGGCGATGATGGCGATCCCAGATGCGTAGGATCCCATGCTCGATCAGCACGCGCGAGCCGTTCTCGTCTAGCTGTCCCAAGCTGATGATTGAGTTCCTCAGCGCAGGGATGTAGTAGACCCCGGTGAGCAGCCGGTGCTCACCAGTCTTGGCGATGAAGATGACGGAGCCGACGCCCTTGATCTCTACGGCGGAGGCATCCCCGAACTTGACGGAGCCTCGTACGTCAGAGTCGAGCTCGGCGAAGAACTCTCGTCGATCGGTCATGTGGTGGGTGGCGCCGGTGTCGAGGCACCACCCGCTAGTCTTGTCGCTGCCGAAACCATCGCCGAGGAGGGCATGCGCCTTTGGCTCGTCCAGGTGGAGGAGAGCCGCTGCGGTCGGTGCCGCAGGGGATAGTTCGATGCTGGCGTGCGTCATGAACAGAGCCGCGTCCTCCGCAGCCTGTGCGACATGGGCTTCTGCAGCCTGTGCAACATGGGCCTGGCCATGTCGTGGCTGTTGGCACTCCCTGGCCCAGTGGCCAAGGCGACCGCAGTTGTGGCAGCCGTCATCTTGTGCCGGCTTGGGCCTGCCGGGTGCGCCTCCCCGGCCGCCTCCCCGGGTGCCTCCACGGGCATCACCGCGCCCCCTACGCGGCCTGCCACGCCTGCGGCTGCCCGTTGTGGAAGAAGGCTCCCCCTTCTTCCCGTTGCCGAGGTCGGCATCCCACTGCTCCCGGGACAGGAGCAGCTTCCCACCGGTGGTGATGGGCCCCGAGAGAGGTTGTGGCCCGTCGGTGTCGACGACCTTGAGGCGACCTATCGCCTCCTCGATCGTCAGCGTGGAGAGGTCCAGTAGAGACTCGATCGAGCGAGCCATCTGCTTGTACTTCTCGGGGATGCACCGGAAGAGCTTCTCGACAGCCCTCTCCTCGTCGTAGGTGGCATCGCCGAACTGCACCATTTTCTGCAACAGAGTGTTGAGACGGAGAGCAAAATCATCAATTTCCTCACCTGGCTTGAAGGCCAGGTTCTCCCACTCCTTGCGAAGAGCCTGCAGGGTGGATTTGCGGGCACGGTCGCTGCCGATGCGTGCCGCGGCGATGGCGTCCCACGCCTCCTTGGCAGTCCGCTTGTTGGAGAGCGAGAACTGCATCTCGGCCGGGACTGCGGCAATGAGGGCGTGCAGCGCCCGTCGATCCTCATGCTGGTCGACGGCGTCGTCTTGGACCGCCTCCCACATGTGCCGCACCTGGAGCCTGACCCTCATGATCGCGGCCCACTCGACGTCCACTCGACGTAGTTGGTTTTGGTGAGGTTAGGCCACCCCACACTGGGACCAACGTCCCTGACCACAGTCCGGACCCCGTGGAGGCCTCGGCCTTGGTCATCCCAGCCACCGTCGCCGTGCGCGCCTCCTCTGGGAGCGCCACCGCGAGCGTGCTCGGCTGCCCACTGCGCCGCCCGCTCTTGCGCTGCGTCGTCGCGGTCTACGTCGACGCTGCCTTCAGTGGACTCGGAGCTCTTGGCGCTGCCGCGCAACGCCTTAGCCTCCGCTGCAGCCACACGTGCTGCCTCCGCCGTCTCTGCTGCTTCTACCTCCGCTCTGGCTGCTGCCAGCTCCGCCGCTGCCAGCCTCGACGCCCTTGCCGCTGCTTTAGCGGTTGCCGCAGTCACTCGCTCACGCTCCTCTGCATCTGCGCGCTCGGCCTCCTGCCGACGCCGCATGCTCGAGGTAGCCGTGTGCTGAGAGCGACCTGTGGACATGGCTCGCTGCTGGGGGGCTGCAGGCTGCTTCTGACGAGCTGCTGCTCGACAACCTGGAGGGAGGGAAGTAACCAGGGACAGCTGCTACTGGCTGGGGCTTCTCTGCTCCCGGAGAAAGGGGATGGCAGGAGACACTCAAACTACAAGACAACGCAGCTCTGATACCAATTGTTAGCTTCTACTGATCACGCCTTGCTTCAGCTAGCCACTCACACTTAGCACTTGGACACAGAGAACTCAACACTCACACGAATGGACACAAGAGACACAAGTAGTTTGTGCAGCTGAATGCTTGCTGCGTTTTGTGTTTTCTCTTCACTACTTGGTGTCCTTGAACTGATACATGAGGGTCCTATTTATAGAGCTAGTGAGCTGCTCCAACCAGCTCTCCTACAGCTCTCTACGATGTGAACTCTTGACCTTAGTTGTCTAAGAAGTCAAGCCGCCAGACACTATCCTGAAATCATCTGCAGCTGTTATGCAGCTTTGCAGTCCTGCAGTTTGCAGCTTTGTGTTGGCCTCCATTCTCTGATTCTGTTCACACTCCACCGTGTGTGAATACTCTAACTAGCACGTACACTAGTACATGCACAAGCACATGCACTGATGCACGTAGTGGTTCTTATTAGCAACTAGTTAATCAACAACAACTCACTCAGCTAGGTCGCTCAGCTCGCATTGGAGCAGCTCTCGCTCAGCTCCCTTCGTCTGTCGTCTCCTTCTGCCAGCTCTCGCTCAGCTCCCTCGAGCTCCCTTGCCGGCCATCACGAGCGCTGCCCTCTCTTATGCCCCTCCCCTTCCTTAGGACCACCCGAGCTCCCTCGTCCGGCCACAACAACCGCCGCCCTCTCTTCTGTCCCTCCCCTTCCCCAGGACCGCATCCAGCTCGAATCCAGAACAAATGGGGCGGCACCGGCCGGAATCGGCGACACCCAAGCTTCCTGGATTGAGTCTGGAGGCTTCCCCATCCAATTCCTCTCTCTAAATCGATAAAAAGCGGAAGCCATACCTCGGGACGGCGAGTTGGGGCAGTCGCGCTGGCGTCCTCCTCCTATTCTGCAAGCTCCGGATGCGCGTAGGAGGTGAGCTTGTGAGCGAGAAGTTGGTGCGGAGGATCATTACTCCGTCCCCCATATGTGGATGTCCCGTACCAGCATTTGGACGACCCGCACATGTGGATGACGGGATAGATGACCCACTGGGAGCGTTTTTTTTGCATTGGCATCGTCTATGTAGCTTTGGAGGTCCGTGTGGAGGATCCACTGGAGATGCTCTAACTTGTTTATGTGTTACAGGCAATAGTACCAATGTATGGAAACTATGAAGAACCTCAACAAATAGGTGAACCAAAGAGGTACCAGGTTGCAGGGCAGGTGCTTTCTCCTCTCACATCATTGTAGCTTTAACTTGTGACTGTAGTAGTCCCTTCTGAAATATATCTTCTGTCTACAGGACATGGAAGTAAAATATCATCATGCATACATAGATGGCGTCGATTTTGTATTCATTGACAATCCTATCTTCCACAATGTTGAGAGTGAAATTTATGGTGGAGACCGAACAGTAAGTAATGTAATATTCTGCTCACTGGACTAAATTGCATATTTGTAGACACCAAAAGCTGAGATGACATTTATGTTGCAGTTGCTCGTCTGTTTCTCTTTTCCTATCTGGGTTCTTATGATTGAAACAAATCAATCAATTTCTGTTTGCAGGATATCTTGAAACGAATGGTTTTGTTGTGCAAAGCTGCGGTAGAGGTAAATTCTCTCGTAACAAGAACATTTCTCTCTTCATGAAGAACTCTACAAAACCAAGACTTGACACGTCTGGTTTCACACCAAAAAATCTGCTGCTGTAGAAACTATAGTAACATGACAGACTTGTTTGCCCTGGTTTTTATGATTAATATATATCTTCCTCAATAACACTTATGAAGAATATAACATTGATCTAGGCTCCATGGTGTGTTCCATGTGGTGGTTTCTGCTACGGTGATGGGAATCTTGTGTTCATTGCGAACGATTGGCACACTGCATTACTGCCTGTTTATTTGAAGGCTTATTATCGTGACAATAGTTTCATGATATATGCCCGTTCTGTCCTTGTAATACACAATATAGCACATCAAGTAAGTTTGTTTCTCCTTGATCTTACCCTTTTGTCTGTTATGTGTTTATCCCACTTCTTGCTAAGTGTTCCATTGATTTTACATGGAACTGTTTATGGAAAATTTAATTAGTAATCCATGCTACAGAAAGAATCTTCCAGGGTAAACATTCACATACTACTTTGCCATGAAAAGAAACTTGATTTTATTACGTGACAGAGCTTTCTGATGCATCATTACTGACGCAACACCATACCATATATCTGAAATGTTGAAGATAAAGGTTAACATGCAAACAATACCATGATGAGTCTCGTTACATGAATGACATTAGGGGCTTATTTTAGCAGATTGGCAAACAAAATATTACCTCCTCCGTTCCAAATACTAAGATGTTTTAGCTTTTTCGAAATACAGATGCATATAGACATATTTGCATGTTCACTCATTTTGGTCCGTTTGTAGTCCAACTTGAAATATCTAGAACATCATATATGATGAAACGGAGGGAGTACATATTTTTTTAATAATGGTGAAAGCAAAATAAAAGTCTTTTGTGGAGCAAAATATGTACATCCAATCCTCACAAGGATCCAGAAAAGACTTTTTACAGGAGAGCGCAAAAATATTACTACCTCCAGACCAAAATAACTGTCGTGGAAAGTAAACAGGTCTACTACAAAATACATGTATAACTCCCGACACTTATTCCAGGCCAGAGAGAGTAGTTAATGTGCATTCTCTTCATAGAATACTTCCTTGATGACACACAACAGTCAGTTAGCTTATGTTGTCATTGCAATAGCTTCTGTTCCTGCCTTTTGTAGTTCTATAGTGTAATTTTTTTAACCCCATGTATAGATTCTAATTCAACATCCTGCACTGTTTGTTTTCTTAATTCAGTGTAACCATGTTTTGTCGTTACATTATCCATTCCGACGTGCTAACTTAATTTCTGTTACAGGGTCGTGGGCCCTTGGACGATTTCAGTTACCTTGATTTGCCCAGCAACTACATGGACCTTTTCAAACATCATGATCCATTTGGAGGTGATCATCTAAACATTTTTGCTGCTGGAATTAAAGCTGCGGATCGCTTACTTACTGTTAGCCATGGTTATGCATGGGAGCTCAAAACACCTGAAGGTGGTTGGGGCCTTCATGGGATCATTAGTGAAAGTGACTGGAAATTTGAAGGCATTGTAAATGGTATCGATGCCACTGATTGGAATCCTAGATCTGATGTCCACCTAAAATCTGATGGATACGCTAACTATTCTCTAGAAACTGTTCAAACAGGTAAAGCAAAATGTAAGGCAGCATTGCAGAAAGAACTTGGCCTCCCGGTTCGTTGTGATGTTCCTGTCATTGCTTTCATCGGACGGTTAGACAATCAAAAAGGTGTAGACCTGATTGCAGAAGCAATGCCATGGATAGCTGGTCAAGATGTACAGGTAATACTGTTAGGTACTGGAAGGCAGGACCTTGAAGATACATTGAGGAAGCTGGAAAGTCAGCATTACGACAGAGTTAGGGGGTGGGTTGGTTTCTCTGTCCGGTTGGCTCATCGGATGACCGCAGGCGCTGATATACTGTTGATGCCATCAAGGTTCGAGCCATGTGGACTGAATCAGCTCTATGCAATGATGTATGGGACTGTCCCCGTGGTGCATGCAGTCGGTGGTCTTCGAGACACCGTCCAGCAATATAACCCGTATGAGGAGGTTGGACTTGGTTGGACTTTTGAAAATGCGGAGGCAAACAGAATGATTGATGCGCTGGGGCACTGCCTGAATACATACAGAAACTACAAGGCTAGTTGGGAGGGACTCCAAAGGAGAGGGATGATGCAAGATTTAAGTTGGGACACTGCTGCTAAACGCTATGAGGAGGTTCTTGTTGCCGCCAAGTATCAGTGGTGACTGGTCACTGAATCCACAGACCCACTTAGAGTTGCCATCAACAGAAACTGGAAGGCTACAATATGAATCTCAGGCCCATCATGCAGCTATCTGCCTGCCCAGTATCCGAAGTTGACAATGTTGGTGTAGATTGGAAAATGAAATCTTTCTTGTGGTCTCAACAAGGCACACTGCGAGCTTACGTCCTTGGCGAAAGTTTTCGAAGTGATCACATGGAAGATTCAAATATTTTTGAAGAAATGATTCAGCGGAAAAAATCATTTAGTTCTGAAAGTAGCCTTTAGTGCACAACAGAGTACCAGCTAGCTCTGGAAATCATTGCTCTATAATCTATTTGTTTATCATTGGATTTCTGGTTTCACCTCCTTCTAGGAATTTTGACGTTCGTTTCATGTCAAGTAGATAGATAAGGTAATTAGCATTACCCCACTTTGTTCAGATGAATAGTCCCGGTGGGCGTTTCCATGTAAATTATTGTAATCAGATGAGGTGCTTATGCTCGCTTACCACCGTTGCTTATACCATGCTTTGAGCTGGGTTGGTTGTAGCGTGACTGCGTGAGGCTTGGTCGTTTGCCCACTGGGGGCAATATGCACTGCAGGAGATGCTAGATGCATATTATGCAGGTTTCGGGTGAAATATCAGGCCATGGTCACCTGTGGGCTGTGGTCGTGCGTGTTGCCAAGCCCGTAGGAGATGCTAGATGCTGTGACTACGAGGAAGGTGGTGGTCCTGCATGATGGACAAGGTATCGCCACTAGCCTCATCTGAACTCTCCTAACTTCATTCCTTCACCGAAAATATATTCTCCCTCCTCCTGTTTTAGGACACGACAACTCGAGCGATCCAACCGCGTATAAATGGGCATAAGGCTCCATAGCATTCCAATCAGGTGAACAATTCTCTCGGCTAGCAAATCCACTACTACAGTACTACTGCCCTGTCCATCTTAACAGTTCTGAATCAAGCAGCAGCGCCCCTCCATGGATGCCACCACCGGCCGCGCGTACGAGGACTTCGTGCCTCCTCACAACATGGTCACCGAGCCGGCGACCCACACCATCACCGTCGACCTCTCCGCCGCAGGCACGCCATACCTTCGTCTTATTTTGCTCACGATTAAGCGCTCGCGCTATCATCAACATGAAATTCATTTCATACGTGTACCGCCTTAATGCTGCAGGGTACAAGAAGGAGCACATCAGGGTGCAGCTGGTCCGCAGCCACAGGCTGGTGGTCGTGCGCGGCGAGCGTGCCGTCGCAGGCAACCGCTGGAGCCGCTTCCGGCTGGAGTTCAGTGTGACCGACGGCTGCGACGTCAAGGGCATCCACGCCAACTTCGAGGGAGGCGTCGTGCGGGTCACCATGCCCGGGATCAAGACCGGGCATGCAGCCGCGGTCGGCGGCAAGCTACCGGAGCCCGTGGCGGACGTTGCCGGCATTCGAGATGCACGAGGAGGAGACAAGGAAGACGAGAGCGTGCAGAAACAGCGGGAGGAGGAGCGTGTGGTCAAACACGGTGGTGGCCGCCTTGGCCATGGTACTGGCGTCGTCGGCGGGGTGGAACCGCTCGCTGCGCCGGAGTCAGGCCGCGGCTACAGCTACCTCCCGGAACGTAAAAAGCTCGTGACCACCGTGGTCGGCGCGGTGCTCGTACTGTTTAGCCTTGGCATCTATGTCAGGTACAGCTTCGTGCCATGAGCTGAAACAATGCAACGTATATGGATGGTGTTGGCCCCTCGACGCCGGAGCAGCGACGGCCCTAAATGAGAAATACTAATTGGCGAAATGGCTGACCGATGTGCAAAAGTGCAACTGCAAGTAGTTCAAGCAGTGCTTGGACTGACTAAACTACTCCGTAATCATAAAGTACTACAGCTGCTAAAGATCTGTGAATTGTGAGTTTTGGGACGGCTGAATGTCGGACCACAATGTACACCTTCTTCGATTTCATATAAGCATGAGTACTTATGTTCTTGTTCTCGTGTGAATCAAATCCTAAATAGAATGTGCTAATCACATCATTTCATCACTCCAACCCATAGACATAATTTCTGCTTTTTGGCTACTTACAAATTTAACCCCAAATTTTGTCTAACTATCATTATTTTTCTTTAAGATTGAAAGTAGACTTCTGAACTATTTTATGTGTCACAACAAACCTAAATGGAGGACGAGCGGCCCATTCCTTCCTTGCGCTCACAATGACAAAGGCCTTCCTCCGATGCAATGTCGTTCCCCAACCGCGCTTTCGGACGGGGCGGGCTATCCTTCTCGTCATTATCAAAGTAGTGTTTAGGTTATTCTCAAAAAAAAAAATTGTGTTTAGGTAGGGAATCGCATAGCTGCAATAGGGCCGGCTCCTTTTATTAATACTAGGGTAAAGTACAGAGGTACACGGTAGGTTTATATAGTACCATACAGGTAGAAATACATGTTAATATTAGACTACAATATATAGTTTATTATCCTCCCTCAATCTCAACTGATGGAGATTGTGCATACAAGTTGGAACAATGGTAACAGTAGTGGCTTAGTGAATATGTTAGCCAATAGATCCTTGGAGGATATGCATATTTGCAACAACTTTTGAGCAACCCTTTCCCGAACAAAATGAAAATCAACCTCTATATGCTTAGTACGAGCATGACAAACTGGATTGGACGGAAAAAAAGTTGTTCCAATGTTGTCACATCATAAGAAAGCTGGACTATTTTGAAAAACTCCTAATTCATGAAGAAGGGCTTGTACAGATGAATTATGCAATAGCATTAGCAAGAACTTTGTATTTAGATTCTGTATTGGACTGAAAGACAGTAGCTTGTTTACGAGCACTCCAAGCAACTAAATTACCAAAATAAAAGATGACATAACTGAAAGAACATTTCTTAATCCCTTATGTTTTGTGTGTTATATAACAACACTAGTGATACTCTAATATGGTGTTAAGTGATACAGAGAATTAATTGATTAAATGATATAATCATCAACGTAAAAAAGATTTGAGGGAAGATCAAAAGTTTCAGGAAAACCGGATATTCCGGTCCTATGCTGATGAGGACATCCCAAGTCTTTATCCATCTTCTCCGATAGAAGATGATGCTGCCCAAGATAAACATGATCAAGTGAGGATTGGTCCAGTGACAAGATCCAGAACAAAGTTACTTGATCAACAGGTGAACTCGCTCCTAATTGCATATGATGTTTGTGATCATGAGAATTTTATACTACCTAAATCTATGCATTTATGTTGTCTCAGGTTTATTGATAACACAAACATTGGAGGAGGCATGGAGCATGAAGACAATGATGGCAAGCACGAGGGAGGCGAGGGAGGAAGTGGAGCCATCAAAGGAAAGACCTTCGGTTCGGACTGGCAGAAGTCACGAATTCGAAACAGCCAAGGATTATTCATGTGAAGTCCAAATAAAGCAACGAAGCACAGGTTGGAAAGGAAATTACAAGTCCTTTCCAACGGATCCGACCCGAAGCACCGATTCGACTCGGACAAGCCTCGGTGACCAAAACAAGTCGACGGCTGTTTCCTGCCAGTTTCCAAATAGAGTCCTTTAAGTTAGAGTTATGGTTGTTTTCGACTCCAACCCTAAGTTGGACGTCCAGCAGCCTTTATATAGGCTTGTAAGTCGTGGCTTTTAGCACAGACCACGTTTAAACATAAACCCTAGATTGGATTGCTAAGCATTCATCTATATTCGAGTTCCTCTGTGTTGCGCTCAGGAATTCAACCTCTCCACTGTGTTGCGCTCTGGAGATTATTATCCGAAGTTTGAGTGTGATCTGTTGTTCCACTGGGAATTAGTAGATTGCAAAACCGCTTCGTGGTCGGCGGCTACGTTGCATCGGTGTGAGGCGTCGCGAATATCCATTGGGTTGAAGAGCTGTTGCATTGGCAACGGGGGAACAGCCGGAGAGTTCGTCGGATTCTCGCAAGTTATCTTCCACCATCATCCATCTACCCACCGCTCACTGAGAAGATCGGGCCACCCCTTATCATCTTGGTATCAGATTTCCAGCGTTTACTCGGTGAGCATCCACAAATCCATCCCGTAGATTTACTGTTTTTCGTCCTATACAGAAAAAGCCAAAAATATTAGGTTTAGATCTCGCCAGAACCCTAGATTGCATCGGATTACAAGTTGTAGTTGCTGGTCGGTTTATCCTTTGCGTTACTTTTCTTGTCTGAGTCATAGGTCTAGGTTCTGTTTGTTCTTTGTTTCCGAGTCGTTGTCTAAATCAGAAAAATAACAAAAAGAAGTTGAGTCCGAGTTCGCGTTGGTTTCTTAGTTCTTTCTGTTTTCGTTTTCCTTACCGAGTCCACATAGTGTTCTTTTCCTTTCCGTTTGACAACCTTAGCAAGCCTTTCTTTTGGTGTAGGAACTTACCCACGAGACTAGCTTTTCCTTGCTCTAGGGCTGCTCAATTAGGAAACTTTTGTGCGCACACGTTCGGCAGTTTCGGATTTATTTACTGTAGCTACAGTACCACGAACTGTTGCATATTTTTTGCTGGTTTAAATACATAGAAAAGAAGTGTAAAAAATTAATTAAAAAAAAACAGAGAGAGAAAAAGATCCAGCGAAATAAAGAGACAAGAAGCTGAAAGTTTGTTGCTATATCCAGCCATTTTGAACCTGTTTGAGGTGCTGTTTTCACTAGTAAAATTGAGCAATCTTGTGCCCTTATACTTTGAGCTTTTGCTAGTGTCTCTCTCGTGCATTGTGACATTCTTGTTTCATAGTTGCTTTGCCCTGTTTATCTCCACCGTGTGCGTTTCCTGTGGTGTCATACGATCAGCACTAGGATTTGTAATTTGGTGTAGTTAGGTATCCCTACCAAGCTCCACTTAAATACCCTGGTTTTGTTGTGTGACACTTTGAAACCCATAATATTCGCTTCACCCCCTCCGTGCATGTTCTGTCCTACGAGCGGTAAGCTTTCACTATTCACTTTCGAACGGTAAGATACACAATTTCTTTCGGTTTTAAGTGAGTTGAGAGTTTTTCCCACCTATATATATACATTGTCTTCTGTGCACTAATCATGTCTTCAGAGGACGATAGCGTGGTGCGGCAAAGGAAGGAGGCAACATCTACAGTTACTTGGCGAGAATATGAAGCTCTCCGTGATCATTTAACCCGTCAAGTTAACAATCAGTGTGACAAGATACAAAGTGATTTGGCAGCAACGGATCATAAGCTTGAGACTGTCCTGCAAACAGCTAATGATTCAGCGGTGACATTGATGCAAATACAAACCAATCTTGCCACCTTGACTCGTGCTATGCGCACGTTGACACAGCGCAACAACCAGCCAGCGGATGATGCAAGTGTCCAGGCTGATCACGACGAGGAGTTTGATGCTGCGGACGACGATGGTGCTGCTGGGATACCGCATGCCAATGCCGGGCGTGGCGTTGGTCGTGGTGGACTTCATGGTCGTGGTTTTGCACCTGTTGGTGCACGTCGTAATTTTGTTCCTGCCGGCCATGATAATGATGATGTTTTAGCCAAGCCAAAATTCAGTATTCCTAAATTTGAAGGATCTATTGACGTGGAAGAATACATCAATTGGGAGCTGAAGATGGAAAAACTATGGCGTTTGCATGAGTGCCCCGAAGATAGAAAGATCAACCTTGCATCTTCTGAGTTTGATGGTTATGCTTTGCTGTGGTGGGACGGACTTGTGAATGCTCGGCGTGATGCTAATGATTTGCCAATTCGTTCTTGGCAGGAGATGAAGGAAGAGATGCGTCACCGTTTTATTCCTCGTAATTACATCCGTTCTTTATATGACAAGTTGCAGAATTTGAGGCAAGGCACCCTATCCGTCGATGAGTACTACAAGGAGATGGAGATGATCATGCAGCGTGCTAAAGTGCGTGAATACCCTGAACAAACAATGCAGCGTTTCTTATCAGGTTTGAGTGTTAATATCAAACGAATTGTGCGTCATCATCAATATGGAGATGTCCAAGATTTACTGCATCAAGCACGTGAAGCTGAGTTACAGTTGGCGGAGGACGCCAAATATGCACCCCGGCCTGCCTATAGCCGAGGACCCTTTACACCGCGCGTGACACCTGCTGCCGTGGCGCCTACGCCCGTGTACCGTGGTTCTACCCCTGCTGCATCCAAATTCAGTTCGGCTGCACCTACGCCTAAACCAGCACCAAAACCTGCTGGGAGTGTTGGCTCATCCGATTCTACAGCCCGCACTCGTGATATGAATTGCCACACTTGTGGAGGGAAGGGGCACTTTAAGAGAGATTGCCCAAACCGCAAGGTTATGTTGATCAACGAGGAGACCGGCGAGTATGAGAGTGGTGATGAAGTGGAGGCCGAACCAGAATATGTGGAGGAGAAGGAGGACGGTTCTTGCTATGCCGATGCTGTTCGATTACCGTCCATTGTTTGCACGCCTCGAGTTTTGAGTGTTACACCAAGTTCTGCAGAACAGCGCTGCAATTTGTTTCAAACAAGAGCTGATGTTGGTAATGGAAGGTCGTGCAAAGTAATCATAGATGGTGGTAGTTGCCACAATTTAGCTAGTAAGGAGCTATGTCAGAAACTGAATCTGAAATATTTGCCGCACCCGCATCCGTATTATATTCAGTGGTTGAGTGACAGCGGAGAGATGAAGATCAACCACATGGTGCGCATTGATTTTCAGATTGGGCCATACAAAGACACCGTGGAGTGTGATGTGGTTCCAATGACGGTGTGTCATTTGTTGTTGGGTCGTCCTTGGCAATATGATCGTGATGTTCGACACAATGGCCGATCTAACACATACCAACTCAATTGGCTTGGAAAGGAGATCATCTTGCGTCCTTTATCCCCATCCGAAGTTGTCAATGATTCGAGGCAAAAGGTGGAAGTAAATTGTGAGGATGAGCGTGAGAGATTAGCTAGCCGAGTACCCCCACCTTCGGTGAGTGAGAGCCACAAGCCAAATTCGAGTGGTAAAAAGAAAAGTGAGGGAGAGACTTCCTTAGTAATGTTAGCCACCAAATCTGATTTGAGAGAGTTTCGAGAGGATCCCACTCTAGTACCTCTTGTGCTCATGTGCAAGGGGGAAATTCTTGTTTCTAACGACATGACCCCTCTCTCTATTGGTGTTTCTAATGTTCTACAGGAATTTGGTGACGTTTTTCCGGAGGAGGTACCCGCGAGATTGCCACCATTGCGAGGCATTGAGCATCAAGTTGATTTGATCCCTGGAGCAACGCTGCCAAACCGAGCTCCGTACCGCACCAATCCCCAAGAGACGAAAGAAATCCAGCGACAAGTACAAGAGCTTCTTGACAAAGGGTATGTTCGTGTGAGCCTTAGCCCTTGTGCTGTTCCTGTTATTTTAGTTCCTAAAAAAGATGGTACATGGCGCATGTGTGTAGATTGTAGAGCTATTAACAACATCACCATTCGTTATAGACATCCTATTCCTCGTTTGGATGACATGCTAGATGAATTAAGTGGTGCTGCTATTTTCTCTAAGATAGATTTGCGTAGTGGTTATCATCAAATTCGGATGAAAGAAGGGGATGAATGGAAAACTGCTTTCAAAACAAAATTTGGGTTATATGAGTGGTTAGTCATGCCATTTGGTTTAACTAATGCTCCTAGTACCTTTATGCGTTTGATGAATCATGTTTTGAGGCATTTTATTGGGAAATTCGTGGTAGTATATTTTGATGATATTCTGATTTATAGCCACAATGAGAATGACCATGTTGATCATATTCGGCAAGTTTTACATGTGTTGCGTGATAATAAGCTTTATGGTAATCTTGCTAAGTGCACGTTTTGCAAAGAAAAGGTCATATTTCTGGGATTTGTTGTCTCTAAGAATGGAGTAGAGGTAGATGAATCTAAAATTGAAGCTATTAAAAATTGGCCTACTCCCATGAACATTAGTCAAATTAGAAGTTTCTTAGGACTGGCTGGTTTCTACCGTCGGTTTGTGAGAGATTTTAGCACCATTGCTGCACCTTTGAATGAGTTAACTAAGAAAGGTGTAGAATTTGTGTGGGCCGCAGCCCAAGATTCTGCGTTTGATGAGCTGAAACGTTGTTTGATTTCTGCACCAGTTTTACGACTTCCCGATTTCAATAAGCAATTTGATATTGAATGTGATGCTAGTGGTATTGGAATTGGAGGTGTGTTGATGCAAGAGGGTCAGCCGATTGCATATTTTTCTGAAAAACTTGGTGGTGCACAATTAAACTATCCTGTTTATGATAAAGAATTGTATGCTCTTGTTCGTGTTCTTGAGGTTTGGCAACATTATTTGTGGCCAAAAGAATTTATCATACATTCTGATCATGAGGCTTTAAAATTTTTGAAGTGCCAATCTAATCTTAATAAACGTCATGCTAAGTGGGTAGAGTTCATTGAATCTTTCCCATACATCATTAAGTATAAGAAAGGCAAGGATAATGTTGTTGCTGACGCTCTATCTAGGAAGAACATGTTATTGACACATTTAGATATTAAAGTTCCTGGCTTGGAGAGTTTGCGTGATTTATATGCGTCCGATACTGATTTTGCCGCTGCCTTTGCTAAATGTTCGGATGTGAAGGCGTGGGAAAAATACCATATGCATGATGGATATTTGTTTAGAGCTAACAAGTTATGTGTACCCGAGTCGTCCGTGCGTTTGCTATTGTTGCAGGAATCACATGGAGGCGGATTGATGGGTCACTTTGGACGTGAGAAGACGTTGTTAATGTTGGCTGATCACTTTTATTGGCCACGCATGAGGCGAGATGTGGACAGGTTTGTGAAGCGTTGCATCACATGCAACAAGGCTAAATCCAAACTTAAGCCACATGGTCTGTATACTCCTCTTCCTGCACCTACAACTCCATGGGAGGATATTAGCATGGATTTTGTGTTAGGATTGCCTAGAACCAGGAGAGGACATGATTCGATATTCGTGGTAGTGGATCGTTTTTCTAAAATGTCACATTTTATTGCCTGCCACAAAAGCGACGATGCGTCGCATATTGCTAATCTGTTTTTCAGGGAGATCGTGCGTCTACATGGAGTACCGAGGACGATTGTTTCTGACCGTGACGTGAAGTTCATGAGCTACTTTTGGAAGACGTTGTGGGGGAAGCTAGGAACAAAGCTGCTGTTCAGTACCACATGTCATCCACAAACTGATGGGCAAATGGAGGTGGTGAATCGCACACTATCGATGTTGTTACGAGCCATGATTAAGAAGAACCTGCGAGAATGGGAGGAGTGCTTACCGCATGTGGAGTTTGCGTACAATAGGGCGGTGCATTCGACCACGACATTGTGCCCGTTTGAGGTGGTGTATGGGTTCAAGCCTATAACGCCGCTTGATTTGCTGCCGCTTCCAACACAAGAAAGAATCAACATGGAGGCATCGAAGCGTGCAGATTTCGTGAGGAAGATACACATCAAGACCAAGGAGGCAATTGAAAATAAGGGTAAGAACAATGCTGCGCGTGTCAACAAGAAGCGCAAGGAGGTGCTTTTTCAGCCCGGCGACATGGTTTGGGTTCATTTCCGCAAGGATCGGTTCCCTAATTTGCGCAAGTCTAAGTTGATGCCGCGAGGAGATGGCCCTTACAAGGTGCTGTCCAAAATCAATGATAATGCCTACAAGATAGATCTTCCATCTACTGAATTCGGTGTGAGCAATTCGTTCAATGTTGCTGATTTGACGCCCTACACCGGAGATGACCTTGACGCGTCGAGGACGACGCCTTTTCAAGGGGGGGAGGATGATGAGGACATCCCAAGTCTTTATCCATCTTCTCCGATAGAAGATGATGCTGCCCAAGATAAACATGATCAAGTGAGGATTGGTCCAGTGACAAGATCCAGAACAAAGTTACTTGATCAACAGGTGAACTCGCTCCTAATTGCATATGATGTTTGTGATCATGAGAATTTTATACTACCTAAATCTATGCATTTATGTTGTCTCAGGTTTATTGATAACACAAACATTGGAGGAGGCATGGAGCATGAAGACAATGATGGCAAGCACGAGGGAGGCGAGGGAGGAAGTGGAGCCATCAAAGGAAAGACCTTCGGTTCGGACTGGCAGAAGTCACGAATTCGAAACAGCCAAGGATTATTCATGTGAAGTCCAAATAAAGCAACGAAGCACATGTTGGAAAGGAAATTACAAGTCCTTTCCAACGGATCCGACCCGAAGCACCGATTCGACTCGGACAAGCCTCGGTGACCAAAACAAGTCGACGGCTGTTTCCTGCCAGTTTCCAAATAGAGTCCTTTAAGTTAGAGTTATGGTTGTTTTCGACTCCAACCCTAAGTTGGACGTCCAGCAGCCTTTATATAGGCTTGTAAGTCGTGGCTTTTAGCACAGACCACGTTTAAACATAAACCCTAGATTGGATTGCTAAGCATTCATCTATATTCGAGTTCCTCTGTGTTGCGCTCAGGAATTCAACCTCTCCACTGTGTTGCGCTCTGGAGATTATTATCCGAAGTTTGAGTGTGATCTGTTGTTCCACTGGGAATTAGTAGATTGCAAAACCGCTTCGTGGTCGGCGGCTACGTTGCATCGGTGTGAGGCGTCGCGAATATCCATTGGGTTGAAGAGCTGTTGCATTGGCAACGGGGGAACAGCCGGAGAGTTCGTCGGATTCTCGCAAGTTATCTTCCACCATCATCCATCTACCCACCGCTCACTGAGAAGATCGGGCCACCCCTTATCATATGCTGGGACGGAATATCCGGTCCTCCAAGGTTGTCCAGTGTGAAATTTGGTTAAGGAAAAATGGCACGGCCGTTGGAATTTGTCGGAATATAGCCTCCGAAAAAGCTAAGAGTGTGGGTATCGAACACAGGGGGCCTTAGAGCCCTGCCTCTAGCCTCACGAAGCTCGACGAAGGAGAAGACAACACTACAGAGAGAGACACTTTGTTTACCAGGTTCAGGCCACCGCGGAGGTGAATGCCCTACTCGTGCTTTGTGGTATTGCTTGATGAGACTCAAGGGGCTACAATGGTTATTCGCCTAGTAGACCTAGGGTTTTGCTTACAACTTCCGAACCCCTAGCCAGGCCGAGGTTCGACTCCTTTTATAGGCGGCCAGCGACCTTGGCCTCCAAATCCATGGCGGGAAGATCCCACAAGCTTCCAAGAGCGCCTCTGCTCCTCTGCAGCTGCATTGGCAAAGTGGCCGACCGAGACAGTTCTACGACCCTGCTCTTGCTGCGTGGTCGTGGTCTTCATCTGCCTGCAACTCCAGTCGGTGCCTCCTTTGCACAGAAGCGGAAGTCCTCGGTAACGAGGAGGAGGGGACAGCCCAGCCCGTGGTACCGCTTTGCACCAAAAGGGCAAGTCCCAGACCACGGCGATGGGCGGTGCAGCTGGTCTCCCCCTTTAATCACCAGAATGGCAAGCTTTTGGGTCGCCGGTCCTGCAGCACAGAGGTTGATGACGGCCTGACCCAAAGGGAGGGCCGCTTAGTCTGCCTTGGCACGTGAGTCCCCTGTATCGGTCACCGGGTTGGTGAGATCTCTGTCCTTTGGGGAAAGCGCGGCGGACAGGGGCTGACACCGCGCAGGTGGTGTCCCCCGACCGCGCCTTGCTTCCCAAGTCTTCTGGGCGCTTCTACCATCTGCTGGAGGATGGTAGAAGCCTTATCTTCAGCTCGTACGGACTGGTACCCGAGAGGGAGCCCGACCTCGCCGGGGACTCGCGCTCTCGGGGTTTTCGGCTCCATCCGGGGTACGGGGGTTCTTCACACCCCGGAGGTCTTGGTTGGCGCGGGGTGCCCGCCAGGTCTTGCGTTGAGTCTTGGTCTTGTCCAACTTCGTGTTGGGCCCACAGGCGATGGACCCACTTTGGCAGCACTAGGGGAACCCCGTGTTCCACTGTTGCGACAATACAGTTTATGTGGCGCATGTGACCTGATGCTCCATGACGAGGTTATACCAAAAGGGTACCCCTTCGTGTGAGTACCTGGTGCACGTGATGACTAAAGCCCAATTGTCAATAGACTGATGAAAGCCCATCAAGGAAGGCCCAAGATGAAGAGTGTTTTCCAAGCTAGGGATAGTCGGTTGTAGTTTCCATATCTATAATCCTAGTCGGTTACGTACCCGAGACCTGGCCCCCCATATAAGGGCCAGGAGGGTGACCGATGAGACACACAATCTCATAGCCACCAAAACCCTAGCGAGATCAAACCCTCGTTGGACCCTTGTAATCGCCGCATACTTCATAATCAATACAGACATGCAAGAAGTAGGGGTGTTACCTCACTCGAGGGCCCTGAACCTGGGTAATTCCCGCTTGTCAGCCGAAGGATCTACTAACACTACGCGTTCTCTATCTCTAAACTCTAACCCTAGGTCCTCGACTATGGGTATTGATGAGATCACCCCTCGTCAATTGGCGCCGTCTGTGGGAATCAGTAGTGTTGGAGTCGCAGATTCATCGGTCTCCTCTGCAAGCAGCAATACGCTGACCACAACTGCAAACGGCCACTCGTCGGAAATCTTGACTGAGATTGAAGCAGTCGCAAATTCATCGGTCTCCTCTGCAAGCAGCAATACGCTGACCACAACTGCAAACGGCCACTCGTCGGAAATCTCGACTGAGATTGAAGCATCGGGCGACCACTTGCCAGATTCAGAAGTCGCCTCTCCAAAAAGGATTCAGCCATACTCGCCAGAAGCACGAGAAGCCTTTGCTAGTCTCGACTCAGGTTTTGATCTAACTATTGGAGAACACAATTTTTTCGTTGATAAGTTTGGTGTGCAGGACTTGATCGATTCGATCGCGACTGAGGCACACAAGGATTCGTCAAGTGCGATCGCATCACCAGCAGACAAGGAAGTTACCTCATCACAAATCGACTCGATCTCGCCGCCAGGATCACCAACCTCATCCATGTCGACGCAAGAATCACAAGCTCATGGCGCAAGAATTCCCAGACGATGAGGGACAATCTACCTATCATGACGATGCAGTCGAAGAACCATCCACCATGGTCGCGTCACCAGTAAAATAGGAAGCTACTTCATCACAGATCAACTTGATCTCGCTACCAGGATCTCCAGTCGCCTCCATAACAACACAGGAGTTCAACGAACTCGTGGTGCAACAACTTCTAGATGATGGGGTACAGTCTGACAATCAGGTCAACACAGTCGAGCGCACCGTTTCACTCGACAAGGCACCCGACTACATGCAATCAGAAGACACGGATGATAGCATCTACCTCGCCGATTTCACTGGTCCAGAGATCCAAGCGGATCACGAGTTACTCTCCAACAGCAAAAACAATCCTGAGCAAGCACTCGAAACATACATCGACATCGACGTCGAAATCAGTAAAAGTGTTAGTTCTGACATGAGCTTAGATGATGAATTCGAGTCTATATCGGGCATTGATAGCACAAACACTCCGGTCATACCTCGGCAGGTCTACGTCGCGTTTAGTGCAGAAACCTCGGCGGCTGCTGCCTGTCGCAGGCCTACAGAATTTCCCTGTGAAGTTACGTTACCAGATGGCATAACAAAATTAACTATCACAGCGGAGATGGCGGCAAAAGTGGACGAAATCATCACGGATTGCACAATGATGCCAGTAGATGCAACCCATGAAGAGATCATGAAGAGATGATGACGTACAACTACTTCAACTAGCAAGAAACAATGCGCTTGAAACAATACCGAGCAACACTCGAAGAGCGCAGGAGGCAAGCTAGCACCTCGAGTGCGCGAAGGAGGAAGCTGTCTCTCAGCTCCACAGGTGCAACCGAACTTAGGCATCGGTCTAGGTTTGCAAACATCCCAGAAGGAGAAAGATCAGAAATCGTTCGCAATTTAGAGAACTCATTCCTAACATTGGATACGGAAGGCATTCTAGCGCCTAAAACACCCAAAGGTGCCCTGATATCACTCGGAGCATACCTAAAGGCAACAGCACCTCCAGCAGATGATCCAGCCGCAGAGCTACATCACCAACAGCTCAAAGCACTCGCGCTAGCAGCAAAAGGACTCCAGTCGGGGAGAAGCAAAGGACGTAGCAGGAGCCGCTCACGGCAAACGTCACGAGATCGCCGCAGTCGCAGTCCTCACAGGAGTGGTGCAAGGAGAGACTCAAGCCGCTATCGATCGCGGAGCAGATCCAGAAGCAACAGCTCAAGAGACAGTCGCGAAGCAGGACCTTGCGGAGCACGATGTTTCACTCGACGAATCCGCGAGGCCAGGATGCCCAAAAGGTTCGGTTTACCAACAACACCTAAATTCAATTGCAAACAGGAGCCATCAGGTTGGCTTGAAGACTACAAATTGGCTGTCGTGTGCCAACGGGGAACAGCCACAACAACGTTGCAATACATACAGGTGATGCTCGAGGGCACAGCTCGCGACTGGCTTAAAGCGCTACACAAAGCAGCATACGACTCCTGGGACCACTTCCGTGAGGACTTCATCAAATATTTCGATCCTCTGTGTGAGCGACCAAAAACATTTGAGGAGTTACGAGCTTGCAAGCAAAGGTCCGACGAACCACTACGAGCATACATCAGACGATGGACGGCTATCCGCAACTCAGTCGGCACGATCTCAGAAGACAGAGCAATGGATGACTTCACCATGGGAGTCTTCAGGGAAGACTTCAGAGAGGCACTCAGACGCCAAAAACCAAAATCCATGGCGGAACTCATGAAAATCGCAACCGAGTGTGCAAACGGAGAAGATTCCATAAGGACCAAACGACCACTTTCCCCACGCGACCGCGAGGACAGGCGGGATAGTCGAGATCACCGCGACAGGGACGATCGAAGACGAAGATGCAAAGATAACTATAGTAGTAACGACAAAGTGAAGTTCGTGGCATCTGGATTTTCCCAGTCGCGGGACAACCACGCTAGAGATGACAGGCGCTCCGAAGACCGCCGTGACAATCGAAACGACAATCATCGTGATAATCGAGGCGATGATCGCAGAGACAGTCGAGCTGATGACCGCAGAAGCAGTCGAGATCGTGACCAACGTAGCGGCGGCTACCGAAAGCAAGAATGGCGCAAACGCGATGATGCAAGACCAGAAAAGACATTCGGAGAAAAGATGGATGATCATTGTAGGCTGCACTTGTTCAAAGGAGACGACGGAAGACTAATCTCTAACCACACCATGGGAAATTGCCGAGAATTCGATCAAATAATGAAGAACTACATAATGAGAAGACAAGCCGCGCCCCCAGCTGCGCCACCCGCCTATATAGCAGCACCACCCATGCCACAGCCAGTCGCGGCACTTCCACCACCACCACCCCTTAATACAGGAAGTCAGATGGCGGGAGCCATACACCACATACCGCAAACACCTGAGGAGCAGTATCCAAAGCCTCAAGGCCAGATGTACATGATTCAAAAGGAACGCCCCTCCAACAGGCAGCAAAAGCTTCACACTCGACATGTTAACATGGCAGTCATGGCACCACCGGCTGTTCCTGATTTCCTGAGAGGATCCGAGACAGCTATCACATTCAGTCGAGAGGATCACCCACCGTCCGTCTATCGACCAGGCCATGCTGCCTTGGTACTCGACGCTCAAATTGGTGGATACGCCATGACCAAGGTCTTCTTGGATAGAGGCAGCGGCATCAACATCATCTTCGCCGACACACTTCGTAGGATGAACAGGTCAGTCGAGAACTTACCCCAGTCCACAAACACTTTCCGTGGTATTGTTCCAAGCAAAGCTGTTCTCCAAGAAGGCACGATACAACTCGACGTCACGTTCGGTGACGCAAAGCATTTCAGAACCGAGTCGATTGAGTTCGAGGTCGTCGACTGGAAATCACAATATCACGCCATATTAGGGCGACCCGCATTCGCTCGATTCATGGCAGTGCCACACTATGCAAGGTCCAAAGGGAGTAATCATAGTCAATGGAAACTTTCAAAGGTCAGATGCTCACGACCGTGATTTCAGTAAAATTTCTGAGATGTTCGATATGGAGCAAACACTCGAAGAGCTCTCGCTCACCAACGATCCAACATACATGCCCAAGCAAAAGAAGCAGGCAGTCGACAAAGCGTTTAGCACCACAGACGACACAAGGAAGCACCAAATTCACCCGACTGATTCTGCCAAGACAGTCAAGGTGTCCACAAGCTTGTCTCCCGCATAGGAAAGCACACTCGTCAAATTCCTCCGTGAGAACTGGGATATGTTTGCATGGTGCGCAGCCGACATGCCAGGCATACCCAGGGAATTCGCCGAGCACTCTCTTCAACTCAGTCCAGGAACCAGGCCAGTTAAGCAAGCGGTACGTCGTGTATCAGGTCCCAAAAGAGAAGCCATAGAGAAGCATGTAGATAAATTGCTCAAAGCGAACTTCATTCGAGAAATCAAAAAATCAGAGAGGGTGGCCAACCCCATCATAGTAGAGAAGAAGAAAACAACAACAACTCGGATGTGCATCGATTTCACTGGGCTCAACAAGTGTTGTCCGAAAGATCATTTTCCACTCCCACGAATCGACCAGATAGTCGACTCCACAGCAGGGTGCGCGCGTCTATCCTTTTTAGATGCATACTCGGGATATCATCAAATACGGATGAAAGTCGAAGACGAGGAGAAAACAGCATTCACAACTCCAATCGGAGTATATTGTTACACAACAATGCCCTTCGGGCTCAAGAACGCAGGTGCTACTTACCAGCGTATGATGCAGAATTGCTTGAAGACGCAAATCGGTCAAAATGTCGAAGTTTATGTGGACGACATAGTCGTCAAATCGAAGGAAGAGGACACACTAATCGCGGACTTGCGAGAGACATTTGACAACCTCAGAAGGTACAGCATCAAACTTAACCCAGACAAATGTACCTTTGGCGTTCCAGCTGGAGAACTCTTGGGGTACTTGGTATCGGCTCGTGGAATCGAAGCAAATCCAGAAAAGATACAGGCCATATTATCCATGCAAAGGCCTACAAAACTTTACGAAGTGCAGCAGTTGACAGGAAGAGTAGCAGCACTCAGTCGTTTCATCAGCAAGCTAGGCGAAAAGGCGCTACCACTCTATCGAATGATGAAGAAAGCAGATAAATTCACGTGGACGGACGAAGCTGAAGCGGCCTTCATCGATCTCAAACGAATACTCACAAAACCTCCAATCTTGGCGGCACCCAAGGAAAGAGAGCCCATGTACCTGTATGTTGCAGCCACAAATCGAGTGGTAAGTACCATATTGGTAGTCGAACGCATGAAGGAAGGCAAAGCTCAGAGCGTGCAGAGACCAGTCTACTACGTCAGTGAGGTCCTGTCCTTGTCCAAACAAAGGTGCCCGCACTTTCAAAAACTGGCATATGCCGTCTTCACAACAACAAGGAAGTTGCGACATTACTTCACAGAGCACCCGATCACGGTGATCAGCAAATCCGCAATCAGAGACATACTCACCAATCCAGACGCAACTGGGCGAGTGGCAAAATGGCTCATCGAGCCCGGTCCACTCGGGATCGCATATGATCACCCGAAGGCCATCAAAGCACAAGTCTTACCTAACTTCACCACAGAGTGGATAGAATCTCAACTGCCGAGAATCCCTGATGTGTCCAACTCATGGACAATGTACCTCGATGGTTCCAAGAAAAACGAAGGCGCAGGCGCAGGCGTCGTACTCATATCACCCAAAGGCGACAAGCTCAAATATGTGTTGCAGATGGACTTCGTGAAGCCATCCAACAATGAAGCGGAATACGAAGGCTTGATCCATGGCATGCGAATGGCCAAGGCGTTAGGATGCACTCGACTGATGATATATGGTGACTCAAATCTAGTCGTACAGTAAACAATGAAAGCTTGTGATGCCATAGCTGATAACATGATCGCATATCGCGACCTCTACAACACATTAGAAGGCGACTTTGATGGGTGCGAGCTACGACATGTCAGGAGAGAAAGCAACGAGGAAGCGGACATATTAGCCAACATCGGCTCGACTAAGGCACACGTTCCACCTGGTGTCTTCCTGGAGCGAATCGAACACAGGTCTATCAAGAAGCAACGGCCACCGTCAACTTCGACTGACACATCCAAGGGCAAAGTGCCAAGCTTAGAGGATCCCCCAGTCGAAGTACTTATATGTCAAGGCGATCAGGTAACACCAGCATGGACTGAACCTTTCTTAGCATTCATACTTCGCGACGAGCTACCGGATGATGCAGCAGAAGGTAGACGAGTCACTCGAAGCATACACCATCATAAACGGTGAACTCTATAAGCGGAGCGTCTCGGGTAGGTGTGTGAAATTCGAAGATGGCAAAACTATACTTCGTGATATTCATTCAGGAACCTGTGGGCATCACGCCGGCAGTCGATCACTCCTAGCCAAAGCCTTCAGAGCAGGGTTTTACTGGCCTACAGCACTCAAGGACGCAGAAGATATAGTCAAAAGGTGCATTGGGTGTCAAAAATTCGCCACCAAGCCTCATGCACCCGCATTGGCGCTCAAAACCATACCATTGGCATAGCCTTTTGCACAATGGGGTCTGGATATGGTCGGACCACTCAAAAAGTCATCACCTGGAGGACATACTCACTTATTGGTGGCAGTCGACAAGTTCACAAAGTGGATCGAAGCAGTTCCAATCATAAGCTCGACTGCCGCTACAACGGTCAACTTCATAAGATCCATCGTCTATCACTTTGGTGTCCCAAATAGCATCATTACGGACAATGGCACAAACTTCACAGCAGAAGAGTTCCGTTCCTTCTGTAAAGAGTGGAACATCACGCTCAACTATGCATCGGTGGCACACCCCCAATCCAATGGACAAATCGAAAAGGCCAATGGCCTCGTCTGTACAGGCATAAAGAAAAGACTGCTGGTACCACTCAAAAGGGCCGCAGGTGCTTGGGTTGATGAACTCCCCGCAGTACTCTGGAGTTTACGCACAACACCAAATGCTTCGACCCAGTTTACCCCGTTCTTTATGGTCTAAGGTGCAGAAGCAGTACTGCCACCAGAGGTGAAATTCAGCGCACCAAGAGTCAAAGCATACAACGAAGATGACGCGAACGAGTCACTCGAAGATTCAGTAGATCTACTCGAAGAGGCACGCAATACGGCCCTTGCCCACACAACTGTTTACCAATAGGATCTCCGTAACTATCACAGTCGACGGCTCCGCCCCAGGACATTCATGGTGGGTGACTTGGTACTTCGGCTGAAGCAGAAAAAGGTGCACAAACTCGCATCACCATGGGAAGGACCTTTCATCATCACGGAAGTCATCGATGGTGGCGCCTATCGACTGAAGCACGCCCAGACGGGAGAATTATCACATAACCCATGGAATATGGCGCACCTGCGTCGCTTCTATGCCTAGATCCCATAGTCGATCAATGTAACAGAGCATAAATGTCAAAACGGCCAACAGGTTTCAGACGCGCTCTTTTCCTTACCAGGGTACCTCAGGGGACTGGAAGGTTTTCAATGAGGCGGCTTGCTGGCCAATATATGAATAAAGAAAAATGTTCCTTCGCAAAATTTCTTCGCATATTTTATTTCATACTTCGCTGCATTATTACGTTACACTTGATATACTTGGGGGCTGAACGAGCGCATATACACACACGTGTTCCAAATCAAACACCCCACTTAAAAATACTCGGGGGCTGGAGGCATATATGTACATACTTACATAACATATCTAACTCTACATACCCCACTCGATGGACTCGGGGGATGCACATCCTGACCAAACAAAAAAACTATGTGAATTATACAGGCTCATCCTTCATGGGCAGATTGGAGCTTATAAGCTGATCATACATACGATCAGCTCAGTCTGGGCGGCTTTTAGCTCCTGCTCCAACTTCGCCACCCGACTCTTCGCATAAACCAGCACCTTGGCATCATTTTTTACCGCAGCAGGAGTTCGAGTATCCACCTGTGGTTGAGAGCCCTCAGTGGGGCTATCATCAACCAGCTGACAAAAAATTATAGTCATCAAACTTCGGATGCAAACACAAATCAAGAGAAGGCATAAAACAAGCAAAATAAGCATCGCCATTTCACAAACATTCATAATGTAGCAAAGGCACACAAGCTGTGTAAGAGTTATCATTACAGGACCTTCAAAACTACCTACGGGATACAGACTCGGACCTATCACTACGTGGCTTTGTCATAGCAGCAACCTCAGTTGCTCTGCGCTCCATGGTGCAGATGCTAACCTTGGAGAGCTGCGCAGGGGGCTCGGCCACACCCTTCAAAGGCAGGGGGCTTCCCATCTGGCTTTTTAGGAATGTCAGACAGGGCACACTCGTAGTCGATAGTCACGCCATTACCGAGGAGGAGCTTGAGTGTGGACTCCGAGCCGCGTACCGTCAAATCGCGCGCGAACGCAGACATAGTCGACGAGCCGGGACCCAGCACGTCGGCAAACCCTTGCGCCATGACAGGAACTTCAGTCGATGGTAGCACCTCCTTGAAGACAGCACCAAGGGTTCGAGTGGAAGTATCCAAGGAGCTCTTGGCATGTTGGATGGCGGCACCCAATTTCTCGATAACGCGGTCGAGTGACAAGCTGTCACTCGCCACATCCTCGGGAGCAGAAGAAGAGACAGAACCTTCACAAATTCAAAAAGGAGAAAGTCTAAGAAAATCGGCAAAAGAGCAAGCAAGGAAGAGCGTAGGCAAAACAGAAATCTACTAACCTCCCATACTATGCACAAGGCATAGCAGCTGCTTGGCGTACTCTTCCTCTCGAGTGTCGGCCGAATTCCGAGCATTCTCAAGTTCTTCATCCATACGCAACTGCTGGTCGACAAGCTGTTTTTCAATGTCCACCAGTCACTTTTCGACGGCGCTTTTGCCACCTGGGATGATCACGCACCACCTCAATTGCGAGACATCAAAAGGCATAAAAGCAAAAAACCTTCAAAAAAATAAATCAGCAAAGGCTTACGGCTCAGTTCTTCAAGATTGGAGTGGAGAGTGACCCGTTCCTCTTCTGCCTGGACAAAAGCTTTGCCAGCCGCGACAAGGCCGCATACGGCAGGCTGCAGAAGGACAGTGGCCACTTATTAAAACAAGGATCGATTCACACACAGGCACAATATGACGAAGTACTTACATGCTCCGTCCACAAAAGAGTCGCGGAAGTGGAAGGGTTAGCAGCCAAAGCAGCAGCAGGAGGCGTCCCACCCACATTACTCGCACCAACCACCAAGGTGGTTTCGGCGGTGTCAGCGTCAGCACGGGGAGAGGCCACAGTCGTTTCCTCTACGGCTGGAGGAGTCTGCACCCGCCCAGCGCTGGCGCTGTTGAAAAAATTGCAACAGTAAAAAGCAGAAAATCAAGCCAAAACACATACCTGTGTTCATCCTCATCTGAGCTGGGATCAACATCAAGGCACGGGCCTCCGAAACCTGTAAACCCAGTCGAGGGTGGCGGCGAGCGCTTAGCCAAAGGAGTGGCATTCTTCACAGGCGAATAGGTGCCGGAGTCCTCCAGATCTTTGTGCCCTACGCCTCCTGAGTGGGAGCTCGACACCTCCTGACGAGGCACACGACGGCGTATCGTGGCCGGCGCGGTAGCAGATTTACCATCCCTCTGGGCTTGGTCCTCTTCCTCGACTTCGGTTCCCTCCGAAGAGGACGAGTTGGCCGAAGGCAGGGAGATGGCGGCCCTCTTCCCCTCGACCAGCACAGTCGCCTCCTCAGCAGGGCCAGATTTGGGGAGAGGAGGAAGAGAAGCCACATTCGAATGCCCCTAAATCATGAAAGGAAGCTGAATAAACACAAGGCATATACACTACAAACAGAAGAAGCCAAGAAACTCGAATGTCAAACAGAGTCTAGCATAATTACCTCGGGAAGAGCATTCTCCGCGCCATATGGAGCGACGGTGAAGTTGAAGTCGATGACTTCATCGGCCTTGATGCTGGTGATGTACTTCACATGTGTGCCCAGCTCATTGGGCGGCAGCTCCACGTCGCTCATCCTGGTAGCATCGAGTGGGCCTTCATATCGCCACATGGGGTGGGCGCGCTGCTGCAGAGGCCACACTCGACGCTTGACGAAGGTGCTCATCAACTGGACGCCAGTAACGGTGCTCAGCAGCTTGCTAATCTTTGCCATAAGGGGAGCAGCCTCCTCCCTCTCTTCAGTCGAGAGAGTCCCACGCCTTCGTCTTCAGTGGGGTCGTCCCAGTCGAGAACGCTGGGCGCACGTCCTGGTCGACTGGGACGTAAAACCACTTGCTCCTCCATCCTTGGGCAGAGTCGACTGCCTTGAGGTTGAAGTAGTGGCAGTCGTTGCGAACTTGGACGCCAACCCCACCGATTGGGCATACGCGCCCGTCGCGGCACATGTGGCGCACCTGGAAGATGGACTTCCAGAGCGCCCAACTAGGGGATACCCCCAAGAAGCACTCGCACAATACCATGAAACAGGCAATGTGCAAGATGCTATTGAGGGTGAGATCATGGATCTGCACCCCGTATGCATAAAGAAGCCCGCGCACAAAATCATGCAGCGGGAGAGCAACACCGCGAGGCAAGAACTCGGCGAAACATACCCGCTCGCCGGCACGAGGCTCGGGACGAACCTCCTTGTTCGATGGAGCGCGGGCAGCGAGCTTGTCCGCCGGAGGGAGCAGGCCAGTCTGGCGGAATGCCGCCAGCTTCTTCTTGGTGACTGCGGACTTGACCTAGTCACCAGAGACCTTCTTCAAGGCGGCGGCGGGATCCGCCGCGGGGGCCGTGGCGGTCGCGGCACCTTTCCTCTTCTTGTTGACATTGGCGGAGGAAGAGGGGACGACGGCGCTCGTATTGTTCTTGGGAGCCATGGCGAGCAGCGGGAGCAACAGCAAAGGGCGCGCGCGCGAGGAAGAAGAAGAGCAAGAAGCAGAGGAGGCAAATGGCAGGGTAAGAAAACAAACGGCGGCGAGATCTATATTTACCACAACACGCGAGTTGATCTCAGCCGTTCACGCAAAAATCGCTGCGCCATGTGGCACGCTCGGAGGGCAACCGTCGCAGGCCACGCTGCCCACTACGCACATAAAAAGAGGAAGTTAAGATCACGCCGTGCAAATTTCGCCACGTCCGGTCAAATCAAAACTGAACCGGCGTCCCCCGCGGTCAAACAAATGGGCCCACAATGACATGTCTTGTCAAAGGTCTTGCATGCACGCCAAGGGCGTCATGCGTGACGTCACTTAGCTGGCAAAGTAGTAGAGAACAAGGGAATGATATCGACTGGACGATCAACTGAACCAAGCACACGAAGATCCTGCAAAAAGTCTCTCGACTGATCAAAAACGCAAATGCTACAAGTACGGTCAAGTGTACTCCTATCGGGAGCGGGTAAAAATTTCTTCGACTGGCATAAACTAGGAAAAACGAATTTTGAGATTATCCTTCACTACAAGTAATAAAGCACAATCTCGGGGGCTACTCCCATCGGGAGCGCTGTCGCGCACCGGATAGATTCAAAAAGCAAAAAGGCAGTTGAACGAAAGACTCACCTCAGTCAAAAGCAAAAACTCAAAAGAATTCCCGAGTGGTGTCAGTCGGTGACACTTCAGATGCTACATGCATGAAATGCAAAGGTAAGACCCGCCGATCAGTCGAGCTGGGCTGAGGACCACTCCGGCAGTGTTAAGTCCTTAAGCTTTCCGTGTCAGCAGACGCGATGGAAATCCCGGCGGATGCGCTGGGTAGCAAAGTTAAGACTGCAGAACGTTTCAATAAGACCTCAACGGCCTGAGTCGAGTCTGTTCAGTGTGTGCCAGGTTCGAGCCCGGGGACTCGAACCTGATTGAAGACTAGTAAAGTTTTGCCCAAATGTGCAGTTAACTGGTCTCGATTCGTCGAGTAAAGCCAGGCCTACTAAGTCATAATCCTTTGTCAAAAAGCATAAAGTCATAGTCGACAGACAAAACATACTACACAAAACATAAGCATAGGACGTGCACTCGCGAGTGAGTCCATGCCTGATTCCCTGATTCAGCCAAGCACTCGGGGGCTAATGACGAGGTTATACCAAAATGGTACCCCTTCGTGTGGGTACCTGGTGCACGTGATAACTAAAACCCAATTGTCAATAGACTGATGAAAGCCCATCAAGGAAGGCCCAAGATGAAGAGTGTTTTCCAAGTTAGGCATAGTCGGTTGTAGTTTCCATATCTGTAATCCTAGTCGGTTACGTACCCGAGACCTAGCCGCCCATATAAGAGCCAGGAGGGTGACCGATGAGACACACAATCTCATAGCCACCAAAACCCTAGCGAGATCAAACCCTCGTTGGACCCTTGTAATCGCCGCATACTTCATAATCAATACAGACAGGCAGTAAGTAGGGGTGTTACCTCACTCGAGGGCCCTGAACCTGGGTAATTCCCGCTTGTCAGCCGAAGGATCTACTAACACTACGCGTTCTCTATCTCTAAACTCTAACCCTAGGTACACGACTATGGGTATTGATGAGATCACCCCTCCACAACAGTAGCTCTTTTCTGTGTCGCTTGTGACCCCATGCACCACAGAAAGCTACAGCTCTGTGGCGCATTTGTCACCATGCGCCACGGAATAAGCCCACAAGGTTGATTGGTGGCGGGGCCCACCATATTTTTTTGGCGCATCCGACTCCATGCGCAACAAAATGCTGTCATTCAGTGACGCATTAGCAAAAGATGCGCCACAGAAATGGCCAGAATTCTGTGAAGCACTAGTTGCCATGCGCCAGTGTGACGCATGGTAATATTGGTGCGCCACAGAAAGTGATTCTACCTATAAGCGTTTTCCTACTAGTGCTATATAAAACCTGGGTAGCTATGTAAAATCAACCTGATGGCTACAATGTCCCCCCGGTAAACTTGGTCGATAAATGAAATCAGCTGATGGCTGTAAAAAGAATCATAATGGCTCTAAAAAAATTTGGTCGGTATATGAAATCAACCTTATGGATGCAATGAAAAACTGATGATAACTATCAAAAAAACCTAATCGATATATGAAATCAACTAGATAGCTGCGAATCGACCTGATAGCTGCCATAAAAATTCTGGTAATTGCAAACCAACCTATGATTGGATGGTTAGCAGGGTGGTTGTACCCTCAGCCCACCAAAGTTCAAACCACAGGTTTGACGTCTGTGTGTTGCATTTAGGCGGAATATTATTTCAGTGGGAGGCGACGTTCCCATCAACAACGAGGCGCTCGTGGTGACTTCGTCAATCTCAAGACTCGGTCCGCCGGCTCAGTATTTCGAAGGTGCTCATAGGGGTAGGGTGTGCGTGTGTGCGTTCATAGGGGTGAGTGTGCGCGCGTGTATGTGAGCGTCTGCGTTTGTACTGTGTTTCTCAAAAAAAAAATCTGATAATTGCTCTCAGAAAACTTGATAGGTATATAAAATCAACCTGATAGTTACGATAAAATATCTCGTAATTACTCTATAAAAATTGATGTGTGTCAAATTAACATGTTAGTTACATGGAAAAACTTGTAAGGTAGGTGTTTTATTAAATTCTTGAACGAACTAATTGTTTTCACGGTTCATAGAGTATTTTTTGCCAACTGCGACCGCTCGGTAAAAGTATTTTGAAATCGAATATAAGCATGTCGACGCAAAGCTAGCCAGACGGCAAACCACTAAGACTAGCCACAATGGGAGTATCATAAGTGGTATCATAGATGCCATGTTGGCAAAAAAATGACGTGGCATTGCAATTAATGAATAGAGAGGTGATAGTGGTATCATAGGTAGATAACGTAACATAACATATTCCAATCCAAGATGAGTATACAAGCTAATAAATGTAATCATATATGATACTACATATATGTTACCATGCATTGTGGAGTTAGTAACATATAGTAATATCATATGCATGATATATACTAGTATATGATACTCCTCATCGTGACTAGTCTAAGAAAAATCCCGTGCCACATTTTCTTGGCGCCTGGTCCGATGTCGCCAAACACAGAGGCCATATTCGAAGAATAGTTTCGTCTTCCTAGTAAGCACGTCTGAGGTGCATTAACGGCTGAGAGATGTCAAATTTGGATTTATTTTTGCGCAGAGGCAAGATGGCCCAAGAAAATAGGTTTGTAGACTATTTGGCTGTAGGCCGTGGAAAATCTGCTTCCCTTACCTTACTCTTTATTTTAGCAGTCTAACTGTCTAAGTCGATTGATAGGTGAAACAGAAACGGTGTGCATGCTATACTATACTATACAGGAAGCGTGCAACAATGTTTTGTACTCCTGTATAGTAGTACATGCTATCAACTGCAAGAAACCTACTGCTTTGTATTGTACTCACAGCGTCACAGCGATACACGATAAAGTGGTTGCTTTACGCTGGGGTCGACGTCCGACGATGCATGGGGCTGCAGTCCTCACAGCGCACGCAGAAACTGAACGCCGCACGCTCTGGGAGTTGGGGATGCATGCGCCCTCGCGGGCAGTTGGCAAACCGCAAACGTCAGCCGCCGCACGGATCGATTAATATGCGGCGCCGCCGGTAGCACTGTCTAAAAAAGAAATGAGATGCATCATAAAGCTTCAGGGTCAAGAAAAAGATATGCACAAGCAAGGCAAAACATCTAGCCAAAACATCAAAAGAGCCATGGATAAATATCAGCATGCTGGCCGGCGCGGTGAGGTATCATTTCCTTTCTTTCATCGCCGTCCGAGATATGGTATATCTTCCATCTCACGTCATGATCGAATTTTCATGGCTCTATATATCTGAATATATCCAAGCTGCTGCCCAACCACGACCCGTCTCGCATTCAGGCAACAACGGGGCGAAGGGCAGAATCAAGAGATGGCAGCAGCATCTTATCGCTCTCGGCGCGTCCTGGCTGAAATCGACCCCCACAGCGAATGGGTTCATGGTGACGAGTTCGACACGCTCATCGTCGACGTCTCAGGTATGCATGAGAACATTCACTTTTTTTTTTGATTGCACTGTTGTTTCCGTAGTCTCTCTGCTTCTGCGCGCGGGAACTGAACCCTCGTTCCAAAAACGTCGTGTGTCACTGTGATTTTAATGCTGGGATTATGATGACGCGCATGCCGCTATTGCAGGATTCACCAAGAACCAGCTGAAGGTGCAGGTGGAGCCGTCGGGGAGCCTGAGGATCAGCGGCGAGCGTGCCTTAAACGGCGGCCGGCAGTGGTGCCACTTCCTCAAGCGGTTCGAACTCCCGGTCGCCTGCGACAACGGGGCGATCAAGGTCAAGCTCGACAAGGGAGTGCTCTATGTCCAGGTGCCCCATCCCGGCGCTGGTGCAACCACCGACGACGACAGCGAGGAGCACCTGGAGGAAGCGCTGCCAGAAGAGGAACAAGCCGGCGCCTACTGGAGCGGTGGCCACACAGCAGCGTGGCGAGACGACGGGCGCCCGGCGTGGAGACTGCCCAAGGGCCTGGGCAAGCACCGGTACATCTTCCTAAACGTCGTGCTCGCTGCCGTGCTCCTCTGGCTCGTCGCGTTCGCCAAGAGCAGACCCAGCGGTGGTCAGGTCAGGAACGAATAAGCGACCAATACTGCAACACAGACGCTGATATGCACGCACCAGCACATCACATCGATGTAATTCGTTATTTAGCTGATTTATATCCTTATAAGATCGACATAAATAAGGATAAATGGAAGTTTGGGATTGTTCAAAACCAAGTCTCAAGATGTGAATCAATCATTTCTGTCGTTGAACTGTTAACCTGCATTTAACGGGGTGACAGACACCGACAAGATGCATGGATTCAGTACAGAAAAAAAAACAGCTAATGATTACCAGGTTCAGAATATACATGGGTTCAGATCTCATCCACCGTGATTCACCTTTTCACCGTGACAAGACAACAGAGAAAAGGGATTTCTATTTCTATTTCCTTATTTGTTGTACTACTTATTTTTTTCCCGACTGGGAAACTTTGAAACCCTCAATAGTGGTCTAAACGGCCGGCTGCCGTCGGGTGGAGGGCTCTTCCGTTAGTAGGGCCTGTTATTTTTTGGGCGTTACCTGTTGACAAGTGCCCCGCCAGCAGACATGTGCGGATCAGTTTCTCTCCCCCCTCACCAAATCTTTTCCAGTTTGGAGTGGGAAACAAAGCACCTCGTCGGAGCAGCTTCTCTATCTCTCTCAAATTAGAAACTAATCAGATTCGGTTGTCTCTCTCAGCTCACCCCATTCCCCCACTTTTGAAAATAAAAATGTTCAAGTAGTTTATCTCCTATTCAACATGGTCGCTCTGGTTATGGAAACAAACTCAAATTAAAAAGCCAAATTGAACAACACAAGCATAATAGAAAATACAACACAAATTCAACCACAGAACCACAAATATTAACAAACCCAACTAACTTAGAGCATGAGCAATATCTAGGGGCCAGCAGTAGGACTTACTTAGTTCATCATTACAACCGGCATTGCATTTAAAAAACAAACTAACATAACATAAAACGGTAGGTGGCGGCGGCAGCAGCACAGCGGGGGCGATCGTCAGATCAACCTTAGCCTGGCGTTCCTCCTGTGCTTCTTGCTCCCCTGCCCCACTACCTTCGACCTCTTGGGACGAGGAGCCTGCACCTTGCCTTTCTTGATTTCAAGATTGCGCCGCCTCTTGAGGAAGATGTCGTAGGCCCTATGCTTCGCCTTCACGGCGTACACGTTTTGACCTTCCCTCTCCTAATGAAAAATGGCCTTCGCGTGCTGTATCACGCTCATGAAGTCGGAGACAATCCTCTTGGGGCAGAAAGGGCAACGGACACCTACTCTCTAGTCCAGAAGGAGTCGAAGTCACCCCGGTCCAGCCAGGCCGGGGTGGAACTGATCTTCTTCTGCTGCGACTCGTGGCGCTTGTTCTTTACACGGCGCCCGTCCACCTCCTCCTTCTCGGTAGGCTCGTCACCGTCCAACCCCTCCACGACCGGGCAGGGAGCTGCCGAAGCCGAACCGCCTACAGAGGCGGTTCCCCAACCGCCAAGGTCAGAACCGCCACTCGTTGCGGCTTCCAGCCGTTGGACGGCCACCCCGACGCCCACTGTGAACCTGTCCAGCCGCCGCCTGCTGCCGTTGAATCCATCGCCGGAGATGGGAAGGGGAATGGGGCGGTCGGTGCTGGGGTTTTTGGGCGGTTTGCTGATGGGACAGGTTGGGGGAAATGGAAAGGAGAAGAGAAATGGACTAAGTGAGTACGTGGGTGGGGGGCATTATGAGGGGATGGCCTGTGTGACTGACGCGGCCGGTGGTTCAGTTGCGCAACGGACACGTGTACCCCTTTTTGGTACCCCTTTTTGTTTGCGTGGAGCAGTTGCGACATATCCCTACATCGTTTTGCCACTAGATTTTGATTTCATTGTCTAAACCATATTCAAATGAGACGAAATAGAAATTCATTTGTAATTTGGGTTAGGGTTAGGCGTCATCTTATGTGACATCCACATATAAATTTCCAAAAATTATGAAATCTTCGTTAAGTTTTATCTTATGTGACATGAAAACTATAAACAACTTGGGCCAAGCAAGTATTTTTTTCTAATTTGGTCATCAATCCGAGCCTTTTCGTAAGTTAAACTCATAGTCATGAAAAATGAGTTTAAAATGAGCTCTAAAGGTAGGATAAACGACACCATTTCGAACCAAAAAAATTCCACATTGTCGAAATGATCCAAAATAAAATCCTAAACATTTATCCAACCTATACATTGTCAATTCAAAGTCTAGCTATTTATTGAACTAATATTCATATTATTTATTTTCTTTTGAATAATCATGTTTTAATTGAAAATCATGAATTAAAAAAGTTTAAAACATGAAAATGTGAAACTAAGTTCGGATCGTTCTTAGTCGCTCCAAAATGAACCTTTGGTGGGGTTTTGACACTTGTCATTTTCCACACTTGTCATTTTCGATAACATAAGACCCACCTCATCTGACTTGAAATTTCTGGTGAAAATCTAGGGCATTATTCGAGGTATCACATTTTAGTGAAGGATTTTTCGTGGAAACGTATGTAAACCAGTCTTCGATGAGGAATATATATGTTAATATACACAATGAATCGGTGGTACTTTTGCCTTTGATAAATATTGTTTTACAAAATGATAGGATAAAATTCACTTTATGCAAAGCAGCCTCAAAACTCCACAAAATAAGCATGTAGAAGTTAGATTGTCATTATATATACTAGTGTCATCTTGCCACCATAATTCAATTGTGTTGACTCAAGAAGTTTGAGCTGTGACCCAAGAAGTTTGCGGAGTAAGGATTTGATAGGATCACTAGTCTCCAACCAACAAGCTTTACCAATCTGTTTGCTTTTATCGTGTTATAGATCATGTGTAATAGATGTGTAATAGATCTTGATGTAATGTTATGGTACATCTTAAATTATATGTACTAGCAAGTCAATCCTAGGACTAGCACGATAGCACGACACACAGGTGGTCGCTAAGTAAATGAGAGGGGGGGCTTTCGAGCCACCTACTAACATCGCCAGCATAATGGGTTACAACACCAAAAAAATAGCTAAGGCTACTTATACACACTCCTGTGGTCTGCCAAAAAAACATGATGTACAGAACTTTACACCAAAGGGACACTAGGATCTCCCGGTCCTTTGTGGCTGCTGTCTCTGCTGTTTCATGCTGGCTCTCCTTGCGACGTCCCACGGCTTGTGAGGCACACCAACGCCTTGCTGTGACGCGAAGAACGACTCATATCCCGGGGAGTCGAAAGCAAAACCAGTGTGCTTGGAGTTCTCTCGGGGAAGCATGGAGATGGCGTAGCTTCTCGCTTCTTCAGGGCTGAGATGGCTCCTCTCTGGCAGATGTATCATGTTGTATTCGTGGGGGTCATTCTTGTGCATCTCTTGAACTATTTGGTAGTCATAGGGGAATAGCCATCTCTGAAGCCTGAGATATCAAAGGAGTATCAGAGATAGCACACAGTTGATTCAAACTTCAGTGTGTAAATTGAAAGGTAGCTAGATGTATTAACTATAATCTAATTGTGCAAAAGGAAATGCTGCTATCTTACGATAGATATAGGAAGTCACCAAAGAGAGCGATGACCGGAACAAGCATTAGTGTGAGGTAAAAGAAAAAGGTGCTCATCAGGACATAAATCACAAAATACACATTTTCCTGCATAAGGAACATAGCATGAAGTTAAGTCATATGTAAAAAAGGATGGTCATAATTTCAGAAAAAAAAAGGATGGTCATCAGCAGAACAACACAGCATAATTCACTCACCTGTCTGTCAAATGATGTCATTATAGCAGAGTAAATAAAGATAAACAGAAACCAGGCAGCGATACTGCCAGCTACACTGAAATAATGCCATCTTGTAATAGAGTTGCACGACATGAGGAGACGGAGGTTCACAGTCACCACTATACAAGTAAAGGCCATGGTGCTAACATCCCATTGACCGAGGATCTTGCCAGATGATCCATGACCATGCTGACTTGCAGCTGCAGTGAAGTAATAGAACACTATTGACTGGTAGAAGGCAAAGAAAGCCCAAACCGCTATCACTTTCCACTTGAAGAACGTATTCCTAATTCCTTCCTGGTAAAGCTGTGGGTATTTTTTTGATAGAGATGCACTCACATCCTGAAAGGGTTCATTTAGTGAATGCTGCAAATAACATCACTCGAGAGCTAAATGTAGAACTGATACAAGCAACTATACCTTATCAAACAAGCCAACCATAATTACAGGCAGCGCTGTGAAAATGACATTATAAAGAGACTGGAACCAGTCATCGTAAAACCGTTGACCAGAAAAGCCAGTTTGGAAAGTGAACCAGAACTGAGTTAACGTAAATGTCAGATTCTTGTAGAAGAAGTACGTGATAACCTGAAATTGCAACATGTCGGCACTTAGTTTTTGTAAACTATATGTACATACTGAAAGCGACAAGCTAGGAAAACCATAAGCATACCTTGCACAATCTCAAGTAAGACCACCGTCCATGTACAAGAAGTAAATCAGTAAGATATCGAAACTGAGGGATGGCAAAATCACTAGCCATAACAGCTTGCATTCCTTCTTGTCCGCTAATGCCAATCCCAACATGAGCAGCTTGAATCATGCTTACATCATTAGCGCCATCGCCGATGCTGAGAGTTATCTTACGAGCACCTTTCCTAACTAAGCTAGTAACCTACAAAATGTGTTTCAACGATGTCCATTTTAACATCATATTACGAATGGTCTATGCATGAAAATAAACACACAAATCGGAGATTTTGATATTCTAATGGTATAGGTAATAACTAATTGAGCACATATGATATGTCTGTTGTACAGGATTGAGTTAGAGACCAGAACTTATAGCAAATGCAACCACTGTACAATGAAACATCTCTGGCACAAACCCTTATACTGTGTTTGGATGTTGGAAAGATGGGCTCGGAACTGGAAATCTAGAATTTCTATGCTAATTCCGCTGTTTGGGCTGGTCAAGAAATTGGGGTCTGGAAACGCGAGCGAATTCAAGCGAGGCCCCGCACACGCGTCCCACCCCCTCTAGCGACTCCGAGCTCCTTAGCTCGGAAACACACGGAATCGTCGCCCTCCACCTTGCGTACCTGTTCGCTCGAGGAAACATACGGACGCCCTCGCCCTCGCGCTAAAGGAAGGAACCGGCAGCGGTGGAGACGGCGGCACCGGCATGCTCCCCTCCTGACCTCCTCTCTGCCCCTCTCCCCCGCCATCCTGTACTGTAACCGTCCTGTTACCTGCCATCCTCTCCCTCCCGCCATCCCGTTCAAGAAGCTAGACACGGTCCAGATCAAGGAGGCGACGGGGATGTGCCTGGCCGGTTGGCCGTGGTGGCTTCTGCGGCCAGATCTGGCAGATGCTCACCCTGGGCTGCAACTCCTTCGTTCACGCGCTCTTCGCCGACCGCCAACTGCAGGACTGGTCTGATGATGTCTGAATTCAGTGCACAAACGTGCTACATACGCGTGTAGATATATACTCATGTACTACTAGAGATTGTAGACTGGTTTTATCGTTGCACGCCTGCACGCGCAGAAGCAAAAGGGATTCTGTATTCCATCAGAGATGGACGCCATGGCTACGCTGCAGACCTCTGATCATCTGAATGATTGAAGTTTCGTAATGTGCATATGAATTTGCTTGATGCCTCAATGGACATGTAGACAGGCTTGTACATGTAATCTACTCTCTCTGAAACAAGACTATTTAATTACTAGTTTTGTTACTGTTGTAACTTGATTTAAAAAAAATTAATGGTACTATGTGTGCAAAATAGTATATCAATATTCAAATATACACATACAACTTTTTTCTTATATAAGTTTTATATTGTCCAAACTCAACAAAACTTTCAATTCCTAGTTTTACACATCCAAACAGGAATTGGAATCGTGTGCTACCCTTTGATTCCAGCCATAAATTCCATTCACAACCAAATAACGGGATTCAAACTGGAGCCCATTTCCTTTCCAACATGGAAATAGAATTGCTAGTCCAATTCAATTCCCAGTAAATTTTCCTACATCCAAACACTATGTAATAGTGAAGGTACAGTTTTTGGTTATTCCCTTTATGTAACAATATCGAGATAACCATTTTACTGATTACGTGCCCTGAAAAGTATCCACATGAGACCTTGACTATAAGGAACACAGATACCCCTAAATGAAGCATAACATACGGTTAAATATTCCACCGGTGGAAAATGCAAAGTAATGCACGAATAAGATACTAACAACAATAAATGATATTTACCTGTGCCTTTTGCAGTGGAGAAACTCGACAACACACAACTGAGTGGCAAATTAAACTCAAAGCAAGAAGATTCACACGTAGAGCTGGGTCTAGAGCATACATCAAGCATCTTCCATCAATAATGAAAGACAACTTTCGTCCTGGTGTGCTACTTAGAGAACAGTGGGCTTCCTCGAGGTAACTTCTTAGACTCTGTTTTACAGAGTCTTTGATAACTCGTGCAATTTCCACAGGGTCGCCCTGAAAATGAGTGGTGCATTATATACAGCAAAGGAGGTCCATAACAAACATCACACCACATGTTAAAAGTTTGTTTACACCAATCAGTTATCAGAGTATCAGACACAATCATATTTGATTATGCTTGACTGAAGTACAAAGAACAAAATGTACAAGGCAACACAATTCAGAGAGAAATAAGATTAGAATATATATGATACTCCCTCCATTCGGTAAAATTGCATATACGTTTTTCAAAAGTCAAACCACGTAAAATTTGACCAAACTTTAAGAAAAAACTATCGACCTCTATGGTGTCAAATCAAATCTAATTAGATACATTATTGAATAAAATATTCTATTATATTTGTGTAGTATTACAATTGTTGATAGCTTTTCTATAAATGTGGTCAAACTTTAGATGGTTTGTCTTTTTACAAAATTTATACGCCTTCTTTTTATGGAAGGGAGATAGTATATGTGAAGGCTTAACCAGATCGGTGAAAGAATATCACTTTAAAGTGCAATTATATATGATTATCTTACCCTTTCTTCAACCTCTCTAATTGCATTTGTCTCCGAACTCATTATGAACTGTTTTGTGTCGTTGTTCACCAGACTGCACGCTGCAGAGCAAATAACCAACTCAATAATTTTTAAAGCTTTTTCATGCCAGATAAAGGGGGAAAACACTCTCTGCAATACTGAGTTTTTATTATATACCTTGAAGAAAGGAATAAGCAAAAATTAAACAAACAATTAAAACCTCACCATATGCTATATTTATTGCTGTTTCCATTTTATCTCCGGTTAGCACCCAAATTTTTATGCCAGCTGCAGAAAGAGTTTCAATGCACGCTGGCACCCCTTCTTGCAGTTTGTCTTCTATAGCAGTGCACCCTATCAACGTAAGCTCCTTTTCAATCAACTCAGCCACCTACAAGAAAGAACGATAAGAAAATTATATCACAACATGACCCAGCAATAGAAGAAAATACTTAAGCTTTGATTTATTTTCCCTACAAATCACTGTTCTTTATTATACGCCAGATTGCAAAGATAATGCTATTGTTGTGATTATCTTCAAAAAAAAAATGCTTGCATGTTCATGTTCTTGTTCTAGTAAAAAAGGCCAGTACATTTTTGTGCATGGTCGTTTTTCCTACCTTAATAAATGTATATCAAAGTGACTGGATATAAGTATTTTATCTAAATATTGCACAAGTACTATTCCCTCCATCCCATATTATAAGATGTTATTACAGCCACTATGTTGATGACATATTGGTTGCAATAACACCTTATATTATGGGACGGAGGCATATATTGGTTGTAATAGCATCTTAGATTATAGGACCAAGGAAGTAATATTCCATGACAACTACACTAAATTACAAATGGGCAACTAGCATTTACAAGTTATATGACATATAGTTTAAAGGGGGGAAAACATGGAGCAAATTACTCCCCCTCTCTCTGAGTAAAGGTTGCCATGGCGGACTGGAACTAGTGAAATCAACATTTTAAAACATTGACAGTTAAGATACATAGAACTATTTTGAATTAGTACAGAATCTAATGACTCTTGATTTGGTTTCAAAATAATGTATTCGAAAGTATTTCTTGCTAAGTATATTATAACGCAAGTCATATAAAGCGTTTTGCATTAGAGAATGAAAAATTCAAAAAAGACATACATTTGTCAACTACATTCAGCAAATTACCTGGTTGCAAAACAAATTTAAACTTCTGATTTATACATACAAAGATCCAAAATACCAAATGAGGCTTCTCAGATGAAGAAAAAATGCATAGCTACAAATCATTTCCTATGATGACATTAACTATCACATGCTCAATAGTGCAGGTCTAGTAGTGGATAGAAGTAAACCAAGAATTCAGGCAGGGAAGCATATATAAGAGGATATTATCATATCATATTGATAAGGTATTTAGAAGATAGTGATGCATGCCTCATCAAGTTTCTTATCGCGATCACGTAAAGAGGATTTAGCTTGCACAAACTTCTCGTTCCAGCTTTCGTATTGATCCCTGCTGAGATCTCGATAAGCAAGGCAAAGTGTACGCAAGCCAGCGGACCCAAATTGTTCTAGATGTTCTCTGCTTTTCTTCTTAATGTCATGATTTCCATCAGCTAATCTTTCATAAATGACATTATCAGCACCCTATTACACAGCATTTATATAAGTTTAGTGCAACAATTGCAAGATGAAAGCTAAAATAAGTTTATTTTTGTGTATTACCTTGCAATAGAGAACAAGTTTACCATTTGGGAAACGGCAAACCACAGATTGACGCTTCCTTGTACTGTTAGTGCACAAAGTGTGAAGTGCAGAATAATGATTTAATATCATCAAATTTCAATATAAAACAAATAAAGCAGACCTGTTAAATTCCAAAACATTCAGAATTTCATATGCAACGTCTTGTATACTCCCCATCCTCTCAACATGCGATTCACGAACCATGACTGTGGTTGGCGTACGTCTACAGAACAGGCATAAAATGTCACTCCAGTCATTACCATTCACAAACAAACATATTATTAGCTAAAAAATTGCAAGAAATCTATAAGAATGAGCTCCTCTTTGAGGAGTTGTCGTATGGAAATGAGAATAAGGAAGTAACCATTCCAATAGAAGCATAGAGATATGTGATGTTAACAGAGCTCTAATTTAAATAGGGAATTTTATTAATGGGATACTAGCTCGTATACTGAGAATGTGTGTGCAGTCCTTTATACTACAAAACTATGCTGGCAAGTAATAACCTACTCCCTCCGTTTTTTAATATAAGATGTTTTAACCTTTTACCACATGCACATGTCCAAACTTGTATCTAGACATGTTTTAGTATTCATATTCACTCGTTTTGGTGTGTATCTAGACAACATGTGCAATAGCTAAAACATCTTATATTAAAAAACGGAGGGAGTAGATGTATAGCTATCCTTCTGATGCACACTTTCGCTAATAACATAACAGAGTTTTTCCATATATCCTGTTTGGAACATGGCAAGAGGCCAAGAGCAAACTCGGACTACTCTAACTTGAGGAGTTACCTATAAAAGAAGAAACCAAAATTCTTTGCAGCAGCCACAAGCGCAGCCTCATCAGGAGAGGCAGCTTGATAAGTGATCTTTTCTGGTGTCTCCTCACCCTCAGGAAGAACTGTATGACAGATTGCAAGGCATCTAAAGAATTCCTACAGAGAAATAAGAGCAAATAAGGAATGAATGTTTAGCAATTAGCACACTAAAAATGTGAAATTATAAAAGAGGAAACATGGGCTTTAAGCAATTTTGTATTTAATTTGTGTCAATCAGACCAAAGATGACTATGACAAAATGAAACCAACTTTACTAAAGGAAAGAGTGAAAACTTTGCACAGGTAGTCCGATGTATCTACCATGCAAGCCTCGTGATTAGGTTCATTTCTCCATGCACCGCGCATTATTCTAGAATCATCGAAGTTGAATCCTTTCCCATGAACTGCAGTGGCTGATCTTTTACCCTAACAAAAGTACATATACCAAATATAAGGACAGTTGCACATGATTTTCTCCTCACAGACACCACACTAACAGAAATAGCAAGGTAAGTGTTGACACCTCATCATCATCAATCCTGACTCCGGCACGCTCAGCTCCTCCTTTCTCGATCTCTGTAATGCCAGTTCCATATACTTCTCCACCAATTGAACATTTAAAGAATTCCATCAAGTTTCTTGTGAGTGTTCCAGTTTTGTCAGAAAATATATACTCAACCTGAACCATTAATGGTGAAAAAACAAGGTGACAACAAATATGTCAGAAATGAAAGTTTATTTTTAAGCGCTAAAACTTGTTTAAGTACCACTAAGCATTTACTTCAGTCATCTAATAGCCAATTTCGAACCAAATACATTCATCATGGGCAAAATGGAATCGTTGAAGCATTTTCGCTAAGGGGCTATTACCTGCCCAAGCTCCTCATTCAGATTAGATGTACGAGCCAAAGCTGGGGTGTTGCTCTCAGCGTGATACATATTCAGATCATTGTTAATAAATTTTGCACACTGAATGAATTTAATCATCTGCAAATCAAAGGTAACATTAAGGTCTGAAAGTCCAATCATAGGATGTACTTTATTTGAAAATGGGCCCATACCTCAATGGACACGTAAAGAGATATGGGGATGATCGTTGAGTATAGAGTTATTAGAGTAAACATGGTTAAAATGGTCACCTGCAGAAGTACAAATGTATCATATAAGGCTGCTTGGAGCAAACTATCTGCAAACGTATTTAAATAGTACATACCACAAATTTATTCTTGGGATTAAATTGGTCCTCGACACGCCCACGCAATCCAAGATAGAAGTATTTCTCATTGATAAATACACCACTGTTGATACAAGCCAAATATAAGGTTCATTAGTGAGTTCTAAACTTCTAATCCATTTTTTAGTGGCAATGCAAAACTAGAATAGGCACACGCATTTCGAAGATCAGTCGTCATAATTACAACAAGGTAACCAGAAGTAACAATTAGTGCATCAACTGTACATTTGCCTAATGCTTTTATGCTTCGTTTGGATGTTTGCACTAAGAGGCTAGACATTATATTGGGTTGAATGTCCAATATCCAGGATATTGATATTGAGATTGAATGTCAATATTTTTTGTTTGGATGTGTTACATATTCGGACACAGACAAGATATTGAGGTTGAATGTCAAATGTTGTTTGGATGGTATAAAAGTGATGAACTGCAGTTTTTGGAGACTTTGATTAATACACAGCTATATTCATGTCAAAATTGTACGGAACAGCCACATATTATACCGACGACAACTAGAATAATACATATAATTTTCTCCAATGTTTCAACAACATCATATCAAAGTCAATGCATAATCCATCATAAATAAATGACCATTTTTTCAAAGAAGTCTCAAGCAAACAAACTACATAGTTTCATACGCAATAGTACAAGTTCTTAAGATAGCAATCACAAATGACAAGCTCTCAAAACAAAGCTGAATTTTTTACAACCATGTTAACCAAAACAACACTTCAAAAGTTCAGCACATCACATTGATTTAGAGTAACTAGCACTTCGAAATTTCATCTCTGCACGAGCAATTCATCCAAATATAGCATCATGGCCTAACAAACTGGTTGCTGTACACGCCCTGCTCCCCTGGTACAGAAAAACTTAGGAGAAGGAGGGGAAGAGGCTGGATGTCTGTCAGCCATTAAATTTAGGAGAAGAGTTGTTTGTCTTCAAAAAAAATAGGGGACACGCTGGCGGGCTGCTGCTGCTGCTGTATGCACGCACGAAGATGGAGCTTGCTAGCCAACTGAACTGAGGGGCTACTATATGGAGAAGAGCATCTTGGGATTCAGCAGCGCCGGCCGCCGGAGCTCGTCCAACCGAACCCTAGCTGCAGGTTGCAGTGAAGAAGAGGGGATGAGACAGGAGGGAGAGACGGCGCCGGAAAGAGGAGTACAGGTGGGGAGGACGGACGGGGCCTAGCTGCGCCACCGGTCGCCGGGAAGGAGGAAGGGGACGGGAGGCGCGTTACGTACCTGCAGCGCCGCCGGTCACCGCTTATGCCACGACCTTTTTTTAAAACTAACGAGTGGGGAGAGGACGAGCGAAGAAATAGAGCATTGGGCATCTCACGAACCGCTTCGCCTGTGAATATCTCACGAACCTCTCGACATTAGCTGGTTTTTTTTCTGCCGTCCCGAGCGATGGCTCGATATCGAGTGAAAATACCCAGGCCGAATATCTAGCACAGCCAAACAACTGATTTCGGATATTCGGGCCTTGAAACTTCCGAATATCTAATATCCAGCCTCAATACAAACATCCAAACGAGGCATTACAGTTTTAGCGTGTAAGGATCGATAACTTTGATTGCTAACAAGGATAATTCTTCCCCGTCAACCTTCACATAAATTAATATGCTGAGAAGAATCCTTCCTATTCTAGTGCACCTAAAAAGGGCCCATTCCATCCACCCCTCGCACCTCTCACACATAAAACCGCTAAGGAAAGTTTATGAAGACCTCAGTCATGCGCTCATCTGTAATCCTACTATGCCACACACAAGCGCTAAGAAGGAAGAGAAAATAAGAACTTCCCCCAACAAACTTCTGCTAATAAATTGTTTTTGATGATTAATTGAGGAGCTCAAACAAAACTATGCAAGTGTAAGCCTCCATCCCGTCAACGTAACTAGCATAAGTGATCTTAAAAATATACATGTAAACAAATGATACAGAATAGATATCAAATAAATTAAGTTAATCGAGATATAAATTTACCTTCCAATAGCACCAATGACACACATTGTGAAGAGGGTTGCAAATAGAGCTAGAATAAGCTTGTCTAGTTTTTTCTCCAACGTACTTCTTTTAGAAGGAACATTCATCGAATTCATCATAACCTGCATTGGTGTTCCATGGCAGTAAATCAAAGAACCAGAAGTAACTCACAAGTTGAATAAATATAGAACACAAAATTGCCTATACTTTCGTCTCGTGTCCCGTGAATATAACAGCTGCAACAATGTATTCCGTATTGCGAAGGCTGCATCCCTGCGGAAAAAAGGTAGTGAGAAATTATTATCATTTTTGGATTGGCGCCCACATACACACAGAACTGAGTGATGTGCAAGAAAAGGTTCAGTCTGATGAATGTGAACTCATAAAAGTCCATACAAGCACTGAACCATATCTAGGGACTGTTTGGAACACAGGATTCTTGTAGGAATTTCAAAAGATAAGAATTTTGCAGGAAATATTTCCTTTGTGCTGTTTGGAACATAGGAAAAGGAAAAGGAGTTCCACCGGATTAGATTCCTACGCTTCAGCTTTCACAGGAAAAGAAACATCTGGTCCAATCTATTGGAAACTTCCTGCGGAAACAACGCTTGGAAGCACGTCCACTCCCCTGCTCGCGTGGCAAAAAGGCCCGCGTAAAGGCCCGCCCAATACCAAGGAAACACACTGCCGCCTTCACTAGATTGGCATGCACGGGAGCACACGTAGTGCATGAGATGCACACAGGACCAGCTAGTTAAATGACTACACTGTGGTCAACACTTTTGTGATCAATCATTTCCTACTTGTCTGCACCGTGATTTTTTCAGATGTTTTTTCAGGGAGATTAGTACCTTTGGTTGCCCTTTTTCTAATTCTCTTTCACTGTGATTAGCACAATTTCTTGTATGGCAACAACTACTGGTCTCAAGCAAGAAGAAAGACAACGTTTCAAACTCCTACATTTTTCCTATCCTGCAATCCAAACGTAGGATTGCATAGGTATGACAGCTCAATTCCTGTGGTTTACATATTCCTGTGTTTTTCCTATCATGTGTTCCAAACGGGGAACTAAGTGCTGATACTGAGTTTCCGTAGTTTCCACCCTCCATCATAGAAACAAATACATCTTAGTAGATTCCACCTTGGAGCACTAGAGGTCTCTCACTTTCTCTGGTCTTAACTCACAAGAAATTTGCATACTGTCATGGAAACGCAACTTTATGGCACAAGTGATTATTTCTTACACAATTTACAATCATTGCTTAAACAAGCCACTGTCTGTCCAACATGTGAGACTAGAGAAGTGGAAAGTTGTTCATGATATGATTGAACATTTAGAAATTTATAACTACAAGGCTTGTATCATAGATAGTCTCGTTAGCAAAAGCTATAGAACTGAAATATTACACGAGTATTTTATGATGTCTACTGATATCATTTGAATATGGCCAATGTTGGATGACAGTGTTTAAGTGAGAAGGATCAAGGATGTGAGTGAAGGCATTCCATGCTGAGATCGTTTTTAACCTGAGGGGTAGTTATAGAAAAAACATGCTAATCTGGAGAATGCAAACAACTTGGCGAGTGAATAATCATGTAAACAAATAACAAGGGCTCGCCTGTATGAGAGGCATTAAATTGGAAGGTTTTGGTTACCAACTACCTAATCACTCCAAGGAAATTTTAATAAAACCCATTCCAACAAGCCCTAGATGAAAATTCTCAATCATGTCACTGCAAAGTTGTAAGCTTGAAAAGTGCCAGCTGAATATCCCATTGACATGTGGGACCCTGGATCCATATGTCATTCTCAAAGTTAGTCGCATTTTTTCAAGCTGTCAACTTTGCACGGGAATAATCCAATTTCTCGATAAGATCCTAAAAACAAATAACACAGAACGAAAAGAACTTACCCTTAGTAGTATCTGGTTTGGTGAAATTGGTATAGTTTGCTTGTCCACGATAAGATTACCGGTAAATGTGTAAAGTGAATTGTTCGGCTGTTCACATTGCACTTCACCTGTAAGCAATAAGACAAACAGAGAATGTGAAGTTCAGAAAAGGTACAATGGTTATGCAATGTTCAGAAAAAGTACAAAGTTTCCTAAGTTCCACCAACTACAGAATTGACTGCCATCAAGATGAAACAAGAATAAACACATAAAACCTTTGAATTCAGAAGCCTTTTCAGGAAGAAGATAGTCCCAGGTTTTCTCCAAAGCCTTCCTTATTTTCAGGTTGGTTTCACCATCAAGATTTGCTGTCTGAGATAAATATAAAATATCCAACACACTTCAATTAAAATAAATTTTACTCTTGAGTTCATTATACTTCCAATATGAGCAAATAACACAACGGGTAAGAATGAATGTACTAACCTCTATGTAGCAAATGCCATCAGGGTTTGTACTCGATAAGAAGAGCAAGTCAGAAGGGAAATAACTGTCTTGCTTGATCTGCTCTAAAGAAGTGCCCATCACTATTAGTTTTTTCTTGTGTATGTATTTAGAGCTCAAGATTAAATTCAAGACACGACAAATATATCAAGTGTTATTCATTTTAGCAGAAAGCAACAGTTCGATGGATCAATAAGCTGATATAAGGAAGATTTAAGACATTACCCTCACAATATCTCCAACCTGCAGTCTTTTCCATGGAGTACTTTCCCATTTTTTACCTTGCAATACATCGACGTGTGCATTATTAATTGACATATCATTCTGGAAACGTTTCTGTATTAAGGACAGCAGAGAAAAATGGAAGGGAGTCAGATTTCCTCATTATGCATAGCACAACAAAATAGTGAAGCAGCTGAGCAATGCTAACCCAGTCCTCAAAAGCTTCCTTGATGAGCGACACCAACAGCACTAAACTAAGGGGAACCACGTTAGTGACAGGGTGGACTGGACTGCGAAAATACAAGCATGTATGATGTTAGATAGTTAGAAGCATAAAGATGAAGCGAACCAAACGATGACTGAATCAACTCATGGACTTGTTATGCTCAGAAGTGTCTAGCTGCAACCAGAGACCTAATTGGCGTAGTCGATAAGATTGAAATCATGAGAAAGTAAAGATTAGCCACCCGCCTGAACTGTCAAAGCAAAAAAAAAAGAATTACAAATGGTTCCTGCTACGGAATAATACAGTGATGAAACACTTAGATTGATGGTGGAGCTACTGTAAAGCTGCTTTTTATTCAGTACAGAAACATGCATTATATTAGTAACATGTGTTACTTGATTCCAAAATTCTAGGCTTTTAGCGTATGAAGCTCATTCAAATAGTAAGATCCCCAGCAGTGAGCCATGAAAATGCCGAACTTGGTGCTTTGTCAAATACCATATACTTTTTGTAATCACAGTATCCTAAACACATTACAACACGGTGCCAGACCAGGTGCGCCTCTCATGCATACACTATTTAAGCCAAGTACAATCCAAAGCTAGAAACATCTTTGAGAGATCATGCTGCAGAAGTGAAAAAATGATAAGATACTTACATCACTGTGTTAACAAATAACTCGTTTCTAGTTCAAGGCAAGGTCATATTTATAGAACAAGGGAAAGAGAAAAAAATTGCCTCAAGAAAAGAGACAAAAGGGAAAAAAAATAAAGATGACAAACCAAGAGGATTTGTTGCTAGCATGTATAATGAGCAAAAAATAGCATATAAATACCTGTTCAAACAATCCTTTAGGTAAAAATGTCAGGACACTGTACTTTGTAGTCGACACAGAATTTCCCTGGAAATGAAGAACAAGGATGGTGTAACGGATTAATTCACGAATTGTCAGAAAATAAAGTAGAACTCTGGCATTATAATTTTCAGAAGTGATGGTTCGATATGCTTGTGGGAGGCTGTGAAAGTACACAAAATGAGCTGATTGCATGATCAAACAAACTAGAAGCATATTCATAACACCAGAAATGATATAGCACAGTATCAATTCCATATAAAATCAATCATATACACTAACATCAAAGGAAAATGTCGGGTATCAAAGACACTTCATGAATTATCTACTAACACCAGTGGAAGCAGTTTTGCAGGAGTTGGATTAACTGTCACTAAGATAATAATAGAATATTAACGAGTTGCGAGTAATAGAGTTTCCAATTATTCAGTGGCATAAAATGTATTACAGCTGGAGGAAATGCATAGTCATGGAAGGTTAACATAACATGGCAACGAAATACATGGAAAGCAACCAATTCCCCATTGCAGGTAAATAGCTTTGCCTCAAACTGCTGCCATTAGGAGGTGAGTTGGCCGCCCTTGCCGGACACAAGTTCAGTGATTGACAGAGCAAGCATCATTCAGCCGTGGTTAAGCGCATGGATGAATAGAATAGTACATCCAGTGCACACGAGCTCTTGAAGCCACTAACGCCAGTAGCATCTATATGTGCTGCTGCTGCCACAGCAACCTATGTGACTGACAAGTTCTAATCCACCAATGACCTTAAAATTCACCAGAAATGCAGCCCTTGAGGACAAACAGGTAATCAGTGACTTTCTGGTGCGCTAATCAGTATGAATCATGTAATCTTGTTGCAAGCTGGGGCGAAACAGGTAATCCGTGACTTTCTGGTGCGCTAATCAGTATGAATCATGTAATCTTGCTGCAAGCTGGGGCAAAATAAAACTACTACAACTCTACTAGCTCAGTGTAGCAAATGGCCATCTCCAAACCAACCGGCCGAACACGCAGCATACAGGTGGTGACGAGATCTAGGCCTACAGGCCTCGAGACGAATCAACATGCGGATCAACCGAATTAGAAGGGGGGCGGGACGGGCACGTACCTTGTACGCGACGGGCGCGTTGGCCTCGCGGTCGTTGCAATATATGGTGCGCACAGTGGGTGCTTGCGGCTGCGGCTGCCGCCGGAGGCTAGCACCGCCGCCGAGGCGTGCCGTTCTGGACGACTCCGCGCGTCCTGGCAGAGAAGACCCCGCCCGCGGCGAAGGCTCGCCGCCTAGCCTCGCGGTGGCCACCCGCACCATCTCCTTTATCCGGGAGCTCATCCTGCCCCCCGCAGCGCCAAACCCAGCGCTGGAGGAGCCTGCGGGAGATCTCGGGAAATCTCACGGTGGACCGCACGCTAGATCGGGGGCCAAAACTGGCCGGATTTGCGCGACCTTTTGGTATCTCGGCGAGGAGGGGATTCGATTTGGGTCACGCGTTCCCGTATGTGGGCGGTTTTTTCTTCAGCTTTTTTGTTTCCTTTTTGTTTCCTCCTCCTCCGAAGAACAGGAGCCGAGGTCGCGAAGAAGAAACTGAAGGGATTTTTTTGCAGATCGCACCCTTCGTTCCACTAAAATGTTGAAGGCTAGCGAGGGAAGTTTGAAGTGGACCGCGTTTTCTTTTACTATACTTTTGTTTTTTAATATAAAATGGACCTGTAGTGTCATACAGTAGAAGCCTACTTCCGAAGCACTTCTGAACATTGACCTGTTCTAGTCCCTGTTTAGCCTAGCCTTCCTAACTTGAAGAAGTGTTTGTTAGAGTTGTATATATGTGTTGTATCCTACCGGATTGTGTTGTAATCTTGTTGTACAAGTTTCCTCTAATATATAAACACATGCCAGCCGGTTGGGTAACCACGGCAAACAATTATTCTTGACTTGGTATCAGAGCCGCGATCCGCCTAGGGTTTAGCTCGCCTGCCCTCGCGATCCGCCGCCGCCGTCTTCGACCGCCGCCGCCGCCCGCGTCTTGCGTACGCCGCCGCAGCGGTCAGATCGCCGCCGTCCTCGTGTTCCCGAGGACCGCCGCTCCCCATCGCGATGTCTTCCGCCACAATGCAACTCACCACCGCCGGCGTGTTCGCTTCCGCATCCACCCCCACCATCCCCGCCGGCGCCATCATCTCCGCCCCCACCGGCCACACCACCAACACCATCACGGTGCGCCTCGATCGCACCAATTTCCTCCTATGGAGGATGCAGGTCGTCCCCAACATCGCCGGCCAGGGCTGGTATGGTTTCTTGGATGGCTCCTGCAAGATGCCTCCGGCCATGGTCACCGAAGGAACGGGGACCGACGCCGTGACCAAGCCCAACCCGGACTACGCCTTGTGGTTCTACACGGATCAACGTGTTCTCAGCATCCTCGTCGGCTCCATGACGGAGGAGATCCTCGGCCACCTCGTCGGCCGCACCACCGCGTCGTCCGTGTGGGAGTGCAGAACAGGGCTGGGGCGCGCCAGATGCGACGCCAACTCACGTCGCTCAAGAAAAACGACCTCACCGCCGCCGCCTACTTCCACAAGATGAAGGGGTTCGCGGATGCAATGGCGATGGTCGGTTCCCCCATCACCGACGACGAGCTGATTGACTACATCGTCGTCGGCCTCGGGTCTCAGTACGAGTCCCTCCAGCACTCTCTCACAGTGCTTGCCGCAGCCGGTGCCGACAACCTCAGCTTGTCGGCCTTTTACTCCATGCTCCTCTCATGCGAGTCTCTCAAGGAGCAGAACGTGCAGGCCCCCGAGTTCTCCACTTCCGCCAATGCCGTGGCGCGGCAGGGCGATGCATATCGTGGAGGGGGGCGCCCCTTCGTCGACACCAACAGCGGCCGCTCCGGCGGTCGCCCCTCCGGCCAGCCAGGTGGCGGCCAGGCGTCCGGTGGCCAGCAGCAGCATCAGCAGGGCCAGCGCGGCAACCGCTCCAACCAAGGGGGCGGTGGTGGTAATGGCGGAGGCGGCCAAGGCGGTGGCGGGGGTGGCCGTAATGGCCGTCAGCGCCCGCGCTGCCAAGTCTGCAAATACTGGGGTCATGAGGCCCTCCAGTGCAAGAATCGCTTCAACCAGTCCTTCCAGTATGAGGACACTCGCTCCGGCAACGCCGCCACCTACCAGGAAAGCCAACCCTGGATCTTCGACTCCGGCGCCACCGACCATCTCACTAACGACATGGGTCGGATGACCGTCCAGGATCGCTACCCCGGCAAGGACCAAGTGCAAGTCGCCAACGGTACTGGTTTGTCTATTACGCATGTTGGTCACTCTCGTTTACCTGGTTCCTTGTCTCCTATTGAACTCAAAAATATCTTGCTTGTTCCTGGTCTTAGCAATAATTTGCTTTCCGTATATCGCCTTGTTTCTGACAATCATATATTCATCGAGTTTCATAAACATTTTTTCTTTGTCAAGGACAAGGTCACGAAGAGAATTCTTCTTCGCGGTAGGAGTCGTGGCGGTCTCTATCCCCTACCATTCAGTCGCAACGTAGCATCTGGGCATCATGCGTCTTCTGGCGTGCGGCTGTCTTCTGCGCATTGGCATCAACGTCTTGGTCATCCTTCAAATAAAGTAGTTCAAAATATTGTTAGTTCCAACAATTTATCTTGTTCCTCAAACATTGAGTCTTTAGTGTGTGATGCATGTCAACGTGCAAAGAGTCATCAATTACCTTATAATTATTCGACTCGTGTTTCTACATCTCCTCTTGAGCTCGTTCATACTGATGTTTGGGGTCCTGCTTTGCCTTCTTCGGGGGGTTTTAAGTATTGTGTTAGCTTTATTGATGACTATAGTCGCTATGCCTGGATTTATTTGATTAAACACAAATCCGATGTTGAGAACATCTTCTACACCTTTCAGAACCATGTTGAGCGTTTGTTAAATGCTAAAATTCGTACTGTTCAGTCTGACTGGGGCGGTGAGTATCATCGCCTCCATGCTTATTTCGAGCGCACGGGTATTTCTCACCGCGTATCTTGCCCTCATACGTCTCAACAGAATGGTATCGCCGAACGCAAGCATCGTCATCTTGTCGAGACTGGCCTCGCCCTCTTAGCACATTCATCGCTGCCCCTTCGGTTTTGGGATGAGGCTTTTCTCACTGCTTGCTATCTTATTAATAGGATGCCCACGCCTGTCATAAACAATGCCACTCCTGTCTTCCGCCTTCTTAACACACCTCCCGAATACTCGTTTCTTCGCACTTTTGGTTGTGCGTGTTGGCCTAGTTTGCGTAAGTATAACTCCCGTAAGCTCGAGTTTCGTTCTAAGATGTGTGTTTTTCTTGGGTATAGTCCCATGCATAAAGGCTACAAGTGTCTCGATCATTCTACTGGTCGTGTCTACATCTCTCGTGATGTTGTTTTCGATGAGAATGTGTTTCCCTTTGCCACTCCGGGTGTGGTCATTGATGTCTCTAAACTAATTCCTGTGTCGTTTCCTTCCACTGAACCAGTTATTCAGAGTACCGACACACGTAATTATGACATTACTATGTTACCAGTTGATGCACCTGGTGTTGTTTTTAGTCCTCCTGTGCAGGTTTCGGAGCTGCGGATCGACGTCCCTCCCGTCCCGCCTCTGCATGCCTCGAATGGCATGCCCGGGCCCGCCATGCATGCAGGCGCGCCTCCCACACAAGCTTTGGACGAGCAACGTGACGCGCCTGTGAGCCCGTCACGCTCCCGATCGCTGTCGCCCGCGCGGCAGTCCGCCTCTTCACCGCCTGCTTCTTCGGCTGGGCCGGGTGGCCCGTCTCGCCCCCGCTCGCTGTCACCCGCGCGGCGGTCAGCTTCTCCGCCGCCCGCGTCTTCGGCTCGGCCGAGCGAGTTGTCCTCAGGCGAGGCCGAGTCTGCTTCCGCCTCGTTGCCGCCGCCTCCACCTGCGATGGCTGAGCCTGCTCGGGTCATTGTCACGCGACAACGTAATGCCATCGTTCGTCTCAAAATCTTCAAGGACGGTACAGTTCGGTATGATCCCTATCGTCGTCGTGCTTTTATGGTGGAACCAGCCTCTCATCGCACTGCTTTGACTGAGCCTGCCTGGCGTGCTGCTATGGAATCTGAGTTTGATGCTCTTCAGAATAATCAGACGTGGAAATTGGTTCCTCGTCCTCCTGGTACTAACATTGTTGGCAGCAAGTGGATTTTTAAGACGAAGTATCGTCCTGATGGTTCCGTTGATAAATACAAGGCGCGGCTTGTGGCTCGAGGCTTTACGCAACAGTATGGTATTGATTACCATGATACTTTCAGTCCAGTGGTTAAGCCAGTCACAGTTCGTCTTGTGCTCTCTCTTGCCGTCTCTCGTGGTTGGTGCCTTCGTCAGATTGACGTCAGTAATGCTTTCCTTCATGGTTTTCTTGCTGAAGATGTGTATATGCAGCAGCCGCCTGGTTTCGAGGATTCTCGGTGTCCTCAGTATGTTTGTAAGTTGCAGCGTGCTCTCTATGGTCTCAAACAGTCGCCCCGTGCTTGGTATGCGCGTCTCAGTGATAAGCTTCATCAGCTCGGTTTTATTGCTAGCAAGGCAGACACCTCTCTGTTCATTTTTTATCATGAAGGGGTTGTGGTTTATATGCTCGTCTATGTTGATGATATCGTCTTGGCTGGTTCGTCTTCTTCTGTTGTTGATAAGCTTGTTGCTACTCTTTCTGGTTCTTTTCCCATCAAGGACCTTGGGCGGCTGGAGTATTTTCTTGGTATTGAGGCTGCTTATTCTTCTGAGGGCATGGTATTGACACAGCACAAATATGCTCTTGATCTCTTGCATCGGGCCAACATGGAGCAATGTCGGCCGGTTACCACGCCTATGTCTACTTCCGATAAGTTGACTCGAGATCTAGGTACACCGCTTGGCTCAGAAGATGCCTTCAAGTACAGGAGTCTCGTTGGGGGTCTGCAGTATCTTACCCTAACACGTCCTGACCTGTCGTTTGCTGTCAATAAGGTCTGTCAGTATTTGTCGCAGCCTACCACCGCTCACTATGAGGCGGTTAAGCGCATCCTGCGGTTTGTCCGAGGGACTGTTTCCACTGGTTTGCGTTTTCGACGCTCCTCTTCCACTGAACTCAGCATTTTTACTGATGCAGATTGGGCTGGCTGTTCTGATGATCGTCGTTCTACAGGCGGTTTTGCAGTGTTTCTTGGTCCCAATATTGTGTCGTGGAGTTCTCGCAAACAGCCGACAATGTCTCGTTCTAGTACATAGGCAGAGTATAAGGCGTTAGCCAATGGCACCGCCGAGGCCATTTGGATACAGTCTGTGTTGAAGGAACTCGGAATTTTTCAGTCCCGTCCTCCTGTCTTGTGGTGCGATAACCTTGGCGCCACGTACTTGTCTGCCAATCCAGTTTTCCACGCCCGCACGAAGCATATCGAGATTGATTTCCACTTTGTTCGCGAGAAGGTTGCGCTTGGTGCTCTAGAGGTGCGTTTCATCTCCACCGCCGACCAATTGGCTGACGTGTTTACGAAGCCTGCCACTCAGCTCACACTTCGTCGTTTTAGTTCCAATCTAAACCTTGTTCACGACGGTTCAGATTGAGTGGGAGTGTTAGAGTTGTATATATGTGTTGTATCCGGTATTGTAAACCGGATTGTGTTGTAATCTTGTTGTACAAGTTTCCTCTAATATATAAACACATGCCAGCCGGTTGGGGTAACCACGGCAAACAATTATTCTTGACTGTGTTATCTTCTGAAGCTGGATCTCGGCATAATTTTGATTACTGGTAATGATCACGCACTAACCTGCTATCCTAATTAGCTTTTTTTTTCTTCGAAAAAGCGCTCATATACTTTTCGGAGTGAACAACCGTGTTTTTTTCTTACAGAAACAGTGAAACATGGGCATTTTATTGACTCGTAAACCTACACATGCAATGCATGTCTACAAAATACTCCCTTCTTGAGACATCATTTTATAAACGGAGGGAGTATGAAATATGATTTTTTGTTCTCATGTCTTTTTTCACACCTACGAACATACGAACATGTAAGCTAAGGCTCCACTTGGAACGTCAGAATATCGGAAGGTCTGATTTATTACCCTTTCCATGGGTTCTGTAGGATCTGACAAAATTCATATCTTTTGCCTAAAAAATAGGAGGGATGCAAAAACGGGACACATTGTCCCAATTATTTTTCATTTTATGCTTGACTAATATAAAAAAATTGAATCAAAATTTTATACTACGCATGTATAAAAATGGAGAATAAATGAGATAAATAGGTCTCATTTTCGAATCCGTACTAAAAAAACTCCTATCCAAACGAGGCCTAAATCTGCAAAGCACAAAGTACTAATTCGTTGCATAGATATTACAATTCAACTCCTCGGCCGAAGCGATACATAAAATAACTACTAAGTAGCATTATCCACTATTTATTCTAAAAAAACTATAAAATCCTGCCTAATTGCAACCAATAATGCCTTTGTTCCATGTTAAGTTATTGCTAAAAGTGCATACATCCACTACCCTTATTTTGAGTGATTAATAATAACATGATAGTCGTGGACTAACACTTTTACTAAGTACACCGCAGTACATTGTCCCTCCTGATTGTCTGGTTTAACCACCCACCAACAGCTTGATCATATGCTTCCCAAGCATATTTACAAAGCATCAAGCAAAGATTGGAGAGGAAGCAACTTAGATCCTTGAAGACAAAGATAAAAGTTGGCACATGTCTCTCCTCAACCATAAGGAGAGTCGACTCCTCTACCGTTTAAGAAGCAGTCATGTCTACCTCAACCAAAGGACTGCTTCATGGAAGAACCGATTCATCTTCAACGTCAGCTCCGCTCATCACAACTGTCGCAGCAGTGGAACATGGGGTTCCCCTAGCGCTGCCTAAGTGGGTCCACCGCCTGTGGGCCCAGCGCAAGGATGAACAAGGCCAAGACTCGACGCAAGGCCTGACGGGCGCACCCGCGCCATACAAGACCTCCCGGGTGCACAGGACCCCCGGGCCCCCTGCGACCCGGAAGGAACCGAGGACCCCGAGAGCGCGAGTCCCCGGCGGGGCCGAGCTCCCTCTCGGGTACAAGACCGTACGATGAGAAGATAAGGTTTCTACCCCCTTCCAGAGGATGGTAGAAGCCCCCAGAAGGCTTGAGAAGCAAGGCGCGGCCAGGGGACACCACCTACCCACTGTCAGCCCGCGCCAGCCGCTTTCCCCAAAGGTGCCAGAGGTCTCAACCACCCGAAGACGGATACTTGGAGGAGAAGAGGCCAAGTCGCCGTCTCCACCACGGAGAGGGGTTGCTTCCCGCCAAGAACCCCTCACGCTCCTTGCATGACCTCTGTGGTATCCCCTTTCCCTATAAAAGGAGGACCAAGGGCATGGAGGAAAAGGGACCGGCTCAAGCTAGCTTAAGGAGTAAGCAAGCTCTAGCCAAGAACTGACCGGCGATCCAAGGTAGAAGACAACCACCAGGCTAGGCTAGAAGGAGGAAGGGAAGGAAGGTGATCTCCTCCGGGCAAGGATCTGTCCTCCCCCTTCCTCTAGTCGGGTTACCCTGCCGGGTACCTCGCCGGAGAACACCATTGTAGCCACACCATGATCCAACCATCTATCCAGACATGCAGGAGTAGGGCTGTTAGCCTTCGGGCGGCCTGAACCTGGGTAGATCGCTGTGTGCTTTCCTTGTTAGCGTACCACGTCGAGATCGGAGAGCGGGAGAGGAACTTGTCCGACGATCGTCCCCCGGGAGACGTTTCCAGCCTCCTTCGCGCCCCTACCGAATCTACAAAGGGGGTGCCCCGCATCCCCGGTGTCCGTGATTCGAGACACGACATCTGGCGCGCCAGGTAGGGGGCGCAAGCGCTGATCTCGTCTTCATCGACTCGGAGATCTTCGTCAAGTTCTTCTTCGTCCAAGATCTACGTTGAGATCTTCTTCGTCAAGATCTGCCTCAAGCCGTTTTGCTGGCGCAAGGCCAATGCTAAGGTCTTCGTCAACGGCAAGATCGGCTTCGGGACCTGCGTCCTGGGAAAAAGCGCGTTCTCTTCGCAAGCAAGAACAAGATCTTCCCCGACCACCAGCCGGCACCATGTCTGAAGCCGGAGGAGCTTTCGGGGAACAAGCCCAACGCACGCTCCAGCAAGGCCAGGGGCTGAAGGAGGCCTTGGGAGCCGTGCGAGCGCTCCTCTCCTACCCTCCGGACCTCTGCAAGACCGACCCCTGCGCGAAGGCCTGGATCTCTAGCTTGGCAAGCTTGCTAAGCTTCGCTCTCCAGTGCCACGACTCTTCCGTCTCCGCCTCCGCCAGCCATGCGGGCGTCGTCGAAACCGAGGTCGTCGTCACCAACACCGAAGTCCGCACTGACAACCCCGAGCCACTGTCCCCGGGAAGGGGGCAAACTGAAGACCTCCGCGGCAAGCAACCCGTGGAGCAGCCCGAGGAAGATGCTGGCTAGAGCTCTAATCCCCGGCGCCGCTCTCGGGAAGACATGGAAGGACAAACGAGCCAACACCTCATGACGTGCTGATGCTCACGGGTGTGAGGAGTTGGAAAACCCCAAGAGGAAGGTGTGATGAGCGTAGTAGCAAGTTTCCCTCAGTTATGAAACCAAGGTTATCGAACCAGTAGGAGATAAAGAACACAACGAAGGTCTCCCCAGTGCCAAAAAAGTGCTGTTGCAGGGAGGTGGAATCTGCACAACACAATCAAGAAACTTTGCTCCAACTCAACAGTGAGGTTGTCAATCTCACCGGCTTGCTGTAACAAGGATTAAACGTATGGTGTGGAAGATGATGTTTGCAGAGAATGAAAGAAAACAGTTTGCAGTTGGTTGTATTATCAGTTTAAAGAAAAGGACCGGGGTCCACAGTTCACTAGTGGTGTCTCTCCATAAATAATAATAATAGCATACATGTGGGTAAACAAATTATAGCTGGGCAATTGACAGAATAAAGAGCTGCATAATGATGCATATACTAATGTCATGATGTCTAGTATGAGATTCATTTGGGCATTACAACAATATACATAGACCGTTCCAACCGCATCTATGACTAATAATCCACCTTCCGGTTAGCGTCCGCACCCCTTTCAGTATTAAGTTGCAAGCAACAGATTATTGCATTGGGCAAAGTGTGTAATGTAAGTAATACAATTATCCTTAGACAAAGTACTACTGTTTTATCCCTAGTAGCAACAGTACATCTACAATCTTAGAGCTTGCTGTCACTACCTCAGATTAAATAGAGACATGAACCCACTATCGAGCATAAATACTCCGTCTTGGAGTCACAAGCATCTACTTGGCCAGAGCATCTACTAGCAACGGAGAGCATGCAAGATCATAAACAACACACAACATGATATATTATGAAGCAAATGACATAGTATTCAATATCCATCGGATCCCAGCAAACACAACATGTAGCATTACATAAAAATGATCTTGATCATGATAGGCAGCTCACAAGATCTAAACATGATGGCACAATAGGAGAAGACAACCATCTAGCTACTGCTATGGACCCGTAGTCCAAGGATGAACTACTCACGCATCAGTCCGGAGGCGGGCATGGTGATGTAGAGCCCTCCGGTGATGATTCCCCTCTCCGGCAGGGTGCCGGGAAGAGCTTCTGAACCCTCCCGAACTAGGGTTGACGACGGCGGCGGCTCCGTAATGTTTCGTGGAAAAGTGTTCGGCTTTTAGGTCTTGTATTGTCGGGGGCTTTAAATAGGCGAAAGGGCGAAGGCGGTGGAGGGCCGAGGCCCCGTCATCAGGTGCTGGCGCGGCCAGAAGTGGGGCCGCGTCGGCACCTCATCTGGGGGCCTCCTGGCCCCTCGCTGTTAGGTCTTCGGTGTTCTGGAACCTCCCGTGAAAAATAGGGACTTTGGTATTAAATTCGTCCAATTCCGACAATATTTCCTTAAGTGGTTTTCTGAAACCAAAAACAGGGAACTGGCACTGTGGCATCTTGTTAATAGGTTAGTCCCAGAAAATGCATAAAACAATGCAAAGTGTATATAAAACATGTAGCAATTGGTATAATATAAGCATGAGACGTATCACCTGCTGCACTCCATTCCCGGCGTCGGTCTTCGACCTACACCGCCTGGTGCAGATGGAAGGAGAGAAGCTGCGCCATTTCGTCTGGAGGTTCCGAGCTGTCGCGGACAGGGTTGTTACCACAGACTCCCTGGAGGAGCCCGTCATCCTCCTCTTCCACATGAACGTACGGGACGCAAGGATGCGCGTGAAGCTGAACACCCGGCTAATCACAACCCTGGAAGAGCTGTGGAGGTTGGCCGACCGTTGCTCCCGAGCGGAAGAAGCCATCGACGCACCACCTTGTATGGTCCTCTGAGATTTGCTGAAACTTGTACCCGGAAAGGATCACTGTGCGACAAGATGTACCCGGAAGCATCAGGCTACCACTCAAGAACTTATGTCATGAATAAAAGATAAGTTATCCCGAAATACCCATTGATCTCTCGTGAATCATGTCTTTTCGTGGATTAGATCGGTGCGAAATACGCTAGCGGCTAGCGAAAGGCAAAGGCTTGACCGTCGTACGAGCACTCGCGAGGTAGCGGCTCTCCCGGGGGTAGCAAGCGGCACGAATTGCCAAAATACCACTCGGGAGCGAGCGCACCATCGGGGTGAGCGGCCCTTCAGGGTAACTGCGGGGCTTGAGAGTGCATGCTCGATCAGTCGAGGCCTCGCTTGCATGCCTGCAGGCCAGAGGGTCCCTCAAGGACGTGGAGAACAGCAGCAACGACAAAGTCAAGTTAAAAGCGCTTGTGAAAACAAAGCAAAGCGGCAGAATCATTAAGTTCTAGACTGTTACAATAAAGGGCAGATTGTAGCACAACGAACTAATGCAAAGTTTATCATTTCTGGGCAGCGTGGCGCTCGGACGGCTTCTTGGTTGAAGGGTGGCGGGGGGACTCCTTCCCTGCCACTACAGATGCCTGGGCCTTCATCGCCTGGCGGGCCTCGGAGGACGGAGATAAGCTGGCCCAGTCCGGCATGACGGCCGATGGGTTGGCGTCGACGAACGCCGCCATCACCAGGGCGGCCGTATGCCTACTCACCGAGAACTTGTCGTTCACCAGCTGGAGTACGAGCGCATTCTTGGCGGCGTGCACCTCGCTGGCCTTCTCTTTGATAAGGTCCGCGAAGGCGGGCAAACTCTGGCGGTCTGGTTCGAGAAGGCCGGGGGCTGTCTTCTGGCTCAGCTGGGACACCCGGCGATAGAGACCATCGCATGCCCCGGCAAGCAAAGCCAGGCCATCCCTGTTCGAGTTCTGGAGAGTGGACAGCTCACCTGAAGCCTGGTCGCGGGAGTCCGCCAGGTTCCGGTTGTCCTCCTTCATCTTCGCCATCTCTTGCTCCAGCCTCTTCACGGAACCCTCCAGCACGGACATCTTCTGGCCGTCTTCTTCGGCCTTCTTCAGAAGAGACTGGGAGTTAGACCGCTCCTGAGCGAGCACGCCCTCGAGGTCTTTTCTGGCCTGGTCCGCCTCCTTCAACTGAGTGTCGCGGTAGTGGAGGTTCTGACCTTGTAGCTCGAGCTTCTTCTGGAGGCCGTCGATGACCCCGTTCTTGGACTCGACCTCTTGCTCCAAGTCTCGCCTCGGGCGCTCATGACGGCGGACATCCTGGCCAAGGCCCGGAATTTATCCTTCAGCTGCTCCTTTTTGGCCGCCAGCTCCTCCACCTTCAGCTTCCATGCAGCAGACCTCTCCGCCTCTTTCTCCTAGAGATGCGTGATCAGTACTTGCACCCTCTGGGACTGACGTTCCAGCTTGGCTTTCCACTCGCCATCCGGCCCACCGCCTCGCCAACCTTCTTCTCGACGGAGGTCTCGAGCGCGCGGACCTCGTCCTCCAGCAAAGTCATCCCGTGAAGGATGGCGTCCATGGTGCTCTTTCCGCGGATGGCGACCTCCGAAGTGGATCCCGAGGAGGTGTCCTCAACCCGACCTCCCGGGGCCAAGCTCTCCCGGATCTTTTCCAGCTCCGCTAGTTCCTCACTGGTGTCCGAATCCAGGGAATAGTCCGTGAATGCGACCATCTCGGAGTCGAGGAGGGAGCCTACAGACCGTGCTTCCGGCACACACACTCCACCGATTACCAGCCCTCCTGCACCGATACCTGGGGGCTGGCAGGCGGGCGGCATCCCCGCCGCGCGATTCGACGCCCCCTGCAATACCTCTCGCTCATCGGGAGGGGTCGCGACCCCTCCAGTGGCTCCAAGGCCTTCGGGCGGAGCCGCATCCGCAGCGGAAGCATCTGAAGACAAGGTAGCCACGACATGAGGACGGAGCCACTCGGGGTCTCTACCAAGAACAATCAAGAGAATTCCGTGGTTACCCGCGGGTTCTGGAGTTGGAGCCCCCGTCGCCTCCACATTGCGAGATGGAGTGGTGGCGGTAACGCTCCCCACTCCACTCCCTCGGCGGTTCTCGACCTTGGCCATCGGAGGAGGGAACATCCCCGCCCGGTGTCTCGGGGTGCTCGAGGCGGTGTCATCTTCCGCACTGCTTCGGAGCCGCTTTCTCCTCTCAGGCAACCTGCCGCACCTGCAAGTCATCAACAACAAAGCTTTCCGGGTTATGTTACGGAAACCCGGAGACCTAAGAGCTTGGTCAGAGAACCTTACCCCCGGGAACGCTTGCTGCTCATCGGCAGCGGCACGTCGACGGATCCTCCGGAAGAGTCCGGGGACACATTCCGGGTTTGCGCCCCTGACGGAGAACTCAAGGAGTTCGCCATCCTCGCCACCAGAACATACGCCCCCGCGTCGACGTCCATGCCGGAATTCTCTGCCACACCGCCTGCCAGTCGTGCGGGCGCGGAAGTCGTAGTGGCCCCCAGGCCCGGGGCCTCGGGGGCATCATCATCGGCAAGAGGCAGAGAGGCTTCCTCCTCTGCCTCGTCGTCGTCATCATCGTCGTCATCGCCTTCTTCGTCGTCCTCGTCGTCCTCGCCTCGGCCGTCACCGCCCTCCTCATCACCCGAGCCGGTGGTGTCGTCGGCGGTGTCTTCCGCGGACTCACCCTCGTCCTCTTCCGACTCTTCCTCGTCTCCGTTGGAGTGGGCCTTGGCTTTGCACGCCTTCCCCGGAGGAATAGGGTCGTGGCCTTCCTGGCTTTCAAGCCCGAGTGCGGTGCATGTGGGCATCTCGTCCAAGACCTCCGCCTTCTGCTGGTCCTCGCACAGAGGAAGGACCCCCGCGGGCAGGTCGAACAGGGTCTTCGGGGTGAACAGCTTGGATATGTTCTCCCGAATCTTCCTGTCGGACAAGTTTGCCGTCCTCAGGCGAGTGGGGTCGAGGAGGCCTCGGAACTCCCACGACGGGTGCGGCCTCTTCTGCAGCGGAGCAATCCGGTTGCGAAGAAAGTGAGCGGCGACCACGGCGCCCGTCACTCCCTTGCTATCCAGAAGCTTGATGCGCTCCACCACCTTCGAGAAACCGCTGTCCTGGCCGCTAAGATAACTCCAGGAGTCCAGTTTCTTCGGGAGCTCCTTCGGCTCCTCCCACTGGGGCTCGACCACGGGGACCTCCACCAGGAACCACCGGTCCCGCCACTCATCCCATTTGGACTTGATGCCCATCTTGGGGTACGACTCCTTAAGAGTCAAGCGGAAGCAGAACGTGACGCCGCCGGACAGCCACTGGTTCGCCCCGATGCGAGGATAGAAGAAATGGCGGAACAGGGCAACGGATGGCATCACCCCCACGAACGCCTCGTAGAGGTGAGCAAAGACCGCCAGGTCCAAGATGGCCCCCGGCGACAAGTGCAGGAGCTTCAGCTTGTAGGACTTCAGGACCTCCAGGAGGAAGTCGGAGAAAGGGGGGACGACCCCCATCAACATGAAGATGTCGAAAATTGGGATCTGATTGGGCTTCCGCGCTTCGGAAGGGGAGGAGACGATCGTCGCCGCTCGAGCGGGGACGTCTCCTACAGCTTCAGACTCCACGGCCCCCATGTGCTCGGCGAACCGCATCATGTCTGCGTCGCCGGCGTACTTGCTGGTAAGCAGAGCCTGCATTCGGCGAAGATCTGCCTCGGCGGCAGTCACCTCGGCCCTCCTAGTCTGCTTCACGGATCTCGGCGAGGCCTGCCGAACTATTCCGGCGGCGCCCTCCGGCTTCTTCTGCCTGGTTTTCTTGGTGCGAACCATCGGATCTGCGGCGACGGCGCGAGAGCAGGCGGTGAAGCAGAGAGGGGGACAGAGAATTTTGGGGGAAATGAGTCAGTGACGACAATCCAGCCCCCGACGGATGATTAAGAGGGTATCCCATGCGTCGCGTTGCGGCCCCATTACTTCGAAGGGCGCGGGGATCGACGGGTCGTGCCGACTTCGGCGCGACTCAACCGTTGGGCACATGACCACGTCCGAGGCCCGCGTGAAACGCAACGTTCGGCACGGCTCAGTCGACAAGGCTCGGGGGCTCGCCTCTACCTCAACTCGGCGGGCCCCACACACCAGCACAAGGATGACCAGGCGCCGGACCCACTTTGACTTTTTTGGTCATGCCCCCGGCAGCCTCAGAAGACCGAAGCCGCCGGGACCATGCCCGGGGGCTACTGTCGCAGCAGTGGAACATGGGGTTCCCCTAGCGCTGCCAAAGTGGGTCCACCGCCTGTGGGCCCAGCGCAAGGATGAACAAGGCCAAGACTCGACGCAAGGCCTGACGGGCGCACCCGCGCCATACAAGACCTCCCGGGTGCACAGGACCCCCCGGGCCCCCTGCGACCCGGAAGGAACCGAAGACCCCGAGAGCGCGAGTCCCCGGCGGGGCCGAGCTCCCTCTCGGGTACAAGACTGTACGATGAGAAGATAAGGTTTCTACCCCCTTCCAGAGGATGGTAGAAGCCCCCAGAAGGCTTGGAAGCAAGGCGCGGCCAGGGGACACCACCTACCCACTGTCAGCCCGCGCCAGCCGCTTTCCCCAAAGGTGCCAGAGGTCTCAACCACCCGAAGACGGATACTTGGAGGAGAAGAGGCCACGTCGCCGTCTCCACCACGGAGAGGGGTTGCTTCCCGCCAAGAACCCCTCACGCTCCTTGCATGACCTCTGTGGTATCCCCTTTCCCTATAAAACGAGGACCAAGGGCATGGAGGAAAAGGGACCGACTCAAGCTAGCTTAAGGAGTAAGCAAGCTCTAGCCAAGAACTGACCGGCGATCCAAGGTAGAAGACAACCACCAGGCTAGGCTAGGAGGAGGAAGGGAAGGAAGGCTCCTCCGGGCAAGGATCTGTCCTCCCCCTTCCTCTAGTCGGGTTACCCTGCCGGGTGATACGTCTCCAACGTATCTATAATTTCTTATGTTCCATGCTTATATTATACCAATTGCTACATGTTTTATATACACTTTATAGGGTTTTTATGCATTTTATGGGACTAACCTATTAACAAGATGCCACAGTGCCAGTTCCCTGTTTTCTGCTGTTTTTGGTTTCAGAAAAACTGTTAAGGAAATATTCTCGGAATTGGACGAATCAAAAGCCAAAGTCCCTATTTTTCTCGGGAGCTTCCAGAACACCGAAGAGGAGACAAAGACGGAGACCGAGGCGTCTACACCTGGTGGAGGCGCGGCCCCCCTTCTGGCCGCGCCACCACATGGTGTGGGCCCCTCGGGGCTCCACCGCCTTCGCCCTTTCGCCTACAAATACCCCCCGACGAAATAAGACCTAGAGCGCGAACACTTTTCCACCATACGTTCCAGAGCCGCCGCCGCCGTCAACCCTAGTTCGGGAGGGTTCAGAAGCTCTTCCCGGCACCCTGCCGGAGAGGGGAATCATCACCGGAGGGCTCTACATCACCATGCACGCCTACGGACTGATGCGTGAGTAGTTCATTCTTGGACTACGGGTCCATAGCAGTAGCTAGATGGTTGTCTTCTCCTATTGTGCCATCATGCTTAGATCTTGTGAGCTGCCTATCATGATCAAGATCATCTTTATGTAATGCTACATGTTGTGTTTGCTGGGATTCGATGAATAATTGAGTACTATGTCATTTGCTTCATAATATATCTTGAGAGTGCGTTATTTATGATCTTGCATGCTCTCCGTTACTAGTAGATGCTCTGGCCAAGTAGATGCTTGTGACACCAAGAGGGGGTATTTATGCTCGATAGTGGGTTCATGTCTCTATTTAATCTGGGGGAGTGACATCAACCTCTAAGATTGTAGATGTACTGTTGCTACTAGGGATAAAACAGTAGTTCTTTATCTAAGGATATTTGTGCTACTTACATTACACACTTTACTTAATGCAATAATCTGTTGCTTGCAACTTAATACTGAATGGTGTTGCGGATGCTATCCTGAAGGTGGATTATTAGTCATAGATGCAGTTGGATGACGGTCTATGTATCATGTTGTAATGCCCAAATGAATCTCACACTTGACATCATGACTTGTATATGCATTGTTATGCAGTTCTTTATTCTGTCAATTGCCCAGCTGTAATTTGTTTACCCGCATGTATGCTATTATTTATTTATGGAGAGACACCACTAGTGAACTATGGACCCCGGTCCTTTTTCCTTAAACTGATAATACAACCTACTTCAATCCTGTTACTTTCATTCTCTGCCAACAAACATCATTTTCCACACATGCGTTTAATCCTTTGTTACAGCAAGCCAGTGAGATTGACAACCTCACTGTTAAGTTGGGGCAAAGTATCTTGGTTGTGTTGTGTGCAGGTTCCACGTTCGTGGTTGACACCGGTAGTGCGCCCTGCCAAGGTCAACCACAGCAACCTTCGGAAGAATTCTAGTTTCCTACTGGATTGATAACCTTGGTTTCACAACTGAGGGAAATTTGCTGCTGCACTACTTCATACCTTCCTCTTGGGGTTTCCCAACAACACCACACCGGTGCATCACCGGGTACCTCGCCGGAGAACACCATTGTAGCCACACTATGATCCAACCATCTATCCAGACATGGTGGAGTAGGGCTGTTAGCCTTCGGGCGGCCTGAACCTGGGTAGATCGCTGTGTGCTTTCCTTGTTAGCGTACCACATCGAGATCGGAGAGAGGGAGAGGAACTTGTCCGACGATCGTCCCCCGGGAGACGTTTCCAGCCTCCTTTGCGCCCCTACCAAATCTACAAAGGGGGTGCCCCGCATCCCCGGTGTCCGTGATTCAAGACACGACAACAACAAAATGCGTAAGGGCTGGCGCAAGGCTCTTGAAGATGTACAAAGTCCCTAGGGACTCAAGCATGAACGCCCACTTCATAAACATCAGTCTCTTGAGTTCCTCCATGAAGACTGCGTTGAAGACAGAGCCTACACGAACACCTCAAGCAACACATACTCCTCCTCGAAACAGTCTTTCGCTCCGCTTTATAAATAAAGTAACCACCCAAAGTTTATAAATATCGAGTTACAAGTTTAGGAGTGAAAAGTAAAAGATTTGCTTTCGCAAGGGCTAGCGCAAGGCTCTTGAAGATGTATGAAGTCCCTAGGGACTCAAGCATGAACGTCAACTTCATGAACATAAGTCGACCTCCACCAAGACAGCGTTGAATACAGAGCCTATACGAACACCTCAAGCAACACATACTCTTATTTGCATGATGCGAAATCACTATTACCGATAGGCCAATTTAAGACCCCCGATCGCACACGGAAGCAGCCCTCGGTATGCGTTATCCCTATCAGTTACCCTTCAAAATTATAGTAGTATGCGAGGCCGTAAACGATGTTTTTGGGCCGAAAATTCGTGTACGATTTTATTCTCAAAACTGTATGTGAAGTATCGCACATGAGTTATGACCAGACAACCATGTCCCATATAATGTGCTATTGCACACAATTAGTTTCTTCGTATGTCTACTTTTCCGTCTTCCCGCTATTTTCCTTTTGCCTTCTTCAGTATAAGTTGTTTCGAAAGATATGGTCATTTGTTTATATTTGTATACAATGCCACATAGCACAGAAGCCATGGGAGATCGGGCATGGGGTGCCTTCGTCGACCTCGCGCCATCGTTGGACTCGGAGGAGGTGTTTTCCTTAGTGGTCGTAGCTGAGGGTAGCTCAACCAACCTCGCGGCGTCGGAACCGGACGACATGGTGTCCACAGTCTTTTCAGTCGATCTCACGCCGACTGAGGCGCAGGAGAAGCTGTCCCAGCGCATGGAGCTGGGGATATCTTCGTTGACGTCACGGCGGTGGAGGAGCCTGAAGACAGCTATCCGGGTTCGTCGTCGGACGTGCCTATGGTCACCCCATGATGTAGTGCAACCCACGGGTATCACCATGTCATGCACTCCATCATGTTCCAAGTCGCCACGGACCCCGAAGGTGAACCCCTTCCTCTACTTGAACTCATTTCCCATCCTCTTGAGTGGTATGCTATGTCATGTTCCGTCCTTTGATTCTAGGTTCGTCATAACGAATACTACTACACGAGAGGATGACCAAGGTGCACGAGGAACGGAACCCGACAAGACTGTGGCTTGGAAGAGGAGAAGAAAGAGGGACCAGCTGATGCGCAAGGTGACGAAGCTGATGAGCAAGAAGCTCCAGACAGCGGTACTTGATACGTCTCAAACGTATCTATAATTTCTTATGTTCCATGCTTATATTATGCCAATTGCTACATGTTTTATATACACTTTTATATCATTTTATGCATTTTCTGGGACTAACCTATTAACAAGATGCCACAGTGCCAGTTGCCTGTTTTCTGCTGTTCTTGGTTTCAGAAAAGTTGTTAAGAAAATATTCTCGGAATTGGACAAACGAAACGTCAAAGTGCTTATTTTCCGAGGGAGGTTCCAGAACACCGAAGAGGACACGGAGGAGGACCCCGAGGAGCCCACACCCCCTCCCGGCGCGGGTCCCCCTGGCCGCGCGAGCACGGGGTGTGAGGCCCTCGAGGCCCCGCCGCCTTCGCCCTTTCGCCTACTTATACCCCCCAGAATTACAAGACCTAGGACGCGCACCTTTTTCCTCCACGAAGTCCAGAGCCGCCGCCGTCGTCAACCCTAGATCGGGAGGGTTCAGAAGCTCCTCCCGGCACCCTGCCGGAGAGGGGAATCATCACCGGAGGGCTCTACATCACCATGCCCGCCTCCGGACTGATGCGTGAGTAGTTCATCCTTGGACTACGGGTCCATAGCAGTAGCTAGATGGTTGTCTTCTCCTCTTGTGCTACCATGTTTAGATCTTGTGAGCTGCCTAACATGATCAAGATCATCTTTATGTAATGCTACATGTTGTGTTTGCTGGGATCCGATGAATATTGAGTACTATGTTATTGCTTCATAATATATCTTGTGAGTGCGTTGTTTATGATCTTGCATGCTCTCCGTTGCTAGTAGATGCTCTGGCCAAGTAGATGCTTGTGACTCCAAGAGGGGGTATTTATGCTCGATAGTAGGTTCATGTCTCTATTTAATCTGGGGTAGTGACAGCAAGCTCTAAGATTGTAGATGTACTGTTGCTGCTAGGGATAAAACAGTAGTACTTTATCTAAGAGTATTTGTATTATTTACATTACACACATTGCCTAATGCAATTATCTGTTGCTTGCAACTTAATACTGAAAGGGGTGCGGACGCTAACCGGAAGGTGGATTATTAGTCATAGATGCGGTTGGAACGGTCTATGTATATTGTTGTAATGCCCAAATGAATATCACACTAGCCATCATAACTATAGTATATGCATCATTATGCACTTCTTTATTCTGTCAATTGCCCAGCTGTAATTTGTTTACCCGCATGTATGCTATTATTATTTATGGAGAGACACCACTAGTGAACTGTGGACCCCGGTCCTTTTTCCTCAAACTGATAAACAATCCTACTGCAATCCTGTTACTTTCATTCTCTGCAAACAAACATCATTTTCTACACATACGTTTAATCCTTTGTTACAGCAAGCCAGTGAGATTGACAACCTCACTGTTAAGTTGGGGCAAAGTATCTTGGTTGTGTTGTGTGCAGGTTCCACGTCAACTTCGACGCAAGATCTTTTCTGGCGCCGTTGACACCTCCGGGAGATCTTTAGTTTCCTACTGGTTCGATAACCTTGGTTTCACAACTGAGGGAAATTTGCTGCTGCACTACTTCATACCTTCCTCTTGGGGTTTCTCAACAACACCTCACCGGTGCATCAGTACTACCGCCCGAGACCGCGGGGTACCGCTAGCACTGGGATGCATCAGGCCCAACGGTACTACCGCTAGACCTCCTGCATAGCCACGGCATATCCAACGGTACCGGGCAGTATCGGTGCGGTACTACCGCTAGCACTGAGAAGAAGGAGTCCCGGCGATACAACCGCTGCGCACACAGGAATTCGAGCTGAAGCCTTGGAAGCTTCCCCCACCTACCCCCTTTTGGCATAGACTATAAATAGGGCTCCCCCTCCCACTTTAGAGAGGGAGAAAGGATATGAGATGAGATAGAGCTTGTTCTCTCCCCTCCCTTTGTGGAGATGATGCCTCCTCTTGTGGAGAAGATCCCTCTTGTGGATTCAAGACCTCTCCTTAGATCATCCATCTATTGAGTTGTATCAAGATCCCTCCTTGTACTTTGTCTTTCCTTGTTGGATTCTACCAAGTGCTTGCCAACTCCCACCCCTCTTGTGGATTCCATTGGCCCGGTTGGTCACACCGGTGAGGGAAACGTGTCTTTGTATCGTGTTTGTGTTCTTGTGTTCTTCGCGTTCTTCGTGTTCTTGCGTGCGTTCGTCCGAATCCGCCGTTAATCCGTGAAGATCGGGCACCCCAAGAGGTTCACCCCTCATCATGTGGTATCAGAGCTCTAGGTTGCCATGGATTTGACCCTTGTTTCCACCGAAAGCCACCAATTTTTTTCTTGTCCTTGAGAAATTCGAAAATTTCACCAAAAATAGCCCCAATTTGCTTTCGGACCGATCTGTGATTTGTGTGTGTTTTGGTAGGTTTTGATCCATAGATCTATTGCTAAACTTGTTGATCTACCTTCCTTTGCGTTCCCATAGCCTAATTCCATCATTTGACCCTTCGATTTGTTGTTCGAAATCAAGTTTTTCCGCTGAAATCGTGAAATTTCTCGTCTCGGGTTCGAATCTGGAATTTTCGTGCTCAGCGGTACTACCTCTAGTCCAGCGGTACTACCGCCAGCCTGGTACCAGCGGTACTACCGCCCGTCCAGCGGTACTATCTCCAGGGCGACAGAGAAGAAAAACAGCATTTCAGCTTTCGGTTTTTGTCATATTGATGACCCACAAGTATAGGGGATCGCCACAGTCTTCGAGGGAAGTAAAACCCAAATTTATTGATTCGACACAATGGGAGCCAAAGAATATTTATAAGCCTTGACAGATGAATTGTCAGTTCAGCTGCACCTGTGAATAGACTTGCTCGACACAGATTATTAGTAGCAACAGTTTTATAGCAGTAGTAGTAGTGAAATAATAGCAGCAATGAAATAAAGACAACAGTAGTGATTATAGTAGACAGCAGGATTAAAATATTGTAGGTATAGGGACGGATGAACGAGCGTTGCATGGATAAGATAATTCATATAATAATCAAGACACAGACATTTGCAGATTAATAAGATAAAGCATCCAAGTACTAAGTAACCATATGCATGTGTTCCTATTTAGTCGTGCGTGCTCGCAATGAGAAACTTGCACAACATCTTTTGTCCTACCAGCCCGTTTGCAGCGGGGTCTCAAAGGAAACTACTGGTAATTAAGGTACTCCTTTTAATAAAGTACCGGAGCAAAGCATTAACACTCTGTGAACACATGTGATCCTCACATCACAGCCATCCCCTCCGGTTGTCCCAATTATTGTCACTTTGGGGCCTCGGGTTCCGGACAATAATATGTGCATACAACTTGTAGATATGATCTAAAACAATGATTATCCTCATGATACAATAACATGTTCAGATCTGAAATCATGGCACTCGGGCCCTAGTGACAAGCATTAAGCATAACAAGTTGCAACAATGACGTAAAGTACTAACTACGGATACTAGGCACCATGCGCTAATGATGTTATAGCTATTACATGAATGATCTCATCCAATCCCTACCATCCCCTCAAGCCTACAGTGGGGAATTACTCACACATGGATGGGGGAAACATGGATGGTTGATGGAGAGGTGATGGCGATGACGATGGCGATGATCTCCTTCGAATCCCCGTCCCGACGAAGTGCCAGAATAGGAACTTCTGGTCCCCAAATTGAGTTTCGAGGAGGCGGCGGCGCTCGGGTGTGTTTCTCTGGAATATGACGAACCCCCCGACGTTTTTAGGTCAAAGGCATTATGTAGGCTAAAGGGGGACGCGAGGGCGTGGCCGAGTCGGCCACACCATACGGTGGCGCGACCAGGGGCCCACAGCGCCACCACGTGGGGTGGGCGCCTCGTGGCCCGCCTCCGTCTCGTCTTCTGGCTCCGTGGTTCTTCTGAAAAAATAGGGGTTTTGCGATATTTTCTGGTGTTTCTCCCGAAAGTCGAATTTCTGCACAAAAACAAGACACCAGGGAAATTCTGCTGAAAACAGCATTAGTCTGTGTTAGTTGCATTCAAAACACACAAATTAGAGGTAAAACAATAGCAAAAGTGTTCGGGAAAGTAGATACGTTTTGGACGTATCACATATCTTTCACTTCCGGACTCTGTTTTTGGTGTTCTTTGGCTCGTTTCGAAGCTACGGACAAGCTCTACGTCACCATTGCGGTTGATCCAACATCCACCATCACCAAAATCCGTGGGCAAGCACGAAGCTTCTACAACAAAGGGTGAAGATCATCGATGAAAGGTATACCATCACGAATCTTTCCCTCTTGCCATTTGTCGTGTCTCGAAGGACGGACACCGGGGATGCGTGGCTCCCCCTTTGTAGATTCGGTAGGGGCGTGAAGGAGGCTGGAAACGTCTCTCGGGGGAGGATCGCCGGACAAGTTCCTCACTCGCTCTCCGAGCTCGACGTGGTAGGCAAACAAGAGAAGCACACAGCGATCTACCCAGGTTCAGGCCGCCCAAAGGCTAACAGCCCTACTCCTGCATGTCTGGATAGATGGACGAATCGTGGTGTGGCTACAATGGTGTTTCCCGGCGAGGTACCCGACAGGGTACTCCGGCTAGAGGAAGGGGGAGGACAAATCCTTGCCCGGAGGAGATCACCTTCCTTCCCTTCCTCCTTCTAGCCTAGCTTGGTGGTTGTCTTCTTCCTTGGTTCACCGGTGAGCTCTTGGCTATGGCTTGCCTATTCCTTAAGCTAGCTTCCGTCCGATCTGATCCGATCCTCCTTCTCCATGCCCTTGGTCCTCCTTTTATAGGGAAAGGGGATACCACAGAGGTCATGCAAGGAGCGTGAGGGGTTCTTGGCGGGAAGCAACCCCTCTCCGTGGTGGAGACGGTGACGTGGCCTCTTCTCCTCCAAGTATCCGTCTTCGGGTGGTTGAGATCTCTTGCGCCTTTGGGGAAAGCGGCTGGCACGGGCTGACAGTGGGTAGGTGGTGTCCCCTGGCCGCGCCTTGCTTCCTGATGGCCCTTGACGATGATGACGATGGCGCCAGAAGATAGTCTTGCTGAGCTCTTCATCATGGAGCTCGCCAAAATTAGTGAAGCTCAAGAGAGAGGAGAGATAGATAAGTTACTTCCACAAACCCATAGTCCAGGGGTGGACTACTCCCTCTTCATCATGGAGACGGTGGAGAAGTCGTTGGAGAAGGTGGAGACCACACCGGCAGCGCCCCGCCGGAGTTTTCCCCCTCCAATCTGCAGCTCCAGGTCTCTATTTTGTGGTTTCTATGTTTCCGCGGCGCTCCTCTCCGAAAGGGCTCGGGGGAGTATTTTTATAGTCGTTTTTAGGTCAAGACAAAGCCACGGAGACGAAGATCGACGGCATCGGAGGCTCGAGGGCCCAGAGGAGGTGCCCCACGCGGCCAAGGAATCTGGCCGCGTGGGCCCCCCTCTTTTGGTCCTCGGCCTTCCACTTTTGCTCTTCCTTCGCTCCTACGCTTTGTTCCTTCCAAAAAATGATCTTCGCGAAGTTTCAGGTCATTTGGACGTCGTTTGGGTCCCTGAAACATCAAAATATAGAAAAAGGAGTTTTCTGAGAGCGCAGGGTTAATTCCAAATAAATAGGGAAAGTGTGAAATATTCCCAAAATCATTATAAAACATTGATATAACCCTTATATTATGCAAATATGGATGAAATATGAGTAATACCATGCAAAGTTCATGTATGCATTTTACATGCATCAACATCCCCAAGGTTAACCTATACTCGTCCTCGAGTATGAAGGTGATAAAACTAAACATGGACTTGGCATTTTATTACTTAACAAAGGATATCAAAGATGATTGCTACATAGAGTCAAATGATTCATTCTTTAACAAAGAGTAGCAACATACAAGACATATTATCAAGAGATATTAAATATTCAAGGTAAAGATGTTCAATGATACTTCACAAAGTGTAACATGAAAGAAAAGTTCTATGGACCAAATGAATGCATAAATGAAAAGTAAAAGATATCCTATGTTGGTCATAGAGTATTGTTATAGAAATCTGAATATAAAAGGTGGACACTTTGGAAAGATAGATAAATAAGTAGAGGAATAACATGCAAGAGTATTATCTAGCTTCCAAATGCTTCAACTTAAGCTAATGTTTGCCATGTAGTGCTCATTGGTGTGAAGTTCTCATTACCCCTATCATAGCATCTTTAGTGATTAATAGTTGAAAGTGAAAGCAAATATGAGTTATGTGCTTGACAAAGTATGGGTCAAAAAGTCTCATGCCCGTTGAAAACAAAAACCTCTCCGATTGGCTACTCAACTTGGGCCACAAAGCAAGTGAAGGTTACATTCATTGTGAATAAAAGTGGCATCATAGAGAGTTTCACCCCGGGTACCCTTTGCCCCAGGACATGGAAGTGGGCACATGTCCAAATGACAAAGCAAGCAAACAGTCACTAGTAGAAAATGGGCCTTCGGTTTTGAGCCCTGAGACCCTTTAGTCCTGGTCCTGTCTGGAACCCGTACTAATGCTACCTTTAGTCCCGGTTCCAATGGCTAGGATGGCATCTCGAGGTCGAAACCCTCTAGTCCCGGTTCCAGGCAAACATTTAGTCCCGGTTTGATATACAAACCGCGTCCAAAGGTTTTAGTCGCGGTTCGTGTATCAAACCGGGACTAAAAGTCCCATGTTATATATGCTTCATCCCTTCTCGCCTGAGCCAGCCGTTGCATTTTCTGGATCAGAGCGTGGAGAGCTAGCTCGAGCTGTTCTTCGTGTTCTTCGCGTGGAGCTCGAGTTCATCAGCGTTGCCGTCGATTTGTGAAGATTTGAGGCTTCCTGGCTTCTAAAAGGTTAGCCATTGTATCCTATTATCTCTTATTGCTATTTTTTGCTCATTTCATGCTTTAGAAGTATAGAGATTGGTGGATTTAGCTTTAGAAGTAATTTTGTGGGAATTAGTTTGATCTATACATGCGGTGTGAGCTCAAATTTTAGCTACCTAGTTTGCATATGTGTGAAGATGTGGTCAACTTATCTCAACATAGCTCAACAATAGATCAAATTTAGCTCAACTTAGTTATTTATGTATATAATAATATGTCGCATATCCGAGCCACGCAGCCGTATACGATGGTCGACAACAGCGAGGTCCCCTATGGCGTCGTGAACAACTCCTCTTTTTCGGATGAGGTATTATTAGCACATCTAGATGTCATGTCGTCTCTCTAATATGAAATAATTTTTAATTTAGGGTGATAATTTCCTAATTTAATTTTTTCAATTATAAATATTAGGAATCAGTATGTGAGTGCGGTATTCGTGATGGATGTATCCAGTTTCAACATTGTCTACAAGGAAAAGTGATTCTCCTAAAAGAATTAAATTTTACAAGGGAGGAGAAGAGAAAGACCGATGAAAATTTGAGGAGGACCGAAGAGAAGCTAAGGCTAGTTCATGATACAATCCACAAGATGAAGCAAGATTTAAAAACTCTGAACGAAAAAAGAGACATGGTTGTGGAAAAGAAGGGGGAAATAGAGTTGGATTTGGCGGATATCATCGATGGACACATGATCCAGACTCGTGAAACTAGGGAAAGAACGAGGTTGAAGATTAATAAGATGAAAAAGGCAGCTCTCCGAAATGAAATGTTCCTACATTACTCATTCGGTGTCATTGTTCTCCTAGTCGCGATTATAATCGCCATGTACGGTTTTTTAAAGTGTGCAAACTAGTGTTGTCGTACTGTGTTGGGACTCAGAATTATTGTTAGCATTGTGATTGCGCTTGTATTGTGATGAACTCTATATTAATTTGATCACTTATTCTCTCTATATATAATTGTGTGTAGATGAGACGACAATGGATGTAAAGTGACCGGCGATCGAATGAGTTCATGCAAGGCGTGCGGGAATTTGTCGAGGTTGCTAAGGCAAACGCGTAGAATGGTTTTATGTGTTGTCCATGCTGTGTGTGTCGGAACGAGAGGGATTACCCCGACTCACGGGATATTCACATACACCTCTATACGTCCGGTTTCATGCCCGGCTATAAATGTTGGACCAAGCATGGAGAAATAGGGGTCATGATGGAAGACGACGAAGAAGAAGATAATGACGACTATCCTATGTTCCCTGAACAGTGTGAGACAGAAAATGTCGAAAATGAAGAACAAGAAGAAGAAGAAGTTGAAGCACCAGATGAGCCTGTTGATGATCTTGGTCGGGTCATTGTTGATGCGAAGCGAGACTGCGAAAGTGAAAAGGAGAGGCTGAAGTTCGGGAAGATGTTAGAGGATCACAAAAAATTGTTGTACCCAACTTGTAAAAATGACCAGAAAAAGCTGGATACCACGCTGGAATTGCTGAGATGGAAGGCAGAGAACGGCGTGACCGATAAGGGATTTGAAAAGTTGCTAAAAATTATGAAAAAGAAACTTCCAGAGGATAACGAATTGCCCGTCATTACGTACGAAGCAAAGAAGGTTGTCTGCCCTCTAGGATTAGATGTGGAGAAGATACATGCATGACCAAATGACTGCATCCTGTACCACGGTGAGTATGAGAATTTGGTTGCATGCCCGGTATGCACTGCATTGCGGTACAAGATCAGACGAGATGACCCTGAAGGTGTTGAGGGCAAGGGCACCAGGAACAGGGTTCCTGCCACGGTGATGTGGTATGCTCCTGTAATACCACGGTTGAAACGTTTGTTCAGAAACAAAGAGCATGCCAAGTTGATGCGATGGCACAAGGAAGACCGTAAGAAAGACGAGATGTTGAGACACCCCGCTGATGGGTCGCAGTGGAGAAAAATCGATAGAACGTTTCCTGACTTTGCAAATGAAGCAAGGAACTTAAGGTTTGGTCTAAGTACAGATGGCTTCAATCCTTTTGGGGAGCAGAGCAGCAGTCATAGCACCTGGCCCGTGACTCTATGTATCTATAACCTTCCTCCGTGGTTGTGCATGAAACGGAAGTTCATTATGATGCCATTGCTCATCCAAGGCCCGAAGCAAGCCGGCAACAACCTTGATGTGTACCTCAGGCCATTAGTTGAGGAATTTTTACAGTTGTGGCAGGAAGAAGGTGTACGTGTGTGGGATGAGCACAAACAGGAGGAATTTGACCTACGAGCGTTGCTGTTCATAACCATCAATGATTGGCCTGCTCTTAGTAACCTTTCAGGACAGACAACCAAGGGATATAATGCATGCACACACTGTTTAGATAAGACTGATAGTGTATATTTGGCTAACGGTCAGAAGAATGTGTACCCTAGGCATCGTCGTTTTCTTCCACCCACTCATCCCTTAAGAAAAAAAGGCAAGCATTTTGGTGAGGCGGAAAAAGGGAAGAAGCCTACCCTTCGTTCTGGTGTTGATGTATTTGATATGGTTAAGGATTTGAAAGTAATCTTTGGAAAGGGTCCTGGCAGCCTACGTGTTCCGAATGACGCTAACGGACACGCACCCATGTGGATTTTTTTTAATATTTTGGGAGCTACCCTATTGGGAAATCCTAGAGGTCCGCTCTTGTATCGACGTGATGCACGTGACGAAGAATCTTTGCTTGAACCTTCTAGCCCACTTGGGTGTGTATGGGAAGAATAAAAAAGATACACCGGGAGCACGAGAGGACCAGCAACGTTTGAGAGAAAAGGACGGCATCCATCAAGAGCCGTTTGAAGGTCCTGCCAGCTATACTCTTACCAAAGAAGAGAAGGTCATATTTTTTGAGAGTCTGAGTAGTATGAAGGCCCCATCTGGATTCTCATCGAATATAAAGCGAATAATAAATATGGCTGAGAAAAAATTCCAAAACCTAAAGTCTCATGACTGCCACGTGCTTATGACCCAATTGCTTCTGGTTCCATTGAGGGGGCTTCTACCGGAAAGTGTTCGACTACCCATTGTGAAGTTATGTGCATTCCTGAATGCAATATCTCAGAAGGTAATCGATCCAGTGAGTCTACATAGCTTACAGATTGATGTGGTTCAATGTCTTGTCAGTTTCGAGTTGGTGTTCCCACCATCCTTCTTCGATATTATGACGCACCTGATAGTTCACCTAGTCAACGAGATTTCCATCCTCAGTCCTGTATTTCTACACAATATGTTCCCCTTTGAGAGATTCATGGGAGTCTTAAAGACATATGTTCATAACCGTGTGATACGTCTCAAACGTATCTATAATTTCTTATGTTCCATGCTTATATTATACCAATTGCTACATGTTTCATATACACTTTGTGTTGTTTTATGCATTTTCTGGGACTAACCTATTAACAAGATGCCACAGTGCCAGTTCCCTGTTTTCTGCTGTTTTTGGTTTCAGAAAAAAGCTTAAGGAAATATTCTCAGAATTGGATGATTTTTATGCCGAAGTCCCTATTTTTCCCGACACGTTCCAGAAGTCCGAAGAGGAAACGAACAAGGGCACTGAGGCGCCGTCATCAGGTGGGGGCACGGCTCCCCCCTGCCGCGCCAGCACCTGAGGACGTGGCCTCGGGCCTCCAACGCCTTCGCCCTTTCGCCTACAAATACCCCCCGACAATACAAGACCTGGGACCCGAACACTTTTCCACAAAACCTAACGGAGCCGCCGCCGTCGTCAACCCTAGTTCGGGAGGGTTCAGAAGCTCTTCCCGGCACCCTGCCGGAGAGGGGAATCATCACCGGAGGGCTCTACATCACCATGCCCGCCTCCGGACTGATGCGTGAGTAGTTCATCCTTGGACTACGGGTCCATAGCAGTAGCTAGATTGTTGTCTTCTCCTATTGTGCCTTCATGTTTAGATCTTGTGAGCTGCCTATCATGATCAAGATCATCTTTATGTAATGCTACATGCTGTGTTTGCTGGGATCCGATAGATATTGAATACTATGTCATTTGCTTCATAATATATCATGTTGTGTGTTGTTTATGATCTTGCATGCTCTCCGTTGCTAGTAGATGCTCTGGCCAAGTAGATGCTTGTGACTCCAAGAGGGGGTATTTATGCTCGATAGTGGGTTCATGTCTATGTATTTGTAGATTCGGTAGGGGCGTGAAGGAGGCTGGAAACGTCTCTCGGGGGAGGATCGCCGGACAAGTTCCTCACTCGCTCTCCGAGCTCGACGTGGTAGGCAAACAAGAGAAGCACACAGCGATCTACCCAGGTTCAGGCCGCCCAAAGGCTAACAGCCCTACTCCTGCATGTCTGGATAGATGGACGAATCGTGGTGTGGCTACAATGGTGTTTCCCGGCGAGGTACCCGACAGGGTACTCCGGCTAGAGGAAGGGGGAGGACAAATCCTTGCCCGGAGGAGATCACCTTCCTTCCCTTCCTCCTTCTAGCCTAGCTTGGTGGTTGTCTTCTTCCTTGGTTCACCGGTGAGCTCTTGGCTATGGCTTGCCTATTCCTTAAGCTAGCTTCCGTCCGATCTGATCCGATCCTCCTTCTCCATGCCCTTGGTCCTCCTTTTATAGGGAAAGGGGATACCACAGAGGTCATGCAAGGAGCGTGAGGGGTTCTTGGCGGGAAGCAACCCCTCTCCGTGGTGGAGACGGTGACGTGGCCTCTTCTCCTCCAAGTATCCGTCTTCGGGTGGTTGAGATCTCTTGCGCCTTTGGGGAAAGCGGCTGGCACGGGCTGACAGTGGGTAGGTGGTGTCCCCTGGCCGCGCCTTGCTTCCTGATGGCCCTTGACGATGATGACGATGGCGCCAGAAGATAGTCTTGCTGAGCTCTTCATCATGGAGCTCGCCAAAATTAGTGAAGCTCAAGAGAGAGGAGAGATAGATAAGTTACTTCCACAAACCCATAGTCCAGGGGTGGACTACTCCCTCTTCATCATGGAGACGGTGGAGAAGTCGTTGGAGAAGGTGGAGACCACACCGGCAGCGCCCCGCCGGAGTTTTCCCCCTCCAATCTGCAGCTCCAGGTCTCTATTTTGTGGTTTCTATGTTTCCGCGGCGCTCCTCTCCGAAAGGGCTCGGGGGAGTATTTTTATAGTCGTTTTTAGGTCAAGACAAAGCCACGGAGACGAAGATCGACGGCATCGGAGGCTCGAGGGCCCAGAGGAGGTGCCCCACGCGGCCAAGGAATCTGGCCGCGTGGGCCCCCCTCTTTTGGTCCTCGGCCTTCCACTTTTGCTCTTCCTTCGCTCCTACGCTTTGTTCCTTCCAAAAAATGATCTTCGCGAAGTTTCAGGTCATTTGGACGTCGTTTGGGTCCCTGAAACATCAAAATATAGAAAAAGGAGTTTTCTGAGAGCGCAGGGTTAATTCCAAATAAATAGGGAAAGTGTGAAATATTCCCAAAATCATTATAAAACATTGATATAACCCTTATATTATGCAAATATGGATGAAATATGAGTAATACCATGCAAAGTTCATGTATGCATTTTACATGCATCAACATCCCCAAGGTTAACCTATACTCGTCCTCGAGTATGAAGGTGATAAAACTAAACATGGACTTGGCATTTTATTACTTAACAAAGGATATCAAAGATGATTGCTACATAGAGTCAAATGATTCATTCTTTAACAAAGAGTAGCAACATACAAGACATATTATCAAGAGATATTAAATATTCAAGGTAAAGATGTTCAATGATACTTCACAAAGTGTAACATGAAAGAAAAGTTCTATGGACCAAATGAATGCATAAATGAAAAGTAAAAGATATCCTATGTTGGTCATAGAGTATTGTTATAGAAATCTGAATATAAAAGGTGGACACTTTGGAAAGATAGATAAATAAGTAGAGGAATAACATGCAAGAGTATTATCTAGCTTCCAAATGCTTCAACTTAAGCTAATGTTTGCCATGTAGTGCTCATTGGTGTGAAGTTCTCATTACCCCTATCATAGCATCTTTAGTGATTAATAGTTGAAAGTGAAAGCAAATATGAGTTATGTGCTTGACAAAGTATGGGTCAAAAAGTCTCATGCCCGTTGAAAACAAAAACCTCTCCGATTGGCTACTCAACTTGGGCCACAAAGCAAGTGAAGGTTACATTCATTGTGAATAAAAGTGGCATCATAGAGAGTTTCACCCCGGGTACCCTTTGCCCCAGGACATGGAAGTGGGCACATGTCCAAATGACAAAGCAAGCAAACAGTCACTAGTAGAAAATGGGCCTTCGGTTTTGAGCCCTGAGACCCTTTAGTCCTGGTCCTGTCTGGAACCCGTACTAATGCTACCTTTAGTCCCGGTTCCAATGGCTAGGATGGCATCTCGAGGTCGAAACCCTCTAGTCCCGGTTCCAGGCAAACATTTAGTCCCGGTTTGATATACAAACCGCGTCCAAAGGTTTTAGTCGCGGTTCGTGTATCAAACCGGGACTAAAAGTCCCATGTTATATATGCTTCATCCCTTCTCGCCTGAGCCAGCCGTTGCATTTTCTGGATCAGAGCGTGGAGAGCTAGCTCGAGCTGTTCTTCGTGTTCTTCGCGTGGAGCTCGAGTTCATCAGCGTTGCCGTCGATTTGTGAAGATTTGAGGCTTCCTGGCTTCTAAAAGGTTAGCCATTGTATCCTATTATCTCTTATTGCTATTTTTTGCTCATTTCATGCTTTAGAAGTATAGAGATTGGTGGATTTAGCTTTAGAAGTAATTTTGTGGGAATTAGTTTGATCTATACATGCGGTGTGAGCTCAAATTTTAGCTACCTAGTTTGCATATGTGTGAAGATGTGGTCAACTTATCTCAACATAGCTCAACAATAGATCAAATTTAGCTCAACTTAGTTATTTATGTATATAATAATATGTCGCATATCCGAGCCACGCAGCCGTATACGATGGTCGACAACAGCGAGGTCCCCTATGGCGTCGTGAACAACTCCTCTTTTTCGGATGAGGTATTATTAGCACATCTAGATGTCATGTCGTCTCTCTAATATGAAATAATTTTTAATTTAGGGTGATAATTTCCTAATTTAATTTTTTCAATTATAAATATTAGGAATCAGTATGTGAGTGCGGTATTCGTGATGGATGTATCCAGTTTCAACATTGTCTACAAGGAAAAGTGATTCTCCTAAAAGAATTAAATTTTACAAGGGAGGAGAAGAGAAAGACCGATGAAAATTTGAGGAGGACCGAAGAGAAGCTAAGGCTAGTTCATGATACAATCCACAAGATGAAGCAAGATTTAAAAACTCTGAACGAAAAAAGAGACATGGTTGTGGAAAAGAAGGGGGAAATAGAGTTGGATTTGGCGGATATCATCGATGGACACATGATCCAGACTCGTGAAACTAGGGAAAGAACGAGGTTGAAGATTAATAAGATGAAAAAGGCAGCTCTCCGAAATGAAATGTTCCTACATTACTCATTCGGTGTCATTGTTCTCCTAGTCGCGATTATAATCGCCATGTACGGTTTTTTAAAGTGTGCAAACTAGTGTTGTCGTACTGTGTTGGGACTCAGAATTATTGTTAGCATTGTGATTGCGCTTGTATTGTGATGAACTCTATATTAATTTGATCACTTATTCTCTCTATATATAATTGTGTGTAGATGAGACGACAATGGATGTAAAGTGACCGGCGATCGAATGAGTTCATGCAAGGCGTGCGGGAATTTGTCGAGGTTGCTAAGGCAAACGCGTAGAATGGTTTTATGTGTTGTCCATGCTGTGTGTGTCGGAACGAGAGGGATTACCCCGACTCACGGGATATTCACATACACCTCTATACGTCCGGTTTCATGCCCGGCTATAAATGTTGGACCAAGCATGGAGAAATAGGGGTCATGATGGAAGACGACGAAGAAGAAGATAATGACGACTATCCTATGTTCCCTGAACAGTGTGAGACAGAAAATGTCGAAAATGAAGAACAAGAAGAAGAAGAAGTTGAAGCACCAGATGAGCCTGTTGATGATCTTGGTCGGGTCATTGTTGATGCGAAGCGAGACTGCGAAAGTGAAAAGGAGAGGCTGAAGTTCGGGAAGATGTTAGAGGATCACAAAAAATTGTTGTACCCAACTTGTAAAAATGACCAGAAAAAGCTGGATACCACGCTGGAATTGCTGAGATGGAAGGCAGAGAACGGCGTGACCGATAAGGGATTTGAAAAGTTGCTAAAAATTATGAAAAAGAAACTTCCAGAGGATAACGAATTGCCCGTCATTACGTACGAAGCAAAGAAGGTTGTCTGCCCTCTAGGATTAGATGTGGAGAAGATACATGCATGACCAAATGACTGCATCCTGTACCACGGTGAGTATGAGAATTTGGTTGCATGCCCGGTATGCACTGCATTGCGGTACAAGATCAGACGAGATGACCCTGAAGGTGTTGAGGGCAAGGGCACCAGGAACAGGGTTCCTGCCACGGTGATGTGGTATGCTCCTGTAATACCACGGTTGAAACGTTTGTTCAGAAACAAAGAGCATGCCAAGTTGATGCGATGGCACAAGGAAGACCGTAAGAAAGACGAGATGTTGAGACACCCCGCTGATGGGTCGCAGTGGAGAAAAATCGATAGAACGTTTCCTGACTTTGCAAATGAAGCAAGGAACTTAAGGTTTGGTCTAAGTACAGATGGCTTCAATCCTTTTGGGGAGCAGAGCAGCAGTCATAGCACCTGGCCCGTGACTCTATGTATCTATAACCTTCCTCCGTGGTTGTGCATGAAACGGAAGTTCATTATGATGCCATTGCTCATCCAAGGCCCGAAGCAAGCCGGCAACAACCTTGATGTGTACCTCAGGCCATTAGTTGAGGAATTTTTACAGTTGTGGCAGGAAGAAGGTGTACGTGTGTGGGATGAGCACAAACAGGAGGAATTTGACCTACGAGCGTTGCTGTTCATAACCATCAATGATTGGCCTGCTCTTAGTAACCTTTCAGGACAGACAACCAAGGGATATAATGCATGCACACACTGTTTAGATAAGACTGATAGTGTATATTTGGCTAACGGTCAGAAGAATGTGTACCCTAGGCATCGTCGTTTTCTTCCACCCACTCATCCCTTAAGAAAAAAAGGCAAGCATTTTGGTGAGGCGGAAAAAGGGAAGAAGCCTACCCTTCGTTCTGGTGTTGATGTATTTGATATGGTTAAGGATTTGAAAGTAATCTTTGGAAAGGGTCCTGGCAGCCTACGTGTTCCGAATGACGCTAACGGACACGCACCCATGTGGATTTTTTTTAATATTTTGGGAGCTACCCTATTGGGAAATCCTAGAGGTCCGCTCTTGTATCGACGTGATGCACGTGACGAAGAATCTTTGCTTGAACCTTCTAGCCCACTTGGGTGTGTATGGGAAGAATAAAAAAGATACACCGGGAGCACGAGAGGACCAGCAACGTTTGAGAGAAAAGGACGGCATCCATCAAGAGCCGTTTGAAGGTCCTGCCAGCTATACTCTTACCAAAGAAGAGAAGGTCATATTTTTTGAGAGTCTGAGTAGTATGAAGGCCCCATCTGGATTCTCATCGAATATAAAGCGAATAATAAATATGGCTGAGAAAAAATTCCAAAACCTAAAGTCTCATGACTGCCACGTGCTTATGACCCAATTGCTTCTGGTTCCATTGAGGGGGCTTCTACCGGAAAGTGTTCGACTACCCATTGTGAAGTTATGTGCATTCCTGAATGCAATATCTCAGAAGGTAATCGATCCAGTGAGTCTACATAGCTTACAGATTGATGTGGTTCAATGTCTTGTCAGTTTCGAGTTGGTGTTCCCACCATCCTTCTTCGATATTATGACGCACCTGATAGTTCACCTAGTCAACGAGATTTCCATCCTCAGTCCTGTATTTCTACACAATATGTTCCCCTTTGAGAGATTCATGGGAGTCTTAAAGACATATGTTCATAACCGTGTGATACGTCTCAAACGTATCTATAATTTCTTATGTTCCATGCTTATATTATACCAATTGCTACATGTTTCATATACACTTTGTGTTGTTTTATGCATTTTCTGGGACTAACCTATTAACAAGATGCCACAGTGCCAGTTCCCTGTTTTCTGCTGTTTTTGGTTTCAGAAAAAAGCTTAAGGAAATATTCTCAGAATTGGATGATTTTTATGCCGAAGTCCCTATTTTTCCCGACACGTTCCAGAAGTCCGAAGAGGAAACGAACAAGGGCACTGAGGCGCCGTCATCAGGTGGGGGCACGGCTCCCCCCTGCCGCGCCAGCACCTGAGGACGTGGCCTCGGGCCTCCAACGCCTTCGCCCTTTCGCCTACAAATACCCCCCGACAATACAAGACCTGGGACCCGAACACTTTTCCACAAAACCTAACGGAGCCGCCGCCGTCGTCAACCCTAGTTCGGGAGGGTTCAGAAGCTCTTCCCGGCACCCTGCCGGAGAGGGGAATCATCACCGGAGGGCTCTACATCACCATGCCCGCCTCCGGACTGATGCGTGAGTAGTTCATCCTTGGACTACGGGTCCATAGCAGTAGCTAGATTGTTGTCTTCTCCTATTGTGCCTTCATGTTTAGATCTTGTGAGCTGCCTATCATGATCAAGATCATCTTTATGTAATGCTACATGCTGTGTTTGCTGGGATCCGATAGATATTGAATACTATGTCATTTGCTTCATAATATATCATGTTGTGTGTTGTTTATGATCTTGCATGCTCTCCGTTGCTAGTAGATGCTCTGGCCAAGTAGATGCTTGTGACTCCAAGAGGGGGTATTTATGCTCGATAGTGGGTTCATGTCTCTATTTAATCTGGGGTAGTGACAGCAAGCTCTAAGATTGTAGATGTACTGTTGCTACTAGGGATAAAACAGTAGTACTTTGTCTAAGGATAATGTTATTACTTACATTACACACTTTGCCTAATGCAATAATCTGTTGCTTGCAACTTAATACTGAAAGGGGTGCGGACGCTAACCGGAAGGTGGATTATTAGTCATAGATGCGGTTGGAACGGTCTATGTATATTGTTGTAATGCCCAAATGAATCTCACACTAGACATCATGACATTAGTATATGCATCATTATGCAGCTCTTTATTCTGTCAATTGCCCAGCTGTAATTTGTTTACCCACATGTATGCTATTATTATTATTTATGGAGAGACACCGCTAGTGAACTGTGGACCCCGGTCCTTTTCTTTAAACTGATAATACAACCAACTGCAAACTGCTTTCTTTCACTCTCTGCAAACATCATCCTCCACACATACGTTTAATCCTTGTTACAGCAAGCCGGTGAGATTGACAACCTCACTGTTGAGTTGGAGCAAAGTTTCTTGATTGTGTTGTGCAGATTCCACCTCCCTGGCCAACCACGCGCAAGCACTTTTCTGGCGCCGGGGAGACCTTCGTTGTGTTCTTCATCTCCTACTGGTTCGATAACCTTGGTTTCATAACTGAGGGAAACTTTCTACTACGCTCATCACACCTTCCTCTTGGGGTTTTCTAACTCCTCACACCCGTGAGCATCAAGCAATTTTCTGGCGCCGTTGCCGGGGAGATCAAGACACATCTGTAAGGGGAGTCTCTCACTTCCCAATCTCTTTACTTTGTTTTTGTCTTGCTTAGTTTATTTTATTTCCTGATTTGTTTGCTATTAAATATCAAAAATACAAAAAAATTAGTTACTTGCATTTTATTTACTTTGCTATTATCTTGTTTGCTTCTTATTATCAAAAACACAAAAAAATTAGCTACTTGCATTAATATTTATATTTCGGTTTTGCCTTAATATTGCTAAATGGGAAGTCCTGAAGTTGAAGTACGTTCGTTTAGGCAACAAGGAGGAGAGAATTTGAAAGATGCTTGGTATAGGATAAATGATGCTCATCATAGGTGCACTAAGAAATATTCCACCTTAATCCTTCTTAGGAATTTTTATGTTGGTATCACTAGTTGGTATAGGTACGTTCTTGACACTCTTACAGGAGGTAACTTTCTGGGTACTCCAGCTTTGGAAGTTTGCAATTTAATTGAAAGTTTGGTAGGATCACCATCACCTACTAAAGAAATTAAAACTGAGATCACTCTGGAAGATGTTATTAAAAGGTTGGATTCTATGGAGAATTTTTTTCTTGATAATGCTAGCAAGAGTAATGGGTTAATAGAGGATATTAATGAAAGAATCACAGCTTTAGAAACTAGTAACACCCGTGATACTCATAATCATAGAATTGATGGATTAGAAGAGGCTATGGAAACTTTAAGTTCAACTTTTTCCTCTATTAAAACTAAGAAAGAGAAAGCTTTTGTGGGGAGGGAGCAAAAGTTCATCTAGATTCCCAAACCGAAACCCCCTAGTATGTCTAAAAATGATGGTAGCGATTTACGTAATATGAGACCTTCATGGATACCTAAAACACCTATTACAACAAACCATGTCTTGGATGAAATTATTGATGTTGATGCTTCTTCTCTTGGAAATACTTGAGTTTTGCTTTCTGTGCCTAGCTCAAAGGCGTTAAACAAAGGCGCTTATGGGAGACAACCCACTTTTTATTCCTGTTATTTTATTTTCTTGAGTCAAGGAACATGCCTACCTCTGTATCAATTCCTTTGTATCTTTATTTTATTGCATAGTTGTGCCAAGTTAAGCCTCTAGTAGAAAGTTGATGCTAGAATTGGATTCCTGCGCAGGAACAGTTTTCTGCTGTCCACCGTTTAATTCGTTAGAATTCACAGAAAACTCAAAATGACCTGGGTTTTTTTGTGCGTGATCCTCAGATATGTATGCAACTTTCATTAGTTTTGAGTTTTCTGATTTGAGCAAGTTAAGTGCCTCGAAAAAATTCGTCTTTACGGACTGTTCTGTTTTTGACAGATTCTACCATTTATTTTGCATTGGTTCTTTTGCTGTTTTTGAATGGATCTTTTTGTTCCATAAAATTCCAGTGGCTGTAGCTAATGTCCAGTACCATGATAATTATTGTCTCCATTCAGAATATGAGAATTTTTTATTATGCACTAACCCTATAATGAAGTTTACATTGAGTTTGGTGTGGAGGAAGTTTTCAAGGATCAAGAGAGAAGATGATATGATGTGATCAAGAAGATGAAAGAGCCTAAGCTTGGGGATGCCCCCGTGGGTCACCCAAGCATATTTCAAGAAGACTCAAGCGTCAAAGCTTGGGGATGCCCAAGGCATCCCCTTCTTCATCAACAACTTATCAGGTTATCTCTAGTGAAACTATATTTTAATTCCGCCACATCTTATGTGCTTTACTTGGAGCGTCTGTTTGTTTTTATTTTTGCTTTTGTTATTTTTTGTTTTCTGAATAAAATGGATCCTAACATTCTTGTGTGGGAGAGAGACACGCTCCGCTTTTTCATTTGAATAATCCTATTCTTCACTTATACTTGTTGAGTATTCTTCTATAGCTACTGTAATACTTTCAGCTCTTATTTTTCATGCACCTCTTGTTCAGAGCTGTTAGTTCTCATATGTTATACTCTCTTGCTTCACTGTTAAATACTTGGAGAGTTTATGTTTTAAATAAGTTGATTGGTGTTTGGTTAAGAACAGAAAATGTTAAATGTGGTAGATGGTATAACTAAATGATACATAATCTTGTAGATCATTAAATTGTGTCACTTGAATCATTGATGTTGTTTTGAGATATTAATATGCTTAATGGTAAAACAAGATGGTTTAGTAAAGTGGAATGATTAATGGTTGGTCTAGAAAACTTGAAGCTATGCCACACTTAAATATCCAGTTGATAGCATAATGATATATGGCTTCTAATGTTAAAAACAACCGTAATGACTTTGTGTTATGCGCTACGGTCGGGGTCCCAACAGTGACTTGTTCATTTGCCACAGTCCCTCATGGAGTGATTTTCATTATGCCTTGTAAGATCATATGTCTAGTTGGAATCTTTTTGCTTGTGAGTTCTAAAGCTGCGGTTTTCATGGCACTTCCACCACCATATTTGCTAGCCTCTTCGGTACTTTGCATTGCCCTTTCTCACATTGAGAGTTGGTGCATACTTCGCGGGTACATCCAAAACTCGTGGGAGATGTTCATCATGTTCTCCTACATATAAGCCAAATATCTTCCTCAAAACATCCACCATACCTACCTACTACAACATTTCCATAGCTGTTCCGAGATATATCGCCATGCAACTTTCATCTTACATTACATGACTTGTTGTCATTTATCATTTATATATTGCTTCGCATGATTCTATATAGCTGATGTGTGATTTTACCCATGTTACGCTAGATCATTGCATATCCTGCTACACTGGCAGAGGCACCGTTTCATACACCAAGTTTTATCCCTTATGATATCCTTGTATCAAAAGTGTGTTGTCATATTAGAATGTTTGCCCCTAAAAGTGAAAAGATCCATGGAGGCCATCGAAAAGAGAAACAGAAAAATACAAAAAAAAAGAAAGAAAGAAAGAAAGAAAGAATAAAAAGGGGGGCAACATTACTACTCTTTATCCACACTTGTGCTCATGTTATAGCACATGTAATATTCATAGTCATCATTTGTGCTCATGTTTAGCACCTTTACTCCATATGTGAGAGTTTTCATGTTTTACTTGCATAACTATATGGGGAACTTTACAATATAGAACTTGGCTTGTATATTCCAATGATGAGCCTCCTCAAAAGTGCTCTAGGTCTTCATGAGCAAGCAAGTTAGATTCACCCCCACTAGTTCCATTGGAGAGCTTTCATACACTTATAGCTCTATGTGCATCCGTTGTGTGGCAATCACTACTCCTTGCATAGCTTCGATTATAAGACTTCCTCTTGTCTAATGATCACTTTCAGCAGTGTGAGACTTTCTTCCGTTGGCCTTCCAAACCCCCATTATTATTCTTTTAGCCACAACATCCTGGTGCCAGGAACCAACGCTGAACACTTGCTTGTTTTTGAGTGAACAAATAGAGAGATGATCTTCTACGTGCATATTGTTATTGCTTGACTTGATCCTTTCACAAAATTGTCATGAGTGTTTGATTCATTAGATGATTATATTGTTGTTCTTGAAGCTGAAATCATCTTTAATATCTACTTTGCACGGTTGATTGTTCTCTAGTACTAATTCATTGAAAGTTTTGCTTTGTTCTTCCTACTTGTTTGTTCATTACTCATTTGATATCAATATAAACTACAGCTTTTATTCATTTGATCTCAGTTTACATGCATTACATTATTATATGATCAAGATTGTGTGAAAGCATGTCACTTCAGAAATTATTGTTGTTATCATTTTACCTACTCGAGTACGAGTAGAACTAAGCTTGGGGATGCTTGATACGTCTCAAACGTATCTATAATTTCTTATGTTCCATGCTTATATTATACCAATTGCTACATGTTTTATATACACTTTGTGTTGTTTTATGCATTTTCTGGGACTAACCTATTAACAAGATGCCACAGTGCCAGTTCCCCGTTTTCTGCTGTTTTTGGTTAGGGAAAACCACTTAAGGAAATATTCTCGGAATTGGATGATTTTTATGCCGAAGTCCCTATTTTTCCCGACACGTTCCAGAAGTCCGAAGAGGAAACGAAGAAGGGCACCGAGGCGCCGTCATCAGGTGCGGGCGCGGCTCCCCCCTGCCGCGCCAGCACCTTAGGACGTGGCCTAATACATCCCAAACGTATCTATAATTTCTTATGTTCCATGCTTATATTATACCAATTGCCTACATGTTTTATATACATTTTATATAGTTTTATGCATTTTCTGGGACTAACCTATTAACAAGATGCCACAGTGCCAGTTCCCTGTTTTCTGCTGTTTTTGGTTTCAGAAATCCACTTAAGGAAATATTCTCGGAATTGGACAATATTTATACCGAAGACCTTATTTTTCCCGACACGTTCCAGAAGTCCGAAAAAGAGAAGAAGAAGGGCACCGAGGCGCCGCCATCAGGTGATGGCGCGACTCCCCCCTCTGCCGCGCCAGCACCTGAGGGTGGGCCCTCGGGCCTCCACCGCCTTCGCCCTTTCGCCTACTTAAACCCCCCGAAAACCTAAGACATCATACCCGAACACTTTTTCCAGAAACCTTACGGAGCCGCCGCCGTCGTCAACCCTAGTTCGGGAGGGTTCAGAACCTCTTCCCGACACCCTGCCGGAGAGGGGGATCATCACCGGAGGGCTCTACATCACCATGCCCGCCTCCGGACTGATGCGTGAGTAGTTCATCCTTGGACTACGGGTCCATAGCAGTAGCTAGATGGTGGTCTTCTCCTATTGTGCCATCATGTTTAGATCTTGTGAGCTGCCTATCATGATCAAGATCATCTTTATGTAATGCTACATGTTGTGTTTGCTGGGATCCGATGGATATTGAATACTATGTCATCTGCTTCATAATATATCATGTTGTGTGTTGTTTATGATCTTGCATGCTCTCCGTTGCTAGTAGATGCTCTGGCCAAGTAGATGCTTGTGACTCCAAGAGGGGGTATTTATGCTCGATAGTGGGTTCATGTCTCTATTTAATCTGAGGTAGTGACAGCAAGCTCTAAGATTGTAGATGTACTATTGCTACTAGGGATAAAACAGTAGTACTTTGTCTAAGGATAATGTTATTACTTACATTACACACTTTGCCTAATGCAATAATCTGTTGCTTGCAACTTAATACTGAAAGGGGTGCAGACGCTAACCGGAAGGTGGATTATTAGTCATAGATGCGGTTGGAACGGTCTATGTATATTGTTGTAATGCCCAAATGAATCTCACACTAAACATCATGACATTAGTATATGCATCATTATGCAGCTCTTTATTCTGTTAATTGCCCAGCTGTAATTTGTTTACCCGCATGTATGCTATTATTATTATTTATGGAAAGACACCACTAGTGAACTGTGGACCCCGGTCCTTTTCTTTAAACTGATAATACAACCAACTGCAAACTGTTACTTTCATTCTCTGCAAACATCATCCTCCACACATATGTTTAATCCTTTGTTACAGCAAGCCGGTGAGATTGACAACCTCACTGTTGAGTTGGGGCAAAGTTTCTTGATTGTGTTGTGCACGTTCCACCTCCCTCGTCAACTACACGCCACCAAGCAATTTCTGGCGCCATTGCAAAGGGGAGACCTTCAGACGTGTTCTTCATCTCCTACTGGTTCGATAACCTTGGTTTCATAACTGAGGGAAATTTGCTGCTGCACTACTTCACACCTTCCTCTTGGGGTTTTCCAACTACACACCCGTGAGTGCATCAAGAATTTCTGGCGCCGTTGCCGGGGAGCTGAAGCACATCTGCAAGGGGAGTCTCTCACTTCCCAATCTATTTACTTTGTTTTTGTCTTGCTTAGTTAAATTTTATTTCCTGTTTTGTTTGTTATTAAATATCAAAAACACAAAAAAATTAGTTACTTGCATTTTATTTACTTTGTTATTATCTTGTTTGCTTCCTATATCAAAAACACAAAAAAATTAGTTACTTGCATTGTTATTTTTATTTCGGTTTAGTCATTTTTTATTTCGGTTTAGTAATTGTTTATTTCGGTTTATCTTTTAAATTGCTAAAATGACTACCCCTGAGAATACTAAGTTGTGTGACTTCACTAGCACGAATAATAATGATTTTATATGCACACCTATTGCTCCACCTGCTTCCAAAGCAGAATTCTTTGAAATTAAACCTGCTTTGTTAAATCTTGTCATGAAAGAGCAATTTTCTGGTGTTAGTTCTGATGATGCTGCTGCCCATCTAAATAATTTTGTTGAACTTTGTGAAATGCAAAAATATAAGGATATAGATGGTGACATTATAAAACTGAAATTATTTCCTTTCTCCTTGAGAGGAAGAGCTAAAGAATGGTTACTTTCATTGCCTAGGAATAGTATTGATTCTTGGATTAAATGCAAATATGCTTTTATTGGAAAATACTATCCTCCTGCTAAGATCATTTCCCTAAGGAGTAGCATTATGAACTTTAAGCAATTTGATAATGAACATGTTGCTCAAGCTTGGGAAAGAATGAAATCTTTGGTTAAGAATTGCCCAACCCATGGACTGACTGCTTGGATGATCATCCAAACCTTCTATGCAGGACTAAATTTTTCTTCAAGAAACTTATTGGATTCGGCTGCTGGAGGTACTTTTATGTCCATCACTTTGGGGGCTGCAACAAAACTTCTGGACAATATGATGGTTAATTATTCCGAGTGGCATACTGAAAGGACTCCTCAAGGTAAGAAGGTAAATTCTGTTGAAGAAACCTCCTCTTTGAGTGAAAAGATTGATATGATCATGTCTATGCTTGTGAATGGTAAATCTCATATGGATCCTAATAATGTTCCCTTAGCTTCTTTAGTTGCACAAGAAGAGCATGTTGATGTGAACTTCATTAAAAATAATAATTTCAACAACAATGCCTATAGGAACAATTATAGTAATAGCAACTATAAGCCCTATCCTCCTAATAATGGTAATTCTTATAGCAATTCTTATAGCAATAATAGGAATACCTCCTCTGGACTTGAAACCATGTTAAAATATTTTATCACTACACAAACTTCCTTTAATAAAACTGTTGAGGAAAAGCTTGGGAAAATTGATATTCTTGCCTCTAAAGTTGATAGTCTTGTTATTGATGTTGATCTTTTAAAATCTAAAGTCATGCCTAATGATACTAATGAGAGTAAGGCCCTTGCTAAAATTAATGCCATCCAAGTTCGAATTGATGAAAATGTTAGGATGATGGCTGAATTGCGTGCTAGATGGGAAAGAGAGGAAGAATTAGCTAAAGATAATGATATTGTTAGAGTTTGCACCATTACTACTACTGACAATAATGTTACTTCACGTGCTAGTAAACCTCCTACTATTAATGGTAACATAATTGGTGTTGGCAATGTTTCCTCTACTACTTCCAAAAAGTTAAAATTGCCTAAAACTGCTGAAACTAGTCTTGATAAAAGTGCTGAAATTTTTAAGAACATGGGAGAAAGTGGTTCGGTTTGCTTTGATGATAATAATTTTGATTTTGATAATTGTAATATCTCTGAAGTTATTAAGTTCTTGCAAAAGTTAGCCACAAGTCCTAATGCTAGTTCTTTAAATATGGCTTTTACTACACATATTACAAATGCTCTCATTAAAGCTAGGGAAGAGAAATTAAAACTTGAAGCTTCTATCCCTAAGAAGTTAGAAGATGGTTGGGAGCCCATCATTAAGATAAAAGTGAATGAATTTGATTGCAATGCTTTGTGTGATCTTGGTGCAAGTATTTCTGTTATGCCTAAGAAACTTTATGATATGTTTGACTTGCCACCGTTTGAACATTGCTATTTGGATGTTTTTCTTGCTGATAATGCTTTGAAGAAACCTTTGGGGAGAGTTAATGATGTTCTTATTATGGTTAATAATAACCTTGTCCCCGTTGATTTTATTGTCTTGGATATTGAGTGCAACCCCTATTGTCCTATTGTTTTGGGAAGACCTTTCCTCCGCACGGTTGGTGCTATTATTGATATGAAAGAAGGAAATATAAGGTACCAATTCCCACTTAAGAAAGGTATGGAACACTTCCCTAGGAAGAAGATGAAGCTACCTTTTGATTCTATTATTCGTACAAACTATAATGTTGATGCTTCTTCTTTTGTAAATACTTGAGTTTTGCTTTCTGTGCCTAGCTCAAAGGCGTTAAAGAAAAGCGCTTATGGGAGACAACCCACTTTTTATTTCTGTTATTTTATTTTCTTGAGTCAAGGAACATGCCTACCTCTATAGCAATTCCTTTGTATCTTTACTTTATTGCATAAGTTGTGCCAAGTTAGGTCTCTAGTAGAAAGTTGATGCTAGATTTGGATTTCTGCGCAAGAACAGTTTTTCTGCTGTCCATCGTTTAATTCGTTAGAATTCACAGAAAAATCAAAATGACCTGGGATTTTTTTGTGCGTGATCCTCAGATATGTACGCAACTTTCATTAGTTTTGAGTTTTATGATTTGAGCAAGTTAAGTGCCTCGAAAAAATTCGTCTTTACGGACTGTTCTGTTTTTGACAGATTTTGCCATTTATTTTGCATTGGTTCTTTTGCTGTTTTTTAATGGATCTTTTTGTTCCATAAGATTCCAGTGGCTGTAGCTAATGTCTAGTACCATGATAATGATTGTCTCCATGCAGAATATGAGAATTTTTGATTATGCACTAACCCTCTAATGAAGTTTACTTTGAGTTTGGTGTGGAGGAAGTTTTCAAGGATCAAGAGAGAGGATGATATAATGTGATCAAGAAGATGAAAGAGCCTAAGCTTGGGGATGCCCCCGTGGGTCACCCAAGCATATTTCAAGAAGACTCAAGCGTCAAAGCTTGGGGATGCCCAAGGCATCCCCTTCTTCATCAACAACTTATCAGGTCATCTCTAGTGAAACTATATTTTAATTCTGCCACATCTTATGTGCTTTACTTGGAGCGTCTGTTTGTTTTTGTTTTTGTTTTCGTTATTCTTGTTCTCTGAATAAAATGGATCCTAGCATTCTTGTGTGGGAGAGAGACACGCTCCGCTTTTTCGTTTGAATACTCCTATTCTTCACTTATATTTGTTGAGTATTCTTCTATAGCTACTGCAATACTTTCAGCTCTTATTTTTCATGCATCTCTTGTTCAGAGCTGTTAGTTCTCATATGTTATACTCTCTTGCTTCATTGTTAAATACTTGGAGAGTTTATGTTTCAAATAAGTTGATTGGTGTTTGGTTAAGAACAGAAAATGTTAAATGTGGTAGATGGTATAACTAAATGATACATAATCTTGTAGATCATTAAATTGTGTCACTTGAATCATTGATGTTGTTTTGAGATATTAATATGCTTAATGGTAAACATGATGGTTTAGTAAAGTGGAATGATTAATGGTTGGTCTAGAAAACTTGAAGCTGTGCCACACTTAAATATCCAGTTGATAGCATAATGGTATATGACTTCTAATGTTAAAAACAACCGTAATGACTTTGTGTTATGCGCTACGGTCGGGGTCCCAACAGTGACTTGTTCATTTGCCACAGTCCCTCATGGAGTGATTTTCATTATGCCTTGTAAGATCATATTTCTAGTTGGAATCTTTTTGCTTGTGAGTTCTAAGCTGCGGTTTTCATGGCACTTCCACCACCATATTTGCTAGTCTCTTCGGTACTTTGCATTGCCCTTTCTCACATTGAGAGTTGGTGCATACTTCGCGGGTACATCCAAAACTCGTGGAAGATCTTCATCATGTTCTCCTACACATAAGCCAAATATCTTCCTCAAAACATCCACCATACATACCTACTACATCATTTCCATAGCTGTTCCGAGATATATTGCCATGCAAATTTCATCTTACATTACATGACTTGTTGTCATTTATCATTTATATATTGCTTTGCATGATTCTATATAGCTGATGTGTGGTATTACCCATGTTACGCTAGGTCATTGCATATCCTGCTACACTGGCACAGGCACCGTTTCATACACCATGTTTTATCCTTTATGAGATGCTTGTATCAAAAGTGTGTTGTCATGATAGAATGTTTGCCCCTAAAAGTGAAAAGAGCCATGGAGGCCATCGAAAAGAGAAACAGAAAAATACAAAAAAAATAAAAAAATAGAAAAAAGAAAAAAGAAAGAAAGAATAAAAAGGGGGCAACATTACTACTCTTTATCCACACTTGTGCTCATGTTATAGCACCTGTAATATTCATAGTCATCATTTGTGCTCATGTTTAGCACCTTTACTCCATATGTGAGAGTTTTCATGTTCTACTTGTATAACTATGTGGGGAACTTTACACTATAGAACTTGGCTTGTATATTCCAATGATGAGACTCCTCAAAAGTGCTCTAGGTCTTCATGAGCAAGCAAGTTAGATGCACCCCCACTAGTTCCATTGGAGAGCTTTCATACACTTATAGCTCTATGTGCATCCGGTTTGTGGCAATCACTACTCCTTGCATAGCTTCGATTATAAGACTTCCTCTTGTCTAATGATCACTTTCAGCTGTGTGAGACTTTCTTCCGTTGGCCTTCCAATCCCCCATTATTATTCTTTTAGCCACAACATCCTGGTGCCAGGAACCAACGCTGAACACTTGCTTGTCTTTGAGTGAACAAATAGAGAGATGATCTTCTACGTGCATATTGTAATTGCTTGACTTGATCCTTTCACAAAGTTGTCATGAGTGTTTGATCCATTAGATGATTATATTGTTGTTCTTGAAGCTTAAATCATCTTTAATATCTACTTTGCACAATTGATTGTTCTCTAGTACTAATTTATTGAAAGTTTTGCTTTGTTCTTCCTACTTGTTTATTCATTACTTATTTGATATCAATATAAACTACAGCTTTTATTCATTTGATCTCAGTTTACATGCATTACATTATTATTTGATCAAGATTGTGTGAAAGCATGTCACTTCAGAAATTATTCTTGTTATCGTTTTACCTACTCGAGGACGAGTAGAACTAAGCTAGGGGATGCTTGATACGTCCCAAACCGTATCTATAATTTCTTATGTTCCATGCTTATATTATACCAATTGCCTACATGTTTTATATACATTTTATATAGTTTTATGCATTTTCTGGGACTAACCTATTAACAAGATGCCACAGTGCCAGTTCCCTGTTTTCTGCTGTTTTTGGTTTCAGAAATCCACTTAAGGAAATATTCTCGGAATTGGACAATTTTTATACCGAAGACCTTATTTTTCCCGACACGTTCCAGAAGTCCGAAGAAGAGACGAAGAAGGGCACCGAGGCGCCGCCATCTGGTGGTGGCGCGGCTCCCCCCTCTGCCGCGCCAGCACCTGAGGGTGGGCCCTCGGGCCTCCACCGCCTTCGCCCTTTCGCCTACTTAAACCCCCCGAAAACCTAAGACATCATACCCGAACATTTTTTCCAGAAACCTTACGGAGCCGCCGCCGTCGTCAACCCTAGTTCGGGAGGGTTCAGAACCTCTTCCCGGCACCCTGCCGGAGAGGGGGATCATCACCGGAGGGCTCTACATCACCATGCCCGCCTCCGGACTGATGCGTGAGTAGTTCATCCTTGGACTACGGGTCCATAGCAGTAGCTAGATGGTTGTCTTCTCCTATTGTGCCATCATGTTTAGATCTTGTGAGCTGCTTATCATGATAAGGATCATCTTTATGTAATGCTACATGTTGTGTTTGCTGGGATCCGATGGATATTGAATACTATGTCATTTGCTTCATAATATATCATGTTGTGTGTTGTTTATGATCTTGCATGCTCTCCGTTGCTAGTAGATGCTCTGGCCAGGTAGATGCTTGTGACTCCAAGAGGGGGTATTTATGCTCGATAGTGGGTTCATGTCTCTATTTAATCTGGGGTAGTGACAACAAGCTCTAAGATTGTAGATGTACTGTTGCTACTAGGGATAAAACAGTAGTACTTTGTCTAAGGATAATTGTATTACTTACATTACACACTTTGCCTAATGCAATAATCTGTTGCTTGCAACTTAATACTGAAAGGGGTGCGGACGCTAACCGGAAGGTGGATTATTAGTCATAGATGCGGTTGGAACGGTCTATGTATATTGTTGTAATGCCCAAATGAATCTCACACTAGACATCATGACATTAGTATATGCATCATTATGCAGCTCTTTATTCTGTCAATTGCCCAGCTGTAATTTGTTTACCCGCATGTATGCTATTATTATTATTATTTATGGAGAGACACCACTAGTGAACTGTGGACCCCGGTCCTTTTCTTTAAACTGATAATACAACCAACTGCAAACTGTTACTTTCATTCTCTGCAAACATCATCCTCCACACATACGTTTAATCCTTGTTACAGCAAGCCGGTGAGATTGACAACCTCACTGTTGAGTTGGGGCAAAGTTTCTTGATTGTGTTGTGTAGGTTCCACCTCCCTCGTCAACTACACGCCACCAAGCAATTTCTGGCGCCATTGCAAAGGGGAGACCTTCAGACGTGTTCTTCATCTCCTACTTGTTCGATAACCTTGGTTTCATAACTGAGGGAAATTTGCTGCTGCACTACTTCACACCTTCCTCTTGGGGTTTTCCAACTACACACCCGTGAGTGCATCAAGGCCTCGGGCCTCCACCGCCTTCGCCCTTTCGCCTACAAATACCCCCCGACAATACAAGACCTGGGACCCGAACACTTTTCCACAAAACCTAACGGAGCCGCCGCCGTCGTCAACCCTAGTTCGGGAGGGTTCAGAAGCTCTTCCCGGCACCCTGCCGGAGAGGGGAATCATCACCGGAGGGCTCTACATCACCATGCCCGCCTCCGGACTGATGCGTGAGTAGTTCATCCTTGGACTACGGGTCCTTAGCAGTAGATAGATGGTTGTCTTCTCCTATTGTGCCATCATGTTTAGATCTTGTGAGCTGCCTATCATGATCAAGATCATCTTTATGTAATGCTAAATGTTGTGTTTGCTGGGATCCGATGGATATTGAATACTATGTCATTTGCTTCATAATATATCATGTTGTGTGTTGTTTATGATCTTGCATGCTCTCCGTTGCTAGTAGATGCTCTAGCCAAGTAGATGCTTGTGACTCCAAGAGGGGGTATTTATGCTCGATAGTGGGTTCATGTCTCTATTTAATCGGGGGTAGTGACAGCAAGCTCTAAGATTGTAGATGTACTGTTGCTACTTGGGATAAAACAGTAGTACTTTGTCTAAGGATAATTGTATTACTTACATTACACACTTTGCCTAATGCAATAATCTGTTGCTTGCAACTTAATACTGAAAGGGGTGCGGTCGCTAACCGGAAGGTGGATTATTAGTCATAGATGCGGTTGGAACGATCTATGTATATTGTTGTAATGCCCAAATGAATCTCACACTAGACATCATGACATTAGTATATGCATCATTATGCAGCTCTTTATTCTATCAATTGCCCAGCTGTAATTTGTTTACCCACATGTATGCTATTATTATTATTTATGGAGAGACACCGCTAGTGAACTGTGGACCCCGGTCCTTTTCTTTAAACTGATAATACAACCAACTGCAAACTGCTTTCTTTCATTCTCTGCAAACATCATCCTCCACACATACGTTTAATCCTTGTTACAGCAAGCCGGTGAGATTGACAACCTCACTGTTGAGTTGGAGCAAAGTTTCTTGATTGTGTTGTGCAGATTCCACCTCCCTGGTCAACCACGCGCAAGCACTTTTCTGGCGTCGGGGAGACCTTCGTTGTGTTCTTCATCTCCTACTGGTTCGATAACCTTGGTTTCATAACTGAGGGAAACTTGCTACTACGCTCATCACACCTTCCTCTTGGGGTTTTCCAACTCCTCACACCCGTGAGCATCACCGTGCTAGGCCAGAAGGAAGCATCTCCAACGGCTTTGGAACAGAGGAGGTCATTGGGTTTTGTGTGGACTTTATTCCTGATTTTAAGCCGTTTGGTGTTCCTGAATCGCGACATGAGGGGAGATTGAGTGGAAAAGGCACTCTCGGAAGGAAAACAATGATCTGTATGGACGGTCATTCTTTCACTGAAGCACATTACACAGTTCTGCAGAATTCCACCTTTGTGGCTCCTTATATTGAGGAACACATGAATATTGTACGGTCCAAAAACCCGGAGATGGATGACTCCTCGATAAAAGATGCACAAATGGCGAATTTCAGCGGTTGGTTGCAAGCACATCTTATGAATAACAACACTGTTGACATGGAGTTGTACTCATTGGCCAGCGAACCATCTTCGACCATATCAACTTTCAAAGGGTACGAGATAAATGGGAATAGATTTTACACGATGACACAAGATAAAAAGAGCACCAACCAAAACAGTGGTGTCCGCTTTGATGCAACAAACGACAATGGAAGTAAGGACACATATTATGGTTACATAGAGGAGATATGGGAACTTGACTATGAACCTTCTTTTAAGATCCCTTTGTTTCGTTGCAAATGGGTCAAGATGACAGGGGTACATGTAGACACCCAGTACGGAATGACAACGGTGGATCTCCAGAATCTTGGGTACCTAAACGAACCATTCGTCCTAGCCAATGATGTGGCTCAAGTTTTTTATGTGAAGGATATGTCTACTAGACTGAAGAAAAGAAAAGAAAAGCAAGACAAAACATTATCCGGTGAGACAAAGCGCCACATAGTTCTTTCAGGGAAAAGAAACATCGTGGGAGTGGAGGACAAGACAGACATGTCAGAAGATTACAATAAGTTTGATGAAATCCCACCCTTCAAAGTCAACATTGACCCAAGTATCAAGTTAAACAATGAAGATTCTCCATGGTTACGCATCAATTATAATAAAGCGAAACACTAGATGGTGATGTGTAATAATGTATTAAACCTTTTATGTAACTGTATGTGTCAGAAGCTGTAATAATGTATTCCGCGTCATCACGCCGCCTTATTTCAAGTTATTATTAGTTTAATTATAAAAATAATGCAAAAGATCTGAGTTTACCTCATATTTATTTGAAAATGGCAAAATGGTTAATATTTTAATAGCTAAAATAATTATTTTAAGAAACACAAAATGGTTTTGGATTAGTTATTCAAATTGAAACACTTTTCATGTTCAAAGTTTTGTCAGAATCCAAATATGTAGTCAGAAGTTATTCAAATGTATGTTCAACCTCTTTTGAAATTGCAAAATGAAAAATATTTGAGTTTTGGCGCAAAAACACCCCTTTAGTCGCGGTTTGTTTTACGAACCGCAACTAAAGGGGTGGCAACGCGCGCGAAAACTGAGCGGCCGAAAACTTAGTTGGTCGCGGTTCGTGGCTCAAACCGCGACTAAAGGGGTACCTTTAGTCGCGGTTCGTGGCACGAACCGCGACTAATGGGCTGCGGTATAAATACTCCTTCTTCGCCATCCCGGTTCAATCCACGAACCGGGACAGCGCTAAGGATCCACCAGGACGCTGCCAGGCTGCCCAAATCGAGCGCGCCGCCTCGCCGCCGTCCGCTGCCGCGCGCCGCCGTCCCCTGCGCCGCCGTCCGCTGCCGCTGCTGCCGCACCCGCTCCTCTCCCTCGCCACTGCCGAGGAGGCCACCGCCGCGCCCGCTTCCTCTCCCTCAACGCCGCTGCCGAGCTTGCCGTCCCCGCTTCCTCTTCCTCTCCCTCAACGCCGCTGCCGAGCTCGCCGTCGCCGTCCCCGTCCCCGCCGAGCTCGCCGTCGCCGTCCCAGCCGGTGAGCATTCCTCTCCCCTCACTTAGTGAAATTGTTGATTTAGTGAAATTGTTTTAGGAATTTAGTTGGTTTAGGAATTTAGTTGATTTAGGAATTTAGTGTCTTAGCAAATAGTTAGCAAATTGTTATAGTATTTTAGTTTCTTAGCAACTTGTTGTTTAAATTTAGTATGTGTTCATAGTTGTAGTTTATATTTTACAATGTGTTGGAATTTTAAATCGATATAGTGATGTTTTTGGAAATGTGTTAGGAAATGTGGCAAATTTAATTTCGTAGCATTATGTTTAGGAAAACTTAGCAAATTGTTTAAGGAATTCTTAGCAAATTGTTGGAATTTTATGTCTTTACATGTTGGAATTTTACAATGTTTTAGAATTTGCAAAATATTTTACAATATGTTGCGACATGTGGAGTTAATAATGTAAAGATTCATAGTTTCGAGATGGAAAGGACTATGGATGTTATAGACTGGGCTCCGCTGGGTTGGCACTGGGAGGTGCTACCTTCTGGTGCGCGCAGATTGGTGAGGAATGAGGGAACCATCGTCGACCCGGAGCTTCTTTGGTGGCGGTCACGTGGGCCACGACGGGTACAGAGGGTGCCGGCCCCCGAGGAGTTGGTACGTCGTCGTGTCAGGGCGGAGGACGAGCACGTCCGTCGGTACATGGTCGCGTTGGACGTCCGTCCGTCCAACACTTGGCAGCATCTTCAGGGATCTCACATTAGTTATGATCCTGTATGGGTTCCTTCACTTTGGGTTTTCACCGCTCGCGGCATGTTTCCGGCGGTTCGACGTCCATTTTGATTAGCATGATGTATTATGGATGCGATATATATTATTATGACTTGTAACGAATTGATGTTATTGCTACTACTACTTTCAATCTCCCTCTTTGTTGTTATTGCTACTACTTTTAATCTTTATTTAACCCTTCTTCTTTATAGTTAAGCTATGGACCACAACGGTACCGGTAGAGATCCTCAGGAAGATGCATTGTTGAACATAATAGGGGAAAGCCGACAAGAAGATGTAGAGAACTTTCTAGATGACGGCTCACAGTATCTGAATGAAGATGGTTACGGGTTGTTGGATGATTTGTTACGAGGACACAACCCGCAAACAAGTATTGATGTCGATACTAGCGCTGGGCCCTCAACCTGCAAGTCCTCCGATGTAAATATTTAAGTCTTTGCTCATGATATATATCACTAGTTAGACCTTCACACATTGAGCATATATTTAACGAATGTTTTTTTTAGACCTCCAAATCGAACAAATCTTCCACTTCAAGGTTACGGGGCCCGACCAAAAAGTGGGACGAGAATACACATATGAAGATTGATGTAGTCAGTGCCGATGGGATCCCTTTGGAGCCCAAAAAGAGCGTGACAACATTTACAAATCAAGCATGAGTTCTTGTTAGGGATATTATCTCGATCACCTGTCGAGAATGGAATAAGCCGGCAAGAGCCGACGGAATAAGTTTTGTCTCTGACGAATTAAAAAAATCTATTTGGGAGAAGCTGATATCACATTTCACTCTGCCGAAGATGGACACCCCGGAGCAAACAAAGGCCATGATGGACAAAGTGAAGGTGTGGATCCTTAAGAAGATGGCCACACAATTCTGTAACCACTAGAAAAGATTGTGGGCGAATTATGTCAAGAGCGGGAAAATTACTCCGGAGTTCAAGGGAACTCAAGAGAGGTTTCATGCTCAATGGGATGATTTCAAGACGTACAAGGAATCGGAAGAAGCTATTGCTAGGTCAAAAAACAATGCGGATAATGCCGCGCTGAAGGTATATCATCATAATCTGGGGACAGGTGGCTACAGGACTGCCATGCCTAAGTGAGATAAACTTAAGGCTGAAATTAAGGCAAAAGGGCTATCTCCAGCTACAGAGAAAGTGCCCGATAGAGCAAGAAATTTCCTAATGGCGCATGGTATGACGTTGGATAAGGAAACAGGGGAGTTGGTTCTTCGTGATCCGACGAAGAAAGCAGTGTTGACTCCCCTCAAGGAACTTAAAACAGCAGTAGCCGAGGTGGAGGCGGGATAGAGAGTACGACGAGCTGACAAAGGCACTCGAAAAGCCTGAGTACGGAGGACGCATACGAGGCTACGGAGGTGTTTCTTGGAAGATAGGGTTTCATGAGAACTATAACACTTATAGAAGCCAAGCGAGAGCACAGAAGAGGAAGGAGCAGCAGGCGGCATACCGGCTGAAGAAGGTGGAAGAAAAGAACGAGCAGCTCTTTGCGCCGTATTCTCAGATGCAGGAGCAAATATCAAGCCGTCCAGAGGGAGATCAGATGTACATAGATCCCGCACCCGACTGTCGGAGAAGCAACATGGCTTCCACGACGTTGCATGTCAGCGTTGATGATGCACAGGTTGATGCGTCACCGATGGAGTGCTACCCCGTGGACAATATCGAAGAGAAGACTGATTGTGAGCTACACCAGCCAATGAAGAATATATCCATGAAGGTGGCCGTCGGGTTTGCTTTGAAAGTTGATCCCGCAGTGCGTTGGCATTGCCGCGAGGTTCCAGCTGGGTATGCTCGTGTCGGGGTGGATGAAATTCTACCCGGATGTGAGACATTGGAGATTGACTTCCCTGGCCCTGAAGGGGAGTCGACCTTGGGAGAAGTCTTGCATGGAGTCATATTATGGAAAAAGAAATACATCATATTGCCAGGCTCGAAGCAAAGGCCTAAGGCTCCCTCACCTCCACCTCGATCATCGCCGCCTCGATCTGCGCCTAAGGCTCCCTCATCTGCGCCTAAGGCTCCCTCATCTTCGCCGCCGCCCACTCAGTACATTGGAATAAAGCGGAAGTGCCCGCCTCCGCCTACTAAGGAGAAAGTGTCACCGCTTCCACGGGTCCCCAAGGGTCATCCCACGGAGAATAAGAGGCAGCAGAGAGCCGACGTTGCCTAGCTTGGACAACAGAAAAAACAATCGATCGCTCCGTTCAAGGTGGCATCCCTAATTGTATTACCAGAAGGGTTTGAAGAAATTCCTGGTCTGACGACAGATGAAATGCTAGGACGAGTTGAAGCCCCCATGGCAAGGAACTTTGTCATGGGGAAGGAACTGGTCACAGAGGCGGAGTTGCCACTGCTACCTCCAAGAATGCGAGAATTACATAAGTGGTACATGGAGGCCTCAAAAGACGACCAGATAATGCTGCTTCTTAAAGTTAGAGAAGAGCATTACTTCATGGGAGAACAGACAATCCATATTGATTTTGACGAATTGTTTCAGTTATTCAATATGGACGCCCTCGACAAATCTATCATGAGCTGCTATTTTCTGTAAGTGATTAATTTATTTCTGTAATTAATTAAGTCTCTAGCTAAGCTCATCATTTTGCCTATAATTGTCCTCACTACATACATTCGTTTGTATGCTATTATGCAGAATGAAGATTCTCGAATGTAAGAGGATGCCTAATTATCAAGTTGGGTTCGTTGACCCAGATCGACTTCATGTACATAACCTACACCAAAAACCGGAGGAAACGGAGAACGACTTGTTCAATTCATTGGAGCAACAAAATTATAAAGATGTGATTTTGTTTCCTTACATCTTCAGGTGAGAGTGTTATTACTGTCTTGTACACATTAACTTTCACTCTTACTAAATGTTGATGAGTTAGCGATATATATATAAACATGTGCAGCTACCACTGGATTCTCTTGAACATTCAAATTGACCGTGGGGTAGTTGAGATCGAGGACTCACTAGCGCATCCCTTGAAGGATTACGCAAGCATTACTGATATGCTCCAAAGGTAATTTCAATCGTTATTACACTATATTGGCCTCATTATTTTCCTGTGTTCTAGTTATTAATATCTTCTTTATATATTTTATTTGCAGGGTATGGAAACGGTTCACAAGAGGAGCCAAAGGTCAATTTAAATCAGATCTGACCATTAAACAAATCGCCGTAAGTATAGTGTAACATCCCTATTTTTAGAATTGGATGTTTGCATATCATCATGTGCATTTAATCATGGCATAAATTTAAAACTTGCATTTGTGTATTTTTCCATCGATTTTAAAAGGATTAATTTCAAAATCCTATTTTTGATTTCCCAAAAACCCTATATAAAGCAATATATGTGCTTAGGGATAAATTATATTTTATTTCGGATAAAAGTATTTATTCCCAAAATAATCTAATATGACCGAGGACATTTTTTACAAACTTTTCGATTTTGTTTGGTCAAGTTTGAAACGAAAATTAAAAAGTTACAAAAATATTTCAATTAAAGAAATAAAGAAAAAGAAAAGAACTCAGTAGAGGAGCTGCCGTAGAACTGAGCTAGTTTTCTTTCTCTCTCCCTCACGTTCTAATTCTTTCCTTTCTTCTCTTAACGTGTTCTTTCCATGAACTTTATTTCCTTCCCTGAACGTGATGTACAACACCAGTACAGAGCACAGTCGTCGCTTGTTTTTTTTTCTGAAAACTGAAATCAGAAACGAAGTCCTGGAGAGGTACGTCGTTGTACCGAACTCGTTTCCACAAAAATCTCCAAATTCTCTTCCGGTTGTTATCTTATCGTCACCCAAAAATTCCTATAAATACCATCTCTGTCTCGCGATTCCGTTTTTTCGCAAATCCCAAACCCTCGCCGCCACAGAATCGATCTATGGCTTCACGCCGCTGCCATCGTTCTTCACCAAAGCTTCGGTGAAGGTTTCCTGCGACTCTCGTCGACCCGAGGCTTTCCTCTACCTCTCTAGTTTTCTTCCTTCCTTCCTTGCACTGTTCTAATTTCGAATTCCGCACAAACCATCGAAGGGAGTAAGCTGTTCGTCGAGCTGTTCGTCGCCGGAGAACCGTCCCGGGGATTTCACCACCGCCGCTGTTCGTAGCTGGAAGAGGACGAGAAGGAGCGGAGGAGTGCTGCAGTGATCTTCTCCGCCGACGCCTACTCCGGAAATCTGCTGAACGTCGCCGTCATCTGCGATCCAAGCCGGCCGTTGTCATCCTGAGTTCTTCGTCTCTGTACCTTTACCATGCTGTAGTTCATCTGAGAAGAAGAACAGCTGCCGTTGGATGGTAGATCGATGGATCGGAATGGATGACTTAAACTGAAGGGGTACGAGCGAATCACGGCACGCCATGTGGCAGTTTGAGCAGGAATTTCGAAATAGAAAAACAGAGAAGTTGTAGATCTTGTAAAATCATATAAAATAATCCACATGTCAGAAAATTGTAAATAAAATACCGTTGGATTCAGAATTTTGTGGAGAATATGATTATACAAAAATATTACATGTTTGCCGAACCTACTGGCTGCAGAAATTAAAACATTAGATATAGTATTTTGGGCATAACTTTATTTCTGTAAATCCAAATGAACCAAATCTTTTTGTTCCTGAAAGATAATTAAATTGTCTAACCAGAGGAGATAAAATATATAATTTTCGAACACATAATCATATGGAGAAATGTAGAACCTTATTAAACCCTTTTAAAAGGCTTTGAAAATTGTATTAACTCTATTGTTGCATTCTAATAAATTGCATAAGCATCATTCTAGTTTAATGACCAGAGAATAAACTAAAAACAGTGTGGACTATTAATTTGACATGCATACATGTGTATGAATTCTTGCAATGTTTGTTGTTCTTATTGCGGTACTATCGATAACGTGTAGATTGTGCGGAGTGCAACCCTTGCGACTGTGAGGATTGCGTGAACAACATTCACCAAGTCAAGTGTGCTTTTACCATAAATGTCCTATTATTTTCCTATGCATTATTAGATTTTTATGTAGTCTTGCATGTATAGGAAATATTGTGTTGTTACGCATTGCTATGAAAACCCAGTTAGGATAGCCATGTGTTCTACCATGACAATTATTGTCCTCTTGTCGCCATCGTAAGTATAGTAATGCTTAGCCATGCTTAGTAAACGGGGTTATGGATTTCATGATATGAAAATATTTAAAGTTATTGATATTTTACCATTATGATGAAAACAACATAAGTTAATCAATTCTCTGGGCGGATTGCTAGAGTGGTCATCGGAGTGTGCTGTATGGTGGGGACCGCCGCCCAGGTTTTCAAAGAGAATAGATTGGTTGCTTGTTTGGTAGATTACGTGTACAACCGTTTGTCAACATAAGTATGGGCGTTGATGGAACTTAGTAAGTTATAGAACCTTGAACCCGTCGTGACTAGCAGATGTAGCATATAGTAGGTTGTACCGGTCCGCAGGTGGTTTGAGGGTCTATTTCCCAAAAGTTTTATCTTGGTTTTCTCCCAACCGTTATACAAATTGTGTGTTTTGGTAAACGGGGCTAATCGGGTCTTACGGGTAAAGTGTACAAAACTCTCGAGAGTCTAAAACTAAGATCTTAGCCATGTCCCTGGTTAAGGACAAATTGAACAACTAGGCTTGTAACTATGTCGATTTCTCACTCATCCCAATTTATAATTTCTTAAAACTTGTGGTTGAACTAATGGGTAGGAGCACCTGTTGTCAAGCAGTGTGTCCAAGTTATTATTTGAAAACTACTTTTTATCAAATGATAGGATAAATGTATTGCTTTTCGCCAAATAGCCTAAACCTCCACCTAGCCAAATATGCATGTAGATACTAGGTGTAATAAACAACCATTCTTTTTGCACATCTTGCCAATACAATTCAATTGTGTTGACCAGTGGTTGTTCTGGCTGTAACTCATCATTGCAGGATATACCGATTCCGAGTGAACGTTGCGGTAGGTCGCGAGACTCCACTCAACATGGTCGCCTGTGGCACATCTGAAGGAGATATGCCCTAGAGGCAATTAATAAAGTGTTTTATTTATCATATCTCATTTGTTCATAATACGTTTTTGTGTCATGCTATAACTGTATTAAGCGGAAACATTAATACACGTGTGATACGTAAAACAACCAGGTCCCTAGTAGCCTCTACGTGACTAGTTCATTGTGCAATCGATGATCGAGGTTTCCCGATCATGTGACATGGTGTCAATTTGACAATGGAGTCATGTCGTTGGTAGAACGATGTGATGGACATACCCAATATTTGTAGGACGTAGTCATTACGCCTTTGACCGTGAGATCAACTCTTATTGCTATTCCTGAAAGATACTTTGATTGCATCAAACGTCATATCTTAATAGTGTGACAATAAAGGTGTCCCTCTCGGGTATCGGAAGGGAGTATGTTGAGACGAGGGATCAAGAGCGGGATTTGCCAGTCCGCATAGCAGGATAGATACTCTAGGGCCCACTCGGTGAGATTATGTCAAATGAGCTTGCAAGCGTGTGACTAGGTCACCAGGACATAATATCATGGACGAGTAGAAGATAGCGTTGTCGGTAACGAGATCAAGCTAGGTATTATGATATCTATGAACGAGTCTCGGACACGCTAAGTATCGCCATGGCAAAAGGTTTAAGACTCAGACGTCTAGGTTCGAACGACAAAGTATTCGTTATCTCGCAGGGATTAATTCTGGGTATCCTCGGTCCATGAATTAGTCATTGATCGGAGAGGATGTCTCGATCATGTCTGGTGAGATCTCGAACCGCTAGGGTAACACACTTAAGGGGAGTCGAGATATTTACCGGAAGAGAAATTAGGAAAAGAGAGCACCGGGAACGTCCCGGGAAAAGATCCGATGGAGATCGGGCAGCGACGAAATAGTTTTCGGAGCCGGAATAAATTATATAATATGCATTTAATATTAATTAATGTAATTAATAGTTAAATATATTTTTATTTAATTAATTTCGAATTTTTAAAGGCAAAATACCTTAAATGGGCCTTCCGGTGGAAAGAAGGCCCATGAGGGGGGGAAGCTTCCCCCCCAAGGGAGTTCGGCCGGCCCTAGGTGGGCCACATGGGGCCCACCTAGGCCGGCGCACCAAGGAGGGGGGGGGGGGGGGGGGTGTGTGGGAGTTTAGTCCCACACCGCCCGGCTGGCAAGGTTGGCAGCCCCCTTTTCTCCTTTATATAGAGGTGCACCCCTGGCCTTTGAAACACACCAATTCCCCTCTCTCTTTCTCCTTGATCCCGTGATTCCCTTGTTGGAGTTGCGCCAAGGAAAAGTTCTCTCCACCATACGCACACCGCCGTGCTGCTGGTCTCCCGGTCCCAGTGTTCCGCTGCTTCGTCCCTGGATCGGAGCCCGGAGTTCGTCGGCTTCACCGTACGTGTGTAACGCCCTGCGAGGTGCCACGCTAGTGGTGCCGGAGGTCTGCTTCCTCTACACGACCTCGAGGTCTTCGTCGGTTTCATCGACAACGCTTGTGCGGGAGCGTAATCCCCGCTTTTCGGTCTACAAGGGTATGTATACCGATCTCCTCCGTATTACTATATCTGCATAGTATAGATCCTGGCTATTTTAAGGTTATCGCTGTTAGGAATTTTTTTGTTTTCTGCCTGCGATCCCCTTCAACATCTAGATGGAGCCTTCTATCTTTTTTATTTCCTCTGTTATTTGAGACTTGATATTTTATTAGTGCTAGCCGAGTGCTATGCAGATTGTAATGAATTATATTTTGCTGGATCAATACGTTGTAATAATGATGCACTGGATTTTGATAATTCATTTGGAAACGTGTGTGCTAGCGAGTCGATCCAGGGACTAGCACTATACATTGGATACAACCTTAACGGGTTGATCCGTTTCATATAGTACTCATTTTAATTCTAGTTTTAATATCGGATTGTCCTATTTCATTATTATTTGATTCAACTCTATTTTCGTAAAGTGCGAGAAACAGCCACCGGCGACTAATCTATGTGGATACTTCGTTTGCGAGTACGTGCGCATGTGTGTCAGTGCGCGGACTTCTACACATGTACGTTAAACATTAATATATATATTCAGAGTTTTACTTTTGTTAATGACAATTTATATATTCATATCGACCTTCTTTTTGATACAGAATGTGGCTTCGCGGTCGGTACTCCCAGCAAAGCAACGCATAAAAGCAATTCAAGAGGAAATTGCTGGATTTTTGCTTGATGAGGTCATAGCCCCAATAGGAGAATACCATATAAACCGTCGTTAGTGATATTCGTGTAATTCTCGTGTTCGGAAGACACTCGTGTATATATGATCGATGTATATATGCTCGTACGACTGACTCGTTATATTATATATGCATGTATGCTTAATTTAGACTCGTCATATAATATATGCATCGATGAGTGTAATTGTAGCGTAGGAATAATAGTTTAAATCATAAATAAAACAGAAAACAAAATAAAAAATCCTAAAACCTAAAACCCCTCGAACTTTTTAGTCCTGGTTTGTAAGACAAACCGGGACAAAAGGTCATCGCCTGAGCAGCTCGCCTGCGCGCCCACGTGGATTCCTATTTGTCCCGGTTGCGGAGTAAACCGCGACTAAAGGTGGTGGCCTTTAGTCCCGATTCCGCAGTCCCGATTGGTAAACCGGGACAAAAGGCCCTTACCAACCGGGACTGTTAGCCTGTTTTCTACTAGTGAGTGGACATCTGTACATCTCTTTCTTTACTCATGCTTTTTTCTTGTAAATGCTTTTTCTGTTATGAGATGTGTCATTGATTCCTCCACTATGGTTATGTTGCAAATTTCCACCATGATCCACATGGCTTAGGTTAGCCGCCACAAGTGTCTCTCTAGCCAATAATATCACTCACCCGAACTTACTAAGTTTCCATCTTTATTTCACGCAATGTTAGGCATCCATCACCAAAGGAACATGATATCAACTTTTATAAAAAATAAAGTGCAGTGTTGAAAGCTTTCCACGTGTCAGCACGTATGTGCTAGCTCCTAACCAAAGACCTTTGTCAAGCCCAAAACATCATAATCTTAATCACAATGGGTCATGTTTATTAAGTGCATGAAAAGTAATGTGTGCATCAAGTTCGTGAGAGCTTTTAAACCAACTTAACCCATGACAATCCCAATAACATAAGCATCTTAATTTGGAAGCATAGATAAAACAGTATAACATGGTAAACATACTTGTAATAGCATATTAGCTAATAGGTAGATATGGTGGACTCACTGGAAAAACTTGGTTGAAGGTGTTGGAAAACAAGCTTTTTACTTGTTGGAGTTTTTGGGCTAGCAAGAGGGAGAAAGTTGACCATCTAAATGCATGCATAAGTGTCCATAGAGCTAACCATTTCATGTTAAACAAAGTAAAGCATCATTCAGCATATGAAACATGAATAAGAAATAACTCTAGACAAGACACTTGCATATTAATATTCATTAACAAAGCACATGAATCATGCAACTATATGTATCTTTTAAATCAACTCAAACATCCTCTTCCCAATATTTTTATAGCATCCAACTTAATTCAACCCAAACTTCCAGTAGCTCTCTCATAACATAAATAAAAAGTGGTGGTCTCAAACAAAAAACCAAACCGAAATAACAAAAAGAATAAAAACGCTCCAAGTTTATGCGATAAAGTGCAATGAACGAAAAAAAGAAGTTAGACGTGTGCAAACCGAGAGTATGTAGGTCCAGTGGGGTTGTCTTCACATCCCCAAGCTTATGGTCTTCACCATCCTTGGATAGCTCTTGGTGCATCTCCTCTAATCCCTGTGAAAAAACTTCAAAACACCGTTTCTCCCATTTCTTTTCTGTGGGGTGACATTAGTAGGCACAAAACAATAGAATTGCTTGCTATATGAAATCCTTAGACAAACATAATAAACATGTCCAGAAAGTGTATAATGTTGTATTCCTTATAATAAACTCAATTGGATAAAAAAGATTCAAGTTAAAAGCTTAAAGAATGCATAAAACAAAATGGGACAGAATCTGTCCAGAAAAACAGCAGCAGCAAAACATATTTTTTACCCCACTTAAATATGTCAAAAAAATCTGAAACAATTCGCGCTTACAGAGGAGGAAAAGTTGTAACTACAGTTCAAATTTCAGCTCATTCGGAGTTACATAATAGGAATTAAAAATCATACCGTGCACAGATTCGTGCTGGAATAAAATCTCCGAATGGAAAAAGCAACTTTCAAAGCCCAAATGGGTAAACTTGGCACTTTATTAAAAATTCCAGAACCTAAACTAAAAACAAAGTCTCTTGGTACAGCAAGGCTCAAAGAAAATCTCAAATAAAAACAACCGGGTTGCCTCCCGTAAAGCGCTTTCTTTATAGCCATATAGCTAGGCTTCCTACTTGATATTTATAGTGGACGAAGCTCATGAGGGAGCTTGAACTTTGATGTGTCCCTCTTCCTTCGAAAGTGCTCCATGCATTTCTTGTGTGGGAACTGAAACTTCACGTTCCCCTCCTTTGAATCGATTATAGCACCTGTAGTACGAAGAAAAGGTCTTCCCAAAATGATAGGACTAGAGGTTTTATTCCCCATGTCCATTATTAAAAAGTCAATAGGCACAAAAGTCATATGTAACTCTACCATAACATCACTTACTTTTCCTAAAGCATATTTAATGGAATCATTAGCAAGTGAAAAAGTTCAATAGAGCATTTTTCAAGATTCTTTAATTCAAGTACTTCATATAGTTCCTTAGACATGACAGAGACACTAGATCCTAGATCTAATATGGCATGGTGTGTCTCTTTTCCAATTGTTACTAATACCTTGGGAACCCAAATATCCCCAAACTTAGGTGGTGTCATACCTTCTTTGTTGTACCTAGCAATTTTCTCATTTAAAACATGGCTAGCAATAAAAGAACCAAAACCAGCTTGATTAATATTAATAGAAGGATCACTAGCAAATTTCTGTAAGATAGACATAAGTTCATGCAGGCTACAACTCTCTAAGTCAAGTAATGGTTCCTTGACTTCACTAAGCATCTTAACTTCTTCTCTCACAAGATGATCATCACTTTTAGTTTCATTAAATTCATTCAAACTATTAAGATAAGACATAAATGGCAACAAGTATTCAGGATATTGTAACAACTCATTAAAAGTTTCTTCCAAAGTAGGTGGAACATTTTCAGCAATATTAATAGAACTCACTCCAACCACTGGTGATGCTTGTGGTTTCCCTGCAGACATACTCAATAAAGTGGCTTGATTATCAGCTAGTTTTGAAAGGGCTTTATCTAGTCCTTCAGCTTGAAGTTGTAAACCTTTAATATCAGAACTAATGGAAGTGGCAGCTTTATTCAACTCTTGTATCATGGTATTATGACTAGCAACTTGTTCCATAAGAATTTTATTAGCATCAGAATTATCATTACTTGAAGGCATAGGTTTCCACTTATTATCATTACTACCAGGATATGGAACAAAAGGACGGGTGTTTGGAACATATGGAGGTTTACTATAAGAATTATAGTTGTTGTTACCAAACCCACTATTACCATATCTAACAAAGTTAACATCAGCATTTTCAGGATTATTACTCACTAGTTCTTGCAAAGGAACATTCTCAATATTTTGTTTATTAATAAAAGCAAGAATAGTATCCATTTTAGATGATAAGTCACTACTCTCTTCTATGGAGTTTACTTTCTTAGGGGGATTAGGTGCTATTTTAGTGTTCCATTGACTATAGTTTTGCAAAATACTCTCTAAGATGTTCTTAGCTTCTACTATAGTTTTACTCATAAATGCCCCTCCAGGAGCAGAATCAAGGATATTTATAGACATGTAATTTAGACCATTGTAAAAAGAGTGTAAAATGGTCCATTCTTTAACCCCATGTGAAGGACAGGTTCTAAGCATAAGTTCTATCCCAAGCCATAGCAACATGTTCATTTTCATTTTTCCTAAAAGAAAGGATATTGTTTCTATTTTGCAAAATTTTAACAGGTGGGTAATACTTCTTAATGAAAGCTTCTTTTAAATCATCCCAAGTATTAATACTATCAGTAGTGTCGGAGAGTGGTTCCCACGAGACAGGGGTGGTCACACTCTGAGGAGTAGTTCGAGAAGGGGACTGAACACGTTGGTCAAACAACCCTCAACCGGCACGGCGACGGTGCTCGTCGAGCCTGAGGAGGAACAGCACGGCAGAGATGGACAGCGGCCCGTACCCAGGTTCACGGCCCTCTGGAGGAGGTAACACCGCTACTCTTGCTTGTCTGTATTGCGCTGCAGAGGGTACAGTACAATGAGCTTGCCGAGGGCTCTCTTCCAGCAGTGCGGAGCTCAAGGAGGGGACGCTGAGGTCTTCTTCGTCCTCGAGCGCACTTGGCTAGACTAGGCTATGGTGGAGTGTTAATTGGTCGATTCGCTCCCTCCTTCTTCATGGAGGTGCTCCCTTTCCTTTTATAGGCGCCCCGGGCCAAATCCTTGCGGCCTGCGTAGCGGAAGGGTTCCCACATGGCGACAAAGTAGAGGAGCGGGGTGCACCGCTGCTGGGGTGTCCATGGACTCGGTCCATGGTCGTAAAGCCTGCCCTTGGGGCAGGGAGACCACCGTCCGCGCAGGACGGCCGGCTGGAGCCGCCGAGACCGTGGGGGCGCCCACGGTGACGTCGTTGTTGGAGCGTAGCGCCGGCCATCTGCTTTATCACCAAAGGGGAAAGCTTCGTAGTCCGGCGCGGGGGGCACAGTTTTGTTGACTCCTTTAATCACCAGAATGGCAACTGCGGCGTCGTCGTCACCGCGCGCAGACGCGCGCGTCACTCTACGGCCGCGACAGAGGCCATGTGCGCTCTGCGGCGATTGCTTCGTGGCGAAGTATCTCCACAGGGCCTGGGTGGGCCTGGGTGGCCTTGTGGAGGGATTTGCGTTGACTCCTCTCCAGGGGAGAGAGCCTTGTAGAGGGGCAGCCTCGGGAGGAGCCTCTTCAGGCCTTCGCTGCTCCCTCAAGTCCTCTCGAGGACTTTTCCTCTCGAGGGTCTCTCCAAGCGTTTTGCTCGGTCCTTAATCATTCCGTTGATACCGTCGCGTGCGAGGGCTGTGGAGAGCGGGCCCTGCACACCCTGGATTCCACTGGGCCGACAGTAGCCCCCGGGCCCACGATGAGCTCGGAGAAGCCCACCAGGCTCAGACGAAACGTCGTGGGCCCAAAGTGTCCGGCCGGCCCGAGACACGCGTCGATCGGTGGTGAGTTTGCGGCGACTCGGTTTCTCCGGCAGAACGTGCGTCGTGGGGGGTCCCACCACGCCTTGGTAACCGCCCAGATGGGGCAAAAAGCCTGCGCGCCGGTCCGAACAGCCGTTACTGCTCTCATTCTGCGCGCCCGGCCTTCGCTCTCGCCCTCCTAGCTTTCTCTCACCGGCGAACTCCTTCTTCTTCTTCTTCGAACTTCCGCATTTTCCCCTCTTCTCGACGATGGGTCCTGCGAAGGGCAAGGCGGCGATGGCGACGCTCCCCTCGGACGCGCAGGGGGAAGAGGTGCTCGGCCCCGCCCTGGTCGGGGAGCGCGTTAATGAGACGGCGCTGGACAAGATCCGGCACCTGGTCGCCGGGAGGACCAACGAGCACGGCGCCAACGCTATCCAGGCCGCAAAGCTCGGCCGGCTACCGAAGGGATTTTTCCCCATCTTCCTCCACACCCTCTACGCCGGGCTGGTGCCTCCTTACTCGCCCTTCCTGGAGGCGATTCTGGAGTTCTACCAGATCCATCTCCTCCATCTTCATCCGAACTCCATCCTGATCCTCTCCATCTTCGCCTATCTGTGCGAAGCCTACTTGGGGGTGCAGCCTTCGGTGGCCCTCTTCCGGAGCTTCTACGCGCTCCGGAGCTCTGCGAACCTCGAGCAGACGGGGTGCGTCTCCTTCCGCATCGTGGACGGCATGGAGGATGTCTATATCCCCATGTCGTGGAACGGCGAGAAGCCTGTCACGGCGGTGGTGAAGAAGGTGGACGACTTCCGGCAGAAGTGGTTCCTCATCGGCGTCAAGTCGCTGAGCTCCTTCATCGACGTCCCGGAGGCGCCGCCCGTGAAGAACACCCACTGGGGCAAGCAGGTCTTCCAGGGCCCGCAGATCGCAGACCTAGTGGGCCGCATGAAGCTTCTCCGGGAGGGCGGCCTCACCGGCCAGATGATTGCGGAGGATTTCGTGAGGCGCCGCATCGCCCCTCTTCAGGCGCACAAGAAGCCGATGTGGATGTACTCGGGCCTCTCGGACCCGATGCGACTCCACTGCTGCGACCATCGCCCCGCCGTCGTCTCCACCATCATGGGCTTCCTCTTCATCAACCCGGACGTGCCTGTGGCGGTCGCTGCGGAGCTGAGGCCTCTCCACCAGCTCTCCTTGGCCGCGCGCCTGGCGGTTCTGGAGCAGATGCCCACGTTCACCCCGCTTGGCCTGGCGGGGGAGGAAGAGGACGAGGTGGCCATGCCTGTGGCGAAGGGGCCAGGCGCCGTGGAGTCGCCCTACGCATCAGACGCCGAGCTAGACTGCGAGGCGGTGAGGGCGAACCCCTTGTCTGGCGGGGCGAGCTCGTCAAGGGCTGCGCTCCCTGCCGAGGAAATCCTCGAGGTCTCATCTGACGACGATGAGACTGAGGCGGGGCGACAGGAGCCTCGGACCAAGGCGGCCCACGACAGGCCCGCCGGGGAGCCGATGGGCGCTCCCCTGAAGAGGAAGGCAGAAACGGCTCCTGAGGGATCCGGAGCCCGGACCACGCTTTCTTGGCGTTCGTCTGGCATGGCGTGGGTTGACACCCGCGCCAAGAAGACTGGGTAAGTGTTTTTAGCTTGGTTCTTCTTCTTCAATCTTTGCTTGTCTGCTCTCCTCTGACAAGTCTTCTTGCTCTTTGCTAGCGACCTGGTGCCTACGAAGCGCCGGAGGCTTCGCAAGGCTGCGGAGGTGAAGAGAGCCGCGCCAGAGGCTGCGCCAGAAACCACGGCAGACGAGGCCTCGAGGCCTGTGGAGGAGGACCTCGCGGGCCCTCTCGAGGATGTGCCTCAGGCTGAGGCGACTGCGCCGCCTCCGGAGGAGGGGCGCTCTGAGGAGCAGGTGGAGAAAGCGCCCACTCCGCCACGTGCTGCGACTCCTCCGGCGCAGCGGGAGGCCGTGGCGGACGTGACGCCGTGCCAGAGCCCGCCAAGGGCCGCCGAAGCGGAGGGGGAAGCTCCTCCGCCACCCCCGCCAAGCTCTGCAGTGGAGGCGGACACGGTGGCTACGGGGCAGGCCTCTCCTGCCCCCGAGGCTCATGATGAGGTGCCGCTCGAGGAGGGCGACACCGGGGAGCGGAGCGCGGGCGTTGAAGTGGAGAGCTCGCCACCAAGCCCCCAGGCCCGCGACGCTGCCGGGCTCCGCGCAGAGGCTTCCTCTTCCAAGCTCGACGCAGGCGCAGGGACCTCCGCGCCGCGCGGGGCTTCGCAAGCCCTTGTCCTCAGCGGCTGGGAATGGAACAGGGGACGCCGTGACGTCGCCTTCCGCTTGGTGCGGGAGTCCCTGGATGGACTGGAGGCCCACCTCGCCCTCGAGGAAGGGGAGCTCGCCCGGCAGCGAGATGAGCTTGCGGATGCTTGGGCCGCCTTCCACGCAGCCGTGGAGGACCGTCGGCGGAGCGACCTGGCTCTTCAGGCGGAGCACGAGGAGGCTCGGCGCTTTGCCCAGGAGGTCCGCGAGGGCGCAGTGCGCGAAGCTGAAGAGCTCCTGCAGCCCCTCCAGGCCGAGCGCCAGGCAGCGCAGGAGCTGTCGGTGCAGCGCGCCGACCTCGAGGCCCGGGAGGGGAATTTGGCCGAGGCACTCGGCAAGCATGACCGCGAGGTGGCTACCCACAAGGCGCACGTGGAACGCTTCAACGCGAGGTTTGCCGAGCGGAAAGAGGAGGTGGCGAAGCAGTTCCAGGACCGGGAGAGGGAGTACCGCGCCGACGTCTCTCGAGATTATAACAAGAGATTCAAGAAGCAGGAGAACCGCTTCAAGAAGAAGCGCGCCGAGGACAACGCCCGGATCCGCGAGCTGGAGGAGATGAACGCCACCCTGAACGCCCGGACGAGGCGCGAAGCGGATCGCCGTCGCGTTGCTGAAGAGGCTCGCGAGCGTGTGGCGCAGGACCTCGCCTCCCTCATGGCGGACATGGAGGAGATGAACCAGCAGGTGGGCCCTGCTGTGGAGCGGGCGGTGGAGGCTGTCGAGAACGCCCAAGCAGCGCGGGTGCTATCGCAGCAGCGGGAGCGCATGTTCCAGTCCTTGGTGGCTCGGGGCAACGAGCTCGCAGCGAAGCTGGGTGCAGAGGCGCCGCCCGTCCCCGCACAGGGCAACGCCGACGCCGCCGCGTATCTCGTCTACTTTGAGCAGCTCTTCACGGCGCTCGAGGGCCCTGCGGAGCTCCGCGACGTCGTCGAGGAGGAATGCCGCCAACTCCTGGCGGTGGCGGTCGACCGCATCTTCACCAACCTCCAGCACCTCCAGCCCGGCTTCAACTACTCGACGGTGACCGAGCCACTCGAGGGGGAGAAGGGGTGGAAGATCTCCAACTCGGTCCGCGACCAGGTCGACGACTTCTGCAGCCGCTTCAAGCGGGCCGAGGCGGAGGGGGATGACGGCGAGGAGGCAGGCTCCGAGGACGAGCCCGGAGAGGAAGGGTCTGCGGAGGAGGACGACGAGGCTTCTGCCTGATCCTCTCCTGCATTGTAATGCGCTTGTAGCGCCATTAGGAAACTTGGCTTAGAGACTTTTGCTTCGCAGTCTGTAACAATATATTTTTAAGTATATGCTACTAAGTTTGTGTGCGTGCCCCTCGAAGGCCTTTTGCTTCAACTCCATGCCTTTTTTCGCTCTGCGTCGCTAGGACCCTTCTCCTTGCGCTATGACTCCGCCGCTGCGGTATGCTCGAGCAATGACTCGGCAAGGCCGGGGGAGTTTAAGGCTTAGAGAGGTAAGAGTCCTCGAGGCGCGATGCTCAAGGGCCCCCCCTTTGATGTGCAAGCAGTCCATGGAGTGTGAGGAAAAAGAGACGCTCGGGGGACGGGGAGTGCTCGTGAGAGAGATGAAGAGATTCTCTTGGCGTGAGCGGTGAACTTAGCTTCGCGAGGCTTTTGCTCTGCGTAGGCTTTCCTTGGCGATGCGTCCTCCTCCAGGGGCCGAGTTCTTCCTCCACAAGCTTGGAGGGACTCTTGTTCCCTGCGGGTGTTAGAGAGGCGAACCCAAACGCTAGTGCATGGTAGTAAGGACTCATGTGCGCTTATAGGTTTCCTCAGGTGTATCTCGCGAGGAGAGTAAGTACCAAGGTCCTTTGGAGAGGTGGCGTGTTTTTGGGAGCATGCCCTTAGCCAGAGCTCGGATCCCTTGGATTTTGCAGTGCTGCTGGGGTGCTCTTGAGGCACAGGCACCGTACTCAGCCCCCGCTCGCGAGGTGCGCATGGGAAGAATATAAGCGCACATTGAAAAGTAAATGACGAAAGTAAACTTGCCATTGGAATATTACATAGCGGCGCCTCAGCGCATAGTTCACTTAGGAACGAAATGGCGCCTTAGCGCATAGTTCACTTAGGAACGAAATGGTTCATTACACTTGGGTTTGCCAAGCTAACGTTCCTTCCATGTCGAGGCATGGGGACCACCCATTAGTGGCTGAGACTCTCTGCGGCCTGCGGTGGCTTGTTAGCAGGAGAGCTCGGAGGGCTGACCCTCAGGAGAAGCTTTGAGAAGCTTGGAGGTGAAGCCGTGAGCTTCCCTCTGGAGACAAAAAATGCCTGACGTGACAATGATCACGGGCGTGACTATGATCACGGGTAGAACTTGCGTAGATGTGCGATGTTCCACGGGTTCTTGACGGGGATGCCGTCTTCAGTCTCGAGGCGTACGGCGCCAGGCCTGGCGATGTGGGAGACCCTGTAGGGGCCTTCCCACATCGGCGAGAGCTTGTGGAGGCCTTCTCTGGAGAGGATTCGCCTGAGGACGAGGTCGCCCGCCTCAAGAGTGCGTGGGCGCACATGGCGGCTGTGGTAGCGTCGCAGGTCTTGCTGGTACATTGCCGCTCTGAGGGTGGCACGGCGGCGCAGTCCCTCGAGAAGCAGCAGGTCGTCGTTGTGGAGGTCCTCTTGGGTGTCCTCGTTGAAGGCAAGGACCCGTGGGGATCTGTGCTTGATTTCTGCGGGGAGGACTGCTACGGCTCCGTAGACAAGGACGAACGGCGTTTCACCCGTGGGCTTTGAGGAGGTTGTGCGCATGGACCAGAGCACAGATGGGAGCTCGTCGATCCAGCCCTTGCCGTGACCCTTGAGGATGTTGAAGCTTCTGGTCTTGAGGCCCTTGAGGACTTCCGCATTTGCTCGCTCGGCTTGACCATTGCTCCGTGGATGAGCCACCGAGGCGAAGCAGAGCTTGGTGCCGAGCTTTTCGCAGTAAGACCGGAAGACGCCGCTGGTAAACTGCGAGCCGTTGTCGGTGATGATGCGATTAGGCACTCCGAAGCGGCAGACCAGGCTCCTGATGAATTTCACCGCTGCCCCGGCCGGTATAGTGCGCACTGGTTCAACCTCGGCCCACTTGGTGAACTTGTCGACGGCCACGAAGAGGAAATGGTAGCCCCCTTGCGACTTCGGGAAGGGGCCCAAAATGTCCAGCCCCCAGACCGCGAACGGCCAGGAGAGCGGGATGGTCTGGAGTCCCAGCGCCGGCTGATGGATTTGTTTGGCGTGGTACTGGCAGGCGTCGCAAGCTTGGACGATGGTGACCGCATCTTGAAGCACTTGCGGCCAGTAGAACCCGCTCCTGAAGACCTTGCCTGCGAGGGTGCGCGCACACGAGTGGTGGCCGCACTCTCCGCTATGGATATCCTTGATCAGCATTCGGCCTTCCTCAGGAGGGATGCATTTGAGCGCGATGCCATTTGGGCGCTTGCGGTACAGGTCTCCCTCGAGGATGTAGTAGGATTTTGCCCGTCGAGCGATTCGCTCTGCTTCCGCATCTTCTTCGGGGAGGATCCCCTTCACCAAGTAGTCTTTGAGCTCGTCAATCCAGCCTGTTTCTTGGTGAGCCGCTGTCAGCAACAGACGCTCCCCTGTGTGAGGACCAAAATCGGGTGCCCCAGCTTCAGGAGGTGGTGGGAGTGCTTCGTCCGTGCTTGCGGCTATAGCTTCTTGAGGCTGCTTTATGGATGCCTTGGTGAGCCTTTCTTCAAAGACGCCTGCCTGCTGGGCTTGCCTTCGCGAGGCTCGCTTGGCGATGTCATCGGCCTCCTGGTTCTCTTTCCTCGGGATGTGCATGAGCTCCATGCCTCTGAAGTGCTTCTCGAGCTTGCGGACCTCTTCAAGGTATGCGGCCATGTGGTCGTCCTTAGGCGTGTAGCTTTTGTTGCAGAAGTTGACAAGCAACTGGGAGTCGCCCTTGACTAGTAAGTGCTTGACGCCTAGAGCGATGGCGGCCCTTAAGCCGGCGAGGAGGCCCTCGTATTCAGCGATGTTGTTGGAGATCTTGTCAATCGTGAAGCACAACTGGACAGCATAGTAGAGCTTGTCGCCTTTGGGCGAGGTCAAGACGACGCCTGCCCCGCCATTGCGGCAGGCGAAGGCTCCGTCGAAGTGCATGGTCCAGTGGCTGGGCATCGTGTCTCCAGAGAGCTCGGCCTCTTCTTCCCGAGGCTCTTCAGGGCTTGGGTCAGTCCATTCGGCGACGAAGTCCGCCAGCGCTCTTCCCTTGATGACTCTAGTGGTGTCGAAGCGCAAATTGAATGGCTGCAGCTCGATGTTCCATCCCGCGACACGATCTGTGGCGTTGGGGTTGCGCAGGATCTGCTCCAGGGGGAAGGAAGTGACCACCGTGATGGGGTGACCCTGGAAGTAGTGTTGCAGCTTCCTGGAGGCGATGAGGAGCGCGACGAGAAGCTTCTACTGCATAGGGTACCGTTCCCGAGCGTCCCGCAGTACTGTACTGACAAAGTAGACGGGGTGCTCGACAAGGGTTGTCGGGGGAGGTGCCGCGTCGGCTCTCTGTGGAGGCTCTTCAGGGCCCTTGTCGAGATCCGCCTGTGGAGGGGTCTCGGCAGGGGTATTCGGAGCAGGCTCGACTGGAGGCTGTGGGCCTGGCGATGGGTCTGTGGAGACTGCTCCTTTGCCGAGATCTTTGTCAGGCGGCTTTGGACTTGGAGTGGCAGTGCTTTTCTTGGGGAGGACTGGCTCTTCCCTTTCGGCCACCAGGACGGCGCTTGCGGTTTGAGGAGTGGCTGATAGGTACAGCTTCAGATGTTCACCTGTCCTGGGGGCCACCATGACCGGTGGGCTGGCCAGATACCTCTTTAAGTCTTCAAAAGCTTTGTCTGCTTCAGGGGTCCACTTGAACGTGCCGGACTTCTTCATGATCTTGAAAAATGGCAGGGCTCTCTCGCCGAACTTGGAGATGAAACGGCCCACGCTGGCCAGGCAGCCTGCTAAGCGCTGCATGTCCTTGAGCCGGCGAGGAGGCTGCATGCCTTCTATGGCCTTGATCTTGTCAGTGTTTGCTTCTATGCCACGGTGAGACACGACGAATCCGAGGAGTTTGCCTGAAGGTACCCCGAAGACGCACTTGGCGGGGTTCAGCTTGATGTTCACCTTGCGCAGGCTGGCGAAGGTTTCCTCGAGATCCTTCAAGAGAGTGTCTCCCTCACGAGACTTGACCACAATGTCGTCGACATAAGCTTCTGCGTTTCTGCCCATCTGTGCCCCCAAGGCTATCCTCATGAGCCTCTGGAAAGTGGCGCCGGCGTTTTTCAGGCCGAAAGGCATGCAAGTGTAGCAGTACACACCACAAGGGGTGAGGAATGCTGTTTTCTCCTCGTCCTCTTTAGCCATCTTGATCTGGTGATAACCAGAGAAAGCGTCCAGAAAACAGAGGAGGTCGCAGCCGGCGGTGGAGTCCATGATCTGGTCTATCCTTGGCATGGGGTATGGGTCCTTGGGGTAGGCCTTATTGACGTCTGTGTAGTCGATGCAGAGTCGGCCTCCTCCAGCGGGTTTAGGTACAACCACGCCGTTGGAGAGCCAAGTGGGGTGCGCGACTTCGCGGACGACATTTGCCGCTTTCAACTTTTCTACTTCCTTGACGATGAATGCTTGCTTCTCGGGGGCTTGCTTCCGTGCTTTTTGCTTGACGGGGCGTGCGTCTGGACACACGGCTAAGTGGTGCTCGATCACCTCCCTTGGTACACCGGACATATCTGACGGAGTCCATGCGAACATGTCAGAGTTTGCCCGAAGGAAGGCGACGAGCGCGCTTTCCTATTTGGGAGGCAAGGCAGCGCCTATGGTGACGCTAGCCCCGGAGACCTCAGCCCCCGAGCCACTGGTGCTCAGCGACACCTTCTTCGTGGAAGCTTGCTCTTGAGAGAACATCTGTTTCTTCTTCTTGGGCCTCTCGAGAAGCTCCATGTCCTCGTCAGCCGGGAATGCCATGGCGGCCGCCTTGTAGGCGCTCTCGAAAGCACGCGTGGCATCCAGGATGTGACCATGGATGGCGATAGTGCCAGCGCTGCCGGGGATCTTGACCATGTTGTAGGCGTGATGCGTGACGGCCTTGAACTTCGCGAGGGCGGGGTAGCCGAGGATGGCGTTATACGGCAGGCCGATGTGTGCGACATCGAAGTCGATCAGCTCAGTGCGGTAGTTCTTCTGCGTGCCGAAGGTGACGGCCAGCCGGACCTGCCCCAGAGGTTCGATCGAACCACTGGTGACCCCTGTGAATGGCCTGGAGGGCATGAGCCACTCGTAAGGCACTTGAAGCGTCTCGAAGGTCCCGACAGAGATGACGTTCAGGCCAGCACCCCCATCAATGAGCGTCTTGGAGACGGCAATGTTGTTGATGGTGGGGGAGCAGACCAGGGGGAGGGTTCCAACAGTCTTGGTCGACTTGGGGTGGTCCTTGGCGTCGAAGGCGATGGTGTACTGAGACCACTTGAGGGGCCTGGAGGTCTCGACGCTTGGGAGCGCGGCGTTGAGCTCGCGGGCGAACTGCTTGAACTGGTTGTTAGACTTGGGCGCCTGAGCTCCGTCGAGGATGCAGGCCATAGCCCCCCTTGGGGCCTGGTAGCCTCCATCTTCCTCGTCAGGGAGGTTATTGTTCTTCTCGGCGGCGTTGGCTTGAGTGCCCGGCGGCTTCTGGTAGTTGCCATTGCGTCCGCCTCTGCGGTAGCCGCGGCCTCTGCCGCGGCTCCCGCTGCCTTCTTCTCGCTCGCGCTCTCTGCTCAGCCTCTTGAGGTCGAAGCAGTTCTCTGTGGCGTGGCCGCGCCTGTTGTGGTAGACGCAGAATGGACGGTTGTCCGCCTCTTTGTCGCCATGCTCAGGGGAGTTCCTGCGGGCGTACTTGGCGGCTGGCTCAGCCGCTAGGACAGCGGTGGTCCTGCGCTTGGTTTCTTCCCACTTCTTGTGGCTCTTGGATCCCTCGGCCTGGTCGTCTGCTCGCTGGCTCATCTTGACGAAGAGGAGTCCCTCTTCAGCCTTGGCGCACTTGTCAGCGAGGTCGAACAGCTTCACCACAAAGGTGAGCTTGTCGTGAATGCCCAGCTTCTCGAGCATCCTGCGGTTCGTGACGCCCTCTCTGAAGGCGGCAATGACTTGTGTGTTGGGGATGTTCGGGATCTTGTTGCGCACTTGGCTGAAGCGCTGGATGTACTTGCGGAGGGTCTCATCTTTCCTTTGCACCACAGCGCGCAGATCATTGTGGGTGAGCGCGCGCTCATAGGTGCCCTTGAAGTTGGCGACGAACTGCCTGCAGAGCTCCTCCCACGAGTCGATGGAGTCCTCAGGCAAGTTGAGGAGCCATGACAACGCGGAGTCCCTAAGCGCGTGGGAGAACCAGTTGGCCATGACCTTGTCGTCTCCTCCTGCAGCTTGGATAGAGGTGGTGTAGAGCTGCAGGAACTCGAGGGGGTTGCTCGACCCGTCGAAGCCCTTGGGGAGGGCAGGCCTGAACTTCTGTGGCCAAACCACGCGGCGCAGAGCGCGGGTGAAGGCCATGCAGCCGGTGGCATACGTGGTGATTCCACCCTGGAGAGCCCTGCGGTTCTGCTTCCCTGCCTGGCCGATTTCCTCGACGAGGCGGTTCTGGAGGTCCCTCCGGCGGTCCATCTCCACTCGCGCGTCAGGCGCGGTGCGCTGCACGATTTGGCAGTCGCGCGGCGAGGACGCATGAGAGGGAGCCCTCTGCGCTGCAGCCGGAGGTGGCCCCAGCGGTGGCGGGGGTGCATCCGGCGCGGCCGTTCCTGCGCGGCCAGAGTGGTGAACCAGCGAGCGCGACGGAGCGGGGCGCGTCATCGCGACGTCGACGAGGTGGTGAAGGCGGTCGAGCCACTGGTCGTGGGCCTCCGCGCTAGGCCGGTAGCAGAGAAGCTCCTGGGCCATGAGAAGCGCGGTGTGTGGCGTGGGCTCTGGGCGTCCCTGAGAAGACGCGCTTTGGCGCCGAGACGGGCGCGAGGACTCAGCATCATCATGGTGCTCGGGGGAGGCGTCCCTGTCGTCGCGGTGCTCCTCGCTCTCGGGCTCTTCCACGTGCGGGCCGGTGTTGGCACGCTCAGTCGTGCGAGGGCGGCCGCGGCGGCCGCGAGTGGGGGCGGTGCCGGGCTCAGTATGAGCCCTGTCAGCTGCGCGCCTGTTGGCGCGTGTCGTGCGAGTGTCCATCGCGGTGCGGAGGTTGGCCGAAGGTTGAAGACGCGCCTCAGCCCCCTAGCTGGCGCGCCAAATGTCGGAGAGTGGTTCCCACGAGACAGGGGTGGTCACACTCTGAGGAGTAGTTCGAGAAGGGGACTGAACACGTTGGTCAAACAACCCTCAACCGGCACGGCGACGGTGCTCGTCGAGCCTGAGGAGGAACAGCACGGCAGAGATGGACAACGGCCCGTACCCAGGTTCACGACCCTCTAGAGGAGGTAACACCGCTACTCCTGCTTGTCTGTATTGCGCTGCAGAGGGTACAGTACAATGAGCTTGCCGAGGGCTCTGTTCCGGCAGTGCGGAGCTCAAGGAGGGGACGCTGAGGTCTTCTTCCTCCTCGAGCGCACTTGGCTAGACTAGGCTATGGTGGAGTGTTAATTGGTCGATTCGCTCCCTCCTTCTTGATGGAGGTGCTCCCTTTCCTTTTATAGGCGCCCCGGGCCTCATCCTTGCGGCCTGCGCAGCGGAAGGGTTCCCACATGGCGACGAAGTAGAGGAGCGGGGTGCACCGCTGCTGGGGTGTCCATGGACTCGGTCCATGGTCGTAAAGCCTGCCCTTGGGGCAGGGAGACCACCGTCCGCGCAGGACGGCCGGCTGGAGCCGCAGAGACTGTGGGGGCGCCCACGGTGACGTCGTTGTTGGAGCGTAGCGCCGGCCATCTGCTTTATCACCAAAGGGGAAGCTTCGTAGTCCGGCGCGGGGGGCATAGCTTTGTTGACTCCTTTAATCACCAGAATGGCAACTGCGGCGTCGTCGTCACCGCGCGCAGACACGCGCGTCACTCTGCGGCCGCGGCAGAGGCCATGTGCGCTCTGCGGCGATTGCTTCGTGGCGAAGTATCTCCACAGGGCCTGGGTGGCCTTGTGGAGGGATTTGCGTTGACTCCTCTCCAGGGGAGAGAGCCTTGTAGAGGGGCAGCCTCGGGAGGAGCCTCTTCAGGCCTTCGCTGCTCCCTCAAGTCCTCTCGAGGACTTTTCCTCTCGAGGGTCTCTCCAAGCGTTTTGCTCGGTCCTTAGTCATTCCGTTGATACCGTTGCGTGCGAGGGCTATGGAGAGCGGGCCCTGCACACCCTGGATTCCACTGGGCCGACAAGTAGGTAGTGAATGCAACCACTCTTTAGCTTTCCATGTAAGTGAAAAAGGAAATAACTTTAGTTTCAGAATATCACTTTCAACATTTTTAAATTTTTGCATGTCACATATTTCAACAAAATCATGAAGATGCATAGAGGCATCCTCCATAGCACTACCACCAAATTGTTCCTTAGTTATCAAGTTCAACAAACTAGGACTCACTTCATAACTCTCAGCTGTTATCTTAGGTGTAGCAATAGGCTTAGCAATAAATTGATCATTTGGAGTGTTTGTGTAGTCACACAACTTAGGAGGTGTGCTTCGGTACAAACCCCCCTGGCGGAAAAAAAGGGGAGAACTTGATCTGAGACTCGTGAGCGCCCTCGGAAGCCCATATCCAAGCCCGCTTTTTCCCCCCACGTATTGGTACGTCGTATACGTATAGCAATACCGTATACCGTAAACAAAAGATAACTACCCCACTAGGTCAAAAAATAAAACCACCGCATATTCGCATCTCTCGTCGCCGCCGCAACCATTCCATCTCGTAGCTCTCGTCGCCACCGCATACATTCCCTCCCACGTCTTGGAGATCACGATTGCCGTTCTATTCCTTCACCCTCCACCTCGGGATCCAGACCTGCAGTGCGGCCATCTCCGCTCTGGAAGCCTTAGATCCGCGGCCATCAACCGTATACTTGGTGGAGATGTACCGTATACTTGGTGGAGGTACGCCCTACTCGTAGGTACACACCGCGTACAAGCTTAAACGGGCCCAAACGGGCCTCGGGTAGTTCCCCCTGGCGAAGGGGTATCACAAGAAAGGAAGGGATTTCCGCCGGGGGGTTTGTACCAAGGCAGAAATGCACAACTTAGTTCTTTCTCCCATTGTAGCAAGTTTTTATGTATTTTTTTAATTTTTTAATGCAAAACTGAAAATAAAATGATACTAAATAATGCAAACCGAAATGATAAGTGTAAAACAAAATGCAAAACTGAAAATAAAATAACAAACCGAAATATAAAAATGACAAAAACAAAAAAATATAATGCTTTGAAGGTAAAAAGATGGGTAAGATGATGCTCACAGAGGTGCAACCTCCCCAAGCTTAGGTGTTTGCACACGTTGGTGATGTTGACTTTGTTTGTGAGGTATCCTTTCCACTTGTCCAGCAACTCCACCAGAAAATATCTTGCACAGTTGATGAAGACTTGTGGGACAACTCTTTACTTGCTCACTTCCCCGTCAACGGCGCCAGAAAATAGTCTTGATGGCCCTTGACGATGATGACGATGGCGCCAGAAGATAGTCTTTCTGAGCACCAAGTACCTGCGTCAAAAGAATGTGGGTTAGGTTGAGACTCCAAGTGCAAAGTGTATAGTAAGGGAAAAGACTAATTTTCCCCACGAGGGTGACTCGAGGGTTTAATATCGAACTCTCGGGGAAATGAACCAAAAGCTGTTGTCTCCTTATCCTTCTTTATGAAACCTACAAAAAAAAGTAAATTGTTTTGTGCCCTCAACCTCACCAAGTGGTTGTCAAGCACAAGGTGTAAGTAAAAGATAAAGAAATAATAAATGCAAAACAGAAATAAATATGCAATGGTATAAATAAAAGTGCAAGGATGGTGTAAATGATATTGGATGATGTTTTTGTGGTTTGTATGGTGTTTGCAAGATGTAAAAGTATTTTTGTATTTTCGGATTTTTAAATGACAGAAAATGTAAAGTGCTAATAAAGTGTTGGAAAGGTGTTTCTTATGATTAAAAATGGACTGGGGTTCATGGTTTCACGAATGCACTCTCTCTTTTATATAGTGGTGGACAATGGAACATAGGAATTGACATATGAGATTGCAACAAGACAAGTTATTAATAATATGGGCATCACATCCTAACATAGAGATCTTTTGGTTATTAATCTCTCTTATACTCCACCAAGATGCGAACTAAATCATAACACCTCAGTAATTAAGATAAACAGAGTATAGCTTTAAGTTCAATGACATGAAGTTTAAATAAGAACATGCTAGATCTAGTCATGGTGATAGTGGCAATGTCACCCACATATCCCCGGTAGCATGGTATTTCCTTTATCCCTAGTGAGGCAACAAAGTAAGGTAAAAACCAAAATGGATCACGGTATAGCTGTCAACTGACCACAAAACCACCCCCGTTACTCCAACTAATGCACACGTTCCCCCTCACACGCTCTCATACACATGTTGGATCAAAACACATAGACAAGAACGGGGTACATAATATGCATCTACATTCATAACAAAGACATAATAATTGCAATCATCATAACATATATCAACTTAAGAGATCCACCACAAAGGTATTACACATATGACCATAATCATGTTCAGCAGCTCATATGGCACTAATTAGTGAAGCTCAAGAGAGAGGACAGATACATAAGTTACTTCCACAAACCCATAGTCCAGGGGTGGACTACTCCCTCTTCATCATGGAGACGGTGGAGAAGTTGTTGGAGAAGGTGGAGACCACACCGGCAGCGCCCCGCCGTAGTTTTCCCCCTCGAATCTGCAGCTCCAGGTCTCTGTTTCGTGGTTTCTATGTTTCTACGGCGCTCCTCTCCGAAAGGGCTCGGGGGAGTATTTTTATAGTCGTTTTTAGGTCAAGACGAAGCCACGGAGACGAAGATCGACGGCATCGGAGGCTCGAGGGCCCTGAGGAGGTGCCCCACGCGGCCAAGGAATTTGGTCGCGTGGGCCCCCTCTTTTCTTCCTCGGCCTTCCACTTTTGCTCTTCCTTCGCTCCTACGCTTTGTTCCTTCCAAAAAATGATCTTCGCGAAGTTTCAAGTCATTTGGACGTCGTTTGGGGTCCCTGAAACATCAAAATATAGAAAAAGGGGTTTTCTGACACCGCAGGGTTAATTCCAAATAAATAGGGAAAGTGTGAAATATTCCCAAAATCATTATAAAACATTGATATAACCCTTATATGATGCAAATATGGATGAAATATGAGTAATACAATGCAAAGTTCAGGTATGCATTTTACATGCATCATCTGGGAAGTGGAAGCTCGAGTGGCATCTCCCCGTCCGGCTACCCAGATCTTGGTAGCCCAGGGCGCATCCGCGGCGCCACGGAACTCTGACTCCGCCGTGGAGATCTCCGAAGCTCCGCCCTCCGATATCGCCTGCACGCCGCCGGACATCTTCAGCAATTCGCGTCCTACAACAAGGAGGGGTGGAGGCAAGTAGAGCAGAAGGGGAGAACTGTGCGACGGAGGCTGGGGGTTGGGGAGTCTTTTTATAGACTACTCGGCCGCCACCTACCGCTTGACGGTTTGAGTGCCGCAGTAATGAGGACACGTTTTGCAAAAAACATGTTCTCATTCACACAAGGCACAAGCACAAAGTACAAGGAATGGAGACAAGCTCTTCTTCGACAACGACAAGACCTACAACGAAGTCCTACTTTTTTACAGAAAAAGGATTCACCCCCGACAACCCGGGAGTATGTGCATACCCCGGGAGGCGCTACTTCCCGAAGTACGTCGACGAGGCCGCCAAGAAGGAGGTCAAGGAGATCTTCGACATCTACCTCTCGGCCTCTTGCCTCCTCAGGACGACGAGCCCTCCTCCACCTTGATGCTGGACGAGTTTTCCTCATCTTCATCCTCGTCGGAGCTGGAGTCGCCGTCACCGTCGCTGCTACTGCTGCTGCTCTCCATGCAGCACTCGGTGCGTCCTCCGACGGCATCGAAGTTCTTCACGGAGAGTGTCGCATCCCCGTCGTACAGGAATGTCACCTTCTGCCCCCGGGTTAACCGCCGGGAGCAAGAAAACAACTTCCACCCATGACCCAGGAGCATGGAGTCATCGATGGCGTACTCCGCCCAGACCCAGGAGGGGCCGTTGGGGCAACCTTCGACCTGCAGCCAGAAGCCAGGAGGCTTATCTTCCGCCATGACCATCACGAAGGAGGTCGGGAGGCGCAGGCGACGGCGAGGCTCGCGATCCAGATCCACCAAGAACTCGAACGGAGCAAAGCCGGCGTGCATTGAGCTCCTTGGAGGAGGGGAGGCTCTGCCGCGGCCACCGCGTCCTCCGTGACCACCTCGACCGCCGCGGCTCGTCCTTCCTCGACCTCGACATCCGCTGCGGCCGCGGACAGGCAGCTCTTCTCTCCACGCGGCTTGGACAGCGCGCGCACGTCCTTGCCCCCTTCTCGCTGGTGCCATTATCGCGATGGCTCTGGTGGAGTGGAGGCGGGGAGGTAGGGAAGATGGGTAGGAGCAGAGGGGCATGCCCCTGCTTTTATAAGCGCGAGCTCCTCCCCCCACGATGGACTCCTCGTTTTCTCCGTTACCGGGAGCCGAGAAGACTAGCGCAGTTATTCCCCCGAACGGAATAACTCCAAGAAGACCAGGCGCCGGACCCACTCTGACTTTTTGGTCATAGCCCCGGCAGCCTCAGAAGACCAAGGCCACCGGGACCATGCCCGGGGGCTACTGTCGCAGTAGTGGAACATGGGGTTACCCTAGCATTGCCTAAGTGGGTCCACCGCTTGTGAGCCCAGCGCACAAGAGAACAAGGCCAAGACTCGATGCAAGGCTTGGCGGGCGCACCCGCTTCATACACGACCTCTGATGCACCGGGTGGTGTTGTTGGGAAACCCCAAGAAGAAGGTATGAAGTAGTGCAGCAGCAAATTTCCCTCAGTTGTGAAACCAAGGTTATCGAACCAGTAGGAGGTGAATGTTCTTCTGAAGGTGTCAACGGCGCCAGAAAAGAGCTTGAGCTTAGTTGACGAGGGAGATGATCCTGACGGTTGACTTGGAACCTGCACACACACAATCAAACTATTTTGCCCCAACTTGACAGTGAGGTTGTCAATCTCACCGGCTTGCTGTAATAAAGGATTAAACGTATGGTGTGGAAAATGATGTTTGTTTGCAGAGAATGAAAGTAACAGGATTGCAGTAGGTTGTTTTATCAGTTTAAGGAAAAAGGACCGGGGTCCACAGTTCACTAGTGGTGTCTCTCCATAAATAAATAATAGCATACATGGGGGTAAACAAATTACAGCTGGGCAATTGACAGAATGAAGAACTGCATAACAATGCATATACAAGTCATGATGTCTAGTGTGAGATTCATTTGGGCATTACAACATGATACATAGACCGTCATCCAACTGCATCTATGACTAATAATCCACCTTCACGATAGCATCCGCAACACCATTCAGTATTAAGTTGCAACAACAGATTATTGCATTAAGTAAAGTGTGTAATGTAAGTAGCACAAATATCCTTAGATAAAGAACTACTGTTTTTATCCCTAGTAGAAACAGTACATCTACGATCTTAGAGGTTGCTGTCACTCCCCCAGATTAAATAGAGACATGAACCCACTATCGAGCATAAATACCCCCTCTTGGAGTCACAAGCATCTACTTGGCTAGAGCATCTACTAGTAACGGAGAGCATGCAAGATCATAAATAACGCACTCACAAGATATATTATGAAGCAAATGACATAGTACTAAAATATTCATCGGATCCCAGCAAACACAACATGTAGCATTACATAAAGATGATCTTGATCATGATAGGTAGCTCACAAGATCTAAACATGATGGCACAATAGGACAAGACAACCATCTAGCTACTGCTATGGACCCGTAGTCCAAGGATGAACTACACACGCATCAGTCCGGAGGCGGGCATGGTGATGTAGAGCCCTCCGGTGATGATTCCCCTCTCCGGCAGGGTGCCGGGAAGAGCTTCTGAACCCTCCCGAACTAGGGTTGACGACGGCGGCGGCTCCGTAAGGTTTTGTGGAAAAGTGTTCGGGTACCAAGGGTTTTCCCGTCGGGGGGAATAAATAGGCGAAAGGGCAAAGCCGGTGGAGGCCCGAGGGCCCCACACCATATGGCGGCGTGGCCAGGGGGGCTGCCGCGCCTCCACCAGGTGTGGCCCCCCTGCTGCCCTTCTTTGACTCGTTTTCGATGTTCTGGAAGCTCCCGAGAAAAATAGGGGTATTGGCTTTTGTTTCGTCCAATTCCGAGAATATTTCCTTAACAATTTTTCTTAAACCAAAAACAGAAGAAAACAGGGAACTGGCACTGTGGCATCTTGTTAATAGTTTAGTCCCAGAAAATGCATAAAAACCATATAAAGTGTATATAAAACATGTAGCAATTGGTGTAATATAAGCATGAAACATAAGAAATTATAGATACGTTGGAGACGTATCAAGCATTCCCAAGCTTAGTTCTACTTGTCCCGAGTAGGTAAAACGATAACAAGAATGATTTCTGAAGTGACATGCTTTCACACAATCTTGATCATATAATAATGTAATGCATGTAAATTGAGATCAAATGAATAAAAGCTGTAATTTATATTGATATCAAATGAGTAATGAGTAAACAAGTAGGAAGAACAAAGTAAAACTTTCAATGAATCAATACTAGAGAACAATCAACCGTGCAAATTAGATATTAACGATGATTTAAGCTTCAAGTACAATAATATAATCATCTAATGCATCCAACACTCACGACAACTTTGTGAAAGGATCAAGTCAAGCAATAACGATATGCACGTAGAAAATCATCTCTCTATTTGTTCACTTAAAAACAAGCAAGCGTTCAGCGTTGGTTCCTGGCACCAGGATGTTGTGGCTAAAAGAATAATAAGGGGGGTGTCGTGGGATTGTCACGACAGATGTTTCCGGGTGGAAACTTGAGTATGGGGACATAGCGACTTCTGACATCTGGAGCTTGTCTAGCGTGGCGTGGGGAAACAAGGGTTTACCCAGGTTCGGCCCCTCGTCTAGAGGTTGTCGGCCCAGTGGAATCCAGGGTGTGCAGGGCCCACTCTCCACAGCCCTCGCACGCGAGGGTATCGAAGGAATGACTAAGGACCAAGCAAGACGCTTGGAGAGACCCTCGAGAGGAAAAGTCCTCGAGAGGGCTTGAAGGGGCAGCGGAGGCCTGAAGAGGCTCCCCCCGCGACTGCCCCTCTACAAGGCTCTCCCCCCTGGGGAGGAGTCAATGCAAATCCCTCTTCAAGGCCGCTCTGGCCCTGTAGAGACGCTTCGCCGAGAAGCAATCGCCGCAGAGCGCACATGGCCTCTGCTGCGGCCGCACAGTGACGTGCGCGTCTGCGCGCGGTGACGACGACGCCGCAGTTGCCATTCTGGTGATTAAAGGAGTCAACAAAGCTGTGTCCCCCGCGCCGGACTACGAAGCTTTCCCCTTTGGTGATAAAGCGGATGGCCGGCGCTACGCTCCAACGACGACGTCACCGTGGGCGTCCCCACGATCTCTGCGGCACCAGCTGGCCGTCCTGCGTGGACGGTGGTCTTCCTGCCGCAAGGGCAGGCTTTACGACGATGGACCGAGTCCATAGACAACCCAGCTGCGGTGCACCCCGCTCCTCCGTTTCGTCGCCATGTGGGATCCCTTCCGCTGCGCAGGGCGCAAGGATGAGGCCCGGGGCGCCTATAAAAGGGGAGGGAGCACCTCCGTAGCAAGGGATCGATGATTCAGACCTTGAACACTCTACCATAGCGTAGTCTAGCGAAGCGTGCTCGAGGAGGAAGAAGACTCTAGAGTTCCCTCCTTGAGCTCCACACTGTCGTAAGAGAGCCATCGGCAAGCTCATTGTACTGTACCCTCTGCAGTGCAATACAGACAAGCAGGAGTAGCGGTGTTACCTCCTCCAGAGGGCCGTGAACCTGGGTACGGGCTGGTTTCTTTCTCTGTCGTGATGTCCCTCCTCAGGCTCTACGAGCACCGTCGCCGTGCCGGTTGAGGGTTGTTTGACCTCCGCGTTCAGCCCCCTTCGAACATACTCTTCTGAGTGTGGCCACCCCTGTCTCGTGGGAGTCACTCTCCGACATTTGGCGTGCCAGGTAGGGGCTGAGGCGCGTCTTCAACCTTCGACCAGCCTCCGCGCCATGACGGACACCCGCACGACTCGCGCCAACAGGCGCGCAGCTGAGAGGGCCCATACGGAGCCCGGCACCGCCCCCACTCGCGGCCGCCGCGGCCGCCCTCGCACAACGGAGCGCGCCAACACCGGCCCGCGCGTGGAGGATCCCGAAAGCGAGGATCACCGCAGCGGCGACCGCCGCGACGACGAGGACTTCTCCGAGCACCACGAGGACGCTGAGGTCTCGCGTCCGTCTCGGCGCCAAAGCGCGTCCTCTCAGGGACGTCTCGAGCCCGCTCCACATACTGCGCTGCTCATGGCTCAGGAGCTTCTCTGCTACCGGCCCAACCCGGAGGCCCACGACCTCTGGCTTGACCGCCTCCACCACCTCATCGACATCGCGACGACGCGCCCTGCTCCGTCACGTTCGCTGGCTCACCACTCTGGCCGCGCAGGAACGGCCACGCCGAATGCGCCTCCACCACCACCAGGACCACCTCCGGCTGCGGCACAGAGGGCTGCCTCCCACGCGTCCTCGCCGCACGACTGCCAAATCGTGCAGCGCACCGCGCCTGACGCGCGGGTGGGGATGGAGCGCCGGAGGGACCTCCATAACCGCCTCGTCGAAGAAATCGGCCAGGCGGGGCAGCAGAACCGCAGGGCTCTCCAGGGCGGAACCGCCACGTACGCCACCGGCTGCATGGCCTTCACCCGCGCTCTGCGCCGCGTGGTCTGGCCACAGAAGTTCAGGCCTGCCCTTCCCAAGGGCTACGACGGGTCAAGCAACCCCATCGAGTTCCTGCAGCTCTACACCACCTCTATCCAAGCTGCAGGAGGGGACGACAAGGTCATGGCCAACTGGTTCTCCCACGCGCTTAGGGATTCCGCGCTGTCATGGCTCCTCAACCTGCCTGAAGACTCCATCGACTCGTGGGAAGAGCTCTGCAGGCAGTTCGTCGCCAACTTCAAGGGCACATACGAGCGCGCGCTCACCCACAATGACCTGCGCGCTGTGGTGCAGAAGAAGGATGAGACCCTCCGCAAGTACATCCAGCGCTTCAGCCAAGTGCGCGACAAGATCCCGAACATCCCCAACACGCAAGTCATTGCCGCCTTCAGAGAGGGCGTCACAAACCGCGGGATGCTCGAGAAGTTGGGCATTCACGACAAGCTCACCTCTGTGGTGAAGCTGTTCGACCTCGCTGACAAGTGCGCCAAGGCTGAAGAGGGACTCCTCTTCGTCAAGATGAGCCAGCGGGCAGACGACCAAGCCGAGGGATCCAAGAGCCACAAGAAGCGGGAAGAAACCAAGCGCAAGACCACCGCTGTCCTAGCGGCTGAGCCGGACGCCAAGTACGCCCGCAAAGCCTCCCCTGAGCCTGGCGACAAGAAGGAGGACAACCGTCCGTTCTGCGTCTACCACAACAGGCGCGGCCACGCTACAGAGAACTGCTTTGACCTCAAGAGGCTGGGCAGGGAGCGCGAGCAAGAAGAGGGCAGCGGGGGCCGCGGCAGAGGCCTTGGCTACCGCAGAGGTGGACGCAAGGGCAGCTACCAGAAGCCGCCGGGCACTCAGGCCAACGCCGTCGAGAAGAACAATAACCTCCCCGACGAGGAAGATGGGGGGCTACCAGGCCCCAAGGGGGGCTATGGCTTGCATCCTCGGTGGAGCTCAGGCTCCCAAGTCTAACAACCAGTTCAGGCAGTTCGCCCGCGAGCTCAACGCCGCGCTCCCAAGCGTCGAGACCTCCAGGCCCCTCAAGTGGTCTCAGTACAGCATCGCCTTCGACGCCAAGGACCACCCCAAGTCGACCAAGACTGTTGGAACCCTCCCCCTGGTCTGCTCCCCCACCATCAATAACATTGCCGTCTCCAAGACGCTCATTGATGGGGGTGCTGGCCTGAACGTCATCTCTGTCGAGACCTTCGAGATGCTTCAAGTGCCTTACGAGTGGCTCATGCCCTCCAGGCCATTCACAGGGGTCACCAGTGGTTCGATCGAACCTCTGGGGCAGGTCCGGCTGGCCGTCACCTTCGGCACGCAGAAGAACTACCGCACTGAGCTGATCGATTTCGACGTCGCGCACATTGGCCTGCCGTACAACGCCATCCTCGGCTACCCCGCCCTCGCGAAGTTCATGGCCGTCACGCATCATGCCTACAACATGGTCAAGATCCCCGGCAGCGCCGGCACCATCTCCATCCATGGTCATATCCTGGATGCCACGCGCGTTGTCGAGAGCGCCTACAAGGCGGCCGCCATGGCGTTCCCGGCTGACGAGGATCTGGAGCCTCTCGAGAGGCCCAAGAAGAAGAAACAGATTTTCTCTCAAGAGCAAGCTTCCACGAAGAAGGTGTCGCTGAGCACCAGTGGCTCGGGGGCTGAGGGCTCCGGGGCTAGCGTCACCATAGGCGCTGCCCTGCCTCCCAAATAGGAAAGCGCGCTCGTCGCCTTCCTTCGGGCAAACTCTGACATGTTCGCATGGACTCCGTCAGATATGTCCGGTGTACCAAGGGAGGTGATCGAGCACCACTTAGCCGTGTGTCCAGACGCACGCCCCGTCAAGCAAAAAGCACGGAAGCAAGCCCCCGAGAAGCAAGCATTCATCGTCAAGGAAGTAGAGAAGTTAAAAGCGGCAAATGTCGTCCGCGAAGTTGCGCACCCCACTTGGCTCTCCAACGGCGTGGTTGTCCCTAAACCCGCTGGAGGGGGCCGACTCTGCATCGACTACACAGATGTCAATAAGGCCTGGCCCAAGGACCCTTACCCCATGCCGAGGATAGACCAGATCGTGGACTCCACCGCCGGCTGCGACCTCCTTTGTTTTCCGGACGCCTTCTCTGGTTATAACCAGATCAAAATGGCTAAAGAGGACGAGGAGAAAACAGCATTCCTCACCCCTTGTGGTGTGTATTGCTACACTTGCATGCCTTTCGGCCTGAAGAACGCCGGCGCCACTTTCCAGAGGCTCATGAGGATAGCCTTGGGGGCGCAGATGGGCAGAAATGCAGAAGCTTGTGTCGACGACATTGTGGTCAAGTATCGCGAGGGAGACACCCTCTTGAAGGATCTCGAGGAAACCTTCGCTAGCCTGCGCAAGGTGAACATCAAGCTGAACCCCGCCAAGTGCGTCTTCGGGGTACCTTCAGGCAAACTCCTCGGATTCCTCGTGTCTCACCGCGGCATAGAAGCAAACCCTGGCAAGATCAAGGCCATAGAAGGAATGCAGCCTCCTCGCCGGCTCAAGGACATGCAGCGCTTAGCAGGCTGTATGGCCAGCCTGGGCCGCTTCATCTCCAAGTTCGGCGAGAGAGCCCTGCCATTCTTCAAGATCATGAAGAAGTCCGGCACATTCAAGTGGACCCCTGAAGCAGACAAAGCTTTTGAAGACTTAAAGAGGTATTTGGCCAGCCCACCAGTCATGGTAGACCCCAGGACGGGCGAACATCTGAAGCTGTACCTATCAGCCACTCCTCAGACCGCAAGCGCCGTCCTGGTGGCTGAAAGGGAAGAGCCAGTCCTCCCCAAGAAAAGCACTGCCACTCCAAGTCCAAAGCCGCCTGACAAAGATCTCGGCAAAGGAGCAGTCTCCACAGACCCACCGCCAGGCCCACAGCCTCAAGACGAGCCTGCTCCGAACACCCTTGCCGAGACTCCTCCACAGGCGGATCTCGACAAGGGCCCTGAAGAGCCTCCGCAGAGAGCTGACGCTGCACCTCCATCGACAACCCTTGTCGAGCACCCCGTCTACTTTGTCAGTACTGTACTGCGGGACGCTCGGGAACGGTACCCAATGCAGCAGAAGCTTCTCGTCGCGCTCCTCATCGCCTCCAGGAAGCTGCGACACTACTTCCAGGGCCACCCCATCACGGTGGTTACTTCCTTCCCCCTGGAGCAGATCCTGCGCAACCCCAACGCCACAGATCGTGTTGCGGGATGGAACATCGAGCTGCAGCCATTCAATTTGCGCTTCGACACCACAAGAGTCATCAAGGGAAGAGCGCTGGCGGACTTCGTCGCCGAATGGACTGACCCAAGCCCTGAAGAGCCTCGGGAAGCAGAGGCCGAGCCCTCTGGAGACGCGATGCCCAGCCACTGGACCATGCACTTCGATGGAGCCTTCGCCTGCCGCAATGGCGGAGCAGGCGTCGTCTTGACCTCGCCCAAAGGCGACAAACTTTACTACGCTGTCCAGCTGTGCTTCACAATTGACAAGATCTCCAACAACATCGCTGAATACGAGGGCCTTCTCGCCGGCTTAAGGGCCGCCATCGCTCTAGGCGTCAAGCACTTACTAGTCAAGGGCGACTCCCAGTTGCTTGTCAACTTCTGCAACAAAAGCTACACGCCTAAGGACGACCACATGGCCGCATACCTTGAAGAGGTCCGCAAGCTCGAGAAGCACTTCAGAGGCATGGAGCTCATGCACATCCCGAGGAAAGAGAACCAGGAGGCCGATGACATCGCCAAGCGAGCCTTGCGAAGGCAAGCCCAGCATGCAGGCGTCTTTGAAGAAAGGCTCACCAAGGTATCCATAAAGCAGCCACAAGAAGCTACAGCCGCAAGCACAGACGAAGCACTCCCACCACCTCCTGAAACTGGGGCACCCGATTGTGGTCCTCACACAGGGGAGCGTCTGTTGCTGATAGCAGCGCATCAAGAAACAGGCTGGATTGACGAGCTCAAAGACTACCTGATGAAGGGGATCCTCCCCGAAGAAGATGCGGAAGCAGAGCGAATCGCTCGACAGGCAAAATCCTACTACATCCTCGAGTGAGACCTGTACCGCAAGCGCCCAAATGGGATCGCGCTCAAATGCGTCCCTCCTGAAGAAGGCCGAATGCATATCAAAGACATCCATAGCGGAGAGTGCGGCCACCACTCGTGCGCGCGCACCCTCGCAGGCAAGGTCTTCAGGAGCGGCTTCTACTGGCCGCAAGCGCTTCAAGATGCGGTCACCATCGTCCAAGCTTGCGATGCCTGCCAGTACCACGCCAAGCAAATCCATCAGCCGGCGCTGGGGCTCCAGACCATCCCGCTCTCCTGGCCGTTCGCGGTCTGGGGGCTGGACATCTTGGGCCCTTTCCCGAAATCGCAAGGGGGCTACCGCTTCCTCTTCGTGGCCATCGACAAGTTCACCAAGTGGCCCGAGGTCGAACCGACGCGCAGTATACCAGCCGGGGCAGCGGTAAAATTCATCAGGAGCCTGGTCTGCCGCTTCGGAGTGCCTAATCGCATCATCACCGACAATGGCTCGCAGTTCACCAGCGGCATCTTCCGATCTTACTGCGAAAAACTCGGCATCAAGCTCTGCTTCGCCTCGGTGGCTCATCCACAGAGCAATGGCCAAGCTGAACGAGCAAATGCGGAAGTCCTCAAGGGCCTCAAGACCAGAAGCTTCAACATCCTCAAGGGCCACGGCAAGGGCTGGATCGACGAGCTCCCATCTGTGCTCTGGTCCATATGCACAACTCCCTCTAAGCCCACTGGTGAAACGCCGTTCGCCCTTGTCTATGGAGCCAAAGTAGTCCTCCCCGCAGAAATCAAGCACGGATCCCCACGGGTCCTTGCCTTCCACGAGGACACCCAAGAGGACCTCCACAACGACGACCTGCTGCTTCTCGAGGGATTGCGCCGCCGTGCCGCCCTCAGAGCGGCAAAGTACCAGCAAGACCTGCGACGCTACCACAGCTGCCATGTGCGCTCGCGCACTCTGGAGGCGGGCGACCTCGTCCTCAGGCGAATCCTCTCCAGAGAAGGCCTCCACAAGCTCTCGCCTATGTGGGAAGGCCCCTACAGGGTCTCTCACATCGCCAGGCCTGGCGCTGCGCGCCTCGAGACTGAAGACGGCATCCCCGTCAAGAACCCGTGGAACATCGTGCATCTGCGCAAGTTCTACCCGTGATCATAGTCACGCCCGTGATCATTGTCACGTCAGGCATTTTTTGTCTCTAGAGGGAAGCTCACGGCTTCACCTCCAAGCTTCACAAAGCTTCTCCTGAGGGTCAGCCCTCCGAGCTCTCCTTGTAACGAGCCACCGCAGGCCGTAGAGAGTCTCAGCCACTAATGGGTGGTCCCCATGCCTCGACATGGAAAGAACATTAGCTTGGCAACCCCAAGTGCAATGAACCATTTCGTTCCTAAGTGAAATATGCGCTACGGCGCCGCTATGTAATATTTTGGTGGTGAGTTTACTTTCATCATTTACCTTTCCATGTGCGCTTATATTCTGCCCATGCGCACCTCGCGAGAGGGGGCTGAGTACGGTGCCTGTGCCTCGAGAGCACCCCAGCAGCACTGCAAAATCCAAGGGATCCGAGCTCTGGCTAAGGGCATGCTCCCAAAAACACGCCACCTCTCCAAAGGACCTTGGTACTTACTCTCCTCGCGAGATACACCTGAGGAAACCTATAAGCGCACATGAGCCCTTACTACCATGCTCTAGCGTTTTGGTTCGCCTCTCTAACATCCGGAGGGAACAAGAGTCCCTCCAAGCTCGTGGAGGAAAAATTCGGACCCGGGAGGAGAACGCATCGCCAAGGAAAGCCTACGCAGAGCAAAAGCCTCGCGAAGCTAAGTTCACCGCTCACGCCAAGAGAATCTCTTCATCTCTCTCACGAGTGCTCCTCGCCCCTCGAGCGTCTCTTTTCCCTTACACTCCATGAGCTGCTTGCACGTCAAAGGGGGGCCCTTGAGCATCGCGCCTCGAGGACTCCTACCTCTCTAAGCCTTAAACTCCCCCCGGCCTTGCCGAGTCATTGCTCGGGCATACTGCAGCGACGGAGTCATAGCGCAAGGAGAAGGGTCCTAGCGACGCAGAGCGAAAAAAGGCATGGAGTTGAAGCAAAAGGCCTTCGAGGGGCACGCACACAAACTTAGTAGCATATACTTAAAAATATATTGTTACAGATTATGGAGCAAAAGTGTCTAAGCCAGAATATCTCAATGGCGCTACAAGCGCATTATATTACAAGAGAAGGTCAAGCAGAAGCCTCGTCGCTTTCCTCCGCAGACCCTTCCTCTCCGAGCTCATCCTCGGAGCCTGCCTCCTTACCGTCGTCCCCCTCCGCCTCGGCCCGCTTGAAGCGGCTGCAGAAGTCGTCGACCTGGTCGCGGACCGAGTTGGAGATCTTCCACCCCTTCTCTCCCTCGAGAGGCTCGGTCACCGTCGAGAAGTCGAAGCCGGGCTGGAGGTGCTGGAGGTTGGTGAAGATGCGGTCGACCGCCACCGCCAGGAGTTGGCGGCACTCCTCCTCGACGACGTCGCGGAGCTCAGCGGCAGGACCCTCAAGCGCCGTGAAAAGCTGCTCGAAGTAGACGAGGTACGCGGCGGCGTCGGCGTTGCCCTAAGCGGGGACGGGCGGCGCCTCCGCACCCAGCTTCGCTGCGAGCTCGTTGCCCCGAGCCACCAAGGACTGGAACATGCGCTCCCGCTGCTGCGATAGCACCCGCGCTGCTTGGGCGTTCTCGACAGCCTCCACCGCCCGCTCCACAGCAGGGCCCACCTGCTGGTTCATCTCCTCCATGTCCGCCATGAGGGAGGCGAGGTCCTGCGCCACGCGCTCACGAGCCTCTTCGGCAACGCGGCGACGATCCGCTTCACGCCTCGCCCGGGAGTTCAGGTTGGCGTTCATCTCCTCCAGCTCGCGGATCCGGGCGTTGTCCTCGGCGTGCCTCTTCTTGAAGCGGTTCTCCTGCTTCTTGAATCTCTCTTTATAATCTCGAGAGATGGCTGCGCGGTACTCCCTCTCCCGGTCCTGGAACTCCTTCGCCACCTCCTCTTTCCGCTCGGCAAACCTCGCGTTGAAGCGTTCCACGTGCTTCTTGTGGGAAGCCACTTCGCGGTCATGCTTGCCGAGTGCCTCGGTCAGATTTCCCTCCCGGGCCTCGAGGTCGGCGCGCTGTGCCGACAGCTCCTACTCCGCCTGCAGCAGCTGCTCGTCGCGCTGGCGCACGTCGTTCTCGCGCTCGCTCAGCCTCTGCCCCCTGGCATCCAAGGCCGCGCGGACCGCCTCCAGAGAGGTCCGCACGACTTCGGAGTCAGCAAGGATCTTGGCCTCGAGCTGGACGAGTTCGCTGTGCTTGTCCGCCAGCGAGAGCTCCACGGCCTCCCGCTCCGCCCTGGCCTCGGCCAGATAGTCCGCTGCTGCCTGGCGCTTGGCCTGGAGGGGCTGCAGGAGCTCTTCAGCTTCGCGCACGGCGCCCTCGCGGACCTCCTGGGCGAAGCGCCGAGCCTCCTCGCGCACCGCCTGAAGAGCCAGGTCGCTCCGCCGGCGATCCTCCATGGCTGCGTGGAAGGCGGCCCAGGCCTCCGCAAGCTCATCCCGCTGCCGGGCGAGCTCCCCGTCCTCGAGGGCGAGGTGGGCCTCCAATCCGTCCAGGGATTCCCGCACCAGGTGGAAGGCGACGCTGCGGCGTCCACTGTTCCAATCCCAGCCGCTAAGGACAAGGGCTTGTGAAGCCCCGTGCGGCGCGGAGGTCCCTGCGCCTGCGTCGAGCTTGGAAGAGGGGGCCTCTGCGCGGCGCCCTGCAGCGTAGCGGGCCTGGGGGCTTGGCGGCAAGTTCTCCACTTCAACGCCCGTGCTCCGCGCGCCGGTGTCGCCCCCCTCGAGCGGCGCCTCAACATGAGTTTCAGGGGCAGGAGAGGCCTGCCCCGTAGCCTCCGTCTCCGCCTCCGCTGCAGAGCTTGGCGGGGGCGGCGGAGGGGCTGCCCCCTCCATCTCGTCGGCCCTCGGCGGGCTCTGGTTCGGCGCCGCGCCTGCCGCGGCCTCCTGCTGCGCTGGAGGAGTGGCAGCGCGAGGCGGAGTGGGCGCCGTCTCCGCCTGCTCCTCAGGACGCCCCACCTCCGGAGGCGGCGCAGTCGCCTCAGCCTGAGGCGCACCCTTGAGAGGGCCTGCGAGATCCTCCTCCTCAGGCCTCGAGGCCTCGTCCGCCGCGGCCTCTGGCGCAGCCTTCTTCACCTCTGCGGCCTTGCGAAGCCTTCGGCGCTTTGCAGGCGCCAGGTCGCTGGGAAGGAACAAGAAAACCTGTCAGGAGGGAACAGACGAGCAAAGATTGGGGAAGAAAAAACCAAGATAGAGACACTCACCCAGTTTTCTTGGCGCGGGTGTCAACCCACGCGATGCCGGACGAACGCCATGAAGGCGTGGTCCTGGCTCCAGACCCCTCAGGAGCCGTCTCCGCCTTCCTCTTGAGGAGAGCGCCCATCGGCTCCCCGGCAGGCCTGTCGTGGGCCGCCTTGGTCCGAGGCTCCCGTCGCCCCGCCTCGGTCTCATCGTCGTCAGACGAGACCTCGAGGATTCCCTCGGCAGGAAGCGCAGCCCTTGACGAGCTCGCCCCGCCAGGCAAGAGGTTCGCCCTCGCCGCCTCGCCGCCTGCCTCGGCGTCTGATGCGTAGGGCGACCCCGCGGCTTCTGGCCCCTTCGCCACGGGCAGGGCCACCTCATCCTCCTCCTCCTCCCCCGCCAAGCCAAGCGGGATGAACGTGGGCATCTGCTCCAGAACCGCCAGGCGCGCGGCCAAGGAGAGCTGGTGGAGAGGCCTCAGCACCGCAACAACCGCCACGGGCACGTCCGGGTTGATGAAGAGGAAGCCCACGATGGTGGAGACGACGTCGGGGCGGTGGTCGCAGCAGTGGAGCCGCATTGGGTCCGTGAGGCCCGAGTACATCCACTTCGGCTTCTTGTGCGCCTGAAGCGGAGCGATGCGGCGCCTCACGAAGTCTTCCGCGATCATCTGCCCGGTGAGGCCATTCTCCCGGAGAAGCTTCATGCGGCCCACTAGGTCAGCGATCAGCGGGCCCTGGAAGACCTGCTTGCCCAAGTGGGTGTTCTTCACGGGCGGCGCCTCCGGGACGTCGACGAAGGAGATCTGCGACTTGACGCCGATGAGGAGCCACTTCTACCGGAAGTCATCCACCTTCTTCACCACCGCCGTGACGGGCTTCTCGCCGTTCCACGACATGGGGATGTAGACATCCCCCATGCCATCCACGATGCGGAAGGAGACGCACCCCGTCCGCTCGAGGTTCGCGGAGCTCCGGAGCGCGTAGAAGCTCCGGAAGAGGGCCACCGAAGGCTGCACCCCCAGATAAGCCTCGCAGAGGTAGGCGAAGATGGAGAGGATCAGGACGGAGTTGGGGTGCAGATGGAGGAGGTGGATCTGGTAGAACTCCAGAATCGCCTCCAGGAAGGGCGAGTAGGGAGCACCAACCCGGCGTAGATGGTGTGGAGGAATATGGGGAAAAACCCCTTCGGGAGCCGGCCGAGCTTGGCGGCCTGGAGAGCGCTGGCGCCGTGCTCGTTCGTCATCCCAGCGACCAGATGTCGGATCTTGTCCAGCGCCGCCTCATTAACGCGCTCCCCGACCAGGGAGGGGCCGAGCACCTCGTCCCCCTGCGCGTCCGAGGGGAGCGTCACCATCGCCGCCTTGCCCTTCGCTGGACCCATCGTCGGTGAAGGAGGAAAGGGCGGAAGAGCGAGGAAGAAGAAGGAGTTCGCCGGAGTGAGGGAGCTCAGAGATGGGAGATCGAAAAGCCGGATGCGCAAAGTGAGGGCAGTAACGGCTGCTCGGACAGGCGCCCAGGCTTTATGTCTCATCTGGGCAGTTACCGGGGCGTGGTGGGGCCCCCCACGACGCACGCCCCGCCGCAGAGATCGTGTCGCCGCAGACGCGCAACCGATCGACGCGTGTCTCGGGCTGGCCGGACACTTTGGGCCCACGACGCTTCGTCTGAGTCCTTCGGGCTTCGCCGTGCCCGTCATGGGCCCGGGGGCTACTGTCGGCCCAGTGGAATCCAGGGTGTGCAGGGCCCACTCTCCACAGCCCTCGCACGCGACGGTATCGAAGGAATGACTAAGGACCAAGCAAGACGCTTGGAGAGACCCTCGAGAGGAAAAGTCCTCGAGAGGGCTTGAAGGGGCAGCGGAGGCCTGAAGAGGCTCCCCCCGCGACTGCCCCTCTACAAGGCTCTCCCCGCTGGGGAGGAGTCAACGCAAATCCCTCTTCAAGGCCGCTCTGGCCCTGTAGAGATGCTTCGCCGAGAAGCAATCGCCGCAGAGCGCACATGGCCTCTGCTGCGACCGCAGAGTGACGCGCGCGTCTGCGCACGGTGACGACGACGCCGCAGTTGCCATTCCGGTGATTAAAGGAGTCAACAAAGCTGTGTCCCCCGCGCCGGACTATGAAGCTTTCCCCTTTGGTGATAAAGCGGATGGCCGGCGCTACGCTCCAACGACGACGTCACCGTGGGCGCCCCCACGATCTCTGCGGCACCAGCTGGCCGTCCTGCGTGGACGGTGGTCTTCCTGCCGCAAGGGCAGGCTTTACGACGATGGACCGAGTCCATAGACAACCCAGCTGCGGTGCACCCCGCTCCTCCGTTTCGTCGCCATGTGGGATCCCTTCCGCTGCGCAGGGCGCAAGGATGAGGCCCGGGGCGCCTATAAAAGGAGAGGGAGCACCTCCGTAGCAAGGGATCGATGATTCAGACCTTGAACACTCTACCATAGCGTAGTCTAGCGAAGCGCGCTCGAGGAGGAAGAAGACTCTAGAGTTCCCTCCTTGAGCTCCACACTGTCGTAAGAGAGCCCTCGGCAAGCTCATTGTACTGTACCCTCTGCAGTGCAATACAGACAAGCAGGAGTAGCGGTGTTACCTCCTCCAGAGGGCCGTGAACCTGGGTACGGGCTGGTGTCTTTCTCTGTCGTGATGTCCCTCCTCAGGCTCGACGAGCACCGTCGCCGTGCCGGTTGAGGGTTGTTTGACCTCCGCGTTCAGCCCCCTTCGAACATACTCTTCTGAGTGTGGCCACCCCTATCTCGTGGGAGTCACTCTCCGACAGAGGTAAAGACCTACTTCCTGCTACTGCTTTATTGATGTGGGTTTCGAGGACTCGGCGCCTTAGCTTCCGGGTCTCGAGATTACAATGGTGGTACTTGCGATCTGGTAAAGCTTAACCCTCTAGGAACCAGGAGACCCCCTTATATAGGCGGTGGGTCTCTCTGGGCGTACAAGCGGGATCCGGGTTACAATCGTACCCGGACTCTACTCTAAGTCCTTTAAGTCTTCGCCTTCCTTATCGGGACTCCGTCTGGTACTTGGTCTCTAGTCTTCTAGATCCTTCTTGACTTGCGGGCCAAGACACACGTGGCGCACCGGCTTACGTGAGACCCGGCCCATATCTTCATACTTGACCCAGCCCAGGTTCTCACGAGGCCGGCTTGTCTTCTAGGTCGGTGGGCCTACCGGGTTATGATCCCCCCAACAGTAGCCCCCAGGATAACTTGGACACCAGAATCGACTTGCTTCGCCTTAGCGCACTTGGGCACAATCTAGGGGAAGCCGTCATTCCTTTTGTCCGGGTTATCATCTGAAAAAACAATAAACAACTCATTAAGCAAGCAGGCTCTCGGGTATCAGTTTGGCCGACTCTTGCTGGCGGCCCGTTCATAACCCGGCCTTCACTCGCTTACTTCCCTTTCTTAAGACTTTGACTCTTTCTTTTCTTTCTTTAATCTTTTTCTTCACCGCCGGTCAACCTTCTTGGTCAACAACATATTTAATGCATATCCCCTCGCGAGAATCGAGGAGACAATAACCACCTTGGGGAAGCCAAGATTCTGTCAGGCATATCTCCTGCGAAACAGATCTTGTCTCCGGGGATAATGATTATCTTTATCTTCTCAATTTTACCCCTAGGTCAACCCTAGAGGCTATAAATAGAGGCCCGGGGTGAAAAATGGGTCACTCTCCCCCGCGCCTACTCTCTTCATCTTCCTCCTTGAGCTCGCCTCCGGTTCCTCTCCCCGAGCTCGCAAAACTTCCCGAGCTGCTCGCCGGCGAGATCCGGACGAAGAACACCTCCGCGCATCCCATTTGCACGCGGGAACTTGATCTTCTCACCCACCCATCGATCGGTAAGGATTTTCACCCAACTCGCATTTCCAATCTGAGAACCTTTCTTCGGATGAACTCATGACGTTCTTCGTGCTCTTGAATATTTCTTCTTTCGACTCGATTTTCTGAAGCCGCTTAGATCTCTCTTATAGGCACTGTACACCTTTCTTGCTGTTTTTCCCTCTTACTCGAATGTCTCTTCTCCTCGGAATCTTGCTGATGAACTGGACCGCCGCCCCTGTTCTTCTTCTTTTCTTTATTTCTTCTCTATTTTTCAGATCTGTAGTGAATCACCTTCTCCTCCGTATGTTGTTTGCAGACCTTTGCGCTCCCAGTTTCTGCAATGGGTTTGAAGTCAGCCGCTCAGCGTGCTCCTAAGAAAGCTAAGAAGACAGCCGGCGCCGGGTCCTCCACAACAGTCGCCGCGGAGAAGGCCAAGCGCAAGGTTACTTGTAATTGGACCAAATCTTGCGTCCACGAGAGTCGGCTGGAGGAACTGGCCGATCTTGGCATGCTTCCCGCACAGTCGGAAATCCACTGGCGAGCTCCGGACGAGGACGAGACTTCGCCTCAGCCGGGTCAAGGTGAAGTTGTCATCTTTGCCGATCACGTCACCCGGGGTTTTCGCCCTCCGGGTTCTCTTTTCTTTCGCCAGGTCTTGGAGTACTTCAAGATCCGGCCCCAAGACATTGCACCAAACTCGGTGCTCAACATCGCCCACTTTGTCGTCCTATGCGAGGCGTACCTTTGCATAGCTCCCAGCCTTCCGCTCTTCCTCGAGTTCTATTACTGTAAACCCCAGAGGGAGAACAGCGACGGCCCCTTGGTCGCCTGCGGCGGAGTCACGATCCAGCGCCGTCGAAACCTCGTCTTTCCGGGTGTCGTCCCACATTCGCACCCCAAGGACTGGCAGAAGACTTGGTTCTACTGCAAGGCGGCCACTCCTCCGGGTGAACCAGCTCTCCCGGGTTTCAGCGTCGAGAGGCTGACGATGAATGAGAACATGAATTCCTTCGCCTCTCCCTAAGACCGGAAGGCCATCGAGCCCCTGGTGGGCCGGGTCTGCGCCCTTCTTGCACACGGCCTCTCTGGTGCTGACCTTGTCATGTGCTGGATGGAGTGGCACATAATGCCACTCGGCATTCGTCCGGGCTTAATGTGCCAATACACCGGGTCACCGAACGACCCGATGCACTTCAACGACAAAAAGCATACCTCTGCTGTTTTGATCAAGGCAATCCGGCGGATCGTCAACGAGTCCCCGGACAATCTCGCCAAAGACGGCCTGCGCCCATTCTCGGCTTTGAACCCGCCGAAGCCGGTACTTATAGATTCTCACTTCTTTCTCTTCTGTAATACTTTGTCTTAGTTATTCTCTGACTTGCCTCTATTTAGGCCGACCACCCTTGGTGGGCCGCTACACTGGCGACTACGCCGGACTCGGAGGGTGAGTCGGACGGCGATCAGCCTGATGGTTATGACGAAGACGCCGGCCCTGAAGCCGGCGCAGATGAAGAAGAGGAAGTAGAAGGTGAGTCAGACTTCGTCACCCGGGTCTTCCTCGAGTTACTAGACTCCGATCTTCAGGAAAACCAGCCTTCTCTTAATCCACACTCAAATATATCAGATACCACCCCACCGTCCAGAGGCCCATCTCCTCCGACTTCCAAGAGGAGGCTTAGGTCGGACGCTGCGGAGGTAATGTCGATGAATATGTTTCTTCTTAATTCTTCCCTTGGCATATACTGACTTGTCTTTTGGTTTTCAGGAAGAAAAGGAAGCCCGTCGCCAAAAACGCCGGCTTCGATCCTCCGACTCCGACGAGCCGTTGAACGAAGGTATTCCTTATAACCCGACTCCCCGCCGGGTTAAACGTCTGCAGAAATGTCCTTCCGTTCTTTACCCTTTGGCCGGGTCTCAACGGAAGTCCAATCTCTCTCAGGCTCCTCCAACTCGAGCGATGATCTCTTTGGCGACTTCGCCGTCAATCAAGGGTAAGTCTTGTTAGCTAACACGTAGCTCACTTATTTTGCTTTGCTCCTTGTCTGACTCTTTTTATTTCTTAGAGCTCGCGCTGTTCCTCTGCCTGTCCCGGCGACCTCAGAGCCGGTAGTCACTTCTCCTCTTCGCGCTGAAGGGGAAGGTGATAAGTCGACGTCGCGTCCGGCTTCTCCCCGAACCTCCGGCTTGCCGGAAGTAGAGATAACCGGCTCTGGGATGGGTGAGAAACCGTCCGGCGCCCGCATCGCCAAGACCACTGCTCCAGAGACCGCAGCGGCCAAGTCTTCAACTGGAAAGGCCCCAATGGCCCACTCTGGCTTCCGGTCTTACAAGGATTTGGACCTAACTGCTCTCTTTGGAGAATTTCACCGACGCGTCGGGGAGCATCGTCAGGGGGAGGACAGCATGATCGCTGAACTCCAGGACAAGTTTGAGGTATGGCTGTACTTCTCTCCCAGTCCCCAAGTGCCGGGTTACCCGCTTGCGATGACTCGGGACTTCCAGTAGCTTGTCCTGTCTTTCGTATGTAGCAATTTAGCCTTGATGAGTAGTCCCCAAGAGTCGGAGCATTTAGCTTGCTGATGTTCGAATCTCCATTGCAGTGTTATTCTGCTTTCTTGTTCAACTGAGTAGTCCCCAAGAGTCGGAATAGTTGCTTTGAACATTCCGGGTCTTCTTGTTGAACTTTGTGCTTCTGATTTTCAAATTGAGTAGCCCCCATGTGCCGAGTTTTCGTCTGCGACATCTCGGGACTTATAACAATTTGAATTTCCTCTTCCTTTACTTGACTATCCTCTTGCTTGTTGTAGGATCAAACTCGCCAGCAGGAGCATGCCCTTAGCCTGGTGAAGGAGGAGCTGAAGATGGAAGCCGGCAAGCGCGCCGAGCTTGCCAAAAAACTTGAAGAGCTGGAGGTCCAGTTTGGCCGAGCTGTCGAAGAGAATGCTCACCTTCGTCAGGAGATGGAGGAGCATGAATCCAGCTGGAACGAGCAGCGCGACAAGCTACAGGAGGACTTGAAGGCCTCCAATGCCAAATTTGATAAGCTCGTCGCGTTTATTTCTGAGATGATAGCTTCTCTTTTTGGTAAGCCGACTTTTTCCCGTCTTCTTGCTTTCTGTTGTCTCTTAGAAAATGTTCTTCGGCTAACAGATCTATCTTCTTGTCTTAGGACCTTGGAGCGCAATATGCAAACTTGAGCCGGAGACGAAGTTGAAGGCCGCCTACACCCTTGTGCAGCAGCTGTATTACGGTGCTGGCAAGGCACTGATGGCGTGTCATGGGTGGGAGAGGCCCCCGACTACCCAGCTCAAGTTTCTTCAAGCTTTGAACGCGCTGCCGGCTCAGATTGATATCTGGAGAAGGTGAGCTGCCCGGAGAGCCGCGATGCGAATCTTGGCTCTGACCAAGGCGTATTACCCGGCTATTGACACGCAGCAGCTCACCCGGGGTTGGCCTTCCCAAAAAACTGACGGAACTCCTTTCACCCGGGAGGATGTTCTGGCCATAGACGCGAAGACTAGGCATCATGCCACCTTGTTAACGGATACTCTGAGTCTCAGCTCCTTTCAGCCGGGTTACGACGCCGAAGATAAGAAGATATACCCGAAGGAAACGGCTGCGACGAAGTTGGACCCAAGCTACCGAGCTCCACTTCCTGTTGATCCGGAGACTGCTCCAACTTCGGGGACTCCCTCGGTGCCGGCTCCGCCTCGTCCGGCTGTTGATGATGCTGAATTTCCCAGTGTCTTTGAAATTTGCTGGGAGGAGGCCGAGGGTGTTTTGAAGAAGAAGTCCAAGAAAAAGCATGGCGCCTCCGGCTCCTCCGCCTCAGCCCCCAAGACTCCTGCTGCCCCGACTGAAACTGGCCCGGCAGTTTAATCCGGCTTGTAAAACTATGTCCTGCAAACAATATTCTTTTGGCCTGCATGGCTTGTAATATGCTAGTTAAAACTCTTTGTGCGCTATACCAGTCTTGGTGCGCCTTCGTGCGCCTGAAGAACTTATTTTGGAAATGAAAACCGTCTTTTGCGAAATTTACAAGTCTTGTTTTGGTTTTGATGACCCTTTTAGTTTCTTGAGCTCTTTGCAAAGCCGGTTTTCTCGTGACTTCTGTGCGTAAAATTCCTGAGCAATCAGGGTCTGCTAAGTCCCCATGGGCTTCATAGTCAAATTGAAAGCCGGATTTTAGCATCTGGTCATATAAAAGGTGAGAATAACGTCAAGCTAGCAGGCAAGAAACCAAGAATATTTGTTGCGTCTCTGCCCGGTCTTGAGTTTGTAACTTACAACTTTCTTAGTTAGTAAGCCCCCAAGACCATGATCATATGTAAAACAAGGAATCGAAAACAGTTCTCTTTTTTCTCTAAGAGGTGCCTTCCTCATTTTATTGATCATATAATATTTACATAGCTAGCAAGCCGCCTCATTAAAAACCTTCCAGTCCCCTTAGGTACCCTGGTAAGGAAAAGAGCGCGTCTGAAACCTGCTGCTTTTAAACTAAAAAAGATACAAAAAGGTGGAGCCCGTCTCATCTGGGGGCTCACAAAACCTAAGTGTAGTATGGCCTAAGCTCTACTATGTTCCAGGGCCTGTCGTTTTCTGTCAACGGATTTCTTGTATGGTCTGTATTGTTTCCTGTTGTTGTAGCTTACTACCTAACATCCACCAAATAATAAGACCCGTTGTGCAAGTTCCGGCTTACCACGAAGGGACCTTCCCATGGGGGAGTCAGCTTGTGGAAGCCATTCTTGTTCTGGGCTAGCCTTAGGACTAAGTCTCCTTCCTGGAAAGTTCTCGATCTGACTCGGCGGCTATGATATCGCCTCAGGTCTTGCTGATATATAGCTGATCTTTCCAGGGCTAGCTCTCTTGCCTCCTCAAGCATGTCAACTGAATTTTGCCGGGCTTGCTTGTTCTCAGTTTCGACATAGTTTGCAACTCTTGGAGAATCATGGATAATGTCGCTGGGTAACATGGCTTCTGCCCCGTAGACCATGAAGAAGGGAGTGAAGTCTGTTGATCTGTTCGGGGTTGTGTTTATGCTCCAGACAACTGATGGCAGCTCTTCTTCCCAGCACCCGGCGGCTCTGATTAATGGAACCCGGAGTCTTGGCTTGATGCCTCTTAACAGCTCCTGGTTTGTCCTTTCTACTTGACCGTTTGACTGAGGATGTGAAACTGAAGCAAGATCGAGCCGGATGCCGTTTTCTTTGCAAAATATCTGCATCTCTCCGAGTGAAAAATTTGTCCCGTTATCAGTGATGATGCTGTGAGGATATCCGAAGCGATATATGATCTTCTTCAGGAACTTGACTGCTGTAGCTGCTGTGCAACTATTGACGGCTTGAACTTCCACCCACTTCGTGAACTTGTCCACTGCGACTAGGAGGTGAGTCTTCTTATTGGGTGAAGTCTGGAAAGGTCCTACCATATCCATGCCCCAAACTGCAAAGGGCCATGTTATTGGGATGGTCTTCAAGTCTTGAGCCGGAACGTGAATTTGCCTTGCATATCGCTGGCATCCATCGCAAACCCGGGCTATGTTTTCTGCGTCAGCCAAAGCCGTCAGCCAAAAGAATCCATGCCTGTACGCTTTGGCAACCATTGATCTTGTGGACGCATGATGTCCGCAGTCCCCTGCGTGAATCTCCTGGAGAATTTTCCGGCCTTCCTCTGGTGAAACACAGCGTAAGAATACTCCAGACGTGCTCCTCTTGTGTAACTCGCCGTTGATGATGACATATCCCTTAGCCCGGCGCACAATCTGCCGTGCCAGTACTTCGTCTTGTGGTAGCTCTTCTCTCAGTAAGTAAGCCAGATACGGCTCTGTCCATGACGTAGTTTGGTGTAAGGCGGCGACTAGCTGTGATTCCGGGTCATCAGGATTTGCTAACTCTTCTTCTGTTGGAAGCTTGACTGAGGGATGATGTAACTCGGCAAGGAATACGTTTGGAGGCACCGGCTCTCTACTAGAGCCGATTCTTGATAGGGCGTCAGCTGCCTCGTTCTTTCGTCTGTCGATGTGCTCAACTTGGTAGCCGGAGAAGAAGCCGGCAACACGGTCTACTTCTCTCCTGTAAGCCGCCATGTTGGCGTCTTTTCTGTCCCAGGTTCCTGATACTTGCTGAGCGACGAGGTCGGAGTCTCCATAACACATGATTCTTTTGATGTTCATCTCTCTGGCGACTTTCAGACCGTGTAACAAGGCCTCATACTCTGCAACGTTATTGGTGCATGGTTCGAAATGTATCTGCAGGACGTAACTCAGCTTGTCTCCTTTTGGCGAGGTTAAGACGACGCCGGCTCCCGATCCTTCAAACTGTTTTGACCCGTCGAAGTGCATAACCCAGTGTTTTGTGCTTGGTGCTGGTGGCAAAGGGTCGAACTCTGTCCAGTCATTGACGAAATCCACCAGGGCTTGTGATTTGATTGCTTTCCTTGGCTCATAGTTGATATGATAAGGTCCCATCTCGATGGCCCACTTTGCGATTCTTCCTGTAGCTTCTCTGTTTCTGATGATTTCTGCCAAAGGGGCGGAGCTCACCACGGTGATGCGGTGTTCCTGGAAATAGTGAGGCATCTTCCGGCTTGCCATAAACACGCCGTAGACCAGTTTCTGCCATTGCGGGTACCTCTGTTTGGACTGTGTGAGAGCTTCGCTAACATAGTAAACCGGCCTTTGAATTGGGTACTCCTTTCCTTCTTCCTTGCGCTCCACCACGACCACGGCACTGACGGCTCTTGAATTTGCAGAGACGTATAGTAACATCGGCTCTTTGCTCGTGGGAGCCGCTAACATTGGGGCTGTGGACAATGTCTTCTTCAAGTCTTCAAAGGCGTCATCTGCTTCCTGGCCCCAAACAAACTTGTCTGACTTCTTCAACAACTTGTATAATGGAAGTGCTTTCTCTCCCATCCTTGCGATGAACCGGCTCAGGGCTGTGACGCAACCTGTCAGCTTCTGGACGTCATTGACACACTCCGGCTTCTTAAGGTTCATGATGGCCTTAATTTTAGCCGGGTTAGCTTCTATCCCTCTTTTTGAGACTATGAAACCCAGCAACATGCCAGCCGGAACTCCAAACACGCACTTGGTCGGGTTTAGCTTCATCTGATACTTGCGAAGGTTGGTGAAGGTCTCTGTTAGGTCATCCAGGAGTGACCCGGCTTTCTGCGACTTGATTACAACATCATCGACATAAGCGTGTACGTTGCGACCGATTTGATTCTGGAAACAATTCTGGAGGCACCTCTGGTATGTGGCACCTGCATTCTTGAGACCAAATGACATGGTTTTGTAACAAAAAGCACCAAAAGGGGTGATGAACGAAGTCTTCTCCTGGTCATCCACGTTGAGCTTGATCTGATGGTACCCGGAATATGCGTCCATGAAACATAACAACTCGCTGCCGGCTGTGGCATCGATGATCTGATCTATACGAGGCAATGCAAAGGGGTCTTTCGGGCAAACCTTATTCAAGCTGGTGTAATCCACGCACATGCGCCACTCTCCGTTCTTCTTCAAAACTAGGACCGGGTTAGCCAGCCACTTGGGATGGTAAACCTCCATGATAAACCCGGCTGCGAGCAGACGAGCTATCTCTTCTCCGATGATCTTTTTCCTCTCTGCATTGAAACGACGTAGTCCTTGCTTTACCGGCTTTGCCTTTGGATCAACATGTAAGCTGTGCTCAGCAAGTTCACTCGGTACACCCGGCATGTCTGAAGGAGACCATGCGAAGATGTCCCGATTCTCACGGATGAACTTGATGTGCTCGCTTTCCTATTTTGGGTCCATGTGGGCCCCTATCGAGAACTGCTTGGAGGAGTCCCCTTCTACAAAATCAACCATCTTTGTATCTTGGGCCAACTTGAATTTTTTCTTCTCTTCCTCATGAGCCGGCTTTTCCAGCACACGCTTATCTGTCGGGTCTACTTGAGACTTGTAGTACTTGAGCTCTTCCTCTGAGCAAGCCTGCTCTGCCATGATAGCGTCCCCATTGTCACACTCTACAGCCATAGTCTTGCTTCCTTCCACTGTGATTACTCCCTGGGGTCCTGGCATTTTCAGTTTGAGATACACGTAACAGGGCCGAGCCATGAACTTGGCGTAAGCCTGCCTCCCGAATAGAGCATGATACGGACTTTTTAGATCAACAACCTCGAACGTCAAGAACTCCGACCTGAATTGCTCCTTGCTCACTCCAAATGCCACCTCTAGACTGATCTGGCCAATTGGGTGCGCCGACTTTCCTGGAACTATGCCATGGAAGATTGTCGATGTTGGGGTCAGGCGGTCTTCGGTTAAACCCATCCTTTTGAATGTATCGAGGTATAGGATATTGATGCTGCTGCCTCCATCCATCAAGAGTTTGTTCAAGGAGAACCCGTCCACCTGTGGTGCTACGACGAGAGCCAGGAGACCCGGATGTTCCACTGCTGGCGGGTGATCTTCTCTGCTCCAAGTTATAGTTTGTTCTGACCACTTCAAGAATCTCGGAACGGCTGATGCTACTGCATTGACGGCTCTTGCTTTTAACTTTCTGTCCCTCCTGGACGTGCTTGTGGTGAAGACGTGATACTGGCCTTGGCTATGAAGCTCCTTCGGGTTCTGCTGATACTAGGTTGTGACTTGATTCTGTTGTTGACTAGACCCGGCGTTATTGTTTGGCGGTCCGTTCGACCCAGCCCCCTGTCCGGGTCCCGTCGAGTTACCGTTGTTTCCATTGAAGTTGCCGCTACTTCCGAAGTTCCCCTGACTCCTCTGGCTCTCCTGCTCATGTCTCATCCAGGCTCTGATGTCGGCACACTGAGCTAGCGAGTGATTTGATGGTCTCCCGTTCTTGCTGTGTTTTGGACACGGCATGCTGTACATCTCACTGAAGTTCGGATTTCTCGGAGGTCCTCCTCTAAAGTTGCCACCGGGTCTCGGCCCCCTGTAACCCGTCGTCTGGGTTGTGCCTACGAACTCTGAATTTCCGCCCTCATAAGGACGCTTGTTATTCCCGTTCTGATTGCCATTGTTCTGACTTGGGTTTGAATTACGGCCTCCACTGACCCGGTTATTCCTCTGTTGTTCCTCTGTCTCACCCGGCCTTTTATCCGTGGCTGCATACTTGTTTGCTGTTGTCACCACTTCTCCTATTGAGATCTCGCTGCAGGCCGGGTCTTCCCTCATACGTCCGAGCTTGTGCGTCAACGGCTCAAAGCCGCAGTTTTTCTCCATGTACGATATAGCTGTGTGTGTTGAGATGTTGAGGGATGATTGTAAGATTTCTGTAACACCGCCCATCCATTGTCTTGCTGACTCAGTTTTTCTCATGACACAACGATCCAAATCTGCTTCGGTGTATTGTTTCTTGCAAGTTCCAGCGAAGTTCTTGATGAACGCCGCCTTTAGCTCCTCCCACGAATTGATACTGCGTGGTGGAAGTCGGTCTAGCCAAATTTTGGGTGCTCCTTCTGCTAACATAAGATACATGTAACGTGCACACAGATTCGGTGATGCGTTCTTCATGTCCATGGCCATGCCATAACTACTCAACCACGTCTCCGGGTTCATGTTTGGCTCGTAATTGCATACTTTGGTCGGCTCTTTGAATTTTTCTGGAAACGGCTCCGCCCTTATGGCATCTGATAAACACTTTGGTCCTGTCAAGTTTGAAGAAGAGCCCCCTGCGTGACCCGGCGCAGGCGAAGATGCGGCTGGTCTAGCGGGGATCACTACTCCGACTCCGGCTGCTCCGGCTCCGGCCGCTCCGGCTCCGGCTGCCGGTGGTGCTACCGCCGCGGCTGCGCGTCTTGCCCTTGAGCTATTGACTATTGACTGTGCCGCGGACATGGCCGGTGCGGCCATCCTCTGAGGCGCGACCGCCGGCTGTTGCTGCTGGATCACTTGCTGATTCTGTTGCTGGACTTGCTGGTTTACCGGCCCAAGCCGGTTCTGAATGGATCTTGCTGCCGCCGGCTCTCCGTGCCGGCTTCTGGTACGACTTCTTTGTGGCTCTGAATTGAATGCTTGCGACCCGCGTGGATTATTGTTCTGTTGGACCACGGCGGTGCGTAACAAGTCAAGGGCCCTCCGTGCTTATGCCGGCCGGTGAGTTGTCGAACGAGATCTGCTGTAGGGCATGTGCAGCTGCAAAAACATTGTCAACCGGATTATTGTAATGACCCGGGGGAGTACTAAACCTGGGAGGTGGTGGAGGTAGTTGTTCTATGACTGCTTCTCCGGCTCTGGCTCCTCCTGCCGGACTTCCCGCACCTCCTCCGGCTTGCGCTCCTTGTAACCCGGCCTGCGGCGCGCCGGCTCCCATCACCGGGTTGGACGTCGCTACGGGCGCGTTGGCTGGCGTCGTCTGATACTCCAGGACTTGAGGTACTATGGTGTTGACTCCAGTCGGCAGAGGTAACCGGCTTCCGCGCCTCCTGCTGTGCACCGCAGTTAACTCGTCCCTCCTTCTTTGGAGGGCGTCTCTTTCGTCTTGTAACCTCTGCTCCTGCTGGGCCAAAGATCGTTCCTTTTCCGCTACATGCCGGGCTTCATCCGCGCTCTTGGTTTGCTCTGGCCATGGCCCGCTTTAGATCTTCCAGCTCCCTCTGCATGGCTGAGTTGGTGTTTGTTACTTCTCCCAAGTTCTGTGTCTGGTTTCCTGACGCGCCGGCTCTCGTCTGATCGTTCGTCGCCGTCAGGATCGGGTTTGTGAATGCCGTCCTGGGCGCTGGTGTGTGTGTCTGTATTCCTGCGCCGAAGGTCGGTAAAACTGGCCCGGTATTGGGATTGGGCGGTGGGTACGTTGCTGGTGGCATGCCGAGCTGACCCCGCTCCCAGATTTCTCTATCCTGTCTGGCGGTTTTCTCAGCACTTGTCTCGCTACTAACGGAAGTCTCCGCTCCAAGATTTCTCTATCCTGTCTGGCGGTTTTCTCAGCACTTGTCTTGCTACTAACGGAAGTCTCCGCTCCATCAGTCTGCTGAGCCGCTATTACCACGTGCACCGTCATATGTCGCGCGGGTCCTGGGGACACCGGGTGATCTTCCTCTTCAAGTCCGAACCCCCAACGATCTTCAAACAGTGGCAGAATTGACTCGGTATCTGTGTCCAGATCTGACACGTTTATTGGTGCTTCGACGGAATCCTGTAGTGCTTGAATTGCCGCCTCTTCCTCAATGGACATGACTTCGCACTCCGGCGATCCAATAGATTCCTCTCCGTCCGTCTGGGCCATGGTGGCTGACCCGGACTCTGACTCGTACTCCGGCTCATACTGATCTGAGCCGGCTCCTGCGGTCTGGATCACGCCGACGAAAACGCTGATCTGACCAAAGATGATCATAGATCCGGTTTCCAGCTGATCTGCCTCTTCCTTCCAACCAAAGTCGTCCACGATCAGCTCCCCTCCTGGAAGCGTGTAGATCTGGCCGATAGCTAGGTTTTCCATACCGCGCCGCGCTTCTCCGCAAATCATGATGTTCTTGGCCGCAGGCCCCACGGTGGGCGCCAACTGTCGTGGGATTGTCACGACAGATGTTTCCGGGTGGAAACTTGAGTATGGGGACATAGCGACTTCTGACATCTGGAGCTTGTCTAGCGTGGCGTGGGGAAACAAGGGTTTACCCAGGTTCGGCCCCTCGTCTAGAGGTAAAGACCTACTTCCTGCTACTGCTTTATTGATGTGGGTTTCGAGGACTCGGCGCCTTAGCTTCCGGGTCTCGAGATTACAATGGTGGTACTTGCGATCTGGTAAAGCTTAACCCTCTAGGAACCAGGAGACCCCCTTATATAGGCAGTGGGTCTCGCTGGGCGTACAAGCGGGATCCGGGTTACAATCGTACCCGGACTCTACTCTAAGTCCTTTAAGTCTTCGCCTTCCTTATCGGGACTCCGTCTTGTACTTGGTCTCTAGTCTTCTAGATCCTTCTTGACTTGCGGGCGAAGACACACGTGGCACACCGGCTTACGTGAGACCCGGCCCATATCTTCATACTTGACCCGGCCCAGGTTCTCACCAGGCCGGCTTGTCTTCTAGGTCGGTGGGCCTACCGGGTTATGATCCCCCCAACAGGGGGTTTGGAAGGCCAACGGAAGAAAGTCTCACACAGCTGAAAGTGATCATTAGACAAGAGGAAGTCTTACAATCGAAGCTATGCAAGGAGTAGTGATTGCCACACAACAGATGCACATAGAGCTATAAGTGTATGAAAGCTCTCCAATGGAACTAGTGGGGGTGCATCCAACTTGCTTGCTCATGAAGACCTAGTGCACTTTTGAGAAGGCTCATCATTGCAATATACAAGCCAAGTTGTATAATCTAAAGTTCCCCACATAGTTATGCAAGTAAAACATGAAAACTCTCTCATATGGAGTAAAGGTGCTAAACATGAGCACAAATGATGACTATGAATACTACAGGTGCTATAACATGAGCACAAGTGTTGATAAAGAGTAGTAATGGTGCCCCCTTATTTATTTATTTTCTATTTTTCCATTTTTTTATTTTTCTGTTTCTCTTTTCGATGGCCTCCATGGCTCTTTTCAGTTTTAGGGGCAAACATTCTAATATGACAACACACTTTTGATACAAGTAACTCATAAGGAATAAAACATAGTGTATGAAACGGTGCCTCTGCCAGTGTAGCAGGATATGCAATGATCTAGCGTAACATGGGTAAAACCACACATCAGCTGTAAAGAATCATGCAAGGCAATATATAAATGATAAATGACAACAAGTCATGTAATGTAAGATGGAAGTTGCATGGCAATATATCTCGGAACATCTATGGAAATGCTGTAGTAGGTAGGTATGGTGAATGTTTTGAGGAAGATATTTGGCTTATGTGTAGGAGAACATGATGAAGATCTCCCACGAGTTTTGGATGTACCCGCGAAGTATGCACCAACTCTCAATGTGAGAAAGGGCAATGCAAAGTACCGAAGAGGCTAGCAAATATGGTGGTGGAAGTGCCATGAAAACCGCAGCTTAGAACTCACAAGCAAAAAGATTCCAACTAGAAATATGATCTTACAAGGCATAATGAAAATCACTCCATGAGGGACTATGGCAAATGAACAAGTCACTGTTGGGATCCCGACCGTAGCGCATAACACAAAGTCATTACGGTTGTTTTTAACATTAGAAGTCATATATCATTATGCTATCAACTGGATATTTAAGTGTGGCACAGCTTCAAGTTTTCTAGACCAACCATTAATCATTCCACTTTACTAAACCATCATGTTTACCATTAAGCATATTAATATCCCAAAACAACATCAATGATTCAAGTGACACAATTTAATGATCTACAAGATTCTGTATCATTTCATCATACCATCTACCACATTTAACATTTTCTGTTCTTAACCAAACACCAATCAACTTATCTAAAAATAAACTCTCCAAGTATTTAACAATGAGATATGAGAGTATAATATAAGAAAACTAACAGCTCTAACAAGAGATGCATGAAAAACAAGAGTTAATAGTATTGAAGTAACATAGAAGAATACTCAACAAATAATAGTGAAGAATACGAGTATTCATAAGAAAAAGCGGAGCGTGTCTCTCTCCCAAAAAGGAATGCTAGGATCCATTTTATTCAGAGAATGAAAATAAAAAAAACAAAAACAAATAGACTCTTCAAGTAAAGCACATAAGATGTGTCGGAATTAAAATATAGTTTCACTAGAGAGGACCTGATAGTTTGTTGATGAAGAAGGGGATGCCTTGGGCATCCCCAAGCTTAGACGCTTGAGTCTTCTTGAAATATGCTTGGGTGACCCAAGGGGGCATCCCCAAGCTTAGGCTCTTTCATCTTCTTGATCACATCATATCATCCTTCTCTCTTGATCCTTGAAAACTTCCTCCACACCAAACTCAAAGTAGACTTCATTAGAGGGTTAGTGCATAATCAAAAATTCTCATATTCTGCATGGACAAAACCATTACACATGCTACTGGACATTAGCTACAGCCACTAGTATTTTACGGAACAAAAAGATCCATTCAAAAACAGCAAAAGGAGCAATGCAAAATAAATGGCAGAATCTGTCAAAAACAGAACAGTCTGTAAAGACGAATTTTTTTCGAGGCACTTAACTTGCTCAAATCAGAAAACTCAAAACTAATGAAAGTTGCATACATATCTGAGGATCACGGACAAAAAATCCCAGGTCATTTTGATTTTTCTGTGAATTCTTACGAATTAAAGGGTGGACAGCAGAAAACTGTTCCTGCACAGGAATCCAAATCTAGCATCAACTTTCTACTAGAGGCTTAACTTGACACAACAATGCAATAAAGTAAAGATAGAAAGGAATTGCTACAGAGGTAGACATGTTCCTTGACTAAAGCTGAAAATAAAAGATAATGGGTTGCCTCCCAAAAGCGTTTTTTTTAATGCCTTTTAGCTAGGCTTGATAGCTCTAATGATGCACTCATGAAGATAGAAAATGAAGCAAAAGGAGCATCAAGAAGCAAATTCAAAACACATTTAAGTCTAACCCACTTCCTATGCATAGTAATCTTGTACACAAATAAATTCACAACGAACAAAGTGACAAGCATGGGATGATAAAACAGGAGTAACTTCAAAACTTTTAGCATATAGAGAGGTGTTTTAGTACCATGAAAACTTCTACAACCATATTCTCCTCTCTCATAATAATTTTCAGTAGTAGAAATAAATTCAACCTTATAACCACAAGAATGATTCAACTTAGATAATATAGGCACATAAGGAGGATCATTAAATTTATTTTGGAATTCGTTAGCATGCTTTCCTCTTTCAAAATAGTTACTAAGATCAATATCAAGTTTAAGATCATGGTTGCAACAAAGATTTGGAACTAGAGACAATTGCAAACCACATAAGTATCTCTCAACATAAGCAAATTTCTCCTCCATGGTGTAATTAGGAGAATTTAAGAACAAAGTAGGACTCTCATGAGTAAGAGTACCATCACAAGCAGCAATTATATCATTTTTATCCTCACATAAATAACTAATAACTTCTAAACATAGATGATTATTGATAAGCATAGGACCATCATCTAAAGCATTATCATATATAACATTAGGGAGCACATTTTTACTTTCTGTTATTTCCTTTGTTGCGTCAAGGAACATGCCTTTTTCAAATTTATCAAAAGTAGATATTTCAATAGATTCATGACATTCAACAATATAGCACACTTCCTCCTTAGACACGCATGGAGGGCAATCAAATAATGTAAGAGTTAAAGAGTTACTATCTTTAGGAGGTAGATCCTCCTTTTGTTCTTCACTCTCCTCTTTTTCATCTAATGAGCTTTCAGGTTCATCAATTTCTTCTTCTACAGGTTCCTGCAAGACAACGGTTTCTTCTATTTGAGGATGTCTTTTCTCAAGAAATTCAGCAATATAAGGATTATCATTATAATACTCAAGACAGTAACCAAGTATAGCATAATTCTCAGTTTTACAAGGAGCATCATCATTTTGAATATAACCAGTAATTTCTTAGGCACCCTTAAAAACAACAAATTCTTCAATTTGTTCAAGATTACCAAAGTCATAGTTTCCTTTAGCATAAGCAACCAAGGTTTCATTATCATTATAATCACATTGGAAAGGTAGGTGTTTGTGCCTTCTACAACAAAGAGATTCATTAAAGCAGTAGGATTCATCATATGTAGAACACAAGTTCTTAGCAAAATTATTCAATCTACTTATTTGTTCCCATAAATATTTCCCTTTTTGTGACAAGCGGTATTCCTTATAATAATTTTGTTGTTCCTTCGTGAACCCACTTAGCCAATAAGATTTTTTTTCAAAGAGAGTAGACATTGATAGCAAGTAAAGAACTAGACATAATAACAAATCGAAATAACAAATGCAACACAAAATGCAAAACTGAAAATAAAATATGCAAACCGAAATATAAAAATAAATGCAAGTGACTAGTTTTTTTTTGTGTATTTTTGATATTAAGCAAACAGGACAGTAATAAAAATAAACTAAGCAAGACAATAACAAAATAAAAAGATTGGATGTGAGAGACTCCCCTCGCAGAAGAGCTTCAACTCCCCGGCAACGGCGCCAGAAAAGAGCTTGATGCACCGGGTGGTGTTGTTGGGAAACCCCAAGAGGAAGGTATGAAGTAGTGCAGCAGCAAATTTCCCTCAGTTGTGAAACCAAGGTTATCGAACCAGTAGGAGGTGAATGTTCTTCTGAAGGTGTCAACGGCGCCAGAAAAGAGCTTGAGCTTAGTTGACGAGGGAGATGATCCTGACGGTTGACTTGGAACCTGCACACACACAATCAAACTATTTTGCCCCAACTTGACAGTGAGGTTGTCAATCTCACCGGCTTGCTGTAACAAAGGATTAAACGTATGGTGTGGAAAATGATGTTTGTTTGCAGAGAATGAAAGTAACATGATTGCAGTAGGTTGTTTTATCAGTTTAAGGAAAAAGGACCGGGGTCCACAGTTCACTAGTGGTGTCTCTCCATAAGTAAATAATAGCATACATGCGGGTAAACAAATTACAGCCGGGCAATTGACAGAATAAAGAACTGCATAACAATGCATATACAAGTCATGATGTCTAGTGTGAGATTCATTTGGGCATTACAACATGATACATAGACCGTCATCCAACTGCATCTATGACTAATAGTCCACCTTCAGGATAGCATCCGCAACACCATTCAGTATTAAGTTGCAAGCAACAGATTATTGCATTAAGTAAAGTGTGTAATGTAAGTAGCACAAATATCCTTAGATAAAGAACTACTGTTTTTATCCCTAGTAGCAACAGTACATCTACAACCTTAGAGGTTGCTGTCACTCCCCCAGATTAAATAGAGACATGAACCCACTATCGAGCATAAATACCCCCTCTTGGAGTCACAAGCATCTACTTGGCCAGAGCATCTACTAGTAACGGAGAGCATGCAAGATCATAAATAACGCACTCACAAGATATATTATGAAGCAAATGACATAGTACTCAAATATTCATCGGATCCCAGCAAACACAACATGTAGCATTACATAAAGATGATCTTGATCATGATAGGCAGCTCACAAGATCTAAACATGATGGCACAATAGGAGAAGACAACCATCTAGCTACTGCTATGGACCCGTAGTCCAAGGATGAACTACTCACGCATCAGTCCGGAGGCGGGCATGGTGATGTAGAGCCCTCCGGTGATGATTCCCCTCTCCGGCAGGGTGTCGGGAAGAGCTTCTGAACCCTCCCGAACTAGGGTTGACGACGGTGGCGGCTCCGTAAAGTTTTGTGGAAAAGTGTTCGGGTACCAAGGGTTTTCCCGTCGGGGGGAATAAATAGGCGAAAGGGCGAAGGCGGTGGAGGCCCGAGGGCCCCACACCATATGGCGGCGCGGCCAGCGGGGCTGCCGCACCTCCACCAGGTGTGGGCCCCCTGCTGCCCTTCTTCGACTCGTTTTCGATATTCTGGAAGCTCCCGAGAAAAATAGGGGTATTGGCTTTTGTTTCGTCCAATTCCGAGAATATTTCCTTAACAGTTTTTCTGAAATCAAAAACAGCAGAAAACAGGGAACTGGCACTGTGGCATCTTGTTAATAGGTTAGTCCCAGAAAATGCATAAAAACCATATAAAGTGTATATAAAACATGTAGCAATTGGTGTAATATAAGCATGGAACATAAGAAATTATAGATACGTTAGAGACGTATCAACCTCCCGGGTGTGCAGGACCCCCGGGCCTCCTGCAACCCGGAAGGAGCCGAAGACCCCGAGAGCGCGAGTCCCCGGCGGGGCCGAGCTCCCTCTCGGGTACAAGACCGTAAAAGGAGAAGATAAGGCTTCTACTACCTTCCAGAGGATGGTGGAAGCCCCCAGAAGGCTTGGGAAGCAAGGCGCGGCCAGGGGACACCACCTACCCACTGTCAGCCCGTGCCAGCCGCTTTCCCCAAAGGCGCCAGAGAACTCAACCACCCGAAGACGGATACTTGGAGGAGAAGAGGCCACGTCGCCGTCTCCACCACGGAGAGGGGTTGCTTCCCGCCAAGAACCCCTCACGCTCCTTGCATGACCTCTGTGGTATCCCCTTTCCCTATAAAAGGAGGACCAAGGGCATGGAGTAGGATGAGATCGGACGGAGGCTAGCTGAAGGAATAGGCAAGCCATAGCCAAGAGCTCACCAGCGAACCAAGGAAGAAGACAACCACCAAGCTAGGCTAGAAGGAGGAAGGGAAGGAAAGGTGATCTCCTCCGAGCAAGGATCTGTCCTCCCCCTTCCTCTAGCCGGAGTACCCTGCCGGGTACCTCGCCGGGAAACACCATTGTAGCCATACCGTGATTCGTCCATCTATCCAGAAATGCAGGAGTAGGGCTGTTAGCCTTCGGGCGGCCTGAACCTGGGTAGATCGCTGTGTGCTTTCCTTGTTTGCGTACCACGTCGATCTCGGAGAGCGTGTGAGGAACTTGTCCGGCAATCGTCCCCTGGGAGACGTTTCCAGCCTCCTTCGCGCCCCTACCGAATCTACAAAGGGGGTGCCTCGCATCCCCGGTGTCCGTCCTTCGAGACATGATAGTGACGTTTTGAGATAAAAACGTCACAACCTGGTTAGGCCAAAACGTCACTAAACTTGGTGACGATTTCAAGATCATCGTTAAGCCTTCCACTTAATACGAAACTGGCTAGTGACGATTTCAAGATCGTCGTTAATCCACTTACATGTGGGACCTACCCCAGTCGCTGTTTTTTTCCTGGGCGCCCACCCTTCTGTTGGGCTGCTCGTGATATCCTCCTCTGTTGGGCTGTATTGTATTGGGCTTTTTGTGATATCTCTACTTTTGTGCCCACCCTTCTATTGGGCTGCTGGTGATATCTTCCTCTGTTGGGCTGTACTCTATTGGGCTATTTGTGGCATCTCTGTTCTTATGGGCCAGCCCTAGTGTTATCCCGACGGCCCCCACCACTCTGTTGGACTGCTGGTGATATCTTCCTCTGTTGGGCTGTACTCTATTGGGCTATTTGTGGTATCTCTGTTCTTACTTCTTATGGGCCAGCCCAACTGTTATCCAGACGGCCCCCACCCCTCTTATGGCCCATGCGGTGAATGAATAGCTAGCCCGACGGCCTAGTATGTGGAAATTAATCGGCAAAAACTGCGCTGTGGGGGACTCGAACCCTCCATCGATCGATGCCAGCAACTGCTGCTCTATACCGCTGCGCTACACTTGTGTTGTTGGTACATCTGTGGTAGTTTCTGTATATACCAGACTTATTAACTCCCGCTCTCTCTCTCTCACTCTCTCTCTCTCACCACTCGAGTGAACTGCCAGAGCACGTCCCATCAACCGCTCCGATGGCCTCCTCGCCTCCTCCGCCATCTCGGCCCCAAGCCCCGTCCACAGATCCGGCGGACCTCTTCTCCGTCCGCCGGAACTCCCTGCGCTCTAGTGTGGTGCGGGAGGTGCTCGGCCGCGAGGCGGCGGCGCCTTCGATGCGCGCGGGTCGAATCCCAGTGCTCAATCGGCCGTCGCCCATCACCGCGAGGACGGTTGCAAGTGCTTCGGCGAGCGCGGCCGCCCTGCAAGCCGCCGACATTGGCCACGGTCAACCCCAGATTGGGGTTTTCCACGCACCACCCAGCCTAGGGTTTTCAGCCGCCAGGGCGGCGGCCGTGGCAGCCGAAGCGCCAGGGACGAGCACGGAGGTCCTGGCGCCTCTTCCTCCTCCTCCTCCTCCACCGGTCGGATCTCATCCTCCCAGATTCCCGCCGGCGCCGATGTTCGGGAGGCCGCAACCATGGAGTCCGAGCCGCGGTTTTGCGCCGTACGCGCCGCCGCCCCCTTCAAGATTGGGGGCCTCTCCTTCGAGCGCGGCGCCTCCTTCTCCTCCGACCGATGCGCCTCCTGCTCCTCCGACCGAAGCGCGCCGTGGTCGAGGCCGTCCTCCAGGTCCACGGCGTCCTCCAGGTCCATGTCGTCCTCCTGCAGGTCGACGCCGTGGTTCACGCCGTGCTGGAGGCCATGGAGACGCCGGCGACGAAGGACTTTCTGCTCAGCGTCTGCCGAGAACCGGCCCTCGCGCTCGCGAGCCTGTGGTAAGTGATCTTACTTTGATGTGCTTTGATGTGCTTGTAAGATTGTATGATTGTTAGTTGCGCAAAGGTTGTTAGATTTTACCAAATGTAGACTGTTAGATTGTGCAATTGGCAATGTTAGATTGTTAATATTGCGCATGATAGGTTGTTAGATTGTGCAATTGGCAATGTTAGATTGTTAGATGCGCATGCACACTGGCATTGTGCAATGCCGATGCACACTGGCATTGTGCAATGCCTATGCACATTGGCATTGTGCACAATGCCAGTGTGCATCGGCATGATGTGCCGATTGATCCTGACACCGGATGTCTTGTGCAGAGCAGGCACTACCTTGAGGCGAGCCCCAATGGCCCTATCGCCGAACTCGACGACGTCGCGGTTCGCGTCCAGGTGAGGGACGCGAACGTCGCCTTGATGGAGGACTACATGCAGCTGTACGACCCCACAAAAAAAGCTGGCCGGCCGGCTGACCTGGGACATGGCCCCAGGGCACGGCTGCCTGCCTTCTTCGTGCAGGCTTCTGCCCAGGACCTCCTTGCCATGAGCGTCCCGCCGGCCATGGAGGATCGCTCCGCACCGACGGTGGTACTATACCTCGGCGAACGATGCCAATAAAGGGTGCAGCTCGCTTGGAGGGCCGAGCGCGTCTCCCTTTGGAAGGGCTGGCGCTTGTTCGCCCAGCAGTCCAAGATGGCGGAGGACAACACCGTCGTCTTCACCCCCAAGGACGACGGCTTCGCCGTCTAGGTCTACAGGCATGCCACCTCCGTGGAGATTGTCTAGGCCTATAGGAGGCACCGCAACGGCCCCTGGGAGGAGGCAATACAGGCGAGGAATGGCGGCGCCTAATCCTGATGTACTTTATGGTTAATCTAGTGGTAGTGTTGGCCTCTAATGGCTGTTGAACAATCCTTTTGTGCTTAGTCTCTGGTTGTAGTGTTGTTGGCCTTATATATGTAGGCTGGTGAACAATCCTTTTGGACCTGGGTACTCTGTCCCAGGTTTAGGCAGGTGTTTTACCTCACTGCCTGCTGCAATTAGAGCCTAAGTGCTCTGTTTAGTGCCTTATATGCTTGTTCTAAGCTTATGATCCTTTGTGTGCTTTTGGTAGCCGTTGTGAGATGGTAAGATCACCCTATTTGAATGTGGTGAGAAGCAGTGCCTGCGTGCCAAGAATTAATGGCAACCAAACTCATGTCCTGTTGCTCAGCAGAGATGGCGCTCTTCGCGCAGGCCACCAAACAAACTGCCACTTTCGTTCCCACCCATGCGCCATAGGCTACCAAACGACATCACGACATCGTAGTCATGATTACGTACGGTTTGTTGAATCCTGCGGCCCACGTGCCGCCGCTTCGTGTGCACGGTTTAGATTCACTCACCCACGATCGTGCCTCCACCACGTCCACGATCCACGTTTTTGACCTCGCCGTCTCGTTTTGACCATTGTTCGAGCTTCTTCCTCCTGGCGACTAGGAGATTGCAGTTCCACCTTGCACCCCTTCCCCACTTCCTCCCCCAAGCGCCCTTCACTGCTATATCGATCAGTCCCCGTTTATCTAGCTATATTTCTGCACTGACCACCACATCTATTCCTCCCCTCATCCCCGGTCTTTGCGACAAAAACCCCAATGTCGAAGCGCATGGCTGTTGTGTGCGACGAGGCCGGTCCGAGCGAGTTTGCACGGCACCGCCAGGAGTACGGATGGGATAATCTCCACGGCGCGACGGTGGAGATGATCAGCGCCGAGATGGACATCATCACCGCCTGTCGCCTTGCTCGCGGCATGGTCAGCTATCGTCACGTGATGCGCGAGGATCTGACGCATTCTTTTGGCACGCCGGGCCTTCTCCACATGGATGAGAGCCAATGGGGCCCCGAAGATCAGGTTTGTGGAGTTTAGATTGATTTGGTTGCTTTGGTGTGTGAGGCAACACCGATGTGATTCCTTACTAACCACGGTTTTTTTAGGTCTGTACTTATATACAAGTTAATCTGAACTTTTATATATCTCTGTCTTTCTGTACTTATATAGATGTGTACTTGTACATCTACTTAAGGCAGTCATCAAACTATTTATGTGTTGTTCTAAGGTTTTATGCAGGCTGTGAATATTTTTCTACGGTTTTTTGTGACTTTGTGTCTTTGTTTTATCGCAGACTGTTGGTAGTAGACTCATGCTTCTGGACAAGAATATGGCACCAGCATTGGTGCGGATGAAGGAGGAAGGCCAGGAAGGATATGAAGGCGTACAATTCTGGGTCGGCGGCAACGGAGAGTGAATATCCATGGGGATGATCCCCTAGGAAAATTGACTCTTACTAACGTCTACAGGTCAATAAAGTTCACGATGCCATCTCTGGAGGATGTTGGCATAACTTATTACGTAGATGGATGGTTGCCGAAGCAGCCATTCACTTTCAAATTCAACGGGACAGTAATAAATCTGCTGAAGATTCAACTCGCAGGAAGGCCATTTGTGTCTGACGGTGAATGGCGTTACGATGCCATAGCCGTGTTTGACAAGCTAATTGCCATTGTTCGATGGCCGTGTGGGACTGTTTGGACCATCCTGCCTCACACCGACTTGCGACCATCCAAATATGTGGATGCCGTCGGCAGCAACTCCAGCTCGGAACGATGTACCCTGGATCGCATATATGCGGTTACTGAACCGCGTGGAGATGTTTATGTTTGGCAACCATTCGAATGGGGTAAGATGTTATATGCTTTGTCACATGCTTTCACAATGGTTCTTGCTGTCACAATGGTTCTTGCTTTGTCATAGCTTGCGCGTATTAATTGACTTGATATTAACATTTTCCCAGTGAACCTGTGACACCCTAACTGAAAATAACTCTCAAGTACACACGCAACACCACGTCTCATACAGGCCCCGGCTATATATGTTGCTGACGAAGGGGACGATGCAAAATGGTTCCTGGCACCACAGGGTGATAATCTTCTGTGGTTCCATATGAATGGCTCACACGACTGGGCTCGTGGTGTAGTTAACTATATGGGGACAAAGATCTACTCTTATCCAAACCGGCGCTGTGATGTTTTCTCGCTGCCTGCAAATCAACACAATGATCCTCTTGAAGGAGCCTGGAGCAGGGTGGACAGTCTGAATGGGCTGTCTGCTTTTGTTGGGATCAACTATCCATTTTTCCTTTGGGCCCCTCCCTCTACTGACTATGCTGCTGACACTCAAGAGTCAGAATTCACTGATGCTGTTGATGATGATGGAGAACAACCTGATGGTGAAGCTGCTGGGTGTTCTGCCAGTGTTTAAACCTGATTGTGTGTTTGCTACACACGAGCGCGTATTTCATTTCCACCGTGAGCCAGAACCTACCTGGAGCCGCATGAACGTCTGCGGCGGGCCTGCCATTGGATCAAAGCTGTCTGTGAAGAGGTCCACGAGTATGTGGTTCGTAGCGAGGCACCGATTTGGTTCGTTCTGACGCTGCCACCTGCTCCGGGTACTGGTACTCTGTATGGATATAGAAACTACTAGTTATCTTTGCCATTTGCTATAGTTCTATGTTCACTAAGTCGTGTTGAGATACATGCTTGACTTAGGTTTTGTTATTTTGTGTAAGAAAAGGAAGTGTTAATGTTATGTCAGACTATGTGTTTTGGTTATGTCTGTAAGACTCTGTCATCGTTCAGGTTAAGTTAAGTCTATTTATGTATTCATGTTTTCAGACAATTGATACGTCTCCAACGTATCTATAATTTCTTATGTTCCATGCTTATATTATACCAATTGCTACATGTTTTATATACACTTTATAGCATTTTTATGCATTTTCTGGGACTAACCTATTAACAAGATGCCACAGTGCCAGTTCCCTGTTTCTACTGTTTTTTGTTTCAGAAAAGCTGTTAAGGAAATATTCTCGGAATTGGACGAAACAAAAGCCGAAGTCCCTATTTTTCTCGGAAACATCCAGAACACCGAAGAGGAGGAGAAGACGGAAAGCAAGGCGGTCTCACCATGTGGTGGCGCGGCCCCACCTCTGGCCGCGCCGCCACATGATGAGGGCCCCTCGGGGCTCCACCTCCTTCGTCCTTTCGCCTATAAATACCTCCCGACGAAATAAGACCTAACACCCGAGCACTTTTCCACGAAACATTACGGAGCCGCCGCCGTTGTCAACCCTAGTTCGGGAGGGTTCAGAAGCTCTTCCCGGCACCCTGCCGGAGAGGGGAATCAACACCTGAGGGCTCTACATCACGATGCCCGCCTCCAGACTGATGCGTGAGTAGTTCATCCTTGGACTACGGGTCCATAGCAGTAGCTAGATGGTTGTCGTCTCCACTTGTGCTATCATGTTTAGATCTTGTGAGCTGCCTATCATGATCAAGATCATCTTTATGTAATGCTACATGTTGTGTTTGCTGGGATCCGATGAATATTGAGTACTATGTCATTTGCTTCATTATATATTATGTGAGTACGTTATTTATGATCTTGCATGCTCTCCGTTACTAGTAGATGCTCTGGCCAAGTAGATGCTTGTGACTCCAAGAGGGTGTATTTATGCTCGATAGGGGGTTCATGTCTTCATTTAATCTAGGGGAGTGACAACAACCTCTAAGATTGTGAATGTACTGTTGCTACTAGGGGATAAAACAGTAGTTCTTTGTCTAAGGATAATTGTCCTACTTACATTACACACTTTGCTTAATGCAATAATCTGTTGCTTGCAACTTAATACTGAAAGGGGTGCGGATGCTATCCGGAAGGTGGATTATTAGTCATAGATGCAGTTGGATAACGGTCTATGTATCATGTTGTAATGCCCAAATGAATCTCACACTAGACACCATGACTTGTACATGCATTATTATGCAGTTCTTTATTTTGTTAATTGCCCAGCTGTAATTTGTTTACCCTCATGTATGCTATTATTATTTATGGAGAGACCGTGGGGCCTGCGGCCAAGAACATCACTATTTTCGGAGAAGCGCGGCGCGGTATGGAAAACCTAGTTATCGGCCAGATCCACACGCTTCCAGGAGGGGAGCGGATCGTGGATGACTTTGGCTGGAGAGAAGAAGCAGATCAGCTGGAAACCGGATCTATGATCATCTTTGGTCAGATCGATGTTTTCGTCGGCGTGATCCAGACCACCGGAGCCGACAGAGATCAGTACGAGCCGGAGTATGAGTCGCAGTCCGGGTCAACCACCATGGCCCATACGGATGGAGAAGAGTTTGTTGGATCACTAGAGTGCGAGGTCACGACCGAAGAGGAAGAGTCGGCGATCCAAGCTATGCAGGATTCTATTGTTGCAGCTACAAACATGTCAGATCTGGACACAGATACCGAGTCAATCTTACCGCTATTTGAAGATCGTTGGGGATATGGATTTGAGGAAGAAGATCACCCGGCACCCCCAGGACCCGTGCGTCATATGACGGTTCACGTCGTGACCACGGCTCAGCTGGCTGATGGAGTTACAGCCTCCGTTAGTGACGAGACAAGTGCAGAGAGAGCTGCCAGACAGAATAGAGAGGCTTGGGATCATAGCCATCTTGGCATGCCACCAGCAGCCTACGCGCCACCCAACCCCAATACCGGAGCAGTTTTACCGACTTTCAGCGCAGCAGTCCAGACATACCCCCCAGCACCTGGAACGGCTTTCACAAACCCGATCCTGGTAAACACCCCTGTTCCGCCGCCAAACCCACGGAATCAAGTTCCACCACCAACGGCGAACGATCAAGCGCTTGCCGGTACATCAGGAAACCCGGCGCAGCACTTGGGAGAAGTAACAAACACTAATTCAGCAATACAAAGAGAGTTAGAAGATCTAAGGCAGTCTGTGGTAAGAGCGAACCAGGAGCGCGTGGAGGAAACCCGGCGCGTAGCAGATAAGGAGCGGCTTTTGGCTCAGCAGGAACAGAGGTTACAAGATGAGAGAAACGCCCTCCAGAGAAGGAGAGACGAAATCACTGCAGTACAGAATAGAAGGCGCGGAAGCCGGCTTCATCTGCCAACCGGAACAAACGCCATAGTACCTCAAGTCCTTGAATACCAGACAACACCCAACAACGTACCCGCACCCGCAGCAGGGGCTAACACCGTAATGGGAGCCGGCGCGCCGCAGGCCGGGTTACAAGGAGCGCAAGCTGGAGGAAACACGGGAAACCCAGCTGGAGGAGCCAGAGCCGGGGCTGCAGTCGCAGAACAACTACCACCACCACCCCCCAGGTTTAGCACTCCCCGGGTCATTACAATAATCCAGTTGACAATGTTTTTGCACCTGCACATGCCCTGGAGCATATCCCGTTCGATAACTCACCAGCCGGCATAGAAGCACGGAGAGTCGTCGACTTATTGCGCACCGCCGTGGTCCAGCAGAACAATAACCCACGCGGCTCGCAAGCTTTCAACTCAGAAGCACAGAGAAGTCGTACCAGAACCCGGCACGGAGAGCCGGCGGCAGCAAGATCAGTCCAGAACCGGCTTGGACCGGTAAATCAGCAAGTTCAGCAACACAACCAACAAGTGGTGCAGCAGCAACAACCGGTGGCCGCGCCTCAGAGGATGGTCGCGCCTGCTATGTCTGCAGCACAGTCGATAGTCAACAGCTCACGAGCGAGGTGCGCAGCTGCGGCTGCAGCGCTTCCAGAAGCCGGGGCTGGAGTGGTGATCCCCGTCAGACCCGCCGTATCTTCGCCTGCGCCGGGTCACGGAGGAGGCATGTCTTCAAACTTGACATGACCAAAGTGTTTATCAGATGCCATAAGGGTGGAGCCATTTCCAGAAAAATTCAAAGAACCGACCAAAGTTAGCAACTACGAGCCGAACATGAATCCAGAGACGTGGTTGAGTAGTTACAGCATGGCGATGGACATAAAGAATGTGTCACCAAATTTGTGCGCCCATTACATGTATCTCATGATGGCAGAAGGAGCACCCAAAATATGGTTAGACCGGCTTTCACCACGCAGTATCAATTCTTGGGAGGAGTTAAAAGCGGCGTTTATCAAGAACTTCGTCGGGACGTGTAAGAGACAGTATACATAGGCGGATCTGGATCGGTGTGTCATGAGAAAAACCGAGTTAGCCAGGCAATGGATGTCCAGAGTTACGGAAATCTTACATTCATCAGTCAATATCTCGCCAAGCATGACCATGTTGTATATGGATAAAAATTGTTGTTATGACTCATTAACACAAAAGATCGGACGTATGAGGGAAGACCCGGCCTGCAAAGACATCACGATAGGAGAAATTGTAACTGCAGCCAACAGATACGCCGCAACAGACAAAAGGTCGGGTGAGACAGAGGAACAGCAGTAGAACAACCGAGTCAGTGGAGGCCGTAACCCGAATCAAAATCAAAACAACGGTAACCAGAATAGCAATAACAAGCGTCCATATGAGGGTGGAAATTCAGATTTTGTCGGAACAACTCAGACGACAGGTTACAGAGGGCCGAGACCTGGTGGCAATTTCAGGGGAGGTCCTTCGAGAGGACCAAACGTCAGCGAGATGTACAACATGCCGTGTCCCCGTCATAGCAAGAACGGAAGGCCGTCAAATCACTCCTTAGCTCAGTGTGCCGATATAAGAGCATGGATGAGGCACGAACAAGCCATGGAGAGGAGTCAGGGAAACTTTGGAAACAATGGTAACTTTGGAAACAACGGAAACAATGGTAACCCGGCAGGACCCGGGCATGGGGCCGGGTCAAACGGACCACCAAACAACAACGCCGGGTCTAGCCAGCAGCAGAACCAAGTCATGACCGGGTAGCAGCAGAACCCGAAGGAACTCCATAGTCAGAGCCAGTATCACGTCTTCACCACCAACACATCCAGGAGGGAAAAGAAATTGCAAGCAAGAGCCGTTAATGCGGTGGCATCGGCCGTTCCAAGGTTCCTGAAGTGGTCCGAGCAAGTAGTTACTTGGAGCCGGGAAGATCATCCGCCAGCAGTGGGGCACCCGGGTCTCCTAGCTCTCGTTGTGGCACCACAAGTAGACGGATTTTCTCTAAACAAGGTCCTGATGGACGGAGGAAGCAGCATCAACATTTTATATCTAGACACATTCAAAAGGATGGGATTGACGGAAGATCGTCTGACTCCAACTTCAACAATCTTTCATGGCATAGTCCTAGGGAAGTCGGCGCACCCAATTGGCCAGATCAATCTAGAGGTGGCATTCGGCGTGAGCAAGGAGCAATTCAGATCAGAGTTCCTGAAGTTCGAGGTTGTTGATTTAAAGAGCCCGTACCACGCTCTATTCGGGAGGCTGGCTTACGCCAAATTCATGGCCAGGCCGTGTTATGTATATCTCAAGTTGAAGATACCGGGTCCTCAGGGAATAATCACAATAGAGGGAAGCAAGGATATGGCTATAGAATGTGACCATGGCGAAGCCATTATGGCAGAACAGGCTTGCTCAGAAGAAGAGCTCAAGTACTACAAGTCCCAGGTGGATCCGGCTGACAAACGTTTGCTGGAAAAGCCGACTCACGAGGAAGAAAAGAAGAAATTCAAGTCTGCACAGGACACCAAGATGATTGACTTTGTAGAAGGGGACTCCTCCAAGCAGTTTTCGATAGGAGCCCACATGGACGAGAAATAGGAAAGCGCGCTCATCAAGTTCATCCGTGAGAATCGGGATATCTTTGCATGGTCTCCTTCAGACATGCCAGGTGTACCGAGTGAACTTGCTGAGCACAGCTTACATGTTGATTCTACAGAAAAGCCAGTTAAACAAGGACTACGTCGTTTCAATGCAGAGAGGAAACAGATCATCGGAGAAGAGATTGCCCGTCTGCTCGCAGCATGGCTTATCATGGAGTTTTATCACCCGAAGTGGCTGGCAAACCCGGTCCTAGTCATGAAGAAAAACGGAGAGTGGCGCATGTGTGTGGATTACACCAGTTTGAACAAGGTTTGTCCAAAAGACCCCTTTGCACTGCCTCGTATAGATCAGATTATTGATGCCACAGCCGGCAGCTGTCGTAGTATCGGCATTGTAGATAGGAGACGGGGGTCCTCTAGCCTAAGGATGGATTGTGGGGAAGAAGGCTGGAGTCGTCAAGGTCGGGATTGAACACGGCGAGTTTACCCAGCTTCGGATCTCACAGCGGTGGCGAGACCCTACGTGATGCTATAATTCACTATATGGCAATAGCCGTGAACAGGTTACAATGGTGTATGAGATTGTCTCAAGCGTATTGAAGCGTGCCCTAAAGGCATCCCGGTGGCCGGCTTATATAGGCGGCCAGACCCCGGGATACAAGGCAAGTACTTGTCCGGCAAGTAAACAGAGTCCTAGACCTAGCCGGCTTGGTTGCTGCCTTCCGTCTTGATGGCTTGATGGGCTTGGGCCTTCCGCTTTCCTTGGACCGTCCGCCTACTTCCTTGTACGTCAGCTATCTGGGCTGCCCGGCAGGCTTCAGCCTTAACCACCCTTGGGCCACCCTGGGCTAGCCGGATTCATCCATGTTAGAGATACCCCTGGTTGGTATATCCCCAACATTAGCCCCCAGAAAGGTTGAAGTTCTCCAGTTGCCGGCTTCTCTGTCTTCATGATCCTCAGCTTGAATGTTGGCGGCTGTAGAGCTTGAACCATTCTGAATAAAATGGGGGACACGTGCCGGCTTGATCACCAGCACGCGGCCGCCTTTGTCCTGCATGGGAAAGACGACTAGCTTAACTTGCCGGGTAACTTCTCGGGGAAGCCTTATCCTTACTGACAAGTCAAACTTATAACTGACAGATGACGTCATTTGGTTAACGACAGTTTGAATCCAAACAGAACAAAATCGTGCCATGATTGCAAATCGCGGGAAAAGAGGAGTTATGGCGAACGTGAGATCGTGGGCCGTTTCGCCTTTGTGCGGATGCGTGCCACGTGGACGCCTTTTTGGCAACTGCACGGATCTTAACGCTGGCCCTATAAATAGGGTACCGAAACGTTCATCTCCTTCACCCGCACTCATTCTCTCTCCTGCCCTTGCCTCTTGACCTCCTCAAGCTCTTCACCACTCCTGAGCGAAACTCCGGCGACCTTCCCAACTCCGGCGACCAAGCGCACGGGGGATGGCCTCTGACCCGAAGACATCTGCTGCGGCGGTGGCGGCGAAAGACTCCGAGGCCGAGCTCACCACGGCGGCGGCGATGGGCAGCGCGGGCTCACTATCCGCGGCGGCCCGCGCTTCGGGTTCTACCGCACCCGGAGCGCGCGCTTCCTTCTCCGCTCCAACCACGCGCCCGCACGCGGCTACGGCCACGGCACCATTGACCTCGACCACGTCGGCGGCGCCCGGAGGCGCGGCCGCTGACGAGGAGGAGGAGCCAGCGGACCTCGGGTCCCGCTACTGGCTACCCTCCGTGGTGGATGACGATATCCTCAAGGAGCTAGAGGAGGCCGGCTACTTGCCGACCCAAGGGGACTGCAATTGGCGGTCCGCCAAGGGCGACATCATCCCGGCTCCAGCAGCCGGGGAACGGGTAATCCTCACCTCCCATCTAGTTAGGGGAATGGCGCTGCCGCCTTCCGCCTTCTTCAGCAAGGTGTTAGACCATTATGGGCTCCAGCCCCACAACATAGCGCCCAACAGCATCTTAGTCCTGGCCGGCTTTACTGCTCTATTTGAAGGCTACCTAGGTGTTAGGCCTAGTTTAGACTTCTTCATATATTGCTTCCGCTGCCGGTGCCAAACTGTACTGGACGGGAGCCTCGCAACCTGCGGCAGTGTTACTTTCAACTGCCGCCAAGGACGTCTGTGGTATCCGAAGATACCCTACATTGAGTCCGTCAAGGGTTGGACCGCCACATTCTTCTACTGCCAAGACATGGCAGCCCCGGCGCACAGCTTTGGCGTCCCAGAGTTCGTCAACGCGCCGCCAACACCCAGGCCATGCTGGGACGAGACGGTCCCCAAGTTGACGGTGGAGCTCCGCCTTTATATGAGGCGGATCGAGTTCCTCACCAAGACGATGGAAGCTCCGTTGCTGGACGGAGTGGATACCGTCATTTGCTGGCTGTCCCGGCAAATATTGCCCCTGCGGTACAGCCCGCACAAAAGTGAGCGAAGGGGAGTTGCCAGCTGCTGAATTGGCGGCCCGACTTCGCAGCCTCGTCAAAGCGGGGTTTGTGAAGACGGCGGAAGGTGTGCCAATGCACACCCACAACAATCCTCCCCTCGAAGTAAGTATTCTTTTTTACCCTTTGTTTGACGGTATTGCTGCTAGCTTACTAGACTGCCTTAACCCTTGCCTTGCTTCATTGCTCTGCGCAGCTCTCTGCCTTGACGGAGAGTGACCTGGCTCCCGCCTTTAATGAGTCGGGGGCTGGGAAAACCAAGAAGCGCAAGGCGTCTGGCGCTCCTTCCTCTACCGCCAATGCCGAGAGGAAGAAAAGAGCCGCACCGACTACGTCGGCACCCGTCGACGACGACGAGAACGCGGGGATACGGATCCCCGAAAAGTAAGTTTGTCTATCAGCCTCGGTATTTGTCGGTTCGATTCACTGCTGGACTTTCCCGGCTAACCTTTGTACTTGGTTGACAACCAGGAATAGGGTCGCGACTTCCAAGTTGCCGGCCAAGACCTTATCTGCTAGGGGCAAGCGGCCCCTTGGCACCTCGCCTGCCACATAGCCGCTAACTCCTCAGCCCCAAGCCGGTGGCTTTATGAGGGACGCCCGCGTGCAGCCCCAGCCCCGAGTTCCGGCTGCTAGCCCGCCGCCAACCAGGGCGGCATCTTCTGGACGCACCACCAATCCCTCCTCCCAGACGGCTGAAGCTGCGGCTAATGATGCCGGCCAATCTTTTGCGGCCAAAGAGGAGCAGGTAGAGGAGGTGGTTGGCGAACAGTCTCGGGCGGCTCCGGCTTCCGTCGCGGGGAACGTCCGCGATCCTTGGGCTTCCGCTGAAGCATGCCAAGGAATGCGCGTTGTCCTTTGCTGAGTTTGCCGGAAACGCCTTTGCCTCTTTGGAAGGGGATGTGGCGGTAAGTTATTGGCTTTTATACATACACATATACATAGTCACTCCCCCCCGAGCAATTAGATGGCTAGAAAGATTTATATTTTTAGCCGGCTGAGTAGTTTATGACTTTGCAATGTGTTTTGCAGGGCATCCTTCAGGCCAACGTGGAGCTTATCACCGCCAAGGCGGATATGAATAAGCGACATCGCGCTCTGAAGGAGGATAACAAGGCAAGGACAAGCGTATTGCCGAACTGGAGGCGATCCAGAAGAAAAATGAAGGTAAAAAATGTTGATTTTTTACTTTCCGCCTTGTTGTGGTTTTTGTCCGCCAATATTTTCAGCCCCGACATTCATACTTGTAGAAATGTTAGATCACGCCCAAGAAATCTTGGCGGCATCTACTGACATGCAAGCTATTATGAATGAAGCTTCGGATTTGGTGGCCACCAACTTGGCTATGAAGGAGGAGCACCGGAAGGAGATGGAGGCCCAACAACTTAAGTTTGCGCAGGAGACTAGCCAGCTGACTGGTGAACTGGATAGCCTGCGGAAAACGTTGGAGGAGGCGGAGAAGACGGTTGCGGAAGAAATATCCAAACAGTCTTCTCGTGCACAAACCGCGGAGGACACGCTGTCGACTCACTTGGTTGGGTTGTCGACCTTCCATGACTCGGTCCTTGGTAAGCTTTCCTTGCTATAAACATTACATAGCTGCCTTTATTTTGACAGGAGCTAACTGTGATGCTTTTGTAGTTGCTGCCGGCTTAGGCGATGACAAGGTTGTCAGCCCCCGCATGGATCGCATTGCGCGTCTGGGCGAGCTGATCACCGAGACTTTGGCGACGTCCAAGCGGTTTGCCGGCAAGTTCTTCATCTCCACGGATAGCCAGGAGCCAGCCGACTTTGGCGATGTGCCCAGCATGCTGGATCAAGCTACGAAGCTGCACAAGAGCGCACTGAAGTCGGCGGCCAGGGGAGGTGCAAAGACTGCTCTTGGCCTTTTTATGGCACACTACCCTTCGGCGGAGATCGACGTCGTCACGGAAGGCATGCTGTCTACTTATGAAGACGGCAGCGAGGTAGAGCCGGCAGCTGTGCTGAACAGTGTTGCCGGCTATGCCACGCAAGTTGCCGACATGGTGGACACGTCCGTCTTCTACAAGCGCCATCCTGTGCCGAGCACCGCGGAGAGAGATGAAGTTGTTGCAGAGGCGGAGGGGAGTGATAGCTCCGGGGCTGGCGTTGCTAGCCCCCATGCCGATGTTGGCAGCCCCCGAGCCGATGCATGATCTTGTCGGCTTGACCTCCTTGGCGGCCAGTCTGCTCCTGCTCCTGAAACATTAATCTCAGCTTGTATGATCTGTTGTAAATAACTTTTGGAGATGTAATGCTAGGCAGAAACCGGCTAACTTATTTTGCTACAGAGTAGTCTTTATTATATGGCCCGCCTTAATTTTATTTGACTTATATGCTTGAATTTTTGTATGTTGGCGGAACCTCAGCCGAAAACTTTAGCTGAGACAACCAGGGCTAGTACCATTTGTTTAGAATCAGAAACCAAAGCCAACATATTGGTGCCAAAGACATACTACTAGGCGACCCACATATAAGTAATCAGGATAAAGGAATTAGGCGGCGCAAAAAGTTAATTTTGCTTAGTTTGGCTCGAAAGCTGCAAGTATCTACCAGTTGGAACCTTTGTACGGAGCGAAAATGAAGGTAACTTAGATACATAAATGTATATGATTGTTAGAAAAGACAAAAGATGGCATGCTTCTCAACACAGATGAGGAACCATAGACTTTTATTTCATAAACATATATTACTTATTACAATTAAAAATTGCTAAGTGTAGTAAGGACGTAGCTGCTCAATGTTCCAAGGCCGTCTTGTTTGCTCGAACGGATCATCGATGCCTTTCTTTCTCTTGGTTCCCTTCCTGGTGTTCTGCTTCTTGCGCCGCTTCTTTTCTTCGACGTCCCGAATGTCGGCCAGGTAGTAGGAACCATTGAGCAACGCCTTGCTGACTATAAAAGGTCCTTCCCATGGTGGGGATAACTTATGCAAGCCTTTTCTGCCTTGAATTAGGCGGAGAACCAGGTCACCTGTTCTGAAGCTTCGTTTCCGCACTCTCCAGCTATGATAGTGATGCTCACGGGTGTGAGGAGTTGGAAAACCCCAAGAGGAAGGTGTGATGAGCGTAGTAGCAAGTTTCCCTCAGTTATGAAACCAAGGTTATCGAACCAGTAGGAGATGAAGAACACAACGAAGGTCTCCCCGGCGCCAGAAAAGTGCTGTTGCAGGGAGGTGGAATCTGCACAACACAATCAAGAAACTTTGCTCCAACTCAACAGTGAGGTTGTCAATCTCACCGGCTTGCTGTAACAAGGATTAAACGAATGGTGTGGAAGCTGGTGTTTGCAGAGAATGAAAGAAAGCAGTTTGCAGTTGGTTGTATTATCAGTTTAAAGAAAAGGACCGGGGTCCACAGTTCACTAGTGGTGTCTCTCCATAAATAATAATAATAGCATACATGTGGGTAAACAAATTACAACTGGGCAATTGACAGAATAAAGAGCTGCATAATGATGCATATACTAATGTTATGATGTCTAGTATAAGATTCATTTGGGCATTACAACAATATACATAGACCGTTCCAACCGCATCTATGACTAATAATCCACCTTCCGGTTACCGTCCGCACCCCTTTCAGTATTAAGTTGCAAGCAACAGATTATTGCATTAGGCAAAGTGTGTAATGTAAGTAATACAATTATCCTTAGACAAAGTACTACTGTTTTATCCCTAGTAGCAACAGTACATCTACAATCTTAGAGCTTGCTATCACTACCCCAGATTAAATAGAGACATGAACCCACTATCGAGCATAAATACTCCCTCTTGGAGTCACAAGCATCTACTTGGCCAGAGCATCTACTAGCAACGGAGAGCATGCAAGATCATAAACAACACACAACATGATATATTATGAAGCAAATGACATAGTATTCAATATCCATCGGATCCCAGCAAACACAACATGTAGCATTACATAAAGATGATATTGATCATGATAGGCAGCTCACAAGATCTAAACATGATGGCACAATTGGAGAAGACAACCATCTAGCTACTGCTATGGACCCGTAGTCCAAGGATGAACTACTCACGCATCAGTTCGGAGGCGGGCATGGTGATGTAGAGCCCTCCGGTGATGATTCCCCTCTCCGGCAGGGTGCCGGGAAGAGCTTCTGAACCCTCCCGAGCTAGGGTTGACGACGGCGGCGGCTCCGTAATGTTTCGTGGAAAAGTGTTCGGCTTTTAGGTCTTGTATTGTCGGGGGCTTTAAATAGGTGAAAGGGCGAAGGCGGTGGAGGGCCGAGGCCCCGTCATCAGGTGCTGGCGCGGCCAGAAGTGGGGCCGCGCCGGCACCTCATCTGGGGCCTCGTGGCCCCTCTCCGTTAGGTCTTCGGTGTTCTGGAACCTCCCGTGAAAAATAGGGACTTTGGTATTAAATTCGTCCAATTCCGAGAATATTTCCTTAAGTGGTTTTCTGAAACCAAAAACAGCAGAAAACAGGGAACTGGCACTGTGGCATCTTGTTAATAGGTTAGTCCCAGAAAATGCATAAAACAATGCAAAGTGTATATAAAACATGTAGCAATTGGTATAATATAAGCATGGAACATAAGAAATTATAGATACGTTTGAGACGTATCAAGCATCCCCAAGCTTAGTTCTACTCGTCCTTGAGTAGATAAAACGATAACAAGAATAATTTCTGAAGTGACATGCTTTCACACAATCTTGATCATATATTAATGTAATGCATGTAAACTGAGATCAAATGAATAAAAGCTGTAGTTTATATTGATATCAAATGAGTAATGAATAAACAAGTAGGAAGAACAAAGCAAAACTTTCAATGAATCAATACTAGAGAACAATCAACCGTGCAAAGTAGATATTTAAGATGATTTAAGCTTCAAGAATAACAATATAATCATCTAATGAATCAAACACTCATGACAACTTTGTGAAAGGATCAAGTCAAGCAATAACAATATGCACGTAGAAGATCATCTCTCTATTTGTTCACTCAAAAACAAGCAAGCGTTCAGCGTTGGTTCCTGGCACCAGGATGTTCTGGCTAAAAGAATAATAAGGGGGGTTTGGAAGGCCAACGGAAGAAAGTCTCACACAGCTGAAAGTGATCATTAGACAAGAGGAAGTCTTATAATCGAAGCTATGCAAGGAGTAGTGATTGCCACACAACAGATGCACATAGAGCTATAAGTGTATGAAAGCTCTCCAATGGAACTAGTGGGGGTGCATCTAATTTGCTTGCTCATGAAGACCTAGAGCACTTTTGAGGAGGCTCATCATTGGAATATACAAGCCAAGTTCTATAATGTGAAGTTCCCCACATAGTTATGCAAGTAGAACATGAAACCTCTCTCATATGGAGTAAAGGTGCTAAATATGAGCACAAATGATGACTACCTTTAACATCTCTAGGGCAAGGCATTTTCTCAACCGCGTCCACTTTAGCTCTATCAACCTCAATACCCCTTTCAGAAATTTTATGTCCAAGAACAATTCCTTCATTAACCATAAAGTGGCATTTCTCCCAATTAAGAACAAGGTTAGTTTCTTCACATCTCTGCAAAACTTTATCAAGGTTGTGCAAACAATTATCAAAAGAAGTTCCATAGACGGAGAAATCGTCCATGAATACTTCCACAATCTCCTCACAAAAACCATGAAAAATAGCAGCCATGCATCTTTGAAAAGTAGCAGGAGCATTACATAAACCAAAAGGCATGCGTCTATAAGAATAAGTACCATAAGGACAGGTAAAGGTGGTCTTCTCTTGATCTTGCGCTTTAACAGCAATTTGAGAGAAACCAGAATAACTATCAAGAAAGCAAAAATGAGTTTTCTTAGCTAATCTCTCTAACATTTGATCAATAAAGGGTAATGGATAATGATCTTTCTTAGTAACTATATTAACCTTTCGAAAATCAATGCACATTCTATAACCAACAACTACTCTTTAAGGAATAAGTTCATCATTTTCATTAGGCACAACAGTAATTCCTCCTTTCTTAGGGATGCAGTGCACAGGACTTACCCATCTACTATCAGCAATAGGATAGATTATACCAGCATCAAGAAGCTTTAATACCTCATTTCTTACCACTTCCTTCATCTTGGGTATTAAACGGCGTTGATGTTCAACCACTGGCTTTGCATCAGGCTCCATATTAATAGAATGTTGACATATAGTAGGAGAAATCCATTTTAAATCATCAAGAGTATAACCCATAGCTCCACGGTGTTTCTTCAATACTTCCAATAATCTTTCCTCTTCTTTACCTGAAAGGTTAGCACTAATAATAATAGGATATATTTTCTTATCATCAATATGAGCATACTAAGATTATCAGGCAAATGTTTTAAATCAATGACAGGATCCTCTTTAGGTGGGAGTGTTTTACCCATGACTTCCACCTTTAAATTGTGTTTCAAGATAGGTTGACGAAGAAATATTTCATCAAGCTCATCCCTTTCTTCTCTAAAGACTTCACTTTCATGATATTCCATAAATTGCTGCCAAACATTGTTAGGAGCAAGAGCAATAGAGGCAAGCTGTTCAACTTTAAAGTCTTCATTAGGCAATTCGGTTTCATAAGGGACTTTAGCAAATTTCGAAAAATTGAATTCATACGAATCACCAGCAAACTTAGTAAAGATTTTCTGTTTCTTACAATCTATAATAGCACCACAAGTGTTCAGAAAAGGTCTACCAAAAATGATAGGACAAGTCTTACTAGCAACTGAACCAAGTACGAGAAAATCAGCAGGATATTTAATCTTACCACATAAAACTTCAACATCTCTAACAATACCAATTGGAGAGATAGTTTCTCTATTAGCAAGTTGAATTACCACATCAATTTCTTCAAGTTCACAAGGACCAATCTCATGCATAATTTCTTTGTAAAGCTCATAGGGAATAGCACTAGAACTTGCTCAAAGAGAAACAGAAAAATAAAAAAAATAGAAAAAAAATAAAAAAGAAAGAAAGAAAGAAAGAATAAAAAGAGGGCAACATTACTACTCTTTATCCACACTTGTGCTCATGTTATAGCACCTGTAATATTCATAGTATTCTTGGTCATGCTGGTTTCTATAGAAGGTTTATTAAAGATTTCTCTAAAATATCAAAGCCTCTTACTAATCTTCTACAAAAAGATGTACCTTTTGCTTCTGATGATGATTGTAAGGAAGCTTTTGAAACTTTGAAAAAGGCTTTAATAAGTGCTCCTATTGTTCAACCACCTGGTTGGAATTTACCATTTGAAATTATGTGTGATGCTAGTGATTTTGCTGTTGGTGCTGTTCTTGGACAGCGAGTAGATAAGAAGTTGAATGTTATTCATTATGCTAGTAAGACTCTTGATTCTGCACAAAAGAATTATGCTACAACTGAAAAAGAATTTCTAGTTGTTGTCTTTGCTTGTGATAAGTTTAGACCTTATATTGTTGATTCTAAAATTATAATTCATACTGATCATGCTGCTATTAGATATCTTATGGAAAAGAAAGATGCTAAGCCTAGGCTTATTAGATGGGTGTTGCTTTTGCAAGAATTCGATTTGCATATTGTAGATAGGAAAGGTGCTGAAAATCCTGTTGCTGATAATTTGTCTAGATTGGAAAACATTGCTTATGATCCTATTCCTGTTAATGATAGTTTTCCAAATGAACAATTGTCTGCAATAAGGGTGAGTTCACAAGATAGTCCCTGGTATGCTGATTATGCTAACTTTATCGTTTCGAAGTATTTGCCTCCAACCTTTTCAGCTCAACAAAGAAGAATTTTTTTTTATGACTTGAGGCATTATTTTTGGGATGACCCACACTTATATAAAGAAGGAGTGGATGGTATTATGCGAAGATGTGTTCCGGAACATGAACAGAAAGAGATATTGAGAAAATGCCATAGTAGTGCTTATGGAGGACATCACGCTGGAGATTGAACTGCACAAAAGGTTCTACAATCAGGTTTTTATTGGCCTACTCTCTTTAAAGATGCAAGAAGGTTTATTTTATCTTGTGATGAGTGTCAAAGAACTGGTAATATCTCTAGACGTAATGAAATGCCTATGAATTATACTCTTGTTATTGAGCCATTTGATTGTTGGAGATTTGACTTTATGGGTCCTTTTCCTCCTTCAAAGGGTTATACTCATATACTTGTTGATGTTGATTATGTTACTAAATGGGTAGAAGCTATACCTACAAAAAGTGCTGATGGTGAGACCTCATTAAAAATGCTTCAAGATATTATTTTCCCTCGGTTTGGTGTACCTAGATATCTTATGACTGATGCAGGTTCTCATTTTATTCATGGTAGTTTTAGAAAAGTTCTTGCTAAATATGGTGTTAATCATAGAATTTCTTCAGCTTATCATCCTCAAACTAGTGGGCAAGTAGAATTATCAAATAGAGAAATTAAATCTATCTTGCAAAAGACTGTTAGTAGAACTAGGAAAAATTGGGCTAGTAAATTAAATGATGCTTTATGGGCTTATAGAACTGCTTATAAAAATCCTATGAGTATGTCTCCTTATAAAATGGTTTATGGAAAAGCTTGTCACTTGCGTTTAGAATTAGAACACAAAGCTTATTGGGCAGTGAGAGAACTTAATAGAGATTTTAAACTTGCTGGTGAGAAGAGGTTGCTAGACTTGAGTTCTTTAGATGAATGGAGAAGTGAGGCTTATGAAAATGCTAGACTCTTTAAAGAGAAAGTTAAGAAATGGCATGATAGGAGAATTCTTAAGAGAGAGTTTCATGTTGGTGAGAAAGTTCTATTGTATCGTTCTCGTCTTAGATTTTTTGCAGGAAAACTACTCTCCAAATGGGAAGGACCTTATGTTATTGTAGAAGTATATCGTTCTGGTGCGATTAAAATTGCTTCACTCAAGGATGATACTACACAAGTGGTTAATGGACAAAGACTCAAACATTATATTTCTGGAGATTCTTATAATGAAGATGTTGATATTATTCAAGTGATTACTCCGGAAGTTTTTATTAAAGAGCAATTTTCTGAGTCTGCAGAAGCTGAATTCGAAAAGGTAAAGTTTTGGTAAGAAAAAGTCCGCGTTTTTAATTTTGGAAGATACTATATTATTTTTCAAAAATATGGAAAATTACAAGACGAAAACGGGCAGGACACGGAGCCCGAGGCGCCGTCACCATGCCGTGGCGCGGGCCCCATGCTGGCCGCGCCACCACGTGGTGAGGGAGCCTCGGAGCTCGTCTCCTACTCGGTATCCTCCCGTAGCCTTCCTTTTGTTGCGTAATTTTTTGCTATATAATTCACCGGATCCCCCGAGGTCCGTATATCGTGTTTTCGAAGTGTTTTTGTTTCGAGCTGTTTCTGTCCAGATGTCATCCCAGGGTTCTTGTCTGAAGACTACGCGCTGCTTCGCCAACGTGAACTTCTCCAAGACCTTGATAAAGGATCTTTCGTTGGATGGGCGGAGGAGGAAAAAGTGAAGGCTAGGCGCAAGGACATGGACGAGAGCGTCATGTAAGAAGTGAAGAAGATGTCATCAGCAAAAAGAGACCAAGCAGGAGCGAGAGCTAGCAAGCCCACCTTTGTGGGATCTATTAACACTCAACGTGCTTTTTCTCATAACATGCAGGGAGCAATACCACCTGTTCTAGATCTCAGCTCTTTCCCAGATGTGGAAGACGCTCTTCGGGTCACTGATCAGTTTTGTTATCTATGTATCCCTTGGTGTGAGTTGCCGATATGGAATATTAATGAGAAGTTTTATCATTCACTTTCTGCACACCTTATTTTAGTTTGCAACTTCTATTATATATGATTGATCTTGTCATTAGTATTGGTATCACTTTGGGAGCATATAGTAAATCTTTTGGTTTTGGCAAACTTAGCATTGGTCAGTAGGTACAATACTTTGAGACTTAAGTGGAGAAAATAAGTACATGTAGATATATTATTCAATGATCTTTCTCACTTGTAGCTCATAAGCTTAGTATTCACAAATTAAAATTGTTTGTGCTTCCAAGGAAGATTGCATGATTGTTCTTACTACATGTATATTTGTTTGTATCCATCGACTCTTATGCTTGCTACCCAACCTTGCTAGCCAAAGCTTTGTATCGAGAGGGAATGCTTCTCATACATCCAAACCATGAGCCCAAACCTTTGCCATCTGTGTCCACCATAACTACCTATTATGTGGTATTTCGCGCCACTCCAAGTAAATACTTCGTGTGCTATCTTTATTCAAAATTATTATCCCTTATTTGTGTCACTGTTTATTAGCTCATGAGGAAGTATGTGGGTTACTCTATGTTTAACTTGTTAGATAGACTTTCAAATGAGCTGGCAAATGGGGTGCCCAGTCCCAAGTAATTAATTGTTCAATTCCCTTCACATGGTTTTCCATGAGTTAACAAAAAGGAAAGTTCCAGAGTGTTATATTATTCAAAAATAGGCACTCCTCCAAGGTTTGAGATAGATTGGAAGGCACCCGAGGATTCGGTTAGCCATGGATTGTGTAAGCTATGGTGGGGAGGAGTGCCAAACCGATTTATAAAAAGTATGCATGTGTAAACAAAAGAGAAGAGGGATGATCTACCCTTGGGTAGAAATAACGTCCTTCAATGGGAGCCGCTCTTGAAAGTCTAGATAACATGGTAAATATAGTTTTCATTCACTATCTGACGAGGTTATGCCAAATGGGTACCCTATCGTGTGGGTACCTGGTGCACGTAATGACTACAGCCCAATTGTCAAACAGATCAAAGAAGCCCATCAAGAGAAGCCCAAGACGAAGATTGCTTTCCAAGTTATACATAGTCGGTTATAGTTTCCATGTATAAAGTCCTAGTCGGTTATGTACCCGAGACCTAGACCCCCTTTATAAGGGCTAGGAGGGTGGCCGATCAAGGACAGGAGAATCAGAGCCACCAAACCCTAGCGAGACGAACTCTCGCTAGACCCTTGTAATCACCGCATATTCGCAGAGCAATAACAGACAAGCAGGAAGTAGGGGTGTTACCTCAGTCGAGGGCCCTGAACCTGGGTAAATCCAGCTTGTCAGCCGTCGAGTCTACCAGCACTACGCGTTCTCTACCTCATAACTCTAACCCTAGGCTAGTAACCATGGGTATTGACGGGGATACACCTCGTCAATTGGCGCCGTCTGTGGGAACTGGTAGTGTTGGATCTACGGATTCGCCGGTTTTCACTACGAAAGTCAAATCAACAGGCGACCAGTCGCCGACATCTCAGATCACATCTCCAAAGCGCATCAAACCATACTCAGCAGAAGCTCAGGAAGTTTTTTCTAATCTCAATTCTGGTTTCGATTTGACTGTGGGAAAACACAATTTTTTCGTCGACAAATTTGGTGTGCAGGACTTGGCCGATTCGATCATGACGGAGGCAGTCAACGACCCGTCGACTACGATCGTATCACCAGCAGGCGACAAGGATACCTCATCACAGATCGATCCGATCACATCCATGGCATCCCCAACCACCTCCATGTCGACACGCGAGCTCAATAGGATCCTGGCGGAAGAATTTCCAGACGATGAAGTGTAATCCACATATCAGCACGACACAGTCGAGGAGTCATCCTTCATGGCTGTCTCTCCAGCAAGCCTCGGAGCTACTTCATCACAGATCAACTCGATCTCACCGCCAAGATCGCCTGTCACCCCAATAACGACGGCAGAACTTAACGAGCTCATGGCGCAAGATGATGAGGAACAGTCTGACTTTCAAGTCAACACAGTCGAAGGCATCAACCAACTCGACACTGCACCCAACTCTATACAAGAAGAAGAGAGAGAAGATAGCATCTACCTAGATGACTTCACCTGCCCAGAGATCTATACTGATCAGGAATTCCCTCATAGCAATGAAGACAATCTGAAGCAACCTCACGAAGCATACGTCGACCACGACGAACGAATCAACTGGCAAGAAACACAACGTCTCCAGCAGCACTCAAAAACATACGGGCAATATACATGATTCAAAAGGGGCGACCCTCCAATAGACAGCAAAAATTACATACACGACACGTCAATATGGCAGTCTTGAAGTCGCCAGTTATCCCGGAATTCCTCCGAGGATCAGAAACAGAAATCGAGTTCAAAAGAGAGGACCACCCACCATCATTTTACCGACCAGGCCATGCTGCCCTAGTACTCGACGCTCAAATCGGTGGATACGCCATGACTAAAGTTTTTATGGATGGAGGAAGCTACATCAACATCATCTTCGCTGACACACTACGCAGGATGAATAGGTCAGTCGAAAACCTGCCTCAGTCTGCGAACACCTTCCATGGCATCGTCCCAGGGAAGGCCGTACTACCAGAAGGCACAATCCAACTCGACGTCACCTTCGGCGACCCCAAACACTTCAGAACCGAGCCAATCGAGTTCGAAGTCGTCGACTTAAAATCACAATACCACGCTATCCTCGGACGCCCGGCGTTTGCTCGATTCATGGCAGTACCACACTACGCATACCTCCAGTTGAAGATGCCCGGTCCGAAAGGCGTAATCACAGTAAAAGGTAACTTCCAAAAATCAGACGCATGTGACCGCGACTTCAACAAGATGTCGGAAGTATTCGGCATGGAGCAAACACTCGAAGAGTTGTCACTCACAAATGACCCAACGTACATGCCAGAGCAAAAGAAACAAGCAATCGACAAGGCGTTCAGCACAACGGATGGCACAAAAAAGTACCAAATCCACCCTACGGACCCAGCAAAAACAGTCAAAATTTCAGCAAATCTACCTCCAGCACTAGAAAAGGGACTCATCAAGTTCGGGATATGTTCGCATGGTGTGCAGCAGACATGCCGGGCATACCCAGAGAGTTCGCCGAACACTCCCTCCAACTCAGTCCAGGCACCAGACCAGTCAAGCAGACAGTACGCCGCGTCTCAGGACCAAAAAGAGAAGCAATAGAGAAGCACGTGGACAAATTACTCAAAGCAAACTTCATCCGGGAAATCAAAAAATCTGAATGGGTAGCCAACCCTGTGATAGTCGAAAAGAAGAAGACAACAACAACCAGGATGTGCGTCGACTACACCGGACTAAACAAATGCTGCCCAAAAGACCACTTTCCGTTACCTCGCATAGACCAAATCGTCGACTCCACGGCAGGATGTGCACGCTTATCCTTCTTAGACGCATACTCAGGATATCACCAGATAAAGATGAAAATCGAAGACGAAGAAAAAACGGCATTCACAACTCCACTCGGAGTCTACTGTTACACCACAATGCCTTTCGGGCTCAAGAACGCAGGAGCCACATACCAACGTATGATACAGAATTGCTTAAAAGTACAAATCGGGAAAAACGTCGAAGTCTATGTCGACGACATAGTCGTTAAATCAAAAGAAGAAGAAGCACTACTCGCGGACCTACAGGAAACATTCACAAACCTCAGAAAATACAGCATCAAGCTGAATCCAGACAAGTGCACCTTTGGTGTACCAGCGGGAGAGCTATTGAGATACCTAGTGTCAGCACGAGGAATCGAAGCAAATCCAGAGAAAATTCAAGCTATAATAACCATGCAGAGACCCAAAAAGCTGTACGAGGTACAGCAACTAACGGGTCGAGTAGCAGCACTTAGCCGCTTTATCAGCAAGCTAGGGGAAAAAGCTCTACCACTGTACCGACTGATGAAGAACACAGATAAGTTTGAGTGGACGGACGAGGCGGAAGCAGCCTTCATTGACCTCAAAAGGATACTCACAAAACCCCCAATTTTGGCGGCCCCAAAAGAACGAGAACCAATGTATCTCTACGTGGCAGCCACAAATCGAGTGGTAAGTACGGTGCTGGTAGTCGAACGCATGGAGGAAGGCAAAACTCAAGGTATCCAAAGGCCGGTATACTACGTCAGTGAGGTACTGTCCATATCCAAACAAAGGTATCCACACTTTCAAAAACTAACATATGCCGTCTTCATCACCACAAGGAAGCTTCGACATTACTTCACAGAACATCCGATCACGGTAATCAGCAAGTCAGCAATCGGGGACATACTCACCAATCCAGACGCAACTGGGAGGGTAGCAAAATGGCTCATCGAGCTCGGGCCACTCGGAATCACATACGACCACCCAAAGGCCATCAAAGCACAAGTCTTACCCGACTTCACGACAGAGTGGATAGAATCCCAACTACCGGGAATACCGGATGTTTCCAACTCGTGGACAATGTATTTTGATGGATCCAAAAAGAATGAAGGCGCAGGAGCAGGAGTCGTACTCATATCCCCAAAGGGCGACAAACTGAAGTATGTGCTGCAGATGACATTCGAGCTACCATCAAACAATGAGGCAGAATATAAAGGGCTGATCCACGGCATGCGGATGGCAAAGGCATTAGGTTGCACTCGAGTGATGATATATGGAGACTCCAACCTAGTCGTACAACAAACAATGAAGACATGCGATGCCATAGCCAAAAACATGATCTCATATCGCGACCTCTACAACGTACTAGAAGGCGACTTCGACGGGTGTGAACTACGACATGTCGGAAGGGAAAGTAATGAAGAAGCTGACATGCTCGCCAATATCGGCTCGACTAAAGCACAAGTACCACCAGGAGTGTTCCTAGAGCGAATCGAGCATAGATCCATCAAAACCCAATGGCCCCAGACAACGGCGAATAAAGCATCCAGCAGCAAAGCGCCAAGTGCAGCAGATCCTCCAGTCGAAGTTCTATTATGTCAAGGCGACCAGGTAACACCAGCATGGACAGAACCTTTCTTAGCATATATGCTCCGCGACGAGCTACCAGAAGACGCAACAGAAGCTCGACGAATCACTCGACGAGCCAAAACATACACTATCATAAACAGTGAGCTATACAAGCGAAGCACCTCAGGTATGTTCCAAAGGTGTATAGAACTCGAAGATGGCAAAGCTATACTCCGTGATATCCATGCAGGAACCTGTGGGCATCACGCAGGCAGTCGATCACTCGTAGCCAAAGCCTTTCGCACAGGGTTCTACTGTCCTACAGCACTCAAGGATGCAGAAGACATAGTCAAAAGATGCATCGGGTGCCAAAAATTTGCCACCAAGCCTCATGCGCCGGCATCAGCACTCAAGACCATACCATTGGCATGGCTGTTTGCCCAGTGGGGTTTAGACATGGTCGGGCCACTTAAAAAATCATCACCTGGAGGACACACACATATACTGGTAGCAGTGGACAAGTTCACAAAATGGATCGAAGCAGTTCCAATCACAAGCTCGACTGCCGCTACAGCAATCAATTTCATCAGATCAATCGTCTATCGTTTTGGCGTACCAAACAGCATTATCACAGACAATGGCACAAACTTTACAGCTGAGGAGTTCCGCTCCTTCTGTAAAGAACTGAATATCACACTCAACTACGCTTCGGTGGCGCACCCGCAGTCTAACGGACAGGTAGAAAAAGCTAATGGCCTTGTCTGCACAGGCATCAAGAAGAGGTTACTGGTTCCACTCAAAAGGGCAGCGGGCGCTTGGGCCGATGAACTCCCTGCCGTACTCTGGAGTTTACGCACAACACCCAACGCATCAACTCAGTTCACCCCATTTTTTATGGTGTATGGGGCAGAGGCAGTACTGCCACCAGAAGTCAAATTCAATGCACCAAGAGTCGAAGCGTACGAGGAAGATGAAGCAAACGACTCACTCGAAGACTCAGTCGACCTGCTGGAAGAAGCCCGAAATACAGCTCTTGCGCGCACAGCCATCTATCAACATGACCTCCGCAACTATCATAGCCGACGACTACGACCCAGAAGATTCATGGTGGGCGACTTGGTACTCCGACTAAAGCAAAAGAAAGTGCACAAACTCGCATCGCCATGGGAAGGATCCTTCATCATCACAGAAGTTATCGACGGTGGTGCTTATCGACTAAAGCATGCCCAGTCAGGAGAGTTATCTCATAATCCTTGGAATGTGGCGCATCTACGACGCTTTTATGCGTAGATTCCACAAACCAACCGATGTAATCAAGAGCATAATGTCAAAACGACCAACAGGTTTCAAACGCGCTCTTTTCCTTACCAGGGTACTTAAGGGGACTGGAAGGTTTTTAATGAGGCGGCCTGTTGGTCAAACATCTGAAATAAAGATGATATTTTGCTGCAAAATTTCATGTACCTTACTGTTACATCACAAACTCAGCCACTCGATCACTCGGGGGCTGAGCCTCGTCCATAAACATCAAAAACTCAGCCACTCGATCACTCGGGGGATGAACCTTACTCGTGAAACATCAAAACTTCAGCCACTCGATTACTCGGGGGCTGAGCCTTATTCACAAACGGCAAAAACTCAGCCACTCGATCACTCGGGGGCTGAGTCTTGGTCTTATAAACATCAAAACCTCAGCCATTCGATCACTCGGGGGCTGAGTCTTATCTACACATGGCAAAAGTTCAGCCACTCGAGTGCTCGGGGGCTGGGCCCAGCTCATAACAAGTTAACACACAGACAACATACTAGGGGAAGGCAAAGGAGGACAATAAAAGTCAGAAAAGCTGAAATCACAAATCAAAGGCACATTAAACGTGCGAGACGCTATTTTACAAGACATGCTAGTCAAAAGAACAGGGGGTGTCGCCACCCTACTGAGACTTCCGGCCACATGCGGCAGCTCTACGCTCCATAGTGCATATAGCAACCTTCGAAAGCCGTTGAGCCGTATCAGCTATGCCCCTAAGTGGTAAAGGCCTCCCATCCGGCCTCAATGGGAACTTGGAGAGGACACTTTCATAGTCGATATCCACACCATTGGCCAAAAGGAGCTTGATCGTAGATTCTGACCCGCGTACCATCAGATGACGCGCAAAGGACTTCATAATCGAAGAATCTGAACCCAACAAATCTGCGAAGCCTTGCGCACTCAAAGGAGTCGGAGTTGTTGGAAGTACTTCCCCAAAAACGGTACCAAGGGTCTCTAGGGACATATCCAATGAGCCCTTGGTACATCGGATGGTGGCATCAAGCTCATTGATCACATGATCAAGTGACAAAACGCCACTCGCCACATCATCAGGAGCAGCAGTCGAAGCACCTTCCAAAATGAAAAGAGAACAAAAAAGTTTAGAAGGCAACAGAAGGTCAGAATGGAGGTTGCAATAAAAATCGGGATCTGCAAACCTTCAAGGACGCGCATAAGGCCGAGCAGCCGCTGAGCACGCTCCCCATCGCAGGTCGCAGCAGAGTTCCGAGCTGCCTCAAGCTCCGTCTCCACACGCGATTGTTCGGCAGCTAATTTCTTTTCCGCGTCATCCAGTTGCTTCACAAGGGCAACATTTTCCTCTGGAGTTACACAAGCATACAGTCGAAGCAACGTTAAAACACATGAGTCAAACTACAAGCAGGACAGGAAATAAGGCAAGAACTTACCCCTTAGCTCGTCTAGACGGGAACGGAGTGCCACACGCTCCTCTTCCGACTGCACAAAAGCTTTCCCAGCAGCTAACAAGCCACCAATGGCGGGCTGAACAAAAAAAGCTTGAGTTACACACAAACGTGCAAGGAAATACAGGCCCAGGGAGACACAGAGTAAAGAAACTTACATGCTCAGTCCATAAAGGAGGTACACAAGAAGGCGAGCTCTTAGTCAAAATAGCCACAGGCGGCATGGATATCTCAGCTGGCAAAACTGACATCATACCATCCACTCGAAGAAGGGAGTCAACAATTTTCCCCGCAGCAGAAGAAATACATGCTTGTCCAACGACGATACTGGTATTACAAAGACACAATAAAGAAGAAAGCAGAAAGAGCAAAGCAAAGCAAGTAATGCAAGACAAAGCATACATACCTATGCTCGTCTTCCTCTGAACTAGGGTCGACATCAATACCTAATCCTTCGAAGTCTGGATTGTCTTCAACACCAGGCGAATAAACTTCAGAATCGTCAAGACAATTCTTTCCCTCACTCCCCGAGTGCACACTCGACGACTCAACTTTCCGAAAACGGCGACGTTTTGCAACGCGCTTGCTGGCGTCATCATGCTCAGGAAGTGGAGGAAGAGATGTTATAGTCGAATGACCCTGATACAAGGAAGGGGTAATCAAAATCATTCATAAGAAGCAGCAAAATCAACGATAAAGTCAAAATGTGCGCCAAATACCTGCGGCAGAGGAGTGTCCAACCTAAAAGGAAATATAGTAAAATCAAACAAAGAAACATCGTCTGGCCTGAGGCTGGTAATATATCTCACGTGATCATGAAAGTCGAAACTCGACATCTCTGTATTGCTCATTCGAGTAACGTCAAGTAAACCTTCATATCGCCACATAGGGTGTGCGCGATGCTGCAAAGGACATACTCGGCGTTTCACAAATGTGCTAATCAGTTGAACAACTGTCACTGTCTTCAACAGCTCTTGAACCTTGATCATAAGAGAAGCAGCCTCCTCCTTTTCCACATCTGATAAGGTGTGATTCCAGGACTTCGACTTCGAAAGAGGCGTCCCAGTCGAGAACTCAGGAAGGACAACTTGGTCGACTGAAACATAAAACCATTTGTTTCTCCACCGCGGGGAAAAATCAATTGTCTTCAAATCAAAAAATGGGCAGTCGCCCCGTACCTTGATACGAAATCCCCCAGTTGAAAGAGCACGACGATCACGTTGATCCAGTTGCACCTGGAAGATGGACTTCCAGAGTGCCCAGCTGGGAGAAACGCCCAAAAAGCACTTGCATAAAACCATGAAGCAAGCAATGTGTAAAACACCTTCGGGAGTAAGGTCATGCATCTGAATCCCGTAGGCATATAAAACACCACGAACAAAATCGTGCAGCGGAAATCCAAATCTGCGGGGGAGGAACTCTGCAAAACATACCCGTTCCCCGGGAAGAGGCTGAGGAATGATTTCCTTGTTGACAGGAGCACGAGCGGCCACTTGATCCGCTGAAGAAAGCAGTCCACCTCGACGAAACGCTGTCATCTTCTCCTCGGTGACTAAAGACTTAACCCAATCACCAGACATCTCTTTTAAGGCTGCAGTAGCACTCGCCTCCTTTCTTCGTTTCTCAATCTGGGAAGCGGTTGCAACGGATGGTGCAATCACAGGAGTCGAGGAAGCATCACTTTTCTTTTTCTTGCCGGTGGCCGCGACGGAGGATGACGCAGCGGCGGAGGTCTTCTTGGGTGCCATGGCAAAAAGGCTGGAAGCACGAACAGAGCGCAAAAGCGTAAGGAAGAAGAAAAGGCAAGGGCGCAGGAGGCAAATGGCTGGGTAAAAAATGAAAACAGTAGCGAGATCGGTATTTACCGTGCTGGAAAGGCAATCTCAGCCGTTGATGCAAAACAACCACGACACGTGGCATTATCAGAGAGCAACCGTCGCAGGCCACACCGCCCACTACGCGCGTAAAACGAGGAGGCCATCATCACGCACGCGAAAATCTCGCCACGTCAAATCAAATCAGAACAGGAACAGACGTCCACCACGGTCAAAAGGAGGGCCCCACAATGACAAGTCACGTCAGTACTCTTCGAGCACGCCATGCCTGTCATGCATGACGGTATTCACCTGACAACAAAAGCATAAAGAAGGCACAGTCAAAATCCATGTCGACTGGATAAACAGACGTCTATCGATTGACTATAATGCAAACTGTCATGACTACACAAAAAGCAAGCGTTCATAAATCATCCCGACTGCAAAAAAGGAAGGCATCCAGTATACTCCCATCGGGAGCGGGTAAGAGTTTCTTCGACTAAAAACAAATATAGAAACAAAAATTGAGATTATCCTTCATTACATGCAATAAAGCACAATCTCGGGGGCTACTCCCATCGGGAGCGCTGTCGCGCACCCGATAGATTCAAAGGCATAAAAAGGCAGTCGATAGCATTGATTCGCCTTAGCCAAAAACTCAAAAGAATTCCCGAGTAAAGCGTCAGTCAATGATGTCTCGGATGCTGCATACATTAAGTGCAAAGGTAAGACCCGCCGACATTTCGAGCAGGGCTAAGGATCGCTCCGGCAGTGATTCCTTAAAAATTTCCGTGTCAACAGATGCGAAGAAAATCCCGGTGGACGCACTGGGTAGCAAAATTTCGACTGCAGAACGAATCAATAAGACCACGAATGGCCTGAGTCGTCTTCTGTCCAGTATGTTCCAGATTCGAGCCCGGGGACTCGAATTTGATTGAAGGCTAGTAAGGTTTTGCCCAAATGCGCAGTTAACTGGTCTCGCCCTATCGAGTAAATCCAGGCCAACTAAGTCAATAATCCTTTGACACAAAATGCAAAATCATAGTCGAAAGACAATATATCATACACATGAGACGTGCACTTACGAGTGAGTCCATGACCAATTCTCCGAATTAGCCAAGCACTCGGGGGCTAATGACGAGGTTATGCCAAATGGGTACCCTATCGTGTGGGTACCTGGTGCACGTAATGACTACAGCCCAATTGTCAAACAGATCAAAGAAGCCCATCAAGAGAAGCCCAAGACGAAGATTGCTTTCCAAGTTATACATAGTCGGTTATAGTTTCCATGTATAAAGTCCTAGTCGGTTACGTACCCGAGACCTAGACCCCCTTTATAAGGGCTAGGAGGGTGGCCGATCAAGGACAGGAAAATCAGAGCCACCAAACCCTAGCGAGACGAACTCTCGCTAGACCCTTGTAATCACCGCATATTCGCAGAGCAATAACAGACAAGCAGGAAGTAGGGGTGTTACCTCAGTCGAGGGCCCTGAACCTGGGTAAATCCAGCTTGTCAGCCGTCGAGTCTACCAGCACTACGCGTTCTCTACCTCATAACTCTAACCCTAGGCTAGTAACCATGGGTATTGACGGGGATACACCTCGTCACTATCATTCGTTGACAATGACATACATAGCTTAAAACTTATTTCATACTCTCTATATGATTTCAAAACTTAAAGTTCCGAAGGGCCTATCTTTTACTTTCATGTTGAGTCAGTAAACCTATTTCCCTCTGTCTTAAGCAAGCATCTGAGTTGTTGTGATTCAACCATCTATACATTTGTATTATTAATCATGTCTTTATTTCTCCCTTGTTTAGCACAATGTTGTTATCTCATAGATATAACTTTGAAAGTTAGCAACTACTGTTAGAGGGTTATTTTGAAGAGTAAGTTCAATCTGTTCATTGTTCTCTGACCAAGAACGAAGTTTGCCAACACCAATTTGATTGTCTCTATGCACCTTATTGTGATTTCCCTTTACTTGTTCCAAGTTGAGTTGTATGAATGGAGTTGTGATCTAAGATGACTTGTGTATTAATAGATGTGATGCTTCTTGTCCGTATATTCTTTATCGACACTTCACTCCATAAACCTGTGGTCATGTTTACTGAGTTCAGCTTTCGCTTGGGGACAAGCGAGGTCTAAGCTTGGGGGGAATTGATACGTCCATTTTTCATCACTATTTTATATCATAATTTACTATTATTCATTGATATATTTCATATTTGGAGATGATACTTACGTTATTTCATCTATTTTGCATGTTTGATGATTATTGGAGAATGGATCACCGGAGTCTGAATTCTGCTGGAAAAAGCACCGTCAAGATACAATATTTGCGAAGCTCAGAAAACAAAACCAAGAAGATGGAAATTCCTATTTTATCAGATCATGGAGGAGGCCAAAAGGGGAGCCCGAGGTGGGGCCCAGGGGGCCCACACCATGCCGTGGCGCGGCCCCCCTTGCTGCCGCGTCGGCACATGGTGAGGGGGCCCTGGCCCTCCTCTGGCGCCGCCCCTTCGCGTACTTCATCCCCCCGAAAACCTAAGACCTAGAAGAGGCACAAAGAATTATTCCGCCGCCTCCACGAGGCGGAAAACACCAGAGAGAGAAAAGCACTCCGGCAGGGAGAAATCTGCCGGGGAAATTCCTTCCCGGAGGGGGGAAATTGTCGCCATCGTCACCGTCATCGAGCTGCACTTCATCGGGATCATCATCACCACCATCTCCACCGCCGACACCGTCATCTCCATCAGTCCACTCCATTCCCGCTATAACATCTAGGGTTGAATCTTGTCTATTTGATAGGGGAAACTCTCCCGGTGTTGATTACTATTGTTATTGATGCTATTGAGTGAAACCGTTGAATTAAGGTTTATGTTCAGATTGTTACCCATCATTATATCACCTCTGATCATGTTCCAAATTATGTGTTGTGAGTAGTTCGTTTAGTTCTTGAGGACATGGGAGAAGTCTAGATGTTAGTAGTGAACTATGTTGAGTAATGATGCACCGGTGCGGTGTTGTTTAGGTTTTCACGTCGGGGGGTATTTGTAGGCGAAAGGGCGAAGGCGGTGAAGGCCCGAGGGCCCCACACCTGGTGCTCGCGCGGCTGGGGGGCCTGCCGCGCCACCCTATGGTGTGGGCGCCCCTCGGCCCCACTCCTTCTCGTATTCGATGTTCTGGAAGCTCCCGAGAAAAATAGGCATTTTGGCTTTTGTTTCGTCCAATTCCGAGAATGTGGAAGATTGGCATATTATATTTTGTGGGGATGCTTCTAATATTGTTTCACATCCTAAAAGTTCTAGGAAAACTAGTGTTCCTGTGCTTTCTGTTAGAATTGGTGATCATTGCTATTATGGTTTATGTGATCATTGATATTGGTGCAAGTTCAAGTGTTATTCCTTTTGAGCTTTACAAAGAAATCATGCATGAAATTGGTCCTTGTGAACTTGAAGATATTGATGTGGTTATTCAACTTGCTAATACAGAAACTATCTCTCCAATTGGTATTGTTAGGGATGTTGAAGTTTCATGTGGTAAGACTAAATATCTCGCTGATTTTCTCGTACTTGGTTCAGTTGGTAGTAAGACTTGTCCTATCATTTTTGGTAGACCTTTTCTGAATACCTGTGGTGCTGTTATAGATTGTAAGAAAGAGAAAATCTTCACTAAGTTTGCTGGTGATACATATGAATTTAATTTTTCCAAATTTGCTAAAACTCCTTATGAAACCGAATTGCCTAATGAAGAGTTTAAAGTTGAACAGCTTGCCTCTATTGCTCTTGCTCCTAACAATGTTTTGCAGCAATATATGGAGATCATGAAAGTGAAGTCTTTAGGGAAGAAAGGAATGAGATTGATGAAATATTTCTTCGTCAACCAATATTGAAACACAATTTATCGGTGGAAGATTTGGGTACTACACTCCCACCTAAGGAGGATCCTGTTTTTGATTTAAAACCTTTGCCTGATAATCTTAAGTATGCTCATAAAGATTATAAGAAAACATATCCTGTTATTATTAGTGCTAACCTTTCAGGTAAAGAAGAAGAAAGATTATTGGAAGTGTTGAAGAAACACCGTGGAGCTATTGGTTATATTCTTAATGATTTAAAAGGGATTTCTCCTACTATATGTCAACATGCTATTAATATGGAACCTGATGCAAAGCCAGTTGTTGAACATCAACGCCGTCTGATGAGTCATGGACTCGGCAAATCCCATGGTTAAGCACCTGGGTTGTATCTAAAAGAATCGGTATATGGGTGTTGGTGAGTTCGGACGGTAACAAGCGGAGCTTTCGCTTGTTCGATTATCGATCTGAGGATCTCAAGATGGTTACAATGGCTACCCGGCGAGTTAACAGCTCGCTAGGGTTTCTAGGGTGTGATTGCGTATCTCTTCTGTAGGCTCCCTCCTGGCCTTTTTATAAGCGGCTAGGTCTCGGGAGTTTGAGTACAACTCGATTTACAGATATGACCAATTCTAAGCCAGTACGACTCCTTCTTTCTTGAGCCGCACTCTAGCCATATCGGGCTGCCTTGCGCCATCTTGCGAGGTTGTCCTTATGGGCCACTGGGTGGGCCTTCCGGTAGTTTAAGCCTTATTACAGTAGCGTGGGTATACCCGTTGGGTATTACCACATCACCGTCTAATACCCAAGACGAAGGAAGTGGTAACAAATGAGGTATTAAAACATCTTGATTCTGGTATTATTTATCCTATTGCTGATAGTAGATGGGTAAGTCCTGTGCACTATGTCCCTAAGAAAGGAGGAATTACTGTTGTGCCAAATAAAAATGATGAACGTATTCCTCAAAGAGTAGTAGTTGGTTATAGAATGTGCATTGATTTTAGAAAGGTTAATAAAGTTACTAAGAAAGATCATTATCCTTTGCCTTTTATTGATCAAATGTTAGGGAGATTGTCTAAGAAAACTGATTTTTGCTTTCTTGATGGTTATTCTGGGTTTTCTCAAATTGCTGTTAAGGCGCAAGATCAAGAGAAAACCACTTTTACTTGTCCTTATGGAACTTATGCTTATAGACGTATGCCTTTTGGTTTATGTAATGCTCCTGCTACTTTTCAAAGATGCATGTCTGCTATTTTTCATGGTTTTTGTGAGGAAATTGTGGAAGTATTCATGGACGATTTCTCTGTCTATGGAACTTCTTTTGAGAATTGTTTGCACAACCTTGATAAAGTTTTGTAGAGATGTGAAGAAACTAACCTTGTTCTTAATTGGGAGAAATGCCACTTTATGGTTAATGAAGGAATTGTTCTTGGACATAAAATTTCTGAAAGAGGCATTGAAGTTCATATAGCTAAAGTTGAGGCAATTGAGAAAATGCCTTGCCCCAGAGATGTTAAAGGTATTCGTAGTATTCTTGGTCATGCTGGTTACTAATCTTCAAAGCCTCTTACTAATCTTCTCCAGAAAGATGTACCTTTTGTTTTTGATGATGATTGTAAGGAAGCTTTTGAAACCTTAAAGAAGGCTTTAACAAGTGCTCCTATTGTTCAACCACCTGATTGGAATTTACCATTTGAGATTATGTGTGATGCTAGTGATTTTGCTGTTGGTGCTGTTCTTGGACAGCGAATAGATAAGAAGTTGAATGTTATTCATTATGCTAGTAACACTCTTGATTCTACTGAAAAGAATTATGCTACAACTGAAAAGAATTTCTAGCTGTTGTTTTTGTTTGTGATAAATTTAGACCTTATATTGTTGATTCTAAAGTTACTATTCATATTGATCATGCTGCTATTAGATACCTTATGGAAAATAAAGATGCTAAGCCTAGGCTTATTAGATGGGTGTTACTTTTGCAAGAATTCGATTTGCATATTGTAGAAAGGAAAGGTGTTGAAAATCCTGTTGCTGATAATTTGTCTAGATTGGAAAACATTTCTTATGATCCTATTCCTGTTAATGATAGTTTTCCGAATGAACAATTGGCTGCAATAAGGGTGAGTTCACGAGATAGTCCTTGGTATGCTGATTATGCTAACATTATTGTTTCGAAGTATTTGCCTCCAACCTTTTCAGCTCAACAAAGAAGGAAATTCTTCTATGACTTGAGGCATTATTTTTGGGATGACCCACACTTATATAAAGAAGGAGTGGATGGTATTATGCGAAGGTGTGTTCCAGAATATGAACAAAGAGAGATATTGAGGAAATGTCATAGTAGTGCTTATGGAGGACATCACGTTGGAGATAGAACTGCACAAAAGGTTCTACAATCAGGTTTTTATTGGCCTACTCTCTTTAAAGATGCAAGAAAGTTCATTTTTTCTTGTGATCAATGTCAAAGAGTTGGTTATATTTCTAGACGTAATGAAATGCCTATGAAATATTCTCTTGTAATTGAACCATTTGATTGTTGGTGATTTGACTTTATGGGTCCTTTTCCTCCTTCACAAGGTTATACTCATATACTTTTTGTTGTTGATTATGTTACTAAATGGGTATAAGCTATACTTACAAAAAGTGTTGATGGTGAGACCTCATTAAAAATGCTTCAAGATATTATTTTCCCTAGGTTTGGTGTACGTAGATATCTTATGACTGATGGAGGTTGTCATTTTATTCATGGTGGTTTTAGAAAGGTTCTTGCTAAATATGGTGTTAATCATAGAATTGCTTCAGCTTATCATCCTCAAACAAGTGGGCAAGTAGAATTATCAAATAGAGAGATTAAATCTATCTTGCAAAAGACTGTTAATAGAACTAGGAAAAATTGGGCTAGTACGTTAAATGATGCTTTATGGGCTTATAGAACTGCTTATAAAACCCCATGGGTATGTCTCCTTATAAAATGGCTTATGGAAAAGCTTGTCACTTACCTTTAGAATTAGAGAACAAAGCTTATTGGCAGTGAGAGAACTTAATAGAGATTTTCAACTTGTTGGTGGGAAAAGGTTACTTGATTTGAGTTCTTTAGATGAATGGAGAAGTGAGGCTTATGAAAATGCTAAACTCTTTAAAGAGAGAGTTAAAATATGACATGATAAAAGAATTATTAAAAGAGAGTTTCATGTTGGTGAGAAAGTTCAATTGTATAGTTCTCGTCTCAGATTTTTGGGAAAGTTACTCTCCAAATGGCAAGGAACTTATGTTAATGTGGAGGTGTATCGTTCAGGTGCAATAAAAATTGCCTCACTCAAAGACGACTCTACACAAGTGGTGAATGGGCAAAGACTCAAACATTATATTTCTGGAGATTCTTATAATGAAGATGTTGATATTATTCAAGTGGTGACTCCGGAAGTTTTAATTAAACAGCAAATTTCTGAGACTGCAGAAGCTGATTTGGAATAGGTACAGTTTCGGTAAGAAAAACTTCGTGTTTTATTTTTTGGAAGATATTTTAGTTATTTTTTAGAAAATATGGAAAATTATGAGACGCAAACGGGTAGGAAACGGTGCCCGAGGCACCGTCACCATGCCGTGGCACGGGCCCCATCCTGGTCGCGCCACCGTGTTGTAACATCCTAGGATTTTTCAAATTTTGAAAAATCAGAAAAATTAAAAACTTTTTGAAATCTATATGTATGTTGATTTGGAAATAAAATTCATGCATTAGCATCATTTCATCATGTTATTTAATTCACATAGGGTTTAAATTAAAATTTATTTATATGTTTAAATAGGATTTATTTCCATAATGTTGTTATTTGTACCTTTTATAATATTCCATTTTGATTAATTTATTTTTTTGCAAGAATACTGCCAAAAAGTTCTAAATTAAATAAGCTTTCCAAAACATATTTTTATGAATTTTTCTGAAAAGTTTTGGTTAAGTTTTAAAATCAATTTCGAATTAAAAGTTTGAAAACAGAAATTGTTTTGTTAAAAAAAAGGAGAACAAGAAACCATTTCGGCCGAGACAGCCCAGCCCCGGCCCACTCTCTCCCTCTCTGTCTCGCGCGCGCGCAGCGGATAGCAGCCCAGCAGCGGCCCATCTCCTTCCTCCTCTCACTGACGCCGGGCCCCACCTGTCATCACCCTCAGCGTATCTTCAACCTCCGGAAGAGATTTTCCCGTCGAGGAGTTCGATCCGAACACTCCAAATCAAAGCGTGTTCCTCACGAATCCGTCCCCCATATAAACCCCGACTCCGCCGCCTCATTTTCCCCCAAGAAACCCTAGCTAAATCGCCCCCAGGCTGGCGAATTGACTCGCCGGAGTCCTCCGAACCGCCGCCGCCTTTTCTCCGATTCCGGCCAATCTAGTAACCCCCAGACACCGATAACCCTCGCCCGACCTTTCCCGCATCGGCGCGCATCTCCCCGACCCCTCCACCTCTTCCAATCGTCGCCGAATTTCTCGATTTGGTGCTCGCCCGAAGTCACCGGAGCCGCCGCCGTTTTCCTCCGAATTCCGACGAGGTGAGCAACAATCGACCCCGATAACCTCCCCCTCCTCTTCCTCGTATACGTGCGCGCCTCCCTCACCCTTTCCCCAACCTCTACTGCAGCACGAACGGAAAACGCGAGCTCGTCCGAACCCGCCGAAAACCACCACCGCTCCGGCCACGTCTCCCTGCAGCTCCCGACCGCCCGAGTCGACGCCGCCGCCACCTTCGACTCCGCCGTGAAGAGACGCTCCTCGCCATCACCTCCGCTTGTCCAGGGAAAATCCGAAGCAGCGTCGCCGTCAACGCCCGAAGCTCGTGCCGCCGTCTCCGTCGTCGCCGGCAACCACCGCGCCGCCACCCCCAGACCATCTCGAGGTGAGCCGTCCGATTTAGATCTAGTGGCCACGATTAGATCTATTTAAATGAACCGGTACTACTTGATGCGATCCGTTCGATCCAGATCAAAGGACCCAGATCGATTCACTTATCCAGCTCAGCGCCAAGTCAGCAGCCACGTCAGATCCACGTGGAAAATAATTTTTCTTATTTAGATTAAATCGGCAGTTTTGCAGAAAAGCCCCTATACTTAGTTTTATCATTACTTTTTCTCTGTTAAACCAAATTCAAATATTTTTATATATTTGAAATCCATAGAACCAGTAGAATCTTTTGGCATTATTAGTTTTCTGTTTTGACCTATTTTAAATTATTCAAATTTCAAATAGTTGATTTGAGTAAATTTGTCATAACTTTAAATCCATAAGTCCAAAAATTGCAAATAAAATTGTTCTGGAAACCTTAGAATATTTTTTATATGATGCCTCTGTTATAAAATATTTTTGAGCATTATTTTGACGATTTAACAATCATAGGTTTAAATTTGAGTAGTTTGAGTAATTTTGACATAACTTTTGATAGAAACATTATTTTTTAGTGCATTCAATTGCTAAAAATTTGTTTAAATGCCCCCTGTCCATTAGCACTGTTTATAATTTTATGTTATAAAAGTTTAATCGCAGAAAACTTTAATCTTGTATTTACACCTTTTATTATATTTTGCTATAATAGAAATTAATTAAATAGCATTTATAGCTTCATGCATACTTTATAAATTTCACAAAAGTTAGTATGATGTTTTCTTTAATTAAAGATTGCATTCCATGCATAGCATAATTTATTGTATAGTTATACTCCTCATAGGAAAACTTCTCTCTTATTCTCCTCTAAGTTAGGATTATTTTCGACATAGTGTTTTTGGTAAAGTGTTATGCACTTAGACACACTTGGGATTCTCAACATGAAGCTAGAAGGCCAATGAAGACTTAGAAGAAAACAGACTCCGGAAGCATCTCCAAGAAGTAGAAGCACTTAGAAGAAAATCAAGAGAAACTTCAAGAAGACCAACCCCCTTTATTCTCTAAGTCTTTCTCTCTTTTCTTTTCTCTTTCTCTTAGACTTCGTGGTGGCTAAGTTATACCCAAGACCAGCCCTATTGATACCAAAATCATCAAGTCCGAAGAATCATCAAGTCTGAAGAATCATCAAGTCTGAAGAACCAAAGTCTACAAAATTTCAATGAAGACATCACACCAAGGAGAAGGTTACGAGGAAGCCTGGAAGACCAACTACATCTTTTTCTTTATCTTTTTCTGCCTTCCTATTCTTCTTTCACTTTGGACATAAACCAAGTCCTTAGTGTTTATGACTAAGTCTTTAGAGTGCTAATTGAAGAGGAATAAAGCTACAAGGGAGTTGAAGATTTCGAGACCAAACACGTGTGAAGACTTGGAGCAGCCTTACAACTTATTCAAGTTGAATTATAGCAAGTTTATTTTGTCCAACCTATGACCCTGGTCCTTAGTCATTTTTGACTAACATACTTGCCTTGCATTAACTTAGAATACTTTCATGGCATGGCATGCATCTCTAGTCCTTAGAAATATCTTTCACATCATGCATAACATATTTTGTATTGTTATTTTGTTTGAATGTTTATTTGTGTCTTGTTTGATGTGTTAGAAATTTCGGAGGGAAACGACGACTGTTGCAGCTGCTGTTGCTATTCTGCTTGTTGCCAAGGCAAGTGACACACCCTCATAAATTTCCTAAGTATTTTCTATGCATTACTTAGTGTATTTCTTATATGCGTGTGTTGGATAGTATTGCTATGCTGAAACTACTATCTCATTTACACTAGTTGTGTCTAGAATCCTATTGATAACTTGGTAGAAATATTGATGCTATGCAAAAGTTGTTTTATGAAAAGTTAATTTCTACTAAGTTAAGAATGAAACTCCTGGGTGGAATTGGTTGTATGGTTTTTGTTGAGTGTGTCCCTTAGGGGTGACCTCTAAGGGATGGTCACTTGTGGACGGCCACCCAGGGAACAAAAGGATCTGAAGAACTCCAAGTGAAGATTGCTTCCAGTGCAACCATTAGTCAATGGGCTCTGGCTAGATGGATTAAGTTGCGTGGACTCGCCCCGGCCTGACAGGTGGTGGTAGAGGTTTTGTAGGTGGAGCGCGTCAGGCCGTTATGGGGAGGGAAAATGCTTCTGAAAAGTCTCGTCTCAACTCTCTCCTTTTCCTTAGCACAAATGGGTGCTTGAGGATAGTTTGGTTTTGTTGGGTCTAATGGTGAAAGTGCACAACCTCTGCAGAGTGTAAAACTAAGTACTTAGCCGTGTCCCCGGTTATGGACAATTTTGAGCAGCTGATCAAGGAGGTCAACGGAGGATCCTACCATTCCAATTTCTAAGTTAAAATTTGATGGTTGAACAAGGGTAGAAAAGATTATGGTTTTCAAGCCATATTGTCTTATACTTTGATTAAAAGTTTTACAAAGAGATAGCAAAAACTGGCTTTATGCAAATTAGCCTTGAAACTCCACCAGCCAAATATGCATATAGGCTACAGAGTTATTCCATTAAGTGTCCACCATAGTGTCACTTGCCAGATCCATTTTTAATGGAATCTGACCCACTCTGTTGCAAAATTTTACTTGTTACAGGTTATTCAGATGACGAGTGATGTTACGTTAAGGATTTCGAGTCTGCAACCAACATGTTTTCGCCTGTGGCAACATGAAGATGATGGAGACTCACTGCTACTTTATTTCCGTTGTTTACTCTTTCGAAGCTAGCTTTATGCTATGCAAATTGTAATGAATATTTTATAAGTCTGGATCATCGATGTAATAAATTTGATACTTTGTTGTGATATTACATCGTAAACTGTGTGTGCAAACGAATCGATCCAGGGATTTGCACTATACACAGGGACTTGCCAATTTTTAAGTGCAGGTCCGCTACACGTGTGGTGAGGGAGCCTCGGAGCCCGTCTCCGACCAGGTTTCTTTCTATTCCCTTCCTTTTGTTGCAAAACTTTTTGCTATATAATCCCCCGTATCCCCCGAGGTTCGTATATCGTGTTTTCGTCGTGTTTTTGTTTCGACCTGTTTCTGCCAGATTTCATCCTTGGATCTAGAGCCATCATGTCTTCGCATGAGCCCTCCAAGGACAGTTTCTTCGCAAACGTCGTCAACCCGTACATGAATGAGCTGAAGATGCATCCCAAGGAGTTGCTGCTCAAGGACGAGAAGATACAAGTAGAAGACGTTCGGGGTCCTCAAGGAGAAGGGAGCATGGAGGATAGGATGAAGAATCTGGAGCAAGAAGTCTTTATATACAAGAAGATGGCAGAACGTGAAGTGGATATCGTTCACCGGATAGTGGCTGAACTTATTGCCAAGCATGAGAAGGAGACCGCAAAGCTCTAGGAAGACATCTTTTTACTCCATGAGACCACCAGCAAGCTTCAGGCGCAACTCTACGATGTTTAGAATCAAAACTATGAGTATGAAACCAGGTTTAAACGCATAAGCTCTGCTGCCAGTTTCAGGATACTTGAGACCAAGTCATCATTTGTTGATGGGGAACCTCTACCTTAGAAGTTTGATGACGAGGATTCACCATCACCGCCGAAGGAGTAATTCATCATTGGTATTGGCATCCCCTTGGCTTGTTCCAAGCTTGGGGGAGTGTGGCGGTATCACACCATTACCTTTTACCTTTTTACCTTTTCAGTAGAGTCATATCATGAGTAGGGAAGTTATCTTATAAGATGGTTTGTAGTATGGAAGTATCTCTCTTTTAGTTGGTTATCTATGTATCCCTTGGTGTGAGTTGCCGATATGGAATATTAATGAGAAGTTTTATCATTTACTTTCTGCACACCTTATTTTAGTTTGCAATTTCTATTATATGATTGATCTTGTTATTAGTATGGGTATAACTTTTGGGAGCATATAGTGAATCTTTTAGTTTTGGCAAACTTAGCATTGGTCAGTAGCTACAATACCTTGAGACTTAAGTGGAGAAAAGGAAGTACATGTAGATATATTATTCAATGATCTTTCTCACTTGTTAGCTCATAAGCTTAGTATTCACAAGTTAAAATTGTTTGTGCTTCCAAGGAAGATTGCATGATTGTTCTTACTACATGTATATTTGTTTGTATCCCTCAACTCTTATGCTTGCTACACAACCTTGCTAGCCAAAAACATGTATTGAGAGGGAACGCTTCTCATACATCCAAACCTTGAGCCAAAACCTTTGCCACTCGTGTCCACCATAACTACCTATTATGTGGTATTTTGCGCAACTCCAAGTAAATACTTCATGTGCTACCTTTATTCAAAACTATTATCTCTTATTTGTGTCACTGTTTATTAGCTCATGAGGAAGTATGTGGGTTACTCTATGTTTAACTTGTTAGATGTACTTTCACTCTTGGACTACTGGCACATCCACTTATCCATTAATATTGCAAAAAGAGCCGACAAATGGGGTGCCCAGTCCCAATTAATTATAACTACAACTGTTTAATTCTCTTCACGTGATTTACCATTATTTATCAAAAAGCAAGTTTCAAAGTGTTAGACTATTCAAAAAAAAGGCACTCCTCCATGGTTTGAGATTGTTGGAAGGCACCCGAGGATTCGGTTAGCCATGGATTGTGTAAGCAATGGTGGGGAGGGGTGGCAAACCAATTTATCCAATGTGCATGTGTAAACAAAAGAGAAGAGGGATGATCTACCCTTGGGTAGAAATAACGTCCTTCAATGGGAGCCGCTCTTGAAAGTCTAGATAACATGGTAAATATAGTTTTCATTCACTATCATTCGTTGACAACGACATACATAGCTAGCAACTTATTTTATACTCTCTATATGATTTCAAAACTTACAAGCTCTGGCGCATGTTTGTATCTCTGCTTCCCTCTGCGAAGGTTCTATCTTTTACTTTTATGTTGAGTCAGTAAACCTATTTCCCTCTGTCTCAAGCAAGCATTTGAGTTGTTGTGATTCAACCATGTATACATTTGTATTGTTAATCCTGTCTTTTATTCTTCCTTGTTCAGCACAAAGCTGTTATCTAATAAATATAACTTTGGAAGTTAGTAATGACTGTAAGGAGGTTGTTTTGAAGAGTAAGTTCAATCTGTTAATTCTTCTCTGACCAAGAAGAAAGTTTGCTATCACCAACTATGATTGTCTCTATGCACCTTATTGTGATTTCCTTTTACTTGTTTCAAGATTGAGTTATATGAATGGAGTTGTTGTCTAAGATGACTTGTGTATTAATAGATGTGATGCTTCTTGTCTGTATTTTATTTATCGACACTTCACTCCATAAACCTGTGGTCATCTTTACTGAGTTCAGCTTTCGCTTGGGGACAAGCGAGGTCTAAGCTTGGGGGGAGTAGATACGTCCATTTTGCATCACTATTTTATATCATAATTTACTGTTATTCATTGATATATTTCATATTTAGAGATGATACTTATGGTATTTCATCTATTTTGCATGTTTGATGATTATTGGAGAATTGATCACCGGAGTCAGAATTCTGCTGGAAAAAAGACCATCAGGACACCATATTTGCGAAGATCAGAAATCCGGGAGGAATATCAGAAAACTCCTATTTTACCAGATGACGAAGGGAGCCCAGAGGAGAGACCGAGGGGAGCCACAGGGGGCCCACACCATGTGGTGGCGCCCCCCCCCCCCCCTGCTGCCGCGCCGCCACGTGGTGAGGCCACCCTGGCCCACCTCTGGCGTCGCCCTTTCGCGTACTTCAAGCCCCCGAAACCCTAAGACCTATACCATCGTCGAGAAAATAATCCGCCGCCTCCACGACGCGGAAAACACCAGAGAGAGAAAAGCTCTCCGGCAGGGAGAAATCTGCCGGGGAAATTCCCTCCCGGAGGGGGAAAATCGTCACCATCGTCACCGTCATCGAGCTGCACTTCATCGGGATCATCATCACCATCATCTCCACCACCGACACCGTCATATCCACCGCTCCACTCCGTTCCCGCTGTAACATCTAGGGCTGAATCTTGTCTATTTGATAGGGGGAAACTCTCCCGGTGTTGATTACTCTTGTTATTGATGCTATTGAGTGAAACCGTTGAATTAATGTTTATGTTCAGATTGTTATCCATCATTATTTCACCTCTGATCATGTTCCATATGATGTCTTGTGAGAAGTTCGTTTAGTTCTTGAGGACATGGGAGAAGTCTAGATGTTAGTAGTGAACTATGTTGAGTAATATTTAATGGTTTGATATTTAAGTTGTGGTGTTATTCTTCTAGTGGTGTCATGTGAACGTCGACTACATGACACTTCACCTTTATGGGCCTAGGGGAATGCATTGTGTATTCGAATATTAATTGTGGGGTTGCCGGAGTGACAGAAACCTAAACCCCCGTTGGTATCTCGATGCATGAGGGATGGTAGGATCTGAGAGTTTAAGGTTGTGGTTAGATTTATCTTAATTACTTTCTAGTATTTGCGGATGCTTGCTAGGGGTATAATCACAAGTATGTATTAGTCCTAGGAAGGGCGGTGCATTAGCTTAGGTTCACCCACACAACACTTATCAAAACATTAAAGGTTAATCATCTATATGAAGCGAAAGCACTAGACAAAAATCCCGTGTGTCCTCAAGAACGTTTGGTCAATATAAGTAAACCTACCGGCTAGTCCTTTACTCTAGAAAGGATTGGGCCACTCGCTGCAATTATTATTGCTGTCTTTTATTTACTCGCACTTTATTTATCTGCTATATCAAAAACTCCTAAAAACTTGTCTGCTAGTATTTAAAGTGAATTCCTAATCAAAACTGCTTGTCAGCACCTTCTGCTCCTCGTTGGGTTCGACACTCTTATTTATCGAAAGTACTACGATACACCACATATACTTGTGGGTCATCATACCCAAGGGACTTGTACGACTTCAAGCAGGTTCCGGGCGAAACCCTCCGCAAGTACATCCAGCGCTTCACCCACAAGATGAACACCATCCCGTGCATCAAGGACGAGGTGGTGATCCAGTCCTTCAGCGCCAACGTCCGCAACCCCTGGATGCAAGAGAAGCTAAGCATCCATCGCGTGGGGACCACCCGCAAGCTCTGGGAGCTCGCGGACCGCTGCGCGCGAGTGGAAGAAGGCGTGAGGGAGGATGAACCTGAAGACAAGGCTGCCGCTGCCAAGAACAAGAAGCGGGATGCTGGGGCTGACAAGCGCGTCTTCGTCGCCGAGCCACTCGCGAAGAGGGTCAAGCCCGCCGGAACAGAAGAGGAAGACGGTGAGCCGTGGTGTCACATACACCCCGACGGCAATCATCCACTCAAGGACTGTCGCGCTCTCCGGGGCCTCGCTCTACGAGAGCAGCGTCAGACTGACGGGGTCGGTCCAGACGGTTGCTACAAATGCGGCTTCGCCGGGCACATAGCTCGCGAATGCCCAACGGGTCGCCAAGGCGGAGGCGGCCGTGGCTGGCATCGCGGCGGTGGTTGCGGAGGCCGGTGAGGAGGACGCGGCGGACAAGGCGGACGTGAACAGCATAACCAGGCGGCTGTCCAAGGCAACAACGGAGGAGCTCCTGCCGTTCCAGGCAACGGTGGGCAATTCCAAGAGGTTGCTGGGGTCGTCGGTTGCATCCATGGAGGGTCCTCTCTGCCTCCATCCAACAGCGCTGGCAAGAAGCTGGTGCGGGAACTCAATGCGGTGGTTTCGACTCCGTCGAAGCCTCTGGACTGGTCTCACCAGGTCATCACCTTCGACCCGGAAGACCATCCTTCCAACACTGTCGGGATTGGGACCCTTCCTCTGATCGTATCCCCGATCATCCACAACTTCAAGGTCACCAAGATGCTGGTCGACGGAGGTTCCAGCCTCAACTTGCTGACGGCCAGGGTGCTGACCGTCCTACAAATTCCGTTCTCCCGCCTCACAGACACTGGCGTCTTCCAAGGCGTGAACGGAAGTGTCACGCGGCCTCTCGGGGAGATCACTCTTCCAGTCACTTTCGGCGACCACAAGAACCTCCGCACGGAGGACATCATCTTCGACGTCGCCGACACTTCGCTCCCGTACAACGGCATACTTGGCCGGCCTGCTCTGGCCAAGTTCATGGCCGTCTCCCACTTCGCCTACAACATGTTGAAGATCCCGGCACCACTGGGCGTGATCAAGATCAAGGCCGACACCGACGATGCCATTTTCTGCGTTCAGAAGCTGAACCAGACGGTGGCGGCGACATCAGGTGTCTATCAAGATACTGTGGAGGAAGATCTCGACGCACACCCCAGGAAAGGAGCTGATCCCAGGGGCTCGACATCAACTTCCGTCAAGAACGCGCCGTTCCATGGCGATCCGCAGATGACCAAGAAGGTGGCCCTGACCGGTGATGGAGTCCGCTCCGTTACCATCGGCGCCCGCCTCACGGACAAATAGGAAAGCGTGCTCGTCGCCTTCCTTCGGGAAAACTCTGATGTTTTTGCGCGGGACGCATCAGAGATACCCGGCGTACCAAGGGAGGTGAAAGAGCACAAATTGGCGGTCAGCACAGACGCGCGACCTGTGAAGCAAGTTCTCCGGAACCAGAGCAAGCAGAAATTGGAGTTCATCATCGCCGAAGTCGACAAGTTGCTAGAAGCTGGCGTCATCTGCTCGTTTCCTCACCCTCTTTGGGTGGCGAACCCGGTAGTGGTTCCAAAACCCCTGACACTCAAGTGGCACCTCTGCATCGACTTCACCGACCTGAACAAGGCCTGCCCGAAGGATCCATTCCCCTGCCATGCATCGATCAGATCGTGGACTCCACAGCGGGGTGCGATCTGTTATGCTTCTTGGATGCCTTCTCCGGGTACCATCAGATCCTGATGTCCATCAAAGATCAAGAGAAGACGGCCTTCATCACTCCCAAGGGCTGCTACTGCTACACCCGGATGCCTTTTGGCCTCAGGAACGCCGGCGCAACCTTCCAGCATGCAATGCAGGCATGCCTTGGGCCAAAGGTGGGCCGCAATGTTGAAGCATACATCGACGACATCGTGGTCAAGACTCGGTACCAGAATTCACTCATCCAAGACCTTCATGACACATTCGAGAACCTCCGTCGGGTCAACTTCAAACTCAACCCCGAGAACTGTGTTTTCGGGGTTCCATCGGGCAAGCTGCTGGTTTTCTTGGTTTCCCATCGGGGAATCGAGGCCAATCCAGACAAGATCAAGGCGATCGATCGCATGGAAGCACCTCGGCGGATCAAGGACGTGCAGCGCCTCAACGGATGCATCACCGCACTCGGGCGCTTCATCTCAAGGCTAGGGGAACGAGCTCTTCCGTTCTTCAAGTTGCTCAAGAAGGAGGGCCCCATCGACTGGACCCCCGAGGTGGAGGAAGCCCTTCAGTCTCTCAAGAGCTACCTCTCCTCGCCACCAATCTTGGAGGCCCCCGCGGCGAAGGAGCCTCTGCTGCTGTACATCGCTGCCACTAACCAGGTGGTGAGCGTGGTATTGGTGGTAGAACGCGATGCTCCTCCAAGAAAGCTAAGCAAGGTCAAGGGCAAGCGACTTGGGGACACACTCCCGGGTCAGCCTTGCAAGAAGAAGGCGTCGGGCCTGCCCGGGTCCCAGGACCTCAGCAGCCCGGCGGCATCTGCGGACGACGACGGTACCGAGGTGCTAGGGGCTGAGCAGCCACCAGCCCAGGACGTTGACTCCGTAGAAGAAGAGGTGGAGCCAGAACAAGGAGCGGCCACCCGCAAAGCGCAACACCCGGTCTACTTCGTCAATTCGGTCCTGCGCGATGCACGGGAGCGCTATCCCATGATGCAGAAGCTGCTGTAGGCAATCCTCGTCGCCTCTCGCAAGCTGAGGCCTTACTTTGAGAGCCACCCGATCACCGTGGTCTCGAAATACAACCTGAGAAGCCCCCTGGAGAACCCACTCGCCACAGGAAACATTTCATGGTGGGCCATGGAGCTTCAGGGTTTCGGCCTCAACTTTGAACACACAGACAACATCAAGAGCCAAGCGCTGGCGAATTTCACTGCGGAATGGACCGAGACGGCGTTCGAAGACCCGGAAGAGGAAACCTGCCTCCCCGAGAAAGAAGATCCTAGCGCCTGGACCATGCACTTCGATGGTTATTTTTCCAAGAATCAAGGAGGAGCCGGAGTTGTCCTGACATCTCATACAGGCGACCGCCTGAAGTACGTCGTCTAGATGCACTTCCGCGATGGCATCTCCGACAACACGATGGAGTACGAGGGCTTGCTCGCGAAGCTCCATGCGGCCATCAGCCTCGGCATCAGGAAGATCATCGTCAAGGGTGACTCTCAGCTGGTCATCAAGCAAGTGAACAAGGAGTATGCGTGCCCGCAAATGGCGCCGTACGTCGAGGAGGTATGGAAGCTGAAGCGCCGCTTCGGCAACTTCAGAGCCGTGTACATCTCACGGGGGGACAACACGGTCGCGGACGAACTCTCGCGGCTGGCTTCACAACGGGAGCCTGTCCCTTGCGGGATCTACATCGAGGTGCTCAAGCAGCCGTCGGTACCTTCCGACAAAATCAAGACTAGATCGGCCACGGCGCCGGGGGCTGATGACCCTCCTGCCCCGGCAGAACAGGAAGCCAGCCCGGAAGATCAAGACCTGGTGGCACTTGTGACGGAGGAAGCTTTGCTTCCCTCCTGTCAAATGGTGCTCCCAGTGGAGAGAAGCTGCCCGCCCTGGGCCCAGGACATCGTCAAGTACATGACCGAGCACACCCTTCCGGGTAACGACCATGACGCCGACCGGGTGTCTCGCCAAGCCAAGCTCTACGTTCTGATCGACGGCGAGCTCTACAGGCGGCGTGACAATGGAGTCAAACTCCGTTGCATCCCGCAAGAACAAGGCCAGGCGCTGATGAAGGACATCCACGAGGGCACATGTTCCAGTCATGTAGCATCAAGGTCTCTGGCGGGGAAAGTCTTCCGACACGGGTTCTACTGGCCAACAGTTCTCCACGACGTCGAGCAGATCGTCAAGACATGTGATGCTTGTCAGCACTACACAAAGGATATTCATCAGCCAGCACAAACTCTGCAGCCTATTTTTCCAATCTCTTGGCCGTTCGCGGTCTGGGGCTGGACATCGTAGGCAAGATACCGAAGTCTGTCGGGGGACATGAGTATCTCTTCGTCGCCATCGACAAGTTCACAAAGTGGGTGGAAGTAATGCCAGTACCGAAGCAAACGTCCCAAGCCGCCATCAAGTTCATCGAGAGGATCGTGTTCAGATATGGAGTGCCCAACAGGATCATCACCGACAACGGCTCTCTGTTCACCAGCCGGGCTTTCCTCAACTTCTGCAAAGAAATGGGCATCAAGGTGTGTTTTGCCTCGGTGTCCTACCCAAGATGCAATGGGCAAGTGGAGCGAGCCAACGCAGAAGTCCTTAAGGGTCTGAAAACCAAGGCATTTGGCAAACTAGAAGATCGGGGCAAGAACTGGATCGAGCATCTACCAAGCGTCCTATGGTCACTCAGGACTACACCCAGCAGAGCCACGGAAGAAACACCTTTCTTCCTCGTCTATGGAGCAGAAGCGGTCCTGCCAACCAAACTCAAGCATGGACTGATATGGGGTTGCCCGATCTTCTCAGTGAGCGCGATGTAGATGGATGATAACTTGTGAGATTCCGACGAACTCTCCGGCTGTTCCCCCGTTGCCAATGCAACAGCTCTTCAACCCAATGGATATTTGCGACACCACACACTAGTGCAACGCAGTCGCCGACCACGAAGCGGTTTTGCAATCTACTAATTCCCAATGGAACAATAGATCACACTCAATCTTCGGTAACGATAAGCTCTCGATCGCAACAAAGGAGAGGGGTGAATTCCTGATCGAAGCAAAGATGAATTCTTTAAGATGAATGCTTGTAGCAATACAATCTAGGTTTTAGCTAAACGTGGTCTGACCTAAAAGTCACAAATTACAAGTATATAAAGGGTGCTGGACGTCCAACATAGGGTTGGAGTCGTAAACAAACTTATATCTAACTTTTCTAACTTAACAGGACTCTATTCGGAAACTGGCAGAAACTTCCGTCGACTTGTTTTGGTCACGCCGCCTTGTATGTATCGAACCGGTATCAGGGGTTGGACCCATTGGAAAGTATTTGGAATTTCCTTTACGATAAATCTTGAATTTCCTTATTTGGAGTTCGTATGAAGAATCGGCGGTTGTTTCGAAATCAGGACTTCTGTCAGTCCGAACCGAATGTATTTCCTTTGATGGCTCCACTTCCTCCCTCGCCTCCCTCGTGCTTGCCATCATTGTCTTCATGCTCCATGCCTCCTCCAATGTTTGTGTTATCAATAAACCTAAGACAACATAAATGCATAGATTTAGGTAGTATAAAATTCTCATGATCACAAACATCATATGCAATTAGGAGCGAGTTCACCTGTTGATCAAGTAGCTTAGTTCTGGATCTTGTCATTGGACCAATCCTCACTTGATCATGTTTATCTTGGGCAGCATCATATTCTATTGGAGAAGATGGATAACGACTAGGGATGTCCTCATCACAGATCCCCCGGGTAAGGGGGCGTCGTCCTCGACGCGTCAAGGTCATCTCCGGTGTAGGGCGTCAAATCAGCAACATTGAACGAATTGCTCACACCGAATTTAGTAGTTGGAAGATCTATCTTATAAGCATTATCATTGATCTTGGACAGCAACTTGTAAGGGCCATCTCCTCGAGGCATCAACTTAGACTTGGGCAAATTAGGGAACCGATCCTTGTGGAAATGAACCCACACCATGTCGCCGGGCTGAAAAAGCACCTCCTTGCGCTTCTTGTTGACACGCTCAGCATTGTTCTTACCCTTCTTTTCAATTGCCTCCTTGGTCTTGATGTGTATCTTCCTCACAAAATCTGCACGCTTCGATGTCTCCATGTTGATTCTTTCTTGTGTTGGAAGTGGCAGCAAATCAAGCGGCATTATAGGCTTGAACCCATACACCACCTCAAATGGGCACAATGTCGTGGTCGAGTGCACCGCAAAATCCACATGCGGTAAGCACTCCTCCCACACTCGCAGGTTCTTCTTGATCATGGCTCGTAGCAACGTCGATAGTGTGCGATTCACCACCTCTGTTTGCCCATCAGTTTGTGGATGACATGTGGTACTGAACAGCAGCTTCGTTCCCAGCTTTCCCCACAACGTCTTCCAAAAGTAGCTCATGAACTTCACGTCACGGTCAGAAACAATCATCCTCGGTACTCCATGTAGGCGAACGATCTCCCTGAAAAATAGATTAGCAATATGCGACGCATCGTCGCTTTTGTGGCAGGCAATAAAATGTGACATTTTAGAAAAACGATCCACTACCACAAATATTGAATCATGTCCTCTCCTGGTTCTAGGCAATCCTAACACAAAATCCATGCTAATATCCTCCCATGGAGATGTAGGTGCAGGAAGAGGAGTATACAAACCATGTGACTTAAGTTTGGATTTAGCCTTGTTGCATGTGATGCAACGCTTCACAAACCTGTCCACATCTCGCCTCATGCGTGGCCAATAAAAGTGATCAGCCAACATCAACAACGTCTTCTCACGTCCAAAGTGACCCATCAATCCGCCTCCATGTGATTCCTGCAACAATAGCAAACGCACGGACGACTCAGGTACACATAACTTGTTAGCTCTAAACAAATATCCATCATGCATATGGTATTTTTCCCACGCCTTCACATCCGAACACTTAGCAAAGGCAGCGGCAAAATCAGTATCGGAATCATATAAATCACGCAAACTCTCTAAACCAGGAACTGTAATATCTAAATGTGTCAATAACATGTTCTTCCTAGAGAGAGCATCAGCAACAGCATTATCCTTGCCTTTCTTATACTTAATGATGTATGGGAAAGATTCAATGAATTCTACCCACTTAGCATATCGCTTATTAAGATGAGATTGAGACTTCAGAAATTTTAAAGCCTCATGATCAGAATGTATGATAAATTCTTTTGGCCACAAATAATGTTGCCAAACATCAAGAACACGAACAAGAGCATACAATTCTTTATCATAAACAGGATAGTTTGATTGTGCACCACCAAGTTTTTCAGAAAAATATGCAATCGGCTGACCCTCTTGCATCAACACACCTCCAATTCCAATACCACTAGCATCACATTCAATATCAAATTGCTTATTGAAATCGGGAAGTCGTAAAACTGGTGCAGAAATCAAAAAACGTTTCAGCTCATCAAACGCAGAATCTTGGGATGCGCCCCACACAAATTCTACACCTTTCTTAGTTAACTCATTCAAAGGTGCAGCAATGGTGCTAAAATATCTCACAAACCGACGGTAGAAACCAGCCAGTACTAAGAAACTTCGAATTTGACTAATGTTCATGGGAGTAGGCCAATTTTTAATAGCTTCAATTTTAGATTCATCTACCTCTACTCCATTCTTAGAGACAACAAATCCAAGAAATATGACCTTTTCTTTGCAAAACGTACACTTAGCAAGATTACCATAAACTTATTATCACGCAACACATGTAAAACTTGTCGAATATGATCAACATGGTCATTCTCATTGTGGCTATAAATCAGAATATCATCAAAATATACTACCACAAATTTCCCAATAAAATGCCTCAAAACATGATTCATCAAACGCAGAAAGGTACTAGGAGCATTAGTTAAACCAAAGGGCATTACTAACCACTCATATAACCCAAATTTTGTTTTGAAAGCAGTTTTCCACTCATCCCCTTCTTTCATCCGAATTTGATGATAACCACTACGCAAATCAATTTTAGAGAAAATAGCAGCACCACTTAATTCATCTAGCATGTCATCCAAACGGGGAATAGGATGTCTAAAACGAATAGTGATGTTGTTAATAGCTCTACAATCTACACACATGCGCTATGTGCCATCTTTCTTAGGAACCAAAATAACAGGAACAGCACAAGGGCTAAGGCTCACACGAACATACCCTTTGTCGAGAAGCTCTTGTACTTGTCGCTGAATTTCTTGTGTCTCTTTGGGATTGGTGCGGTCTGGTGCTCGGTTTGGCAGCGTCGCTCCAGGGATCAAATCAACTTGATGCTCAATGCCTCGCAATGGCGGTAATCCCGCAGGCACCTCGTCCGGAAAAACGTCACCAAATTCCTGTAGAACATTAGAAACACCAATAGAGAGAGGGGTCATGTCGTTAGAAACAAGAATTTCCCCCTTGCACATAAGCACAAGAGGTACTAGAGTGGGATCCTCTCGAAACTCTCTCAAATCAGATTTGGTGGCTAACATTACTAAGGAAGTCTCTCCCTCACTTTTCTTTTACCATTCGAATTTGTCTTGTGGCTCTCACTCACCGAAGGTGGGGGCACTCGGCTAGCTAATCTCTCACGCTCATCCTCATAATTGACTTCCACCTTTTGCCTAGAATCATGGGCAACTTCGGATGGTGTTAGTGGACGCAAGATGATCTCCTTCCCAAGCCAATTGAGTTTGTATGTGTTGGATCTCCCATTGTGACGTACATCACGGTCATATTGCCATGGCCGACCCAACAATAAATGGCACACTGTCATCGGAACCACATCACACTCCACGGTGTCCTTGTATGGCCCAATCTGAAAATCAATGCGCACCATATGATTGATCTTCATCTCTCTGCTGTCACTCAAACACTGAATATAATACGGATGCGGATGCGGTAAATATTTCATATTCAACTTCTGACATAGCTCTTTACTAGCTAAATTATGGCAACTAACACCATCAATGATTACCTTGCACGACCATCCATTACCAACAGCAGCTCTTGTTTGAAACAAATTGCAGCGCTGTTCCGCAGGACTTGGTGTAACACCCAAAATTCGAGGTGTGCAAACAATGGACGGCAACCGAACTGCATCGGCATAGCAAGAATCGTCCTTCTCCTCCACATATTCTGGTTCGGCCTCCACTTCATCACCACTCTCAAACTCGCCGGTTTCCTCGTTGATCAACATAACCTTGCGGTTTGGGCAATCTCTCTTGAAGTGCCCTTTCCCTCCACAACTGTGGCAATTCATATCACGAGTGCGGGCTGTAGAATTTGATGAACCAACACTCACAGTGGGATTTGGTGCTGGCTTAGGCGTAGGTGCAGCCGAACTGAATTTTGATGCAGCAGGAGTAGAACCATAGGACACGGACGCGGGTGTAGGCGCCACGGCAGCAGGTGTCACGCGCGGTGTAAAGGACTCTCGGCTATAGGCATGCCGGGGTGTGAACTTGGCGTCCTCCGCCAATTGTAACTCAGCCTCACGTGCTTGGTGCAATAAATCTTGGATGTCTCCATATTGATGATGGCGAACGATCCGCTTGACATTGAAGCTCAATCCGGACAAGAAACGCTGCATGGTTTGCTCCGGCTGTTCACGCACTTTAGCACGCTGCATAATCATCTCTATCTCCTTGTAGTACTCATCGACGGACATAGATCCTTGCTTCAAATTCTGCAATCTATCATATAATGAACGGACATAGTTGCGGGGCACAAAGCAGTGACGCATCTCAGCTTTCATCTCTTCCCATGTCAACACGGGCATGTCATTTGCCTCCCTTCTGCCTGTCACTAATCCGTCCCACCACAACAAAGCATATCCTTCGAACTCAGAAGATGCGAGTCTCACTTTACGTTCCTCAGTACATTGGTGTAGGCGCCACAATTTCTCCATCTTCAGCTCCCAATTGATGTACTCCTCAACGTCAACCAAACCTTCAAATTTGGGTATGCTGAATTTGGGCTTTCCAAGAACATCGTCATCATCGCCACCGTGATTACCACCAAATACACGCCTTGCACCCAACGGCGCAAAGCCACGGCCAGGGACAGCAGCATCCCCACGGCCTCCTCCACGTCCACCAGCACGGGCCTGTGGATCTCGACGCGGAATATATCCACGTTGCTCCACAAAAGGATCAACCTCCTCGTCCTCATTGTCACCAGCATGAATACTAGCATCATCAGCAGGGGCTCCATGTCGCTGCGTCAACGCGGTCATAGCTTGACTCAAGGTATCCACAGAAGCTTGGAGTGTCGTCAATGCAGCAGCCGAATTATTGGTTGTTGTGAGAACCGAATTCAGCTTTTCGTCCTTGGCACGAATCTGACGGGACAAATGATCACGAAGAGCTACATACTCTTGCCAATTAACGGATGCGGTGCTTTGTTTCTCTTGCACCACCAACGGATCCACCTCCTCGTCTCGCAGAAAGACATGATTAGTGCACACAAGCAATATATGGAGATATAGTGGAAACTCTCAACTCACTCGATACCAAAAGAAATTGTGGATCTTACCGTTCCAAAGTGAATTAGGAAAGCTTACCAACTAGTAGGGACGGTACGTGCACAGATGTGATGCAGCGAATATTATGGGTTTCAATGCATCACACAACAAACCAGGGTATTTAGTGGAGCTTGGTAGGGATAACTAACTGCACCAATTCAATTCCTAGTGCTGATCGGACAGAAAAGGGAAACTCACACGGTGGAGATAAATGGGGCAAAAGCAACTCTGAAAATTGAGCTCAAAATATGATATATCGGAGTAATGCTCGGTTGTTGCAAATGCACAAGAGAGATGCTAGCAAAAAGGCTCTAATGACAGGCACAAGATTGCTCAACTATGCAACAAAACACAATCAGCAAGCTCCTCAACTCAAAGTTGTTCAATCTTCTCAGTGAGCGCGATGTAGATGGATGATAACATGTGAGATTCCGACGAACTCTCCGGTTGTTCTCCCGTTGCCAATGCAACGGCTCTTTAACCCAATGGATATTCGCGACACCACACACTAGTGCAACGCAGCCGCCGACCACGAAGCGGTTTTGCAATCTACTAATTCCCAATGGAACAACAGATCACACTCAATCTTCGGTAACGATAAACTCTCGATCACAACAAAGGAGAGGGGTGAATTCCTGAACGAAGCAAAGAGGAAGTCTTTAAGATGAATGCTTGTAGCAATACAATCTAGGTTTTAGCTAAACGTGGTCTGACCTAAAAGTCACGAATGACAAGTATATAAAGGGTGTTGGACGTCCAACATAGGGTTGGAGTCGTAAACAAACTTACCTCTAACTTTCCTAACTTAACAGGACTCTATTCGGAAACTAGCAGAAACTTCCGTCGACTTGTTTTGGTCACGCCGCCTTGTATGTGTTGAACCGGTAGCTGGGGTTGGACCCATTGGAAAGTATTTAAAATTTGCTTGCCAACAAATCTTGAATTGCCTTATTTGGAGTTCGTATGAAGAATCGGCGGCTGTTTCGAAATCAGGACTTTTGTCAGTCCAAACCGAATGTCTTTCCTTTGATGGCTCCACTTCCTCCCTCGCCTCCCTCGTGCTTGCCATCATTGTCTACATGCTCCATGCCTCCTCCAATTTTTGTGTTATCAATAAACCTGAGACAACATAAATGCATAGATTTAGGTAGTATAAAATTCTCATGATCAGAAACATCATATGCAATTAGGAGCGAGTTCACTTGTTGATCAAGTAGCTTAGTTCTGGATCTTGTCATTGGACCAATCCACACTTGATCATGTTTATCTTGGGCAGCATCATCTTCTATTGGAGATGGTGGATAAAGACTAGGGATGTCCTCATCACAGATCCACCCAGGTACTTGCCTATGATGAAGAGGCTCAAGTGGAGAGGAGAATTGATGACATCAATTTCCAGGAAGAGGTGCGGTGTCGAGCATCCCTGAGATCCGCTCGTTACCAACAAGCGCTCAGACGCTATCATGGCCGCCACGTGCGAGCAAGGGCATTGGATCCAGGAGAGCTGGTCCTCCGGAAGAAGCAAAAACTTGATGGCATGAACAAAATGTCATCCAAGTGGAAGAGTCCGTATCAGGTCACACATACCCTGAGGCCTGGAGCAGTCTACCTGGAGGATGAGAAGGGTAGGCCGGAGGGCAACGCCTGGAACATCGAGAATCTCTGGAAGTTCTACCCCTGACTACAAACACGAATCGCAAAAGAGTTATGATCGACTATGCACGCCCAGGGGGCTAGTGTTTTGTAGTAGGGTGTAAGAATCGTCGCCAAGAAATAAAAGATAAGTTTTCAATTCCGTGAGCCTCCATTTTTGTCGTAAAATCGTTTTTCCGCAACAACCCGTAAGCAGGGGGCTAGTATGTGCCGGTGGCTGACAGGTCGAGCGCGAGCGCTTATCATCGGGGGCTGCCTACCCGGTCATGTCGTACTGCCGCAGAAAGGAGGGATTGGGCAGTGTTGTGCTTTAAAACACATAAGTACAGAAATGCACTACCAACTTTGCTTGCGGATTGCTTCGGATAAACTTTTTCGCGACATGAAGAGAGGGTTCATTTTTTTCTACTGAAAGTTTGCTATGTGTAGCGCCTCCCCGGGACAGGAAATCATCAAAGGAGACTGATGTGGAACTGGATACCCGGGAGAGGCCTAACGAATCAGAAAAGCAATTGGGGAAGCAGATAAGTCTTTGCATTTGCATCTTGCATCTTAGACATAATATCTCACTTGGAGTCAACATACTGTCAACCTGAGCATGCTTGACGGTGTATGAGAGCCTTTGCGGGGATAAGGCGTCCTCCCTGGTGAACGGTCAGTTTCCCTCTGGTTTAGCAGCTGCGGCTGTGGAGTAAAACCCCGAAGCGTATTGTGCTTCCAGGGGTATTACTACTGCAGCAGACAGTTAGAATACTTGTCACCTGAGTTGACTCCTCATAAACTTGAAGGCACATAGTGCAAAGGGAGATTGGGAAATGACCCCGGGAGTTGAGCTAGGAATTGCATTCATATTTAAATTCTGAAATTACATTATCGCATTACATTCAGAAAGGCAACCTATGCCCATATCTAGCCTGTGCTACTAAGGCCAGTCCAGGCGCCCTGGCTGTGCAAACTAGTTTGTTTCTTGTCTGCCGGGAAACCTCTTCTCTTCCGGGGACGCCTGGATGAGGAGAGGGACGCCCGCGCAGAATCTTCAGGGGTTTGGAGGATCTGGAGGTCCCCTGGCAAACCCTGGGACGTACCGGCTACAGAGAGCATGAACGCAGTCATGGAACTTGTCCATGATAGCTTCTTCTTCCTACAGCGAAGAGGAGAGCAACAAGGCGCCAAGTCAGTTTCCACTACCGGGGCCAGACAAGCTCGAGGGGAATCTCACCTCAAAGACGCCGTCAAGATCCCGGAGGAGCCTGAGCAGCCTCGGTTTGTGCGCAGCCTCGCTCCACAGAGTTGCAAGGAGTTCGTCCTTCCGAATCGCCACCGCCACCGACGCGTCCATGGCCGCAGGGCCCGCTATGTCCCCCACTGCGGGGAAGACAAGGGACGGCCGAGGGTGGGTTGCCAGACCAATTCCGCCGCGGAAGACCGATTCCGCTGTGGAGATCTCTGAAGCTGCTCCCTCCGACATCGCCTCCGCGTCGCCGGACATCTTCGACAACTCGCGCTTCGCAGGGAAGAGAAGTGGAGGCAAGTGGAGCAGAAGGGGAGAAGTGTGAAACAAAGGCTGGGGGCTGCGGAGTCTTTTATAGACTCCTTGCCCACCACCTACCGCCTGGCGTTCCAAGTGCCGCGTTAATGGGGACACGTTTTGCAAAAAACCTGTTCTCATTCACACGGAGCACAGAAGCAAAGTACATGGAACGGAGACAAGCTCTTCTTCGACAAAGACAAGAACTACAACAAGATCCTACTTTTTTACAGCAAAAGGATTCACCCCCGACAACCTGGGAGTGCGAGCGTACACCGGAAGGCGCTACTTCCAGAAGTACGTCGACGAGGCCGCCAAGAAGGGGGTAAAGGAGAACTTTGACGTCTCCTTCCCAGCTTCCAGCTTCCTTAGGACGACAAGCCCTCCTCCACCTTGATGCTGGACGAGCTTTCCTCGTCTTCATCCTCGTCGAAGGAGCTGGAGCCGCCGCTACCGCTGCTGCTGCTCTCCATGCAGCACTCAGTGCGTCCTCCGGCAGCACTGAAGATCTTCACGGAGAGCGTCGCATCCCCGTCATACAGGAATGTCACCCTCTGCCCCCGGGTTAACCGCCGGGAGCGAGAGAATGACTTCCACCCTTGGCCCAGGAGCATGGAGTCGTCGACGGCGTACTCTGCCCAGACCCAGGAGGGGCCGTTGGGGCAGCCTTCGACCTGCAGCCAGAAGCCGGAGGGTTTGCCCTTCGCCATGGCCATCGCGAAGGAGTCCGGAAGATGCAAGCGACCGCGAAGTCGGCAGTCCATATCCACCATGAACACGAACGGAGTGAAGCCCGTGTGTGCTGAGCTCCTTGGAGGAGGGGAGGCCCGACCACGGCCCCGCCACGGCTTCCTCTTCCTCGACCTCGGCACCCGCCGCGGCCACGGACGGGCGGTCCTTCTCTCGCCGCGGCTTGAACAGTGCGTGCACGCCCTCGTCCCCTTTTCACCGGCGCCATTGCAGCAATGGCTCTGGATGGATTGGGAGGCAGGAAGGCAAAGAAGATGGATGAGGAACAGAGGAGCCGCCCCTGCTTTTATAGCGCGAGCTCCTCTCCGCATGGTGGACTCCTCGGTTCTTCCGTTACCAGGAATCGAGGAGGTCGGCACAGTTATTTCCCCGAGCGGAATAACTCCAAGAAGACCAGGCGCCGGGACCCACTTTGACTCTCTTTTTGGTCATAGCCCCGGCAGCCTTAGAAGACCGAAGCCGTCGGGACCATGCCCGGGGGCTACTGTCGCAGCAGTGGAACATGGGGTTCCCCTAGGACTGCCCAAGTGGGTCCACCGCCTGTGGGCCCAACACAAAGATGGACAAGACCAAGACTCGTCGCAAGACTTGGCGGGCACACCCGCGCTGACCAAGACTCCCAGGTACATAGGACCCCCGGGTCCCCTGTGCCCCGGATGATGGAGCCGAAGACCCAGAGAGCGCGAGTCCCCGGCGGGGCCGGGCTCCCTCTCGGGTACCAAGCCGTACAAGAAAAAGATAAGGCTTCTACCATCCTCTGGAAGATGGTAGAAGCCCCCAGAAGACTTGGGAAACAAGGCGCGGGCAGGGGACACCGCCTGCGCGATGTCAGTCCCTGTAAGCCGCTTTCCCCAAAGGCGCCAGAGATCTCACCAACCCGGCGACCGATACTTGGAGGAGAAGATGCCACTTCTTCACCTCCACAACGGAGAGGGGTTGCTTCCCGCCAAGACCCCCTCACGCTCCTCGCATGACCTCTGTGGCAACCCCTTTCCCTATAAAAGGAGGACCAAGGGCATGCAGGAGCGGAAGGTTTTAGTTGAGGTTGAAACTAGGCCATCACAAGGTTAGAACACCGGCGAGCCCAAGGTAGAAGACGACCACGGAGCTAGGCTAGGGCGAGGAAAAGAAGGAAGGTGATCTCCTCCGGGCAAGGATCTGTCCTTCCTCTTCCTCTAGCCGAGTACCCTGCTGGGTACCTCGCCGGAAAACACCATTGTAGTCACACCTTGATTCGTCCATCTATCCAGACATTAGCCTTCGGGCGGCCTGCATCTAGGTAGATCGTTGTGTGCTTTCCTTATTTGCCTACCACATCGAGATCGGAGAGTCAGTGAAGAGCTTGCCGGCGATCGTCCCCCGGGAGACGTTTCCAGCCTCCTTCGCGCCCCTACCGAATCTACAAAGGGGTGTCTCGCATCCCCGGTGTCTGTCCTTCGAGACACGACACTTATTACCTGGACATGAATATGGCTGAACACCTTCTGGACGACGTCGGGTCGCAGAGGTCCCAAGCCGGGCGGCCGCGAGAATCACCGATCATGGCGATGGAGGAAGCCTCTCCAGTGCTGGCGGGGACGAAGAGTGGGGCGGGAATGGCTTGCCGGTGCAAACTAAGGGTGGCGGCAGAAGGGCGTGGAAGGAGAGGATGGAGGACGGCAGCGGGACAGGGGCGAACTAAGGAGAGACTCAAAGATGGTCAGCACTCGTCTACGACCGACACAAATGAGACCCAAAAATTTTATCCGTTTATGTCGGCCTGTTAGCCTCACACAGATAGGAACGGACGCGGACGGACTTGATGAGTCGCCCCCTTGGAGTCATCCTTACACCACGACCAAGACAAGAGCATAGAAAACTAGAGGAGATTTTTTACTATTGGCATTAATGATCGGGAGTGTGTTAGGCTAATACTGCGAGTCTGCGACTCAGTACGGCACCGCATATCAGACATGTTCTAGCCAATTCATGAAAAAGAGGCAAAGGGCCGGCTAACCACCTTACAGCTTCCATATACGTGCAACCAAATATAGATATTGGTACGAGACACTGAGACAGCCATCTGTGCTACAAACCAGGAAAAGTTTGAAGGATCAGTATAATAGAGTCAACAGCAAGCAAAAAATTGCTGGCAGATTTAAACAAAAAGGCTTAAAATGATCTAGCCATGGCGTCAGAATCTATTATCAATATTTCTCTCAAGGATTTCCCTTCTATATAGGAAGTATAATATTACAAAGGGGCGGCTCAAATATCATGGAGTTGAAATGTAAAGAGGGTAATAATCAACACTACACGAGCCTCCCTTTTCCCAAGGCCGCTTCCTAAGACTTACTGGCTGCTTCCCCGAGGATCCGATCGCATCTGCCCCTCCTCAACTTCCACCTTCCACCATGGAAGTAAACCTTCCAGCATGGATGCTGATGCAAACCATCTGTATGCGACCTGGAGAAAGTCAGTTAACATGACCGTTAAATCAAGAGGGGGTCACAGGATGCTCCCCGTATGGCATAGTTGATCGGCCAATCAGAAGTTTATGCCTGCACCAAGATCTAAAAGAATCGATCGACCACAAGGAATGTAGAACAAGAACGCTATCTTGTGCGGTTGTGCCTACTTTCAAATAAATTAGGGTACAGCGTATTACTACTTACTAGAAGACTTGTGAATATAGACATACCACAGAGATGCAAAGGTATCTGTGGACATTAGCCTTTTACCCAAGGCTAAAAGACACGAAGGTATCTGCGGATATTAACCCTTTTACCAAGGCTAAAAGACAATGCAGAACATATGTCCTTACTAAGACCGAGCAAGAAGAAAACACAGTTCTACTAGAATGCATTAGACATTGGTGATGTCCTTATTAGTTGTTACATACCTAAGGCATCACCTTCTGATTCTAGGCTTGCACCGGAATTCTGCTAAGAGCGCTATGTGATCTGACGACCATTCAGGTGAAGGAAGAGCAGTGTCTTTTCTTAAGCTCTCTTCATCCAAAAGTTCCAATAAAGACTCCACTGATAACGAATCCGCTGAAAGTAAGAAAACATAATCAATTTATCATCGTGGCATCATCAAACATACCCCATTACAGAACGATTGTTCAAGAACAGTAGAGGTACCAAATCTACAAACATAGGATACAGAAACCATGAGTTAGGCACCAACCTGTGTAAAATATGTAATCGACAGTTCCAGTGAAATCTCTTGTGCAATTTGTGAAAAGTGGTTCATTTGTTCCTGGGTCCATCCTCCTCCTCTGGTGCTCCAAATCATAGCCGACACCTACCATTCTTGCGAATGAAGAGTACGCACTAACCTACAAGTAGAACATTTGCTCAGAACATTTAGCAGGGAAAAAGAAAGAGACTCATCAAGCCATGCTAGTTTTTACTGTACCAGAGGAAGCTGGTGTGTCAACTTGCTCACAGGACGTAAAATTCCAAGGGGGTCAATGCCCAGATCTGGATGCAATTGTTCAACTTTGCCTAACGCAAGAAGCCCGTGTGGAGTACTGAAAAGCAAAAGGAAGCACTTAGAAACTCATAGTTGAAAAAACATGGACAATATTGCTCTGATGGAATCTTGTATACACCTCCCAGGGATTGAATTAAAATCACCACAGACCAACATCGGAATATCCGCACTGTTAGCTATTTTTTCCAATCCTTTGAGGAGTGTTTGAACCTGCGAAGAAACAACTTACTGTCATTCTGATTTTTTTTTTTTTTTGCTGAGTGCTAGCATACAGAGTATGTGACGAGACAGACCTCCCATAGCTTTACATCTTTGAGGTCTTGGTGGACATTTACATGTGTATTGGCCTGCAAAATGGAATGATCAGACCCCATGACATATGAATAATCACATAGCAAGTGGACAAATGACACCATAAGCTGAAAGAACAATACATAATGGGCATTTGTAGTAAACTGGGCCTGAAATCTACTCCCTCCGTTCTGAATTAATTGACTTCTATTTGCCCACATATGTGTATGTCATGTGGGCAAATAGAAGTCAATTAATTTGGAACGGAGGGAGTAGATTCTAGAGCTAAATGCCAAAGTATCCGCCATCAAAATATTTAGTTTTTCAACTTTCCATGCATCTTAACTTATTTTGGTCATCCAACATAGATATAGTTTTCAATAAGACAGCATACAGCTTTCAATTCCTAATGTAGAGCAAAAAAGAAAGGTATAAATTCGTATGCTTTTTGCAGTATGCTGCTGGCAGTTCAACAGCTAAACATAAATGAAGAAGTCTACTTTTGATCCCTTAACTATTGCGTAGGTTTAACTTACACCCTGATATTCAGAACTGTGTAACTTGCCTCCTCAACTATCAAAACCGTTCATGATTATGGGCATGTTTGGTTAGTCTCCAGACTTTGCCACACTTTTCTGCAACAAGTGTGGGTGCCACAGATTTTGTGGCGGACAATGGCAAGATTTGTCTAACAAGTGGGGTAGACTAAGAAAGTGTGGCAACCAAACACTTACCGCACTTGTCTGCCTAACATTTGGCAAAGTGTGGCTCCCATGCCCAATGTGCCAAAACCGTCTAACCCTCAACTATCAAAACGTTCAAGTTATGACCCAAGGCAGTATTTGCGACTGATTTATGTGGGGCATTACATCCATGTCATACCGCACACGGCTACACTGCTGCCTCATGTGTGGAGCGGACAAAGCAGGATAATCGAGGAGGGAGTGGTATTAATGACCAAGCTGAGGGGGAAGCGGTGACAGGGGAGGGAGGAAAGGGTGGTTTCAAAATATGCAATTACAAAAACACCTCATGAAACCAGCTTCCGGGCCTAATTTGAATGTTCTCGAGCGTCGAATTCTGCAAACTAAATGGTATTGAAGTTGAAGTTGAGGGTATAAATTAAACTGTGACAACAACTGGATGACCAAATGTAGAATTTTCCCTAAAAGTTCCATGCCATATAACATAGTGTCATATCTAACACGCGATAGAGCTACTGCATACACATCTAAAGAAAGAAGGTGATTGACATACCACACAAAGGAGCTGTCTTTTACCAGGGTTTTCCGTTCCTTGGTTGCCAAATTTGGCTTCTAAAACCGCAATTAGCGCGATGTTATCCTTCAAAGAAAGTAGAGCATGTGATAATCAAACGGTCGGTACAGAATCATCTTAGATAGTATTTCTTTGTAAAGTTGATCTTACTTTAATCAAGCGACTTAAAGCCACTCTCTTCTGGGTAGGTGGAATAATCGCATCTGTTAAAGACTGTGCAGCCTTATTGAACTCGACCTACACAAGTACAGAAAATATTAGATAGCTGCAACTTACCAGCTAGCTCAGTAGCTGTAAACCTACAGTGGAAGTACCTCGTATTTTTTTACGTGTGAAAATCTGTCTCGGCGGAAGAAAGTAGCACATCCATCAATGGCGTGAGGAACTCCAGCATACACCTGTGACAACAATGAAGTACAATAAGACATCGGAAGGAACTAGACCAATTTGTGACAATAAAGCCATACTAAAGATACCTCTGTTGTCCTCTTCTTGTAAAGCGCCTGATATCCATGTTTATCAAACTCGGGTGCGAAAAAGTCATCAAAGTGGTTCCATTGTACCTAAAAACAGTAGAATTTGGCATATAATAGCAGTAGAATTTAGCATAACTTCCAACTGTTACGTTCTAAAGGAAATTTTTGTTTTTCGAACTTTTAATATATGAATCAATCAATTCAACTAAAGAGCCAACCATGCATAGCACACAATATATTTGAAAGAAACTTCAAGGAACACTTCACGATGTACAGCCAGAGAGATGTTGTGAAGGGTTAAACAGCAGGCAAACTATCACAAACTCAAATACAACATCACTAAAACAAGAAAATGAAGTGAAGACTCAAATATAGAATCAAACAGTCCTAGAAGAGTATATACAGGACTGTAGGTTGTTGAACAGAGTTACTACTCGTAAGTTCACTGAGTTAAAAAAATTGTATGATGCCAACAACTGAAACTTTCTCAGATCATTCATTAATAAATGATGGGACAAATGCAAGAGTAGGTCAGCACATATTAGAATTGTGGAAAAGATGTGTTAACATAAGATACCTCCTGAAGACATATGATATCAGCATGATAACCAATAATTTCGCGCATCAAATTTTGTCTTCGGTAAGTCCATGAAAGTGCCCACGTTGGGCAGTAGCTATATGTATCACTTGTAGCATATGCATCAGCAAGTATATTATAGGACAGCACCGTGAATGTTCCGAAAGAAGAAGTCTGGTTTTCTATATCTAAGTGACCCAAAACATCTCCATTCACTTGGATAAGGCGGCGTGGAGTGGGAGTTGGTGCTGGAATAACACGTGATGTCATAATTGAAGTTGGAGGCCCTACAGGTACTTTCTTTTCTGTGTCCGCCGCTGCACATTCAAATCTTAAAACATGCCCAATATCATCAGCAGTCGGTGTATATGTCTGCGAGCGTCCCACTTCAAACCAAGTTTCACCTGAGTTCTTGTCAGAGCCTGATGGATACAAAGGAACAGGACCGTTATTAATACCAGGGCTCTGTCCAAGATTTGACATTGACCCAGACCCAGAACTGAGAATCCCAGAACTACCACTGCCAAATCTACCAAATAGCTCCTCCTCTTCAGCTCCATTTTCATTTAAAGCGCTACTAGCTCGCTCATGCAAAACCCTGTGGTGCTGCCACGCATCTGAGAAGCACTTAGCAGAACAATGGTAACTCTTAGCAGCAGGTATTTTTGACTTCAGACAACCTAGGCACTGAATTGTTGCTTGCTCCATCGGGTGCACACTGCAGATAGCAACTTTCCGATCGCTTTGTATGCGATACCTTCAAGGGAAAAGCCAAATGTACTTAATTACACACAGAAAGCTTAAAAGAACATTACTGGAAAAAAATAAAGGCAAGAGAGAAGACCTAAGAGCTAATGTTTTTGCATATATCAGCTCACAGTCACCTGCTAACAGCATCTTTGAAGTCGACATCCACAATTTATTAACAGCATAGTATAGTAGATGAGGAAACATGTCAACAAAAATTCAGATTACAGGTTTACTTGCACATGTGTGAGTTTTTGCTGACATAGCTTTTCTTTTTTTGCCTGATTTTAGTCCCACGACCTGCTAACTTTGAAAAAAATTCTCAACCTGCTAATTACTTCTTTTTTTGGAATCTCAACCTGCTAACTTAGTTGATCCTTGTTCTTCCTGCTTTAATTGAAAGTGCTTTCTTGACTAGATCAGACCATAAACAATTATAAACAATAAGCTAAATTCTGCTGTTAGATCAAGTTAAGTTTGCATGTATCATTAGGGCGACCATACCAGAAATAACGAAATTATTATTATGATACTTATCAAGCCAGTTATTGAAAAACAAACAAATGAAAATGCAAGATGGGCCAAAACCCAAACCAACGAAATCTATGAATGTTAACAGAACCATCTCCACCATATATAAAGGTCTGAGGGTCTAAATTCTCAGCATGTAGTCTTTAATAAATGGAATTTATGTATGCTTTACGTGCAAAAAATGGACAGGATGAAATGAATAACCATTCATACATGAACATAATTTATCATACACAACCAGGCTCTAAAACCAATACCCTGTCATTTAGTCAGCCAGCTAGTAGTGATTATACAGCCTAACGGGCTCAATTACGTATGTAAAGGGCAGGGCAACCGTTCCTTATACACAGCCTATTAGAAACTTTTTAAAAACACTGCTGTATTATATGAGTTTTTGAAACTTACCTAAAACACATCAACTATGTCACATTGCTAAAACGTAAGCTAAGTATTTTTTTTCTCAAATAACACTTCCTCTGTCCTACTATATAAGACGTTTTGATAAGTTAAATTAGTAAGTGTTTTTGCTAAAATATTATATTAATATGTTAGAACACAGAAAGAGCATGAATAATCTGAAAGGGTGGGGGTGGTACAGATGGGGACAGTAAGAGATGAAACGTAAAACAGAAAAGTACACTTCAACAAAACAAAAAATGGAATGCATATTCAAACTATAAGTGTTTTTGCTAAAATATTATATTAATTTGTTAGAACACAGAAAGGGCATGAATAACCTGAAAGGGTGGGGGTGGTAGAGACAGGGAGCAGTAAGAGATGAAACGTAAATCAGATAAGTACACTTCAACAAAACAAATAACGGAATGCCTGTTCAAACTCTCACTAACCTTTAGCAACTGAAAAAACTTGCAATTGAGCAGCACTAAACCCAATACATTACTACTACTAATGTGGAACACCAAAGAAGTATAATAATCATTTCAAGCTCCGGAGGCACCAAGATGTGTCCTTAGTCCTCCAAGTGAAGTTAATGTGATGTATTTCAAGAAATATATCACAATCATCACGTGAACAAATTGATAGCATGCTCGAATACTCTGTATCTCCCTAATATTAGCTAGATGAGCCATGTAATCTCATAAATTTATTAAATGCCCCAAATCTATCCAAGACTGATGCAACCATACTTGCACAACGATTGCCATGCATTCATTAAAGAAAACAGCCTTCATCTCAACTGTGACTCCTATGATGCTATCATTTCTTAGTCCATAGTTCTAATCAAGAAAAAAAATCTGATTGTATATTAAATTGCTCAACAAATAACTCACATATTATTACCAAAATCTGCATTAGCCTGCATGAGTGCCTGATATGCAATAATTCAATAGTGTGGTTCGGTAACATGCATAAAATGACGCCATTTCTCTGTTTGTGCTGGGTTATGTCCCATTTCAACACTCTATTTACGTCTCAAGAGCAAGCACTGGCATTTTATATGCTTTGGGTTTCCATTCATTCAACAACAATTGGCTCGTTAGAGCAATTCATGCTCCGAATTCACACAGCTGCACTTCATGTGCAAGAATTAAAGAAAAAACGAACTTACCTAAGCTTACCAAGTGGTTAAGCATCTACCAGACTAACCGACTTAAAGGCCCCATCTTTTCGTCAAAATCCAATACTACCAACAAACAAGCAGACCATGGGTTCCAAAACGCATATCCTATTGAACCAGAAGTCTCAATTGCAAGCTGCTCACTCACCATCGGTATCGCATGAAGTGGCCATCAACAGGCGCGGCCTCAGGAACGTCGTCGGTGGAGATGACACCGTTAGGCAGCCGCAGCAGCACGTAGGGGGTGATCTCGCACCCAACGATCGGGATCTCCGACGGCAGGTGCACCCGAACCACGCTCAGCATCCTACACTCCTGCTCCTCCTCTCCTGCCTTTATCTGCCCAGCCCCAGCACTAACAGAAGCTCCAGCTCCTCCCAGGAGCGGACTTACCACGGGGCATGGGGGTTCAGCTGAACCCCCTGATTTTTTCCTGGAAACAAAGTGCTATTAGTATAATTCGGGATCTCAAAAGTCACAGTTTTCGTTCAACGAAATGGAGACCAAAATACATGGGAAGGCGGATGCGGCCGCCGCGTCTTGACAGCCCGCCCTTCCCATGGGAGGAAACGGGGTCAACTGGACCAATCTCGAAGAAAGGGATCTGGCTGGATTCGATTGCCGGCGGCAAAGAGGGGACCGGAGCAAAAACGAAGAGCAATCCGAGCAAAGCTAGGGCTTCCTTACCAGCAAAATGAATCGCGTCCGAGCCACGACACACCAGAAGCAGCAGAGGGGATCGGAAGAGGAAGATCAGGAGAGAACCGCCCGAGCTCCTCCGCTCCGAGATGGCTGGCGCGCTTCGGTGTGAGAGGAAGGGGGAGGGAGGGGTTTCGGCGGCGAGGGACTCCGGGATGGTGCGGTGGATTTGGGGGCAGAAGCACAAACATTTTTTTAGGACCTAACTCATCAACCCTTCCTCGTGTTGGGCCGAGCCCATTTTACAGTTCTCCCTCCTCTTTTTCTAGGTACAGGAGTCGTAACTTTTTTCCATGAAGCCCACGGCCCACGGGGTTTTAGCCCAGAATCACTGAAGAGGACGATGTTTGCAGCCTGGAACTTAGGGCTATCTCCAGCCGTCCCAGCGCCCCAGCAGGCCTTTTTAGCGCTGGCGCTAACGAAAACCCATCAGCCGCCTCCCCAGAAATCGATTTAGCGCCGCTTAGCGTCGTTTTTGGCGCCGTTTTGCGCCGGTGAACCCAGCCCGAACCCAGCGCGCTGGATTCGGCTTGGGGGGCAAAAGGCGTTCGTGGACCAGACTTGTCGGCGAGGGAAGGCGATTTCCCTCCATAATTTCGGCATTTCCCTCCATTTCTCCCCCCCACATACACATCTTCCCGCCCCGTTCCCGCCATTTCCCCCATCTCCAAGATCTGGCCGCCATGGCTCCCGCCCGATTCGCAAGTCCCCGAGTCGCCGCCGCCGTCCCCGCGGCCTCCGCCACCTCCATGATCGGCAAAAAGCCGCGGAAGTCGAGAGTGCTGAAGGAGAAGCCGCCGGGCATGACCAACAAGGAGTGGATCGCCGAGCAGACACGCCTGAGATCGGCGAACCTCCAGCGCCGGACGAGGGAGGCAGCGCAGCGGCAGAGGGAGCTGGCGGCGCAGCTGGCGGCGGCTGAGGACACGGCCGACGTCGAGGAAGAAGAGGAAGGGGAGGAGGAAGAAGAGGCGCTGGATGAGCCGCCCACTCCGGTCGCGGCTGCGGCGCCGCTGGTCAAGCGCGGGGGCGCCTTCGCTCCGCTGTTCGGCGGCTGGAGCCAAGCCACCGTCGCCTCGCCATCGCCGTCACCGCGGTTCCGCTACTCCCCTGGGTACGCCGACGCTGACCCCTTGGCGGTTTCAACCCCAACCTCACCTTCCCCCACCATCCGCCGATGATGTACGGCGGTTCGCCGGGCTACGCATCTTCACCGTCGCACCGCCGTCCTCTCCCCTACGCCGCGCAAGCCATGTTGGCCGGGCTGCAGCCCCAAGACAGCTACATGGACGAGATCATCACCACCGGCTCGATGGCGGCAGCGGCATGCCCCGGCTTCCTCGAGCAAAGTGGGGAGTTTTTCTCGCAGGGCGGAGGCTCGCCGTTCGCTCGGCAAGGGCAAGGAGTACGTCCCCGACGCGGTGGCTGCCGGGGCGTCTGAAGGCCGCCCACCGATGGGGCACAAGAAAGCCAAGGCAGCGAGGGACGGCGCGCCGGGAGCGGCAAATCTACAGGCGTCCATCGAGACCTGCATCGCCGACGCCCAGACCCAAGCCGCCAAGAGGGAGGAGACCGCCAAGCAGAGGTGGGCGGCGCTCATGGCAGACTCCAAGGTCAAGATCGACCTCCTCAGGACCGGCACCGTGGCGAAGAAGAGGAACCACGACCTCGCCTTTCTCACGGGGGGCGATCCGGCCGCGATGGACCCCGAGGTGAGGGCATGGTTCATGGCGCAGCGCCATCTCATCCTCAGCGATATCAGCACGGCTCCGGCCCCGACCCCGACGGACACGAGCTACGCCACCGCGGCGGGCACGACATGCGACAGCCCGACAAGCTCGGCCAGCCCAGCCGAGACGCCGCCACCCCCAAGCCTCCTACTACTGCGTCGCCGAGCACGCACATCGACCTGCAGGGCGCCGAGGCAGCCATCGACCTGGAGGATGCCGCGCCCGTCGTCGACCTCGAGGCCGCCGAGACTGCAACTCCGAGCTCGCCGCCAGCTCCAACCACCACTCCCGTCGTCGACGTCGAGGATGGCGCCGCGGTGTCGCCGGCCTCTGTCTGACCTGCGCATCAGCTGACTGCCGAATGTGGCCGTGATCGCCCGACTGTGGCTTGATCGAGACTATTTGATCGCCCAACTGTGGCGTTTTTTTGTAATGGCTTCGCCCAACTGTGGCTGCTGTGATCGCCGAACTCGGGCTATTTTTGGGGCGGGAAGAAGAACTTTCAAATTTATGGCCATTGTGTTTTCCTGGGCCGCCGAACGGCTGGTAAAATCCCCCCCCCCCCCCCCAGGTTTTGGTGAAGGGCGACGCTAACGCTAAAAAGCGCCGAACCAAAACCTGGGAGGGCCGAACGGCTGGAGATGCCCTTAGCACAGGAGGTGACCTTCCATGACTAGTAAAATTGCACGTGCAATGCACGTTTTATTGATATAAATTTAGTGACGTTTACAAGCACTGAAAGATCAATAACTATTCATCATTTAGTCAAATAGATTATTTTTTAACGAACATTGGTAGCCTTTTCTCAGATATCTACTACGCACGTGCAATCGTATAATGGTCAAACTCGCATTCTTCATTGCCTTGTCGAAGACTCGAAGTTCTCTGAACCTAACCTGTAGGAATCCATTCTCCATGAATGTTTCCCTTGTACAGAGATGAAGATATGGCCTAGTAGTCATGACAATATTTAATTTGAAGCACAATCTTATAATCTTTTGTATCATGTGAAGATGTAAAGGCATTTTATGTGATTGTTTATCTCGTAGTGAAGCCAAACAAAATGACTTAGAGGTTAACATTCAAAGACCTGCTTATATTTTATATAACAGTACCTGAAATGGTTCCCTCGACAACCCAAATGATATTGTTAGTCAACACAGATTACAAGTGTATGGATAATTAGGTCACTCCTTCCTCTTGTCCAGTGGTATTGCAAGAAATGGAAGAGCGATTAACCATGAGGGTACACCAAAATATTGAATTTCTCAAACCTATTCTTCAAAATGAATTGAATTGTCTACATGAGTTACTAATTGATCTATGCTACCAGAAGCATATTAGAAGATATGAAGTGCTACTGAAACAAAGGTGGAGTTTATTTATCCAGCAAGTAATGGGTTATATTTCAGAACCGAGTGCGGTAAAAAACTCCAAAGTCGATTTCTTTTAACATCTTCGTTCGCGCACAACTTTTTATCATGGCAAGATACTCCACTGATATGATGCTACTGCATAAGACAATGCGAAATATTAGAATTATCAATTGGAAAGATTCATTTATTAAGAAGGCAAATATAACCCAGCTAAGCAATTTAGTGTCGTGTACCCATCAAATTGTACAATAAAGAGTATGTCTGCACTCTTGCTGATAGTTTATCCACAACTTCAAACCTATGCCAAAGCCGATTGCTCAATAAACTGACGGTGAACTACCTAACAGGGATGCATAAAAGATTGATAGCTAACTGTAGAAAAGTTAAACATGCGACAACCTTTATATCTCTCTACAAAATACTTGGTCAACAGTGCAGCCTTGGCATGACCAATGTGGATATAATCATGCACACACCTTCTGAATTTTCCACGGGGTATGTATTTTATGACCTTAGGTGTTCTCCTTCAAACAAGGTTTTTTTTTCAAAAGCTTGGGGCTATAGGCTATGTCAATTGTTTTTTTCTCAGGTATTTGTTAGTTTATATTATCTGTTGGTTTGTGTTTAGAAATTCTCTGTAGTTGACTTGTTTTCTCTCTTCAATGTACGTATATCCACACAATTTGGATATTGTTATTCTTTCTCCTCAGGTATACCTTCATCCAGAAATAAAGTTAGAAAGAGAAATCACACCTTAATAACAATAGTTACAGAACATAAGATATTGATTCTTCGCTTTTACCTTCACCAAATCCTAGAAGTGGGAAATGCTCAAATGGGTTCCCCTACATATTATGCGCTAGAGTACAGTAGATAAAACATAGTTTAGTACTGCACTTATTGGGTTAAACGTAGCGGTCTTAATACTTATAGCTTTGTAGAAATTTTGGAATAAAAAAGGATAAGTCAGTGCATACCTTTGCAACTTCGTGATAATTACAGGGTTTGCCACGGATAAAAAGTTGCTACCCTGATCCCCACACACACCACCAACGCCGTGCCTCCACTCCGGTCTTGCATATGCCCTCATGTTAGCTTCCGCGGCGCCGTCTGGCTCTCCCCGGTACCAAACCGAGCTAGGGTTCCATCACCCCTCCGGCCTGACACCGCTCTCTCTGTTCCAGTACACATTGGTATGAGAAGGCACCACACAGCACACAGATACATCCTCTTGAAATATCTTCCAATATCTGTCCGTACAGTTTGTCATGAGAAATGTATATAAGGATACGCCTCAGCGGGCATATCAGTTTCAAGAAGGAGCGGCCAAGCGGCCGGTTACAACGCGGATGGCACAGGTGCCGATCACGCTCCACCGAAAGTCATGAGAAATGTAATATCTCCCAATATCTGCCCGTACAGTTTGTCATGAGAAATGTAAACCACGAATTTATACTGTCCATTTGATTTGTATAGTGATCAAACCTGAATTTTCATTTTGAAGCAACGATGTACTATCGTACGGTCGTCATAGCTGATTGGACATGATTTTCTGAATCAGTCCGTCGACCTGGACACCTGGTCAATTCAAAGGAGAGATAGAGCACATACATGAGAGGCCAAGGACGCTGGATGCAAAAGAAATATTGAGTCATCTAAACCAATGAACTGCATTTCCCTGATTCTCATGTGGAACAGTAAGAGCATCCATAGCGGGGCGCTTGTCAGCCGACGCCGGGATTAAATTCCTTGTAGATTAGCGGTTGCATGCTTCCATCCTGGGCGCCCGATGCCGGTTCTTTCGCCCGGCGCTTGGCTGTGTTTTGGCTAGTATTCCACTTACGTAAGAAGCGGAAAGAAGCGCCGACCGTTGAAAGCAAAGACGCTTAGCCTGAATATTGATTTTGTTGGAATTATTTTTGTTACTCAAGCGCCTCTATAAGCATCATGTCTGTGGATGCTCTAAAGAACCATATCAGTTTTGAGTACAGAGAATGCACCATAAAGACCGGTCGTTTACTGAAGTCTGCATCTTAACTCCTTTAAAAAAAACTGCATCAACTTAGTAAGTAATACAGAGATTGGTAAGCTCATGCTAATCTTATGTGTGGACATACATGGCAATCAGGGTTACATCAGTAGTAAGGCCCGAAATCTGCATACATTCAGTTTAAATTTATCATGGAGTATCAGGGAAAAAGCGACAACCAAAACATCCATCAACTACGGTTTCCCACTGAAATTGCCTTGATTCATGGAAGATAGGAATCAAAGTAAATCAGAAATGATACAAATCAAATAAAAGTAAATCAGAAATGATACATATGTATGGTTTTTATAATTTGCAATACTTATCATGTAGCGCTTCCTCAAACCCTGTCGTGCTGCTAATGCTAGTATCTTTTTCCAAAAACTCAGATCCGTTGTCCACTTTAGATGTCAATGATTAAGAGGCTAGCTAGAGAAAAAGTAAGTACAAGTCCTTATGCTTTCAGAGAAAACTAAACTACAGCAAACGTGTTGCATTGGTTCATTCAAACGTCGTATCAATTTACATATATCCTGATATTAAAGGCTCCCAAGTATATATGATACGACTGAACTCACCGATGTGGCAGTTATCTGCTCCTGCTGCCGATGAGTGTGCTTTAGGTCGGGGCAGAGCTTGAAGAGCACGGTCGCTAAGGATCCGCGGACACAGCCGATGCCGCCAAGCACGTGGGCGCTCGAGTACAGGTTACCTCCGTTGTCGGCGTCGGGAGTTACGATTTGAGGCGGACAAGTCTGGACTCTACAGAAAACCCAGACGACGACTGTCGGAGAGTGATTCCCACGAGACAGGGATAGTCACACTCTGAAGAGTAGTTCGAGAAGGGGACTGAACACGTTGGTCTACAACCCTCGACTGGCACGGCGACGGTGCTCGTCGAGCCTGAGGAGGGACAGCACGGCAGAGATGGACAGCGGCTCGTACCCAGGTTCACGGCACTCAGGAGGAGGTAACACCGCTACTCCTGCTTGTCTGTATTGCACTACGGAGGTTACAGTACAATGAGCTTGCCGAGGGCTCTCTTCCGGCAGGGCAGAGCTCAAGGAGGAAAACCGCGGGTCTTCTTCCTCCTCGAGTGCGCTAGGCTAAACTACACAATGGTGGAGTGCTCACTGGTCGATTCGCGATCGATCCATCCCTTGCTACGGAGGTGCTCCCTCTCCTTTTATAGGCGCCTCGGGCCCCATCCTTGTGCTCTAAGCCGTCGAAGGGTTCCCGCATGGCGACGAAACAGAGGAGCGGGGTGCACCGCTGCCGGGATGTCCATGGACCCGGTCCATGGTCGTAAAGCCTGCCCGTGACGCAGGAAAGCTACCGTCCAAGCAGGACGGCCAGCTGGTGCTGCAGAGATCGTGGGGGTGCCCACGGTGACGTCGTCCTTGGAGCGTAGCGCCGGCCAACCGCTTTATCGCCAAAGAGGAAACCCTCGTAAGCCGGCGCAGGGGACACAGCTTTGTTGACCCCCTTTAATCACGAGAATGGCAACTGCGACGCCGTCGTCACCGCGCGCAGGTGCGCGAGTCACTCTGCGGCCGCGGCAGAGGCCATGTGCGCTCTGCGGCGATTGCTTCGTAGCGAAGTATCTCCACAGGGCCTGGGCGGCCTTGCGGAGGGATTTGCGTTGACCCCTCTCCTGGGGGGGGGGGGGGCCTTGTAGAGGGGCAGCCTCGGGAGAAGCCTCTTCAGGCCTTCGCTGCTCCCTCCAGTCCCCTCAAGAGACCTTTCCTCTCGAGGGTCTCTCCAAGCGCTCTGCCTGGTGCTTAGTCGTTTCGCCGATACCGTCGCGTGCGAGGGCTGTGCAGAGTGGGCTCTGCACACCCTGGATCCCACTGGGCCGACAGTAGCCCCCGGGCCCATGACGGGCACGGCGAGGCCCATCGGGCCCAGACGAAGCGTCGTGGGTCCAAAACGTCCGGCCGGCCCGAGACACGCGTCAATCGGTGGTGAGCTTGCGGCGACTCGGTTTCTCCGGCAGAACGTGTGTCGTGGGGGGTCCCACCACGACCACGCCTTGGTAACTGCCCAGACGGGGCATAAAGCTGCGCGCCGGTCCGAACAGCAGTTACTACTCCCATTCCGCGCATCCAATTTTCTCGCTCTCGTCCTCCTAGCCTTCCCTCACCGGCGAACTCCTTCTTCTTCCTCGATACTCCGCTTCCTTCTCCTTCCCCGACGATGGGTGGACCGAAAGGCAAGGCGGCGATGGGGACGCTCCCCTCAGACGCGCAGGGCGAAGAGGCGCTCGGCCCTGCCCTGATCGGGGAGCGCGTCAATGCGACGGCGCTGGACAAGATCCGGCACCTGGTCGCCGGGAAAACCAACGAACACGGCGCCAGCGCCATCCAGGCCGCCAAGCTCGGCCGTCTCCCGGCGGGGTTCTTTCCCATTTTCCTCCACACCGTCTACGCTGGGCTGGTGCCTCCGTACTCGCCCTTCCTGGAGTCAGTTCTGGAGTTCTACCAGATCCATCTTCTCCACCTTCATCCCAACTCCATCCTGGTTCTCTCCATCTTCGCCTACTTGTGCGAAGCCTACTTGGGGGTGCAGCCTTCGGTGGCCCTCTTCAGGAGTTTCTACGCGCTCCGGAACTCCGCGAAGCTCGAGCGGACGGGATGCGTATCCTTCCGCATCGTGGACGGCATGGGGGACGTCTACATCCCCATGTCGTGGAGCGGCGAGAAGCCCATCACGGCGGTGGTGAAGAAGGTGGACGACTTCAGGCAGAAGTGGTTCCTCATCGGCGCCAAGTCGCAGAGCTCCTTCCTCGTCACCCCGGAGGCGCCGCCCGTGAAGAATACCCACTGGGGCAAGCAGATCTTCCGGGGCCCGCAGATCGGAGACCTCGTGGGGCGCATGAGGCTGCTTCGGGAGAACGGCCTCACTGGCCAGATGATCGCAGAGGACTTCGTGCGCCGCCACATCGCGCCTCTACAGGCGCATAAGAAGCCGATGTGGATGTACTCGGGCCCCTCCGACCCGATGCGACTCAACCCCTGCGACCATCGCCCCGCCGTCGTCGAGACCATCATGGGCGGCCTCTTTATCAACCCAGACGTGCCCGTGGCGGTTGCTGCGGAGCTGAGGCCTCTCCATCAGCTCAACCTGGCCGCACGCCTGGCGGTGCTGGATCAGATGCCCACGTTCACCCCGCTTGGCCTGGCGGGGGAGGAGGAGGACGAAGGGCCCATGCCTATGGCGAAGGGGCCAGACGCCGCGGAGTCGCCATACGCATCTGACGCCGAGCAGGGCGACGCGGCGGCGGGGGCTATCCCCTCGGCAGGCGGGGCGAGCTCGTCAAAAACCGCGCCCCCTCCTGAGGAGGTTCTCGAGCTCTCGTCCAGCGACGATGAGGAGGCCGAGGCGGGGCGACAGGAGCCCCGGACCAAGGTGGCCCACGACAGGCCTGCTGGGGAGCCCACGAGCGCTCCCCTCAAGAGGAAAGCTGAGACGGCTCCAGAGGGATCCAGAGCCCGGACCACGCCTTCTTGGCATTCGTCTGGCATGGCGTGGGTTGACACCCGCGCCAAGAAGACTGGGTAAGTGTTTTTAACTTGGTTTTTCTTCTTCAATCTTTGCTCGTTTGCTCCCCTCTGATAAGTCTTCTTGCTCTCTGCTAGCGACCCGGCGCCTGCGAAGCGCCGTAGGCTTCGCAAGGCGGCGGATGTGAAGAAAAACGCGCCAGAGGCCGCAGCAGAAGAGGCCTCGAGGCCTGCGGAGGAGTGATACGTCTCCAACGTATCTATAATTTCTTATGTTCCATGCTATATTATACCAAGTTATTACATGTTTTATATGCATTTTATATAGTTTTATGCATTTTCTGGGACTAACCTATTAACAAGATGCCACAGTGCCAGTTCCCTGTTTTCTGCTGTTTTTGATTTCAGAAAAGTACTTAAGGAAATATTCTCGGAATTGGACGATTTCTTTTCTGAAGTCCGTTTTTAATTGGGAACGTTCCAGAAGACCGAACACGAGACGAAGTGGTCGACCGAGGCGGCCACATCAGGTCCTCGCGCGGCAGGAGCCTGGGCCGCGCGAGCACGTGGTCTGGGCCCTTCGGGGCGCCACCGACTTCGCCCTTTTGCCTACAAATACCCCCAGACTAAAAACCCTAACACGGTGTTCATAATTTCCTTCACGGGTCCCGAGCGCCGCCGCCATCGAAGACAAGATTCGGGGGACAGAAGTCTCTATTCCGGCACCCTGCCGGGACGGGGAATTGCCCCCGGAACCATCTCCATCGACTCCACCACCATCTCCATCGCCGTTGCTGACTCCTACGATGAGGAGTGAGTAGTTCTCCTCCGGGGCTGCGGGATCTACGGTAGCCATGTGGTCTATCTCTCTCTCCCATGTGATCTTTTATGTGATCATGAGCTTTGTAATCTAGTTGAATATGTGATGCTACTCTTTATCTATTATGCACTCTAGAGGTTACTTTAATATGAACTCCGGGTTATTCACGATTGTAATGGTGACAGTGTGTGCACCGTGTGTGATTCCTTTATGACATTGTTGGTGTTAGTTTACTCTGACTTTGAGGGTGCTCTTGTAGCCCTACACAATGAATGGTGTTTGTTATCCAACATGAGAGTGTTTGAGAGTAGTGTTTATTTATTTAACTTTGATGTCATTGTTGAGAATGTCCACTGGTGAAAGTAGGATCCCTAGGCCTTGTTTCTAAGCATTAAAACACCGTTTCCAACAAGTTCTGCTACATGTTTTCTTGCTGCCATTTTTATTACAGATTGCAATTACTACTTATAATCATCCATATTACTTGTATTTCACTATCTCTTCGCATAACTAGTGCACCTATACATCTGACAAGTGTATTGGGTGTGTTGGGGACACAAGAGACTTCTCGTATCTTAATTGCAGGGTTGTTCGAGAGGGTTATCTTTGACCTCTACCTCCCTGAGTTCGATATACCTTGGGTGATTCACTTAAGGGAAACTTGCTGCTGTTCTACAAACCTCTGCTCTTGGAGGCCCAACACTGTCTACGAGAATAGAAGCGTGCGTAGACATCAAGCTATTTTCTGGCGCCGTTGCCGGGGAGGTGAGCGCTTGAAGGTATCTCCTTTAGATTCTGCAGTTTAGTACTTTTTGTTTCTTGTTTTTATTTTCACTAGTTAGGCTAATGGAAAACAACAAAAAAAATTAGAGATCTCTATGAAATTTATATTGCATTAGGACATGATACTTTTGAAGAGAAAATTAAAAAACCTATGGAAGTTTGTTTGCATAATAGTGGTAGTAATGTTATTAGTATAAATTCTGTGGACACTATTATTGCTAAGGCTGTGGAAAAGCCTAAGCTTGGGGAAGCTAGTTTAAATAAAAACAATCTTTTTTGCTCCTCAGCTTTGGAGGAATTATTTTGCCTTGATAATGCTTTGCCTCCAATATGTGATAATTCTAATGATGCTTGTGATATTCCAAAGCCACCTGAAGAAATAGTGGCATTTAAAATACCTATGAAAATTATTGATCGTGTTATGGATAATCGCTATGTAGGGGATGGAACTGTCCATCCTGGTGATCATTTGCTATTTTTACATGAATCATGCGAGTTGTTCAAGTGTGCAGGTATTTCAATGGACAAAGTTAAGAAGAAATTATTTTCTATATCACTTGGTGGAAGAGCTGCGCATTGGTATAAATTGTTGAAGAATAGGCACTCTCTTGGATGGGAGGAAATTGTATCTCTCTTTTATTCTAAATTTTATCCTCCAAGTGAGATTCACCAACATCGGAATTCTATATATAACTTCTGGCCTCATGAAGGAGAAAGCATTGCTCAAGCCTGGGGAAGGCTGAAAACAATAATACTCAAATGTCCTAACCATGAGCTTCCTGATAAATTAATTGTTAATAATTTTTATGCAAGGCTTTCAGGTCATTGCAAGGATTATCTAGATGCCTGTTCGGAGGGCTCTTTCACAAGTAAGAAGGTTGAAGCTAGATGGGATCTCCTTGAAACAATTCGAAACAATGCTGAAGATTGGGAGAATGACAAAGGTAAAGAATCAGGTATAAACTATGAATATGATTGCATTAAGTCTTTCGTTGAAACTGCTGGTTTTCAAGAGCTTAGTGCTAAATATGGTCTTGATTCTCATATTATTGTTGATTATTTTAGAACCTTTGCTTCTTATATTAATGTTCCTAAAGAAAATTGGGACGTGTATCATGAACCTTTCAAAGACACTTGCATGGAAAATGAAATTATTGTTAATGATTGTAATAAACATGCTCAAACTTCTGAAAATACTATTTCTTATAAGCATGTTAATTTTTGTGGAATGCATAAACCTTGTGGAATTAATCAAATTGAAGATGAATATTGTATCCATCATAGGAATGAAAATACTAGAGGTTGGTATAAAGTTTTAAGAGATCTTGGTAAAACGATTTGTGCCACCTATCATTTTATTTGTGAACTTTGCTATGAAAAGGGTCATTTCAAATTTCAATGCTCAGGTTCTCATAAAAATATTGCAGGAGACTTTTGTGATAACATGATCACCCCTAATCAACATGATGAACTTACATTATTTTTGGGGTGTGAAGAAATATCAAGAAAAACTTCTTTGTTAAATATGAGTGATATTGATATGGATGATTTGTTGCATGGATGTTATCTCTATTGTGTTAATAATTGCCATGCTAACACCTACATACAAAATATTATAAAGGACGAGACTTCACCAAAGTATGACAGGACTAATCTGTGTTTTCATCTTATTAATGAAAGAGGGGAATTCCCCCAAGTTTCTTCCATTGTCTCTAATACTAAACCAGGTTATGTGGAGAAGCTTCCTTTCAAGCCTCTCCCTCCAAAAGAGGAAAAGAAGAAGAAAAATGGAAAGAGGAAGAAGAAGAAGAGGAGTAAAAGGAGAGAGGAAACGGTATCTTCTCCCAAACTTGTTGCTCCTGTTACAATTAATACTTATAATTCTGAATTCGATGATTCTGAACTTGATGATGAACCTATGCCTGTTATTTATATTAGTGATCATGATTGGGAAAAGCACACTTCTTTTGATATTGAAGATCTTTGGGATAATAATTCTGAAAATGATGATAATAATTGCTGCACTATTAATACTATCCATGTTCCTTCCCATGATGATATAGAGAGCTCTGAGCTCGGGGATGAGGTGTTTGAAAATCCTTTTGCTACTAATGATTATATATTTGATACATCTCCTTCTAGTAAAAATGATGACATGTTTGCAAATGAACACACTTTAGAGGATAATTATTCTATTGCTTATGATGATACTATGCCTCCGGTCTTTGATAATTATAAAGAATACTATGACATGGGTTATAATTACAATTATCCTTTTAAAACTTGTTATAATTATAGAGGAATCACTCAAACCAATCCTTCTAATATACAACTTGTCTATCATGTTCAAGTTCTTTAACTCCCTTTGTTATTAATGAGAAGAACTTTTCTTATGAGGGAGATAATGATACTTTTATGCATATGGATCATGATAAGAATGTTTCATGTGATGGTTATATTGTGGATTTTATCAATGATGCTACTGAAAGTTATTATGAGAGAGGAAAACACGGTTGTAAAAGTTTTCAAGTTACTAAAACACCTCTCTTTATGTTGGAAGTTCTGAAGTTTCATTTGTTTCATCTTTCCGTGATAGTTGCTTTATGTTTCAATAATTTATTCTATCACAAGACTCCTTTGCATAGGAAGTGGGTTAGACTTAAAAAGTGTTTTATATTTGCCTCTTGATGCTCTCTTTAGTTTTTCAACTCTTATTTTTATGAGAGCATCATAAAAATCACTATACCTAGCTAAAAGGCTTTAAAGAAAAGCGCTTATGGGAGACAACCCACTTTTTATTCCTGTTATTTTATTTTGTTGAGTCAAGGACTTGTCCTACCTCTGTAGCAATTCCTTTGTATCTTTACTTTATTGCATTGTTGTGTCAAGTTAAGCCTCTAGTTGAAAGTTGATGCTAAATTTGGATTCCTGCGCAGAAACAGTTTTCTGCTGTCCACCGTTTAATTCATAACTCCTCACATAAAAATCCAAATAATCTGCCCTTTTTTGTACGTAATCCTCAGATATATATGCAACTTTCATTAGTTTTGAGTTTTCTGATCTGAGCAAGTTAAGTGACTCGAAAAAATTCGTCTTTACGGACTGTTATGTTTTTGACAGATTCTGCCATTTATTTTGCAATGCCTCTTTTGCTATTTTGATTCGATTTTTTTTATCCTATGAAGTATCAGTGGCTGTAGCTAACGTCCAGTAGCATTGGTAGCAATTGTGTTCCTACAGAATATCATAATTTTTCGTGCACTAACCCTCTAATGAAGTTACTCTAAGTTTGGTGTGGAGGAAGTTTTCAAGGATCAAGAGAGAAGGATGATATGATGTGATCAAGAGGATAGTAAAGCCAAAGCTTGGGGATGCCCCGGTGGTTCATCCCCAACATATTTCAAGAAGACTCAAGCGTCAAAGCTTGGGGATGCCCAAGGCATCCCCTTCTTCATCAACAAACTATCAGGTCCTTTCTAGTGAAACTATATTTTAATTCCGCCACTTCTTATGTGCTTTTCTTGAAGCGTCGGTTTGTTTTTGTTTTTGCTTTTGTTATTTTCATTCTCTGAATAAAATGGATCCTAGCATTCCTTTGTGGGAGAGAGACACGCTCCGCTTTTTCTTATGAATACTCGTATTCTTCACTTATATTTGTTGAGTATTCTTCTATGTTACTTCAATGCTTTCTAGCTCTTGTTTTTCATGCATCTCTTGCTAGAGCTGTTAGCTTTATTATATCATACTCTCATATCTCATTGTTTAATTACTTGGAGAGTTTATCTTTTAAATAAGTTGATTAGTGTTTGGTTGAGAACAGAAAATGCTAAATGTGGTAGATGGTATAAAGAAAGATATACATGCTCTTATGGATTGTTATCTTGCATGTTGTGGTGCTTGGCAATTGTTTTGAGCTCTCAAGTAGATCATGTTTAAGCTTTTACATCATGTAGTTAAAACTTATTAGTGAGGAACTACCGTAAAACTTGCTGAAATTTGGTTTGCATGTTTGGTATCTCTAAGGTCCAGATATTTTCTAGTTAAAGTGTTTGAACAACAAGGAAGCCAATGTAGAGTTTTATAATGCTTGCAATATATTTTTATATACGTCTTGTTGTCATAGTTTATACTTGTGTTTGTTTCAAACAACCTTGCTAGCCAAAGCCTTGTACTGAGAGGGAATGCTTCTCGTGCATCCATAATCCTTGAGCCAAAACCTATGCCATTTGTGTCCACCATACCTACCTACTACATGGTATTTCCTGCCATTCCAAGTAAATACTTCATGTGCTACCTTTTATTCAAAACATATTATCTCTTATTTGTGTCAATGTTTATTAGCTCATGAGGAAGTATGTGGTGTTACGGATATCAACCTTGTCATTTGCTTTTAGACAGACTTTCACCAACCGGACTAGTGGCATATACACCGCTTATCCATTAACTTTGCAAAAAGAGCTGGCAAATGGGGTGCCCAGTCCCAATTAATTACTACTTTAACCGCTGCAATCTCTTCACATTTTTGCCCTGATCCAATCAGTCAAGCAATGACAACAATTTTTAACTATATGTGTAAACAAAAGAGATAAGAGGGATGATCTACCTTGCTGGTAGAAATAACGTCCTTCATGGGAGCCGCTCTTGAAAGTCTGGTTGACAAGGGGGGTAGAGTGCCCATTACCATTCGTTGACAACGACATACACCTCTCAAAACTTACTTTTATGCTCTCTATATGATTTCAAAAACCTATAAAATTAAGAAGCTCTAGCACATGCTTGTATCCCTGCTTCCCTCTGCGAAGGGCCAATCTTTTACTTTATGTTGAGTCAGTTTACCTACTTCTTTCTATCCCCGAAGCAAACACTTGTGTCAACTGTGTGCAACAATTCTTATATGCTTACTTATTGCACTTGTTATATTTCTTTGTGTTGACAACTATCTATATGATATACATGTTCAAAAGTTGAAAGCCAATGCTGAAACTTATATCTTCCTTTGTGTTGCTTCAATGCTCTTTTGCTTAGATAATATTGCTTTATGAGTTAACTCTTATGCAAATCTTTTTGATGCTTGTTTGAAAGTACTATTCATGAAAAGTTTTACTTATATGATGTAGTTGTTTACTCCTTGTCTATTTGTTAGCAAACTATAGATCATTGCCTTGAGTCACTTCACTCATAACATGAGCCTTACATTATATTATGATCAAGATTGTGTTTAAGCATGTCACTTCAGAAATTATTCTTCTTTTATCGTTCTTGCCTACTCGGGACGAGTAGAACTAAGCTTGGGGATGTTTATACGTCTCCAACGTATCTATAATTTCTTATGTTCCATGCTATATTATACCAAGTTATTACATGTTTTATATGCATTTTATATAGTTTTATGCATTTTCTGGGACTAACCTATTAACAAGATGCCACAGTGCTAGTTCCCTGTTTTCTGCTGTTTTTTATTTCAGAAAAGTACTTAAGGAAATATTCTCGGAATTGGACGATTTCTTTTCTGAAGTCCGTTTTTAATTGGGAACGTTCCAGAAGACCGAACACGAGACGAAGTGGTCGACCGAGGCGGCCACATCAGGTCCTCGCGCGGCAGGAGCCTGGGCCGCGCGAGCACGTGGTGTGGGCCCCTCGGGGCGCCACCGACTTCGCCCTTTCGCCTACAAATACCCCCCAGACTAAAAACCCTAACACGGTGTTCATATTTTCCTCCACGGGTCCCGAGCGCCGCCGCCATCGAAGACAAGATTCGGGGGACAGAAGTCTCTGTTCCGGCACCCTGCCGGGACGGGGAATTGCCCCCGGAACCATCTCCATCGACTCCACCACCATCTCCATCGCCGTTGCTGACTCCTACGATGAGGAGTGAGTAGTTATCCTCCGGGGCTGCGGGATCTACGGTAGCCATGTGGTCTATCTCTCTCTCCCATGTGATCTTTTATGTGATCATGAGCTTTGTAATCTAGTTGAATATGTGATGCTACTCTTTATCTATTATGTACTCTAGAGGTTACTTTAATATGAACTCCGGGTTATTCACGGTTGTAATGGTGACAGTGTATGCACCGTGTGTGATTCCTTTATGACATTGTTGGTGTTAGTTTACTCTGACTTTGAGGGTGCTCTTGTAGCCCTACACAATGAATGGTGTTTGTTATCCAACATGAGAGTGTTTGAGAGTAGTGTTTATTTATTTAACTTTGATGTCATTGTTGAGAATGTCCACTGGTGAAAGTAGGATCCCTAGGCCTTGTTTCTAAGCATTAAAACACCGTTTCCAACAAGTTCTGCTACATGTTTGCTTGCTGCCATTTTTATTACAGATTGCAATTACTACTTATAATCATCCATATTACTTGTATTTCACTATCTCTTTGCATAACTAGTGCACCTATACATCTGACAAGTGCATTGGGTGTGTTGGGGACACAAGAGACTTCTCGTATCTTAATTGCAGGGTTGTTCGAGATGGTTATCTTTGACCTCTACCTCCCTGAGTTCGATATACCTTGGGTGATTCAGTTAAGGGAAACTTGCTGCTGTTCTACAAACCTCTGCTCTTGGAGGCCCAACACTGTCTACGAGAATAGAAGCGTGCGTAGACATCAAGGAGGTCCCTGCAGGCCCTCACGAGGATGCGCCTCAGGCTGAGCCGACCGCGCCGCCTCCGTAGGAAGAGCGCCCTGTGGAGCAGGCGGAGAGGGCGCCCACTCCGCCGCGTGCTGCGACCCTGCCAGCGCAGCAGGAAGCCGCGGCCGGCACTACACCGACCCCGAGCCCGCCAAAGGCCGGCGAGACGGTGGGAGAAGACATTCCGCCGCCCCCGCCAAACACCGCGGCGGAGGAGGAGGCAGCGGCTACGGGGCAGGCCTCTCCTGCCCCGGAGACCCATGAGGAGGCGCCGCTTGAGCGGGGTGACGCCGGCACACAGAATGCGGGCGCCGAGGCGGAGGACTCGCCGCAGAGCCCCCAGGCCCGCGCGGAGGCCTCCTCTTCCAAGCTTGACGCAGGCGCAGGGCCCTCCGCGCCGCGCGTGACTTCTCATGCGCTTGTCCCCGGCAGCTAGGACTGGAGCAAGGGGCGCCGTGACGTCGCCTTCCGCTTGGTGAGGGAGTCCTTGGACGGGCTGGAGGCTCACCTCGCCCTCGAGGACGGGGAGCTCGCCCGGCAGCGGGATGAGCTTTTGGTGGCCTGGGTCGCTCTCCATGCGGCTGTGGAGGCTCGCCGGCAGAGCGACCTAGCTCTGCAGGCGGAGCGCGAGGAGGCGCTGCGCTTCGCCAAGGAGGTCCGCGAGAGCGCTGTGCGCGAGGCCGAGGAGACCCTGGGGCCCGTCCAGGCCGAGCGCCAGGCTGCGGAGGAGGCGCTGGACGCGGCCAGAGCGGAGCGGGAGGCTGTGGAGCACTCGCTGGCTGACAAGCACCGCGAGCTCGTCCAGCTCGAGGCCAAGATTCTCGCCGACTCCGAAACCGTGCGGACCTCTCTGGAGGCGGTCCGCGCGAGCTTGGAAGCCAGGGGGCAGAGTCTGGGCGAGCGCGAGAGCGACCTGCGCCGGCGCGACGAGCAGCTGGCGCTGGCGGAGCAGGAGCTGTCAGGGCAGCGCGCCGCCCTCGAGGCCCGCGAGGAGAGCCTGGCCGAGTCCCTCGTCAAGCACGAGCATGAAGTGGCCACCCACAAGAGGCATGTGGAGCGCTTCAACTCGAAGCTCGCCGAGACGAAGGAGGAGGCTGAGAAGGAATTCCGAGCCCAGGAGAAAGCGTACCGCGCCGCTGTCTCCCGGGACTATGACGAGAAGTTCAAGAAGCAGGAGAGTCGCTTCAAGAGGAAGCGCGGTGAGGACGGCGCCCGGATCTACCAGCTGGAGGAGATGAATGCCACCCTGAACGCCCGGGTGAGGCGCGAAGCGGATCGCCGCCGTGTTGCTGAAGAGGCTCGTGAGCACGCGGCGCAGGACCTCGCCTCCCTCATGGCGGACATGGAGGAGATGAACCAGCAGGTGGGCCCTGCTGTGGAAAAGGCGGTGGAGGCTGCCGAGAGCGCCCAGGCGGGGCGGGTGCTCTCGCAGCAGCGGGGGCGCATGTTCCAGTCCCTAGTGGCTCGGGGCAACGAGCTCGCTGCGAAGCTGGGAGCGGAGGCGCCGCCCGTCCCCGTTCAGTGCAACTCCGACGCCGCCGCGTACCTCGCCTACTTCTAGCAGCTCTTCACGGCGCTCGAGGGCCCTGCCGCGGAACTCCGCGACGTCGTCGAGGAGGAATGCCGCCAACTCCTGGCGGTAGTGGTCGACCGCATCTTCGCCAACCTCCAGCGCCTCCAGCCTGGCTTTGACTACTCCACGGTGACCGAGCCTCTCGAGGGAGAGGTGGGGTGGAAGATCTCCAACTCGGTCCGTGACCAAGTCGACGACTTCTGCAGCCGCTTCAAGCGAGCCGCGGCGGAGGATGATGATGGCGAGGAGGGCGACGACGAGGAGGGCGAGCCAGAAGAAGAAGGGTCCGGGGAGAACAACGACGGGGCTTCTGCCTGACTTCCTCCTGAAATGTACTGCGCTTGTAGCGCTTTTCGAGATGTTTGGTTTAGAGACTTTGCTCCATGGTTTGTAATATGCTTTACATTTTTAAGCATATACCACTAGATTTGTGTGCATCCCCTCGAGAGCCTTTTTCTTCAACTCCATGCCTTTTATCGCTCTGCGTCGCTAGGACCCTGCTCCTTGCGCTATGACTCCGCCGCTGCGGTATGCTCGAGCAATGACTCGGCAAGGCCGGGGGGAGTTTAAGGCTTAGAGAGGTAGGAGTCCTCGAGGCGCGATGCTCAAGGGCCCCCCTTTGACGTGCAAGCAGTCCATGGAGAGTGAGGGAAAAGAAACGCTCGAGGGACAAAAAGTGCTTGTGAGAGGGATGAAGAGACTCTCTTGGTGTGAGTAGGGAACTTAGCTTCGCGAGGCTTTTGCTCTGCGTAGGCTTTCCTTGGCGATGCGTTTTCCTCCAGGGGCGGAGTTTTTCCTCCACGAGCCTGGAGAGGCTTTCGTTCCCTGTGGAGGTTAGAGAGGCAAACATAGACGCTAGATCATGGTAGCAACAACTCATGCGCGCTTATAGGTTTCCTCATGGGTATCTCACGAGGAGAGAGAGTACCAAGGTCCTTTGGAGAGGTGGCGTGTATCCGGGAGCATGCCCTTTAGCCAGAGCTCGGATCTCTTGGATTTTGCAGTGCTGCTGGGGTGCTCTTGAGGCACAGGCACCGTACTCAGCCCCCGCTCGCGAGGTGCGCATGGGAAGAATATAAGCGCACATGGAAAAGTAAATGACAAAATTAAACTTGCCATCGAAATATTACACAGCGGCGCCTCAGCGCATAGTTCACTTGGGAACGAAATGGCGCCTTAGCGCATAGTTCACTTAGGAACAAAATGGTTCATTACACTTGGGTTAGCCAAGCTAACGTTCCTTCCATGTCGAGGCATGGGGACCACCCATTAGTGGCTGAGATTCACTGCGGCCTGCGGTGGCTCGTTAGCAGGAGAGCTCGGAGGGCAGGCCCTCAGGAGAAGCTTTGAGAAGCTTGGAGGTGAAGCCGTGAGCTTTCCTGTAGAGACAAAAAATGTCTGACGTGACAATGATCACGGGCGTGACTATGATCACGGGTAGAACTTGCGTAGATGCGCGATGTTCCACGGGTTCTTGACGGGGATGCCGTCTTCCGTCTCGAGGCGTACGGCGCCAGGCCTGGCGATGTGGGAGACCCTGTAGGGGCCTTCCCACATCGGGGAGAGCTTGTGGAGGCCTTCTCTGGAGAGGATTCGCCTGAGGACGAGGTCGCCCGCCTCAAGAGTGCGTGAGCGCACATGGCGGCTGTGGTAGCGTCGCAGGTCTTGCTGGTACCTGGCCGCTCTGAGGGCGGCACGGCGGCGCAGTCCCTCGAGAAGCAGCAGGTCGTCGTTGTGGAGGTCCTCTTGGGTGTCCTCGTTGAAGGCAAGGACCCGTGGGGATCCGTGCTTGATTTCTGCGGGGAGGACTGCTTCGGCTCCGTAGACAAGGGCGAACGGCGTTTCACCCGTGGGTCTTGAAGAGGTTGTGCGCATGGACCAGAGCACGGATGGGAGCTCGTCGATCCAGCCCTTGCCATGACCCTTGAGGATGTTGAAGCTTCTGGTCTTGAGGCCCTTAAGGACTTCCGCATTTGCTCACTCGGCCTGACCATTGCTCCGTGGATGAGCCACCGAGGCGAAGCAGAGCTTGACGCCGAGTTTTTCACAGTAAGCCCGAAAGATGCCGCTGGTGAACTGTGAGCCATTGTCGGTGATGATGCGATTAGGCACTCCGAAGCGGCAGACCAAGCTCCTGATGAATTTCACCGCTGCCCCGGCTGGTATGGTGCGCACTGGTTCGACCTCGGCCCACTTGGTGAACTTGTCGACAGCCACGAAGAGGAAGCGGTAGCCCTTCTGCGACTTCGGGAAGGGGCCCAAAATGTCCAGCCCCCATACCGCGAACGGCCAGGAGAGCGGGATGGTCTGGAGTCCCAGCGCCGGCTGATGGATTTGCTTGGCGTGGCACTGGCAGGCGTCGCATGATTGGACGATGGTGACTGCATCTTGAAGCACTTGCGGCCAGTAGAACCCACTCCTGAAGACCTTGCCTGCGAGGGTGCGCGCACACGAGTGGTGGCCGCACTCTCCGCTATGGATATCCTTGATCAGCATTCGGCCTTCCTCGGGAGGGACGCATTTGAGCGCGATCCCGTTTGGGCGCTTGCGGTACAGGTCCCCCTCGAGGATGCAGTAGGATTTTGCCTATCGAGCGATTCGCTCCGCTTCCGCATCTTCCTCGGGGAGGATCCCCTTCACCAAGTAGTCTTTGAGCTCGTCAATCCAGCCTGTTTCTTGGTGAGCCGCTGTCAGCAACAGACGCTCCCCTGTGTGAGGACCACAGTCGGGTGCCCCAGCTTCAGGAGGTGGTGGGAGTGCTTCGTCCGTGCTTGCGGCTGTAGTCTCTTGAGGCTGGTTGATGGATGCTTTAGTGAGCCGCTCTTCAAAGACGCCGGCCTGTTGGGCTTGCCTTCGCGAGGCTCGCTTGGCGATGTCGTCGGCCTCCTGGTTCTCTTTCCTCGGGATGTGCCTGAGCTCCATGCCCCTGAAGTGCTTCTCGAGCTTGCGGACCTCTTCAAGGTACGCGGCCATGTGGTCGTCTTTGGGCATGTAGCTTTTGTTGGAGAAGTTGACAAGCAACTGGGAATCGCCTTTGACGAGTAAGTGCTTGACGCCCAGAGCGATGGCGGCCCTTAAGCCGGCGAGGAGGCCCTCGTATTCAGCGATGTTGTTGGAGATCTTGTCAATCGTGAAGCACAGCTGGACAGCGTAATAGAGTTTGTCGCCTTTGGGCGAAGTCAAGACGACGCCTGCCCCGCCATGGCGGCAGGCGAAGGCTCCATCGAAATTCATGGTCCAGTGGCTGGGCATAGTGTCTCCAGAGGGCTCGGCCTCTTCTTCCCGAGGCTCTTCAGGGCTTGGGTCAGTCCACTCGGCGACAAAGTCCGCCAGCGCTTGTCCCTTGATGACTCTTGTGGTGTCGAAGCGCAGATTGAATGGCTGCAGCTCGATGTTTCATCCCGCGACACGGTCTGTGGCGTTGGGGTTGCGCAGGATCTGCTCCAGGGGGAAGGAAGTGACCACCGTGATGGGGTGGCCCTGGAAGTAATGTCTCAGCTTCCTGGAGGCGATGAGGAGAGCGACGAGAAGCTTCTGCTGCATTGGGTACCGCTCCCGAGCATCCCGCAGTACCGTACTGACAAAGTACACGGGGTGCTCGACAAGGGTTGTCGAGGGAGGTGCAGCGTCGGCTCCCTGTGGAGGCTCTTCAGGGCCCTTGTCGAGATTTGCCTGTGGAGGGGTCTCGGCAAGGGTGTTCGGAGCAGAGTCGACTTGAGGCTGTGGGCCAGGCAGTGGGTCTGTGGAGACTGCTCCTTCGCCGAGATCTTTGTCGGGCGGCTTTGGGCTTGGAGTGGCAGCACTCTTCTTGGGGAGGACTGGCTCTTCCCTCTCGACCACCAGGACGGCGCTTGCGGTCTGAGGAGTGGCTGATAGGTACAGCTTCAGATGTTCGCCTGTCCTGGGGGCCACCATGACTGGTGGGCTGGCCAAATATCTCTTCAAGTCTTCAAAAGCCTTGTCCGCTTCCGGGGTCCATTTGAATGTGCCGGATCTCTTCATGATCTTGAAAAATGGCAGGGCTCTCTCGCCGAACTTGGAGATGAAGCGGCCCAGGCTAGCTATACAACCTGCTAGGCGCTGCATGTCCTTGAGCCGGCGAGGAGGCTGCATCCCTTCTATGGCCTTGATCTTGTCAGGGTTTGCTTCTATGCCGCGGTGGGACACGAGGAATCCGAGGAGTTTGCCTGAAGGTACCCCGAAGACGCACTTGGCGGGGTTCAGCTTGATGTTCACCTTGCGCAGGCTGGCGAAGGTTTCCTCGAGATCCTTCAAGAGAGTGTCCCCCTCGCGAGACTTGACCACAATGTCGTCGACGTATGCCTATGCATTTCTACCCATCTGCGCCCCCAAGGCTATCCTCATGAGCCTCTGGAAAGTGGCGCCGGCGTTCTTCAGGCCAAAAGGCATGCAAGTGTAGCAATACACACCACAAGGGGTGAGAAATGCCGTTTTCTCCTCGTCCTCTTTAGCCATTTTGATCTGGTGATAACCAGAGAAGGCGTCCAGAAAACAGAGGAGGTCGCAGCCGGCGGTGGAGTCCACGATCTGGTCTATCCTCGGCATGGGGTATGGGTCCTTGGGGCATGCCTTATTGACATCTGTGTAGTCGATGCAGAGTCGGCCTCCTCCAGCGGGTTTAGGGACAACCACGCCATTGGAGAGCCAAGTGGGGTGCGCGACTTCGCGGACGACATTTGCCGCTTTTAGCTTCTCTACTTCCTTGACGATGAATGCTTGCTTCTCGGGGGCTTGCTTGCGTGCTTTTTGCTTGACGGGGCGTGCGTCTGGACACACGGCTAAGTGGTGATCGATCACCTCCCTTGGTACACCGGACATATATGATGGAGTCCACGCGAACATGTCAGAGTTTGCCCGAAGGAAGGCGACGAGCGCGCTTTCCTATTTGGGAGGCAGGGCAGCGCCTATGGTGACGCTAGCCCCTGTCCCCTCAGCCCCCGAGCCACTGGTGCCCAGCGACACCCTCTTCGTGGAAGCTTGCTCTTGAGAGAACATCTGTTTCTTCTTCTGAGGCCTCTCGAGAGGCTCCATGTCCTCGTCAGCCGGAAACGCCATGGCAGCTGCCTTGTAGGCGCTCTCGACAGCGCGCGTGGCATCCAGGATATGACCGTGGATGGCGATGGTGCCAGCGCTGCCGGGGATCTTGACCATGTTGTAGGCGTGATGCGTGACGGCCATGAACTTCGCGAGGGCGGGGTAGCCGAGGATGGCGTTGTACGGCAGGCCAATGTGTGCGACGTCAAAGTCGATCAGCTCGGTGCGGTAGTTCTTCTGCGTGCCGAAGGTGACTGCCAGCCGGACCTGCCCCAGAGGTTCGATCGAACCACTTGTGACCCCTGTGAACGGCCTGGAGGGCATGAGCCACTCGTAAGGCACCTGAAGAGTCTCGAAGGTCTCGACAGAGATGACGTTCAGGCCCGCTCCCCCATCGATGAGCGTCTTAGAGACGGTGATGTTGTTGATGGTGGGGGAGAAGACCAGGGGGAGGGTTCCAACAGTCTTTGTCGACTTGGGGTGGTCCTTGGCGTCAAAGGCGATGGTGTACTGGGACCACTTGAGGGGCCTGGAGGTCTCGGTGCTCGGGAGCGCGGCATTGAGCTCGCGGGCCAACTGCTTGAACTGGTTGTTCGACTTGGGCGCCTGAGCTCCGCCGAGGATGCAGGCCATAGCCCCCCTTGGGGCCTGATAGCCTCCATCTTCCTCGTCAGGGAGGTTGTTGTTCTTCTCGGCAGCGTTGGCTTGAAGACCTGGCGGCTTCTGATAGCCGCCACCGCGTCCGCCTCTGCCGTCCCTGTGGTAGCTGCGGCCTCTGCCGCGGCTCCCGCTGCCTTCTTCGCGCTCGCGCTCTCGGCTCAGCCTCTTGAGATCGAAACAGTTCTCCGTGGCGTGGCCGCGCCTGTTGTGGTAGACGCAGAACGGACGGTTGTCCGCCTCTTTGTCGCCAGGCTCAGGGGAGTTCCTGCGGGCGCCCTTGGCGGCTGGCTCAGTCGCCAGGACAGCAGTAGTCTTGCGCTTGGTTTCCTCCCGCTTCTTGTGGCTCTTGGACCCTTCGGCCAGGTCGTCCGTTCGCTGGCTCATCTTGACGAAGAGGAGCCCCTCTTCGGCCTTGGCGCATTTGTCAGCGAGGTCGAACAGCTTCACCACAGAGGTGAGCTTGTCATGAATGCCCAGCTTCTCGAGCATCCTGCGATTTGTGACGCCTTCCCTGAAGGCGGCAATGACTTGCGTGTCGGGGATGTTCGGGATCTTGTTGCGCACTTGGCTGAAGCGCTGGATGTACTTGCGGAGAGTCTCATCCTTCCTCTGCACCACAGCGCGCAGGTCGTTGTGGGTGAGCGCGCGCTCGTAGGTGCCCTTGAAGTTGGCGACGAACTGCCTGCAGAGCTCCTCCCACGAGTCGATGGAGTCCTCAGGCAAGTTGAGGAGCCACGACAGCGCGGAGTCCCTGAGGGCGTGGGAGAACCAGTTGGCCATGACTTTTTCGTCTCCTCCTGCAGCCTGGATTGAGGTGGTGTAGAGCTGCAGGAACTCGATGGGGTTGCTTGACCCGTCGTAGCCCTTGGGGAGGGCAGGCCTGAACTTCTGCGGCCATACCACGCGGCGCAGAGCGCGGGTGAAGGCCATGCAGCCGGTGGCGTATGTGGCGGTCCCGCCCTGGAGAGCCCTGCGGTTCTGCTGCCCCGCCTGGCCGATTTCCTCGACAAGGCGGGTTCTGGAGGTCTCTCCGGCGTTCCATCCCCACTCGCGCGTCAGGCGCGGCGCGCTGCACAATTTGGCAGTCGCGTGGCGAGGACGCATGAGAGGGAGCCCTCTGTGCTGCGGCCGGAGGTGGCCCCGGCGGCGGCGGAGGCGCATCAGGCGCGGCAGTTCCAGCGCGGGCAGAGTGGTGAACGAGGGAGCGAGACGGAGCGGGGCGCGTCGTCGCGACGTCGACGAGGTGGTGGAGGCGGTCAAGCCACTGGTCGTGGGCCTCTGCGCTAGGCCGGTAGCGGAGGAGCTCCTGGGCCATGAGCAGCGCAGTGTGCGGCGTGGGCTCCGGGCGTCCCTGAGAAGACGCGCTTTGGCGCCGAGACGGATGCGAGGACTCAGCATCGTCGTGGTGCTCCGGGGAGGCATCCCTGTCGCCGTGGTGGTCACCGTCACGGTGATCCTCGCTCTCGGGCTCCTCCACATGCGGGCCGGTGTTGGCGCGCTCCGTCGTGCGAGGACGGCCGCGGCGGCCGCGAGCGGGGGCGGTGCCGGGCTCTGTATGAGCCCTGTCCGCTGCGCGCCTGTTGGCGCGTGTCGCGCGGGTGTCCGTCATAGTGCGAAAGCTGACCGAAGGTTGAAGAGTGATTCCCACGAGACAGGGATAGTCACACTCTGAAGAGTAGTTCGAGAAGGGGACTGAACACGTTGGTCTACAACCCTCGACTGGCACGGCGACGGTGCTCGTCGAGCCTGAGGAGGGACAGCACGGCAGAGATGGACAGCGGCCCGTACCCAGGTTCACGGCCCTCAGGAGGAGGTAACACCGCTACTCCTGCTTGTCTGTATTGCACTGCGGAGGTTACAGTACAATGAGCTTGCCGAGGGCTCTCTTCCGGCAGGGCAGAGCTCAAGGAGGAAAACCGCGGGTCTTCTTCCTCCTCGAGTGCGCTAGGCTAAACTACACAATGGTGGAGTGCTCACTGGTCGATTCGCGATCGATCCATCCCTTGCTACGGAGGTGCTCCCTCTCCTTTTATAGGCGCCTCGGGCCCCATCCTTGTGCTCTAAGCCGTCGAAGGGTTCCCGCATGGCGACGAAACAGAGGAGCGGGGTGCACCGCTGCCGGGATGTCCATGGACCCGGTCCATGGTCGTAAAGCCTGCCCGTGACGCAGGAAAGCCACCGTCCACGCAGGACGGCCAGCTGGTGCTGTAGAGATTGTGGGGGTGCCCACGGTGACGTCGTCCTTGGAGCGTAGCGCCGGCCAACCGCTTTATCGCCAAAGAGGAAACCCTCGTAAGCCGGCGCAGGGGACACAGCTTTGTTGACCCCCTTTAATCACGAGAATGGCAACTGCGACGCCGTCGTCACCGCGCGCAGGTGCGCGCGTCACTCTGCGGCCACGGCAGAGGCCATGTGCGCTCTGCGGCGATTGCTTCGTAGCGAAGTATCTCCACAGGGCCTGGGCGGTCTTGCGGAGGGATTTGCGTTGACCCCTCTCCAGGGGGGGGGGGGGCCTTGTAGAGGGGCAGCCTCGGGAGAAGCCTCTTCAGGCCTTCGCTGCTCCCTCCAGTCCCCTCGAGAGACCTTTCCTCTCGAGGGTCTCTCCAAGCGCTCTGCCTGGTCCTTAGTCGTTTCGCCGATACCGTCGCGTGCGAGGGCTGTGCAGAGTGGGCTCTGCACACCCTGGATCCCACTGGGCCGACAACGACATCAATCCAGTTTCCAAACGACGGCGCCGACCCCTGCTTCCTACCAAACCGTCGTCGCTGCCCCTGCCAGGACGCAGCCGTGGACGCCTCCTGCCAGCCAGCCGACGCACTGCGCGCACCCACATGCGGCCCGCGCTGGCTGGCTGCCACGACCGCCCGCCTGCGCCCGGTACCGGCCGCGCGCCTTCCGCTGCCCGCCTGCTCCATCCGTTCTTCCGCCTGCGCCCCGCACCTGGCCGCTACACTCGACCGCCAAAGCCCCGCGACGGACCAGCTGATCGTGGCAAGGGCAAACTGCAGGGCCTCAGCGGTTTGAGGGAAGTTTTTCCCTGATTTTTAACTGGTCATGGTCCGTCGGTACGTGTTTTAGTTAGCGTAGAGACCATCAGATCTTTTGGTTGAACGGTGAGGATCGTTTGGATCACACGCTCTGGGTTGTTTTATATTAGTCGTGATCAAGCGCCTCTATAAGCGTCATGCACTCTGGATGCTCTAAAGAACCAGGATCAGTTTTGAGTACAGAGAATGCACCATAAAGACCGGTCGTTTACTGAAGTCTGCAGCTTAACTCCTTTAAAAAAACTGCATCAACTTAGTAAGTAATATAGAGATTGGTAAGCTCATGCTAATCTTATGTGTGGACATACATGGCAATCAGCGTTACATCAGTAGTAAGGCCCGAAATCTGCATACATTCAGTTTAAATTTATCATGGAGTATCGGGGAAAAAGCGACAACCAAAACATCCATCAACTACGGTTTCCCACTGAAATTGCCTTGATGCATGGAAGATAGGAATCAAAGTAAATCAGAAATGATACAAATCAAATAAAAGTAAATCAAAAATGATACATAAGTATGGTTTTTATAATTAGCAATACTTATCATGTAGCGCTTCCTCAAACCTTGTCGTGCTGCTAATGCTAGTATCTTTTTCCAAAAACTCAGATCCGTTGTCCAATTTAGATGCCAATGATTTAAGAGGCTAGCTAGAGAAAATGTAAGTACAAGTCCTTATGCTTTCGGAGAAAACTAAACTACAGCAAACGTGTTGCATTGGTTCATTCAAACGTAGTATGAATTTACTTATATCCTGAAATTAAAGGCTCCCAAGTATATAGGATACGACTGAACTCACCGATGTTGCAGTTATCTGCTCCTGCTGCCGATGAGTGTACTTTAGGTCGGGGCAGAGATTGAAGAGCACGGTCGCTGAGGATCCGCGGACACAGCCGATGCCGCGGAGCACGTGGGCGCTGATGACTGAGTTGAGGATCTTCTTCTCAGCAGTTGGGAAACCCCAAGAGTAAGGTGTGAAGCAGTGCACCAGCAAGTTTCTCTCAGTTATGAAACCAAGGTTATCGAACCAGTAGGAGATGAATGTTCTTCTGAAGGTGTCACCGGCGCCAGAAAAGTCTTGTGGCGTGTAGCTGACGTGGAACCTGCACACAACACAACCAATATACTTCGCCCCAACTTAACAGTGAGGTTGTCAATCTCACTAGATTGCTGTAACAAAGGATTAGAAGTATAGTGTGGAAAATGATGTTTGTTTGCAGAGAATGAAAGAACAGGATTGCAGTAGGTTGTATTATCAATTCAAAGAAAAGCACCGGGGTCCACAGTTCACTATTGGTGTCTCTACATAAATAATAATAGCATACATGAGGGTAAACAAACTACAGCTGGGCAATTGACAAAATAAAGAACTGCATAATAATGCATGTACAAGTCATGGTGTATGCTGTGAGATTCATTTGGGCATTACAACATGATACATAGACCGTTATCCAACTGCATCTATGACTAATAATCCACCTTCCGGATAGCATCCGCGCCACTTTCAGTATTAAGTTGCAAGCAACAGAGTAAATGAAGAAATGAACCCACTATCGAGCATAAATACCCCCTCTTGGAGTCACGAGCATCTACTTGGCCAGAGCATCTACTAGTAACGGAGAGCTTGCAAGATCATAAATAACGCACTCACATAATATATAATGAAGCAAATGACATAGTACTGAATATTCATCGGATCCCAGCAAACACAACATGTAGCATTACATAAAGATGATCTTGATCATGATAGGTAGCTCACAAGATCTAAACATGATAGCACAAGTGGAGAAGACAACCATCTAGCTACTGCTATGGACCCGTAGTCCAAGGATGAACTACTCACGCATCAGTCCAGAGGCGGGCATGGTGATGTAGAGCCCTCCGGTGATGATTCCCCTCTCCGGCAGGGTGCCGGGAAGAGCTTCTGAACCCTCCCGAACTAGGGTTGACGACGGCGGCGGCTCCGTAATGTTTCGTGGAAAATTGTTCGGGGCTTAGGTCTTATTTCGTCGGGGGGTATTTATAGGCGAAAGGGCGAAGGAGGTGGAGCCCCGAGGGGCCCTCATCATGTGGCGGCGCGGCCAGAGGTGGGACCGCGCCACCACATGGTGAGGCCGCCTTGGTCTCTGTCTTCTCCTCCTCTTCGGTGTTTGATACGTCTCCAACGTATCTATAATTTCTTATGTTCCATGCTTATATTATACCAATTGCTACATGTTTTATATACACTTTATATGGTTTTTATGCATTTTCTGGGACTAACCTATTAACAAGATGCCAATGTGCCAGTTCCCTGTTTTCTGCTGTTTTTGGTTTCAGAAAAGTTGTTAAGGAAATATTCTCGGAATTGCACTAAACAAAAGCCAATATCCCTATTTTCCCCGGAAGCATCCAGAACACCGAAGAGGATACGGAGGAGGGCCACGAGGCGGCCACACCTGTTGGTGGCGCGGCTACCTCCTTGGCCGCGCCACCACGTGGTGTGGGACCCTCAGGGCCCCACCTCCTTCGCCCTTTCGCCTATAAAGACCCCCCGACGGAAAAACCCTAAGGACCCGAACACTTTTCCACGATACGTTCCAGAGCCGCCGCTGTCGTCAACCCTAGTTCGGGGGGGGGGGGGGGTTCAGAAGCTCTTCCCGGCACCCTGCCGGAGAGGGGAATCATCACCGGAGGGCTCTACATCACCATGCCCGCCTACGGACTGATGCGTGAGTAGTTCATCGTTGGACTACGGGTCCATAGCAGTAGCTAGATGGTTGTCTTCTCCTATTGTGCCATCATGTTTAGATCTTGTGAGCTGCCTATCATGATCAAGATCATCCTTATGTAATGCTACATGTTGTGTTTGCTGGGATCTGATGAATAATTGAGTACTATGTCATTTGCTTCATAATATATCTTGTGAGTGCGTTATTTATGATCTTGCATGCTCTCCGTTACTAGTAGATGCTCTGGCCAAGTAGATGCTTGTGACTCCAAGAGGGGGTATTTATGCTCGATAGTGGGTTCATATCTCTATTTAATCTGGGGGAGTGACAGCACCTCTAAGATTGTAGATGTACTGTTGCTACTAGGGATAAAACAATAGTTCTTTATCTAAGGATATTTGTGTTACTTACATTACACACTTTACTTAATGCAATAATCTGTTGCTTGCAACTTAATACTGAATGGTGTTGCGGATGCTATCCTGAAGGTGGATTATTAGTCATAGATGCAGTTGGATGACGGTCTATGTATTATGTTGTAATGCCCAAATGAATCTCACACTAGACATCATGACTTGTATATGCATTGTTATGCAGTTCTTTATTCTGTCAATTGCCCAGCTATAATTTGTTTACCCGCATGTATGCTATTATTATTTATGCAGAGACACAACTAGTGAACTATGGAGCCCGGTCCTTTTTCCTTAAACTGGTAAAACAACCTACTGCAATCATGTTACTTTCATTCTCTGCAAACAAACATCATTTTCCACACCATACGTTTAATCCTTTGTTACAGCAAGCCAGTGAGATTGACAACCTCACTGTTAAGTTGGGGCAAAGTATCTTGATTGTGTTGTGTGCAGGTTCCACGTCAGCTAAGCACCAGCTCTTTTCTGGCGCTGTTGACACCTTCAGAAGAACACACCTCCTACTGGTTCGATAACCTTGGTTTCACAACTGAGGGAAATTTGCTGCTGCACTACTTCATACCTTCCTCTTGGGGTTTCCCAACAACACCACCCGGTGCATCAAGCTCTTTTCTGGCGCCGTTGCCGGGGAGTTGAAGCTCTTCTGCGAGGGGAGTCTCTCACTCTCAATCTTTTTATTTTGTTATTGTCTTGCTTAGTTTATTTTTATTACTGTCTTGTTTGCTTACTATCAAAAATACAAAAAAAATTAGTTAATTGCATCTAGTTTATTTCGGTTTGTTATTATGTCTAGTTGTTTATTTGCTATCAATGGCTTATCTCTATGAAACTAGATCTTGTTGGCAAGGTTGCTCCACGGAAAATGAACGAAGATATTATAGGAATTACCGTTTGTCACAAAAAGGGATGTACTTATGGAAATTGTTAAATCAACTAGAGGAATATGCTAGAAATTTATGCTATCTATTTGGCAAAACCTTTTGCTTTAATGAATCTGATTGTCATAGGAAGTCTAAACACTTTCCTTTCCAATGTGCTTGTAATGAAAATGAAACCTTAGCTTCTTATGTTAAAGGTTACTATAATGCTTATGAGGTAGAAAGGATGGAAGAATTTATTATCTTTAAGGGTGCACTTGAAATTAGTTCTTATCTTGAGCATAAGATTGATGCCCCTTATAAATCTGAAAGGCTTGCTATACTTAAATATTGTTTTGATAACTATAAGAATGAAAACTCTTATATTACTGAACATGTCAAGAGGATTTTTCCTCATACAGAAGAAACCGTTGTCTTGCGGGAACCTATAGAAGAAGAAATTCCTGAACCTGAAAGCTCATTAGATGAAAAAGAGGAGGAGAGTGAAGAACAAAAGGAGGATCTACCTCCTAAAGATAGTAACTCTTTAACTCTTATTATTTGATTGCCCTCCATGCGTGTCTAAGGAGGAAGTGTGCTATATTGTTGAATGTCATGAATCTATTGAAATATCTACTTTTGATAAATTTGAAAAAGGCATGTTCCTTGACGCAACAAAGGAAATAACAGAAAGTAAAAAAATGTGCTCCCTAATGTTATATATGATAATGCTTTAGATGATGGTCCTATGCTTATCAATAATCCTCTATGTTTAGAAGTTATTGAAGGGGATCGCAGGCAGAAAACAATAAATTTTCTAACAACGATAACCTTAAACTAGCCAGGATCTATACTATGCGGATATAGTAATACGGAGGAGATCGATATACATACCCTTGTAGGCCGAAACGCGGGGATTACGCTCCCGCACAAGCGTTGTCGATGAAGCCGACGAAGACAACCTCGAGGTCGTGTAGAGGAAGAAGACCTCCGAGCACCACTAGCGTGGCGCCTCGCAGGGATCCACACACGTACGGTGAAGACGACGACCTCCGGGCTCCGATCCAAGGACGAGCAGCGGAAGACTTGGACCGGAAGACCAGCAGCACGGCGGTGTGCGTATGGTGGAGAGAACTTCACCTTGGCGCAACTCCAATGGAGGAATCACGTTTCAAGGAGAAGAGAGAGAGAGATTGGTGTCTTTTAAAGGCCAAGGGGGCACCTCTATATATAGGTGGAGGGGGCCTGCCAGCCTTGCTGGCTGGGTGGTGTGGGACTATTCCCACACCAGACCGCCCCCAAGGGGTGCGCCAGCCCTAGGTGGGCCCCATTTGGCCCACCTAGGGCAGCCCCCTTCCTCATGCGCACCTAGGGGGGAAATTCCCCCCTATGGGCCTTCTCTCCCATGGGAAGGCCCATTTAAGGTGGGCTGCCTTTTAAATTCCGAAAATCATTAAATAAAATGTATTTAACTATTAATTACACTAATTAATATTAAACACACATTATCTAATTTATTCCGGCTCCGAAAACTATTTCGTCGCTCTCCGATCTTCATCGGATCTTTCCCGGGACGCTCCCGGTGCTCTCTTCTAATTTCTCTTCCGGTAAACTTGTCGACTCCCCTTAAGTGTGTTACCCTAGCGGTTCAAGATCTCGCCAGACATGATCAAGACGCGCTCTCCGATCAATGACTAATTCGTGGACCTTGGATGCCCAGAATTAATCCCTGTGAGATAACGAATAACTTTGTCGTTCGAACCTAGACGTCGAGTCTTAAACCTTTTGCCATGACAATACTTAGCGTGTCCGAGACTCGTTCATAGATATCGCGATACCTAGCTTGATCTCGTTACCGACAACACTATCTTCTATTCGTCCTTGATATTATGTCCTGGTGACCTAGTCATATGCTTGCAAGCTTATTTGACATAATCTCACCGAGTGGGCCTTAGAGTATCTATCCTGCTATGCGGACTGGCAAATCCCGCTCTTGATCCCTTGTCTCAACATACTCCCTTCCGATACCCGAGAGGGACACCTTTATTGTCATACTATTAAGACATGACGTTTGATGCAATCAAAGTATCCTTCAGGAATAGCAATAAGAGTTGATCTCACGGTCAAAGACGTAATGACTACATCCTACAAATATTGGGCATGTCCATCACATCGTTCTACCAACGATATGACTCCATTGTCAACTGACACCATGTCACATGATCGGGAAACCTCGATCATCAATTGCACAATGAACTAGTCACGTAGAGGCTACTAGGGACCTGGTTGTCTTACGTATCACACGTGTATTAATGTTTCCGCTTAATACAGTTATAGCATGACACAAAAACGTATTATGAACAAATGAGATATGATAAATAAAACACTTTATTAATTGCCTCTAGGGCATATCTCCTTCAGTCTCCCACTTGCACTAGAGTACAATTTATTCTAGATTACAACTTGGTAAAAGCCTAACACCCATAGCATTTTGGTGTTTTACATGCTTGTCAAGTAGAAGAGGCTTCGTCAGAGGATCTGCCACATTCAGATCCGTCTGCACTTTGCAAATCTTCACATCGCCTTCCTGTACATACTGTCGTATCACATGGAAGCGTCGGAGAATGTGTTTGGCAGTTGAGTGAGACCTTGGTTCCTTCGCGTTAGCAATAGCACCCGTGTTGTCGCAGTAGAGGGTTACAGGGTCTTGCGCGCTAGGGAACACTCCAAGCTCGATGATGAACTTTCTCAGCCACACAGCTTCATTCGCGGCTTCAGAAGCAGCGATGTACTCCGATTCCATTGTAGATTGGGCCACTATGGGTTGCTTCCCACTCCTCCAGCTTACAGCGCCTCCGTTCACCTTGAAAACATAACTTAGAGTCATCTGGGTCTGTGCAGAAACTTGCATCAACGTAACCTATTACGCCAAGTTCTTCTTCACAGTCACCATACACAAGGAACATTTCCTTTGTCTTCTTGAGATGCTTAAGAATGTTCTTAACAGCTACCCAATGATCCTTTCCAGGATTACTTTGGAACCGGCTCGTCAAGCTAAGAGCCAATGCTACATCAGGTCGAGTACTTAACATGGCATACATGATCGATCCTATGGCTGAAGCATAGGGATGTTTAGCCATCTCGGCTCTATCATGTTCCCCCACCTCATGACGGCGCCTCGGTGCCCTCCTTCGTTTCCTCTTCGGACTTCTGGAACGTGTCGGGAAAAATAGGAACTTTGGCATAAAAATCGTCCAATTCCGAGAATATTTCCTTAAGTGGTTTTGTGAAACCAAAAACAGCAGAAAACAGGGAACTGGCACTGTGGCATCTTGTTAATAGGTTAGTCCCAGAAAATGCATAAAACAACACAAAGTGTATATAAAACATGTAGCAATTGGTATAATATAAGCATGGAACATAAGAAATTATAGATACGTTTGAGACGTATCAGATCCTACCATCCCTCATGCATCGAGATACTAACGGGGGTTTAGGTTTCTGTCACTCCGGCAACCCCACAATTAATATTCGAATACACAATGCATTCCCCTAGGCCCATAAAGGTGAAGTGTCATGTAGTCGACGTTCACATGACACCACTAGAAGAATAGCACCACAACTTAAATATCAAAACATTAAATATTACTCAACATAGTTCACCACTAACATCTAGACTTCTCCCATGTCCTCAAGAACTAAACGAACTACTCACAACACATCATTTGGAACATGATCAGAGGTGATATAATGATGGGTAACAATCTGAACATAAACCTTAATTCAACGGTTTCACTCGATAACATCAATAACAAGAGTAATCAACACCGGGAGAGTTCCCCTATCAAACACACAAGATTCAGCCCTAGATGTTATAGCGGGAACGGAGTGGACCGATGGAGATGACAGTGTCGGCGGTGGAGACGGTGATGATGATGATCCCGATGAAGTGCAGCTCGATGACGGTGACGATGGCGACGATTTCCCCCCTCCGGGAAGGGATTTCCCCGGCAGATTTCTCCCTGCCGGAGAGCTTTTTCTCTCTCTGGTGTTTTCCGCCTCGTGGAGGCGGCGGAATAGTTTCTCGTCGATCCCCCGTGTCTTAGGTTTTCGGGGGGGGGGGGGGAGGTGAAGTACGCGAAGGGGCTTGGCCAGAGGTTGGCCAGGACCCCCTCACCATGTGCCGGCACGGCAGCAAGGGGGGCCGCGCCACGGCATGGTGTGGGCCCCCTGGGCCCCACCTCGGGCTCCCCTTTTGGCCTCCTCCGTGATCTGGTAAAATAGTAGCTTCTGCCTGGTTGGATTTGTTTTCTGATCTTCGCAAATATTGTATCTTGACGGTGCTTTTTCCAGCAGATTCCAGACTCCGGTCATCAATTCTCCAATAATCATCAAACATGCAAAATAGATGAAATAACATAAGTACCATCTCCAAATATGAAATATATCAATGAATAGTAGTAAATTATGATATAAAATAGTGATGCAAAATGGACGTATCAGGTCCTTGTCTGCCGTTCTTAAGACCTTGTAGCTCACCAAGAACCTCTCTCTTCTGCAATAAACATGACAGCCCTTCCGTGCACATGAGAAATAGATATGGACTGATAGGATCTCCCTGCCGGATGCCGCGGGAGGGCACCACTGGGGAACTAAGATCAGCATTGACCCTCACTGCATACCAAGCTGTTGTAACACATCGCATCACCGATGCAATCCAACTAGAGCAAAACCAAGCTTCGAAAGACAACCGTGAAGATAAGCCCACTCAATTCTATCGTAAGCCTTCATCATGTCAATCTTAAGTGCAAAGAAAGGACTCTTGCTCTTTTGCTTGCGAACTGCGTGAAGGCATTCGAAAGCAATTAGAGCACTGTCAGTAATCAGCCGTCCCGGAACAAAAGCACTCTGGAATTCCGAGATCACATCAGGTAATATCACTTTCAGCCTATTAGCAAGAACCTTCGAGGCTATTTTGTAAAGTACATTACATAGACTGATAGTTCGAAATTTGGACAAGTGCTTAGCCTTTTTTACCTTGGGAATGAGGACAATTACCGAGTCACAAAAACCCTCTGGTATAGCACCGCCTGCCAAGAAGCTCCTGATGGCATCACACACCTCGCTCTGTATCAGTTCCCAATGTGTCTGGTAAAACATAGCTGGAAAACCGTCTGGGCCAGGAGCCTTGGTGGGACCCATCTGGAAGAGAGCCACACGGATCTCCTCATTGGTATATGGAGCACAAAGTTGCTCATTCATACCTGTATCAACCTTAACAGGCATCGAGTCCAGAACCTCATCCATCGAAAGAGACGGTTCTGATGTGAATAACTCCTCATAAAAACTGTGAACCATATGCCTCATCCCATCCTGATCCGCACATCGCGAGCCATCCTCACGAACCAGCACATCGATACGATTAGTATGCTTCCTCGTTGATGCTCTGGCATGAAAGAACGTCGTGTTACGATCTCCTTCACGTAACCAATCGACCCGTGACCGTTGTCTGGCCATAATCTCATCTCTCTCAAAGAGTTCACAGAGCATCGTTTCAACTTCTTTCTCCTTCGCTATGGTGTCATTGGTCACGTCCAACTGAGGAAGGCCATGCAGCCTTCGCTCCAAGCGAGAGATTTGGCGTCGCACAGACCCAAAAGTGGCCCAGCTCCATTTGCGCAGAGAAGCAGCTGTACCGTGTAGCGAGGCCCACGCAGAGCCCAACGGATCCAGCCCACTCTCAGTCTTCTTCCAGGCCTATTCAATGGTGGTTGTATAGTCATCAGCTCGCCGCCACATAGCCTCGTATCTGAAACCACGCTGCACTGGCTTCTGTTGCAGCCCAGGATTGCTCCACTCAAGAGACACCAGTATTGCATAGTGGTCAGAAGATGATGTGATCACGTTTTCCACATTGCTGTCCTCAAATCGATCCGCAAAAGCTCTATTTGGGACGCCACGATCAAGCCTCACACGAACATTGCTTTGGGCATCTTGCCGGTTTGTCCACGTGAACTTTGGTCCCGAAAACCCCATATCTGTCAGCTCACACTCCTGCAAGCAGTCTAGGAACAAACCCATCTGTGTTTCAGATCTGTCCCTAGAACCAAAGTGCTCATCATTACACAGCACCTCGTTGAAATCTCCACAGCAGACCCAGGGGATATCACTATCCCGTCGCAGCCTCCGGAGAAGGTCCCAAAAGGTGTGCCTCAACTCACGTTTTGGCTCACCATAGACAGAGGTAGCATGCCATGGTCTCGAGTCCTCCTGGTGCAACGTCACATCGATACAATGAGCGTTAAACCCCTGAATAGACACCGTATACGGCAGCTTCCAAAAAAGCGCAAGGCCACCACTGCGACCCTCGCAACTTACAGCAAAGGATCTTGTGTATCCCAGAGACCACATAAATCCTTTAGCCTGTCTCTCCCCCATCTTAGTTTCAGATAAGAAGAGGATAGCTGGTCTAAAATGCTTCACCAACTAGCAAAGCTCTCCAACTGTCACGGCCGACCCCAAACCGCGGCAGTTCCAACACAGGAGACTCATTGAGTCTGGTGGGACTGCTCCGCAGTCGCTGCCTGATCCGCCGATCCAGAAGGTGTTGTTCTTTGTTTCTTGACAGAATCCGAGCTTAGAACATCATCATCTGCCACAGAGGTTTCCCGGTTGTCTGCCACCACTACCGCCAGAGCCCCAATCTCAGCGGGTTGCGCTTCGATGGTCAGCTGTTTTGATGGTGGTGCCTTGGCTGACTTCCGCTTCTGACCAGCTGTGGTTTTAGAGTTAACAGGAAAAAGCTCTTTGCCGATAGGGTCCGACTGTACGCGACCGCGACCACGCGTCGTCCGTCCTCTACCCCGGCCGTTGCCACGTCCACTCTTGAGAGGAGAGGAGATTTCACCCTCCTCCGTATGGTTGGACACAGGACCAGACGCTCTACCCCTTCCACGACCACCTACAGCCGACGAACCTTGGCCAGAATCATCACCGGTAGAGCTAGTAGCATTAGCAGACTTAGACCCCCCTGTTCTTTTATTGATCTCATCCACAGAAAGCTTCAGGGCAGGATAGGGAGTAAGCCATTATCATCTCTCTCCGCAGGATTAGGGCACACTAGTGCATTGTGACCCAGCAGCCCACAAGAGAAGCAGTAAAACGGCAGATGCTCATACTGGACCTCATAGGTCTCAGTTGTCTGCAGCCGGCTCGAGAACACCATCACCACCCGCACTAGTGGCTCTTGAACGGCGATCTCCACCCGGAGGCGCATGAAGGCGCCCCAGCAATGACCCAACGAGCCACCTTCAACTTTCCTGACAATACCAATTGGTTTGGCAATCTCAAAACCCCTCGCCTGCCGCATCAAACGCGGTGGAAGAGCCATGATTCTGACCCAGATGGCCAAACGATCAAACATGACATGCTGCGGCTGCACATCCGCATTGTACTTCTTCAGTAAGACGGCATGCTTGCCAACCACCCATGGCGATACCTCCCTAATTCGGTCTCTATCAGCCATTGATCTGAACTCCGCGATGAACAAGTTATGTCCAGCAGGATTCAGGATCAGCCCCTTCGGATTACCCTAGGCCGGCCTCATGGCCGCCGAGATAGTCTGAATGTGGAGGGCATTAGGGGACAGCACCTTGCCCACAAAGGTTCTATCCGGATCCACCAGATCCCGATCATCCTGGTCATCAATGACCACCGCCGTCGACTCAACGGCGGTTAGACGCAGTTGCGCCATCAGTTGTTCCACCGGAGCGCCAGGGGCTGAAGATCCAGCCTTGTCTACCTCCGTACCTTGCGCCGCCTTCGCCTTCTCAGATCGCGGTGGCTCCGTAGGGACACCACCGCTTCCAGAGGATAGAGTTGTCCCCGGCGCAGCCCCACTCGCCGAGTTCGCATTAGATCCCACCATCAGCACCACCAGTCTCGTACTTTCCGATTTCAGCCAAGGGTGGGTAGTACTGCAAGAGTACCCCTTGATCACCCCAAACCGAGATAAGAGAGGCGAAAACCAGCGCGCTAGAACGATCGGGAACGACGATCGGAGAGAAAAGATGTGAGAGAATTGAGAAAAGCAATCTCGATTGCGATCTCAGATGGAGTTCTGGCCCTGGGAGTCTCGAGTCGCCAGAGCGAGAGGAAACCCTAGGTAACCTAACAGTCTATTGCGTTGTGCTTTGTCTAAGGATAATTTTGCTACTTACATTACACGCTTTGCTTAATGCAATAATCTGTTACTTGCAACTTAATACTGAAAGGGGTGCGGATGCTATCCGGAAGGTGGATTATTAGTCATAAATGCAGTTGGATAACGGTATATGTATCATGTTGTAATGCACAAATGAATCTCACACTAGACACCATGACTTGTACATGCATTGTTATGCAGTTCTTTATTTTGTTAATTGCCCAGCTGTAATTTGTTTACCCTCATGTATGCTATTATTATTTATTTATGGAGAGACACCACTAGTTAACTGTGGACCCTGTTCCTTTTCTTTAAATTGATAATACAACCTACTGCAATCCTGTTCTTTCATTCTCTGCAAACGAACACCATTTTCCACACTATACGTCTAATCCTTTGTTACAGCAAGCAAGTGAGATCGACAACCTCACTGTTAAGTTGGGGCAAAGCATCTTGGTTGTGTTGTGTGCAGGTTCCACGTCAGCTACACGCCACAAGACTTTTTTGGCGCCGGTGACACCTTCAAAAGAACATTCATCTCCTACTGGTTTGATAACCTTGGTTTCATAACTGAGGGAAACTTGTTGTTGCACTGCTTCACACCTTCCTCTTGGGGTTTCCCAACTGCTGAGAAGAAGATCTTCAACTCAATCATCAAATATAAGCATGGAACATAAGAAATTATAGATACGTTGGAGACGTATCAGGCGCTCGAGTACAGGTTACCTCCATTGTCGGCGCCGGGAGTTACGATTTGAGGCGGACAAATCTGGACTCTACAGCAAACCCAGACGACGACATCAATCCAGTTTCCAAACGACGGCGCCGACCCCTGCTTCCTACCAAACCGTCGTCGCTGCCCCTGCCAGGACGCGGCCGTGGACGCCTCCTGCCAGCCAGCCGACGCACTGCGCGAACCCACATGTGGCCCGCGCAGGCTGGCGCCACGCCCGCCCGCCTGCGCCCGGTACCGGTCGCGCGCCTTCCGCCGCCCGCCTGCTCCTTCCGTTCTTCTGCCTGCGCCCCGCACCTGGCCACCACACTCGACCGCTTATGCCCCGCGACGGACCAGCTGATGCGCGTAGAGCTTGCCAAAACGTTTCGAGGCGGATGCCGGATAATGGCAAGGGCGAACTGCAGGCCTCAGCGGTTTGAGGGAAGTTTTTCCCATATTTTTAACCGTTCATGGTCCGTCGGTACGTGTTTTAGCTAGCGTAGAGACCATCAGATCTTTTGGTTGAACGGTGAGGATCGTTTGGATCACACGCTCTGGGTTGTTTTATATTAGTGGTGATCAAGCGCCTCTATAAGCGTCATGCACTGTGGATGCTATAAAGAACCAGGATCAGTTTTGAGCACAGGGAATGCATCATAAAGACCAGTCGTTTACTGAAGTCTGCATCTTAACTCCTTTAAAAAAAACTGCATCAACTTAGTAAGTAATACAGAGATTGGTAAGCTCATGCTAATCTTATGTGTGGACATACATGCCAATCAGCGTTACATCAGTAGTAAGGCCCGAAATCTGCATACATTCAGTTTAAATTTATCATGGAGTATCGGGGAAAAAGCGACAACCAAAACATCCATCAACTACGGTTTCCCACTGAAATTGCCTTGATTCATGGAAGATAGGAATAAAAGTAAATCAGAAATGATACAAATCAAATAAAAGTAAATCAGAAATGATACATAAGTATGGTTTTTATAATTTGCAATACTTATCATGTAGCGCTTCCTCAAACCTTGTCGTGCTGCTAATGCTAGTATCTTTTTCCAAAAACTCAGATCCGTTGTCCACTTTAGATGCCAATGATTTAAGAGGCTAGCTAGAGAAAAAGTAAGTACAAGTCCTTATGCTTTCAGAGAAAACTAAACGACAGCAAACATGTTGCATTGGTTCATTCAAACGTAGTATAAATTTACTTATATCCTGAAATTAAAGGCTCCCAAGTATATAGGATACGACTGAACTCACCGATGTGGCAGTTATCTGCTCCTGCTGCCGATGAGTGTACTTTAGGTCGGGGCAGAGCTTGAAGAGCACGGTCGCTGAGGATCCGCGGACACAGCCGATGCCGCCGAGCACGTGGGCGCTCGAGTACAGGTTACCTCCGTTGTCGGCGTCGGGAGTTACGATTTGAGGCGGACAAATCTAGACTCTACAGAAAACCCAGACGACGACATGAATCCAGTTTCCAAACGACGGCGCCGACCCCTGCTTCCTACCAAACCGTCGTCGCTGCCCCTGCCAGGACGCGGCCATGGACGCCTCCTACCAGCCAGCCGATGCACTGCGCGCACCCACATGCGGCCCGCGCTGGCTGGCCGTAACGCCCGCCCGCCTGCGCCCGGTACCGGCCGCGCGCCTTCCGCCGCCCGCCTGCTCCTTCCATTCTTCCGCCTGCGCCCCGCACCTGGCCGCCACACTCGACCGCCTACGCCCCGCGACGGACCAGCTGATGCGCGTGGAGCTTGCCAAAACGTTTCGAGGCGGAGGCCGGATCGTGGCAAGGGCGAACTGCAGGGCCTCAGCGGTTTGAGGGAAGTTTTTCCCTGATTTTTAACTGGTCATGGTCCGTCGGTACGTGTTTTAGTTAGCATAGAGACCATCAGATCTTTTGGTTGAACGGTGGGGATCGTTTGGATCACACGCTCTGGGTTGTTTTATATTAGTGGTGATTAGTGGTGATAGAGACCATCAGATCTTTTGGTTGAACGGTGAGGATCGTTTGGATCACACGCTCTGGGTTGTTTTATATAAGTGGTGATGTGGGGAAGAATCTGTTCACGTTGCAAGCTAGATTCCTCGGAGATTGCAAACGCATAACGGAGCATGGACCCTGGTTGTTCCGGGGGTGTGCTCTGATGACTGAGCCCTTTGATGGGGTGAAGGCGGTGCCGGAAGTGATACCTAGTAAGGTCCATGCATGGATTCAGATCCACCGTATCCCACCTCTGTATCGCACAAAAGATATGATCATAGAGCTGGCTAAGAGGGTGGGAGAAGTTGTCGTTGTGGAGCCGACAGCGGTGCCATCCGCTACGGGAGATTTTCACCGTGTGAGGGTAAAACTAGATTCAACCCGGCCGCTAACACGGTTTAAATATTTTGTAGGTTAAAATATCAAAGTATCAAGTTATATGGAACGTCCGAACTTATATGACCACCAACCATGTTACCGAAGGCAAAAAGCACAAGAGCGGCCTGACGCGTTCGAAACAGGCAAAAACTTACACACGAATGGCACAAACTGATGAGGACATCCCTAGTCCTTTACCATCTTTTCCAATAGAAGATGTTCCTGTACAAGACAAGCCTAACGAAGTGAGAATTGGACCGATGACAAGAGCTCGTGCAAAGTTACTTGAGCAATAGGTGAACTCACTCTTAGTTGAATATGATGTTTGCATTAATGAGAATTTTATACTACCTAAATCTATGCACTTGTGTATGATCAGGTTTATTGATAACACAAACATTGGAGGAGGCATGGAGCAAGCTAATGAAGATGGCAAGCACGAGGGAGGCGAGGGAGGAAGTGGAGCCATCAAGGAAGAGATAGTCAATTCGGACTGACAGAAGTCCCGAATTCGAAACATCCAAGGATTATTCATATGAAATCCAAATAATGCAACGAAGCACTTGTTGGAAAGGAAATTACAAATCCTTTCCAACGGGTCTGACCCCAAGCACCGGTTTGACTCGGACAAGGCTCGGTGACCAAAACATGTCGACGCCTGTTTCCTGCCAGATTCCAAACAGAGTCCTTTTAAGTTAGGAAGTTAGAGATATGGTTGTTTTCGACCCTAACCCTAAGTTGGACGTCCAGCAGCCTTTATATAGGCTTGTAAGTCGTGGCTTTTGGTTTTAGACTACGTTAAACATAAAACCCTAGATTCCAGACAGAACAGATTGTTCCTCTGAATTTATCCACACCAATTCGTATCGATCTGGTGTTTACTTCTGCAAGGTTTGAGTGTTGTCTGCTATTCCACTGGGAATTAGAAGATAACAAGACCGCTTCGTAGTCGGCGGCTACGTGCGCAAGCATGTGGTGTTGCGAATATCCATAGGGTTGAAGATCTGTTGCATTGGCAACGGGGGAACAGCCGGAGATATCGTCAGCGTCTCGCGAGTTATCCACCATCTATCGACGTGCTCAACGAGAAGATTGGGCCACCCCATATCATCTTGCTATCAGATTTCTGGGTTTACTCGGTGAGCAATTCATCCCCATAGATTAGTTTATTTTCGTCCTATCTAGAAAAAGCCTCACAAAAAGATTAGGATTAGATTCGCCATAGCCTTAGATAGCAACGTTTGCATCTTCTAGTTGCTGGTCGTTTTTTTTTTGCGTAACTTTTTCTATCAAGTACTAGAATTTTAGGTTCTTGTTTGTGTGTTTTCAATCTTGTTCAAGTTAGTTAAAAAAAACAGCAATCGGATTCAAGGTTTTGAGTTCAGTTAGTTTTCTATTTCGTTTAGGTTATCTTGGTTTTGTTTCTGTTTTCGTTTTGCCTCTCCGAGTCCACATAGAGTACCTTGTTCCTGTCCGTTTGAAAACCATAGCAAGCCTTTCAATTTGGTGTAGGAACTTACCCACGAGAATAGCAATTTCCTGCTCTAGGGCTGCTCAAATAGGAACGTTGTGTGCACGTTTTTACTGCAGCTACAGTACCGAGAGAGTTGTATATTTCGTAGTTTTGGAAAAGTAGAAAAGAAGTAAACAAAAAGAGAAGAGAAAACAGAAAAGAAGAAGAAAAAAAAGGAAAGAAAAGAGAAGAGAGGAAAGAGGCTGAAAGTTCGATTCATATATATTGCAAGTTTGGCGCTGTTTTTCATGTTGGTTACACTAGTAGATTGAGCAATCTTGTGCCCTTATAATTTGAGCTATTGCTAGTGTCTCTCTTGTGCATTGCAACACGAGCATTGTTACAACACCAATCATCTTTTTGAGCTCATTTTCAGAGTTGCATTTGCCCCATTTATCTCCACCGTGTGTGTTTCCGAGTGTGTTTTGTGTCACACAACCAGCAAGTAGGATTTGTAATTGGTGCTGTTAGGAATCCAAACCAAGCCCCACCAAATACCCTTAGTTGTCGTGTGATAATCTTACCCTCGATATTTGCTTCATCACATCCGTGCACGTACTGCTGCTATTAGGTTGGTAAGTATCATCTATTCACTTTGGAACGGTAAGATACACCTTCCTTCCAGTTTTGAGTGAGTTGCGAGACTACCTACACAGATCCTATTTTTGTTTGCACTAACATACTAATCATGTCTTTTGAGAGTGTTGATGTGCAGCAGAAAAAGGAACCTACATAATTGTTGCATTGGAACGAATATGAAGCCTTGCGTGATCACATGACACTGAAACTCAACAAGGCTATTGAACCAATAGAAGAAGAGTTGCAACGTGTGGGGTTAGCCGTAGATAATGCTGTCAACATGGCTACCACTACACAAACACAAGTGACTGCCTTGCAAACATCCATTGATGCATTGACACAACAAATTTCTAATCTACGGATGGTTGTTGAGCAACAACATGCGCCCGTTGATGATGATCAGAGTGTAAATGGTGCTGAGGCGGCTGCTGCACATGCACAACATGACCACCAACAGCAACCTCAGGAGCATCTTGGTCGTGGAGGCCGAGGTGATCGTGGACGTGGGTTAGGCCGTGCTGGTGCCATGGCCGGAGTAGGACGTGGATTTCACCCTATTGGTGCACGTCGTGCTCTCGATTTTGATGTTGTACCGCAGAACCGAGAGGATGATGGGCTGGGTAAGCCAAAGTTCTCTATTCCGAAATTTGAGGGCTCTCCTGATGTTGAAGAATACCTTAGGAGCTCAAGATAGAAAAATTATGGAGGTTACATGATTATACGGAGGATAGAAAAATCAAGTTGGCATCTTCTGAATTTGATGGCTATGCATTGCGTTGGTGGGATCACATTGTTCGTTCTTGGGAAGAAGATGGTGAACTACCAATCGTTACATGGAGATCTATGAAGGAAGTCATGCGGGACAGATTTATTCCACGAAATTACATACGTTCTCTTTATGATCAGCTGCAGCAATTGAAACAAGGTACAAAAACCGTGACTGAATATTTTCCAGAGATGGAGGTGATCATGCAACGTGTTCGAGTTCGTGAACAACCGGAACAAACCTTGCATTGGTTCCTTTCTGGTTTGCAGTTTAAAATTAAGATCATTGTTAGGCATCACCAATATGTTGACATGAATGACTTGCTGCATCATGCACGTGAAGCTGAAGCTCAGTTGGCCGAAGAGGCTCAATTTACAGCACGTACAACAGCTCGTTGTCGTTTCACACCACGACATGCTGTTTCCACGCCTTCACAACCTACACCAGCTAATTTTCGTGGTACTTCTTTAAGCAAGCAAGATTCTGGTGTTTCTCATGCAAAGAAGGTGGCGCAACCTGCTGCTAGTGTCGCTGGTTCCTCTATATCTACAGCCCGCAATAGAGACATGAATTGTCATACTTGTGGTGGCAAAGGTCACTTCAAGCGGGGATGTCCAAACAAGAAGGTTATGCTAGTAAATGAGGACAATGAGTATGAACCGGTGATGATGCTGATCCTGATTCTGAAGCTTTAGATGAAGATGGTTACTCAAGTGATGGTGCTCTTGATGCATATGCGACACATTATCCTACCATTGTTTGCACGGAGAAAGTTCTGAATGTTACGCCAAGTTCTGAAAATCAGCGCTGCAATTTGTTTCAAACCAAGGCAGTGGTTGGTCCTAAGATGGCGTGTAAAGTTATTATTGATGGAGGTAGCTGTCGTAATTTGGCTAGTAAGGAGCTTTGTACCAAGTTGAAGCTGAAATATATTCCGCACCCGCACCCATATTTTATACAGTGGTTGAGTGACAATGGGGAGATGAAAGTAAGTTATATGGTGCGAGTAGAATTTCAGATTGGACCATATAAGGACACCGTGGAGTGTGATGTTGTTCCCATGTCCGTGTGTCACTTATTACTGGGACGTCCATGGCAGTACGATAGAGATGTGGTACACCGTGGCAAGGCCAACACATATCACTTAACGTGGCTGGGAAGAGAGATTACTTTGAGGCCTATGACACCGCAGCATATTGTAAATGAATCTCGTCAAAAAACTGAGGTGCAACTTGAGAAAGAACATGAGAGTATAGCTAGACGAGAGACTACTACTTCCGTGAGTGAGAGCCACCAGCCCAAAATGAGTGGTAAAAAGAAAAGTGAGGGAGCGAAAAACTTATTAGTATTAGCCACCAAATCAGATTTGAGAGAGTTTCGTGAGGATTCCACTCAAGTACCTCTTGTGCTCATGTACAAGGGAGAAATTCTTGTTTCTAATGACATGACTCCTCTTTCTCTTGGTGTTTCTAATGTGTTACAGGAATTTGGTGATGTATTTCCGGAGGAGGTACCCGCTGGTTTGCCACCATTGCGGGGTATTGAACATCAAATTGATTTGATTCCAGGAGCAACATTACCAAACCGAGCCCCCTATAGAACCAACCCCAAAGAAACGAAGGAAATTCAGCGACAAGTGCAAGAGCTTCTTGATAAAGGGTATATTCGTGTGAGCTTAAGCCCTTGTGATGTTCCTGTTATTTTAGTTCCTAAGAAAGATGGTACATGGCGCATGTGTGTAGATTGTAGAGCCATTAACAACATCACTATTCGTTATCGTCATCCTATTCCACGTTTGGAAGACATGCTAGATGAATTAAGTGGTGCTGCTGTGTTTTCTAAAATTGATTTGCGTAGTGGTTATCATCAAATTAGGATGAAAGAAGGGGATGAGTGGAAAACTGCTTTTAAAACAAAATTTGGTTTGTATGAGTGGTTAGTCATGCCTTTTGGGTTAACTAATGCACCTAGTACGTTCATGAGATTAATGAATCATGTTTTGAGGCATTTCATTGGCAAGTTTGTGGTTGTGTACTTTGATGATATATTAATTTACAGCTGCAATGAATCTGAACATAGTGATCATATTAGACAAGTCTTGCAAGTACTAGATGACCCGTTGCGCAACTGCGCAACCTCCGAAAGTGTGAGATTACACTATAACCATAATTTCACCTTGTTTTGCTATACATGACCTGATTGAGATTCACCAACTGAGCCGTCAACTTGAATGATTTTCAGTCAGGACATGGCTCATGATGTCGGCAAAATCATGATAGGACCACGATAAGAACAAATGCTCATCATCACCATTGAGTGTAGTTATAAATAATTAAATTACAAAAATATGTGGATACATTATGACCAATGTATTAAATGGAAAACATATAAATGTTAGAATATTGAGTACATAGAAAACTAAACGAAGCTCATTTTGAACAAATGTTCATCACCATTAAGTGCAGTTATAAATCATTAAATTACAAAAAATGTCTGGATACATTAACTAATGAAAGTTAATTTTGCAGTACAATCTGCTAGTCACTTTTTGTACCATAATATAACAAAACTCAAGGAAATGATTGAAGATTTTGTCAAGAGTGATATTAGAATAATATGAAATAATCCAAAATATTATTAGTGTGCATTGGATGAGAGCTTATGTGGAGCCAGTCTTGGACCAAGTAGGGACTGAAATTGTCGAGCCCTTCCTAAGACAAAATAGTGGCAAAACAAAAGCGCACCATCATAAATATATCTTGATTCTTCCTTTCGTAACACATAATCCAATTGCAGAAAAGCACACACAAAGGTTATACTCACAACATCAATGTTTCAATCATGGCCAACAGAAAGAAGGTTAAATCTTGTGAAACTCAGCTTAACTATAACTCAAATGACACTATGCATATTCTCCTCATTCTACACAAAATATGATCATACTGTACACTAACTCTATATGAGCAGATTAGATAATCCACAATGTTGCAAAAACATTCAACGCCTATTTCAATATGGATTTTCACACCGAGCAAGGAGAATATTTGCCTCCTCCAGTCCCTAGCAGTTTAGAGGGGGATAACTAAGAAAAGTGAATTTGTTAAAAAGTAAACAATCAAGCAAAGGAATTGATTAAAAAAATGACATAGCTAGCATTGCTCGGGAAGGTAGTAGCTTCAAGAAGGGATGACATATCAGGGATTCGGTTATCCCAACATGAGCACTTATGAGAGATGCAGCACACTGCCGAGGGTCTCATGTTCCTCCTCCCATAACCTAACAAGAAATATATGCATCAAAAGATGGAGTGAAGCAAACAGTATAAATGTATAAGATCTTCCTTGTTTAAAATAATATAAGAAGATGCTTGAATACACTGTAAAATAATGTTATCAGATCTCTCAAACTGCTCAATGAGTAAATGAAACTACGAGTCAAGAATTGCTGATTATGTCTTGTGGTATCCTGTCACTATGCAAAAAAAAAATCACAAATATAGTTCACTGGTCAATTACTAAGGTAGATACTCACTTTTGAGGATAGTCCTTCACTAAACTGCATGACAAAAGGTAAAGATCATTGGAGTACCCAAGCACTGTTGCAGCTTTTAAATGAAATGGGTCTCTTTCAAGTAACCTGAGAGAAAAATAACCATAAGAATGTAAAATCAACATAGTAAAGTAAACAAAAATGAAACAGGAATGACGTGAGTTCAATGCTGACAGCCACCCATCTTCTTTCCCGAATTTCTCAGATTCTGAAATAGTGTAGCATCATATTTTAGTTATACTAAGCTTGGAACTAAGAGGAAATTCCAGGTAAATTTTGGTCTTCTATAAATAACCATAGTTATACTAAGCTTGGAACAAAAAGTTATACTAAGCTTAGAAAAAAAGAAGAACTGATCAATTTCTCCTTTAAGACAAAGTTGTGCACGCTCTGTCCCACTTCGGGGACATTATCAACCAGTATAGCTTCTTTGACGAAACAAGTGAGGGACAGCGCGAAGCTGCTCACGAATATATCTTGAAGAACCCTCAGCGGAGGTTGTCTGCATGCCGAAGAACAACCTGACCCTATGCAGATTTCCCAAATGATCCACTCCGCTGGCGAAGGCGCTTTAGAACACGTACAACGGCGCTCTTCATGTACCCTTCACCATTCCAGCAGGGGTATAAGTGGCAACCTAGAGCAACACCAATAAACAGAGGTGAGATACCATTGTCGTCTGAACAATTGGTACCCAAAGTAATTTAGTATGAAGTAGCAAATTGTCCTATTTAAAAACATATTAACCAATTTAATGACAGAAAGAAGCTAAAGCGCAAAATACTTCGCAATTCCAATACTGATCTAGCCAAATACTTTTACAAGAACCAAGAAAGATAAGCAATTGAAGTGACATACCTCGTCAGATTATTGGACTGAATTGGATTTGTTGTTACATACTCGTTACAAAGACACCAGTTAACTCTTGTTCAGAAGGTCCCATTCAAACCAAGGTGTATATTAGATTTGTTGCAATCTCACAAACAACCTGTTAGATAAAAAAGCAGTATGTATGAGTTCTGAGCAAACAATCTGTGCACGGGAACAATTCACATTCTCAAACTTTAAATGTACATCCAGTCAAATATATTTACAGCACTACTATTGCAAGAACCTCGTTGAGCACCAAACGCCCCTCAAATTTCAGAAATCCCCACCGGCGAACGGCTCCCCAAACACGTGGACGCCTCCCCTGCCTCCTGTTTACCCGTGTCGACTGCCGCCGTGCTCCTTCTCCTCCCGCGATCCTCACCGTCCTCCTAGCCCCAGGTCATTGGTCGTCCGAGCTGCCGTCGAGCCGAGCGCCCGCGGCCACCACCGTCCGGGGCGCTTCTGGCTCTCCGCCCAGAAAGTAGTTCAAGTATATGCTCATGCACCTTTGTTGCAGTAAAGAAGCATACAACGGCTTTAATTTGGTTTCTTACTTCCATGCCTAAATTATATGGTATGAGCTACATGTGTAAATTAATGTGGTTGTTCACTATGGCTACCTAAACAATGGTACTGAGCAAACGCACTATTACTATATCCATATGCATATAAGACAAAAGTAGCTATCAATTGGAACTCTATTTTATCTACCTATGCATATAGCAAGATGAGAATATGCTTATTTCTGGGAAGAGAGGCACACCATGGCCATGGAATGGAGGTAGTACTTCACTAACTCACCACAAGCGGTAAATAATAGAACAAAATACCCTAGAAGAAAGATGTGCTAATACCCTCAAATCACAAAGAACCACGCATTTGCATACTGGCCTACAAAGAATAGAACAGATTAATTATCTTATTTTTACCATATGATTATATATAGTACTAAGCATTTGTATACTTATATGCAATATCATGTCTCCTACATAATCCCGCAGAGAAGCTTGGATTTTTCTCGATAACATGGAGGAGAATGGCTGGCGGCTGCTCACCTTTGTTCGTCACCATCTAAGGTACAACACAAACACCAACATTGGCCGCTCCTGCATCAACCATCTGTACCCACAAAACCAATCGCAGTTCAAACCTGAGCACACCGCAAATCTGCAAGTACAAGCACATGAACATCTCAGGTCCAAGTCCAACACATACACAACCATTAAATAATCAATGTTTCACCATGTAAGTGATCACTGGTATTTACCATGTACACCGAGATTCACACATATCAAATGCTTCTACATGAAATGGGCTGG